>OV743716.1:22095977-23345977 GCA_928272305.1 Volucella inflata | reverse complement strand
AAAAATCGCCTTTTCCCACTGTTAGGCACTAAGGAAGACCCAACCGATGCTGAAAAGGATAGCAACTAGGTGCTGCCTATAACTTCACACCATAATTGTAATGAAAGACAACACCTCAAGCATGTAAGAGATGTACACATCCCCGTTTTCGTTTTCTGCATCCCCAACTGATTAATCTTTAGAGCCGACTATTTAAGGCTCGGGCATGCCATTAGAACAGCGGTGTCTCATATGATAAGATACCAACATCGAACTAGACAGATAAATTGCGGAGAGAAAACTCTCCGATGCCCCCAGCAGGCAATAGGTGGCATTGGTATGGAATGCGATCAAACACTCCTTATAGTTCCAAATTACAAGTCAAGTACCGACAGACTATGGCATCGCACAGTGCGCCAGCAATGCAGAGACCATCTCAGCTAAGGAGCTTAAGCTATCATCAGAACTTGAAACAGAAATGCTTCAACGGGAATAATTGGCAGCAATAAGCCGACGGAGAATTTATGTTAGACGCAACCATGAATCAACCTCACGAAAGTGTAGTCTGTAGGAACTGACGACAATTCTGGTCAGAAGCAGACAAGGGAAAATAAAAATTCCGTTCAGTATGTGCTCAGTCCTGCTGTTTAAAGCGAAAGCATGGACCTTATCAAAAGTAGACGAAGACATCCTTGGTCGATTCGAGAGAAAAGTCCTTCGCAAGATTTTGGGTCCCGTTTGCGTTGACGAACTTTGGAGGAAAAGATTCAACAACGAATTATACGAGCTGTACAGTGGCATAGACCTATTCAGGAGGCTCCGCCTTGGACGTCTAAGCTGGCTAGGACATGTAGAGCGAATGGACACCGACGTTACGGACCGCAGAGTGTTTGAATCCAATCCGGTGGGACAACGCACTAAAGGAAGACCTCGCTTTTGGTGGCGCACACAAGTGGAAGATGACCTCAAAAACTTGGCGAAACGTGCGAAACTGGAGGCAGTTAGTTAAAGACCGGGCTAACTGGAGAGGAATATTGTTTGAGGTCCAGGTTCACCCTTGACTGTAGCGCCACCAAAGAAGAAGATGTACTCAAATACTGCGGAAATCTGTTAGATTGTTTTGTGTTGAAAACCTATTTCAAATTTAAGAAGTATCATCTGATCGGTCACTTAGAAGACATTTAATATGGGAAGTGCGCTCTGTATTCGTATTATCAGTTAGGCTATAGACGTGTTAGTTTTTAGCAGACGTGACGCATGACAGCTGATGAGCTGATAAGAACTTTCGGAAATGTATTGCGTAACAAGAAATAAGTTAACGGGCGGGAGTTACTGACCAACTACGTCTCATGAAGAATTGAAGAAATTAAAAAAGCAGAACCAATGACAACTTAAATAGTTGTTTAACAAATCCAATACTAATTCAAGTGGTTCTCGTTAAACTGTTAAAAAGCTTACATCGATTGTTTTTCATTGAGCCGCTAACAAGCATTCAGGTTGCAAGTCACAAGATCTTGCCGAAACATAGATTGCAAAAATCCCTTTTTATCCCATATGCATGGGCTCAATCCAACACAAAATGAAGAAAATATTATGCTTACCCACAACACTTAAATGCTCTATTTAAAAAAAAAAGAACCAAAAATCTGCAGGTAGTTGAAATAGAACTGCTCTCCGTATACATTGATAGAGATTCCTGGCAACACTCTGAGCTGGTAGATGGGCGTAATGTAGGCATACTAATAGCACACTCTTTGTAATAAATTCAGTTTCATAAGCCGCAGAATAAACAACGATAGCTCGGAAGTACACACATACGTATGTATATGATTCAAAAGAATAGCAAACATATGGTAAACGTTGTGGTGTGATTACAAAGACCACTACGAAATTTCCTGATCGCTGATTTTAAAGTGACTTCTGCTAAGAACAGAAGCAGTATCTCTTTGCGAGCGTAATTTATCCAAGCCGCAAACTAAAACAAAAAGTCTTTAAATCTCAGAGATCGTCTTTTAATAATTCGCATCAGCCCTTTATGTGCCCATGCCCTCACTGAAGATAAAAGCTAACAGAGAAAAATTCTGCGAGCTCCTCGACAAACATACGAGAAAAGTCCTAAAATCATTTTACCCGATCAGGGTAAATGTAGACCCTGACTAGTTGCACCCAAAGTATGTCAATGGATCTTTCAAATGTGAAACGAAGAAATACTTTAAGGAGGTTTAACGCTGAAAAGAATGACAACTTTGGCGGTTGTTCATCCACCAACCTCCCGAAAAGTACAATCCAATCAGCATCAAATGTTGGGCTCAACCCGATGACTCGACTGTAATTTCCTGATTAAGCAATCAGTGCAGGCAAGTACACGTAGTTGTGGCAAAATATTCCGTATACGAATAGAAAGAGCTTATTAAAAAAGACACTGGAAAGTGTCAGGTTAAAAAGTATAACAAGGCTGCGGTATTGAACGGCCTACTTTTAGACTATTTAATACAACAGGAAATTTCTTAATAAAGTCCATACACACGATCATTTCCAAGAGTTGACTGGAACCTTAGAATAGTTTGCTAGGCCTAGGTTCTTTGTTTGTTATATTATGAAAGATATCAGTGTGGTCTTAGGCGTATTAGGTCCAAATTTGACCAAATATTGATACTAAGCCAGATCATAAGTGAAGATTGAGAGTTTTTTTTATCGATTTTATTGGCCACAGACTAGTCAGAATGTGGAGAATGACGATGCAAGACGTTTGCTGTTCGGTACAGATCGAGGGAAATCTCACGAAGGCATTAACGTCGAAACAAGATTCTGGCAAAGTGATCCACTGCGATTCAATATCATCAAAATCACTCACTACTTACGAAATTGTGCGAAACTAACAAACCAATATCAAGGGGAATATTGTTAAAAGGGTAACAAAGCTAATGGCATACGCTCATGACACTGGCATAAGGACAGACTGTTCGTTTGCGGGTATTGAAGAAGAAGCGGTAGAAATGAATTCAGCTGTGAAACGGGGCAGAACCAAGTATATGCTGTCAAAAAGAAGCAACATCGGCAAATCGGACACAGCGATTCAGTATACAAATGCAACTTTGAGGTAGTTTCGAACTTAATCTACCTCGGGTTCATTATTAAAAACAAAGAGTAACGCTTATCAATTGCTTTTGCTTTGATCCCAGCAGGCAGTTCAGTAATAAAGCCTTCACAAGAAACATCAAGAAGACTCCACATAAGACCTTCACCAACCCATGAATAGTACGTGAACGATGGCAGATAAAGAAATTCCTTATCGTTTGGAACGTAATTGAAACGTGATTAACGTTGACAGCCTGATAATCGTACTACCACCTCTACATGGTCAGAGAAGTCTACACTCGTAGCCTGAGTTGTCTAAAACATGAAAGTTGAATAAATTTTCACGTTAATAGCCGAAGAATCTCTAATTCCTAACCAGATGCCCCCGTAAGCAGACCCTAGCTACCAAAAACCGCGCTAACTTGGGAGTTTTATTGGTTAATGGTCAAGTCCAAAACCAACATAAGTAAATACATAAGCAGTTCTTTACCCACAATCCAAATAATTTCTTATTTGACATAAATACATGCGTAATACTGACTAATCCCAGGGCAGTAAAAGAAGAAAACTTCTCTCAGGTCTAAAACATAAAATAGAGCCGCTTAAACCACTACAATAAGCTGGCGCTAGAAACAGAAATGTTGAGAGTAACACGAAACTGCACGCGAAATGGAAATCATTGCTAAACAAAAGAGTAAACTGTATATGAATTCTACCACGAAGGAATGAATAGGTATTGAGTCTATCAAATCAAGGTCTCCTGTTAATTTGTGGCGAGGACCAGTACATTTTAAGAAGGATCTACTCTTCTTAGACTTTGAATATCTTGAACATAATGAACACATCTTTTGTAATAAAAGGCTTTGCCCGTGTCTATTTGTATCTGAGCGTGGGATATGAAATATTTTTGCGCGCTTTGGTGCTGACACTTAACCTAAAAACAAAGAAGAAAATTGACGCGATTTAATGGAGTTTTATGCTTACAATTGTGGCTCGAACATGGAGAATTTTGAAGAGCATATTCGCAATATTTTATTTATTACTTAAAACAGCGAAAAAAAAACTACTAAGGTAAGGGAAAAGTTCCTTCAACCGTACGCAGAAGTATCATTAAAAAGGGGCCAGTGCCAGAACTAGTTTGCCCTATACCCTGACAGGGATTTCCCAGCCCCAGAAGGCATTCCGAGATTGACGACGATAAAATAAAAGGATTGGTGCAAGTATACAAGTATTCAACTGTTCAGGAGCTTTCTACCGTTCTAAAACTGTCCGTTGGAAGCTTAAATGCCATTTGAAACCACGTGAGTTGAAAGAAACTCAATTCAATTCAACAAGCACGTAAACGTGCTGAAGTGTGGGAGAAAAAGTAGATTGTCTACAACAATGTTGCCTGCAAAAAAAGTTCAATTTGGCGAGATGAGGCATCGAAAAGGCAGCCATCCACCAACTTGGTGTCTGATAAGTTCGAAAGACTTGGTCAATCACTTGCAAATCGCTTCGAGAATTACTTTAAACTGACCCACCGTACTGCAACCGCACCTCAGAAGGACAACAAATTTAAATCAAGAAACAAATTGCAAATCTCAGTCTCAAACGCATGTAACAACTTCACTAAAGAAAAACATTTCTTAAAAATTGTACCGTCACTTAAAATCCACATCTAAATACGACAGAAACTTACTAATTGGTTAACTATCACTTGACGCAGCTTAGACTTAATGACTCACCGTTGATTTCAAAATTTCTACTGAAAATGCCAACAGATTGTGGAAAGCGTGCCTCTCGATCAGAGCAACGAAACTAGACTAACGAATATTGTTGAATAGGAAAACGTTTCACCAATCGATAATACGCAAATTACCATCGCCAAACTGTAAATTATCAGGAAACTGGTCTACATAAACAAGTTCGCATTTTCGAAATTCTAAAACCGGACAATCAGCCACACAAAAACAACAAAAGTCTTATCGCCAAGCATGTGTCTTAAGAGCCTCAAAGAAACCAGGCCCCCAAATCTAATTATGAGAACGTTCCCGTCCCTCTTTGACCTGATTGTGGTTCGCTTGACCTCTTCGCCAACAAATTGATAAGCATTAAGCCATTGGAATGATGAAAATGACTGTCTGATTGATATAGATAATGTCCTCCAACTCGTTTGGAAAATTCCATTCGAATGGAGAAAGTGGACAACCGACAGTTTACAGCACCAGCAACAACAACAGCAATAGCCACACCGATATCAGCAAGCCAAACTAGAAAATGCATCGCAAATTGCTGAACAAAAATAGACACCCAACAACAATGCCACTAGAGAATGTTCCAAATTTGTTGCGAATATTCAAATGGCACAAGGCGCAATCGGAGGCGAGTTCAACTAGAATGCCCCGCAAGTATTTTTGTGCAAAAAAAAGAGCATCGCCACTTCTTGAACGCCATAACGAGTTGGCAATTGGCAACAGACCATTGCTACGTTCAGAGATGCAGCAGCAGATGTAACAGAATGACATCCTCATTGTCGCCATGTGATTTTACACAGTCCGACGGAGGTTTAGTAACAGTGTGCCCTTTTATTTTCGGATGATGAGAGGTTCAAGAGACAAGTGCAGGAAGTTTGTGTCATTGTTATTCGGCGCGTGACTAAACAAAGTAACAATTTAATCAAAAAATCAAAAATAAATTTCGCCGTGAAGGTCAAAGTGTCCATTAGAGGATAATCCAATAAGAACTCTACGACTACAATCAACCATCCAACTGGTGTATCTCACGGACAAAGTTCAAGGGCTACTTAAGGTTGCCAAATAAGAATAACCATGACGTGACGTACACCCGATAGACCACATCGATGACGAAGACGATGACGAATTGTCTGAAATCCAGTTCATTTCACCGACTCGACCTTTCTTGCCTCACCAATCCATCAAATGGAAACCCCAATTCTGAGTCGTAAAACACTTCCTATTCGACAAAATTTTTGCAAATTTGCGTATTTCACTTGAAAATCTCGTTACGAAATCACCACTATGCACCAGGGAAGGAAAATTTTCAAATTTAAAAAAAATTTTACAAAATTCGAATGCACTTACTTGTTGATTTGTCCAAATGGAAAATTCAATTAAAAATTTTGTAATTCACAAGAGAAAATTTGATTTTTGACTTGATGATGGACCACTTGTTTCCGGTGTGTTTACTGGAGGGTGGACAGAGTACGATTCACTTTTTATTTCCAAATCTCTGAAGTAGAGTACTGGCGGGGGAATATGCAGAAAATTTCGTCTCTGAAATTCTGATAAGTAAACGTCAAAAGGTTGAATAGAGGTCATACGTGTGGTGGACTCTTGTTGTGAATAATGAAAATTAAATTTTTCTTTGATATTGCTATGGGCCAACAGGTGGCGCTAAAGAACTAAAGGGAAATTCTAAATAGACAGGGTGGTCGTAGTACTACGAACAACGGTGTAATCAGTTTATTTGCTTTAAAAGTACCAACATACACAACTCTGACTGTTAGATTTCATTTCATTCGTGACTCATTTCATTTTTCATTTATTTTATTTAATGTATTCTTTGTTCACAACAGATATGCACAATCTTTTAAAAAGAGAACAAGCTAATTACATGAATTCAGTTTTAAAACAATTAAAATATACATAGATTTAATAAAATAAAATTATAAGCACCGGGTAGAGAGTTTCAATAGGTATGCTCAGCGAAATGGTTAAAAACTTTTTTCTTGAAGGTACTTGTGTTGCTCGTGCGCTTGATATCTAGGGGTAAGTTGTTCCAAAGTTGGATCGCTTGGACGAAAAATTGACGAGAAGTATTTAGATATTTGAACCCAGGTACAATTAATTTCAAAGTTCTATGATTTTTCCCAAATCTAATGTGTTCATAGAGATATTCTTCTTCTTCTTCTTATTCTTTTATTAACTCTTTCCTCGTTATACGAACTTATGCGTAACGAGTTTCCCATTTTTACTGCATCGCTGTTGCTCCGCTTATGGGGTTGGCTAATGTCGCAGATCGTCCGATCTCGTTTTCTTACGGTTGGAGTGACCGTAGTTGATAGTGCCTTTTTTACCGGATTTTCCGCAGATCTTCTTTGAACGTGGCAATACCAACTTATTCTATTCGCCTCAAGCTGTTCGGTTACCAAATTCTTTATATGTAGACTTCCTCTTATACGCGTAGATCTAATGCAATCGCTTTTAGTGACTCCACTAGACATCCTTAACATTTTCATTTCCGCTGCCGTCATTTTGTTTTTAAACGCTTCGTACATTGTCCAGCACTGTGAACCGTATATAAGAGCTGGTCTAACAACCGTAGTGTAGAGTTTCCCCTACTTTAAGTGGAAATTTTAGGTCGGAAAAGATTCCAGAACATTCCCGCCATTTCATCCATCCCACACTCACTCTGTGGTTTACGTCGTCGTCACATTTCGCTTCCATGTTAACGATTGATCCTAAGTACTAAAAGATACTGCTTTTCGGAAGAACTACTCGTATTCCGTCTAACATTATATCCGGAACAGGTCGCAACGGATGCGCAAATGGGCACGTCAAATGCTCCGCCTTTGAACGACTTATTTTAAACCCGTTTCTCTCTAGCGCATTTCTCCATGAATCTAAGGCGTTCTGTAAATCTTCGACGTTATCGCTAAGTATAACTGCGTCGTCAGCGAAGAGAATTGGCGTTACATTTGCTTCGCGCATGCAGTCTTTTAAAAGATAGTCGAATACTACGTTAAAGAGGAAAGGGCTAAGTACGCTTCCTTGATGCACTCCGACATTAACTGAAAATTCTCTCGTTAGTCCAGCAGAGCTTTCAACCGCAGTTTACACATTTCCGTACATGTCTTGTATTATTCTAACATACGTTTCCGGTACGTTTTGAGACCTCAACGCGGCCCATATGAGATCCCTAGGCACTCGATCAAATGCTTTCTCGAGGTCGATAAATACCATGTGTAAATCCTTAGATGAATCTCGGTGCTTTTCCATTATTATTCGTAGGCTTTGGATAGCGTCCACCATCGATCTTCCTTCAACAAATCCACACTGGCTATTATCGAGTCTTATTATTTGCCGAAGACGTTCGTTTAAGACTCTTTCGACGATTTTCATTGTGTGTGACATAAGCTTGATTGAACGGTAGTTGTAGCATTCTCGAGTGTCGCCTTTTCCTTTGTATAATGAAACCAAGAAGCTACTTCTCCATTGATTCGGCATAGGTTGTCCACATTTTAATTTATTTAAAAGTTTCGATAGCCAAACGCTGCCGATCCCCTCCATCTTCGACCAAAACTCTGATGGAATGCTGTCTGGTCCCGCCGCTTTCCCCCGCTTCATTTTTGCGATTGCTATACTTATTTCTTCGATTGAAAAGTCCGAAACTTCCTCCTCGAATAGACCAGCTGTCGGCACGATATCACGTGGAAACTGTTTGTTAAGCAACTCCTTGCAGTATTCAAGCCACCGGTCACAAATTTCCTTTTCATTTGTTAATAAGCGGCCGTCTGCATTTTTGATGTGTTTTGGGGGAGGTTATTTTCATCGAATATTTTCGCCTCTGTTCAGCGAGTTTAAAAATATTTGGCACTTTAGTATTGTACGACGTTTGAAGTTCTTGTATGGTTTGTTTACTATCTACCGATCGTAAGGATATTTGTTCCAACTCCTGGTACAGATTTTCCGCTGCTGCCGCTCGTGTTCGAGCCAGGACTTTCTTTGCGACGTTTTTGAGACGCTCGTATTCAAGAGCCAGTCGAGCTTTTTCGATATCGTCGCTCCGATCGCATTTTGTCCACGCTTGGAATGCACTCTTCTTGTCAGCCACAGCTCGTTTGGTTTCGTCATTCCACCACCATGTTTCTTTGCCGACCTGATGGTATTTCGATATAGTCCCCAGATGGGACTTTGCGAGTGTTATGCATTCCTCGTGCATGCTGTTCCACATTTCTTGCGGGCTAAGTGAGTCTGCTATACCATTTATATTTTGAAGTACTTCTTTAGCCATTGCGATAAATCTTGCGCTTCGTTCCTTCGATAGATTATACCACCGGATTTTTGGTAGAGATATTCTTGTTCTTCATTAATAAGGAACTTGTGCAAAAATAGAATGGTACGATAACTCATAAAACCGGTTAAGGAACAGCCAGTTATTTTGTTAGTATAGATGGAAATATGTTCGTATCTTCTAACGTTGAAAATATATCTCGCGCGACTTTTAGCTTTCTGTTTGACTCATGATCCATATTTGCAAACACTTCACATCCCTAAAGAATAATGGGTAGAACATATGATTTAACAACTTCAGTTTAATCTTAGTTGCAAGATATTTTGCAGTGGAACTTAGTCCGCGAAGGGCTCCATAAACGGTCTTGTTTATATGAATGTCCCAATTAAGGTTAATGCAAAGGTTAGCTCCGAGATTCTTTATATCCTCCACATGTTTTACAAAAAAATTATCAAAATGTAATGGGCGAAAGAATTCTTTACTTCTTCCTACATTTAAAATCATGTTTTTGTAGGATTTATTTTAACGCCGTTTTCTGAAGACCACTCACAAATATTTTCTAGTTCCAGATTTAAGCTATAGTGTATATAGTGTATATCTCTGGACATCATCAGCATATATATGATGATTGCAGTTTGTGAAGCGTTGGGAAATGTCGTTGATGAAGCAGGTGAATAAAAGGGGCTCTAAGACCGAACCCTGAGGAAACCCCGCTGGAACTACAAGGCAAGTTGTTGAGATGGACATCGTTGAATCCTCGTAGCATTCCTGACATTGCTTCAATATATTCGCAATTTATTTGGCGCAGATCAAGTCTTACTTACTTACTTTAGGTGGCGCTACAGTCCGGGGTGGACCTGGGCCTCAGTCAACAAGCTTCTCCAGCCAGCTCGATCCCTGGCTAGCTGCCTCCAATTTCGCACGCTAAGTTGGCTGAGGTCCTCTTCCACTTGCGTGCACAACCTGAGTCTTGGCCTTCCTCTACTGCGCTGTCCCTCGGGGGCGGATTCGAAGACTTTTCGGACCCGAGCATTGGTGTCCATGCGCTCTACATGACCCAGCCATCTCAGTCGTTGGATCTTCACTCTTCTGGCTAGGTCCATGTCGCTGTATCTAGGTCCGTTCGTCGTTGTATCTCCTCCTCCACTCACCGTCAATGCAGACGGGACTGAAGATCGTCCGAAGAATTTTTCTCTCGAAGCAACCAAGAACACCCTCATCCATTTTTGATAATGTCCATGCCTCTGCGCCATAGAGCAGGACCGGCATTATTAAAGTCTTATAAAGAGTGACTTTTGTTGTCCGAGAGAGGGCTTTGCTACTCAATTGCCTTCTTAACCCAAAGAAACAGCGGTTGGCAAGAGTTATTCTTCTTTTGATCTCAGCGCTGGTGTCTGTGTTTATAGCAGAGCCTAGGTAGACAAAGACCTTAACTACCTCAAAGTTATATCTGTCGAGGGTGACGTTCTGTCCGAGACGTCGGTGTTGGTTGTCCTTTTTGCTTGACAGCATATACTTGGTCTTGCCCTCATTGACCGCTAAACCCATTTTCGCCGCTTCCTTCTCAATTCTCGCGAAAGCGCCACTGACATCACGCTGCTTTCTCCCGATTATGTCAATATCGTCGGCGTATGCAAGTAGTTGGACGGACTTTTGAAAGATTGTGCCTCTTGTGTTTGCTCGTGAGTTTTGCACTATTCTTTCAAGTACGATGTTGAAAAAATCGCATGACAGCGCATCGCCTTGTCTAAATCCTTTCTGGACATCAAAGGTCTCGGTGCGATCTTAACCGACCTTGATGGAGCAGCGTGCATTCTCCATCGTCATCCTGCACAGACGGACGAGTTTGGCAGGGATGCCAAAACTAGACATTGCTCTATATAGCTCGTCTCCATAGATGCTGTCATAAGCGGCCTTAAAATCGATGAATAGGTGGTGGGTATCGATCTGAAGCTCATGGGTCTTCTCCAATATCTGCCGTAGTGTGAATATCTGCTCGATGGTGGACTTTCCTGGCCTGAAGCCACATTGATATGGACCTATCAGGTTGTTGACGAACGGCTTCAGGCGTTCACACAATACGGCGGATAAGATCTTATATGCGATGTTAAGGAGACTGATGCCTCTGTAGTTGGCGCAGTTCAGAGGGTCTCCTTTCTTGAGAATTGGACAAACAATGCTGAGGTTCCATTCATCGGGCATACTTTCGTCCGACCATGTTTTACAGATGAGTTGGTGTATGCTCCTTACCAAGTCATCGCCTGCCGCTTTGAAGAGCTCGGCAGTCAGGCCATCCGCTCCAGCAGCTTTGTTGGACTTAAGCTTCGATATGGCTATCTTCACTTCATCCAGGTCGGGTGGACGGAATTGTTGGTCATCATCGTCCAGGTTGAAAGGTTGATTCTGCCTGACAGCGGTATTTGGTCCGTCATCGCCGTTATACAGTCTGCAGAAATGATCTTTCCAAATCCTCAGCATCGACTGCGATTCTACTACGATGTTCCCTTGTTCATCTCTACAGGCTTCGGTTCGGGGTTTGTTTCCGCGGCATGTTATTTTTACCTTTTGGTAAATCTTCCGAACCTCGTTCCTGGAGTAGCATCTCTCAATTTCCTCGATCGCGCGCTTCTCATGCTCTTTCTTCTTCCTCCTGAGAAGTGCATGAGCAGCTCTGGTCTTTCTAAGCAGTGCCGCGTTATATGCATCTTGCTTAGCTGCATGTGCTTGCAGGCATTCATCATCGAACCAGGGGTTTCGTTGTGGTGGACGAGTGAAACCCAGCACATCAGAAGCGGCCTCTCTGATGGCGTTTTGGCAGTGTTTCCAATGGTCTTCGATGCTTGATGCTGGCGGCATTGGACCTCTTAAGAGATTAAGAGACACTCGATCGGAAAAGGACTTGGCGATCTCTTGCGATTGTAGCCGTCTGACGTCGAATTTTCTCACAGCATTAGTTTGTCTTGGCGTAGTTTGGGATATCCGCAACCTTACCTTGGCTACAACAAGGTAATGGTTCGAGTCGATGTTGGCTCCTCGAAACGTATGGACATCCATAATACTGGAGGAGTGTCTTGCGTCGATCACAATGTGATCAATCTGGTTGCCTGTTGATTGATCAGGAGTTCTCCAAGTCCCCTTGTGTATGTCGAGATGTGGGAACTGTGTGCTAGCCATGACAATGCTTCGCCCCGCCGCAAAGTCGATTAGCCTGAATCCGTTATCGGAGGTGGTGTTGTGCAGGCTATATTTTCCGATTGTTCTACCAAACGATAGGGCATTGCTCGTAGGTCTTGTTGAGGAGCTCGTAGAAGGCATCCTTGGTGTCGTCATCTTTCTCCTCTGTGGGGGCATGCGCGCATATAATGCTTATGTTGGCGAATTTAGCCTTGATGCGGATTGCTACGAGGCGCTCGCTCACATGCCGGAAGCTGAGGACTTCGCGTCTTAGTCTGCCTCCGACAACAAATCCGCATCTAAATAAGCGCTGGTTTTGCCGTCGAGAGC
Source organism: Volucella inflata (assembly GCA_928272305.1). NCBI lineage: Eukaryota > Metazoa > Arthropoda > Insecta > Diptera > Syrphidae > Volucella > Volucella inflata. Next base: position 23,333,401 of record OV743716.1, on the reverse strand, counting down.
AATTGCCGTAGTAGATGTCGCAGTTTTTCATTAGTGGTTGATTAAGGGAACTAACATTCCACGTGCATATCCGAAGCTTATTGTCCTTAAATCGTTTGCGTGGGTTGTCAACAGTAGATCCGTCCATATCCGAGGCTTGTTGATGCTTCGTAACTTAATCTTTTTTAAATGGCCGGACAGTTACCCCGGCGGCACAACCCCCAACCTGGAGGACCAGTTCCATTTTGAGTGCCCCTAGGACGAGGGGTCGGTTACACCGAAGCCAGTAACCCGTTCCAGGATGTGAGCGCTGCCGTTGGCCCTTATAGGGCTCGTCCGCCACCATCCAAGACCCTGACTAAGTCCTGGAAAACCTTTCCGGCCTGAGCTTCAAATATGTCGGAGTAGCCCGGATAAGGTCTTGTTTTGTTTTTCCGACACTAATCCTGGTTAATGGCGCAGGAAACTCGCCATTTGCCCCCTTCACTTCGCAACCTCTAGTGAGATTCCCAGATGGCGCCACGGGGAGGCGTGAGGTAGGACTTATTAGCAGAGCTGCAAGATGTTCGGCTGCAGAGGCTCATTCTCGTCATTTAAGGAGCCAGCACCTGTCGGAAGATGCTACTTCTACGAGGCCTTATACTAATCGTTGCCAACCGCAGATCAAGTCCTGAAAGACCTGAAAATAAATGGGTTTGTGTTGAGAGAGATAAGTTGATGTAAAAGATAGCCCCTATCAAGGAATGTTACGAGCTAAAATCTGTTATCAGGGGATAGAGAATTTATTGTCTCAGACTTTTTGGTTGAAAAGAGCACTAAGAAATTAACTTGATGGAGATTGTATGCCGTTAAATAATAGAGAATAGTTTCGAGAAAAGCGCATTCTAGAAGTCCAATTTTCGACAAAGTTTCGAGCAATTGGGTGCTTACATCGTATATTACTCCAGCCATGTTTTGTATTAAAGCAACGATTGTGTCTAGTTTATGGGCATGACGATTCCCCAGAAAAAGAATTTGAATGGCGTTAAATCGCACGATCTTGGTGGGAAATGGACGAGCGCATTTCTTGTAAAACCAACCTTTTGGAGTCAAAGTTGATTGATTCGTTGATAATACGGATGTCTGTTGATAATAAGTTGTAAATAAGAAATAAGGAATGATAACAAGACCGGCGTATAAATCGCACGAAACGTTACAATTTTTGAAATACAGTGCGTCGAGTGAACTTCTTTAGAATTGCCTTAGCTCCAAAAACTACAATTCGGCTTGCATCGTTGGCCGCTTAACCATCAGTCAGTATTGAGTATCCTTTCTGGTTAAAGGAAGATATATGATTGGTCTTATCCTCGTTGACAAATAAACCCATCTTCGCCGGTTCCGTTTTCATACTAGCAAATGCACCATCGGTGTATGCTAGTAGTTGGACGGACTTTTGAATAGCTGTGGCTCTTGTATTGGTGCGTGGTGTTAATGAAATCGGATGACATCGCCTTGTATAAATCCTTTTTTGACGTCAAAGTCCTCGGTGAGATTCCACCGACCTTGATGGAGCAGCATGCATTCTCCATCTTCATCCTTCACAGACGGACGAGTTTGGCAGGGATCCCGAAACTAGACATTGCTCTGTATAGCTCGACTCTATAGATGCTGTCATACGCGGCCTTAAAATCGATGAATAGGCGGTGTCTATCGATCTGAAGCTCATGAATTTTCTGCCGTAGTGTGAATATCTGATCCTGGCCTGAAATCACACTGATGTGGACCCATCAGGTTGTTGGCGGACGGCTTCAGACGTCATCGCCTGCCGCTTTGAAGACCTCGGTAGTCCGTCTGCTCCAGCAACTTTGTTGGACTAAAGATAAGATACCTATGGTTATCTTCACTTTATCCAATACGCTTGGACGGAATTGTGGGTGTACGTCCTACGTCATAACCATTATGCAGTCTACAAAAATGCTCTTTCGAAATCTTCAGTATCGACTGCGATGCTACTTCGATGTTCCCTCGTTCGTCTCCATAGGTTTTGGTTCGAGGTAAAACTTTCGAGTCTCATTCCTGGAGGAGTATTTCTCAATTCCTTCGATCGCGTGCTTCTTATGCTTCATTTTTGTTTTCCTGAGAAGCCAGTTTCAGAAACGGATGGCTTTTCAGCAATGTTGCCATTAATCTTCGATATTTGATGCTGGCGGCAAGGAACCTCTTGTGAGATTAAGAGAGACTCGACCGGATAGAGAATTTGGCGATCTCTTGCGATTGTAGCTGCCTGACGTCAAAAATTCTTTACAATATTAGCTTGTCTTGGCGTTTTTCGAGATATCCGCATCGTACCTTGTCTAAAAGAACGTAATAGTCCGAGTCGATCTTGGCTCCTCAGAACGTTCGGACATCCACAATATTGGAGAAGTGTCCTGGGTCGATCGCAATGTAGACAATTTGGTACGTATATGTATCAATATGTGGGAACCGCGTGCTAGCTACGACAATGTTTTGCCGCGCCGCAAAGTTGATTAGCCTTAATTCGTTATCGGACGTGGTGTCGTGTAGGCATAGTAAGAGCATTGCTTGTAGGTCATGTTCAAACTTTGCCTTGATACGGATTGCTACGAGGCTATCGTTCACATGCCGAAAACTCAAGATTTCTTGCCTTAGTCCAACAAATTCGCATTCAAATAAGTGCTGCTTTTGCCGTCGATAACAATCACCGTAGTAGAGTAGTCTTAGATGGCGGTTATGTCTGCTTTGCAGCAGTCTAGGAATTCCGTTAGTTTCGGCTGCACTTGGTGTATCACGGGACCTAACATTCCACATTCATATCCAAACTTTGTTGTCTTGTATTCGTTTGTATGAGTTGTCAATAGTAGATCTATCCATATGCGAGGCTTGTTTGTATTTCAGAACTTTCGTCTTTTTTCCATAGCCGGCAGTTACATCGGCAGCAGAACCCCCAACCCGGAGGACCAGTTTTTGATACCCCTAGGACGAGGGGTTGGTAATACCGAAGTCAGTAATCCGTGAGAGCGCTGCCGTTGGTTCATAAAGGGCTCGTCCGCTAGCATCTCTTTTTCAAGACCTCACCTAGTCTCGGAAATCCTTACCGGCCCGAGCTTCAAATATGTCGAGGTAGTCCGGATAAAGTCTCATTTGCTTAGTTCACCGTTTATTCCATCTGGGGATTTTATCCTCCGTACCGTTTATAGTGCTGTTACTTTCGTCTACTGGTCGGCATTCTTGCTTATAAGGCTAATAAGTCGAGTCTGAATGGACACGGCCCAGTACCAGTAATTGATGTGTAGAAACACTTCCAACGCTGGATATCGCCAGGTTGACACCTTTCAGCGTCTACCCTATTTCTATAGCACCGAACCAGTAATACCGAAACAATACTAAGTAAATTCAGCCTTTCGACTGGGTTCTGTGAAATTTTGTTTTCTTAACTAGCTTGGAAGTGGCGAGATAGTGGAACAAAGACTTTAGCGCTTTTTGGCTGTCGATGCAGGAGCTACGACCCTTCCGTAGATTCTTCACAATATGTTGTAGTTTGCTGCAATCAAGACTATGTATATATATTTCCATCCATGTTTTGCTAACGAGCAATGAGATCTAACGTGTTCGTCCTCCAGAAAGACATGAGTACTGCATCCTAAATAGGTTTTGGAGCCATCCGAAAAGACTCGACTGCATTCTTTTACTGGCTCGGATTCTGGCCGGAACCCTTCATAGGCACAGAGTTCTGGTATCACTGCATCAGACGCATGTCGATAAGAGCAGAGTCAACAACGCTCGAAAGATGGCGTTGAGAGTGCAGCCAACAATAGGGAACTGAAGTTAATCAACTGGTTTACAGCCAGGTATGCTAGGAGGCAGACAGCCGATGCATGCTATATAATTGACACTCTCGTAGCCATGTAGCGTACAGCACGCCGGAGGTTATCTCTGGCCGAATAACTTTTACTTCGCTAATTTGAATTCATGAAGTCATGAAATGTGACTAAAAGAAGGCGGAGCTTGAGTCATTGCTCTCTATCAATTCCTTATCACCACCTTATCAATAAGCAACTCTCTTCCGCATTTCAGGGATAACATATTTGATTGACACCTTTGAAAAATTCAACCGAAAGAACAGCGTACATTTTTCCAACCCACACAGCATTAAATAGTACACCCCCTACTTCATCTCTATCAAATGCGCTCCACCAAATTGATAAGACCCAGTGCTCTAATTCTTCTCCAATGCTTTAGCATCTAGTCCTAATCTCTCGTTCAAGTTCATCCAGCTCAAGTCGAGAACGCTTGAGTGATAACACAGTTTTTTTCGCGTGCTCCAATTTTTTTCATAGAAATTCTACTTTCGAGTCGTTTTGCAATTGGAACTCAAAGTGGTAGAGCCAGTGTATTATCAGCATTCTCGAGGCAGAGAAAACCCGCGCTAACGTAATGTCTAACGCGAACGTGATTGCGACCAGCTTATTGTGGCTTCTTCTCACCAGCGTCACAGGTCGAAAGGCGATGCATTTTTCACAATCTTATCAAGATCATCTGAAGGTGATGCAGTCTTTGGTCGATGATTTCTATGATCCATGTGAGGACTTCTTCCAACACGCATGTGGATACTATGACACTCAAGTGGCACCGATAGCTCCATTTATGTACAACAAGGAAGCAGCAGTCCAGTTTTTTGAGAACAATCGAGCAAACTTCTCCACCACTGGTGGAATTTTACTTAATGGGCTTTATGAGTCCTGTAAGGATAAGAAATCGGACTTGTCGCAATGGAAGGAATTGGATTTTCTAGCGGAATTCTCTAAATGGCCATTTCTACATTATCAGTGGGCTGAGGCAGGAATCAACACAACATGGCCTCAACTAGCAGCCCATCTAGCAGCACGAGGAGTTCCAATATTCTTCGATGTCTTCTTTGCACTGAACACAATTTATGTGAGTCCTGCAGATATCTCTTGTCCCAGCAGTCAGAAGGAGCTTAGGAAGATGATAATGAGTCCAGCGACGAGTGTGGTTAGGAATCAAATCGCAGACATAATTTCATCAGAACTATGGTCATTCTGTAGAGAGCTGACCGGAGAGGAACCCGGTTCCTTCGAAAAATCCCCAGAAACCTCTAATGATGTCGAGACGTTTGAGTTCTTCAATGAGTTCTTCCTAGCATTAGGCTTTACTCGGGAAGAGATTGAGGATTCCCGAAAAATTCAAATCCGCACCGAACGTTTGGAACAGATTCTAGCAGTAGTCCGGCGAACTGATTCAAGAATCGTCATCAATTTCATCATTTGGAAAATGATCGAGGCTCTCAAGTACGAGGACTGTTTCTATCTGGTGGATGAATTCGAGCCACTACTACTCTCGGAGTATTGGCAATGGAGTGTCTTCACTTCCAAGATACGTAAAGAAGTTGCAATGGCGAACTTTCTCTATCAAACGTCGCGGTTTCAAAAGCAACGTAAAGACTTGATAATGGTCAATGATTGGACGTTATTCCTTAACAGAAAGCTCAGTCAGAGGGATCTCAATATCGAAAGACTGATTAAGAACTACGCCAACAAGAAACTCTCAGCTAAGCTTTTCGATGATGACTACTCTAATGTGGAAATGCACAGAGATTCGTTCCACTACAACTATTTCACTTTGAAATCAAGGCAGCTGAGACTGTCTTTTGTTCAAGATAACTACATCGACAAGGAAGATACCAATCATCCGATGTATTTCCTTAAGAAGTTCCTTAACTTTGTTATCATCACTGCCAATCAACCTCTGTTTCATTACTTCTCAACGGAAGGATTCGATTTGTGGTATGATTCAAACCTTTTGTTCTCCTCGGATGACCTCTATACAGCCATAGATTGTCTGGACCGTCAGTCAGAAGTATATGGAGCTGAGCTGGCAATTTTTGGCAACCTAACAACTGATCAGGTGGAAGAAATTCTGAAATTGAATCGGGCGCTCTACGAAACCTACTATGACTACTTCTTCTGGCTGGAGGGTGAGATCTTCTCATTTGCCGAGGATTACGTCTTGGAGCACTTTAATCTCAACTCCAGTCGGGTGTTGTTCTATTCAGTGGCGCAGTTACATTGTGGACGTGACGATTCAAAGTATGGACCGCTAATAAATCGGAGTTTCATGAACTCACTGGAGTTCCAAAAAGCATTTGAATGTGATATTGACTTGCCGATGAATCCGGCTTTAAAGTGTTTGTGCAGAAATTGTTAGCAAGTACGATGGTGTCCAAATAAAATAAAAATGATTCTGAGGATGTGTTGCTTTTTTTTTTTAACAAAAATCTAACAAATTCTAGATAGCGCTAATCTGGAACCGAAAATTTCTACGGTGTTCCAGATCGAGAGCGTTTATTTTGGTCATCACATGTAAATGACGTCAGCTGTGACTAAGAGATTTTTTTTTTTTGATTGTGTGTGTAGCTTGAATCTTTTGGTTGCGAATATTTCTGACGTTAAACTGATATTTTTTAGCGATATGGTGCGTGTATGTCGGCGAAATCGTTTTGATATTTCAAACAAAATTAAGAATATATTCATACAATAGGTCGTCGGGGTCCGAGATGGACGAACTTAGTCATTGTTTTGATAATAGAGCCGGTAGAGCGGTCTGAAAGCCTTATAATTCATTCTTTTGTCTTTACAGAGCCTGCAAGAATGAATTGAAAGGAGGACATCATAAAGTTGAGTTGATTTAGGTGCAGTGGACCGGTAGATAGAGAGACCAATGTAAATAACGTGGGTTGATGTTGAAGGAGATAAAGTTGTAGAGGAATGCGCTGTCGATGGAGCCTGGGAGCAGTCGAGGAATGAACAGAATGTCTTGCCTGTTGGGCAGTCCAGCTACAAAAATTCGACTTTGACATCGTCCACCGAAAGGGTAAGGAACATGTGGTTGGACGGCTGGTCTTACGACGGAGAGGATAGGTACAGTCTGCTTGATAACATCGTATACGACAAATAAAAATCAATTGTACTGGTTTATTTTGTTTAATTACTTGAATGCTTTTCAATTACAATAATATGTTGTCCACTCTCCTCCATTATCAATAATTGCTTGGAGTCTTCGAGGCATGCTTTCTACTAATCTTATAGCATAATCTTGAGACAAAGATCTCCATAAAACTCGTTTCGTGATAATTGTTTGACCGTCGAGATCTTCTTTCCTTGGAACTTTAGCTTCATGAATGCCCAAACATTTTCAATGGGGTTTGCATCCGGCGACTGTGATGGTCAATCTAAAACAGCGATGTTTCGGGTCATTATCTTCTTGCAGTAACCGATTCTCATTCTTTCTTTTAAACCACCTTTGGGCAGATGGTAATAAAGCCTTCTTATAAATTTTGACCATGTTGGGTGCGTTTAAGTTATTTGTAAACATGAACAAATTGCCAAATCCTTGTTTTGAGAAGCATCCCCAAACGTGCATCTTTGCGGGGTGTTTGACGGTCCGCTGGATTAATTTATTGGATTGTGTACACCAGGTATAAGTGATAGGAGACCATGCCCAATAAGAAGCTTCATCCGAAAAAATAACGTTGTTCCAATCTCTGTCCAAATTCTCCTTGACCCAACTGAGTCATTTTTCTTCGTGTTTTTTCTGACAGTAGTGGTTTCTTTATTGTGCTTCGAAATTTTACATTATTGGCTAGTAAACGTCTTCGTATCGTATCACAACACACATTTAGACCTCTTTTATGTAAAATCCCTTGTCCTCCACGTAACGATAGAAGAGGATTTTTTTCAAACACGCGTAGAATCATTTTGTCCTGCTTTTTTGTTGTTTTTGGCGTAGACCCACGATCCGGCAAATCATCCACATTTTTAACTTGGGAATAACGGTGCACCCACTTGTTAACAAATGCTTTTGACTTTTTCATGTATTTAACAGCTGCTCCGTATGACATTTCCGGTCCTTTTGGATGCGTGCACAAGAATACTGCTTCATAACGTGATGCAAACGCGACACTCATTTTAAAATACTTCCGTCTCTGATAAAAATTGAACACTCTTTAAATTTTTTTATTCAAAACATCTTAGCAGAAGTATTTTCTTATCTGCTTATGCAAATGCCACTTCCAAACCGGTTTTTATAAACGAGTTTTGCCGTATACGATCTTATCAAACGGACTGTAGCTATGTAAAGACTGGACACCTATCTGCGTGCCCCGCACTACCGAAACACTAAACAAAATGGATTCATCGGGATGTCTTTAGTTTATTTTGGGCAGCGTTCCAAAAGTAGAACTTCCTCCACAAAGGCCCGTCGTAATAGCTCCTCGGTTCGCCCTCACTTCACCCCATCCGATCAGGAAGTATGAACTCGATTAGGCCATATATTGCTGGCAAATTATCTTTTTCCTTTTTTTTTTTGTATATTTTGAGAGAGACCGGTGTTGCATTGGGGCTTAATGCAACCCCAATGTCGAATCGTGGGAAAATATTAACACGGGCCAAAGGGAAATCCCAATCTTGAAAGAAATTTCCCCAGATGTGGGAAATGAGAATGGGACGTGCATGAGTGTGTGTGAGAGGGAGAAAGCAACGGTGGTACACTTCAGCAAATTTGCGGAGTGGTGCCCACAAAAACCAAAATTGGCCCGTTGCACTCGTCTGAACGGGGAGTGAATGGGGATATGTGTGTGAGACCTACGGTCCGAGTTAATAGATCAGGGGGGGGGGGGGAAAAAATAGGAAAAAGCGCGAGCGTTTTGTTCAAAAGACAAGAAAAAGGAAGGAAGACTGAGAGTTAGAAAAAAGTAGGAAGAGAGGAGGAAACAAGGACGAATTCAAGACTGACAGAGGAGGTAGTTCTACGGGAGAAGAACTTGGTTATGGAAAGGAAGGATAAGTACCCCTTGTTTAGGGATAGGTTTTTAAATATTATAGTATCGTGTTATCTCGGGTGAATCTTTTTGGCGTCTTATAAAAATTCGCAACTAGCGGTTCATGCTAGTCTGTGGTACCTTCTGTACCCCGTTCAAAAAGAAACGTGGTGTTGTTGCCGTCTTTCGGCCAGATATTGTTCCTACTTTCTTGGAAACAAACCCCTTTTGTATCATACTACAAACATGGATTCTTTATTTTTTTTTCTTGTGTGATTTTCCTTTCGCTTTCTATTACAGCAAACGGATTAGCACTTCCGATTGGAAAAAGTGCATGGCGCCTAACTTCATCAACTAAATTCTTGTGAAGTGAAATTTTCTTCATAATGACTTTCCTGAACCCAGCCCAGCTGAGCAGCCAATGGGTTCAGCAAACAATTTGCTGCTCGTGCAAATTTCCCCAGGGCATTTTTTTGTTCCATCCCTGATCCCGAGTGACAGATCGTGACACGGATCTTAACCACCATCTGCGTGGTTTGGTTTTTTTTTTCATGTTTTGGTTTTGCGGTAGTCCGGCAATTGGAAACATTAACTATTATTATTAAATCGGGGAAAATTGTGCAACAAGCTACATAATGGAACCTATTTCTTCCAAAAAATTTAAATTTATTAATTTGATGTTGTCTTGGTAGGGACGTAAGACAAAAGAGACGTTCCAGGGCAGACTACGGATAGTTATTGGGAAAACTCGCTACAGGTTGAACTCGAAAGCTATAATCAAGAAGTAGCGAATAATGGTAAAATACACAGTGTGACAAATAATATTTAATCCGTAATTAAAACGCAATTTCTGTTTTTTTCTGCTCCGATTCAATATACTTGTTACAGCGATTCAATAGTGATTCAAGCGCTTGCTCTAACTCATTTTGCAGAATTGCCCTCAGTGTTCGTGTCAAAGCTGCTTGAATGGTCGAAATGTCGTCATCCTTTCAACTTTAGTTTTAATATCGGGAACGAACAGGAATCAAACGATTCCAAATCAGGTGAATATGCATGATTTCGGGCCAAAAATTGATGAAAAATGTGTAATGTATGTCTCGGTGCATTGCCGTGCAACAGAGACCAAAGTTTGGCCGAATACGATCGATTCTGGCCATCTGGGCTCAAAACTTCATGATAATATGTGTCAGTAACTGAATCACCAGTTAGAAGAAATTCCACAAAAAAAACCACGTACTTTTTGGATCTTTTCAGTTGCCCGAATCGAAATTGGTTTTCTGTGTGTTTGCCATCCTCCAGCATTTCTCTTCCGCCCAAAAAAAACGGTAATGCCCTTGGAAAACAACTGTTCTACTCAAGCAATCACTTGTTGCATCTATGGGAATGCTTCTGGGACAAATAGATGACTCTCTTGGTTGCTGAGATATGGCTCCTGTCCAGGATATTATTTGCTACATTGTGTATACTCGTATCTACGTTACACTACGTTCGTGTTACCAGGGACCACTACTACCGGAGGTAAAAGAACTTCGATACGAATTTGACTGTTGTACTGCTGGCCCCATCTTAGTTATATGGTTCATGTGTCTTCTTTTAATAACTTTTTATTGAAATGGCAGAATATAATATTTTGATAGGACTAGGTTTAGCAAGACATCTAGGCCTCGAGTTCAGCAAGAACAAATTACATTTTCGATAAAAGTCAGTGATTTCAACAAATAAAAATTCTCTGCCAACGGACGTCCCATTTCTTTTTATGACAACACATTTGAGAGCAGACCTATAAAAATCGCAACCCTCTTGCCAGAGTATATCCAGCGCTTCGAAGCAATTTGTAACCGCGAAGTTCAGTTTACATATCTTCATCTCCTCCATCACTAATAGGAAGTGAACACCTCACTGACATCGTTGGCTTCACGGTCAAAGTTAATGGCCATAGTCTGCAAGTCCCTAACATCTGAGTAGTTGGGAAACTCTTACAGGGGTGCCAGCACGTAACTTGATACAATCGAGGATTTTTGATCGTCGTTCAACTCGAAACAAATCGTTATTGGCAGCACGTAACTTGAAACGAGTTTGATTGTGAATTATACTTAAAAATGTCATTGTGATCTAAAATGTGAAGTGTCAAATTGAATATTTATTCATTCCAAATATTAATATCGTTATTGCATTAAAAATTATATTTTTTGATTCAGATAAGTGCAATCTAGTGCTAAAATCAAAAGAAGGTATTTGAGAGATAATAGCAACCCATTACAATTTGGGTACTGCTACAGCTCGATTGTATCACGTTTTGTGCTGGCACCCCAGAACATGCAGTCAATCCTCATAAGCAGATCCACATGAGCAGCAAAAATGCATTAAGAGAGCCCTGCTCGTTCAACATAAAGCCCAGGCCGAGGATAAAGCTCCGTTCGGAAAACTCCCGCATGGGCAGCACATCTCTGCCGGCCCTGATGATCTTCTCCCTATATTTTTAAAGAAATGTGAAATGTACCTTGCCCAACCTCTTACAGCTCTCTTTCAGCTTTCTATCACCCAGGGATTATTTTCCTCGACCTGGAAAAGGTCATTTATTATTCCCCTGCATAAAAAAGGCCGAAAAGATGATATTTCCAACTATCGACCAATTGCTAAACTGTCCTGCATACCTAAGCTTTTCGAGAGCATTATTTATGACATAATGCTTTTCCATTGTAAGCCTATTGTTTCCCAAAACCAGCACGGATTTCTCAAAGGTAGATCTACGACCACCAACTTAACGGAATTCGTATCAAGCACTTTATGTGCACTGGAATCTGAAAATGAAGTTGATGTGATTGCCACCGATTTCAGCAAAGCCTTTGATAGGATTTCACATGATATAATCCTTCTGAAATTAAAAGCTCTTGGTTTCCAAATAAACTTTATAACATGGGTTCGATCATATTTAAATGAACGACAGTACTATGTTTTATTTAGGTCCATGATTTCTAACCCAATTAAAGCCTCCTCTGGTGTCCCTCAAGGCAGCCACCTTGGCCCCTTACTATTTATTCTGGCCATTAATGATGTTGATTGTATTATAAAAAAATTCATACATATCTGTTAACGCAGACGATATGAAAATCTTTAGATATATATCTTCTTCCTCAAACAGCCTACCACTGCAGGAAGATCTTGACAGATTTTGTACTTGGTGTCAGAAGAATTTCCTTGATCTTAACGTCAATAAGTGTCAGGCTATAACGTATTCCCGTAAGCGGCCCCCTACTTTACCTCGCTGCTATCTAATATTTTATCTTCCTGTTTTCTTAGTGAATGAGTTGCGTGATTTAGGTGTTATCTGTGATAACGAACTCAATTTCCGTTCTCACATTGATAATATAATAAAGAAAGCCAACTCTGCCCTTGGCTTTATCAAGCGCTGGTCTAAGGAGTTTAACAATCCTTATGTTACCAAATCTCTTTACATAACCTTTGTTAGGCCTCTTCTTGAATATGCAAGCCAAGTTTGGTCACCGTACTACAGAACACACATCCTCCGGATAGAAGCTGTTCAACGCAGGTTTTTACGATTCGCTTTACGTGGTCTTCCCTGGGATGATATCCAAAACTTACCACCTTATACTGACCGGCTGAAACTTATAAACTTACAACCCCTTTCTATACGTCGAAAAGTTGCCGACATTCTCTTTATTCATCAAATTTTTGTTGGTAATATCGATTGTCCTTCTCTACTTCGACTTATTTCTGTTAATACCAACCCACGCAATCTTAGGTCTGTGCCACTTTTCCGGCTCAATCTTCACCGAATGAATTACGGACACTTGGAGCCAATGTCTAGAATACTTCGTGAAGTTAACGATATACTGCCTCTCTTCGACTACCATCTCACCAAACTCTCTCTTAAAAACACTCTTATTTCCACCTATGCCTCACATCCTAACTTTTTTTTAATTGTTAGTTCTAAGAATAAGCTTGCAATAAGCATTAATAAATCTGTCCGGGGTTGACCCGGGCCGCAAATCAAAAAATCAAAAATCTAATGAAGCTCTAAGTAACCCTGTCATTTTCGCTACCATCCCATCTAGATAAAACATATGCATGATATCCAAGATGGCAACGATTAGTATAAGGCATCGTAGAAGTAGCATCTTCCGACAGGTGCTGGTTCTTTAAATAACGAGAATGAGCCTCTGCAGCCGAACATCTTGCAGCTCTGCTAATAAGCCCTACTTCACGCCTCCCCGTGAATCTCACGCCATCTGGGAATCTCACTGGAGATTGCGAAGTGAAGGGGATAAATGGCGAGTTTCCTGCGCCATAAATCAGGATTAGTGTCGGAAAAACAAAACAAGACCTTATCCGGGCTACTCCGACATGTTTGGAGCTCAGGCCGATAAGCCAGGACTTAGTCAGGGTCTTGGAAAAGAGATGGAGGCGGACGAGCCCTATATGGGCCAATGGCAGCGCTCACATCCCGGAACGGGTAACTGGCTTCGGTGTATCCGACCCCTCGCCCTAGGGGCACTCAAAATGGAACTGGTCCTCCAGGTTGGGGGTTGTGAAGCCGGGGTAACTGCCCGGCCATTTAAAAAAAATTAAGTTACGAACCATCAACAAGCCTCGGATATGGACGGATCTACTGTTGACAACCCACGCAAACGATTTAAGGACAATGAGCTTCGGATGTGCACGTGAAATGTTAGATCCCTTAATAGACCACATGCAGCCGAGCAACTGGCAGAGGCCCTAGACTGCTACAAAGCAGACATAACCGCCATTCAAGAAATGCGATGGGATGGGCCGGACAAAAGGAAGATGAAAAACTGCGATATCTTCTACGGCAATTGCTATCGACGGCAAAAGCAGTGCTTATTTGGATGCGGATTTGTCGGAGGCAGACTAAGACAAGAAGTCCTGAGCTTCAGGCATGTGAGCGAGCGCCGCCTAGCAATCCGTATCAAGGCTAAATTCGCCAACATTAGCCTTATATGCGCGCATGCCCCCACAGAGGAGAAAGATGACGACACCAAGGATGCCTTCTACGAGCTCCTTAACAAGACCTACGAGCAATGCCCTAGCTATGACATTAAAATTGTCCTCGGTGATTTTAATGCAAAGCTAGGAAGAGAGGGTATCTTTGGTGGAATAATCGGAAAATATAGCCTGCACAACACCACCTCCGATAACGGATTCAGGCTAATCGACTTTGCGGCGGGGCGAAACATTGTCATGGCTAGCACGCGGTTCCCACATCTCGACATACACAAGGGGACTTGGAGAACTCCTGATCAATCAACAGTCAACCAGATTGATCACATTGCGATCGACGCAAGACACTCCTCCAGTATTATGGATGTCCGTATATTCCGAGGAGCCAACATCGACTCGGACCATTAAACCCCTGGTTCGATGATGAATGCCGGCAAGCACATGCAGCTAAGCAAGATGCATATAACGCGGCGCTGCTTAGAAAGACCAGAGCTGCTCATGAGCTCTATGAGTGGAAGAGGAGAGACGAAGACCAGCTTCTCAGAACGAAGAAAAAATAGCATGAGAAGCGCGATCGAGGAAATTGAGAGATGCTACTCCAGGAATGAGGTTCTGAAGTTTTACCAAAAGGTAAAAATAACATGCCACGGAAACAAACCCCGAACCGAAGCTTGTAGAGATGAACAAGGGAACATCGTAGCAGTGGATGCTGACCATTTAGAAAGGTTATTTCTTTGGACTGTATAACGGCGATGATGTAACAAATACTGCTGTCTGGCAAAGTGAACCTTTTAACTTGGACGATGTAGACCGAAAATTCCGTCCACTCGACCTGAATGAAGTAAAGACGGCAATATCTTAGCTGAAGTCCAAGAAAGCTACTGGAGCTTGTCCATTTGAGCAGGATAACGATGGAGAATGTACGCTGCTCATCAACGTCGATAAAGATCTCACCGATACCTTTGATGTCAAAAAAGATTTAGACAAGGCGATGCGCTGTCATGCGATTTTTTCAACAACATACCTGAGAGAACAGTGCGAGATTCACGAATTAATTTGTAATACATTTTGTTTTGACAGAATGTATCCTAAGCTTTACACATTTCTAGAAATAAACTCTGTTCCCAATACAGTGACATATTTCAAAGGTTCCAAAAACGGGAAACAATTCAAAACCCCAGATCGCGTTGCATCCACTCGTATCTTTTATAATTAAAAACGAAAAAAAAAACTCTGTCGCATGTCTTATTTTTGGTTTTATTTCTTAACAATCACACGGTATTTTATTATTTTCTTTTTCTTGTTTTGAAAATGTTATTTTCACAATTTCGAAAAGATTTATTTGCTTCTTTTGTTTCTGTTTTGTTTTTTCTTCATTTGTCAAATTTATTGTTTTTTATTATCACTTTTTTCATTTAAGTTGTTTTTTTTGTTTTGTTTTACATTTTTATTTGTTTGCTAAAAATTTATAACATAGCTACTTAGCGTGTTTCCATTTTCATTAGTTTTCTTTTTAATTAAATTTATTTTTTCTGTTTTAAAATTTTCAATCAATATTTATGCGCATTTTGCGTTTGCGTTTGCGTGCCTAAAAATTTAACAATAGCATTAAATCTAAATTTATTGGTTAATGTTTTTTTTCTGTTTTTGTTTTTTGAAGCCTAAATTAGTCAACTAATTTTTTATTTACAACAAAATGCAACAAACGATTCTTATTAAGCAATACTTTGTACAATAGTAAAAAAATGAGAAAACAATTTATTTTTTTTTTTAATTTTTAATTTAAGAGAAGCTTTTTACTTTGCTCTATACTATAAACTGAACATATTTTTGGTTTTTAATTTATTTCAATTTAATTTAGGGTTTATTTTTATTAGTTGTTATTTTTAACAGCCGTTTTGACGATTCAAATTTTTTCATAATATTTACTCTCTTAAAAATAATTTAACGATTGCGTGTATGTTTCTTTTTGTTTTGTTTTAAATATTGTTTATAGATGCATTAATTTAAAAGCAGGGCTGAATTGTTGATATTTTTTCAAAAAATAAGCAATTAAAGAAAAAAGAAAAAAACACATTTAAAAGAAGAAAACTGTGATAATTTAAATTTTAATTACACCTTCTTTCCTTGCTAGGTGTAGAACTGACTACTGCCTGATAAGAAAGCAGTTTGATATTTAGGATCACGCTCTGCTTTTAAGGTTTACTAAGATTGTACTCGTATAATCTAGATCCGAGATCTTGGAAAAATTCAAGAATTGAACAGTGCTTGATCCTTCTTCCAAAAGTTTCCAAAGGAACTTTGGTATTTTAAATGAGCTTGAGTCTGAGGCCCGATGATTTGTGTCGAATTAAAGCACTAGGTTTTATCTAAGTGATATGCCAAATGCGTATGTTTCATAGCTTTGAAATTCAAAATGACTAGCAAGACCTACTGTTTTTTTATTCTTAACTGAAATATGCTTGGCCTGATATACTTTTACTTACTTTAGGTGGCGCTACAGTCCGGGGTGGACCTGCGCCTCAGTCAACAAGCTTCTCCAGCCAGCTCGATCTCTGGCTAGCTGCCTTCAGTTTCGCACGCTAAGTTGGCTGAGGTCCTCTTCCACTTGCGTGCGCCACCTGAGTCTTGGCCTTCCTCTACGGCGCTGTCCCTCGGGGGCGGATTCGAAGATTTTTCGGACCGGAGCATTGGTGTCCATGCGCTCTACATGACCCAGCCATCTCAGTCTTTGGATCTTCACTCTTCTGGCTAGGTCCATGTCGCTGTACAGTCCATAAAGTTCGTCGTTGTATCTCCTCCTCCACTCACCGTCAATGCAGACGGGACCGAAGATCGTCCAAAGAATTTTTCTCTCGAAGCAACCAAGAACACCCTCATCCATTTTTGATAATGTCCATGCCTCTGCGCCATAGAGCAGGACCGGCATTATTAAAGTCTTATAAAGGGTGACTTTTGTTGTCCGAGAGAGGGCTTTGCTACTCAATTGCCTTCTTAACCCAAAGAAACAGCGGTTGGCAAGAGTTATTCTTCGCTTGATCTCAGCGTCTGTATTTATAGCGGAGCCTAGGTAGACAAAGTCCTTAACTACTTCAAAGTTATATCTGTCGAGGGTGACGTTCTGTCCGAGACGTCGGTGTTGGTTGTCCTTTTTGCTTGACAGCATATACTTGGTCTTGCCCTCATTGACCTCTAAACCCATTTTCGCATTTCAATACTCGCGAAAGCGCCACTGACATCACGCTGCTTTCTCCCTGCGAGTAGTTGGACGGACTTTTGAAAGATAGTGCCTCTTGTGTTTGCTCGTGAGTTTTGCACTATTCTTTCAAGTACGATGTTGAAAAAATCGCATGACAGCGCATCGCCTTGTCTAAATCCTTTCTGGACATCAAAGGTCTCGGTGAGATCTTTAACGACCTTGATGGTGCAGCGTGCATTCTCCATCGTCATCCTGCACAGACGGACGAGTTTGGCAGGGATGCCAAAACTAGACATTGCTCTATATGGCTCGTCTCTATAGATGCTGCCATACGCGGCCTTAAAATCGATGAATAGGTGGTGGGTATCGATCTGAAGCTCAAGGATCTTCTCCAATATCTGCCGTAGTGTGAATATCTGGTCGATGGTGGACTTTCCTTGCCTGAAGCCACACTGATATGGACCTATCAGGTTGTTGATGAACGGCTTCAGGCGTTCACACAATACGGCGGATAAGATCTTATATGCGATGTTAAGGAGACTGATGCCTCTGTAGTTGGCGCAGTTCAGAGGGTCTCCTTTCTTGAGAATTGGACAAACAATGCTGAGGTTCCATTCATCGGGCATACTTTCGTCCGACCATATTTTACAGATGAGTTGGTGTATGCTCCTTACCAAGTCATCGCCTGCCGCTTTGAAGAGCTCGGCAGTCAGGCCATCCGCTCCAGCAGCTTTGTTGGACTTAAGCTTCGATATGGCTATCTTCACTTCATCCAGGTCGGGTGGACGGAATTGTTGGTCATCATCGTCCAGGTTGAAAGGTTGATTCTGCCTGACAGCGGTATTTGGTCCGTCATCGCCGTTATATAGTCTGCAGAAATGATCTTTCCAAATCCTCAGCATCGACTGCGATTCTACTACGATGTTCCCTTGTTCATCTCTACAGGCTTCGGTTCGGGGTTTGTTTCCACGGCATGTTATTTTTACCTTTTGGTAAAACTTCCGAACCTCATTCCTGGAGTAGCATCTCTCAATTTCCTCAACCGCGCGCTTCTCATGCTCTTTCTTCTTCCTCCTGAGAAGCCGCTGCTCGTCTCTCCTCTTCCGTTCATAGAGCTCATGAGCAGCCCTGGTCTTTCTAAGCAGCGCCGCGTTATATGCATCTTGCTTAGCTGCATGTGCTTGCCGGCATTGATCATCGAACCAGGGGTTTCGTTGTGGTGGACGAGTGAAACCCAGCACATCAGAAGCGGCATCTTTGATGGCGTTTTGGCAGTGTTTCCAATGGTCTTCGATGCTTGATGCTGGCGGCATTGGACCTCTTAAGAGATTAAGAGAATCGGCTTGGCCTGATATATTGCAAACAATATTTCTTTGTCCGAAGGAGTTGTTGGCAAATTTTTAAATGTACATGGTCTTAGTGTTTAAGAAGCCTTTAACCTAATGTAATACAACGTGTTGATTTTCAAGGTGAAACTAGAGGCGTTAAGGGAATTTTGTTTTCTTCACTGAGCCCAGTAAATGCTTCAGCCAAAACCACTGAAATAAGAAGGAAAGTGTATTTTTCATATGCCAATGTCTCATCAGTAATTTGGATACATTGCAGTGACGCTACATACTTTTCTTTTCTTATAATAGGCGGCCGTTCAAGGGTTTTACGAACTTTTATGGTATTTTCACAAAACGCGGGCGAAGGGAAGTTAGGAAGGGAAAAAGAGAAATACGTTGGTCTTAAATATTTGCAACATAAAGGGTAAGTCAACAGATGGTGTGGGTGTTTCAATTACTGAATCCAATGTGATTGGTCTTTTGGACAGATGCCATGCAATCTTTGTCAATGTTAGTCATGGAGTCGTTCACCACGATTGTTATTCAATCTTATTACGAAAATGGGCGATCTGTAAAAGTAACATTTCGTGAAATTCGTAAAATTTTTCGGTCAACATAATCGCCCTAGTGAGTTCAGAATTTGTGCAGTGGTGAAGCGTCTTGAAGAAACTCATATGGTATCGAGTTGAACTCCATATCAACATGCTCGGAAAGCACGTACAAGTCAAAACACTACCACTGTGAGCGAAAGTGTTCAAAGTGTTCAATTGGGCCACACCATGGCTCTTTACGGCAAATTTAAAAAGTTGATTTTCATTTGCACGCTTAGAATTTCAAATTACACAACAATTGCAGCCTTCGGACCTTGTACGACGTCGGCAATTTGTTAACTGGACGTTGGATCACCAGTACAATTGTTCAATGATATTGATCTTTTCCAAGGATGCCCATTTTTGGATCAGTGGGTACATACGAGTACTATAAGTAAACAAAAATGTCGTTTCTGGGGACCGAGATTCATGAAAAACGAATGCACCCCAAAAAAGTCATTGTATGGTGCGGATTATGGATTGGCGGCATCATTGGCCAGTGTATGGAGAATGTTACCTTACATGTTGACCGGCTATTTTTTTCCAAAATTGAATGAAGTGGGTCTCGACGATCTGAACAGGATGGTGCGACTACCCACACAAGCCGTCTATTCATTCAATTAATGCATACGAAAATTGAAGATCACATTATTTCGGTTAGAAGAGAAGATGATTGGTCTCTAAGGTCAATCGATTTGACACCTTTAGACTTCTCCCTGTGGGGTTATTTGAAAAGTAATGTCTATGCCAATAACCCAGTGACAATTTAGGATCTCAAACATAACTTCCAAACTGAAATAATGGCCATTGACCCACTTATTCTTCAAAAAATCATCGATAATTTTGAGCTTAACCCTTTGATGCCCACTGTTGCCATATGGCAACAAGTTTTTCAACGAAATAAAAACCGTTATTTATATTCTCCTTATCTTCCGTTTACATTTCCCCTTGCAAAAAAAACCAGTTGCGGCATGTGAACTGACAAATTGATATAGTTTTTACCTATCACTCATTCCATCACTCTTAACAGAAATATTTTTCACCTCTACTAAACCATAATTCGGGCATCAAATGGTTAAATTAAATGTGTGTTTAACTTAATAAAAGCTTCCACACTATATGTGGAAGTTATAATTACTATCTAATAAAGAGATCGGCAGGATATTCCATAAGCGAGTTGTATGGGTAACGAAATAATCACGATATTTGGAGTCCATCCGAAAGTGGGCTTGAGGGTATACTACTGAGCATTGAAAGCAAAGCGGGTTGAAGGGGCGGAAAGCTACTGGCACCATTGGCATCATCTTCTAGTTTTACCGCACAGTTTGCAAACCTATATAGCAAGTGCAAATAGGTCTTATGGGCACCTAGTCAGAAATGAGCATTGATTGATTGACTTCAGCTTGATCAGAGTGGCGAAACTTTTCGCAGCACTTTTCGCTACATCGAATTTGTGATTATTCCAACGTATGTTCTCTTTGACATACAAATTTGTACAGTGAATGGAAGGTTTTTCGGTTTCGACGAATGCAAGTGTCATTCTTGGATAACGGCTGGGTGTTAAATTTCACATTAACACAAGCATTAAATTCCACTGTGTTGATGTTTCCCTAATTGGTTATGATGTCGATATCGGAATTTAATGAGGTTAACATACGGTGCAGATGCCGTTCCATACACGAAGAGCAGGGACGTAAGTTCGGAAACGAATATGAAAAGTAGAGAGTACTGTCTTCACCCAAGCAATACATATTGGATTTGAAATACGAGACAACAGATCTTTCATAAAAATTATCATAAAAAGACTGTCGGGGATAGAACGGAACCCTGGGGCACACCATAATTTATTTTGTGAATACCAGACAACTTGAAGTGAACGATACGTAGATACGATATGTAGTTCCTAATCCACTAAAATTGAAAACTAGTTTATTTTTGGAATTTATTATAATGGCAAAGAGCAAGGTGTGCAGACTTTTGCTTTATTTTATATTTTAGTCGTTAAATTATTGTTGTTAAATCGATGCCTTTATAAGTTAATAAATTCTTGAGCAGTGCGATACTAACATATTGAGCCAAAAATACACAATTTTTCAATAAAAAAAAATGCCGAAGGGTCAACTTCAACCTGCTTAAGAGTCCTATCAACAAATTAGATTGGTGCGTTACTGGCTTCTTGTCACGTAGAGTGTTAGTGGTACCAAATTTATCCACAACAGGACGAATAGCTGGCTCAGGCGGTCGATTATGGGGACCAACAAAGTCATGCCACGTTTTATGCGTTTGGGAAAATGGGCAGCAATTTCCAAAATAGGTTTGAACGATACCGAAGAGTTCTTCTGCTGTAAGTTCACCATGATTTCTCTGCCAAAAATTGCAGCACGCCTTTGAAGTTATCCTTATTATGAGATTTTATCTCCTCAATGGAATCTTCTGAAACTGACATACAGGGTATAAACTCAGTTCTACCCAAGGTTACATTCACTGTGTAGAATTTAAGTTAAATTCTACATGGGGCACCCAAAAAGTACTTGACATCCAAGGAGAAGTAAAGCATCCGCTGCGTAAGAGATCACTCAATCTTTTACATACATCCAAATAAACGGACACGTTGTAGAAGATGCTTCTGGGATATCAAAACATTTTATGAAATTTTTCAAAATAAGCCTAATATGTCTGTGTACAATCAACGATGCTGTTTTAAGAAAAAAATTAAAACGAACGAACAAGCTTATGTCACGCACAATGAAAATCGTCGAAAGAGTCTTAAACGAAAGTCTTCGGCAAATAATAAAGCTCGATAATAGCCAGTGTGGATTTGTTGAAGGAAGATCGACGGTGGACGCTATCCAAAGCCTACGAATAATAATGGAAAAGCACCGAGATTCGTCTAAGGATTTACACATGGTATTTATCGACCTCGAGAAAGCATTCGATCGAGTGCCTAGGGATCTCATATGGGCCACTCTGAGGTCTCAAACGTACCGGGAACGTATGTTAAAATAATACAAGATATGTACGAAAACGTGAAAACTGCGGTTAAAAGCTCTGCTAGACTAACGAGAAAATTTCCAGTTAATGTCGGAGTGCATCAAGGAAGCGTACTTAGCCCTTTCCTCTTTAACGTAGTATTCGACTATCTTTTAAAAGACTGCATGCGCTAACCAAATGTAACGCCAATTCTCTTCGCTGACGAGAGAAACGGGTTTAAAATAAATCGTTCAAAGACGGAGCATTTGACGTGCCCATTTGCGCATCCATTGCGACCTGTTGCGGATATAATGTTAGACGGAATAGTTCTTCCGAAAAGCACTATCTTTAAGTACTTAGGATCAATCGTTAACATGGAAGCGAAATGTGACGACGACGTAAACCACAGAGTGAGTGTGGGATGGATGAAATGGCGGGAAAATTCGGGAATCTTTTGCGACCGAAAATTTCCACTTAAATTAAAGGGGAAACTCTACACCACGGTTGTTAGACCAGCTCTTATATACGTTTCACAGTGCTGGACAATGTACAAAGCGTTTAAAAACAAAATGACGGCAGCGGAAATGAAAATGTTAAGGATGTCTAGTGGAGTCACTAAACGCGATTGCATTAGATCTACGCGTATAAGAGGAAGTCTACATATAAAGAATTCGGTAACCGAACAGCTTGGGGCGAATAGAATAAGTTGGTATTGCCACGTTCAAAGAAGATCTGCGGAAAATCCGGTTAAAAAGGCACTATCAACTACGGTCACTCCAACTGTAAGAAAACGAGGTCGGAAAAAGAATTCCTGGATTTCTCAGATGGCAAATGCGCAACAACGCTTGGGGCTTACCACTGAAGCGATCCAGGACCGAGCATTATGTAGACGCGTTCTGCGGTCTGCGACATTAGACAACCCCATAAGCGGAGCAGCAGCGATGCAGTTAAAATGGGAAACTCGTTACGCATAAGTTCGTATAACGAGGAAAGGGTTAATAAAAGGATAAGAAGAAGTAAAGAGGGTTCCTTTGGCAAAGTGGTGCGGAGTGGTCTCAAAGTACGACCTCTACCACAAGATAACAAATAACTCAGCTTTCAGTTCACTGATTTTGAGACAGTTAGTAGTCGTATAGTTTATAAATAGAAATAGAAACACTCAACAGGAAATCTCCACAACTACCTGGCTAGCGTCGTGTAAAAATATAGAGTACTAATATGTGTCATATACTGCACAGAGTACTATAAGATGCTGTAACATGCCTTTGCCAACTAGCGTGGATAAGAAGTAATGTGTAATATCGCGAGCACACATCAATTATTCCTATAACATTTACATATTGTCTCTCAATAGACTTTCTTCATGCTGCGTAATAAAAAACTCCGTCAGGATAGTGGCCATTCTCGAAAAGAAAGAACGTGAGTTTATGACTCCGATTACAGTAAATACAATTCAGGTAACTTTGACTTGACTGAAATGATACCCATTTAGTTTTAAATAATTTAAAATGTGAATTGGTGTGTATTCCTGATAATCTTAATCGAAAGATATATAATATTTAAGGCCAAAAGGCTTAACTCAGTGGTGGTGTACAGGTTAGAGGGTTCGGTAAAAATCAGAAATCTAGATTAGGAAATCTTTATTTTTAGATTATTATTGAAAGGAAAAAAAAGAATTCATTTAAGGGGGAACACAGTAAAAAACCAGAAGATTTACTGACTTACAGCCAATTCAGTGGGAGTAGGGTGCGCGTTCTAGTAGTACTGCCCGGTGATGCGACCCTCTGTGGTTCGTAGTAGGCCATGCTAGCATATTCACGATTCCAAAAATTGTTTTTGGTAAAATAATTTCGTTGTAAGACGGGTAGGTATATCTTTTAAATTTAGTCGATTTGGAACTATGAAAAAACTTTAAACGCGTTCTCCTCCAAACGACTTTTTTTACTTTGTCAGAACTATTGAACGGATTTTAAAAGTTTTTGCTTTTTAATTTTCGTAATTGCGGTCGTTATATCTGTGCGGAGCCGATTTATAAAACTTTAATGATTACTTTTTTTGTATAACACTTAAAAATTAATGTCAAAATTAAAAAAAAAAAAAAAATGGCTACACGTAATGAAAGCTACATATATATAGAAAAAAAAAATTGATTTTTCAGTTCTGGGTAATTATTCAACAAGATATTGTTGGAAAAATGAAGAAACTTGTTTTGTGAAATGTCTGTAACCTTATGGATTTTGTATATTTTCACATAGAAATTTCCGAACATACTCTTTAATATGTATACTCTTTAAATATTCTTCTATCACTTCCTAAAATATAAAATATACCTTGTAAAAAAAAATTCTCGAAATCTCACCATTTTTGAGGTATCACAGGAAGAAATAAATACCACAAATAGACCTTCATCGAGCGTGTCCCATGTTTTCGATAGGAATTCGCAGAATACATATAGTACATACCATTCCTTGACAAATGGCAGAATTACATTTGTTACATTTTATTACGAAAACGTATACACTTCAATAACGTTTGCAAGTCATCTCCAACTGTTGTCGAAATTCAGCGACGACATCCTGATCGCACAACAACTGAGTATTTGGTGATCAAGTCGAATCAACTTCTTTCCTTTATAATATAAGACAAATGGACAAATCATAGCAACTATCACTGGCGAAAAGTCTGATGATGTTTATGATAAGTCCAGTATTTACTCTACCCCCGCTTTTTATTACACAACGTCATTGATGGAAGAAACCTTGATAACTGGCCGGGATCCCCCTATAATATGAAACAGTAAAACCACAGAATTGAGAAGGGTATTGAGCTTGTACGTGAGTATGTCATGACCTCATTTGAGTGACACGCCCCGTTCTGAAGGGCTGGCAATCTATCGAACGTCCTTGAGACCTGTTTTGCGAACTGTCTTGGCTATACGTGTGTATAAGATCGTATTGACCTAAGAACGGAAGTCAAATGACCATCGTGCACGTCGAAATTTTGCTGAGTGGGCTTTATTGAAGAAGGGAGATTGATGACCTTGTTTACAGATTTTCTAACAACTGTCATAGTGTAAGAAATAAAATGATTTTTTGGTAGTTGGTGTTGTTTTTATGACAGAAGTCTTATTGCATCGTGCTTCTTTTGGAAAGATGCGGGCGTATCGGTAACTGTTGATGCTAGTAGTTTTGTTCTTTAAATTTTGAAATAATTTGGATCTAGAATCCTTATATAACAACATCCTTATCAACAAATTGGTGCAATATGTCACAAAACGCACCATTATCGATTCATTGAAAACGAAGTTCACTAGCCGTCTTAACGCCTGAAATAGCTTTGCCATCCGATTTAATACCTCTTTGGGCATACCTTCTGTTTTGGTCTATGTAACGCTAGAAATTTAAGACGACTTGGTAGTCTGAAATATTTAGTACATCCGCCGAGTTATGGGAAAAAGTGATTGAAAATTGGGCCCAGCATAAAGTTTATTTTAATCCAAAATCGAATTGGGTTGCATCTTATGAAAACCTTAAAAAGAAGATTTTAGATTACCTATATATGTATGTCATTCAGAACGTGTGAAATACAAAAAGAAAAAGATTAACGAATTAGAAGAAAGAAAGTACCAACTAATTGGTTATATGATATAAACTCTCTTCATCAACATACAGATGAATTTCTATTCTAACAAATTCAGCCATAACTAAAACGACGCATTATTAGTATTTTGTTTACTTTTTAACATAATTTTTAACTAATCGCATAATTTTGCAATAAAATTTCCAACACCCACTCAAAATATCGCCTTGGTATCGTATTCTTTTTTGAATTTAACAAACATTGTTTTATATTCTATTACTTTTGTTATTTTCTTCTTGTAGTAACATAATGAATTAATTAATATTCGTCTTCTTAATTTTATATAACTAATTTATTCGTACTACAATTATTATTAACATTGTTATCCACTTGTGCGTATTGTATTTTTATATATTCATGTAAACACTACTAAAATATAAATTTGAAAATATTTTGTTTTGTTTTGCTAAATGTTTACACTTATTGCTAAGGAATTTGATTTTCAGACATTGGAATCTGTTTTACAATAATTTACAATTTTCCATTTTAATTTTATTGTTTTATTTTGTTTATAGAATATTTTATAGTTTACTACAAAAAGATCACAACTTTGGTTTTCTTTTAATTTTAAATTTTATTTATTGTAATAATAATTTTCAAATAAATAAATATTGCCTGGGATTATTATTATTATTTTTATTTTCATATATATAAACCTTTCATGTTTTCTTTGTATAGAAATTCGGTCTCACATTATAAATTTCGGTAATAATAATTGTTTTTTCTATTTTTTTGTAAACTATGGTGGGATATTTTATATTTTCTAGAGAGCTAAAACAGGAAATTGTATTTCTTCCTTTTGTTTTGTTTCTATTTTTATAAAAAGAGGAAATGGAGAAGAACGGGATTTTTTGAAACATTTCTAAAAGGATGAATTTATTTTTTCCATTTTAAAACGAAATATTGAACGCGAAAAAATTTTGTTTTGGTAATGATTAAGGCTTATTACAAAGAGTCGTGTAGGGAAGAATTGCCGAGGAATGGGAAAAACAAAATCTGGTTAGTTAAATTAGAGCTGCTTGCAACTCTCAACTACTGCCAGTTTTGCAGAGCTATAAGTCTACAGAAGTGATTGTTTCTATGCTAAGTGGTCCATTTCTAGTGTCAAAAACGTGTAATACGCTGAATTGGCTATTGCTTAGACTTGAGCATCATGGTTTGCCTCTTAAGCAGTAAATAGAGGCATCAACTGCTTAGGCACTCTCTTATACCGCATGATCCAAACTAATTCCATTAACACCAAAACTGTACAGCATAGCGACCAACGGTAATCACTTGAGTTACTAAAAATACTCCCTCAGATGCTTAGATATTAAAATTGATAAAAAGCAGCTTACGGTCCTTGGAAGATATTTGAAGTCGTATTATTTCTTTTGGACGAAAAAATAATAAATACAGAGTAGCCGGACGTGGCAAGAAATTAAAGAACAAAAACCATCTATTGCACCGAAACCCAACGATGTCTTTAATTCTGACAAGGGCAGTAGGCAAATAATTTCTGAATGAACACATTTCTGACACCTAACGATTGAAACAAATTTCAACCTTATCAACAGTTAAGGGCAATGTAAAAGATCGTGTAAACTGAAAAAGCCCTTCAGCTGTAGCGAAGACAATAAAAAAAAAATTCTGTTCTGTTCCCGATAAGGGAACAATTCTATTCAACACCCGAAATTATACAAGAACAGTTCGGGGTCAAATCTATTTGCATAGAACCTTTCCATGTTCTTCAGCAAAGTAATGAATAATTTTTCGAGCATACATCTCTACTGAAAACCAACTTTCAGGACACTGACAGCCATCCCTGAGCTCTAAATTTTTACTCACTATTATCATATGTCTTCCATTGGATGATATAGTTGCTCTTGCTCTTCTCAACGCATATTTTGAAGGTGTCATGTTTTGGGGCTCAATAAAAATCAATAAAGAAATAATTCCAATAAATGTCCAGCGTCACGAAACTATGAAACGGAGATATTATACGGCCAAGCATCACAATAATATGAAACGGACATCTTGCTAGGTTAAAGCAGCTGAAAACAACTTTTCAAAGTTTTTTTTGAATGATAGTGTACGATAATTGAAGTTACCGTCACTTAAGTGTCACAAAATATTGAAAAACACAAACTAATTTGGTAGTAATAAGTTCGAAGTTGTTACAAAGCATGAGACATGAAATAAGAATGAAAATAGCAAAGTGAAAATATTTGAAATGAACAGAGGAAAGTTTCTGTTAAATCGTGAAGAGAAGGGTTACAAGAATTCTAAGACCAAGGCCTAATGAGTATGGATCCCGAGCGAGGATGTATCATATGTGGTCAGATTCTTGGAGAATTGCCGAAGATTGCTTAGAAAGTTAAAAAATAAGCCGATCGGAGTAGTTCGAGCATGGTTATTAGAAATGGAAGACATTGAGACTGTTGCACGTCAAGTATGTACCTTCTATTCCATTGTTTGATCGTTGTTTTTTCACTGGAATCTAAGTATACACTGATGCCAAAAAAACAATCCGGAAGAGGTTATATTCTCAAAAAGTAGCTTGATAAAAGCCAATTCAGACACTTTTGACACAACTAGGCTCTTAAGTTTTCGTTAATTTTAATTTTCCCTCATCTTTTCGTTATTACCATTGGTAGGGACATTTTGTAAGCAATAATATTGGCTACTCTTAACATAATGGGTACAAAGAACATGAGATTTTGCCTGTATACCAAAGAAATACCTTCGACTAAGACTTGACTTAGGATACTAGGGTTGTGATCAGCAGGATATCTCAGTCAATACAGCATTAGGAGGTTAGCATCATCGGCAAACGAAAGCCATATTCAACTTTGTACTTAAGTGATTACTTCACCTTCTTGTGGTGGTCTTTGAGTTGCCGCAAATGAATAGGTTTAACCAGTGTAAAGGACGCAGACCAGGTAACGTGGGTAAGAACTCTGCATTCTTAACTGTGAAGAAAGTATGAATCAAACGAATCGACGTGACTTCAGCTTTATGTAAAAATGTTTTGACGGTCCAAAACGCTTCTCTATCATAATCAAAACTTGCCACAATAGAAATTTTGTCTAAGCACGTGAAAGAGATTCTATGTAAAACACGTGAACTGATTCTTTACAAGTAGACGTCTCTGCAATCTTTACTTCACGAAGAGCGAAATCCAATGTTGCTGTTCCCAAAAAAGACACTAGCGAACCATACTTGGTCGGTCTGTAAATACCCGACTTCATTCCCTTCTTGGTTCAGATTCCAGCTACAAATTTTTCCTGACCACAGCAAACGCCGATTTCGAACTTTCGTAGCAACAGGCGTTCTGGAGTCATTGGCTACAATCAGATGACAGGTCTTAAGAACATAAGCCACGTAGTACAAAAGGTCATTTATTTTGAAACTGAAGATGGCTTTGGGAGTGCCTCCCATAATATGAATATCAAGGTGACTCAGACTTATCTGAGTATCTAAATTAGAGCCACGCATGCAAGAAAAGTCCCAGTGAGGTCCAAGTAAATCGGTTTTTGTAGTCTATCCTTAGGAGATGGAGAAGTCTTAAAAGTTAGCCTCCTATTTGTCGAAAAAGAATCAACCTCAGTTTTTAAAAGATTTTGGGTGCACAAATCATCGTCACGTCTGCACTTTAGAGCAGAAAAAAAATGAAATGTACGAAACGTCGAAAGACAATATTCAATTGTTAGGTTTAACTTAGAGTGTCCGCATGGGGCCAGTTAGTTATTATAAGGTAATTTTAAGTTAATTAAGCTAATTTTTAAGCGTTTTTTGTAAAGCATGTAAGATTTATTGAATTTTCCAAATAAAAATGCATTTAAAATGAAATGAAAATGAATCACAAGGCAATCCAACAGGTTGTAAACCTTCATCATCTGCATACGCATGAGCTTAAGCGTTTGCACTGTTAAGAACATTTGCCCTGGCGAAAACATGCTCAGTTTTGATGAAAATGCCAACGTTATACTCCTTCTTGTCTACACGATAGCTTTAAATCGTCTGAAGATTTGAATCTTTTGAAGTTTCCACGATAACAGAAGAGTGCACAGGTTCAACATCGGTAGACTTAACTATCCCTTAATAACAACCAACAATTGGCTTTTGCGTGGTGTTGATACACTTACCAGCTCAATGCCTTCGTTTATCCTAACCTACTGGAATTCTGTGAAACTGTTTTCCCAATTAAAGCTAAAAGAATTGCAGAAATGACCCGAAGTATGGATTTTCGAGGATACACGGAGAGGGTTCAGCAGAGAGTCTGTTATAGTTGGTATATCGCACAGAGATAAGGCAAGCATACGTAGCGTACGACTTGACAGGCACAACAATCCTCGTATAACTGCGCTCGCTGCAAGGAGGTGCAATAGCAGACTCCTAAATATAATTATCAAAGAGCTGACAAATGGCCACAGCTTCAGCTTACACCCGCTGAAAGGTTGAGTGACTATTTGCTTTTTTTTTAGTTAAGGATAACCTTATGAGATGGAAGAATTGGTATGGCAGTTTGGTATGTTTTTGATCCGTATTTTTACCAGGTATATGCAAACAAATCAGATACAGTTGTCAGGGTAACAAATGTCCGAATTTTCGTGAAAACCTCAAATCAAGATGAGATAGGTTGGGTTAACAAACACCACGGAAAAATAAGATGCTAGGAATTGATGCAATGGCTACGAAGCTCTTGAAATTAAACCAAATATCGGTTGAACTACTGTGCCTTTTGGGAACCCCCTAGAGGATCTTAATGCCCGTTGTTGTTAAGTAAATCTAGAACGAGAAAATAAAGAAAACATATCGAAAAATTGGTTTCTTTCCTGGGAACTCCTTCATTCATAAAAGCCACATGGGTAATCGAGAAAGTCATGGAATATCGACCGACGCTTCACCTATTTTCCATCAATCAACTGAGCGAATAGCGAGTTTATTTGGCTTCCCTGGGGCAGAGGCGTCATACCCGATAATAGATATCATTATACACAAAAGATCTTTTCGGTCACAATTCTCCCGTAATTGACCGATCAGATCCCTTAAAGAAAAGATGCCAGGAAAGTTATTTGGGAAGTTCAAGATCTATTGTGGAGTCCAGAAAGGCTGCCTGTTGTTACCTATCCTGTTATTATAGGCGATATGGCTCATGCTGCTTTAACGACATAAACCGGAGACATGGAATGGGCTCTTGCATTTCAACCACATAATCTAAACCACGAATACGTGACATGCCTGCTTTCAAATAGAATTAAAGAATCCATTTAAATAGCAGTAGAGAGAGAATAAGGAATCGTCGGCTTCGAATAAAAAGAAACATCACTATCGGTGCAAACACATCGGGTCGAATTATATTTTAAGAAAACGAACAGTGAGAATAATTAAATTAATTTAAGAAAATGGATGACCCAAATTCTAAGTCTGGAAGGCTCTCCACAGAGACATGGAATTAGCCAACACGTCAAGCTGAAACAGTTTTGCTTTTATGTCTATGTCGAGATTGCGGTGCTGTATGAGAGCTGCACTTATAGGAGTTGAACAGCATAATCAGCATGAAGAGTAAGAACTATCTCTTCAGTGTTATATGGCACAACTGTGCTGTTAAATAAAAAAAAAAAAGCAGAACAGTATTCAATAGGTCCAACCACCCGAGGAAGTGACAGTAGATTTGGGAAGATTTTCGAAGATCTCAGAGTTGAATTTCGGATACTTGAACCAAGAAAAATGTAGTGGCGAACAGTCGAAATGGAAGCATGAGTAAGAGTTGTCGAGAGCTGAGGCAGATTACGAGAAACCGTATACAATGGCAAGTAAGTTTGAAATGGGCCCACAAACCACAAAGGAATGTATGACATTATTAAACAAATTTTCAAATAAGTGACATCCGAGAATACGGTATTACACTTCCTAGAATGATTGGCAGCAAGTTGAAACAATAAGAACCTATAAAGTTCAATATATTGATGGTAAAAATGACACGGATGGCACGTGCCTTTGAAACCCATCAGTTTCCACAATAGATTCAATAAATGAATAAAAAAATGTTAAAGATCCAATTAATCTACCCCTCAACGACTCAATGTGTGAAAATTTATTTTTTTTTCTTTCAAAAAGGCGTGACATATCCTCACGTTATAGGTCAAATTTCACTCATCAATTAAGTATTCTAAATTCAGTATCTTTTCTATATAATTTCTTGTTGATCCTTATAATTTATATGTTCTATTTTTATTTACGTATATATACAATGTACAAACTCGTATATGTGTATATACCTATATAGTCATGTAAGTGTATAACAATTTATGTTGCAATCAACATCGTAAAAACTACAAAACCCTCTTTCTCTTCTCTCTGTAGATACATTCAATTTGTGCTATTTGTATCTGTTTCTAAAAAAAGACCAAAAAAAAAAAATCAATTTATTTCCACTATACTCGTATAGCGAAATTGTATCTATTTAATTAAAATAAGGTTATGAATGCCTTTTATTTAATTTTTTCAGATTCTATTTATCAATATATAATTGTGTCAGTGTGATTGTGATTTGTTTGATTGTGGCTTACATTTGAAACGAGAGATTTCTATTTTCTAAATTTAACTTTTATTTATTTTGTTTAGTTTAAAAAACTACCACGATTGTTGATTGATGAATTTATTGAGAAATTGCTAGAGGATTGTGCAACGTCCTTTATTTCTAGTTGATTGTGAATATTCAGTTCCAACAACACTACCGCCAAGACCGACTATTCCACTGCCAACGGTTGTTGTACAGCCCATTAATTCTCGAAAAACATCACCAATTTTGTAATTGTATCTAGTCGAGTGGAGAAGTAGAAATTTATTTATTTTGATTTTTTTTTTAAATTTTATATAATAGAACTCTGTGACTGGATACAGAAGATAGATACTTACTGTGCTGAACATTCTACGTAGCCACAACGCCAGTGTTTCCGTACCAGTGTGGAAATGTCCTTCAGTTCCTGGAAAATTAATTTTTGACAATTATTCGTTTGTTCGTTCATTTATTTACTTGGATTTTTGGAAATTCTCCTCTTCTACTCAAAATTGTTTCATTCATTAATTGCTTGTAATTAAGTTAAGATAAATGTAACTGAGTTCGCTTGCTGTAAATGGAGTTTTTGGTTTGAGGTTAATTTTGAAAACAATCAGGGGAATGATTTATTTATTTTTTCTCTTTAATTTTACATTGTCTGTGGATTGAGAAGAAATATATTTCATTAATTAAATTGTTATTGATTGCGGTTTTATTAAATCACTGCCGCGACGTGTGGTGGTTTTGGTTGGAATTTTTTTTTCATATTTTCTGGATAATTGGAAGCTTCCTACTAATTCAATAGAGTGAGGCAAAAATTCCATCAACCAAATTTTGCTTCCAGAGTTTTCTATTCGTTACAATATCTAGAAACTTATACAAGGGGTTACAAGATACCTATTAGAAATCCCGTACGTCCAATACCATCCAAAAAGCTATGATCCTACCATTCTGAGAAGAATCTTTATTGCTAGCCTCGAATTGGCTTAGACGTGCGTGGTTCATACAGTGAACATTACTTACTTACTTACTGAGGTGGTGTTACAGTTTGATGCAAACTTGGGACTCAAATAGCCTGTCAATTTTACCTGGTCTTTGGCTAGCTGCCTCCAGTTGCTTCCCATCCAGGTTGGACTCAAAAACCCTTCGGGCTAGAGCACTGGTGTTCATTCGCTGATAAAAGCAATCTTACAGACTGATGGGACGTTTTCGAGGTCGATATTTTTATCTGCTTCGAAAGAGTCTATGCTTTAGCACTATAAAATAGGACTGATCTAAGCCCTAGATCTAGAGTTTGCTTAGCCCAACGAAAGAGCGATTGGCAAAAGCATTTTATTTCTGATGAGGTGTTCTTCACAGAATTGATAGCAGGGTCAAGGTAGAAAAAGTCGCTTATAACCTCGCATTTATAATATAAAATGACTGTCGATTGTGATGTTCTGTACAATTCGACAGCGTTGTGTGTCGCTTTAGGTTGACATCATATAATAAGTGACCAGATAGCAATGATTGTTTTTCCAATTGCTATGATTCAACAGCTGTGAAAGTTACCAATGGCATTCAGCTGTCGAAATATTCATTAAGCTTTCCCATTTCATCATGCATCGTTTTGCTGAACGTGTGGAAATTATTTAAAAAATCCGCGTCGGTTCAAAAAACGTTGTGAAGTCAGTCGTCAATATGGCTTCAGTGTGCAAGCAAAAGTTTGAGCGTGAGTACAATCTTAAGCGAAATGAGGAAAACATAGCCGCCGTAGCGGCTAATACTAACGCATGAATTGAAGCCGAACGACCATGAACAATGCCGTGAGTTAACTAATTGGGCGATGGAAATGTTGGCCGCATTTTTGCCTTAGCGGCTTTGTCAATAAGCAAAATTGCCTTGATTGGAGCGAACACAATTTATAGGTGTTCGGCCAAGCATCAATGGTGCGAACTGTGGTCCCAACAAGACGGCGCTACATGCCATACAAGCGATGCAACGCTCGAAGTTGTTAAGGGGAAATTTAACGACTGGGTCATCTGACGGCTAGCATCCGAGTCATCAATAATTGTACCGACCGCTTAAAGCAAAGCCAGCGAAGCCGAAGCGGCTATTTGAATAAATTCTACACATAACGGCCTGAACGTAGCTCAAAATGAAATTTGAATCAATTTTATATTTCATACCGTTGTAAAGCGGTATCCTATCTTTCATATCTGGTCACCCATTACTTGGATTTGCTCTCATTATTGCTCAACCCACTGTGGTAACTTCCATTTCAATATTAGCGAAAGTTCTTGTTACTGCCCGCTGTGATCTCCCAATTATGATGGTATTATCGGCGTGCGTAAGTAGTTGCACAGGATTTTGAAAGATCATCTTTTTGAAAACCATTTTTGGCACCAAAGGTCTCGGTCAAATCGTTACTGACTTTGACGGTGCAGCGAGCGTTCTCAACCATCATTCTGCGCACATGGACGAGCTTTGCAGAAATGCGAGAACTAGACTTAGCTCTATATAGCTCGTGTCTATAAATGTGATAGATATAGAAGTTCAGATCTTATATTGCTAGGCTTTTTTTGGGATCTGTTTTTATGTGAATATTTGTCAGATCATTGACGATTTTTTTAAGGGTTTCACTCAGTACAGCAGAGAATATCTTGGACTTCATATTAACGCGGCAGATATACCTAAAGTTGGCGCCAGTTAAGAGGATTTCACTCGTCAGGTATACTTTCTTTCAACCATGACCTGGAAATGAGCTGATGTATACTCTCTACGAAGCCATCTTTTAGTCCCTTAAATAGTCCGGCAGGTACACTACCTGCTCTGGCTTTGTTTTCTTTATCGGTCACCGTAGTATATCCTACGAACATTTGTGGTAATATGTTTGGTAAGCTGAACTCAGTTGAACGAGACCAGATCTTCGCACCGTTTGCTTTTCTTTAACCGTGCTAGCTTCGTGAATTATTTGCGAAAGTGGCGATGCTTGATCCATCACAAAAACCCGAAATTTCGGTATTTGCGCGCTATATGATAAATATAGGTATAAGCGCTGTTATACAAGAAAAGAAGCCCAAATAAATTGCCGCCCTTTGCCGCATACACAGGCGAGTAAACACCTAATGGTTCATAAAGTGCAAACGTCAGATGTCATTCCATCACCTTTTCACATAAGCCGCACCAATCTCCTCTCCGACTCTACCTTCTCAAAAACTAATCTCCTCCGCGATCTCGATCTCGTTTTGTGTGATAATGTGTAAAAAGGTAGTCCAGAGAATTCGCCAACCTACACGTAATCAGGCTATAAATTACCCTTGTTTGCGCCCTCTTAGAGTACGCCAGTAAATTGTTGTCCCCATATCATCGTGTTCATATCTCGAGGATCGAAAGCATCCTACGCCTTTTTCTTCGATTTGCTCTTTGAGGTATGTCCTGGAAGGAATCTTTTTTTGGCCACGCCTATCAAAATCGCCTTAACCTTATTAACTTAAACATCTTTGAGGAACGCAGTGACACAGCCGATTTTATATTCATTCACGGACTGCTCTCAGTTCATGTTGATAGCGCATCCCTTCTCGATCCTATCTATCTCTTCTTCTTCTTATCCATCTATTAACCCTTTCCTCGTTATACGAACTTATGCGTAACGAGTTTCCCATTTTTACTGCATCGCTGCTGCTTCGCTTATGGGGTTGGCTAATGTCGCAGACCGCAGAACGCGTCTACATAATGCTCGGTCCTGGATCGCTTCAGTGGTAAGCCCCAAGCGTTGTTGCGCATTTGCCATCTGAGAAATCCAAGAATTCTTTTTCCGACCTCGTTTTCTTACAGTTGGAGTGACCGTAGTTGATAGTGCCTTTTAACCGGATTTTCAGAAGATCTTCTTTGAAAGTGGCAATACCAGCTTATTCTATTCATCTCAAGCTGTTCGGTTACCGAATTCTTTATATGTAGACTTCCTCTTATACGCGTAGATCTAATGCAATCGCGTTTAGTGACTCCACTAGACATCCTTAACATTTTCATTTCCGCTGCCGTCATTTTGTTTTTAAACGCTTCGTACATTGTCCAGCACTGTGGACTGTATATAAGAGCTGGTCTAACAACCGTGGTGTAGAGTTTCCCCTTTAATTTAAGTGGAAATTTTAGGTCGCAAAAGATTCCAGAACATTTCATCCATCCCACACTCACTCTGTGGTTTACGTCGTCGTCACATTTCGCTTCCATGTTAACGATTGATCCTAAGTACTTAAAGATAGTGCTTTTCGGAAGAACTATTCCGTCTAACATTATATCCGGAACAGGTCGCAATGGATGCGCAAATGGGCACGTCAAATGCTCCGTCTTTGAACGATTTATTTTAAACCCGTTTCTCTCGTCAGCGAAGAGAATTGGCGTTACATTTGCTTCGCGCATTCAGTCTTTTAAAAGATAGTCGAATACTACGTTAAAGAGGAAAGGGCTAAGTACGCTTCCTTGATACACTCCGACATTAACTGGAAATTTTCTCGTTAGTCCAGCAGAGCTTTTAACCACAGTTTTCACGTTTCCGTACATGTCTTGTATTATTCTAACATACGTTCCCGGTACGTTTTGAGACCTCAGCACGGCCCATATGAGATCCCTAGGCACTCGATCGAATGCTTTCTCGAGGTCGATAAATACCATCTGTAAATCCTTAGACGAATCTCGGTGCTTTTCCATTATTATTCGTAGGCTTTGGATAGCGTCCACCGTCGATCTTCCTTCAACAAATCCACACTGGCTATTATCGAGCTTTATTATTTGCCGAAGACGTTCGTTTAAGACTCTTTCGACGATTTTCATTGTGTGTGACATAAGCTTGATTGAACGGTAGTTGTTGCATTCTCGAGTGTCGCCTTTTCCTTTGTATAATGGAACCAAGAAGCTACTTCTCCATTGATTCGGCATAGGTTGTCCACATGATTCTATCTATCTCTCTACCTCCTTAATCCTCAATCTACGTACCCTTCGTCTCTTCTAGTTTAAACTATCACCTACCTACAACCTTATTTTAAGTTTAAGTTTAGTTTTAGTAAGTTTAAGATTGGCAAATATATACGGGCTTTCGCCCCTATCAAAATTGAAAAAAATCACTAATCCACCCTTTCTTCTCGCTAATATCAAACTGTCATCTATTTCAACTGATGTAAATGCTCAGTTGGATCAAGAGTCACTGTCGACCAAAACCAAATGTCCTGTAATTCATGTAGATTATCGTTGTTAAATTGCGGTAAAATAACCAGATCTGGACGATGTGGATCAACAATTCCGTACACTCGACCTGGATGAGGTGAAGATAGCAATATCTAAGCTGAAGTCGAATAATGCTGCTGAAGAGGACGACCTGACTGCCGTGCTTTTCAAAGCGACAGCGATGACTTGGTTAGGAGCATACACCAACTCATCTATGGTCGGACGAAAGTATGCCCGATGAATGGAACCTTAGCAATGCTTGTCCGATTACCAAGAAAGGAGACTCTCTGAACTGCACTAACTATAGAGCCATCAGTCTTCTTAACATCGTCTACAAGATCTTATCTGCCGTATTGTGTGAACACTTGAAGCCGTTCGTCAACAACCTGATAAGTTCATATCTGTGGCTTCAGGCCAGGAAAGTCTACAATCGATCAAATATTCACACTACGCAGGTCTTGGACAAAACTCATGAGCTTCGGATCGATACACAACACCTATTCATTGATTTTAAGGCCGCGTATGACAGCATCTATAGAGACGAGCTATACAGAGCAATGTCTTGTTTTGGGATGC
Organism: Volucella inflata; assembly: GCA_928272305.1. NCBI lineage: Eukaryota > Metazoa > Arthropoda > Insecta > Diptera > Syrphidae > Volucella > Volucella inflata. The sequence continues at coordinate 23,295,558 of OV743716.1, read as the reverse complement.
CCGCCAAACTCGTCCGTCTGTGTAGTATGTCGATAGAGAATGCTCGCTCCTCCATCAAGGGGGGTAAAGATCTTAACGAAACCTCTGAAAAAAATGTAGGCAAGTTGATGAGCTGTCATGTAATTTTTTCATCATTCTTGAAAGAATAGTACAAAACTCATAAGCAAACACAAGAGGCACAAGCTTTCAAAAGCCCGTACAATTACCCGCACACGCCGATGATATTGAAATTTTTCGGAGGAAAGCAGTGTGATGACATTTGAGTTTACCCGAATGACCTTCAGTCGCACGAACTTTCGAACTTACTCACACCAACTGCAATTGGTACACTAAGTTGTTCACAATTTTTTTTTTTTCAAAATTGCAAAGCAACTTTTCAATATTTCCCAAAGTTATTTAGCATAAATCGATCCATTTTGTACCTGTCAATGTCAAAATAACAAATAATTCAAAATTAAACCAACAGATGGCAAACCCTTACATAAGCCCTTAAATAAAAAAGACTTACGTTGATTGCTTCCTTTTGATGGTTAGTTTCCTTGCATGGTAATGCTTTGCGGCGATAACTTCAAATTCGTGGGAGAAATATTTCGCTTGAACTCGCTTTTCTCAAAATGTATACAATTTTTTGCTCAGAGCGTGACGTGCCAAGAGATGAAGCTTTCACTCACACGACAGAAGGTGAATGTATAAACCGAAGCCGAGTGTGATATTCTCAAGAGAAGTCACTTAAGTATTTGCAAAGTCTTGTAAGGACTAGTAGAAAATGTCAACAAAGGGTCAGATATTTTCAGGATACTGCAACACTTAATTTGTACAAAATTCGATATAACAAAGAAACCGGGATCTCTAAGCCTGTATAAGTGGCTTCAGCTCTTGAGCCCTCCATAACTGACTACTAAATTCCCACCCACTTCCTAGTCATGGCAAAATCTAAAAGGTTATCTACTTCAACTGTTCCCGATTTGGGGTCTTCCGAAAATTTAAAAAATTTGCAGATTTAGCAATCTTTTTGAAGCACATTTTGGTACATCGTTGCCATGAACTGATCACATCTCGTGGGCCATTTCCTACTAAAACTTTTTTTTTTTTCTGAAAAAAAAATTGCTTAAACATCCCTAATTGATAAGCGTAGAAGTGGTTCTACCCTGTTGCATTTGAAAAGCGAAATATTTACAACAAAATTAGTAAGTGGGTGTTTTGCACCACCATGGAGTGTTGTAGTAATTTAGTGCGAAAGCATTAAGGAGCTTGAGAAACTTTTCTGCTTAGCTGTAGTTGATAATGAGTTTTTTGGAAGCTGATTTCAAATTTGTTTGAAGGTTCCTAACTATGGAGTTAACTTGTATTTCATTGCAAAGATTAAGTTGGTGAGTATCTGAAAAATTTATTTGGTTTTCCTGTTTTATCTGTGACATTTGTGATTATTACTTATAACTTATAGGGGTATGTAGTTGTTTAAGAAGTTTCGCAACTATGTGTGGGGATTTTGTCTGTCTTGCGGACTGAGGTAAATGCCTACCAAATTGTGGTGTTCGTTTTGATGTGTGCTATCGGAGCAGAGAATTTTGTTTGCTAGACTTAATCAGTTAACAGCTCTCTTCCTACTCAGTATATTCTTGAGCAAATCGTTTCTAGTACCACCCACAATTTTATATTCCTCAGCCACCTATACAGAACAATTAAAGGAAAAATTCTTCCAAATTGACCAACGTACATTAAATCAACTACATGTAAACAATGCTCAACGTATCCTTTCTATCTTAGGCGATTGATGCCCAGTTTTCTAACTACGTCCATGTCATTACATTACTCGTATAGTTCGTCGTCGAACCTTCTCCCCCAAAGCCCTTAAACCCAAACCTATCGAAAATTTTCGATGGATTTTTCTCTTAAAACGACTGAGTATGTTTTCATCTGCTTCCGTTTGAGTCCATTCTATAGCAGGACTGAGATGATCAAGGTCTCATATAGAGTCTCCTTAGCTTTTCCTGCTACACAATTGCCAATTTTCCAGCAGCTATTGGCAAGAGTGATTCTTCATTTTATCTCTGGTGAGGTGTCCTTGCCTGCTATTAGAGCTATATCAAATAAAGTCCCTTGACCCGATAATAAAGTTGTGGACAGTGACGGGGCCCCCGCCCAATTATCAAGGCTTCTCCATCAATGACGTTGTCTAAAAATAAGCGGGGGTAGAGGACTTATCAGTAAAGCCAGACCTTTACGCCACTGATAGTTGCTATGATTTGTTGTATGACAAGACCACCGGTTGTCCATACCAGTACTTATAACACGGTATCGTCAGCTCCCAGGCTTAGGTCCGGGCGTGACTTCAACAAGTAGGCCCCCTTAAGGGACCGTCACGGCGGTTAAAATCTAAAACGCAGGGAGGGTGCACCTGCTGATCTTACCCGATGTAGAGTTGCAACAAGTACTGGGTGCTGAGACTCTAAGATCAGTAAGAGGTTTTAGATAGACCTCGACTCATAGCAAGGGTGGAACTGTGCCCTCAACACAGTTCCGAATTGGTTTCAAAGGAATTAACAGAAAGCAATGGCAAAGCGAATCCTTGTCCAGTTCGTCGATGTGGTGGGTCCTTTTATGTTGAAAGAATACACATGGTTTTGCCCTCATTAGCTATAAATCCATTTTAGCAGCTTCTGTTTCAATAGTATAGAACGCACCGATGACAGCATCCCAATTATGTCGATATATCGGCATACGCTAGTTGTTGCACAGACTTTCGAAAGATGGTTGCTTCAGTGCTCGGCTCTAAGTTCAGCACAACTTTCTGAAATTGATGTCAAGGAAGTCACATGACAGCCGGTCATCTGGTCAAAAACCTTTTTGACATAAAATGTCGCGTTTATTTGGTTCCCGACTTTTCGTTACCTATTCTATGTCAAAACTAGACATGGCTCTATATAGCTTGTCTCTATGAATGCTAACTCCAAGTATCCGCCGAAGTTTGAAGATCTGCTCGATTATGGACTGATTGCATCCTGATAGGAGCCACAACGTTCACACAATATGACAGAAAAGATCTTGTAAGCGATTTTGAGGAGACTCATATCTCTATAGTGTCGCGGTTGAGGGCCTATCCTTTTATGTTGACCGTGCAAACGATACTGAGATTCTATTCATCGGGCACTGATTTGTTGGATTTCAGTTTAAATACTGCTATCCTTACTTATTGGTTATCATCATCTAAGTTGATTGCTCTATTGTGTTAGACGTCATGATGGTGGACTTCCTCGCCCGTGTACAATCTGTAAATACATTTTTTTCGGATTTTTAGCATGGAATGCAAATCTTTTACAAAGTTTTCTTCTTCGTCTCTACAGGGCTCTGTACCGTCTTATTTTGCTTAGACACACTCTTTTTAAATTTAAAAAGTAACTCTCTTCGATGGTCCGCGATTTTCTAGCACGTCAGAGACGGTGATCTCTGATGGCAGTTGTTGGTGAGAGGTTTTGAGACAAGCGTTAGTCTATGATTCTATCGGTCTCTTGGGATTGCAGTTTTTTACGCGAAAGCGTCTCACAGTTTTTTTTCTTTCTTCCAGAGCTTGTGAAATCCGCATTCGTACCTTGGTTGCAAAAGGTGGTGATTCGAGTTGAAACGTTCCGACACCCAGAATACTCGAGGCATGCAAATGTGTAGCGCAATGTGATCAACCGCCACTTCATCTTGTACATATTAAGATGAGGAAATCTTATGCTTGCTATAATGATATTTTGCCTTGCCACAAAGTCAATAAGCCTAAATCCGTTGCCAGATGTGATGTCATGTACGTAATGCTTACTGTCTGCCCTACCAAAGATATCTTCCTTTCACTGTCCTAGCCTCATACTTTGGGGATTGCTCATAAGTCTTGTCGAGAAAATCGTAGAAATATTCCTTGGTGGCGTACTCCTTGTCTTTCGCAGAGGCATGAGCACATATTAAGCCAATGTTAACGAATTGAATCTTTATGGGGAATGTCATAAGATGCTCGCTTACTTTTCTGAATCTCAAAATTTCTTGCCTAAATCTGCCGGGCCTCTGTTAATTTCTTGGCTGCACATGTCCTCTTACGGGTCTGAACCTTCCTCGTGGAGCTCCAAAGGTCGTTGTCCTTTAAAGGTTGGTAAGGGTCGGCAATAGTGAATTCAGTTACATCCGATGCCATTAGTTAGTTCGTCACATAAATAATCTGGTAAACGCCAGTTTAATGATACCGGCCTAGCGCACTCTTATCATTTTAGCCTTAATGAGTAAAGATGTACTTCAAAAACTTCACTGTGAATTTAATTGTTGCGGTCTAAGCGCCGGAATGTTTGCCCACTTGTCGCGACACGATTAGGAAATTAACGTCGAAATTAACGCTGCTCTAACACCACAGCCCGATTATTGGCCAAAAAATCGACACAATTATTCCACGTTCTTGCGGAGTATAGCGCCCCATTGCTTGTTTGTTTGTATACTGCAGCTGTCTAGTTCACAATTTTCAAATAAGATTGACGTACGACGCCATTTGCAAAAATTATAACATCTTTCGATAGGATGAATAATTTTGCGCCACCTTGTATATTGTAGGGTGGTGGCGATGGCGCGATGGTAAGCTATCACGTAGAGGGTCCGTGGTTCGATCCCCAGCATCGCCAACAATTTTTCGAATCGTCATGACCCTTTCAGCGGGCAATGGCAAACTCCCGAAAGTAAAAATTGCCTACGAAAAAGCTTCTAAAGAGTGCCGTTCGAACTCGGCGATAAGCCGTAGGCCCCGCTCAGATGTGACTAAAACGACAACATGAGCAACACGAATGAGTGTCAAGAAGCTAGACCATAGCCCATACCGGGCTGACAGCGCCACAGTGTTTTTTTTTTGTATATTGCAGCCAAATGAGAGGGGGTAAAATATTTTTTACATCGCAGCATTTTTGTTGACTTCGAATATGTGTTCATTCCAACGTAAGTTGTCAATGACACATATACCGATGATGGAAAGTTTTTCGGTTTCAGCGCTGCAAGTGCCATTCTTGGACAATAGCTGGGTATTTGAATTTTGCGTTAGCAACAGCACACAGCATTGTGTTTTGGAAGCATACAATTCCACTCCATTGATAGTTCCCCCATTGGTTATGCTGTTTATATCGACATTTAATGAGCTTAACGTACACTGGCGTTCCCGTTCTACAGCCTAAAAGCGGGGACGTGATTCCGGGAACGAATATGAAAGCAGAGAGGACTGTCGTCAGCAAAGGAATAAATTGGATTAGAAGTAGCAGACAAGAGATCATTGATAAAAATTAGGTGCACACCTAAATGCTTTGTGAATATCAAACTTTTACCGAAAGGTAATTTCTAATTCATTGAAGAAGACAATCGTCGATCCCAATTACACGCATTTTCGAAAAAGGAGTCTGATGCCAAGCTCTGTCAAATGCCATAGCAATATCAAGTGCAATTATCTTGCTTTCGCCAGATTGATGTATAGTAAGCTTTGTTTCCACCTTTCGGTGACACATGCCATCAAATCACCAATTTTTTGACCAAATTTTCATGCATTGTATTGGATGATGAATCGTATGTTTTTGCTGATTTCAAACAGCTTCTGGGGCAGGCATTCTATACCGCCAAAGGTAGAGGAAATGTTGAAGCAAAGTTTCGAATCTAGCCTAAAGCCAAATTTAAAAAAATTGGCAAGCAATTTGTTCTTGCAGGCTCAGAAGCCAAACTTTCATCACGATCGGCTCAAAAAATGGCGAAATTTATGTAAATGTGTGATTGCAGAAGCGCTTAAGCCCTTTTTACAACAATCATCGAGGACTTCCCTTATTTTAGCCTGATCTTGCGTCATGTCACTATGGAAAGAGAGCGATGGATTGGCATGAGCTAAACAAAACTTTTCAGTGGTGCCCAGAGAGGCCAATCCTCCGAATTCGCCAGAACTTAAGCCAATTGAAAGATATTGGGCCCTGGTCAAAAAAGAGTTAAGGGCCACCAAAAAAGCTGTCAACATCCTGGAAAAATTCAAAAATCCAATAGCTCTAAAAAGGTGACAGATGGGGCCATAAAAACAATGATGGAAGGTGTTCCTAAAAAAATTTAAAAAAAATTGTTTAAAATAAAGATTAATTTCTTTTGTTAATTTTTACGGATTTGGAGACATGAAATAAATACTTTAAATTTTTTTTTAATTTTTTAAGTTATATTTTCACTCCTTGGTTCGTAGTTTTAGATCAGAGTGATCTGAGAGGCATTATATTAGGCGGGGATCTCCCTTTGTTTCACTAAGTGCCAAAACAACTGGTCTGTATTTGCAGACGTGGATGTACGCAGAAAAGTGATTACATTTAAGCCCTCGTATATTGGCTACATTCACTCTAAATTTTGCAGTCATAATAATAAACAGGAATTAAAAACACAAATACCGACGACACTTAGCAAGCCCCTTAAGTGACAGTTTTTTGTCATTGGTTTACCGAATCAAATTGTTTTTAGTGTTATGCCCTTATAACAAGGGACACGGCTGTTCCACAGAGTAACTGTTCATACGCAAAAGCGAAAACATCTCAAAATTTCATACTCTTCCATTAAATGCGGAACAAGTGTCACTATACGAAAGCGAGAGGATAGCTCATCGGGATCAATTTGTTCATTTACTTAGAACCAAACTTAGTTAAGAGTCATCAGTAGGCAAACGCTACTGATGAACCTGGTCTCCATCTTAGGAACAAGCTACCTTTAGCTATTGAAGTAGTTCTATAGCTTATTGAAATTCCATCATCACGAAAAAGTGAAACGCGCGCATATCTCTTAAAATACGTTTTTAAATATTGAAGGCTGTTTTGAATGTGAGTTCTACAGTCGGCCTGAACTGCGCTTCAAAACTTCTTCCAATTTCAAGCAAAACAAACAAGTTTAAACGGCTTAAACGAAAACCAAGCCGGGTTGTAATTCTTTAAAATCAAACTATCAAAAGAAAATCAATCAGAGAGTTAAGGATGAAGTTGAATTAAACAGTGATTCAGGTTTTCTTAAGACTGGTAGTAGTAAAATATGATAATTGTCATAATAGGCACAGCAAAATTTTAAATTTCACACTTACCTGAGAATTTGATTGAGCTTCAGTGATTGTATCGAATTTATTTCCAACAACAATAATACTAAAATCACGATGGCAGAAACTGTCCAAAATTTGATCTCTCATCGATCGGCAGTACTATAAAAAAAAAATAGACCCAATCACAGAAATATCGTGTCATTTTGTTAATTTTAGAAAATTTAAAAACCAACTTACCTGAAACGTTTCCAAGTTACCCATGTCAAAAACTAAAACATAAGCATGCACCGTTCGCAACCCCAGTGGATGACCATTATTCCATTCGGCAAAGTTATCCGCTGGAAATCTCTTCTTCTCCATTTCCCAAACAGACATCCAGAGAAACAAAGTGGCACAAAAAATAGAAAAAAAAAAAATTTGAAAAAGAATACAAAACCAAAATGGGATCAGTAAAAATGCAGAAAAAAAAGCCCGGGCACACTTGAAAAGGCCAAGTGTGAGTGGTAAGTGGTAGGGGAATAAAGGATAAAACAATTGCATGACAAAAAGTCTACCATGATACTCGTTTGTTTGAAAATGACTAGGACCGGGACACCATTTAAGTATTCCACAGGGCAAGGACCATTGTGCCAGTGACGCATACAACAGTGCTGCTGATGACGTGCCCTACTGACATGGGGTTCGATAGTCATTTTTTGTTTTTTTTTTGTTTTTGTTTTTTTCTTCCGACTTAACCTCACAAATATCATTCGCACCAACTGACCATTTAGCTGAAAATGTCAAGAGTATCCTCAATGGGATGTGGCACTGGTAAAAAAATATTCCTTCAACAGTTGATTTGAATCACGAACGTTTTTTTTTTTTGTTGTCGTTTGCACGTCTCTAATCGGTTTGAGCGAAGGGTGGGAAATCGAAAAAGGATAAAGAAAATGTTGCAGATGCGAATAGATTTCCAATGTGGTGCTGAAGATTTTTTGTTTTTCATTAGTAAAGGCAATGGTTTAGTATGTATCTATGGGGAACGGTTTCGCTTTAGTAAACGGAATAGTGTTGTCGTTAATATCTACATGCGCTTATAAAATTTGTGTTTAATGAAAGGTCACTGAAGGCCGAATAGCTTAAATTGAGTAGCGTTTCCAGCAAGCTAATGGACTAATACAGAGCTGGAAAAAATGCTATTATAACGTATAAGATAGTTATGGCAGGCTCAAGACTATGTAGAGAAGAGAAGATACGTGAATACGACTTGGAATTAGATTATGTATGAATCCCGTCTTGTCTTTATTATTCGAATCCTCCGATAGTGCATAAAATCAGAACCTCTAACACGAGAATGACTTTCTTATCAAAGCTGACAAGGCAATCGTAACCATAAGATTGGTACAACTACCCGTTTACACGAAAGACTTTTAGGAAAGAAAGAATTCCTCAGAGGACTTTTCTGTTGAATCTTTAAGTCAAAGAGTCAAATGACGGAGGAAAGGTATGCTTCTAAGGAAAGTCGTTGGTGCGCATAAATAGGTCCACTAGCACAGATTAATCTTCGGACCCAAAAGAGCTCCACCCAATTGCTGTTGCCTCAGGGTGAAAAGGACATAACAAAGTGGGGGTTATGAACGACAAACCTTTGTAGACAAAATTAAGTGCATGTCATTAAGTCTCATAAACATAAAGACTGATTATTACTACGCCACATTCCCCATCTATTGGTCAAGGATTTCATTGATATTTATTCTGATAAAAGTCAGGAAAATGATTCGTATTCTTACCCGTTATCTGGTACTATTGTCTGGTGGACTACACTTAAGGAGAAATATAAAGTAGGGCGTTGAGAAGATGTTTAAAGAAGTGCAGTCTTTTGCCTAAATGTCACGATTTAAGCAAAGTGATTAAACTTCTTAAAACCTAAACAAAAGTGAACAAGAAAATTGATATATTATGCGTTCTTTTAAACACATTTGGATCAAAATAAAGCACGTGTGTATACTTCAATACTTCATAAGGACCAAACTTCATATAGGTATAGTAATTCTCATAACAATTATTGGATACAACACTTAGATATAGATTACATTTAACACACATAGTTCGGCAGCGTGAGGAACATGTTGGATGCCGACATTTGGATGCGTTCTTTAAGTCAAGAAATCGCGGCAAGTGACCCACATTACTTACTTTACTTACTTTAGGTGGCGCTACAGTCCGGGGTAGACCTGGGCCTCAGTCAACAAGCTTCTCCAGCCAGCTCGATCCCTGGCTAGCTGCCTCCAGTTTTGCACGGTAAGTTGGCTGAGGTCCTCTTCCACTTGCGTGCGCCACCTGAGTCTTGGCCTTCCTCTACTGCGCTGTCCCTCGGGGCGGATTCGAAGACTTTTCGGACCGGAGCATTGGTGTCCATGCGCTCTACATGACCCAGTCATCTCAGGCTTTGGATCTTCACTCTTCTGGCTAGGTCCATGTCGCTGTACAGCCCATACAGTTCGTAGTTGTATCTCCTCCTCCACTCACCGTCAATGCAGACGGGACCGAAGATCGCCCGAAGAATTTTTCTCTCGAAGCAACCAAGAACACCCTCATCCAGTTTTGACAATGTCCATGCCTCTGCGCCATAGAGCAGGACCGGGATTATTAAAGTCTTATAAAGGGTGACTTTTGTTGTCCGAGAGAGGGCTTTGCTACTCAATTGCCTTCTTAACGCTAAGAAACAGCGGTTGGCAAGAGTTATTCTTCTCTTGATCTCAGCGCTGGTGTCGTTGTCTGTGTTTATAGCAGAGCCTAGGTAGACAAAGTCCTTAACTACCTCAAAGTTATATCTGGCGAGGGTGACGTTCTGTCCGAGACGTCGGTGTTGGTTGTCCTTTATGCTTGACAGCATATACTTGGTCTTGCCCTCATTGACCGCTAAACCCATTTTCGCCGCTTCCGTCTCAATACTCGCGAAAGCGCCACTGATATCACGCTGCTTTCTCCCGATTATGTCAATATCGTCGGCGTATGCGAGTAGTTGGACGGACTTTTGAAAGATAGTGCCTCTTGTGTTTGCTCGTGAGTTTTGCACTATTCTTTCAAGTCCGATGTTGAAAAAATCGCATGACAGCGCATCACCATGTCTAAATCCTTTTTTGACATCAAAGGTCTCGGTGAGATCTTTACCGACCTTGATGGAGCAGCGTGCATTCTCCATCGTCATCCTGCACAGACGGACGAGTTTGGCAGGGATGCCAAAACTAGACATTGCTCTATATAGCTCGTCTCCATAGATGCTGTCATACGCGGCCTTCAAATCGATGAATAGGTGGTGGGTATCGATCTGAAGCTCATGGGTCTTCTCCAAGATCTGCCGTAGTGTGAATATCTGGTCGATGGTGGACTTTCCTGGCCTGAAGCTACACTGATATGGACCTATCAGGTTGTTGACAAACGGCTTCAGGCGTTCACACAATACGGCGGATAAGATCTTATATGCGATGTTAAGGAGACTGATGCCTCTGTAGTTGGCGCAGTTCAGAGGGTCTCCTTTCTTGAGAATTGGACAAACAATGCTGAGGTTCCATTCATCGGGCATACTTTCGTCTGCCCATATTTTACAGATGAGTTGGTGTATGCTCCTTAGCAAGTCATCGCCTGCCGCTTTGAAGAGCTCGGCAGTCAGGCCATCCGCTCCAGCAGCTTTGTTGGACTTAAGCTTCGATATGGCTATCTTCACTTCATCCAGGTCGGGTGGACGGAATTGTTGGTCATCATCGTCCAGGTTGAAAGGTTGGTTCGGTTGATTCTGCCTGACAGCGGTATTTGGTCCGTCATCGCCGTTATACAGTCTGCAGAAATGATCTTTCCAAATCCTCAGCATCGACTGCGATTCTACTACGATGTTCCCTTGTTCATCTCTACAGGCTTCGGTTCGGGGTTTGTTTCCGCGGCATGTGTTTTTTACCTTTTGGTAAAACTTCAATTTCCTCGATCGCGCACTTCTTTCTTCTTTTTCCTGAGAAGTCGGTGTTCGTCTCTCCTCTTCCGCTCATAGAGCTCATGAGCAGCTCTGGTTTTTTTTTTGCAGTACCGCATTGCGTGCTTTTTGCTCAGCTGCATGTGCTTGCCGGCATTCATCATCGAACCAGGGGTTTCGTTGTGTTGGACGAGTGAAACCCAGTACATCAGAAGCGGCATCTCTGAAGGCGTTTTGGCAGTGCTTCCAGCGGTCTTCGATGCTTGATGCTGGCGGTATTGGACCTCTTAAGAGATTAAGAGACACTCGATCGGAAAAGGACTTGGCGATCTTTTGCGATTGTAGCCGTCTGACGTCGAATTTCCTCACAGCATTAGTGAGTGGCGTAGTTTGAGATATCCGCAACCGTACCTTGGCTACAACAAGGTAATGGTCCGAGTCGATGTTGGCTCCTCGGAACGTACGGACATCCATAATACTGGAGGAGTGTCTTGCGTCAATCGCAATGTGATCAATCTGGTTGACTGTTGATTGATCAGGAGTTCTCCAAGTCCCTTTGTTTATGTTGAGATGTGGGAACCGTGTGCTAGCCACAACAATGTTTCTCCTCGCCGCAAAGTCGATTAGCCTGAATCCGTTATCGGAGGTGGTGTCGTGCAGGCTATATTTTCCGATCGTTTCGCCAAAGATACCCTCTCTTCCTAGTTTTGCCATAAAATGTCATAGCTAGTTTTTCATCTTCTTTTTGTCCGGCCCATCCCATCGCATTTCTTGGATGGCGGTTATGTCTGCTTTGCAGCAGTCTAGGGCCTCCGCTAGTTGCTCGGCTGTACGTGGTCTATTAAGGGATCTAACATTCCACGTGCATACCTGAAGCTCATTGTGCTTAAATCGTTTGCGTGGGTTAAGAACAGTACATCCGTCCATATCCGAGGCTTTTTGATGCTTCGTAACTTAATTTTTTTTAAACGGCCAGGCAGTTACCCCGGCGGCACAACCCCCAACCTGGAGGACCAGTTCCATTTTGAGTGCCCCTAGGACGAGGGGTCGGTTACACCGAAGCCAGTTACCCGTTCCGGGATGTGAGCGCTGCTGTTGGCCCTTTTAGGGCTCGTCCGCCACCATTTCTTTTCCAAGACCCTGACTAAGTCCTGGAAATCCTTTCCGGCCTGAGCTCCAAATATGTCGGAGTAGCCCGGATAAGGTCTTGTTTTGTTTTTCCGACGCTAATCCTGGTTAATGGCGCATATTAGTGACCCACATAATGAAGTCTAATTTTAGCTGTTGGATGAGATTCCACCGGCCTATGTTTCTTCGTCGAAGGTTCGTTTTCGCTTTCTTGCTTACTTGCTGGAGCCAGGTCGCAAAAAGTACGGGTCGATTTGCCCACCGTTATACTTCATCATAGCTTTCGCTAGATTTAGTCTTAATTGCAGTAGAGAGAACCTATTTTTTCGTTCAATGTTTTCTTCTGTACAATAGCGCATATACATAATAACAATTAACCACGGCTAGGTCAACAAAGTGACAAAAACTTCTTACCGTTCTCATGGCGCTTTGATAATAGGCATTTAATCTGTCACACAAATCTATCCCGCCCATGCAAGTGTAATAATTTTTGACGATTGCTGGCTAGGCTTTGTCAATTTTTTTTTTTGAGCCTTGCATCATCGCTTTCAGGTGTCAACAGGAGCACCTTCTGAACATGTCGAAAGCATTGTGACAGCCTTCGTATCCTTCCACTTAACAATACATACTTTTATCATAGCTCCTTACTTTTTCATCCTACCTTTCAGCACCCTTAGCAATATTGTTTCTCTGTTTTTAACTTGCTGGATACTCCTATTTGTCATTACGGTCCCAGTTAGAAAAATCTCCATTTCATTTCTAATTAAATGGTCAGCAAGTTTCAGATTGGTGAAGAACCTATCAGTGTACAAAACACAACTGCTGTCAGTTGTATGGCAAAGAACTTGTACAATACCGGCTCCAAGTGCTAGATTTGTCATGACTTGTTGAGGAATTGTGTTTTTCCCAACACCCATCTCGGGCAGCTAGCACAAAGTTTTTTAGGGAAAATGGGTTCGGTTTTGATGGTACATACCGCCGGTATTCATATCGACCTGAGTACGGAATCATTTGCTCGCCTATTGACATATGCTTTGAGCGAGGCAGGCTGTGACACTTTTTACAAGATCCGATCTATTATTGGCCTTACTTTCCAGAGCTTATCATTGTTATTTTGATGATCGACATCATTTACAAAGTGCAGATGATTCCTTAGCTCAAAAAACCTGTCCCTAGTCATAGTGTCCCTCACGATAGGAACACACAGATCTCTGTTCCAGTAAAAGTTTCCTTGAGGATATTTCAGGGTACCCATCATAAGCTGTACACCTGCAAAGTGTACCATCTCAATGCGATTGGTATTAACTGATTTTAAATTACGCTTTTGTGCCGAATACAAGTGATATTTTTGCTGCCAACCCCTCAGATGTACATTGAGTTGAGTACATACGTAAGAGCTGAAGTTCTAGATTATGTGATTTACGAAAAATGTAGCATCAGAGTGTGAAACCTTTATAAAAATAAACCCCCACGAGGCAATGGCAAATATCCAAGACGAGACCAGCATTTGTCCGATTGAACAAAGCTATTTGCCTGAGTTGTTGTTTGGCTATCTTAACGTTTGTCGTAGCTGGTACAAGTTAATCTAATCTCAATATTCACAGGGGGACTTATCAATCATTTTTAACACATTTTTAATTGATGCAAGGTATACCTCCAGTGTGAGAAACGTCCCGAAGAATGAACATTAAATCAGATCACAACTCTTTTGTTACAAGTCAACGGTTATTAACTGCGAATATCTCAAAGACCAGAAGACACTATAAGAAAACTTAACATCAGACAGTTCCAAAAGCAAGAAATTTTCAGTGCCTTTCTCAATCGAATGGTCCGTTTTCTTTCAAAAGATCTTTATCGACAGCATCAGTTACTGAAACCAGAGATGTTGAAAACAGAAAACCATTTGAAACTCCTTTTATACCCGATTTCCCTCGCCTACCACAATCAAACACCCGATTCATTGATTGTCATCGACAGGCACATATGGTACAACTAAATTAAAAGCTTGCAGAGCAACGCAAGATAGAAGGACGAGAGTAAAATAAATTCAAGCTTCTGATAAGGAAAAATGCTAGGCACTGTAGCATACTCGTGCCATACAATTGGGCATTTGTAATGAACAATTTTATCGATATCTCAAAAATCAAACAAACCTGCAGGAGCTGACGGCCTAAATGCTAAGCAATTCAAGTAGGTAAAATAGGACTCAGAAAGCAGCATACTTTCTGTCATCCTTGTCGGGAGTTTTTTTGGTAAGAGCTTTGTAAACAAATCAGTGTTTGTTGTGTTCTACGATGTTCGCAATGAAAAATTTAGTTTAGAAAGGAGTTTGCCTGAATTTTTATGTTTCTGACAAAACATCATGTGTGAAAGCGTTGAAAATGTTAACGGTAGATACGGAAAGTCGACAATGTCGAAGCACACCTGAACAAGTGGTATAAAAAGCTTAGAGCGGCCCATACTGTGGTTAATGATTCGCCTCGTTTTGGTCGTCTGCTACCAGTATGATTGACGTGAACATCGAAAAAGTAAAGAAAATTGTCCTCGCAGATCATCGTGTGGGCATCAGGGAGATAGCAGCCGATCTTGGTGTCTCATTCGGATCGGCATAGAGCATTATTCACGATGTTTTGGGCATGAGACGAGTAGGAGCGCGGCCTGTGCTAAGAGTGCTGAATTTGTTGCAGAAACAGCATCGCATTGATTTCGCTCAAGAAATGTTTTTTTTTGGGCCAAAATATTATTGATGGCATCATTACCGGTGGCGAGACATGGGTCTATGAATATGACATCGAAACTAACCAACAATAATCGGAATGGTGCTCCTCAGACGAGTCAAAACGCAAAACATCATGACAGATTCGATCCAAAATCGGGGTTTTGTTGACCGTTTTTTTTTTTTTGATTGCTGTGGTGTGGTCCACTCCGAATTTGTTCCGCGAGGCCAGACAGTAAATAAGGAATATAACGTGAGCGTATAAAAGCGTTTGAGGAAAACTGTCCGCGGCACCTACATACTGTTCTGCAGGCTACGTGTTAACTTGACATGGCTTCTTGTGACTTTTTCTAGTACCCACCAACTGTACCACTTCGCGGAAAGCATTTTGAGAGGATTGAGACGATAAAAGAGAATTCGCAGAAGAAGCTGAAGGTGATTCCAAAATAGGCCTATGAAAAGTCTTTTGAAGGTTGGATGAAGCTTGGGAATAGGTGAATTGCTAGCTTTGAACGGGTATTGTTGAATAATTAAATCATTTTAATTTTATTGAAGAATTCCGGGTACTTTTTCATTAGAAGGAATGACAATTCCAAAGAACAGCATGTCTGAGCATATGCGGAGTCCTCGGCTGCACTGAATGTTATATTTCACTTGACACCACTCGACTTTTTCAGCAGATAAGTAGCTGCTGATAGTAATTTCGCGGGAATCCTACCAGAGAACACAAACTAGACCCTCCTCAAACATTTGTTTCTTCTGTGAGGAGAATACCTTTATGGACGACGAATCAATCCACTTTTACACGGACGATTCAAAGACTGACAATGGGGTTAGTTCCGGTGTTTGTGCTGAACAGCTTAATCTTAGCTTCTCCTTCCGTATTCCAATTTATGGGAATAAAGCAAGTCCTATTCTTGCTGAAGACAAACGTAATATCTGCAATGGATATCCATGTCTTTTTCGACAATCAGGCCGCTATCGAATCTCTGGACCCATGTTCTTTTAACTCAAAGACCGTTATAGACTGCCGATCATCTCTCGTGGAAATGGCAGAGCAGTTCAACATTTACTTTTGCGGGGTGACGGGACGTAAGCACATCCCAGGGAACGGTAGGGGTGGCGAATTTGCTAAAATTGGAACCACTATACCCATTCTACCTGATAAAGGTAACCTGGGTATACCTATCGCTACGTGCAAACAAGCACTAAAGCTGGATGTTAATAATAGAACAAACCTTCGACGAACGGTTGGGTCAATATGTCCAGCGACCAAACAGATCTGACCAAAACTGGGTCTCAATCATTCGAAGCTACATGGACAAGGAGGAGGAGACAGTCCCCCATTTTCTGTGTACATGTCCAGCTCTTTTCCAAAAAAGAAAACTTCACTTAGCAGCCTTCTTCTAACATGACTTAAACAATCTAAGCAATACAGACGTCAAAAGTCTCCTACGCTTTGTTAAAAGCTCGAAATGGTTTCTTGAGTAACCACATGGCATCACAACGGGCTAACACGCTTGGTCCTCTTTGCAACAGCCACTTTAACTTAACTTAACCATGACAATTCTTTTTCGATTATTAATTTTTGAAATATGTAACTATACACTTACATCTGAAACTACACATTTCGCCTACGCTTCTAGACAATGACTGTACTGCTTGTGTGGTTGGCTTATGTTCTCCATAAGAATAGTTCTACAGGTCTATCTAAGTGATTCAATTATTTCTCTTTGGGCCGCTTCTTCAAACTCCGGCTATTACTTGAGCAATATTGCATTATGGAACGACGACGCTCGTTGAATGCAGCAAAACCAGCTGACTGGTCAACCTGAAGTTTGTCCATTATCGGTCTCTTAATATGGGTGCTTGAATGCACATAGTTTTAATAGAGAGTGTGTTTAAGGAGGGCGACCGACGGTTGAATTCCATAATCCCCGGAGATCGGAATGCTGGTCGAGGGCGTTGCTCTTGCAAATACCTTCCAATCTGCTATATAAGTAAATTAAAAAAAGGAAACAAATTAGTGTATTCCCTCCCTTCTGTCCTATGCAAGTAAGAGCAAACCCTCTCAAACACGCCAGATTTTCGCAATAAAATTTCTCCCGCATTGATCGGAACATCCAAGTACTTGCATAGCCACATTGAACTACATCTTCAACCCCAATACGAGTCGAATGCCATTATATAAACCAGTCCCTCTTGGAAAAGGTAAAGGGACCAAAGTGTCTAACTACATTGCGAGACGCAAGAGGTCACCTGTATTATCCCATGATGATGTCATCCTTGTAATCGAGGAAGTATTGTTCGTTAGTCTGATCTGCGTCAAATTGTTTATGGATGCTATGACATTCTGAAGTGATCTTAAAAACTGGCTTCTGTAGATGTTTAATCTGAGTTCACAACGAGAGAAGATCGGTTCGTGTTTTCTCGAATCTTCTGGGATTCATCTGCTTTCATGAACTGCCACGGAATCCAGAGGCTGATGCGCATTATTTTTGGTTTCCCGAAAATATTTGAAGTCTTGATTTTTAGATTGGGAACACCCAATGTTGTTCCGACTGTTGCCAATATCAATCTTCCCAATTCGAAGCACCAGGTAGATAGGAAAGACTCGTCCTCTTCAGCATTTTGGGGATTCCTCGGGCTTACTTAAGTCCAGTGCAATAGCCAAATAATTGGTGACCAGATAAGAACGATAGGAAAAAAACGATAAATAGCACATCATTCAAATGGCTTCGCTGGCAGTGCTTCAAGCGGTAGGTCCAATTTTTGATGACTCGTTCTAGTATGTGCAGCGTTATTCCGACAATAATGTGTCGAATGTTGGCCTCGAGCTCATCCAAAACGATTGGCTTGTCAGCGTAAACTGAGGACTTCACGTAGCCCCAGAGGAAATAATCAACTGTTGTGAAATCGCATGATCACAGCGGCCAATTCATAAACGTTCGCTCGCCGTAAGATGTCACCAAATTTCTCCTCCACGACTTCGGGCGTTGCGTCGTATGTATAGTATGTAGCGCTGTCTTGTTGGAACTCCAGCTCGGATGTGTCGATAATGTTGAGCTCCGACCACAGAAAGTCGGTTAACATAGCTCTATCTCTGGTACCACATACGGTAACGGTGTCTCCTTCCTCATTTCAAAGAAATAAGATCCGATGATACCGTCATGCCATAAACCGCACCAAACAGTCAATCATTGGTGGATGCATTGATACTTTGTCTAACACTTGTGGGTTGTGTTCCCTCCAATAATGGCAATTTGAATTGTTTACATAGCCGCTAAGCTTAAATTAGGCCGTCCGAGATAATGATATTTTGGCCAAAATCCAGAACTCCGGCCAACATTTCCAGGTCCCCATAGAGAACTGCGTCGTCTATAGTCGGCCGGTTTCAATTATGCGTCAACACAAGCTTATAGGCATGTAGACCCAAACCTTACAGCAAAATAAGGCGGGTTGCCTTGATCGGCGCAGAATCGACATTTTCTTCTCAATACTGGCCGCTACCGCGGCTATGTTTTCTTCATTTCGCACCAGTCTTTGTCTGGTTGCTGGCTAAAGATTTCAAAGAGTGAACTCACGCTTAAATTTTTCCACGCTGCGAAGGAATTGGCTGCACACCAAAGACATTATGGTGACCGACCTCACGACAAAATTCACGTTGCGTATTCACAACTGAGTCGGAAAGATTTCTGCACGCTCAGCAAGCGTAAAACAATGCATGATGAAATGGCAATTCTAACTCAATATTTTTACAGCTGGATGTCATTGGTAGCTTTGACAGCAACTTAACTAAAACAATTGGAAAAACTATCAATGATTGCTATCTGGTCACCCTTCACTACGATAGCGCCTCTGTTCCGTATCAAATCACGTAAAACGCTTCATCTATCAAAAGAACACTGTGTATCTTCATGAAAAAGTCAAAGCGTATCTATATACGACACAGATGAAAGACCATGAATATTTTAGGCAACATAACTACCTCTAGGATACCTTATACCACCAACAACAGAAGCACAACTGAGTAAGTCATCATCATTAAGACTGAAACGTCCAAAATCGTAGAAATTAGAACAGACACAGGCCAGTTACAAAGCATTACGTATTCAGTACTCAAAAACGAAGAGTTATAGATTGTTTTTACAGGAAAAACACATTCGAAAACTCTTTTCATGTGACCGTTCATTCCATCCTCTAAGCCAAATAAGCTTTCACTCTTTTCGTTTTAAACAGGCTCCAGACCAAACTCAGTGCGCTCCCGTGCCTTGCACAGAAATATAAGTAAATTAAAAAAAAAAAAAACAAATTTAAAACGAAAGATAACAAAAGGACACAAAGGGGGTGAGAGAAGAAAAATAATTAAATTCGCATTCAGTTGTTCAACATTTCTTTCATAAGCTCCCGGAGGAGTTATTCGCTCTCTTTTTGCCTTTGATGAACGCCTACACACCAACTAAAAAAAAAAAAAAATGAAAAAAAAAAGTTGTGATAAAAACTCACCCCCTGGCATCCTTCGAGCCATTCTATTTGCCAGGTTTTAATAGCTAAACTCAATTATTCGGACATAACTCTTTGAAATCGTTTGCTCTCCATTCGGTTTTTTTTCTGATGCATAATCAAGGATTTCATCCCCGCTTGGACATATTGTTTGAAGAGCTATCCCTCAAGGACATTGTGAGGGGATTTTAAGCTTATGCTCGGGCACCTCTCATCTTAAATAGAAAGCGAATCCTAGTGAGTGCAATGTGTTTGTGTAATTCTTTATGTGGGCCGGAGTTTCTGGAATGTTGGCGTTGACAAGATGATGATGATGATGATGATGTGATGAGTAAGCACATCAATCTGTAACACCCATCATCACAGGAGTAGAGAAATGTATCCGTAAATGAATAAGATTATGAATCAAATAAGAAGCTGGTTGGCAGGTTGTAGGTGGTGCATTTTCCGTAAGAACAATCTATAGCTTGATGAATGGATTACGCAAAGGTACACCACTATGTCCTATTCAAGCATACAACGGACTAAGTGGACGAGGTTATTTGATCAGGATACTCTTTATGCATATCCTTTTCTTCTTCTTTTCGTTTTAATTTTTTTTACTTTTCTATCTGCTTTCATCGTCTTTGTTTTACTCGAGCTGTAAACTTAATTACGAGTATAACCCCTTCGATGAGTGGAAGGACGTCGACTCAAGGGCTCGTCTGGTTGACACAGTTAAGTGCTAGATTATGCCAGAGATCTTGTCGGCGACGACAGATGTATTTTTAAATTAGCCAACCTTTAGGTGGGAGTTGGTTGTTGTTTCTAGAAAATTCATTCAAATACTCAAGTGATGATGTTTAGGGGATTATGAGGGGATGATTAGAAGATGGATTCTTTTGGGATGAAAGGTTCTTAAATTAAAACATAAAGGGGAGAGCATTTTCTTTTTGTTTTCTTTCTTCTGAATCCTTTAAGTGAATCAATTAGTTGTTCTTCTATAGTAAGATGAGGGCTAATTAGGTCTCCTTTTGGAAGGCAAAATAAAAAAACAAAAAAAAACAGTTCTGAAGATAAATGTTCTTTTTCGAACAAGGCAAATCTTGTCTCTCAGGAGACAACCCTTTGGGGTTAGCCCAGTTCTAAGCGACCGTAGTTTACAAACCATATAGCACTTAACTTTCACAGTCTTACGCTGATTTCTTTGCGTTTAAAACGAATACTGTGCGTAATGAAGTCCATTCGCTTCAAGTACTCTAGTAAGACGTCGTGGCCTCTAGCTCGACATGATTGTCTTATAGATTAAGTCCAATGAGTGTGCCTGGGCCGAGAGAATAATTCACCTTCTTAAGTGGATCTCCTGGCAACAAAGACTTGCTTTGTATTAAAGCCAGCCCAAGTTTGACGAGGGTGCTACTAATTTTCATTTTGGAAGGATAGTGTCGAAGGATTGAGCCAAGGGTTAACGAAAGAACTGAGCGGAGGATTGAGAGTTGTGAGTAATCCAACAGGCTTTCAAATGGACAGCTCTATTTATACGTCTTTCATTAAGCGCTTCCTATATTTCAATTCAAATAAAACAAAGTGTGTATGAGACATCATGAAAATGTTGTATTCGCTTAAAAGGCCAATCGATGCCATTATGTATGGTCGTTCAAATGTCCACTGCCGCTTCTTTGGGTGGCGCGCATCTGAAATGTCAAACTTTCCATGACTCTGGCACATGAAGGCTGATTTTGACCGATGGCATAGGTTATGCTATCTTTCAGGGCCACTGTGGTTTGTGGCATTGCATTTCACATCACCTCCACGTGAGATGTCCATGCCTTCTAGTCGCTCGTTCACAATTTCCAATGTGGCGTGATCTGTGTGGCATGTTGCGCCATCCTTTTGAAACCACATGTCGTTGGTGTCCATATCATCCAATTCAAGTCAAAAGAAGTTGGTAATCATCTACCTGTAGCGCTCGCCGTTGACGGTGATGGCCTGCCAAATTCGTTCTCAAAGAAATATGGACCGATGATGCCGCCAGCCTGAAATCCACACCAAACAGTGACTTTTTCGAGATGCATTGACCGCTCTTGGATCTACTGTAGATTGGTATCGTCCCAAATTCGACAATTCTGTTTTTGGCGTAAGCATTCATGAAGAAATTGGCCTTATCGCTGAAGATGATTAGGGTTAGTTTCCAACTGCTCGAGGGCCCATTCAGCGAACACATGTCATTGTCTATGGTCGCAGGCCTAATTCACGACGGAAAATTCGCCAAGTTGTAGTCTGCGAAAGTTTTTGTGAGCGACTCCAAATTGACTGCCTCGGAATTTACTGCACACTCACACGGACAGCGGCGATTCGGCAGCTGTTGCGATTCTTTGATGAACGGGTGTTGGTCTAAAGAAGATATCCTGGCAAGTTAAGACAATGTCTCTCTGCCTTTAAAAGATGAAAAGATTCCTTCAATTGGGCTAGAAGGAAAGGCCCTCTTTCGAAATCTTTCCCAGGAAAGAAGAAGACTCATATTGCAACTGCTGCTTGGACTATGTAGTACATAAACGGAATGCCGACAGAATTGTGGTGACCGTCATCCACACGAAATCTGCTGCCTTAAAAGCAAGGACTAGTGGTAGCAGCATATCACTTTGATTAACAATCCCAAACGTGTATGTAGGACCATGTAGATCAAGCGATGAAATGAAAGAAAGAAGTTCAGACGATATCTAATGCAAGAGCAACTATGGAAGACGGCGGTGCAGACTGCTTAATTTGTTGGAATAGATTTTTGGGAGCCAAGTGATCTGAATTCAATCGAATTTGGTTAAATGATCGACAGAAGCATGGTTGGAGTAGTCATGGAATCCTGCCCTCACCATAACACTTTTGACGAAGTCAGATGAATGGCTTCGATATTTATGCTGAACGGAAAAGATCAAGTGTCCTTAAACTTCGCGCAGACCATCGCACCAGGCTTGAAGTCTTTAGACGTCCTGTATCACCACAAGAAACTACTCAGCAGACCAGAATCAATCTTTCAACCTGGATAATGCAAACCAACAACTCCGTTCACCCGACCTGGAGAAAGTGAAAGTGGCCATATCTAACCTTAAGTCCTAAGAATCAGTAGCGGAGGACCTGACTGCCAAGCTCTTCTATGTGGCAGGCGATGACTTGATCAGCATTGCTTGCCCTATCCTCAAGAAAAGAGACCCTCTGAGTTGTGCCAACTACAGAGGCATCGGTCTTCTAAGCATCGCATACAAGATCTCATCGGCAGTATTGAGTGAACTCCCGAAGCCGTTCATCAACAACCCGATAGGTCCAAATCAGTGTGGTTTCAGGCCAGGAAAGTCCACCATCGGCCAAATATACACACTATGGTAGATATGGGAAAAAACCCATGATACGCACTACCTTTTTATCGACTTTAAGGCCGCATATGACAGCATCTACAGAGCAATATCTAGTTTTGACATCCCTGCCAACCTTATCCGTCTGTGCAGGATTACGATGGAGAATGCACTCCATCAAGATCGGTAAAGGTCTCACCGAGACCTTTGATGTCGATAAAGGAATAAGACAATGTGATGCGCTGTCATGCGACTTCTTCAACACCATCCTTGAAAGAATAGTGCAAAACCCACGCACCAACACAAGACAGCCAGTCTTTCAAAAGTCCGCCCAATTACTATCACTCGCCCATGGTCCATGAGCGAGATTGAGACGGAACTCTTCCGTCAGACAGAAAGGACACACAAAACTGACGTCCGGGACAAAACGTCGACCTCTACTTTATCTGAAGATCGAGCTGGCTAGAAAATCTTGGTAGGTCCACCCTAGTCTGTAGCGCCATCCGGTTGCTTGAAAAGTGTGTTTAAAACATGAATCATCCAGACTCGGCTTTATCTCTTGTATAAATGGCTTCAAATAGTCTGAGTGCTTTTCCCCTTGCAGTGTCCTAGTTTTTCTGATTTCTAAGAAGAGTTTTGATATCCAAATTCGCCTCTTGCACGAATACATCTTATGCTTTGTAAAAATTCAAGTCTTATTTGATCAGACAAAAAACCTTCTGGTTTATTTAAGTAGTTCCTGCAAATCTGTGTTCCATGAAGAATGCGACGACTTACGGAAGCAAAGGACATCCGCTCAACACTTTAGGCGGAAGAACGCTTGAGGTTCTGAACAGTTCTCTTACTTTTTGATATGTTCAAGGCTTGGGCGAAGTTTTGACGCATCCGGCAAGTATTTATGATTGCTCCTCTTGGAAATCTCTGATAGGTTATCCCTTTAGAGCACCTATTGCATAGGTCTAAGTCAACTTGTTTCTGTATTACATTCGGAGAAGTGTGCTGACAGTGTCCCGTATTACCTGACCTAACAGCTTCGACCACGGTATAAAGTTCAAAGAGTTGCTCTTGCTACTGCTCAAAAAAAAATATAATAAGTCCCATCTTACTGGTGTAAGAAATGTTCAGTGACTTTAGTTTCCGTCGCTGATGAAGGCGACAGTCCGAATCCTAAGTTCAGACAACGTCGAGCTTTTGCGGTGCGCATAAGTAAGAGGCACTACAAAACATTGACATTTTTGTGAATATTATCCAGTTTCAAGGGTCCCTTTTGGGTTGGTTTCACTCACTTAGTCTGATAGTTTTCATAGCTAGAATATCTACTCCTCAACAGATGGTTGGCCATTTTCAGAAAGATTTCCTAGAAAAGACCAAATTGACATGAAACTGATTGTAATCAATACGACAGCAAACAACGTATTACTCATAAAAATGTTTCGAAATTACTTTTGTTCCAAAAGTGTCAGATTAGGGTTGATTAGAGTCACGCCTCTCTCCAATTGTTTGCGAAGCGTGGCGCCCAAAAGTCGTAAGGCGCCTTGTTTGCACTAATTAGTTTTTCCTTCTCTCTATAACTATAAGTCGCGTGGGTGACAACAGCAAACGAAATCATTTCTACATCATCTTTCGCATTCCTTTCATTATTTTCTGTCCTTCAAGTTGCCTTTCCATTTAAATTGAATGCAAATTCTTGTGATGAAAAATGAAAACGCAACACCAAGGACCAAACACCACAGGGCACTCCTTCAAGGGAGCAGCCTAAATAAAAGAAAGAAAAATAATGAGATTCCTACCCAATTAAAAAGGAATTCCATTCGATTTGAGGGGTAGAAAACAACCCCCTACTGACCCCTCTGGGTTCGTGAAATCAACATTATGTAGCAAAACAATTGTTTGGTTGGTATTCACAGCTCGAAAATTAATTGAAGGAACGTGTGCCGGCATCCTGTGTTTGTTCAGATAATGTCTCCTAATGTCATGGTTTATGGCACACATTCTACCTACCAACCTCCCACTCGTATCGCCAACCACCAAGGGTAGGAATAGGTATTTGATTTCTGTTCTTTTCCCCAAGGAAATCCCATAGAATTTACCAGAGGGTGTAATGTAATTGTTGCTGTAATTCAATTGATTTAGCATGTAGAGATACTCACCTGGGGTGGAACATCGAGTACCATCAGCTCCCGTATGTAGGTGTCGCAGACAAGACAATTCTTGTATACACGTCGTCTTGTTGTGGTTGCGTGACTTTTCGGAAAGTCATGGTTGAAAAATTGCTACAAAAACGAAACGAAAGAAATGGAAAATGTTAGTGTTAGATACTTCTTTTAGGGATTGGACAAGAAAAAATAATATTTATGAGGACAGACGTGGTGTACTAAGAGCAATTAGTGGTAACATAAATCAGCTGTCAACCATAACACAGAAACTAAGTCCCTACAACCTTAGAGCTTAAACAAACCCCCAGTCCCAACTGAACCTTAATAAAGTCGTCCTTACTTCCACTACCAGGACAGGAAAAAAGAAATATATCATTTTCTCTGTCAGAACAAGCAACGGACATGGATCTCAATTAATTGCGGTCGCCTTTTGAAGTTATACCTACCCAGGCAACTTACTCGTAGATGGGATTTTTGTTTTCCCCCAAAAATCAACAAACTGTCCCAAGGAGGCGATATTCATGTCGAAACGTCCTTCGCAATATCCCAATAAGAGTATTTTTGATGAATATTTTTGAGACCAATTAACAGGGATGTTGAATAATTCCAAGTCACGAGCTAAATCGTTAGTCAATTTTTCATTTACTCAACTCTTAAGCGATCAGAGGAGGCAAAAGATACCCCCCCAACCCATTGGAGGTCTCTCCTACAATGTCAACTAGTCATCTCCTTTTAAGACCAAAAGACACCCGTTTGGAAAATCTTTTAGGTCATATCGTCGTTTAATCTATGCGTACTAATAAATTAAAACAAATCGCCCTGAAACGGGTGTTTTCCCAGCGATGAACCGGGCGACTAACTCACTGGGAATACAATGAAATAGATCAGACAGTGTTTAACTTTCATTAATCATGCTGTTCTCCTGGGGTCCTCCTTGTAGGGTTGGAACTGCCTCCGAAGACTTTTCTTTCTGGAGTCAGTTCCTCCCTGGTGGATGATTTTAAAGTTGACATTCATTATGAAGTATTAGTAGGGAGTGGTTGCCAGTTGCCAGTATTTCCATTACGTACTGCCGCTCTGGACTGATTGTATGGTGATAAATTATGATTTTTTCGAAACAGGACACGAGACAGGACACATGCGAGATACGGGTATCAGGAGATGCTTGTTCTGTTTGTCCCACTGGTGTTGTTTTTCTTTTTACAAGGAAGTTGTTACTTGTCAGATGGCTTAGTAGGGCTTGGAATTTATTGATACATTAAGATAAGATGGATGACTAAAACGAATTTATTTATTTTTGAAGTAGAGGAGCAAGCAAATTGTAGAAGTGACTTATCTCTAGAAGTTAGCATGCACAAAGCTATTTACTTTTCATACAAACTCTTGCTAAGGTTGAGAATATCTTTGAGTAGCCGATCGAACCTTTACTAAGAGCCCCAACATTTGGGGCCCCCCCCTGAACTCCGGGTGAGTGTGATGTAAGTTTAAGAAAAGATGAAAAGCACGTATATACGAGTATACCTCAAGTGTCTATATTCGACAATGACGTTCCACAAGGAAGCGTTCTGGGGCCATACCTATTCTTACTGAATCCTCGACAGGAAAACTTCAACGAGCTCTGAACAAAATATTTGAATGGACGAAGAGCTGGCGAATGTGCTAAACGAGACTAAGTCAACACACGTCAATTTCACGTACAGAAAGATAAAAAACTTACCTTTATTCATCAACTCGGTACCGTATGCGGTATGCAAACGAGGCAAAATATTTGGGAGAGACCCTAGATGCAAAACTGAAGTGGAAATCATGAAGAGCTGGGCTAAGGGCTTATCGGAAGATACTCTAAACTAAGCACATATAACAAGCTGCTTATATGGTATACGAGTACTAGGTCTCTTTAGTTTTGTTTCTACAGCTGATTGTTGTTGACGTGTTTGGCATCATGTTGAGTATGGACAAAAACGATTTTCATAAAACATTATTTTTTGAGAGACAAAACGGCGAAGGAAACAAAAGAAAAGTTAGATAAATATTATGGGGCTAATGCTCCGTCAGATAACACCATCAAATATTGGTTTCGAGAGTTTCGTGATGGCTGCAGCTCTACTGCCGATCAAGTCCGCGGCAGGCCCTCCGATGCGGTTACAGAGGACAATGTCAAAAAAATACATGAAATGGTGTTGTCTGACCGGAAAGTGTAGGTGCGCGAGCTAGCAGATACCACAAAGGTTAGTACTGAGCGCACACGCCATATTTTGGGCAATATTCTGCATATGAAAAAGTTATCCTGCCGCTGGGTGCCGCGCATGATCCCTCCTGACCAAAAACACGAACGCGAGAGCACTTCGAAACAGTGTTTGGACTTGCTGATGCGAAATCGGGCGGACTTTTGGCGTCGATTGGTAACTGTTGATGAAACCTGGATCCACTATTACACACCAGAGAACAGAATGAGTGCCGGCAATGGACTGAAGCCGGCACGAGTGCTCCGAAGCGGCCGAAGGAGGCTCAATGGGTCGGTGGCGTCGTTCTGGGATTTTCAGCAATCACGGCTAAAATCAATGACTTACGGCTCCAATTGCTGTCGCATACACCGTATTCGCCCGATTTGGCTCCCTCGGACTATCATCTCTTCCCAAACCTCAAAAGATGACTCATCAATAAAAAATTCAGCCCACCCGAGGAAATCATCGACGCCACGGAGGAGTATTTTGCAGACCTTTCGGAAAATTACTTTTCGGACGGGATCAAGAAGTTGGAAAATCGCTGGAATAAGTATATCAAGCTAAAAGGGGACTATATTGAACAAAATAAAATAAAAATTTAAAAAAGGGGGTTACTTTTCACCCCACCTAGTATAAGAAAGTGCTAAAACCTTCGTGGGCTTATGATATACAACTGTGGGGTTGGGAAAAGCGATATTTACCGCGATCTGTGAATTGCAACCGTGAAAGACGAAGTAACAAGCTTTGCTCGTAAACTTCGCACTCGTCTTGTGCATCATTGCAACCAGGAAATAATCCGGAGATTGGACGAGAAAAATCCTGTGCAGCGACTTCAAAGAATTCGAGAAACCGTATGAAATAACGGTAATAGTAGGTGCCTTCGCTGGAAAGCTACCTACCAAACGTGATAAACTACTGAAGCTTGAGCTACTTGTTAAGGAAACTTAGTCGTAGTCTTATAGAAAATGGGAGGTTTTTTAGTCAGTAGGAATCTGACACTACCATGAGCGCGTGCTTATGTGTGGGCCCTGCTATGCCCCTGTGGTAGAAAGTAGGTGCTCGTGTTTATGGTGCCTGCTGTGGTGGTATGGTGGTGCTCGTATGAGCGCGTACTTATGGTGCCTATGAAGGTTTTTACCTACCCACGCAAAAAAAAAAAATAAAAAAATTTATGAGTATGTTCGATACACAGTTGGGTATGTTCACATTGATACTATAATCCAATTTCGAAGCCCAGATTCACAATAAGATAAAAAAATGCAATTATCGACATAACTACCTATAGAATATGCCTTCTTCTTCCCGGCACAACAAATAAATCAGTGATTTCCGTTTGCGGAAACTACTCCATTCAGGAATACTCGGAACAACCTGAGGACTGCTTTACACGTGCTTTTTTAGGCGGCATCTACATACGAGTATATAGCTGTTATAAACCACCTAGCGCTACTATCCAAAGTTCTCAAAAGATCTTTTACAGACCTTTCGCTGATGCCACTGGCAAAAGTCCTATCATAAGCGCAGGTGATTTCAATACATGGGCCTCAGAATGGGGCAGTTCATATAAGTTAAATTTTTATTTATTTTTCAGTCATAAAAAAAAAACTATTTTTTATTTGCGGCTAAATGCCAACTTTATTAACTAAACGTTATTACTGTTTGAAGACTTAATTACAACTCTACATTCTTATTTCTAAAAGCTCCTATTTATAGGGTGCGAAATTCTGTTTGCTCAGGTGCAGACATAGCGTCAGCAATAATGCAGCTTGGGAAATATTCTGTGTGATGATACTAGGTGTCTAATAACGGCATGTGCAGTGCATCCGGCATCTGCATGATTTCTGTGGGAATGGAATTTGGCAACGTAAACTTGTAAGGTGATAACTCTTCCCTCCTTAAATGGAAATGTCCTCATTTTCAGAAGAAGGATATTTGACTGACCCTGATGAATTCTTGCGATGCCATTGGTGACCTTGTTTGATAATCTGGTCTAACATCGATCATCGGAACTTCTTTTGCTTCTATGACCGTAGTACTGCTTATTGATTGGTTTTTGCAGAGTGTCAACGATCGCATAATCATAAGTCCTATCAAGAGGATAATCGTCATGGTGGTAAGGCCAAAGTTTATGAGGAAGCTAGATTGATTTTGGTCTTCGATCAGTTTTATGTGTTCGGTATTGTTAAGGTGTAATTCCTTCATATGGTCCCGAGATGGAGTCTGGGTGCAAGATTGGAGGAAGTGGCTGAGTACTTGTAATTTCGTTAAAGATGTAGGATTGATGGTTGACGGTAATTGTTGTATTGTATAAATTGTATAATGAAGCTGCCGATCAGATTTGTTGGTTCACTATTGACGAATATAGTTCCATTGAATTGGTTTAATAGTATTTTTCCTGGAGAAAGTTCTTCTACTGTTGCAATGTGTTGGTTACTTATTTCTGTGCAGTTAGACGGTCGGCTCCTGAGCAAATTAGGTATACAATAAGATTCGCTTAGATCTACAATTAGATTTTTCTTACATATGCTTATTTTATTATTTGAATTACATTTATCTCTTATTCCATATAACTTAGTATTACCTTGTAGAATGTTTTCATATATAATTTTTGAGGCAATTTTACCTCGTTTTACAGGTTTTATTAATATATTTTTACATGATTCTTTTTCTGTATTTGGTAAACTTATAACATAAAGTATAGTATAATTATTGGTTGCTATTTTTATTTCAGCAAAATCAAGTGCATCTTCTATGTTTATATAATCTATATCATTTTTTTCAAAAAAATCTTTTATTATATTTATTTCGTTAAGTGATAAAATAAAGGAATTTATTATTCCGGATTTTGCCCAGTGTAAGGCATATTCAATGTTGACAATTTCTTCCTTAATTAGTTCTAGCTTAAATTTAATATGATTGACAATGTTATTTTTTTCATTTATTTGATAGTTTTTAACAATTTTATTTGTAATATTGGTAATTTCGTTTATTCTCTCAATTGTTGATTTATTTATTACTACTTGTTTATTAATATTTACTAGGATATTATTAATTTTTGATTTAACTATTTCGAAGTCGTCGTGGTCAGGATTACCTGCAACCCATTTCCACGCGCTGCCAATGAAATTCAAAGATTTCTTTGTTCTAGTGCGGGGTTTCAATTGGTTAATAAGGGATAAGGTTTTGTTTTACTGTTTCTTTCTTAAATCTAGGAGATAATTTTGATCCTACTCGTTTGTTTACTCTGACATATACTATAGTACCAGGGGAGTAATCTTTGATGGGCTGTTTCTTCTTATTGGCATATCGTAAATCAGTTACCTGTTTCTGTTTAAGTCGGTTAATGTTATCGAGCCTTGCTTTCTCGAAGTCTTCTGGATTGGTACTAACACCTCTCCCAAAGAATACTTCGAGCGGTCTTTTACCGATTGTTGAATGAATTGAGAAATTGTACTCATAGACGGCTATGTCTAAGAGTTCGGGAAATGATCTATATGTTTCGTCAGCCTTTTTACAACGCATGATTTCAGTAAGGGTGGAGTGAAATCTCTCCACTTGTCCGTTGACTGAGCTGCTGTAAGGGGGAGTTTTAAAAATTTTAATTTTTAATTGGTCGGTTAGCATAAAGTTTATGGATGGGGAATTCAGGGATTTTTCGTTATCAATTACTACAATTTTTGGGACGCCAAATGCAAAGATTATTTCGCGTAACGGATCTCTAATATCTTCAATGGCTTTTGACTTTAGTAATTTAACTTGTGCAAATTTGGAAAACTTATCTATTGCTGTAAGGACTAGTTTTTTTGTCAGTGGTATAGATATCTATATGTACTATTTCTCCTGGGAAATT
This sequence comes from Volucella inflata, assembly GCA_928272305.1. Classification (NCBI taxonomy): domain Eukaryota; kingdom Metazoa; phylum Arthropoda; class Insecta; order Diptera; family Syrphidae; genus Volucella; species Volucella inflata. The sequence continues at coordinate 23,264,660 of OV743716.1, read as the reverse complement.
AGGAATTGGGGTTTCTTTTAACTCGGGTTTATTTGGGTGTCTGTCGTACTTCTGCTCTTTACAAGTGACACATTGTTTTATTAGATTAGATATTTTTGAATTCATTTTGGGAAAGTAGAACTTTTCTAGCAACTGAGCCTTATTTTCGTGGGCGTTGCGATGTGCTCTTCTGTGTTCCTTAATGATCTCCTCTTCTTGCTTGGCTGTATCTGTTAGATCCTCTATTCTTTTTTGGGTGAAGCGGACTTTGTAATTTTTGAAATGTGTAGGAAAAATGTTTTGGATCTGGCCCATGATTTCTTCTGTAGTCTGCAGTCCATTAACTACACTTGGGTTGAGGTATTTTTTGAAAATTTGGATGAGGTCGTCTTCAGTGTACCTTGGTTGAGTTACTATATGTCTATGGTAAGTGGGAAAGGGAATACTAAATCCATAATTAGTTGTACCTGTAGTAATTATCAATTGATTTTTGAAAACGTTGATGGGTATTTCAGTGGCTGGAATTAAATCTTGACCTGAGCTTTCGGCACTGTGTTGAGTACCGGTGAGTGAATTTATTGATGTTTTTGGGGGTCTAGAAAGAGCATCTGCTGCGATATTCATCTTACCTGGTTTGTACTTAAGCTCGTAATTGTACTCTTCCAGTATGGCCTTCCACCTTTTAAGCTTACTGTTGTTATTTTTGCTACTTAGAGCATAAGTTAGCGGTTGGTGGTCCGTGAATATTTGAACTTTTGCTGTACCATATAGATAGTTCCTTAAGGTATTTAAGGCCCAAATAATGGCTAGCATTTCTCGTTCGTTTGTAGCATAATGTTCTTCTGTCTTATTCAAAGTACGGGAGATAAAGGTTATCGGTCGGTCGTTCTTTGCCAATACAGCTCCGATTGCGTAATTGGAGGCATCGGTCGTGAGTTGAAATTCCCTGTTAAAATCGGGATAACTTAAGAGCAAGTCGTTTGATATAAGTGAATTTTTAATTTTTTGGAATGCGTTGGATGCGTCGTCGTTTAGACAGATTGGAGTTTAACTTGAAGTATTTTTCGAAATTCTTCCTCCTTCCCCTCTTAAAAGGGATGTAAGGGGTTTCGCCAGATCTGCGTATCCCTTGATGAAGCGGCGATAATACCCTGAAAGACCGAGAAAAGAGCGGAGATCTTTCAATGTTTTTGGGCAAGGGAAATCCACTATCGCTTTTACCTTTGCAGGATTTGTTTTGATTCCTTTCGCAGAAATAACGAATCCTAAAAATTCTACTTCTTCTCTGAAAAATGAGCATTTATCCAACTGGACCTTTAAGTTCGCTTTTCTAGCGTTTCAAAAACTTTCCTTAAATTTTTAGAGTGCGTAGCTTCATCTTCTCCGATGACTACAATGTCATCAATATAAACGAAGCATATTTTGCCGATATGTTCTCGCAAAATGTCGTCTCGGGCTCTTTGAAAAATGGCCGGTGCATTTTTGAGGCCAAAAGGAAGTCTTGTAAATTCATATTTACCATTATTGACTGAGAAAGCTGTTTTCTCAATGTCTGACTCTTTCAGCGGTATTTGGTGGAATCCGCTTTTAAGGTCGATTACTGAAAATAATTTGCTTTGGCCTAATTGCGACAACACTTCGTTAATCTGGGGTATCGGATATTTATCTGAAATCGTGACAGTATTCAGTTTCCGATAGTCAACAACCATCCTGTACTTCTTCTCTCCAGAAGAGTCAAGTTTTTTTGGTACTATCCATATAGGAGAGTTGTAGGGCGACCGTGAAGGTCTTATAATGCCATCTGTTAATAGCTGGCTGATCTGTTTTCCTACTTCATCCTTTAGAGCCATCGGATAGGGATAAAACTTTGAGTACACAGGAGTTTCAGAGGTTGTGCGAATCTCACCTTTTACAGTGGTAGTGAATGTTAGTTTCTCGTCCGGTTCTGTGAACAAATTCGGAAATTCCTGAACTAACCGATTAATTTTGTTTTTTTGCTCAATATTCATGTGGTCCGTTCTTATATCGATTTTGTTGACTGCCGTGTAGGCTTGTTGCTTTACTCTAATTTTAACCTTGTCTTTTATTATCATGAAATTTTCGTCAGTATGGATTATTGCAGAGAGTTCTTTTAGGCTATCGTTTCCTAAGATAGCGTGGAAAGATTTGAGTGTGGGTAAGAGAAAAAATTTAATGTTCGTATCTTTAAGACCAAATAAGTTCACCATTGCGTGGTGACTGATTTTAATATTACCGCCTATAGAATTGGCGTAAAAGGTCTGTTTGTTAGTAAGGGGTTTCGAGATGAGTGCCGACTGAATATAATTCTTATTGGAGCCCGTGTCTATTAAAATTTTCAAAATTTCTCCACTCTTCGTCCTGCACTCAAAGTAGGGCAGTGAAGAACGATTTATTCTAAAAAATGGATGTCTGTATAGTCAATTAGTTGTTCTTGAGTGTCATTTGGATTTCCATATGACGCCACGTACTGCATTAGTGTCTGGTTGTATTGGTTATCGGTATTGTTGATGAGTTGTTGATAGTTCGCAGTATCACCTCTTTCCGGTTCGTTATGGAAGTTTGCTTGTCCTTGTTGATATGTGTTGGGTGTTTGTGGATATTGGTTTTGGGGTTGTTGAACTTCAGTCTCCTGGGGTTGGATATGGAAGTTTGCTTGCTCTTGTTGGTATGTGTTGGGTATTTGTGGATACGGATTTTGGGCTTGTTGAGCTTCAGTCTCCTGAGGTTGGATATGGAAGTTCCTCAGGAGTTTGTTGGGGGCCTGGACTTGTTCTGTTGAGGGTGCATATCTTTTCCCTGTAATGTTACGGTCTTGTTGGGGCCTGTTCATGTAATTAATCGCTCCTGTTTGGACGCTGATATCCATTGGAACTGGTCGTGGTTGTGGCTTAGGTGCCATTGGACGCGGAGGTATTTGTTGCTGGAAGTTATTATTGAATTGATTGAAATGAGGTCCTTGTCGATGTCCGAAATGGTTTTGGCTAAATTGAGGCTGCGGTATATGGGCTAACTGAGGATAAAATGGAGCTTTATTACCTAGAGGGTTTCTGGGAGAAAAATGTTTTTGTGGAGGCATGGGAGGTTGCTGAGATCCACGAGATGGTCCAGCGTGGGATATGGCTATTATTTTCAAGCTTTAGACAGAGGTGTAAAGCTTGGGGAAGGTCAGTTGGTTCTCTTATGCCAAGGAGTCTTGGCAGATCGCCTCTCAAACCTCTGACAAATGTGTCTAAAGCCTTGTCTCGGTAAGTTTGAGTGAGAACGTTAAGCGATTCGTTTCCGATTCCCATACATCCTATCTTATTTAAAATTAGAGATAGGTGTGAATAGACAACGTGGTAAAACTCTTGCGTCGAAAGGTTTCCTTGGACTAAGCATGTCATCTGGTATTCGAGTGTGGATAAATCCCGTTTATCAGCATAGTGCATTGTCAAACAGCGAGCTATGCATTGCCAATCCAACGGAGTATTGTATGATTCCAATACAACGTCAGCCTGACCTACGATTTTATTGCGAATCACATTAAGGATCCCAAAATATTTGGGTGTTCCCCTAGTGCTTTCGTAGATTTGCAAAATACGGTCTACGCTTTTCTTCCAGGAGTTAAATTCTCCTGGTTGACCGTTGAAGTCTTTAAGGCAACGAACAACATCGGGTATTTTATCTAAATCAGAAATATTCTGCCTAAATTCTGGGTTAATGGTTTGGTCTATGCCAGAGAAATGATCATGGTAGGGGTTTACGACAGATTGGATAAGTTGTCGTCCTTCGTTTTGAAGAACGCGAGTTACCACACCTGTAATGAGGGCTTCCAGAGCCTCATTTGTGACAACTCCACCGATATTAGCTACAGATGGTCGTGGGGTTTCAGGATTGGAGATAGGAACATTAAGAACAGGAGGTCTTATTACATTGTTGGGATTTGCCATGTTTAATTAAATTTGATTCGAGAGAGAGAGAAAAAAAAGGAAAGGAACAATAACGAGAATAGAGATTACCAAATATTAACACTAATTTAATTAATTACAGTTTTCTTCTTAATTTAAGCACTTGAATTAATTTTTCCTTTAAATTTTTAAACACAATTACTTATTATCTAGACAAGATGTAATACTAAATTTCTTTAACTATTTTTAAATTCTTTCATTTAATTAAATTGTTTCTTAAAACTAAACTTACAATACTAAAATCTGCAGGCAATACATTGGTCCTGACTTTTGCGTTTTCGTGGTGCGGCTAGCGGTCAAACGCTTCCTTTTCCCTCGTCGGTCGAGTGTTCAGCTGCCGGCGATTACTCAGGGGCCCTTGTGAATATCACTTTCACCACACACGCGGGGGAGCCACAGGGTTTTTTTAGTAATTATCGAGAACACACGCGAAATTTCCGTCCGTGCTACTTGAGGACTTTTTTACGGATTTGACGCGAACTTGGTGCTACTTAAGGACCTTTTAGTTGTAACGATTTACCGAATGTAACCCTGTGGTCCCGGCTCGGGCGCCAGTTAAATTTTTATTTATTTTTCAGTCATAAAAAAAAAACTTTTTTTTATTTGCGGCTAAATGCCAACTTTATTAACTAAACGTTATTACTGTTTGAAGACTTAATTACAACTCTACATTCTTATTTCTAAAAGCTCCTATTTATAGGGTGCGAAATTCTGTTTGCTCAGGTGCAGACATAGCGTCAGCAATAATGCAGCTTGGGAAATATTCTGTGTGATGATACTAGGTGTCTAATAACGGCATGTGCAGTGCATCCGGCATCTGCATGATTTCTGTGGGAATGGAATTTGGCAACGTAAACTTGTAAGGTGATAACTTATACAAATCGGAAAGGGTCGACTTTTGTGCAATGCTTGTTTAGGTTCTGTCACTGACATCACTTTTGGAAGCAGTGGCGCTCTGAGAGATAATAACTAGCGCGTGAGCAATCATCGTACTCACAGCGATCACAATGGCATTAAGGCTTGCCGCTGGCACTCTAACGGCTTAAATTAAATATCAGTACCGTAGATGAAGATCTTCTAAGCTTTGTTGTTAGTAAGGCAATAATGTAAGCCAGAAGCGATTGGGAATATGTAACCGACTACATCTGAGGAATTACTGAAAGCGTGTAAAAAGCTGTGCGACAAAATATCAGAGTACAGACACTTGATGGTGTCCAAAATAAAGCCTTAAGGAAAGGCACTATTGCACGCCCAGATTTATTTGCCAAAAGACTTAATGGCTGTCTTCAAGAGGACCCTTTATCTGACCTTTGGAAAAGCCAAATGCTACTGCGTTTGCCAAAGGGGAAAGAGAAACCAAGCAATTTTGTTTGCTTAACAAAGTGGGAAAAACTCGTGAGCAAATGATTTGCAAAAGGCTCTCGCCAGCAATTGAAACAGCAGGAGTTTTATCGGAACACCAACACGTATGTCACGGTCAGCAGTAGACGCACCAAATGGGATAATAACGAAGGCTCGAGAGAGCTGTTTTAATCGGATTTAAACATCGAACAATAATACGAGCTTTATCTGAATAGAAACCTTCTCTATAACTCTGACGATTGAGATAACACGTACTGAAGGTGTGCCATAAGGCTCGGTCTTAGGGCCCCTACTATTGAACATAATGTACCATGGAATTTTACTCGTATGTCCAAAGATTTCGTGCGAGGTATCGATTACCGAATTTGGTGATGATATTGCTGTGGTAGTTGGAGCAGAAACGCTAAAAGAAGTTCAACTCTACAGCACCGAAACAATTTAAGCTGTATATCGCTGGTTAACTCGTGACTGATTGCAAATCGCTGATCATAAAACTAAAGCCGTGATTTTTACGTAGAACGATTCGCGAAATGATAAGGATAAGAGTCGGAAGACATGCAATTGTCCCATAAATGGATAGCTGTCTCATGCTTTCCCTCCTGATAACGGGACGGAACGGTCCCGAATTGCGCTATTTACAGGTCGAGCGGTACACACAAATGAACCGCAATTGGCTCCAATATACCTGAAACAAATACTCGGTAAATTCACATTTGTGTGGTGCAGGAGTGAACCAAGTAAATCAATTTTAGGTTTTTTGGCAGTCTGAAACTCACAATTGTGAGTCCGTGAAGGAAAAGGGCTAAGTTTTAAACATAATCTAGACCAGACCAGTGTACTTACTGCTGATGGGTAATATCGGAGGTGCAAACCAGAAAAAAAAACCTGCTTGGAGGAGAAGCGAGTTCTACACTCACGAATAGGTGCTTAGTAGGAATATGGTCAATTGCTGCAAATATTTAGTCTCGTATGCGCGAAGTCAAATTATGGGAACAGTTTGGAGAGTGGCTCACTTTCTATAATATCGTTACAGATATTCTTTAAACGTAGAAAACTGGAGTCCTTTTACTAATATAGGTATAAAAGCTTAGTTCATAAGCCGACACCCTTGAAGTAATGTCTTACGGCTGTATTACGAGCACTCTTCGGTATGGAGGTAGCTTTGTTGGTAAGAATCTTGCTTACCTCATGCAAGGCTTCGATTTTCCGCTTCACAAAAAACAACAACATAGTCTGTAAGAACTGAAAGCTAGCTTAGCACTGTAAGTGATATTACAACAACCGAAAACCACACTAAATTCTCAGGGGTTAAGCAATCAATATAAGGATGAGATTGTGATGAGTCAACAAAATTGAAATACTTTGGCCTTATCCTTGAGTTAGCAACATATTCAAGATCTTCAAATCTGAAAACTAAGGGATTTAATTTTAGACGGATGAAGAAGCAAAGTTAAGAATGTATTTGTGGCGTATGACTAGATTATTTCGGATATTTCTTTCTAGCAGAATCGAATGTTGCCTGCTACAGTCTGGGGTGGATCTGGGTCTCAGCCAACAAGCGTCTCATGTTATGTGGCTGAGGTCTTTCCACTTGCGTGCATCATTTGGGAAGTGGTCTTCCTCTACTGAACAAGAACGTTGGTTTCTATCCGCTCTATTGAGTCAGGCATTTCAGTCATTGGAACTTTTTTCTTCTGGCTTACTCAATGTTGCTGTGCAGTCCATACAGTTCGTCCTTGTATCTTCTTCTTCCCTTACCGTCTATGATCTGACGGCGGCAGTTTGTGAAAGGGATTGTGGCAAACCACTGTGTCCGACCTCGGCCTATCTACCCCATGACTGTGAGGTAGTCATCTCAGAGAAACTGAAGAACTTGGCAAGGCAGAAAGATCGGATGCTGGTGCTGGTCAGTGATTAACTATACGGAAGTGGTAAATGCACATCTGGATACCCAATCAAATCACCTGTGATAATATTGTTAACTTAGATAGGGCGGTAGAATATATTAATAAGGTGTTTAAGAAAGCTTATCCAGCTAACCGAACACCTAAAAGGACTCAACCAAAATGGTGGAATTAGGAAAAAGGTCTTAAAAAGAGAGACATTAGGAAACTCTACAATAGGGCGAAGGATTTCAGAACTGGCAATATATGAAATGAGTACCACGATTGCAAAAAATAATTAAAGTTAGAAAGTCGAAAAGGGCTTCATGGCAGAAGTACTGCGAATCTATCGCGGCAACAGACAAGGTAGGCTAGCACACTGAAAACATTAATCTTGCTCTCCCTCCGAAAAGGAAATAGGTGTTCCTATAAAAAAGAAAAAATTACGGTGAGCAATTCAAACCTTTAAACCGTATAATGGACGTCGCAAACCAAAAATTTATTCTTAGGCACAATCTAAAAATAGGATACATTGCAATAGCTTGGAGGGAAATTAAAGCGGTTTTTATATCTAATGCTGGCAAACAGCTTATGCGTTTATTGGAAATTCATATCAGGAACAGATGCAGTAATGGCTTTTTGACTGAATTGCACCATGCATATATGAAAGGCTTATCTGTAGAAACCGCTTTTCACGAGATGGGGCGGAAAACAGAAAAGAGTCTACACTTTGACAACAGTATAGTACTCGTACTCGGACACGGCACGGGCCTAGCGGAGCTACTGCCTGGCAATCGAATTCCCACGGATGAAATTTCTTCCTTGGACAACTGTGACATTCCGTATGATATAATACCATATATCCGGAGAGGGAGGACAAGCAAAAAAATGCAATAATCATGTCAAATGAAATTGTATTTCTCACAGACGGTTCGAAAAGAAATAGGACAGCCAGGCTGCTTTTAAGGTAACTGGATTGATTAACATCAAATCTGATACAGTCAGAGGCACAATGCTCAAACCATTATGCATTCAGAAACGGGTGAGACTGTGCTGATTGCCAGGACACTACGGTACAGAGGGAAATGAACAAGCGGAAGAGCTTATAAGAAGAGGGGAATTAATCAATAATAGTGAGGATGCCAATAGTATACCACTCCTCTGCATAGTAAGGGGCGCTATCAAGGACTGCGACTGCTAACTCAAGGCGGTCGAATCTTGAAGGACATAGGGTATCCAAGCCATGGCCATATGAAACAGGGATAGGCTTAGGACAATAATAGGAATCCTGACAGGAAACTTTCTCGTGATGAAATACGCAAATAGACTCAAATTTTCAAACACGGACATTTGCAGATTCTGCGATCAATCTGTAAGCTGCTGAGGACATAACACACATACATATCGCGTAGTAGAAGGAAATTCTTAGGAAAATAATTTTTTGAAAATCCGGAGGAAATAAACGACGTGAATTCCAAAGGCTATCTTGGCTTTTGCAAAGAAATTGGATGTTTTATAAGAAAAATTGTTTAGGTTTTTGCCCTTTGAAAAAAAATTCAACTGGTTTCACAGGGATCCCGATGGGCCCTAACCTAACCTAATGACTATGCAAATGTCACCGAAAATAACTTAAAAAAGCAGCCACGAGTACCCTACTCATTTTTCACAACGTCCGTGCATTTGCGCCATAGAGCAGGACTGGTCTTATATCAAGGTCTTATATTGTTCGAGAGAGGGCTTTGCTAGTTCATTGCCCTCTTAGCCCAAGAAATTGAAATTGGTTTCATCTCAACGCGGAGCCTAGGTAGACAAAGTCATATCTCTTAAAGATGGCGTTCTGTTCGAGACGTCGGTGTTGGATGTCGTTTCTGGTTGACAGCATAAACTTGGTCTTGCCCTCGCTGACCGTAAAACCCATTTTCGCCGCTCCCGTCGCAATACAAGGGAAAATTTCTCTGACATTACACTGCTTACTTTCGATTACGTCAATGTCATCGGCATATGCGAGTAATAGGACGGAGGCATAAGAAGATTGTACTTCTTGAGTGGCCGCGCGAGTTTCATACTTATACTCAAAAATGATTTTAAAGAAATCACATGACAGAGCATCGCCTTGCCCTAATTCATCCAAAGGTCTCGGTGAGGCTTTTACCGCCCTTGTTGGAGCAGCGTGCATTCTCTATCATCATCCTACACAAATGGACGACTTTGGCAGAGTTACCGAAACCAGCAGCTTTGTTGGACTTAAGGCTTAGATATGACTATCTCCACTTCATTCAGGTCGAGTGGAAGGAATTAACCAAGCTAAAAGTTTTATTCTGTCATACAATCTACAGAAATGTATTGTATTCCAACTATAGGTACTCTCCTTACGAATATAATGCATGTAATCAAGCCCCTTGCAAGATTTCAGATTTTTTTTTTCATTTTCATAATAAAATAGTCGTCAATTCACCTCCCTATCGAGGTATCTATCTAAAGCACCTCAAAATCGCTGTAATTTTCCCCCCATTATTCAGAAATCTTATTTCATCACGAAAATTCTGAATATAAACGAAAAGGAAAAAAAAAAAGACGAAAAACCCCTTAAAATCAAATGACCCACGACTCCAACAGATTCTCCTTCAAAGGCAAGCATACTTAAACCTCTGCTCAGGCAATCTCTTATCTCTTGAACTGCATAATAAAATGAGACCATCCACGTGGAAGAAAGCATCCGACTTACCTTGACTATAAGTAGTCCAAGACGAGGTCAACAAGAAGCACTGCCCATTAGTTTTCGCTCTACACCTGATCTTCACCTTCCTAACTGCCTCTCCCTTGCGTCACCGGTTTTTCCTTGAAAAAGGATACTATTTCTCTTAGTAACGGAAATTGTATGAATTTCAAACAAACTTCGCTTCCTACTTTTTCCGGTTCACTGAATAATCCAACTGTGGATGCCAGGGAAAAATGAAAATGTAAATTGAAATGGAAAATGTTTGTTTTTTTGTTTTTTTTTTTTTGCTTTTTTATGAGCATCACAGGATTCACTATGTCAAATGTATCTATGTTCAATGAAGTTATCCTAAGCCAACAGCTATGGGATATGTTCGTCCCGTACCAATACAACCGCATTTGGGGTAGTAATTTGCTTATCGCTTGGGATTAGTAGAGCGCCCTCCAAAAATCTTTTCAATTGACTTCGAGCCAAAATGAAGTAAAGAAGTGTAGTGCGGAACAAGAGAAATGACAGAAAACTGAAAGGCACAAAGAAATCCATGCAATTGAAGCTAATAAATCAAACTGCGTACCGTTACAAAAATTTAATCAGATTTATCATCGGGCGCCAAGCTACATTCTTCTTTTCATGTTGCCTTTCGTTGATAGCTTTGCTTTTCGTTTGTATAAATTTGCTTTCCTATGTACTATGTATGTCCTACGTCTGCTACGAGCAGTGTTGCCAGCAAGCAAAAGGAACATACACATTTATACTCGTATACAGACAACTTCTCAACTGCGAAGAAATGTTTATAATCGTAGGGTTGCGCGTCATATTCCCAAAAATGAGGTATCGTTAAGGGAAAGCGTCATGGAGCATAATTGTATTTGGAAAATTCTGTTGATGCTTATATATATTATCGTCTTGGTGTAGCCTCTTTGGATTTGATTGAAAGCATCCTGGCGATTGAGTATCTGACTTTCGCCTAAGTTAAGTTATTAAGTTATTAAATCCGTTATAGGTGTTTGCACTTGTCATCGAATTTTTCGGAGAATACCAAATATCTTCTGTAGGTTTGCGGGTGACTGCGTGGCGATTGATCAGGAAACTCCCATCACCCATCGCCATCACCCTTTCGGCGGGCAATTGCAAACGCCCGAAAGTAAAATTGCCTACGAAAAAGCTTCTAAGGAGTGCCGTTCGGACTTGGCGATAAACTGTAGGCTCCCCGCTCAGATGTGACAAAAATGAAAACATGAGCAATACAAATGAGTGTCAAGAAGCTAGGCCATGGCCCATACCGGACTGCCAGCGCTACAGTGTTTTTTTTTTGTTTTTTTGTTTTTTCTGTTTTTATGAATGAGGATATCTTTGGTAAAACAGCTTCTAAGCAAAACTTAGACGAAACATTGAGTCTGGCAATTGGCTTATATCATTATAGCATAGACTGCAGACTGTATAGACAGAATAGACCATCCAACTTGGACGATGAACACTAAAACCTCCATCCACCTCACCAAAGTAAGTATTGCAATATCTAAGCTTAAGTCCAACAAAGCAGCTGGATCTGCCAGCATAGTCCGCATATAACAGCATATATAAGGACGGGTTTTAAAGAGCAATGTCTAGGATTGGTATCCCTGCCAAGATCGTCCGTCAGTGCTGCATCAAAGCCGAAAACGATTTAACTCAGACCTTTGATGTCAAAAATGGTTTTAGACAAGGTGACGCGCTGTTATTTGACTCCGTTGACATCATACTTGAAATAATTCTGCGGAACTCATAGGCTATGTCTGTGAACATACGAGCGCAAGCAGATAATATCATAATAAGGGGGGGTATACAGAGGGCTGTCACCTATTAAAGCAAAGTCACGCATAATTTGTCAACAAGAAAGGACACACAATGTCGATAATTAGTTAGCTAATAACCAGACTAACCAGATTTGTTAGTTAAAACCCAGTTTCATCCCGAAGTGTAGCTTAAGTCAGCAAATAAGTTGTATTGGACTTAGTAGGCAGAAGTAGCTTCAAATTAGTTCGAGTATGCAATGCTTTTCTGAAAGCAGTCGGAAGGCTTAACTCATCAAAATTTACTTAGTCCCAGGTCAGAACAGACGTAGTGTAGTGCTTGCTTTACCTCCTCGTGGTGGTCCCCGGGGAATTAAATGTACAAATCCAAATCAAAAAGCTACCGAGACCGAAATAACGTCTCGGATAATACTAATCTAATGATAAAAGTTGGGGAGAACTGAGGTCCATTGCCAGAAACCGTACACGATGGGACGTAGGTGTTATAGAGGCCCAAGGTCCTACAAGGGAGTACACGACATAAGTTAGCAAGTAGGTCGGTATGGAATAAAAGTAAATAAGATCTCCGATTTACTGGGGAAGGTTCATTAGAGAGCTTGTCAAAATGTTTGCTTTCAAGTGAGCAATACCAGTTCTCTCCAAGATGCTAGCATACCCATCTTCAGCAGTCATCGATTTCCTTCTGTCCCGCAGTATGAAAACTAATTACTGACGTTAGGTTAAACAGGGTGTGCCATAAGACACAACACTAGGCACCAAAAAGGGCCCATCGCGATTCCCTGTGGGTCCAGTTGAAACCAACTCCGATTGGCAAATACCTAAGCTATCTCTCTATTAAAACACCTAATTTCTCTACAAAAGCCAAGAAGGTCTTTGAAATCCGTGCCGTCTATTTCCTCTAAGTTTTCAAAGAAATATTTTCCTAAGGATTTGCTTCGGCTACGCGATATTGCCTCACATTCACACAGTATGTGTTTATGTCCTCAACCGCTGTTAGATCCCAGCAGAATCTACAAGTGTCTGTATTTGTCAGTTTTAGTTTCTTTGCGTGTTTCTGCAGTAGAAAGTGTCCTATCGGTATTCCTATTAGCGTCCTAAGCTTATCCCTATTCAGCTTAATAAGCTTCCTAGATCTGTTACCGTCGAGAAGTGGCTCTAGAGCATTTGATACCCTACGTCTCCGGATTCGACCACCTTATGCTGGCGGCCTTTATGGTATTTTCATCAATAGTGCCCCTTACCGTGCAGAGGGGTGGTTTGACATCAGCAACCTCACTATTGTCGAGTAGCCCTCCTCTTCTTGCAAGTTCGTCCGCTTGTTCATTTCCTTCTATACCGCAGTATCCTGGCACCTAGCATAGTCTCACCCGGTTCTGAATACATAATGCTTTGATCATTTTGCGACAGCCCCTGACTTTGTCAGAGTTGATGTTGGTTGACTCCATTGCATTAAGAACGGCCTGGCTGTCGATGTAGATAGCGATATCTTTACCGGATACCGATCTCGTCTGCATCAGCTCAGCCGCCCTGAGGACATCTAGAACCTCTGATTGTAATTCACTACTAATTTCCGATGGCCATATGGACACAGCAAGTTCTTTTATTTGTTAATCAAGCGGTGTTAGGTGCAGAAAGGTGTCCAATGCTACCATAGGGATGGTACCGAGCGCACCTGTAATGACAATGGAAGCCGTTCTCTGAATCGCCGCTAACTTTCCGTAGATCGTTTTCCTAGTTATTGCTTTCCACCATGCTAGTACGCCATATGTCAGTATAGGTCTCACCACTACCGTATATAGCCAGTACACCATAGTAGGTTTCAGGCCCCAAATTTTTCTTTTACTCGTACATATGAAAAGAGCATTATATGCCTTTTTGATTCTTTCCGCTCATAAGGGACAAAATAACCAGCAAATTGCTGTAAGAGTGATTACAAAACATCTTCAGATTAACGCCTAACAGTGACTTTGTAAACAGATGGACTTCAAATCGATGTGAAGCGTTACCAACGCCTTTAAATTGTTAAAGCATGCCTAAGCACATCATTCGTTATTTGTAACCGCATCTTTATGACAACTACAGCCAGGTACAGCAGCGACAGGTTTTTTAATCCAGCAGTACACTAACAATTCAAAGACCATCTTTTAGTAGTAAGAGAGACAACAGATTCTATAGACAATTACTGAAAACAGAATTATTCTGTAAGATTTAAAGAAAACTGATCAAATGACTCTCACGAGGCCCTGTAAACGTTTCTCAATTTAAAGCTATAATTTGCAGCAGACAGCGTATTCTTCTTCTTTCTTATCCTTTTATTAGCCCTTTCCTCGTTATACGAACTTATGCGTAACTAGTTTCCTATTTTTACTGCATCGCTACTGCTCCGCTTATGTGGTTGGCTAATGTCGCAGACCGCAATACGCGTCTACATAATGCTCGGTCCTGGATCGCTTCAGTGGTTAGCCCCAGGCGTTGTTGCGCATTTGCCATCTGAGTAATCTAGGAATTCTTTGTCCTACCTCGTTTTCTTACAGTTGGAGCGACCGTAGTTGATAATGCCTTTTTAACCGGATTTTCCGCAGATCTTCTTTGAACGTGGCAATACCAACTTATTCTATTCGCCTCAAGCTGTTCGGTTACCGAATTCTTTATATGTAGACTTCCTCTTATACGCGTAGATCTAATGCAATCGCGTTTAGTGACTCCACTAGACATCCTTAACATTTTCATTTCCGCTGCCGTCATTTTTTTTTAAACGCTTCGTACATTGTCCAGCACTGTGAACCGTACATAGGTCTAACAACCGTGGAGTAGAGTTTCCCCTTTAATTTAAGTGGAAATTTTCGGTCGGAAAATATTCCCGAATTTTCCCGCCATTTCATCCATCCCACACTCACTCTGTGGTTTACGTTGTCGTCTCATTTCGCTTCCATGTTAACGATTGATCCTAAGTACTTAAAGATAGTGCTCTTCGGAAGAACTATTCCGTCTGACATTATATTTGGAACAGGTCGCAAAGGATGCGCAAATGGGCACGTCAAATGCTCCGTCTTTGAATGACTTATTTTAAACCCGTTTCTCTCTAGCGCATTTCTCCATGAATCTAAGGCGTTCTGTAAATCTTCGACGTTATCGCTAAGTATAACTGCGTCGTCAGCGAAGAGAATTGGCGTTACATTTGCTTCGCGCATGCAGTCTTTTAAAAGATAGTCGAATACTACGTTAAAGAGGAAAGGGCTAAGTACGCTTCCTTGATGCACTCCGACATTAACTGGAAATTCTCTCGTTAGTCCAGCAGAGCTTTTAACCGCAGTTTACACATTTCCGTACATGTCTTGTATTATTCTAACATACGTTTCCGGTACGTTTTGAGACCTCAGCGCGGCCCATATGAGATCCCTAGGCACTCGATCGAATGCTTTCTCGAGGTCGATAAATACGAGTACCATGTGTAAATCCTTAGATGAATCTCGGTGCTTTTCCATTATTATTCGTAGGCTTTGGATAGCGTCCACCGTCGATCTTCCTTCAACAAATCCACACTGGCTATTATCGAGCTTTATTATTTGCCGAAGACGTTCGTTTAAGACTCTTTCGACGATTTTCATTGTGTGTGACATAAGCTTGATTGAAAGGTAGTTGTTCCTTTCTACTACTGAATAAGGCAAAGTGGATAGTTTTCTGAAGGTTAGGAGGCAGCAACATGGTTTTGGTGTCTTAAATGAACCCAAATGCCCATTTTTACGTACGGCTACGGCTACTACTTGGGCACCACTATCGTCTGTCACCTGAAAATTACATATACCGCTGTTTAGGGGGTGTCCTTTTGATGAAGCTTTCTTTTATTGCTTTGCACCTGATGCTGGTGATTGAGCTGTCGATAAAGGTTTCACAGATATCTTGCGATTGCAGGCGCCCAACGTATAACACGTTATTTTTCTGGATGTTCTTCCTTTTTAAGTGGTCGAGAAAATTTTGGAGATGTTTAGGCAATCTGCCTTATGGTTCTCTAATTTTTTTCTACTTATGGTGGACTATCCAACAACCAAAAGTGTCCCTTTTTATATCTTCTAGCTACCCACTGCTACTTTTAAATATCTGAAATTGCAGCTGTCTTCAGGATGCTGAAGCCAGATATAGTATAGCTCTTCGCTAAAGGTGTTGTATGCAATTGTGGACCAAATCGCATTGGTATTATTAACAAATGATTTCAAGCATTCATCTAGAAGTGAAGAAAAATTTCATACGGACGCTAGTGCTTCTACAGTTCGCACATTCTTGTGGGATTTGGGCGAATCAAATTTTGAACCTGAGGTTCCAATAATCAGACACCCTTTCCCCAATTTTCGAAATTAGTAAGTTTCTACCAAGTATTTACCTGCTGCCTAGTTGAAGGTACAATGTCTTGTCCAGAAACCTTCATGTCCTCAAGCTTAGAAATCGCTTTTTTTCGTTTTGTGTAGACTGCTTTAGTAGACCAAGTTGAAAGGTTTATTATGAATTTGTTTTTTCTTATCCTTATTCAGGATATTTGCCTATTTCTACTACGCGGTTGTACTTTGTGAATTTCAAGGCGGAAAGACTATGTGTTAGGTACTGTATGATATTATTCCGCCCAATAGCATTTACAATCAATTTTAATCCATTTTTATAAGCTATCCTTCCCAAATGTCCTTCGACTTGTACACAAGAGAGATTCGATTTGAATATCAGAAAAAAAGCCTGATATTTCCACCCTTTCGCTGGGCAATAACAGCGAAATTTCTTCGGAAGTGACATATGAATAAAATATTTCTGACTCTGCCACCATTCCTTTTGAATCATAAATATGAACCCTTACATGTTGTGCTGAATGGCAGACCGAACAATACTGTGTATGTGATAGATCATTCCCTGGTTCACTCCGGAGAGTTACTTTTTTTTAAAGCGGACTGATACCAAAAAAAGCTGATGGATTACGATTAACTTAAGCCTCGAACCTTTTAGGATTCCTCAAGCATGGCGAATTGCACGACTTTTAACAGTCCTGTATCAAGAGACAGCTACGAGTAGAATGTTTTTCCCGCCGCGGCTCTCTCAAACTCTCTCAAAATGATAGTCCCCGTTTATGATCGTTCACAAGGATAACACGATTGTGGACATTGTCAACGATAAATCACAGAAGCTGCCTTTGATGTAATTTGTTTCAAATCGACACTACAAGAAATGTCCGGTTCGATGACAAATTGTAGGCAAGTATCTATAGGTATAAGTACATGCCAAACAAGACACATGCACGTATAATGGTGCGCTACAATAAAGTACTAGGCCGGTTTCGGAGTCCTATGAACAGATTAGATGTCCACAAAGATGAACAAATATACCAGCGATGATGGTCATATGAAGACGACAGAGAATTCTGTCCCCTGGTGTAGACGAAGCTGAGGTAGCAGTATCGAAATTTAAGTCTGGGGCAGACGGGAGGAGATCTAATTGGGAATTTGTAGGAGCTAACTTGTAAGATATGGTAAGAGGAGAGCACGTTATCTCAGCATCGTTTGTCCAATCCAAAAGAATAGAGATCCACTTGAAAAGCTTGACGTTCCTTCATAAAATATGAGGGTCTAAGACAATTCATGTACAATCTGGTTAATTCATACCAGTGACCAACGATTTCAGCCCTAGAAAGCTCATCATTCATGAAAGATTCTTACTGCGAAGGATCTGGAAAAGAAGTGGATATATCAGACTTACACACACCACCTATTTCTAGATTTTAAATACGCATACCATATGACATCAACATGTTGTCACGTAGCTGTTTCTTTGGGCTTCGGGAGACAAAAAAATAAATACTGCGCGATATATGGTTTTCGTGCGCTTTTGTATTGACGGAGAATGTAAAATGAGATTTAACCACCATCTCTTTGGGTGTATAGTAGAAGTCTATGGACGCCTGAAATAGCTGGGCCTCGTTGGGTTACAGTTCCAGATGAATCCCAACGCGTGGCGAATCGGAATAAGACCACATCTAAAGTGGTGCAATTTCAATAAACTTCAAGTGGGACACTTGAGACCACTGAAGAGAGACCGTGCTGTTGAGCCCCAGGTTTAGATAGGAGCGACGTAAATGTGTTACATAGAACCTTATTTTCTAGGCCAACCAATGATGTACTGAGAAATATCTACAAGACCAACCCGACAGAAGAAAACCATAAAAATTTCAAACAAGCCAGGAATGACTGCAACGCCTTTCTTAAGCGTGTGAAATTTCTATTTGACCGAAAACTGAGGTAAAAAGAACTTCAATGTCTGAAAGGTAGTGAAAATTGTTGGTCGTTCTTCAAAAATATAAGTAATTCTGCCTCATCCTCCATCCTAATGCTCATTTATTATGACATAACAACTGTCACCTCTTTGGGCAAAGGCATTCTGTCTACTGCACAATTTGCGTCACACTTCCAGATTGTGCTTTGTCTCCGCCTACACTTGACTGTCCCTTTTTAAAGGGACGAGTACACTTTCTCACTTGTATAGTAGGAAGAGCACTTAAAGATCTTAACATTCACAAATCCACTGGTCCAGATGGTATATCCCTCCTTCTTCTGAAGAAATGTTGTTCTATGCTACCGCAAAACCAATGCGTAAGCTTTTCATCAATTCTACTCTCTAGAACTCTTTCCGAGCAGAGGAAAAACAGAATTTGTCCAGCACTTCTCTAAAAAAAGGCGAATGTTCTTTTCTCCGCACTTACAGACCCATTGCACTTATCTCCCTTCTTTACAGGGTCAGCAAGATAGTTGCACTTGATAAGTCTAAGGCATTTGACAGAGTTTGACATTAGGCTTATTTGTTGAAAATGCCTGCATTTGGGATCGATGACTATCTTCTCCAATGGACATGAAATTACCTTTGGCAACGTTTAATTTAAGTTGTTTTGGATTGTATCAAGTTTGATAATCTCAAAATAATGCTAGTGTGCCTCAAGGCTCCGCTCTGGCTCCGACACTCTTTTTTATTGTCATCAATGATCTAATCCAAAATATTCCTCTGCTTTCATATTTATTTCCAAGCTTATGTCCCTAGTCTTCGGCTGTAGAATGGGAACCGCAACGTATATTGAGCTCATTAAATTCCGATATCAACATTTTAGCCAACTGACGAACCATCAACTTCCACTCTGTTGTTGTATGCTACCAAAGAATAATGCTGTCTACTGTCACCAAAGCTAAATTCAAATACCTGACCATTATCCATAAAGGGCAATAAAGGGAAGCCAAAAGACTTCCCGCTCTCGGTATGTGTGTCAATGACAACTTGCGTTGAAACGACCACATATTCGAAGTCGCCGAAAATGCTGATAAATGTCCTGGTTTCCTCAAGCGTTGTAAGAAATATTTCACCCCCTCTGATCTGGCTTCAATATAAAAGGCTTTCATCCGCTAAAAATTTGAGTACAATCCTTATACTATGGTCACGTGCCCCAAAATCTTTTTTGCACTTGCTAGATTGGACTCAAAACCGTGCCCTCGACTAGCGAGGCAATGTATTCTGCCTCATCTTGTTCTATTGCTTTTTCACCATCAGTGTTCCAGTAGCATTCTGGCCCTTCAAAACTATAATCGCAACACCCGTCTCGATATAAATGCTCATCAGTACATCCTCGTAGTTCATTCCTAAGCCGAACAATTCGCTCATGGAATACCCTGCCGATGTCTTTGTTTCCGAGTCATTATAACCTTCAAACATTCAATAAAAACATACATCTGTACCTCTCTTTTTATTTTCCCTAATTTTCCATCGCCTGCGCTGTGTGCAAATATTTTTAGAGCACTAATAGGATGGTAACGATTAGTATAAGGCCTCGTAGAAGGAGCAACTTCCGACAGGTGCTGGTTCCTTAAATGACGAGAATGAGCCTCTGCAGCCGAACATCTTGCAGCTCTGCTAATAAGTCCTACTTCACGCCTCCCCCTGCCGCCATCTGGGAATCTCACTAGAGGTTGCGAACTGAAGGGGGCAAATGGCGAGTTTCCTGCGCCATTAACCAGGATTAGTGTCGGAAAAACAAAACAAGACCTTATCCGGGCTACTCCGACATATTTGGAGCTCAGGCCGGAAAGGATTTCCAGGACTTAGTCAGGGTCTTAGAAAAGAGATGGTGGCGGACGAGCCCTATAAGGGCCAACGGCAGCGCTCACATCCCGGAACGGATTACTGGCTTCGGTGTAACCGACCCCTCGTCCTAGGGGCACTCAAAATGGATCGAGTGTCTCTCTAATCTCTTAAGAGGTCCAATGCCGCCAGCATCAAGCATCGAAGACCATTGGAAACACTGCCAAAACGCCATCAGAGATGCCGCTTCTGATGTGCTGGGTTTCACTCGTCCACCACAACGAAACCCCTGGTTCGATGATGAATGCCGGCAAGCACATGCAGCTAAGCAAGATGCATATAACGCGGCGCTGCTTAGAAAGACCAGAGCTGCTCATGAACTCTATGAGCGGAAGAGGAGAGACGAGCACCGGCTTCTCAGGAGGAAGAAGAAAGAGCATGAGAAGCGCGCGATCGAGGAAACTGAGAGATGCTACTCCAGGAATGAGGTTCGGAAGTTCTACCAAAAGGTAAAAATAACATGCCGCGGAAACAAACCCCGAACCGAAGCCTGTAGAGATGAACAAGGGAACATCGTAGTAGAATCGCAGTCGATGCTGAGGATTTGGAAAGATCATTTCTGCAGACTGTATAACGGCGATGACGGACCAAATACCGCTATCAGGCAGAATCAACCTTTCAACCTGGACGATGATGACCAACAGTTCCGTCCACCCGACCTGGATGAAGTGAAGATAGCCATATCGAGGCTTAAGCCAACAAAGCTGCTGGAGCGGATGGCCTGACTGCCGAGCTCTTCAAAGCGGCAGGCGATGGCTTGGTAAGGAGCATACACCAACCCCTCTGTAAAATATGGTCAGACAAAAGTATGCCCAATGAATGGAACCTCAGCATTGTTTGTCCGATTCTCAAGAAAGGAGACCCTCTGAACTGCGCCAACTACGGAGGCATCAGTCTCCTTTACATTGCATATAAGATCTTATCCGCCGTTTTGTGTGGACGCCTGAAGCCGTTCGTCAACAACAACGATAGGTCCATATCAGTGTGGCTTCAGGCCAGGAAAGTCCACCATCGACCAGATATTCACACTACGGCAGATCTTGGAGAAGACCCATGAGCTTCAGATCGATACCCACCACCTATTCATCGATTTTAAGGCCGCGTATGACAGCATCTATAGAGACGAGCTATACAGAGCAATGTCTAGTTTTGGCCTCCCTGCCAAACTCGTCCGTCTGTGCAGGATGACGATGGAGAATGCACGCTGCTCCATTAAGGTCGGTAAAGATCTCACCGAGACCTTTGATGTCCAGAAAGGATTTAGACAAGGCCATGCGGTGTCATGCGATTTTTTCAACACCGTACTTGAAAGACTAGTGCAAAACTCACGAGCAAACACAAGAGGCACTATCTTTCAAAAGTCCGTCCAACTACTCGCATACGCCGACGATATTGACATAATCGGGAGAAAGCAGCGTGATGTCAGTGGCGCTTTCGCGAGTATTGAGACGGAAGCGGCGAAAATGGGTTTAGCGGTAAATGAGGGCAAGACCAAGTATATGCTGTCAAGCAAAAAGGACAACCAACACTGACGTCTCGGACAGAACTTCACCCTCTACAGATATAACTTTGAGGTAGTTAAGGACTTTGTCTACCTAGGCTCCGCTATAAATACAGACAACAACACCAGCGCTGAGATCAAGCGAAGAATAACTCTTGCCAACCGCTGTTTCTTTGGGTTAAGAAGTAGTAGCAATTGAGTAGCAAAGCCCTCTCTCGGACAACAAAAGTCACCCTTTATAAGACTTTAATAATCCCGGTCCTGCTCTATGGCGCAGAGGCATAGACATTATCAAAAATGGATGAGGGTGTTCTTGGTTGTTTCGAGAGAAAAATTCTTCGGTCCCGTCTGCATTGACGGTGAGTAGAGGAGGAGATACAACGACGAACTGTATGGACTGTACAGCGACATGGACCTAGCCAGAAGAGTGAAGATCCAAAGACTGAGATGGCTGGGTCATGTAGAGCGCATGGACACCAATGCTCCGGTCCGAAAAGTCTTCGAATCCGCCCCCGAGTGACAGCACAGTAGAGGAAGGCCAAGACTCAGGTGGCGCACGCAAGTGGAAGAGGACCTCAGCCAACTTAGCGTGCGAAACTCGATGCAGCTAGCCAGGGATGGAGCTGGCTGGAGAAGCTTGTTGACTGAGGCCCAGGTCCACCCCGGACTGTAGCGCCACCTAAAGTAAGTAAGTAATAGGAGTTAAATTTAAGAAGACGTTAATTATAAAAAAAATCTGTTCAGTTTCAGATATACCCCAGGAATTACAACTTTCTAACATTCAAGACCAATGCGTATTGTCATTTCACTTTTTCCTAGATTTTGTGTAAAACCAGCAAACAAAGATAACTTTGTGTTCTAAATATGCTGATTCAAATTTCTATGGAAAAAAATTGAGTTAATATGGCAACACTGATGACATCACCTTCCAATGAAAAGCAGCAACCGAAAAAAAGGGAAATGCAAAGTAGGGATAATGAAGGTATCCGTTGAGTTGTCTGTTTATACTATGCCGACGAAATGCGACACCGACAAATCCGTGACAGACGGTGTATGTATCCATTCCATGGCGAGAAACGGTGAGAATCCCTGCGAATCCAGTCCTGCGGACGAATGGATGGATGTAACATCGTTTGGCTTTCGCCGAATTACAGCGAAAAGGGTCATAAAACCCAATTGAGTGCAATTTATCAAAGAAATTGATTTTTTATGATCTGGCATCACTGAAATGTTCTCAGGTCTGCTGTGCTGTGCGGTGTTTTTTTTTTTTTTTGTCTGCATTTAAACGCATGTTAACGGGTACTTTTCAGATGCGTGCCTTGTGAGGTATACCAGAAGGAGAACCAAGGACTACCATCCACATCCTTACCATGCACAGGGGTGGACATTAACTTTTAGTGACTTTCTTTGTGGTTAATAAGTGATGAAGCTGTCCGGATATGGATCCAGATGTGGAGATCTCGATAAAAGCGTTTATGTTGGCAATGAAGCAGGATAAGCATCAGTTGATGCCAGTTGATGAACGAAGCGGTCCTCCATAAAGAGTCATTTAGAAGAGAAATGCAAGTGGAATAGGATGCTTGTGTACCCCTTTTGGTAGACATCCTCTAGTGCCACACAAAAGTTCAAATTTGTTTTCCATGAGACTGGAGTACTACTTTTGCTTTGACCAGATAACAGATAGTGCTCTAGAGTTTTAAGGAAATACAATTTGCCAATCCATTAAGTTTGAGAGGATTAGAGAAACATAAAAAG
Organism: Volucella inflata; assembly: GCA_928272305.1. Classification (NCBI taxonomy): domain Eukaryota; kingdom Metazoa; phylum Arthropoda; class Insecta; order Diptera; family Syrphidae; genus Volucella; species Volucella inflata. Next base: position 23,241,546 of record OV743716.1, on the reverse strand, counting down.
TCGCAATAATGATTGATGTCAGTTGAAGTTGAGAGAGTCCATTAAAGTGCGAATACGTTGAAATACTGTAGTCGCATTGTGAATATGAATGACACTAAAAGCAACTTAAGTGAAACTGCAATAGTTGAATATTGATGAAGGCCTTATGAAGAGATATGAGTGGTAAGCATACAAGGACAACTATTTTCCTGGCAGCAGTGGTTGCTTAGAATTTTTCACATTAGAAATTACTTCTGATTTCTATTTGCAGACTTTACTCAAGTTGACCTCGGAGATATTCATATTATTCCATGGGATTAAAGAGAGAATATCTAACTTCCATTGATGACTAACTCTTCTATAGTCCGTTCGTTAATTGCAGTAAAAAGTTCATGGATGGATGAAAGACGACGTTTGCATATCCTACCAACCGAACAGACTTAAAGAAGCAAGTGCCTTCCGTGCTAAAATATGCAACCCGAACCATCCGAACGATCGCGGGATTAAAGAAATTGTACGGCAGAGGATCGTATAAATGACACTCGAAACTTCTTTGGAACTTTGTGTTTTGTACTAGGTGCTGCAAAATTCATCGCCCTACCGGAAGATGCTATAATTTTTGCAAATGGCGGCAAATGTCAATTCAACTTTGACATTTGTGAAGTAAACAGATACAAAATGCACGTCAACATGACAGGAATCGCTATGCTCCTAAAGAACGCGGTATGTAGTAATTGCAAGGTTTTTCGGAATAATGCGTCGTTGGTGTTGGAGAATGGGACAACACTAGATGCTGCTGAGAAGATCGCAGCTGTGGTTGAAGATGTCTATACCCCAGAGTATCGACTAGACGACGTGCCCCGCAGTTGGCCACCAATCGAGGGTCTTTAAAAAGAATTTTGGTGAAAGACTGTAAGATGTTCCCTTAAAAAAATGCAGACAGCGCGTGTAACCTACACTCAAGCGATCCTGAATCTTGACAAACTTTTCATCGAAAATCATCATGAGCGACAAGGCCCATTTCCATCTCTGTGGATATGTTAATAAGCAAAATTATCGCTTCTAGGGTACTGAAAATCAGCACACGAAGAGCTATTACACCTGCTAAAAGTTATTGCTGTTTTCGCTGGAGGCATCATCGGGCCTTATTTTTTCGAAAACTCCGTGCGCTAAACGACTGCTGTGGACGGCGAGCACTACAGAGCCATACTCAACAACTTTCTCCTACCTCAATTGGATGATTTGAGAATGGAGAACATGTGGTTCAAACAGGATAGATAGAGGGCTGCATATCCGGGTGGCCTTATCTCTCTGTTTGGCAGTTTGCCCTGGCCGGCAAGATCGCCTGATTTAACCGTTCCAGACTCCTTTTTGTGGGAGTTTTTGAAGTCACGAGTCTATATCAACAAGCCTTAGACTCTGGAAGCCGTCAAAGAGAATATCTGCCGATAATGCGAGGATCTATCGTTGGAATTTCTGGCAAAAGTGATGGAAAATGCTATAAATCGAGCCCGAAAGGTCATCGATTTTGGCGGCGGCCACTTAGCTGGTATCATTTTCTCGACTTAATTTGAAAAAATTTAAGACATCAAATAAACATATTCATTCATAAGCAAAATTACAGCCAGAGAATATCGGGTGACAATGTTTGCGCCACTCTATACAACAGAATATTGAATTCAGCACTTAATTTGTATTTACTAGCAATCCGATAGGGAGAAAGCTGCCGCACGCTGCTGTGAGGGAGCGAATATTCTCATACAACACAAGACATCACAATAAGTTTATCACTTTCCCTGGGACATCAACTTAAATAAAAGGTTCAAATGAAGATCCTAAACAGTTTCCCATGAGAACACACATCTTTCCAGTAGAACTGGAAGTAAGTAGCTGGTTTATTGTATGGTTTCAATTCCAGGCTTGATGTTCAAATAATCAGTGACTATCGATGCAGATGGCCATTTGTCGAAAAAAAACAGCAGATTCAATGCCAACTAATTTAAGGCCCATTTACAGAAATTTCAACTCAAACGATTGTCAGCCGGCGTCAATTCTTGCACAAGCTGGATCCTGTAAGCCTTAAAACCACGATCTTTGCGGAAAATTTTCTATAAAGTGGACGATAAATTTGGATCATCTTCAACACTCTCCCGAACGGATGCAATTTCCTATTCAGCACGCACACTTCTTAAGCGTCTCGGTGCCACTGCATCCTCCGATGGAAAATTGTGCGAAAATGGTTAAGATTACTGCTAATAGCGGTCTCATATGGCCGATAATGGTACCTTCCGTTTCCCTTTCAAGGTGAAGTATACGCAATTCGGAGCCCGTATCTGAACGAACACCCAAGCTGGGCTTAAAGGCTTAAAGCGTTCAAGCTGGTTCGAAGACAAAGGGAAAAATTTGATTGGCGATGACCGTTCCAGGCAGAGCCGAGATGAAACCTAAATTTGCCTTACAACTAATTTCATCCCATGTTAGGATTTCTATTCATAGTCCCGCTGTCGAAAGAGCACAATGTTTTTTCTGTTGTAGAATTTTGGATACTTCCCAATTATTCAAGGGAGGATAGAGTCATGCTGATTCAAATATGAAAAGGACTTTACTCTGTAAATGCCAATGAGGTGTCAAACTGGCGTTATTCAGTGGTGCACAGGGATTGTGCTTAATCAACCTCCAAGTTTTAACTAACGGGTAGCGATCGATGTCCCCCTGAACTCGACTTGCCAAACTTATAGGTATAAGCGCGAATTATGAGCAACAGACAAAGATAGCAGCACTATAAACGGGATAAACGGATGAATTCCCTAAACGGAATCAACGGTAAAGTATCCAATCACAAGTTATCTGGGCTATTCCGACGTATTTGGACCTCGGCCCGGTTAGGGTTTCAGTGACTAATTCAGGATCTTGAAATAGAGAGAGAGTAGCGAATGGGTCCCTTATGGACCAACGGCAGCAATCACAACCACGAACGGGTTACTAGTCGATCTTACAGCGCCCCAGCGTAGGTGTAACAAAAAAGGAAGAGGGCCAGGTTGGGGGTTATGCCCCCGGGGTAACAGCCTGGCCACGTAGAAAAGGTGAAACAAGTCTCGGATAAAGACAAACCTACTGTTGACAGCCCTTGCAATTGCATCAAGGGTAATCAACTTCGAAATTGCATGTGGAATGTTAAGTCCCTTAAAAGGTCACATACACCCGAAAAACTAGCGGAGACCCTAAAAAAGAGGATGAAAAGCTGCGACTTCTACTACGGCGATTGTTATCGAACGCAAAGCAGCGCTATTGGATGCGGATTTGTTGTTGGAGGCATACCTAGGCAAGATGTTTTGAGCTTCCGGCATGTGAACAAGCTCCTCGTCACAGTCTTTATCGCTATTGTCGTAGCCAAGATGTAGTTACGGAAATCCCAAGCATCACAAACAAGATAATACTGCGGGGAAAAATTATGTCAAACGGCTACAATCACAAGAGATCGCCGAACCCATTTCCGATCGGGTCTTCTAATGTACTTAGAGGTCATCTCCCCCCCAGCATCAAGAATGGACGACACGTGGCAACACTGCTAAAAAGTCTCTGATGTGCCGGATTTCACTCGACCACCACAACGAAACCCATAGTTTGATGACGAATGCCGGCAAGCACATGGAGCTGACAAACCCCATGCAAAGCGGCGCTACAAGAAAAGACCAGAGCTGCTCACGAGCTCTCTGAGCAGAAGAGGAGAGACGAACACCGGCTTCTCAGGAGTAAGTAGAAAGAGCATGAGAAGCGCGCGGTCGAGGAAATTGAGAGATGCTACTTCAGGAATGAGGTTTTGAAGTTTTACCAAAAAGGAAGGAAAACATGCCACCGACACAATCCTGAAACCAAAGCCTGTAAAGACGAATAAGGGAACGTCGCAGGCGATGCTGAGGATTTGGAAATATCATTTCTGTAGACTGTATAACGGCGATCATGAACCAAATACCGCTGTCAGATAAGAAAGAACGAAGCTTTCAACCTTTGCGGTCCTGGATAAGGTGAAGATAGCCATATCTGAACTAAGATCCAACAAAGCTGTTGGAGTGGACAGGCTGACTATCGAGCTCTTTAAAACGGCAGCTGATAACTTGGTAAAGAGCATACACCAACTCATCTGTAAAATATTGCCAATGAATGGAATCTCAGGATTGTTTGTCCGATCCTTAAGAAAGGGATCTCCTGAGCTGCGTCAACAGTTCAATAACAGGAGCATTCATTTTTTGTCACATCGCCGTATTCTGTGAACGTCTAAAGATCTTTTTCAAGAACTTATTGGTCAGCGTAACTTCAGGCCAGGAACATCCACCATCGACAAAATATTTACACTCCGGCAGATCTTGGAGAAAACTCATTGGCTTCAGATCAATACACACCACTTTTTTTTCTTGTTTTTTGTGTGGGAAGGTGGAAACTTTGCATAGGCACCAGTGGTCCGACGTCCATTGGTAGTGTCAGATTCTTACTGACTAAAACCAACTCCCGGGGAATCTTTCCGTTTATTCCCCCGCGGAACTAACGCTCAGTATTACTTCGAGAGGGACGGATTTGGGCATTTTGCTTCGTCACGGGGTGCTTAGCGAATTCGCGTTCCGTTGCTGTTCTAAATTCCTTAGATTGCACATTATTCGTACTGCTGCATGGTTCACAGGAGCCCAAAGATCTTCGGACTTCAACATATATTGAACTATGTTTTCCGGTGTTGGCCGTTCACCTAATTCTTCACAAAATATAGCTGTTTCGTTTGCATACCGGGCACAATCGAAGAAAACGTGCTCCACGTTCTCTACCGCGTTTACGCAGCGAGGACAGGACGGGCTCGAATCACGGTTTCGCTTGGATAGATATTCCCGGAAACAACCGTGACCCGTCAAGAATTGTGTAAGATAGTAATTCAGTTCGCCGTGTTTTCGTTTTACCCAACTTGCAATCCTTGGGAATAGTCGGTACGTCCATCTCCCTTTTAGAGACTCGTTCCATTGTTGTTGCCACGCTTCTATACTGCGGCTTCTTTCGAATTTATTGGCTTGATTTATGGATGGTCCGATTTGCACGCGATTTTCATAAAGCCGCCTAGCTCCTAAAGCTAGGATATCGATTGGTACCATAGAGGATAGTACTAACTATCTATCTGCTAACTCGCAATGCACATAATCTGTACACAGATTTGATTCCCCTCATGTGTGTCTTTTTATTTGCGATGTCGGACCATATTTGTGCCCCGTACAGCTGTATAGAGGCTACAACTCTCGCAAGCATTAATCGTTGCTTCGGGCCGCCGATATTCGACGTGAGTCTCGAAAGAGCGCCTATCGCTTTCGACGATTTCTTGCAAGCGTATGCGAGGTGATGTTTGAAATTAAGGCGAGCATCAATCATTACTCCCAGGTATTTTATAAATAGGCTGGAAATAATTGTGTGCTCTCTGACTGTTATCGTTATCGTCTCTAGCACCCTTCTACTCGTAACGAGAACCGATTCCGTTTTATGTTCCGCGAGGTCTAAACTCATATCGCGTAGTCAGTTTTTTATCAGTGTTATTGCTTCGTTGCAGTACAACTCGATTTCTTCAAGTCGTTTCGTCACGACTACAGCAGCAAAAAATCGTCCGCGAAACCTATAAAGGCGGCTTCCCTGGAGACTGGGAGTCGTAGAATGTCGTCAGTGGTCATACATCACGTTCCACAGTAACGAACTTAACACTGATCCTTGGGGCACGCCACCTGAAATTTTATATAATTTCGTCCCGTGGTGGGAGTCGTAAAGGAGCAACCTATCGGTAAAGTAGCTCCTGATCAATCTTAAATTTTACTTCGGTTCATTTAATCTTTCGAGGCATTGTAAAATACGCGACTAGTTCGCCGAGTTAAAAGCATTTTCACGTAAAGTGTAACCACGGCGCAGTACTTTTTACTGCTTCCTTTCCATCGTCTACCTTCTATGGCCGATTGGGCTTTGTCTATTCTAAAGCCGTACTGATATTCCGCGAGTCCATCATTGGCTTCAATAATATGCTATAGTCTGTTGCATACGAAATGCTAACGAAAATACACACCACCTTTGGAATGGGTCATGCACTATAGACCAAACTTCGGTTTTTGGATCCGCCCCAGAGGGACAGAGCTGGAGAGGAGAAAAGGAACTCAAGTGGAGCACGCAACTAAAAGCGGACCTCAACTTACTTTGCGTGGGAAACTGAAGACGCTTGTTGGCTGAGGCTCAAGTCTATACTGGAGTTATAAAAAGAGTTGTGTTGATGGCTAAGCGCCGTTAAGAATGATTAGTATATCCCAACATTAATAGAGCTACTCGTATCTGCCTTTTTCTAAATATTCCTTCTTCAATGCAAACGTTCTAAATGGTTATCACTTATACAATAGCGCTGTCCTTCTTTGTTTTAATCTAAAAGTTAATTTCCCTTCAACATCAGCATTTGGTTTACATAACGTTGTCTCCTCATAAGCAAATTCAAAAGCAATTTCGCCCGAAAGTTATCATCTAATTTCGACTCAAATACCCACTAAATCCCTTTGCATCGTTTAGTCCGTTTTTTTTATGTATGTATCTCCTTCTTTTCTGGTTGAAAAAATAAGATGAACATTCATTTGCCCTTAATCACCCTGGGTCAAGGCTGTCCTAAATCTTCCAAAGCACAACCAAATTCGAATTGGTAAGCTCAAAGGCGATTTGATTTAAATATTCTCGCCGATACTTGCCACCATTTTTTCGAATTGCGTAAGCTAAAATCGAATCGAATGGCTGTGATGATGATGTTGCTTCAGGGTAGGAAGGGTGTCAGAAGTGGGTAGCTACTAAATAAAATCATTTCTTGTTCAAGTTCGAGACAATAGGATTCGAAAGACCATTTCAGCCGTTGCCCCAATACCTAAGGATGTATCCCTATGACGTTCAGTATTGAAATATTTATGAGATTCTATAAGAGGCGCGATTCTTCGCATGGAACGGTGGGTAGGGATGGTTCGGGTAGTTTCTTATAGTCGACTTTAATACTCAAAGTGAATACGTTCTCACTCTGCACGCGGCGAAATGATTTACTTTCCTATTTTCCAATTGAGTTTTATGGGCCGAATGTTTAGAGATTGAGTGAGGGTAGATCGTAGGCGAGAGCCGAGAATCTATTCCATTCGAAGGACCTTCTCTGGTTTGGGTTTCTTGAAACTGTTGGTTCTTATGGTGCTCTGATGGCGCTGTTATGGTTCTCTGGTTATGCTGATGGTTCTGATGGTGGTTATGGCTATTATGGCGGAAACGTACATAAATTTTGTGGTGAAGTGATGTATTTACATACCATATATACACACGTACAAACTTTTCTATATACACTCTAATTTCTCTGGGAAAGCACTTCAAAGTCCAGTTGTGAGGGTAGTCAACCTAGAATTTTCAATTCACGGGTTTTGAATTTGATTAGCATGAAAACTGGAAGAACGGAAGTTGTAATTTTAATACAACTACGAGTATCTGGAGGGTTCGATTTAGGGGACACATGCATGTTTTATGATGGGTAATAAAATTTAAGGAAATGTTTTCGTCGAACTTTTTATAGATCTGGTTGGGATGTTTAGGGCGGATGATTCACAGATTGCTTTTGGGGCAGAGTGCGGATTTGCGGAAGAACCAATCAATGAGCTTTGGTTTGAATACAAAAATATGAAATCAAAATTGATTATGAATGTTTTGGCTTTACAGTTTTATTGGGTCATGTTTGTAAATTGGTCTTTGAGACACACTTAAGTGGATTAAATTTTCTATCTGTGAGGCGAAATAGAGTTTGGAAAAATGGATTGTGAGCCATTTACCACCTGATGACTAACTTGTTTTGAATTGTTTCAAGTGTTCTCTTTCTTGGCAGATCACGAATAGTTCATGGCAAGTCAATCATGTTCAGTTAGCACTGCCATTTCATCATGCAAAGACTAACACCGGGCCAACTCTTACAAATTATTGAATTTTACTATCAAAATATGTTATGACTTACTTACTGAGCAAGCGTTTCAAGCTAAAGTGACCAAATTTCACGCTATTCGACAAAACGGAACCTACCCGGATGCATAGAGTGCGTATAGAGAAAAATATTGCTGCAATATCCGCCAGTGTTAATGAAGATGGTAATTTGTCCATTCGTCGCCGTTTGCATCAATAGGGATAGTTAGTTATTTTTACACAAGGATCTTGGTCTCAGCCCTCACAAAATACAGCACGTCCGAGAACTGAAGCCAAACTACCTGCCACAGCGTTGAAGTTGAATTTTTTATGGGTAGGCCTTAGAAAAACTGGAAGGAGATCGAACAATTGTTTTTCGCGACGAAGCTTATTTTTGGGGTTGAATCGATCGTTCAATGATTTAGAACTTTTGTTTGTCCAAAAAGCACGAGCTAAGCCCGGTCGATATGTAGTTACAGCAAAACGACGCTACATGCCACACAGCAAGCGAATCGATGGACCAATTAAGAAATGAGTTCGGTGAGAAATTTATCTCTCATTAGGGACTGTTGAATTAGCCCATTAAATCGTGCGGTTTGACGCCTTTAGACTATTTTTAACGGGGATCACTTGTCTATGCCAATAAACCAGCGTCGTGAAAGACAACATGACATGTACTTTTAGAGAGATGACAGCCAATATGCTCCAAAAAGTTACACAAAACGTAGTTGTGATTGACAATGTAAACAAGGGGTGAGCCAACAGATGGTGTGGATGTTGGCTGTCAATTACTGAATTTAATATGTTTGGTCTTTCTGACAGATCTCATACAATCTTTGGCAACTTTAGTCAGTGAGTCGTTAATCATGCAACCATGCGGAAATTGGCAATCAGTAAAAACAACATTTCGTAAAATTTGTGAATTTTTCGGTCAACATAATCACCCTAGTGAGTTTGGAATCTATACAATGGTGAAGTGTTTTGAAGAAACTGGTTCGGTATCGGGTCAAAGTCCATATCAGCATGCTCGGCCAGCACGCATACCCCAAAACATCGCCACTGTGTCGAATGTGTTCAAAATCAGCCAGGCACCTCAATTCGTAGCTGAATTCAACAATTGGGTCTCACTTCTGGCACTTTACGGCGAATTTTGCCGTAAGATGATCTTCATTTGCGCGCCGATAAAATCTAATTTAAACAACAGTTGAAGCCTTTGAACCATCTATTTATGATGTCGCCGATGTTGATTCGCCAGGATAATTTGTCATCGAATTGGATATATTGGATGGAACAAAATTGTCGTTTCTGGGGACCGAAAAACCCAACCGAGATTCACGAAAAACAAATGCATCCCAAAAAAGTCACTGTCGGGTACGGATTATGAGTTGACGACCTCATTGGCTTGTTCTTTTAAGGATTAGGCTGGAGAGTCAGTTACAATGAATGGAGAACGTTACCGCAACATGTTGACCGGCTATTTTCTTTTTCCAAGATTAAATGAATTGGGTCTGGACAATATCTGGTTTCAACAGGAAGGTGCTACTACCTACACAAGCCATCAATCAATCAGTTTATTACGTAAGAAATTTGAAGATCGCATTATTTCGGTTAGGTCATGCGATTTGGTACTTTTAAACTACTTCCTATGGGGTTATTTGAAGAGTAAAAATGTTTGTTTGACTTAATAAAAACATCAACACTAGCTGTTGGCTCACCTTTTAGAAAGCATTGATTTAAAAAGTAAAATAAAAAACCTTGCAATTTTCCTGCGTGTTTTTTGATAATTAAAAAATCAGCCATTGGGCCTGAGGATACAACGATTCGATCGGATGACTAAGCAGTGGCGGGAAAGTTTGATTTTTATTCTTATAAAGGCATAGACGGCACGAGAATTTGAAACAACTGCCGCTCGATGGACGGTGATACCAGGACCACAAACAATGAAAATGTAAGAGAAATTTTTGGACCGGCGATATAGCTTTTGTTATTAAGCTCTATAGCAGTAAATGTGACATATAGTTCGAAGTTTCCAGGTCTAACCTGAGACATATACGTAAGAATGGTATGCAAATGCAATATGTATCATGACATTAGAACGAATGTAACTTTCAGCAGTAATAACCTCGGAACTCGGAGTTAAATCTAGTGTACAACAATAGAGGTTAAAAATATCGTTAAGCAGCTTATTGTAGAGTCCGAAACGCCATCCCTTCTTTTTCCAACATGGTAGACACATGGGTAACTCGTAATAATTGGGTAAATGCGTTTGAAGATAGCGGGCTGTATGTCAGTCGCAATGCCTTTTTCTCTGAACCCGTAAATTTCCGACATTATTTACTGTCATCGTGCTGAAGTGTGACACAAATCATGTTTATACGTTGGCTGTGTCAAAGCGATCTGCCATGACTATGTCGTACAAAAAGCCAGTATCGGTTGGCTTGAATGGCGTGAAAACTCCTAAGCAAAAACAAAACTTTGAAGCACAAACGATTTGTACCTAGTCAAGTCATAAATACTGGTACACAACTGAACTCACTCATTACGAATGCAATACTGGGCGCATCCATTTCGTATTGATTGCGATTTGACAGTTGATATTATGCTTGATTGTGACGTTAGAAGTTTTTGACATTAATTGCTTACAATCATGGAATGGGGCGACATTGAAAATCGTATTGCTGTAGTTGGCCTACTTAAATGCAACATGGAAAAAGGCGATATCTTTAGGAGGTTGCGACCGCCTGGAATCACTCGAAAATTTGTGTATCGTGCTGTGAAGTTGTTTGAGGATACTGGTGGAGTACGAGACCGTCAAAGATCCGGCCGTCTGCGCACTGTGAGAACTCCGAAAGCGATCAAAGCTGTGAAGAAACGAATCGAACGAAAACCGCTGCGAAAACAGAAAACCTTGTCGCGGGAAATGCAAATTTCGCAAATATCTATGTCTCGCATTATCAAAGAAGATTTAGGACTCAGCGGGTGCAAGCGACACACTGGACACCTGCTCACGGCCCCATTGAAGGAAAAACGCAGGTGAAGATCGAAAGCGTTACTCAGTAGGTACGCGAAGAGCGCTCACAGACAAATTCTGTTTACTGACGAGAAAATCTTCACCGTGAAGACATCGGCCAAAGTATATCAATTGACCGTCTTGGAACCCATTGTGAAGTCTCTCAACCAATCAATATTCAACAACAAGCCATGGACTTCCCAGCAAGATTCTGCTCCAGCTCACAAAGCAAAACGACTAAAAAACAACGTTCCGGACTTCATATCAACGGCCATCTGGTAGTCCAGACCTAAACCCTTTGGATTAAAATTTTTGGTCCGTATTAGAGGGCATGGCTTGCTCTACTCGATACTCAAATATTGAGTCCCCATGCATGAAGTGCGTCTCGCAATCGATGAGTGGCCACATCGTCTTAAGTCTTTCTGGAAGGCAAATGGAAGTCATTTCGAATAAGTTGTTCTAAGATTTGTAGCCATTGAATAACCCAATAAGAACAACAAAAAAATGTTTAAATATTAATTCGTTGCCGTTTGGCGCTGATTTTTCTGTGTACCAGTATTTATGACTTGACTAGGTATAAGTCTTTCATTCAGCTCCAACACATAGTACTATAGTTCTGACATTTTGCCAAATCCTCAAGCACCACAGTAGTGCTAAAAGTGTTAATGGCTTATACCTCCAGAGCATTGCAAAGGAGAATTTGTAAGCAAGGGATTGAAAGGTAGATTTGCATAGACTTGAAGCCTCGAATCGGTGGCGATCAGCATTTCTTTTTTTAAGCTAAGGAATTCCAATTGCACTAAGCACATGCGAGTGCTTCTTTGTATGAATATGTTAACGATGATTTCTATAGCCTTGTCCCGTTGATCTTTATGCATTCTACAAATCCTGAGTCCACTGATAGACTGTTAATGCATTTTATGAGGAACTTAAATGCATTTGCTTGCTAACAAGCCAAGGACGAGGCCAGCGTCACTTACTTGCTTAGGTGATGCTTCAGTTTGTGTTAAACCTGGACCTCAACTTACAGTTTAGTTCACCTTCAACTTGTGCGCGCCACCTGAGGTAAAGTTTTTCTCTGCTGCGTTGTCCTGCTGGGTTAGATTCGATAAGTCTGGGTGCAGAAGAATTGTTGTCCATTCGCTGTACAGATCATAAGGATGAGAACTTTTCTGGCGAGGTCGTTGAATCTTCTTTCCCAAAGCCCGTCAACGTAATGGGAACCGAATATTTTTCGAAGATTTTTTCTCTGAAATAGACTGAGGATATGAGGATATTATTACCCGCTGTAGATTGAGTCCTTTCTCAGCGCCACAACGAAGGATTAAGATGATCAAGGTCTTATATACAGTCTCCTTTATTTTTCCGGATAGGGCTACAATTTTTCCAATTGTACTATTGGCTTTTAAGCCTAAAGCGGTGCACAGAAGTGATTCTTCGCTTTATTTCTGCTGAGGGGATGTCTGGCAGAATTGATTGAAGACCTAAGGTAGACAAAGCTTCTTTATGTCTCCAAATTAAGGCCGTTGTCTATATTATTCTGTTCAATTCGTCGGTATTTTAGGTCCTTTCCGGCCGAATGATATGATATGGTAATGACCAAACTGAAGCCATTACGATAAAGACAATACGAATGGCTATAATAAAGAGATCAAACATGTTTATGATAACGATGCAGAAGTGCCCCTCAGAAGGAAGGGTCGCCGAAAAGTGGACTATGCAACATTTGTTTCTGCTACTCAAAGGAAAAAAGTATCCAGCAGAACCACCCAACATGGTTATTGGACACCATGAGAAAGATCCTCGAGAAGAAGAAAACAACTTGCAGTGGAAGACTAAAAAGGACCCCTATCATACCTTTAATTTGGCTTTAGAAAAATGCACCTACTTTTACCTTTTAGTAAGACTTCTGGATCTTATTTCTGGAGTAGTTCATATCTCTCGATTTCCTCGGCAGCGCGCTTCTCGTGTTCCCACTTTTCCGTCCTGCGTAGGCGGTGTTCGTCTCTCCTCTTCTACTCGTAGAGCTCAGGAGCAGCCCTAGTCCTTCTACGCACCGCCACTTTGTATGCATCTTGCTTAGCTGCATAAGCTTGCTCGCACTCGTCATCTGATGACTTTTTGGCAGTGATAACGCCACTTCTCGTCGATACTGGTTGCTGGCGGCAGAGGACCTCTTAACAGTTTTAGAGAGACTGTCGGAAAAAGATTTGCCGATCTCTTGCGATTGACGTCGAAATTCCTCACAGCATTAGCTTGCCTTTGCGCTGTTCAAGATATCCGCATCAGTACCACAATCGATGTTGACTCCTCGGAACAGTCAGACATCCATAATACTGGAGGAGTGTCTTTCGTCTATCGCATAATAGTCAATCTAATCAACGGTTGATTAATCAGAAGTTCTGCAAGTTCCCTTGTAAATATCGAAAAAGATAATATTTCCGCCAAAACCATTGGAAGTGGCGCAAATGATGTGCTTTGCTTCGTTGCACCACTGGAACGAAGCGATAAACAAATTTATCAAAACAAAAAGTATACCAGATCGGCTTCTTACTTACTTACTTTAAGTGGCGCTACCGTCCGAGGTGGACCTGGGCCTCAGTCAACAAGCTTCTCCAGCCAGCTCGATTCCCAGCTTGATTGGCTTCTTTGAAAGCGAAAAAAAGGAATAAATCGCCATAAAGGGGCGTCCTTTGCAAAGGACACAGAAACCGATCAGATGCTTGCATAAACCGATATGGAAAATCGGTAGTAGTCATATAAAGCAGTGCATAAAGTTTGGAACCAATACCTCTGTAGACTGTTTAATGGCCAATACAGCTAATATCCGTTCTTAAGAAGAAGAAAAAAAATTCAGCCAAACCGTTTAGAGCATCGGTATAATATGGTCGAATCTCAGCATCGTCTGCTCGATTATCAAACTAATGCTGCTTAATCACACAAAGAGTGTTTAGTTCTATTTGACTAAAAGAATTATAACTCATTCCACCAGAAACATATTTTTAAAATTGCTTATCGAACCTCTCTAAAGAATATATAATATTCCTCCTTTTTGATTCTAATAATTTTAAGTACAACCCATTCCCATCAATTTGTTGATACGTTAAATTGTGCAATTTGTTTTCATTAAAATGCATGCAGCGAATTGATTTAATTGACAAGAAAATTGACTTGTCATGTGTCCTATTAGCTCACGTCCAACAATTTTCATTCCCAAACCTGTGTCATGTTCGTTACACATGTTCCTCACTATCAACTGTGCCATTTGACTTCTAAATATCTCCGCCATCACGAATTCGATGATTGAATCGAAAGCCGAATAACCCCACTCGATTTACTAAAATAGTTTCATTTATCTGCGGTCAATTTAAAATGACCCACGACCAACTGTCAAATTGATACTGGGGTATTCCAGTCTTTCGTAAATACCATTCAATTTGAATTCAGCCTGTTCACCACAGTAACCATTTGTGTATCCACAAATGGCACGAAATTCGAAAAACTATCTTTTTCATTGAATCGTTACATTGTGTCACGTACTATGAGCAATTCCTGGAATTTCTCATTGGATCCAGATGTTACAACAGCAACTCCTACCACCATTAGCACCCCAAAAAAGGCCTAAAATCAAATTAGAATCAAACTACCAACCCCAAGATACCCACTCCATCTCTCTTAAAATTCTCCAACAAAAACGCCTGGCCAAGGTTTCAAATAAGCGATTTGAAGAGATAAGTCAAAGCGGCAAGTATCCTCAAACCCCATTTCCGGTAAACTTCATCAACTCCCTAAGCTGTGTATCGATTAAGAAGATGTGCCTTCATCAGGGGGTGTACTGGGTGTTTACCAAGAACCAGCGGAACAAAGAGGTATTAATGATTTTTTTCTTCCTTTCTCTTTTAGAAATCAATCGAGATCAAGATACGTATTTAATAAAGCGATTAGGGTTCCGCCTCCACACTTGTTGGTAACAGAAAACCCAAAGAGCCATCACCATTCGTATCTACATCTCACCTCAGTTCGAAGAGGTGAAGATAAATGAGAAGAGAATTGAGGGGTATGGCATACGGATATTCGCGACGATAGCAAACACATCGTTACGGGTCGATACTTTTTTGTTTGACAGATGAAGAAGAAAACATCACACCCAACAGCCCCTCGATAATCTTAAGGCGAGTCATTGGATTCTTGAAGATGTCCTCTTGTGCTCCTTTAGCCAGCACCTTTATACTCGAAAATCACTCTTGAGTTGAAACTATTGCTTTGTGTGATCCGATTTTGAGTGAGATTCTTGAAATGAGAGTAAATAAACTGTCATCTTCGGAACTTTTTCTGGAGCACTCACATTCTCAGTTCATCTGCTGTGTGGAATGAACAAATCGTGAGGGAGCTTAGATCCACAATTCATTTTGTTCTATGGAGTGAATCAGCTCAAATGGTAAGAGGTACCGAGAGAGCAAAAACAGTTAATGGAAGGAGTAAATAGGTTTAGTAAACAGAAATGACTCGAAATAACTGTAGGCAGTTGAAAGTAAATGGAAGATGAAACACAAGAATGAATATAAATGTCAATTTTGAGATATCAACATCAATGTGACTTTAAGGTTGAGAGAACGATACTATTTGACAGTCTACAATCACTATTCTGGTACCATCATCATGAAGGTAGGTAGGTGACAGCCTCCCCACATTTGTTGCAGTGCGAAGACATTACAAATTCAGCCAAGTTTACTGACCGAAATCTCTACTGACTTGTGGGGTCTACAAAGTACAAACTAGCCAGGTTGATTGATGAGCTATGAGCCAAGAACTGCCATTACACTAGACAGGAGTAAATCAATTGTAATATTAGGTTGACTACTTGAAACCAGCAGGAATTAGGGATTAGTTGTGGCTTTACCTTGTCATCTCGCGTTCTAATGTGGCGAGACTCCATTGCCTCCATATTAGTAAGAATAAAATAACCAAACCACATAAATGCCACATCATCAAAACTCTCACTTCACCTGGAGCGACATATATCTCCAAAAAAAGGAACATGACGTGAGGGTTAAAGAGCTCGGAGGAAATTTATTCCACAGATAAGGAAGCTGTTTTGCTATAAGATTTTAGGAACTTGGTTCCAAAATTATGGCTTGTGCCACAAACTTATAGAGCATTTGCATCGATTATGTTGGGTGTAGTAATCGATCATGGCTACAAGATTACCTAAGGTTGGATCCAAAAAATTGTATCCAGTGATGAGGCTCATTTTTGGCTCCATTGGTGAAGTGAAGATAATCCAAATGGGATTATCAAAACGGCACTAAATCCTAGAAAATGCACAGTTTGGTGCGGCGATCTGTGGGCTAGTGGAATTATCGGGCCATGTTTTCTTAAAAGTAAAGGAAATCAGCGTGTTAAAATCGAGTGTATAGAGTCATTATTAATGCCGAGTCATCTTAGGCGAATGATGAGCAGTTTTCTGACTTACATTGATGTCGCTGTGCGGCCCGAAAAGTTCATCGTTGAAACTTACCCTCCGAAGACCGCCACGCAAACGTGACCAAAACAAATGAGAATATTTTCATCCGCTTTTGATAGAGTCCATTCATTTGCACCTTACAGATGAATTGAGATGATCAAAGTCTTATACAGAGTCTCCTTAGTTCTTCGAGATAGGGCCATATTACCCAATCGCCTTTTTAGCCCAAAACATAGCGATTGGCAAGAGCTTTTCTTCGTTTAATTTCGTGTGAGGTGTTGTTGGCATGATTTGTTGCGGAGTTAAGGTAGACAAAGTCTCTTAGTACCCCGAAATTATAGCTGTCTATTGTGATATTCTGTCAAATTCAACGCTCATTTATAATGACATTCTAGCTGTCAGCTCTTTGGACAAAGCAAATCTGCTTGCTGAACATTTTGTGTCCAGCTCAACACTTCCTTCTTAACCTTTTGTTAACCCTTTCCTCGTTATACGAACTTATGCGTAACGAGTTTCCCATTTTTACTGCATCGCTGCTGCTCCGCTTATGGGGTTGGCTAATGTTGCAGACCGCAGAACGCGTCTACGTAATGCTCGGTCCTGGATCGCTTCAGTGGTTAGCCCCAGGCGTTGTTGCGCATTTGCCATCTGAGAAATCCAGGAATTCTTTTTCCGACCTCGTTTCCTTTCAGTTGGAGTGACCGTAGTTGAAAGTGCCTTTTTAACCGGATTTTCCGCAGATCTTCTTTGAACGTGGCAATACCAGCTTATTCTATTCGCCCCAAGCAGTTCGGTTACCGATTTCTTTATATGTAGACTTCCTCTTATACGCGTAGATCTAATGAAATCGCGTTTAGTGACTCCACTAGACATCCTTAACATTTTCATTTCCGCTGACGTCATTTTGTTTTAAACGCTTCGTACATTGTCCAGCACTGTGAACCGTACATAGGTCTAACAACCGTGGAGTAGAGTTTCCCCTTTAATTTAAGTGGAAATTTTCGGTCGGAAAAGATTCCCGAATTTTCCCGCCATTTCATCCATCCCACACTCACTCTGTGGTTTACGTCGTCGTCACATTTCGCTTCCATGTTAACGATTGATCCTAAGTACTTAAAGATAGTGCTTTTCGGAAGAACTATTCCGTCTGACATTATATTTGGAACAGGTCACAACGGATGCGCAAATGGGCACGTCAAGTGCTTCGTCTTTGAAGGACTTATTTTAAACCCGTTTCTCTCTAGCACATTTTTCCATGAATCTAAGGCGTTCTGTAAATCTTGGACGTTATCACTAAGTATAACTGCGTCGTCAGCGAAGAGAATTGGCGTTACATTTGCTTCGCGCATGCAGTCTTTTAAAAGATAGTCGAATACCACGTTAAAGAGGAAAGGGCTAAGGACGCTTCGTTGGTGCACTCCAACATTAACTGGAAATTCTCTCGTAAGTCCAGCAGAGCTTTTAACCGCAGTTTTCACGTTTCCGTACATGTCTTGTATTATTCTAACATACGTTTCCGGTACGTTTTGAGACCTCAGCGCGGCCCATATGAGATCCCTAGGCACTCGATCGAATGCTTTCTCGAGGTCGATAAATACCATGTGTAAATCCTTAGACGAATCTCGTTGCTTTTCCATTATTATACTTAGGCTTTGGATAGCGTCCACCGTAGATCTTCCTTCTTGGAGTGCGTCGAATCTTCAATGGGACGAGTCCACTTTCGCACTCGTGTAGTAGCAAGAGTACTTAAAGATCTTAAATCTCACAAGTCCGCTGGTCCAGATACGGTACTGCGAAACCACTGCGTAACTCATTCCGGGCAGTTGAAAAAAAGCATTTCTCCAGGCCGTTCCTAAAAAAAGGCGAATCTTTTTCTCTCTTCTCCTACAGGCCTATTGAACTTACGTCACTTATTTGATGGCATGTCTCACTGAAAAGTGGAACTAAAGTTTACATAAATGTGGCGAAAGCAAGATGCGAGTAGTTGCCCTTGATATTTCTAAGGCATTTGACACAGTTTGACACCATGTTCTTTTGTCGAAAATGCATCCATTTGGGATCGAAAACTCTCTTCTTCAATGGAATAGAAATTACGTTTCGGAACGTTAAATTCAAGTTGTCTTGGCTTGTGTCAAGTCCGATATTCACAAAATAAATGCTGGTCTACCCCAGGACTCCCTTTTATCTCGGACATGAATTGCACTTGAAACCGAAAAACTTCCCATTCACGGGATATGTGCCAACGACAACTTATTTGAAATATTTGAAGTCGCAAAAAATACTACGAAATGTCTAGGTTTCCTGAAGCGATGTAGGAAATATTACCCCATCTGATCTGGCTTCAATATATAAGGCCTTCTTCCGCCCAAAGTTGGAGTTTGCACTTGCTAGATAGGATTCAAAACCGTGCCCTCGACTACCGCCGCAATGTCTTCTGCCTCACCTTGTTCTATCGCTTTTTCACTATCAGTGTTCCACAGGAATTGCCAGTAGCATTCCGGCCCTTCAAACCTCTAACCGTAACACCCGTCTCCCTATAAATGCTCATCATAGAACATAGCATCCTGCCGAACTCTTTATTTTCTAGTCATTATAACCTCCAAACATTCAAAACCAACGTATACCGGTACCTCTCTAATTTTCCATCGCCCGGAACGGGCATTTGTCTAGCTAAATCCGCCAAGGCATCTTCGATATCAATGCTAGCAAATATACCGGCGACAGCCCGCTGTGTTCACCCGAAAATATGATATCATCGGCGTCAGCTGTTCACTTGGGAGTTCAGCACAATTCCTTCAAGTGTAATGTTAAGGAAGTCATATTACAGCAAACGATGCTTAGATTCCATTCTGACCAGATCTGAGAAATGGGTTTGTATATGCTCAGCAGAAAGCCCTTTCCAACAGCTTTGAATGCCTCGACCTGTGAGGTGTCCATTCCAACTGCTTCGTTGGATTTCAGTTTAGATATTACCAACTGGAGCTGATGTATGGAAGTTTTTTAAGAATGTTAGTGAGACTAATTTGCTGATTGAAAGCCGAGTATATTCCCGTGTTTGTCCAATATTGCAGCTGTTGTCGAAAGTGTGCGCCTCAATCCGAGAATCTCAATGGGCCAAAGATATCAGCAACCCCGGCACTAGCCTGACGAGAATTTTCCATAAAGATGTCGGATTATTCGCTTTCCACTTCCAATTGACTCATAAATTGAAGCAAAATGACCACCTGCTTCATTATAGCTTCTCTGTTGGGATTTAGAGCACTTCGAAATTGACGAAAATTTTGCTCAAAAAAATCATTCTTTTAGATGCGACGTATATCTGTCTCGTTGGCTACGAAAACAAGGAAAATTGCTGTATTTTGGGCTCGGAAAATCCACACGTAGTTATGCATCCTGAACGTTTTTGGCACTCAAGAATAATATTGGTCAAGCTTTTCGTGACAAATAGGCCGAAACCATCAAAAAAGTAATGAAAAATTGGATCGACAGGATGGCCTACTGCTAAGCCCGTCGAGGGATGGTGGAAGTCGTTTCAATGAAGTAAAAATTGCCTAAAAATATTGAACAAGGCCTTTTTCTTTAGCCTTTTCAAAAAGATGCCAACAGATAGCTCACCTTTCTCAAGGTTTCCTTCTTCATCTACATAGGCCTCTGTAGGGCTCTTTTTGCCATGACATGTTCGTTTTACTTCCGTACGTTATTCCTGGAGTACATTTTCTCAATACTTTCAATCGCTAGCCGTTCGTGGTCTTTTTTGTCCTCCTGCAGAACCCAATGTTCTTGTCCTTCGCTCCAGCGTCGCTTTGTATGCCTGTTGTTTAGCTGGATGTGCTTGGTGGACATTCTTCAGAAAACCAGTGATTTCTCGGTGGTAGTACATTAGTTGCGGCGTCTCTGATGGCATTTTGGTAGCTATGCCACTGGTCTTCGGAGCATGATAGTGGCGCCATTGGAGTTACTAAGAGATTTCGTAATACGCGCTTGATGAAGATTTTGACGGTCTCTGCAGCATTTTTATATTTTATCTTCTCAAATGAGTTCTTTTTTATTGTGGCGCTTGTGAAATCGGCATTCGAAATATAGCTGCCCGCAACATTAGGCTGTTTAGAATGCTAGAGGCACGTCTAACGTCTATAGCAATGTAATCAATTTGATTTGTCGCTTAATGACCCGAAGACCGCCTTGCCCCGTTTTGCAAATTGAAATGAGGAAATCATGTGCGTGCTATGCTTACCAACTGTTCTTCTTTCAGAGCCTGGCAATAAAACCGAGAAGTACATTTTTAACGTCATACTTTGAACATGCTCATATGTTTTGTCGAGGAGCTCGTAGAAACACTTTTTGGTGCCTCCATCCTGGTCTTTCGTAGGAGTTTTTGTTCATATTAGGCTAATATAAGCGAATGTAACCTTGTTGTTGGAAGCTCAAGGCTGATCAATACATCACAGCACGCGGTTCCCCCCAACTCGATATTCATGAGGAAACTCAGGCGCCAACACAACAGGCACAATCTTTCAAAAGCCCGTCCATACGCCGGTGAAATTGACTTAATTGGAAGAACGCAACGTGATGTCAGTGGCACCTTTATTAGTATTGAGACCGAAGCGGCGAAAATGGGTTTAGCAGTCAATGAGGGCAACACCAAGAACATGTATGCTGTCAAGCAAAAAGGAGACTGAACACCGAAGTCTCGGACAGAACGTCGCCTGCGACAGTTATTACTTTGAGATAGTTAAAGGACTTTGTCTTCCTAGGCTCCGCTATAAATTCAGACAACGACACCAGCGCTGAGATCGAACGAAGAATAACTCTTGCCAACTGCTGCTTCTTTGGGCTAAGAAGGCAATTGACTAGCAAAGCCCTCTTTCGAACAATAACAGTTACCCTATATAAGACCTTAATAATCCCGGTCCTGCTCTATGGCGCAGAGGCATGGACATTATCCAAAATGGATGAGGGTGTTCTTGGTTGCTTCGAGAGAAAAATTCTTCGGGCGATCTTCGGTCCCGTCTGCATTGACGGTGAGTGGAGGAGGAGATACAACGACGAACTGTATGGACTGTACAGCGACATGGACCTAGCCAGAAGAGTGAAGATCCAAAGACTGAGATGGCTGGGTCATGTAGAGCGGATGAACACCAGTGCTCCGGTCCGAAAAGCCTTTAAATCCACCCCAATGGACAGCGCAGTAGGGGAAGACCGAGACTCAGGTGCGAACGCCAGTGCAAGGGGACTTTAGCCAACTTAGCGTGCCAAACTGGAGGCAGCTAGCAAAAGTTCGAGCTAGCTAGAGACGCTTTTTGATTGGGGCCCAGGTCCATCCCGGACTGCATCGCCGCCTAAAGTAAGTAAGTGACTGGGCACCACCAGTAGCACTTCGCTACGAACTTAATTGGAATGCTGTTGGCCATTCTAAGCTAAGGAACTGTCAGCAGTTTCAGATCAATCGCCACGCAGGCCCAATGCTGACATGTAGGTGATCAAAATGCTTAGATGCAGAAACTTTCTTGAAAATCGTCTCCGGCTACTTAAACCCTTAATCGGCCATGTTACGTAAACATTTGTAAGGCGAACAGAATAGGAATTTATGAGAATAAGCAATGAAATGCTTAAATCGCTGTTTTAGACGCAATGTGGATTTCATGCTCATTTTTCTCCCACTGGTCGTGTCGCTTGTAAACGCACGACTCTTAGAGACTGGAACAACATGGAGCCCAGCAAGTCCTGAAAGGCCTCATGCATCTCGTTCGGCTGAGGATATTGCTACTGTAGTTGTAGATGTCGTAGAGGCTTTGTGGACATCGACAGCACGATGCACAACACTATTGCCCGTTCAACGCACGTCTCTGCAGCGCAATTTGGTGAAAGACTTGAAGATGTTTCCTTTAGAAGTGGGTATTTAGCGTAAATCGCGTCTAATCCACCCTCTCGCTCTCCAGAATCTCAACAACGGAGTGGACGATTTTGCCTCAAATATAATCATGCGTGACGAGGCCCATTTCTATCCATGTGAATACGAGAGCAAACAAAATTATCGGTTCTGTGGCACTGAAAATCAACGAGAAATGCACGAAGAGCCGCTGCATCTACTCAAATGCCGAGCCACAACTGGCATTTTAAAGGAGGCGTCGTCTGATACCGTGTTCCCGTGATTTACCTTAACCCCTAAGATTACCTGATTAAACGGGCCCAGACTTCTTTCTAACTGGTTGTTTAAAGTCATGAGTAAATGTGGTATCCCCCAAGTAGAACATCCGTCAAGAAGTGGATGGCCTAAAGCCTGAAGTTCATTGAAAATGCCATAAAAATATTTTAAATCTTAACCACAATCGCGGCGATGGAAAAACAACTTGAGGAGCCACTAAAAAAGAACTCATTCTCCTTTCTCTAACCTCTATTTATTTCGAAACATCATTCAATTTATTCAATTAAATTATACCAAACCAATTGAATTTAAGTGGCAACACTGTTTTCAGAATTGATTTTAAGACATCTTTCTTAAGGAGTACACGCTATTATGGATGTTTTATCATGCAAAGTACACACACTTCACTCAAACATCTCTTCCATCTGTCAAGGCTCGTTACGTCAAAAATGTTACAAATTCACTCCATCTATCCTGTCAAATTGGCATCACCTGCCCATCAGACTCTGCAACATCTTTTATTCTTGCATTGTCTTCTTTTCGTTGTTCGTTTTTCTTTTTCCATTTTTCCATTTTTCCCTTTTCTTATTTCTATCACTCCTATTCGTGTCTATTCATAGGCGAATAAGTAGCAGTATCCTTGAAGGAATTAGGCCATTCAACGTAAAAATAGATAAGACTATTCGTACCACTCAGTAGGATAATATTCTCACAACTTATACGCTCACAAAATGCTTTTTAATGACACATTTCATGGTGCTCTTATGTGTTTTCTTGACTATGCCATGTCCTGACCGAGAACGACAAGTACAATGACGACAACGACTACTATAGAGAATAATACATCATGTCAACCACACTTCTCGGAACATTCCTGTACACACATTCTATGATACCCGTACATGGTGTGGATGCATGTATCCACATAATTGATGGGTCTTCATCACAACCGAAAAAAAAGAAGGTAAACACGAGATGTAAGACCAAGGATATGTGCGCATATCTTTCAATCTTTGTCTTCACATAAAGCTGTCGTTACATTATCCTACCTTTCTCCAGTCCGCCCTGTTGCCACTGTACTTTATCCCAAAGCTAGAACACTTGTTTTACTTTTGGTCTCGGATTGGTCTATCCCTTAGTCCTGGTTTGAAGACTTAGTCAGCCATTAGCGTGAAAACTGCAAAACGTGTTCATAATCACTTCCAAATTCAAACAAAGATAGAGAAAGTGGAAGGAGCTGCTCTCTCATGTCCTGAAAAAAAAAACTTAAAAATTCCAAAATTAATCTTCAAATGCGTTACCCCCTGTTCGAGAGGTTGCTCTCAATATAGTCCACCTTCCTGCGACAGACGAAGGATGAAGGAGATATTTGTTGTCTAAGTTTGATGGGTGGGGGTAGGATTTCTCACGTTATCCTGTAGAAGATACGAGTACTCCATAAAATTTCTAGCAATTTGCTTGAGACATAATTAATTAGAGTTTAAAGCTTACGCGCGGAGTAAAATCATTGCTTAGGAGTGCGATTGTGGTGTTGTTGTTTTGTATCTATTGCTGGGGATGAGGATGTATTTTTTGGGTAAATCTCACAGTGCTCAGGACGAGATAAGTTTGCCATGACGGAATGCAAAGAACGACAAAGAAATGTAAATCAGACATGTACCCGTAGACGTTGCCTTGATACTTGCCGAAGTTCTTGTAGTCGACGGGAAAAAGTTTTTTTTTTTTTTTTTTGAGATATGATGGAGATGGAGGAGTGGAGGAATGTTATTGTTACTCCGTGTCGTTATCGTTTGTGTGTGCCTTATGTGGAAAATTGCTTTAGACAAGTCGGCATGTTTTTCTATGCTGGCTGTTCGAGTAAGCAGGCCTATGTACGTGTATCTGAAGGCTTAGTGGTTTAATAGCTTTTCTAAAGTGCAGAATGAGGTAAATGGGATTTTATCATCAGACTCTCAGGCATGGCGGAATCAGTTGTACTTTGAGAGATTGATAAAGTCTGGCGTATTGGTGTACGGCGAACAGCGCACATGTGTCTAGAATGAATGAGAATTGTTGGCAAGTCCTTTGAAGGAAGAGAAAAGAAGGCGAAAATACAAGTTATCACCGGTTTTAAGAAAGAGGAGTTTATGTCGATGTACATTCGTGCAGGCTGTGGTTTTTCGTATTTTGTTGAATGAACCTCAAGTGGATTTTTCCAAAGATAGCACTCCCTGTCAAACACTCGTTTGATGATATACTATATTTTGGCCAAAGGGATATAGGTATTCAACGGAAAAGACGTCTGTTTTTTTCTCAACTGCCATTCCAAGACTTACTTACTTAGTGTCAGCTTATAGCGTATACTGTTACTCCTGGTCGGAGGAATTTTGAAAAAGTTCTTTCTTTAGACACTCTTTGTCGGCAGCCTAGAGCACAGACAACAGAATGCTGCCCTGTTTATATAGGACTAGAGTGGTCGTCATTCAGGATGAACTTAGATCAGGCGTCATTTCATTTCATTTTAAATGCATTTTTATTTTTGAAATTCAGAAATTCTTACAAGCTATACAAAAAACGCTTAAAAATTAGCTTAAATAACTTAAAACTATCTTATTGTAACTTACTGGCCCCATGCAGGCACTCTAGGTTAAACATAATTCTTAGTCTAAATGTCTTTCGACGATCCTTAATACATATTTTATTTTTACATTAATTAAAGCTAAAACTAAGAAAATTTATTTTATTAAAAAAAAAAAAAAAACTTAGTATACGGACTTTTCTTTTTATATTTAATCTTAATATAAAACTTAAAAAATACTTAAAAATAAATCTTAATCTAAATAATCTACTTAGACTACTTAACCTACTTAGCCTACTTAACGTATCTTATTGTATTGTATAGTATTTTTTTTTATTTAAGAAAAACTACCAGAAGGGTACCCATCTCTAAGTTTATATATATTTTTTTTTTTTTTTTTAAAGTTTTTATAGTTTTTACTCTTAAAACTACCTTAACCCTACCTAAACCTATGTAAGCCGGCCATGTCTAAAAATAGGCAGACCCACTCTGCTCCCTAACGAAGCTATCAAGGATTGGAGGAATTCGACAACGGAGCTTCCCCTTCTTCTGCAAGCCACCAAAATTGTTGGTGCTGCCGAGCAATATCCCTGATGTCGCGACTCCCTACCGCCCTACTAAACCGGAGACGCTCTGCACTGCCGTGTGCGACGTCTCTGTCGTAGTTGAGTCGCCTGTCCGCAGCTGTTCGAGCGACATGGAAGATTAACGGCACCGCTAATCTATCCTGGATCAGACCTTGTTTATCGAGGTAGAGGAACGCTTCTGGAGGAATAAAGCCGTCAAAGCGAACTCTCTCGTGATACATGTTATTGGGGTAGTAAGCCCCAGAGATCAGGTTTTTCGACGAGGTCATTGCTCTTGCAATGTGCCTTCGAATCAACTTAATAACAAAATTGTCCACTCGTATTAGGTTTGCCCTATTGTACAAGACCTCATTAGGATAGAATTTTATGTACTCAGACTCTGGTGTTCTGTACAAGCGAAGACAAGCCCTAAGGCAAGCCCTCTCAAACACCCGAATCTTTTCCAAAAGACTTGCTCTCACGTTGAACCACACGGGACAACCAAATGTAAGCATAGGCCGAATAAGGGCCATGTAGCAGATCACCTTTACCCCCGCATCGAGTTGTCTGCTATAAAACAGTCTCTTTGTAAGGGCAAAAGCACCTCTGGCTCTGGCCAGAGCAACATCTATATGTTTGTTAAAATACAGATATTGATCTAGCCAGATCCCAAGGTATCTGACTACATTTCGACAAACAAGTGGCTGCCCGTGTTGTCCCACGATCTGAAACTTTCGCCAATTCTTTCTGGTATCCGCAGAGGCCCCAGACAAAGGCGTCCTAAACAGAATGGTTTCCGACTTCTGAAAGTTTATCTTCAACTTCCAGTCGTCGCAATATTGTTTAATTTTATCGAAGTCACGCTGCAAAAGAATGTTTATAACCTCAATCTTTGAACCTGATCTGTACGCGATTAAGTCGTCTGCGTACGCTATGGCATGGTGAAGTGAACCTATCAGATCGCTTGTGTAAATGTTGAAAAGGATTGGCGAATTGACCGCACCTTGTTGCAGACCGTTTTTAATGTTGAATGTACCAGTAGAAGTCACATCGCCATTTTTCACGATGAACTGTCTATCTGTGAGCATATTGAAAAGAATATACAGTAGTGGTTTACTAATGCCCAGTCTGTCCAACTTGTAGAAGAGTCCCTCTAACCATACGGTATCGAAAGCCTTCTCCAAGTCAATCAGGCAGGCACCCGTGCACTGTTTCTTGGCTTTGTTCCATTGGACATCGGAAACCAGTTTAGACGCGGCATGAATAACATCATGCCCCGCCTTGAAACCGAATTGATTATCCGGAACTATATTTCTGTCCTCAACCCACTTTGTCAGGACTCTATTGATAACTTTTTCGAAAACCTTACTGATATTTGGAAGGAGACTGATCGACCGGAGATTCGCCGGATTGGAGGTGTCTTTATCCCTTTTGGGGATGGGATGTACCACCGCAGTTTTCCAATGCGCTGGATAATGTGCATTATTCATTGCATTGTTAAACAGGGTGGTATAAATGTCCACCGCTTCTAGTGGGAGATGTCGAAGCACAATGTTCGGTATTCCATCGGTTCCCACTGATTTCTTACTTCTAATTGTGTCGAAGATCGTTTGAAGCTCTTCCTTCGAAATGAACGGGGGTTGCTCCCTTCCATTGGCGATGACATTATTTGCCATATTCTCGTCACTGAACTGGGTGAAACCCGAGTTCTCGATTCGCCAGTTCGCTATTTCATTTCGAAGGTAGAAATTGTGCACAAGGACTCGATTTTCCAGGTCGTGGTTGGGACCAATGATGTCATTTGTCTTGTACACTTCCTGGAAAGTCGCTCCTATAGCCTCGACCTTCTCCTGCGGATCCTCGATCACAAAGAAGTTGTCATCATCAACAGCCTCATTTGGATCTATGCCTGCTGTTGAGAGTATGCGTTCGTTGTCAGTCGTTCGGGCGATTTTTAGACATGAAAGGTCGTTTTGATCTTTCCTCCGAAATATTTTATTTATTTGCGGGAACATATTCGGGTTGCTGGTGTTTACAGCCTGAATTTTGTTGTTCCAATACAAACTTACAGAAGCCCTGTAATTTTCTTTTATTAATGTTTGGAGGTTTTTGATCGACGACTTTAATGTCAAAATCTCCGGGTTGTGTCTGTCAGTAAACTGTCTGTACAAGGTCTTCAGTCTTGAGAGTAGTCTACTTTTATGTCGGTGCAGTGCGTCTATAGTTGAATTGCGGAACAAGTCTTCGTTGTCAGTGTATTGATACTGAGGTATCTTTTTGTCCATAGTCCGTTTAATTGTCTCGTCCATTAGTTTTAAATACCTGTCAATCTCCTCGTTTGACAGATTTCTGTTGGACGGTGGGTAGAGCGAATTCGAGGAGAGTGCTCTAGTCAGTGTCCTGGAGAAGTGTGTCCAACGCACTCTACTATAGTTGTAGGAATGCCTTTGAACATACTCATCCAATTCCGCATTTTCGTTCGGAACGGTTATTTCGGTACTAAGACCGCAATGGTCACTGTCATACACAAAAGTGCGAAGACAGTTTACAGTTTGTTGGTTCGTACCTGTCAGTTGTATTCGTGTGTCGAACAACAGGAGATCCAAATAGGAGCCGTGTCTAGGAAACGACGGACTATCCGTCGCCTTTAGGCCGAGTCGATACATCACACTGTGCTGACCCCACCAATTGAATAGCAGGTTCCCTCTAGTGTTTGGTGTATTATTTCCCCAATCGCTATGTTTGGCGTTGAAATCTCCGCCGATAATGAAGTAGTTTTCCTCCAATTCCAGTCTCAGAAATCGAAAAAGTGTCTCGAGCTCTGAGACGAATAGGGTGGATTGAGTAGCCTTAGATGCATAAACTGACACCATGTATAACCGCTTTCCACTACGGAGAGGGATATACATGATGCATGCTTCTAGCACCTGAAACCTACGTACTACACGACTGTATATTCTTTTAAAACGTATGCCTTTTCTTACGAAGATTGCAACGCCTCCTCCTTGTATGGAGTTAGGTCGATTTCTTCGCATGATTTTATACCTCCTGTGCCTCATTTTGTGTCTTTTGGTTAGCTTAGTTTCGCTAACCAAAAGCACATCAGGGGCTTGGTCTTTAAGCAACTCAAAAAGTGTGGCTCTTCGCTCAATCCTAATCAGTGAATTAACATTCACTGCAAGGACCTTCAGGGTTTGCTCCGCCATGTACGTACCCATTACGACTGAAGGTGCGTTAGGCTCGGCAGCAGCGCGTATATTTGATCTACCCGCGTAGCTTGCTCGGTAATTTGACGTTGCAGCTGAGCCATCTGTCCCTGGATAGAGAGCAAGATAGCTAGCATGTCATTTGCCGGTTCCGGTGCTCTAGGCGCTGGGGCCTGAGAAGCAACCTTCGCTTGCTGTGCCGTATTTCCCCTACCTGCCGTCATTTGGGCGTAGGTAACCTGGGGAGTAACGGCTGGTGTTTGTGGTAGAACAGGTGGACGCTTAACTTCCACCTTTTGCTGTCGAGCCAGATTTACTCTTTTTATGTATTGGAACTTAGGACAACCCCGATAGTTTGCGGTGTGTCCCGTGTTCTTACATAAAACACAAGAGAGTTGGCTTTTTTCTGACGCTCCATCCCTACCTAGAGCGCATTCTTCAGACTTGTGGTTCTTACCGCACTTAACGCATCGAGGCTGCATTTCGCAGTTCGACGCGGCGTGCCCGAACCTTTGGCAGCGAACACATTGCAAAATGTTTTCGTGCCTTTTTACTTTTTCCCAGTGAACCACCTGGTAGTCTAGGACATTGATACTCCTAAGACTATCCAGACGGCTTTCGGGACTGAGCTGCACCAGGAAGAACGGTAGCTTCCGTTTCTCCCTTTTGGCTCTGGCTGTGACGAACGGCTTAACCCCCACGAATTTGAGACCGTCGCACTCTTTCTCTTTGAGCAGCTTTAAGAGCTCCTCTGGATCAGTAGACGGTTCTAACCCCCTCAGCAGCATAGTTTGCAGCTTTTCCCCCTTCGGGGTGAAGGAGAAGAACTCCGTCGTCGAATCCTTTAACAGGTTTTTAATTTTATGATAGCGCTCCACTGTATTACAGTGGATCGCATGTCTATCTACACTAAGTCTCTTAACAATGGCCAATGGCCGACTTACATAACTCGATCGTGTCTTTGAGTTCCATCTTGAACGTATTTATGGGTGGAACCCTTTGTTTCTGCTGCTTCTGCGGTTTTTGTTGCTGTTGTTGTTGTTTCTGCTGCTGCTGTTGTTGCTGTTGTCGTTTCTCTTGCTGCTGTTGTTGTTGTTTCTGCTGCTGCTGATGTTGTTGTTGGTTTTTATTTTTTTGTATATATTTTTTTGGCTCTGTCGTAGGCTGCTGCTTTTTATATTGGCTTTGTTGTTGCTCCTGTGGCCTTGTCTGTTCGACATCTTGCTGCTGCTGTGGGGCAGGCTGGCTTTCTCTCTCCCTTCTTGCCATTTGTTTTTCTTTAATGGCAAGAACTCTTTGCTGCAGCTCTTTAATGCTGTTGTTGAGAGCATTGACTTCATCCTCTTCGTCTTCTGACTCCGAGGCTGCGAGCGATGCGAACGTATTGTCACCTCCCATATAGTGACCTTCTCCGCCGTCTGACACATATGGAAAGTCGTCATTGTCTGCAACTTCCCTTTTTTGATTTTGTTTTGCTGCCCTTGCCGATGTTGTTGGCACCTCTTCCCTCACTCTACCGGGCAGCTTTTCGGTAGACGTTGAAAGGGAAGGGCGCTTCACCAGGTTAGGAGTTGTTTTTACTTTCCTCCTCCGTTTGGTCATTGCCTCTGGATGGGCCGATATTACGGCTTGATCATCAGATGACATTACGTCATCTGCCGGTCCCGCTATTGGAATAGCGGACCGCTCCTTTTTGCTCATCGTCCGATAGCACTTTCTTATTCGTTTGACTTATTTCTATTTTAATTTAAAAAAACAAAAAAAACTTTACAATCACTTTTCGGGAATCGAACCCACGACCCCTGATTTATTTGTTCGACGGCACTACCACCTGGGCTACCGAAACACTTGTCAGTATTGAATCTAATTGTCTATGTAAAAAGCACTATTTTTTTTTTAATTACTTTTACGAGTAGCCGAAACACGTTGATTCCTCACGGAGGTCTATGAACGACTGACTTAGATCAGGCGTGGATCCATTGTTATGCCATTGGGACTCCTGCATTCATCTTCATAGAACAGGGATTATTTAGTTATCGAAAATTGAACTGTGTGGGAATCACATTCCGGTGTGCGGTAAAGCAGGGACATTTGTACAGCATTTTCCGAAGTAGGGAAAATAGTACACTACAGACTATTTTTTCTCATCAATGTGAGACAGTTCTCCACCTTTTAAGTGCTTGAGAACCTGTTATTCCTTTAGCGTAAAATAGTTGTTGTCAAGCTGCTCAATATTTGTCTCTGGGAATCATAGTCTAGGCAGGTTATCATTGGTAGCCTATGGGGAGGAATTCAATTCCCTTCGCAGGCATACCAATGTATTTTTTCAAAAATTTACAATTTATTTTGTGTCCTCGATTCTATCAACCTAAGGCGGCACAATCTTCGCCTACGTAGCTAAATAGAGTTCTTTGCTTGGTGATTTTTCTCAAAAAAGTTGCCTCTGCGCCTTAGAACTGAAACTATTTTACTGTGAATTGTCTGTCTTTTAAAATAGAGAACTCAATCAAAGAAAAATGTACCCTACTTCCTGTGTACAAGTAGTTATAATCTTTAAAAGAATTTAACTGCCATTCGTAGCAGCAAGTAATTACTCAAGCAAAAACGTTCTACCATCCACTACACCAGTGATTTATACCTGCATTCTAATGCGGGCATAAGGCAAACATTCTTCGTGGAATTTCTCTGGAGTTGTCATCATCATTATAACAGCAAATATTGCAGAAAATGGTGCCACATAATCGAAGCACATTAAGAAGCTTAGCAGAAGCATAATGCCCCATTAAGACAGCAATAAGTAGTTTGTTATGTTTACTGATGAGCATGAATGCGATTCTGCAACTTTTAGAGTCCCACAAGCTGCAGTTTTGCTCGTACTCTTAATTTGCGAACTCTTAATGAAAGCAAACATTGCCAATGTTTCGGGATTCGGCCCTGAAAGTCTTTCCTGGAGGCTTGCCTAACAAGTTCAGCTGTGCGTATATACATTAGTCTATGAAGATAGAGCTGTGTGAAGTAAGCCTCCCTTTAAAATTGGTTGGAGTTTGGAGATCTGAAACTAGAAGACCACAAGACGACCGTTGAGTATGTGAACTTCATAGTGAACTTGAGTACGCCAGCAGGAGGGCATAGCTGATGCAGGCAGCACTCTCTTAAAAACTTTAGTGTTTCTGACCCTCGACATCGGTTTTCGGAAATACCTCCAAAAATTTGGGCACGATAGTTCGTCTCTGTCTTTAATCAGAGGAAAAATACGAAAATTTAATTTTTTTTTGATGCAGAACCCTTATTTTTTAAGGGACGCGTGGATAAGAGGAAGCTAAATCACTTGTATGCGAACGTCGAATCCAGCTCCAATTTCAGGCATCCTCTCAGCAAAACGATCTCTGCGGGCTTCTTAGTTTTTATTCGAAAAAAGTCAGCATCTTGTGGGACTCAAAGTAGATCCATCAATAACAAATTTTGAAGGAGACCGATGCCTCTATCAGCCATCTATACAGAAACTTCCATGCACGCAATTGCTTTTCCTGCCTAAACTTCGAACCCTAACGTCGATTGGTCTAGTCTTGCAGTTTTTGACACAGAAGTGAGAAGCAAGTCCCCACTAGGTGACTCGAGTACACTATGCAAAAACACACTATGGTTGTGGTGGATGAGCTTCCTGTGCAATGTGATGTCTATGCCAAATTTAAACCATCGGGACAGCAATGCTTCAAACAAGGGTTAGACCAATTTCAGATTTGGGAACGTGCCCCAGAAATTGCTACCACACTACCCGAAAAACTCCACCGACAATTGAAGTCAGAAAGTGAGGATCGGGATTATTGCCGAATACGTGCAAAAACAATGTTGAATTGATGTCTTAGAGGCTTTGAATTCAGACACTTTGAAAAATTTGCACAAGCTCTAACGACCGAATGGGTATGTTCGTAAGATACGGCGAATAAGCCCGCAAATTTAAAGTCTGCAAAGTCGGATCAATTTATCTATTTTTAATATCAAAGGGGGACTTTCCCCGATGTGTTCGCTAGTACTGAAAAAGAAGCTGCCAAGATGGTAAATGAGAATAAAACTAAGGGTATACTGTCAACAATACGGGACATACAATATCAACCAGTTGGGGAGAACGGCACAGTAGACACCAATATTTCGAGGGCAAAAAGAATTTTGTGTTTCTCGGCTCTGCTATAAATTCTGTCGTCAATCGCTCTTGTTTTGGCACTAAGAAGGCAATTGAGTAGTGAGGCCCTATCCCGAAAAACTAGGGAGGCCTTGTATAGACCTTGATCATCCCAGTCTTACTTTATGGCGTTGAACATATTCTCAATCGTCTCGAGAGATAAATCCTTTGAAAAATATTCGATCCTGTTTGCATTGATGACTGTTGGAAGAGAAAATTTTACGACCCACTATACGAGCTGTTTAGCGCCATCGACCTGGTCAGAAAATTGCGCATCAATCAGCTAAGTCATGCAAAGCTCTCCGGTCTGCATGATCTTCAAATCTAACCCGGGGGGAGAACATAGCAGAGGAAGACCTCCCCTTAGGTGTCATGCACAAGTAGAAAGGAACCTAAGCCAACTTCAAGTTAGCCAATGGAGACAGTTAGCTAAAGACCGGGTTAACTGGTGAGGCTTGTTAGTTTAGGCAATATTCAGAACGTTTATTTGGCTCGTGCTCCAGTCTTGTGCGAGTCTTATTGAAAAAAGAACCGACAATTTCAACTGAAAAGATTTCTTAAGCTTCACCATATTGACCATTCGTTAGGATTTCGCCATTTAAAGAAACTTGGAGTTACTTGCAAGTTCAACACGTGGATGCTGCATAGTTTAAGGGGAAAAAATAAGCTAGACCGCGTCTCCGTGCCCATATCTCTGCTTAGACGCTATAAAACAAATCTTTTTTGAATCGAGTCGTAACAGGTTACGGGAAGTGTTGTACAACAACGTGCAATGAAAAAGGAGCTGGAAACAAGCAGGTGAAGGTGCGGAACTAATGGTAAAATCTGACCTGCATCCAATGAAGGTAGTGTAATCTGTTTGGTGGGATTCCAGGGGTATAATTTTTAGACTAATCGAAAGGAGTCATCTTGGAGCCAGGCCACATGTCTTCTTTTTTTTTTGAAGAACTTAGCACTGAAGTGGGTATGACTACACTTATAATGGCTCAGTTTTTTTTTGGAAAATTGAACAGAGAGAGAAGAAAGATGTTTGGGCTCAGTGGTTCTTTTGCTCTATGGATGGCATCCAACATTTAATGGGAAGACTAAATTGTTATTGAGAGCTGGCTTGTCAACTATACATCTTACTTGATTTTTGTTGACAAGAAAAAGTTTAGTCTTTCGGGCACGGCAGGGTTTCGAACAAAGAACCTTCCAATTTGGGAGCCAGTTCACTACCATTTGAGACACGGCCACGCACCCGTCGCATGACAAACACTGAAAAAACTGAAGTAGTTGAAATTGGAAATCCTTCAGCACCCACCGTATTCCCCAGACCTCACTCCTTCATCTGTTTCGGTCTCTTCAGAAGGGTTTGAATGGAATGAAATTTGGTTCCGCCGAAGTTATTGAAAATACGTTACGACGTTATTTAAAAGAGAAATACGCAGTTTCTATGAAACTTTTAAAGTCAGGCACGAACTACAGCTTTTATATACAAACTGACGCTACTTTCGAGAACTTAGAAATTATCAACTTGTTGCTATTGAAATTAGTCTTATCATAATCACAGGAGATTTAAATGAACGGACCTCGCATAGGTTCGGCTCTTCTTGAAGTACTTTCCTGTCTGAATATTGTTTTAGCTTACATTGGAAATTTAGCACAGCGAGATCAGGTTCTATCATTGACATCGCCTTTTCCAGCAACTTTATCACAATATACAGGGTTAATGGTTATCAAACCACGGTCGACAGTGAACGCAATAGAAATTAAAAACATATCGGTCTTTCTGCTGATATTTCGGTGTAAGTTGTAGCAAAGACGCTAAAAGAAGCCCGACTCTACAGCCACGAAACAATAGTAACTGTACGTCGCTGGGTAACTAGTAATAGCTTCCAACTTATTGATCATAAGACTGAAGCTATGCCTATTACGTAAAAAAATTCGCGAAGCGACAAAAATTAGAGTTCAATGACGCGCAATTGTACCTCAACTGTTTGGCAAGTATCTTGGAGTTGTAATAGACAGCCGTCTAAGTTTGTTTTAAACATCATCTGGGCCAGATGTCTAAGATATTATCGAAAACTGTGAGTGCACTTACTGATGATGGGTAATATTGGAGACGGAAAGTAGGAACAAAAGCTCATTGTTGTTGGAGCTGCAAGTACGCAGCCGTCGTATGTTTGAATGCTCCAAAGATTTGGTCTTAGGTTAAGTTAAACAGGGTGTGCCATAAGACACAACACTAGGCACCAAAACGGGCCCATCGCGATCCCCTGTGGTACCAGTTGAAACCAACTCCGATTGGCAAAAACCTAAGCAGTCTCTCTGTTAAAGCACCTCATTTCTCTACAAAAGCCAAGAAGGTCTTTCAAATCCGTGTCGTCTATTTCCTCTAAGTTTTCAAAGAAATATTTTCCTAAGGATTTGCTTCGGCTACGCGATATTGCCTCACATTCACACAGTATGTGTGTTATGTCCTCAACCGCTTGTAGATCCCCGCAGAATCTACAAGTGTCTGTATTTGTCAGTTTTAGTCTCTTTACGTGTTTCTGCAGTAGAAAGTTTCCTATCGGTATTCCTCTTAGCGTCCTAAGCTTATCCCTATTCAGCTTAATAAGCTTCCTAGATCTGTTACCGTCGAGAAGTGGCTCTAGAGCCTTTGATACCTTACGTCCTTCCAGATTCGACCACCTTATGCTGGCGGCCTTTATGATATTTTCTTCAATAGTGCCCCTTACCGTGCAGAGGGGTGGTTTGACATCAGCAACCTCACTATTGTCGAGTAGCCCTCCTCTTCTTGCAAGTTCGTCCGCTTGTTCATTTCCTTCTATACCGCAGTGTCCTGGCACCTAGCATAGTCTCACCCGGTTCTGAATACATAATGCTTTGATCATCTTGCGACAGCCCCTGACTTTGTCAGAGTTGATGTTGGTTGACTCCATTGCATTAAGAACGGCCTGGCTGTCGATGCAGATAGCGATATCTTTACCGGACCCCGATCTCGTCTGCATCAGGTCAGCCGCCCTGAGGACATCTAGAAGCTCTGATTGGAATTCACTACAAATTTCCGGTAGCCATATGGACACAGCAAGTTCTTTTATTTGTTAATCAAGCGGTTTTAGTTGCAGAAAGGTGTTTAATGCTGGCGTAGGCGCGGTACGGGGCGCACCTGTAATGGCTATGCAAACCGTTCTTTGAACCACCGCTAATTTTCCGTAGGTCGTTTTCTCAGTTGTTGCTCTCCACCATGCTAGTGCGCCATATGTCAGTATAGGTCTCACCACTACCGTATATAGCCAGTACACCATAGCAGGTTTAAGGCCCCAAATTTTTCCCACAGTTCTTTTGCATATGAAAAGAGCATTATATGCCTTTTTAATGCTTTCCGCTGCGTTGAGATTCCAATTCAGTTTCTTATCTAGAATCACGCCAAGATACTTCGTACTATCCGCTGAGTTTTGGGTGAGTGTGAGTGTGAATTGCGGTATCCTGTACTTTCTGGGAAAAAGGAAAGTATTTTCCCTGCACTATCATGACCACGTCATCCGCGTATCCCGTGGCGCTTATACCCATTGAATTAAGCTTTTTGAGGATGTCATTAATTTAGTCTTATAAGAGGGAAATTAAATCTGTTCACCGCTTTAGTGAACAGAGAGTTATCAGTGCGTTTCGAATTTATTTCTTAATGAATGATGCTTTGTCTTCAAGCCCACGTCCACGAAGTAATGCTTTAGAGATGTACCGCGGAACAGAATTACCAACGCTCAAAGATGCCTCATTCTGACTAGATAAACGAGTGTTTTGTCAACAAATGCATATTGAAGTTTATAGCTTGAAATAGTCAAAGCATAACACTTGGACACTAAAATCACTTACAAGCTTTTTAGATGACTCCCAACAAATAACATAAGTTAACAAAGCAAAGCCCTTATATTCTAACTTACTTCTCTTCCCAACTTTCACCCTAAAATCTGGATAATTCCCACAAATAAATAGAGAAGAAAATGGAAAAGGAAAATAAAAAGGATATTTGTTGTAGTAATAACTTACCTGTAGAATACTTGTTTTGCCAACGCCGGAGGCCCCCAAAAATGCCGCTTTAAGGGGGCCTTGCAGCCATGGGGGCTCCGCACCACCCTCCAGAGTGATGCGCTATGCTGAGATACACTTATTCTGGATATGAATTTCCATTGCGATAGAGATTTTTGTTGATTTCGTTGTTGTCGCACTATCACCAACATAATCAACGCTTCGTGTACTGCCAATAAGTAATTTTTTCGAGTTTGTCGGCGATATTGTGCTGCTCCACATTATTACCACCCACCTACACAAACGTACACTCTCTCACACTCACAGACACCACACGCACACCCACTCAATTGCTAGAGTTTTGAAATTTCGATTTTTTATAAATTTCACCGTGTAGTCTACTTCACAGGATAAAACTTACACAGATACGTGCTATCTGGCACTTTGGTATTTTTTATTTTTTAAATTACAAAGAAAGAAGATTTGAATGGATCCAGGACCAGATGGTTATTGCTAAGATTTACGAATTGATGTTGTGCGATTTGGTGAAAAGGCTTGAACACAGGGTTCCTTGTTTGAGGTTTGTTTTAAGTATTTCTCTTCGATTAAAGAGTTTTGTAAGTTTTCGCTTTTTTTTTATATTATTTTGATTAACTTTAATAGTTATGGTGTATTTATATTTATTGCTGAAACGAAACAGAATTTTAATAATTTATTAGTTTAGATGATACTTGAGAGTTTACTCAATGTTTAAATTATAAAATAAATAAAATAGAATTTTTATTTTGCAAGTTGACTTTAATACTAATCATACCAACACTTTTTAGATACCTATTTCTACCATAGCGGGTCAAATGACCCGATTTCACGTTTCCTGCTTGAATGTATTAAATATGGATGTTACGAAGGAAATAAACATAAAAATAAAATTTATTATAATTAAAAAAAAAGTATATTGACCATTTCTATTAAGAACGTGAAAAATAAGAATTTTTAATTCATTGCTCATCACATTTATTACATATAAGTGTGTCCATTGTACATTTTCCGCAAACATATTTTTTTACATTTAGAGCAAATTTTGTTGGTTTTATTTTCTTTACAGTATCCTATTTGACACCTCTTAAGTTGATAAGCATCTGTAGTAGACTTAGGCAACGATTCTTTCGTATTTGTTCTTTCTTTTGGTTGTTCACAGGCTTCTCAAAAATCGGCGCCAAGTTCTACTGCTAGCTTGAGTAAAAAATCTTGTCTCGAGATATTTTCTCCTGCCGTTTGCTTGTACAAAATCCAGGCATTTATGCCAGCTAAATCAAGGATATTGAAAAAAAACTTGGAGAGGCCATCTGCAAGACTTAGATTTTGTAGTAAATTTTCTCGCCATTTGATCGGTCATGTCTACACCAAATTTAGTTTTATTGTAATATGGAACAATTTCAGGTGAACGCTTATTATTGTTTTTTACTGTTACAAATTTATGTTTAGAACTAAGCAAAAGTACCTTATTATTTGGCTTACTTTTATAGATAGTAAATCGTTTCATATCATCTTTCTTTTGCTTCGCAATTAGTGGTAATTGCCTTTTATTTGACCGAAGAGTTCCAACTAACGTAGTGTTTTTTGTTAGGAGTTGTGTTGCTAGGGATTTGCTTATGAAGAAGTTGTCTGTAGTCACAGTTCTTCCGCAACCTGTAAATGACTCCATGAGTTTGAGTACAACATATTCAGAGAGTTGTACTGAAGAGGGCCTATTTTCATCTTTGCCTAGATATGGAAGTGCATTGATGACGTATTTGCTTTCGACGTCCGATGACAACCAAAATTTGATTCCAAATTTATCCGGCTTACTAGGCATGTATTGCGTAAATCTACGAGGGCGGGTCAATAAGTCCGTGACTTTTGGATTAAAACACAGATTTTTTGATAAAAAAAAAATTTTATTTTTCAACGTAGTCTCCCTTGAGCTCTATACACTTTGTCCAACGCTTCTCCAATTTTTTTATCCCTTCCAAAAAAAATGATTTGTCGAGGTCCTCAAAATAGGCCTTTGTTTGCGAGATGACTTCATCATTGGAGGCAAATCTTTCTCCACCAAGCCATTTCTTCAGGTTTGGGAACAAGAAGTAGTCGCTCGGAGCCAAATCTGGAGAATAGGGTGGATGAGGGAGCAATTCATAGCCCAATTCATGGATTTTTGCCATGGCAACTGCACATGTGTTTGTGGTCGACTGTGAGCAAACGCGGCACCCATCTTGCGGAAAGCTTTCTCATGCCCAAGTGATCATTCAAAATTGAAACCACTGAGCCATGCGAGATCCCTACGGCTTCCACAATCTCTCGCACTTTCAATCTTCGGTCGGCCAACACCATATCGTGAATTTTTTCGATTGTTTCGGGTGTAGAGACCTCAACTGGGCGTCCAGGACGTTCGGCATCTTCAGTGCTTGTACGGCCACAACGAAATTCAGTAAACCACTTTTTTACCATTGAAATCGATGGTGCAGAGTCCCCATAGTACGAGTATTTATCAAGCTTAGCCTTGGTCTCGGTAATGGTTTTTTTTCGCAAGAAATAATGCTAAATAAGCACACGAAATTCACTTTTTTCCATTTTCTCCTCGAATTAGTGAGTAGTCTGATAAAAATAGCTGTCAATCACAAACTAACTGACGCAGCAAGTTTAAATTTTGACAGGAGTCAACTGACAGATGCCTGTTGACAGGAGCAGTGTTGCTGTTTCAGTAAAGAGGTCAAAAATTCAAAAAGTCACGGACTTATTGACCCGCCCTCGTACTTTACGCAACAGTCTTTGCAGAAATGTGCAACTAAACTGATAAGAAATATGACTCGATAAGCTTATAAAACAAAAGAATGCTCTCAGGGTCAAATGACCCGCTGTGGTAGATAACAGTATACGACAAGTATTACCCACAAAATAAAAAAAAACAATATTAACTGTTGATTAATTAGTTCGAAAAAGTCATGAAGTTAAATGTGCAAAAGCAATAAGATGACACGTCCATTTTCACTGCAAAAGTTCAAAGTGGGTCATTTGACCCGTTATGGTATGTTCAGTGAGCCCGTGTTTGGTGCACTGAGTGCCCCAACCGATTTTTAAAAAATTACGACATTATTATTGAGACAACATACACATAATTTTGATTCTCAGGAAAATGTGTTTTTTGCACTCACGCAGATGCAAACATAGCAATTCAATATCTGTGCGTACCACTGCCAGCAGCTCTTGGCAAAAAAGTTAGGCTTTCGTGTTATGGGGCACACAGTACACCAGTGCATTTTGAAGTGAATCTAGTTGATTCTTTGCAAATAGTAAACTTTTTGGCCGTTATTTTATGCTTTCCTAATAATGAAACCAGAGATTAATTTTCTGTGTTTTAGAATGGATAAAATGTTGAAATTGTTGAACCTCGCATCACGGCGACAGCTGACTCCTGAAGAAAGAGAGTGTCTGGAGAATGATTTCGGAAGCTTGGTCAAGATCAAGAAGATGCATCAGATGCCGATGACTGCAGCTTCGATCTGGAGGCACTTCCAGACTGGCGAATTGCTCAGCTTTTGGAAGAAGTACATGCAGCATAAGAAAATCCAACTTAAGAGCAGATTCGTGACCAATCAAACGAAGAGGACGAAGAAGCCATTGAACCAAATAGAGGAACGAGGTCGTGGCTCAAAACAAAAAATTCAACCAAGTCTGGTGGTCTTCGCATTCTTACTTTACTTACTTTAGGTGGCGCAACAGTCCGGGATGGACCTGGGCCTCAGTCAACAAGCTTCTCCAGCCAGCTCGATCCCTGCCTAGCTGCCTACAGTTTCGCACGCTAAGTTGGCTGAGGTCCTTCGACTTGGGTGCGCCACCTGAGTCTTGGCCCTACTGCGCTGTCCCTCGGGAGTGGATTCGAAGACTTTTCAGACTGGAGCATTGGTGTCCATCCACTCTACATGACCCAGCCATCTCAGTCTTTGGATCTTCACTCTTCTTTCTAGGTCCATGTCGCTGTACAGTCCATACAATTCGTCGTTATATCTCCTCCTCCACTCACCGTCAATGCAGACGGGACCGAAGATCGCCCGAAGAATTTTTCTCAGAACAACACAGAACACCCTCATCCTTTTGTGATAATGTCCATGCCTCTGCGCCATAGAGCAGGACCGGGATTATTAAGGTCTTATAAAGGGTGACTTTTGTTGTCCGAGAGAGGGCTTTACTAGTCAATTATCTTCTTAGCCCAAAGAAGCAGCTATTGGCAAGAGCTATTCTTCCTTTGATTGCGCTGGTGTCGTTGTCTGAATTAATAGCGCAGCCTAGGAAGACAAAGTCCTCAACTACCTCAAAGTTATATCTGTCCAGAGTGGCTTTGTGTATAAGATGTCGATGTTGGGCGTCTTTTCTGGTTGAGAGCATGTGCTTCGTCTTGCCTTCGGTGACCCATAAGCCCATTTTCGCTGTCTGTGTCTCAATACTTGCAAAAACACCACTGACATCACGCTGCGTACTTCCAATTATGTCAACATCATCGGCATATGGGATGGACTTTAAAAGATTGTGCTTCTTGTGTTGGCGCGTGAGATTTGCACTATTCTTTTAAGAATGATTTTGAAGAGATCGCATGAGAATTAGCCTTGTCGGACCTTGATGAAGCAGCCTGCATTCTTTATCGTCATTCTGCACAGACGGACGAGTTCGGCAGGCAAACTAGACTTTGCTCTGTATAGCTCGTCTCTATAGGTACATGTTGTTATAGGCGCCATTAAAATCGATAAATAGGCGGTGTATATCGATCTGAACTTCATGCGTTTTCTCCAAGATTTACCGTAGTGTGAATATTTTGTCGATGGTGGGCTTTCCACACAGATATGGATCAATCAGATTGCTGACGAACGGCTTCAGGCATTCACACACTACAGCAGTTAAGACCTTGTATGCGATACTAAGAAGACTGATGACTCTGTTGTTGGCGCCTGTTGGGGTCTCCTTTCTTGAGGATCGAACAGACAATGCTGCGGTTCCATTCGCTGGGTATACTTTCGTCCGACCAAATCTTTCAGATGAGTTGGTGTATGTAGTCACCGCATGTCGTTTTGAGGAGCGCATCATTCAGGCCGTCTGCTCCTGCAGTTTTGTTGGTCTTAAGACAGGCTATAGTTATCTTCACTCCATCCACGTCGAGTGGAATCGTGCGACAATTAGCCAGAGTCTGTTATCGAAGGTGGTGTAGGTTATACCTTACTGTCAAACATGCCCTCCGGGCCCATCTCATCGCTTTTTATGGACGTTAGTTGTTAGATTGTCTTACTTTCTTTTTTTATGCACTGGGGATAAGATTGCTGGAATGCGGGACGATGTTAAAAATTCTTTTAAATTCCGTTGTAAGATTCCGTTTCTTTAGAATCTTTCTTGTAAAACTCAAAAAAATCCGATCATCACCTGAAGCTTTTCTCACTCAAGATATATCGACTGCTCTTTTAACTTTAGAAAAGGTAAATCCATCTTAGTGCTCGTCAGCATTGGGGAATTTTTTTAAATACACCCCCAGCTCTGACGCTTGAAAGTTCGGCGAAATCAAGTAAGCTCTTTCAGTTAAATTTTAGCCTTTTTTTTAAATCTGCTGATGATCTTGAAGTGTAAAGAACCGCAATGATCTACTGGTATAATGGTATCCCTTTTGAATACACAAGCGTCTGCAAAATATCAAGTATCTGGCAGACCAATTCTCAGATTGCAAACTTTCAGTGTCATTTTTATTGGGTATCCTGTGCAATTTTATGGTGACAACATACACGCTTCAACAACGTTGCCAAATCTTATAAAATTGGTTCCAAAATTGTATTTCTGTGTGGCAAACTTATAGGATTTGCACCATACTTGTATTAAATCTTATACAATCGAACATCTGAGACCGATATTCATCGTTTTGTTCACAGTTTTTTCATAACATTTCCTTTGAAATACGAGTATGCAGTGGCACTAAATAGCTCTTCTTGTCACACAGCAAACAAAACCATCAACTAATTGAAGAAAACATATAATCGATGCTTTGAAAGTCGACATTTCTCATGTTATTGAGGACATTCGGCCACAAATGCTTTAAAAAGTGGCTAAAAACGTTGTCACTTGGATAACATTCGTATGTACCTGAAGTTGTGTCTGCAAGTAAATTGCAGAATTTATTTCATGTATATAAAGGTATCTTGCTTAAGATAAGACTAACTGCTGGCTTCGCAGCCGATGCTGACAATTTGGAAAGACCATTTCTGCAGACTGTATAACAGCGATGAAGGACCAAATACCGCTGTCAGGCAGAATCAACCTTTCAACTTGGACGATGATGACCAACAATTCCGTCCACCCGACCTGGATGAAGTGAAGATAGCCATATCGAAGCTTAAGTCCAACAAAGCTGCTGGAGCGGATGGCCTGACTGCCGAGCTCTTCAAAGCGGCAGGCGATGACTTGGTAAGGAGCATACACCAACTCATCTGTAAAATATGGTCGGACGAAAGTATGCCCGATGAATGGAACCTCAGCATTGTTTGTCCAATTCTCAAGAAAGGAGACCCTCTGAACTGCGCCAACTACAGAGGCATCAGTCTCCTTAACATCGCATATAAGATCTTATCCGCCGTTTTGTGTGGACGCCTGAAGCCGTTCGTCAACAACCTGATAGGTCCATATCAGTGTGGCTTCAGGCCAGGAAAGTCCCCCATCGACCAAATATTCACACTACGGCAGATCTTGGAGAAGACCCATGAGCTTCAGATCGATACACACCACCATTCATCGATTTTAAGGCCGAATATGACAGCATCTCTAGAAATGGTATCTCTTGGTATCCCCGCCAATATCATCCGTTTGTGTAGGATGGTTAGGTAGGTTAAGATCTCACTGAAACCAGAAATGTAAAAAAGAACTTAGACAAGGCTGTGCTCTCTTATGCGATTTCCTCAACATCATATACGAAAGAATAGTGCAAAACTCAAGCGCCAACACAACAGGCACAATCTTTTAAAAGTCCAACCATACGCAGACTCAGGTGGCGCACGCAGCTTAGCGTGCGAAACTGAAGGCAGGTAGCAAAAGAACGAGTAAGCTGGAGACGCTTGTTGATTGATGCTCAGGTCGACCCCGGACTGTAGCGCCAGCTTAAGTAAATAAAATAA
This sequence comes from Volucella inflata, assembly GCA_928272305.1. Lineage (NCBI taxonomy): Eukaryota > Metazoa > Arthropoda > Insecta > Diptera > Syrphidae > Volucella > Volucella inflata. The sequence continues at coordinate 23,197,279 of OV743716.1, read as the reverse complement.
GTAAGGATCACATTTTAACTCTTACCAACTGTGCGGAGATTTTTAAGGAGAACCTGAAGAAGCTGAAGCTTTGTTGACTTCCGCGAAGCTTTCAATTTTATTCCGCATGAAGCTTTTTTTAATAATACAAGCTGTACTACGTTAAGCACCTTTATGAAAACAACGTGGAGTTCAATATTTCAATATCTTCAATCGTGAACTTCTCGTGCTCCTTTTGTACTTAGCTGCAGCGCAGCTTTGAACGCTTACACTCTTAATTTTTAGCTGCATGTGATTCCAGCGGTCGCTTACAATTGCAGCTTCTTTACGTTATGTCTTCTCTGAATCGTGCCACTTCTCACATTTTAGCTGCCCAGAACGTTCAGAGGTCCAGAATACTGGAGGCATGCCTTACGCTTATTGCAATCTGGTCGTCAATGTGTGTTCTATGATCTAAGGACCGCCAAGTCTTTTTATGTGTATTAAGATGAGGACACCGTGTGCTTGGTATAGTTATATTTCGCCCCACCCTAAAGTCAATAAGCCTAGGCTCGTTGCGCGTGGCGTCATGTAGCCTATGCTTGCCAGCCGTTCTTCTGAAGATGTCTTCCTTTCTAACCTGGCGTCATACTTCGAACATTGCTCAAATATCTTGTCTTATTGAGCTCTTTGAAACACTCTGACGGCTCCATCCTTGTCTTCGGCAGGGGCATGATAATGGTTTCCCATCAATCGCTAAGCAAAACCTTGCAATTGACTCACATTTATATACTAGGTATGACGCAAACAGTACTCGTACATTTTTTTTACTGCAGCCCTTTAGAAAGTCATTCGTTTTTATTCGCCGTCTTTTGATGTCGACGCAAACAACGATGCTGTGTTACCATGAAGGTATGCCAACAAGGCTGATTTACTCCATTCGTGTTAGAATTTTCCTTCAGCGTTTGCATTTTACTCAGTATCTACCCTTCTCTCGTTGGAGATGAGAGTGCCTGATAAGAGATTTCGTGATGATTTAGTTCTTTTTCGTTTAAGGCTTGTAGACAAATAAAAGTATGTGTTTAAGGGGAGGACTTCAAGCCCTTATAAGACATAAATACCTATTTCATGTTGAGAGTTAAAGACTGCGACATTCTTTGTGCTTCGTACAACATTAGCACTCCAATTCAATTTAAGTTATGAATCATAAAATCTACTGGCACGAATATTAATTTCCGTATATCCCGCCTTGTCCCAAAATCTTTTCAACCAACAAAATGACGTCATCCACTTTGCATTCAAATTTAAGTCGTTGAATTTCCGCTCATGTAAGTTTGCTTAAAATTGTAAGTTCTCACTTCTCCTTCTATGATCAAGAGATTCCACTTTTTGGGGTCAAAAGGTAAAGCGTCATCATCCCCTAAAACATAATTGAAAGAAACCATTCTTGTCCATTATCTACGGCTCATCTTTTTTGAATATTTCCATTTTTCTGTACATTTTCCTCCACCACCTCTTCTAGAAAGTTAGCTGTACCTTCACAGTTTAAAATAATATTCTCCCTCGTCAAATTTATTTCTGTCCAGACGCAGACGGTCTTCGTTAAAAGATTCAATAGACTCCATCTGGATAAAGTGGTACTGCACCCACTGGTTCTGCTCAAATGATCACGTCTGCCACAGAGATTGCTCTAAGTAACTTTCATGAACGTGCCCAGCAGAACAAGCACTAATGGAGCGCCCACAAATATATGTAGGTTCTCGTAGATTGAAAGCCACATAAGTATCCCTCAGCAATAGACAGGTGGTAAAATGATATAACCCACAGTCTCTAATGACAGTCCCGTTGATAAATATACACGTCCACACCATTGCTTTGGTTTTTGCTCCCCGCCTCGCCAAACCCATACACACTTTAATCCTCTTCTTTATGAGAAACCACTGCCATGATGATGGTTATGATGATGATACGAGTATCCTCATCTACACCTTCTCGGTTAGATGCCATTTCTAGCATAAAATTTTGCATTCCACCCGGGGTCTTTTCCGCTAGAAAAACGAAAACGATTGAAACGAGCATCCTGTCGTCCAGAGCGACGATGATACATGGATTGTACCCACGTGAATTAGGCTAAACCACATATCTGTGCCTCCACTCCAACTTCGTTCTCCATAAAATTGCAAAATTCCTTCAAGGATATGCTTCCGCGCTAAGCACTCATCCACAGACCACAGGCAACCACACTTTAGCCCAGTTATAGCGATATACCATAGCTGAACCATACCTCAGCAATCACATACCGCCGGGGCTATGAAAGAATCTTTCAGGTGCTGCCGTGTGCAAACGTGTCCTGGATGCTAAAGCAGCTCCATCTGCCTCGCATTCATCCAACCGCCTATACAAAAAAAAAAAACGACCACAAGGTACATTATCGATTTGAAAATTTTCCAAAAAAACAAAAAAAAGAACCAAAAGTATCCCTCCTTTGCAAAAGTTTGCCACGAATATGAGTATCCCCAAAATATCTGCTGGTGCAAACTGTTGATGGTAAAATATTTTCAGATAAACCTACGTTGGGCCCAGGGGTATTCGTTGTATCGGAGCTTTGACGCCATTCGAAGGACATACAACAATGCTGTGGTGCTTCTTTTGCTTTCGAAATCGTTTCCCAAATTTTTTACATCCTCTCTTGTGAGTTTTAATTTCTGTTAAGCAAAAGTTTACGTACACCAAACAACAGTAACTCAGCAAATCTACCCTCGCAATCGATGCGAAAATATTCGTATATCTGCTTACCCTTGTTTAAGTGCGTGTTACACCCAAAACAGGGGTTGATTTCATTTATCTTTTTTTCCGTAATTTTTTGTTTCTTGTGATTTTGTTTTCCCTTCCCACTCTTAATCATATACTTTTACTTCTACAACACTACCTTTCAGAACCATCTGCAAGTAGTGTTGCCAGTGTTTAAAAATGAAATTTCCCAATTTCGAGTCGCAAAAATCCTTTCTTGGTTGCCTTTAAATTGCCACAAATAATTCATTCACATAAATGGGCAGACTTGAATTCACTTTTACTTATTTTTATGCTGTATATCCACGCTTCGAACATGGCTTACCTCAGGCTTCTAAATTTGAACCGTTGCTATTTACAAGACTGAATAACTTTTCGTTCAAACCCCTTTCTTATCGTTGTGACCTTGTTAGAATCTATTCATTCACTTCAACAGGTGAGGGTTTTCAGAGCTTCATAAGAATCTCCCGAAAGGCTGAATCGGAAAAAAAAATCCAAGAAGTGTCATCAACACTTAGGCGGTCACTTTTTCTAAAATAACGAAGAACTCCTGGTGAGCTACCATCTATTTGTTTCAGTAAGCGAGCCAGAGGTACAAGGTGGCGTAAAATTAATCATCGTATCGGAAGGTGTTATAATTTCTGCAAATGACATCAAAGGTCAATCATATTTGACATTTGTGAACTAGACAGCTGCAGTATAAAAACAGACAAGCAATGGAGCGCTACACTCCGCTGTCAAGCCATCCTCAATCTCAAGAACGAAGTGGGCGATTTTGTGTCGAAAATCATCATGAGGGACGAGGCGCATTTCCATTTGAGCGGTTACGACAAAGAGCAAAATCTTTGTCTCAAAATCCGCGTGTGATGCAAGAAGAGTGGCCAGCGAGATCGCCCGATTAAACCATCCCAGACTTCTTTCCTTGGGGTTACACGAAGTCGCTGGCTTATGCAAACAAGCCTCAGACAATCGAAGCCCTTAAGGAGAATATTCGACAGGAATGCGAACAGTTATCATCGGAAATCTTGCGGAAAGTTATGGAAAATGCGTTAAATCGGGTACAAATGTGTATCAACACTAGCGGCAGCCACATGGCGGATATGATCTTTTCCACTTAACAGAAAACAGTTCAAAATAAGGATCACTCAAATCATTTTTCTTTATTAAGTAAACAAGTAATTCAGAAACAAAATTGGATGATTAATTTTGCGCCGCCTTGTACTTATTTAACAGTAGCTACAGCAAGTACAAAAGATGCTCCAATTTCGCCAAAGAGTCATTATGTTGGTCCAGATGGCATCTTGTTATCTCAATATTGCACCGAATCAAAGAAAACTTTCTGAACTACACCGATCCCAGACCGTGGGTTCCTCCAGATAGCCCTTTAATGGCAGCTACACCGGGATACGAAAAGAAGTTGAGCTCTGCTATTTGTTGTCTTTTGTTGTTGTTTTTGTATGTTTCTATGTTCCCACGTTGGAGGCTGCCTTATTTGTCGACGGTAAGCCTATATATTTCTGCTGCTCTTTCAGTCGTCTATCAGTGGAGTGATGGATTAAAGAGGGGTCGGCGTTCCTTCATCCATCTAATCTGACATTTCAAATTGATGCTTCGTTGGGGTGCGTTTAATTACATAAGCTGTCCACCTGCACCCCACTGTCGCTCCTCTGTTTATCTCTTGTTGGGGTATTGCTAGAAAAGACATCGTCGTCTCTTCACATCTCGATCGCTTTGTCCTCGGTTAGCTCGCTAGTTAACTGCATTCACATCAATTGTGGGATGTGATGCTGGTGTTTATACACGCATCGGTTACGGGATGTAGTGTTTCTTAAGCCTCCCTGTTACTTGGCTCCAGGGTTCGTCCGCCGACCCATCATCATAATGTTGACATATCTAGCTTGAAGGAATCGTCCGTCCCAATACTATTGCCCAAACAATATAAAAGGGATTATTGACTCTGCTGGGTATATCCATCATTACATGTGATAACAGCGGCACTGGGGACATTCTAACATCTTTTCTTCCGCTCTTTTAGCAAATTTTGCACGATAAAGAAGAATCAGAAGACGCACGTATGAATCGGTACTTGTAGCGTCCACGTACCACGTATCACGATCGTCAATGCAGGAACTGTGAGAAATGCAACGAGATTGTGTTAAATTTGCTGAATTTGCGGATCATATTGCGATATCCGCTATCTTTGATCAAAGAACAAGGTGACATAATGCTTACACGCTTTCGTTCGCTCTGAAACAGCAGACGACGACCAAATCTTGGCTACAGTAAGCGTTGTTAGGCATTCGACAACATCGGAGATCACTCAGCGGCTTAACATCGCCCATACAACTGTTTCGCTAGAGACTAAAAAGGCTTCGAATGTCGATGGATGTTTGGGTTCCTCACGAACTCAGTCTTTAGTCTTAGGCATACTCTTCTTCTAGACATCTAGTAGTCTCTAAAATATAGCTAATGTTCTAAGCAAAGAACGATCAAGATAGCATGAGTTATCCCACGCAACCTAAATGGGGCCTTACCCCTGATAACACAAACTAAAGTGAAAATAAAAAGGCCTTTCCTCTATTTATGCAAGAAGTCTGTAAGCTTACACGACGATAGCAAGAGCTATTTTCGACCTAACAAAACGGATGCTTGCACCGCTGACGTATTAAGAAAATCCGCTTTATCCGACATGTTTCGATATTTTCGACATGCAACTTGCCATTAACTTTGCCTTCGAACTGAATGACACTCAACAATGAAAAAAAACCTAAATGTGGAGCATGCTAGTCTATTCAGGGTGTGGAAGGGTCTCACTTAATCAAATTCATTGCCCAACATTTTTAAGATAAGGTAATATTGTGAGAGTAATGTTCCTCCAGTACTGTGGATGTCCGAACGTTCCAAGGAGCCAACATCGACTCGGACCATTACCTTGTTGTAGCCAAGGTACGGTTGCGGATATCCCGAACCAAGAGAGGCTAATATTGTGAGGAAATTCAAAGTCAGACAGCTTCTGATGTGCTGAGTTTCATTCGACCACAGCAACGACACCCCTGGTGTGATAACGAATGCCAGCACGCACATCCAGCTAAGCAATATCCATATGAAACAGCGCTGCTTGGAAACACTAGAGCTGCTCACGAGCTCTATGAGCAGAACAGAAGAGACGAACACCGGCTTCGAAGGAGGAAAAAGAAGTAGCCACGGACGCAAACACCGAACCGAAGCCTGTAGAGACGAACAAGAGAACATCGTAGTAGAGTCGATGCTGGGGTAGCAGCAGTCGATGCTGAAAATTTGGAAAGAGCATTTCTGCAGACTGTATTGCATCGCATAAAAGATTGTTTGCTGTGTTGTGTGAACGCCTGAAGCTGTTTGTCAATTACCTGATTAGTCCATAGCATTGTGGCTTCAGGGTAGGAATGATCTCGGCAGATCGGCATCGGAGAAAACTCAAGATCTTCAGATCGACACACACCATCTTTTTAACGATTTTAAGGCCGCGTATGACAGCATCTAAGGAGACGAGCTATACAGAGCAATGTCTAGTATTGGCACCCTGCCAAATTCGCCCGTGTGTGCAGGATGACGATGAAGAATGCAAGCTGCGCCATCAAGTTTGGTAAAGATCTCACCAAGACCTTTGATGTCAAAAAAGGTTTTAGACCAAGTTTATTATAGTATGAGGCATAAGCAGATATCATATTAACGTAGAAGCAAAAAAAATAAGTCTTTTTGTTTACGGCAAGATGGGCTCACTAGGTGGGTCCAAAGAAAAAGGTTGGGATAGGTAGATATGATTCTGGGCTAGTCAAGGTGCTCTTAAGTGTCTCCCAAGTCTCCTTAGTTAATATAAACATCGACACCACCTTCAATATCATTCGAGGAATGCCTTCCTAAACACTAGCCTTTGGGCTCTGAAGGTATTAGAGAAACCAACACAGTGTCCTGGGTTCCCTCTACGGGCCTTAAAGATACCTTGAGTCCCAGCCCTCAAGCTGAAAGGGACAATGTTGACCAAACTTTCGGCTTAAGGGTTTAGTTTAGAGAATTGGATACAGCGGGCCCATGCAAAGCTTTTTCATTGTTCAAGGATCGTTTCCTTTCAAACAAATAGAGTCCTTAGTCCTGGCACATTATCTCCTGAATGCCTTGTTTGTAGTAAAAGGTAAACCATTTATTGGTATCTTTTTGAAACACATGTTATCTTATCACTGACAGCTCATATGCGCTCAAAAAATAGCCGAAAGTCAGATTTATATGTTCCGGATTTGAAATGAATCAATGGGGATGTGGGAAATATTGTTAAGTTACTTTCCATTTCCCGAGATAGTGCGAACTTTGCAGCTGGTGTACGGAAGTTTACTAAGAAAGGTCGACATTGATTTGCTGATTGATAACCAAACATATTCCCTAATTTGTCCTGTATGATCAACGGGGAATATCGCAACTGTTGTCGAAAGTGTGCTCCTTAAACCGGGAATCTGCATGGGCCAAAGATCTTAGCAACTGAACATCATCGCACTAACCTGAGGAGAATATTGCATAAAGATCTCGGATTACTCGCTTACTAGTTCCAATTGACTCAAGGATTAAAGCAAAATGACCATCTGCTTCATTAAATTCTCTGTTGGGCTTTAGAGCAGCTCGAAATTCACAAAAATTGCTACATTTTGGGCTAGGGAAATGGTTAAAAATTGAAGAATAGGACTTGAGAGAGCTATGGTTTCAGGAAGATGGAACTTTGTGCCACACAAGCCGTCTAATAATCGCGTAATGCCTTGAGACCTTTTTATGTAGGTTCCCATTAAAGATCGATGCTATGTGTATAATGCAAAGACGACTCAAGTACCGAAGAACAAAAAATTCAGGCGATTCGTGAAACAATGGCCAAAACCGTCGAAAACGTATTGGGTTGAAAGGATAGATTATTGTCAAGCCATCCTAGACAGTCATTTAAATGAAAAAAAAATGTATTCACTGAAAACTATTGAACAATGATTTTTAAAGACTTTTTAAAAGGATACCAACAGATAGCCCACCATCGTCGGTAAAAGTACCATACTCGTACATGCCGCAAAATATCGCAAAATTCTCTCGCGCTGGCATCACTTTTTGCACATCCCCAATGTGCCACACAAATAATACAATACGACTCCCCAGCCCCAAGGGTGGGTAAAAATTCATGGCTTCTCCCTATGGGGTGGCTACAGAAATGAAACAACGGGTGGTACTTTAAGGCGGCGCGAACTCCAGCCACCCTCTCAGCTGGCAGCTAAAGATTTTGAATTTTAACGAGCCAAAGGCGTTTGTAGAAAAAAACCACGGCCAGACGTTTCCCTCTTCGGTGCGTGTTTTAGTTTCGATTATGAATTTCCCTCAAGGATAGCAGGATGGAATCTCAACTCCTAACAATTCCCCATTAGCACCACCAAGGAAACTACAATATTTCACATACTTCGAGCAAAGTTTCAATGAGATACGAACGAATATGCCATCCGGATTGTACCCACGTCCATACTCGATATCAAATTGAGATAATCAAAGAAGGGTCTCGTCCTAATGGGGGTTAAAATTCCTTTCTCTTTGGCAGCAAGGACAGGTGATTGGCGACACTTAATTACAGGCCATTTGGAAAAAGTTTTGTCGATTACGCGTGGGGTTAACACAATATTTGTCGAAATCTAGTCAAAAGTCGAAAAGGCGCCGCCGAAAACAATCCACAATGACGAAGGTGATGTGCCGTAGACAAGGGTGCAGAACTGTGAAATGGGTGTCCTGTCAGAAATTTTGCTTTGTTCTGCGATTTTCTTTTCCAACAAAAAAAAAAAAAAAAAAAAACTTTCCACGAGTTTTTTTGTCGCTTTTTATTTTTACTTGTTTTTTGTGTGTTGGATGGAAGAAAAGACAGAGCAAAACTTTACGATAAAAGTTTGATTTATACGCGGGGCGAAGGCAGAAGACGGTCGGTCGACTGAATGTCTATTCTCGGTCCGGAGGGACAGAAGGATTTCTTTAGAAACAGAGATGACCATTAGTGTGTTTTGTTGCACAGAGAAGATTGTGCTGAGTGGATAAAGTTGTTTTTGTTTTTTTTTTTCGTTTTTTTTTTGTCCCTCAAGTGGAAACGTGGTTAGGGCAAGTAGAGTCCTCATATATTGTCCTTATATTGCCTTTTATAATACTCTGTATCGAGAGACACGCAAAGGATTTTCAGATCAATACATCAGAGAGTGGAATGGGGGAGGATGTTGTGTGTACGATGGTGTGATGAAATTTATTGACATAAGATGCTGGTTCGAGTGCGACTTTCAAAAAGACGATTTATTTGGTTTTTTACGTTAGAAAACGATGTGTACTTTGAAAATTGTTTTCGAAAATATTGTTTAAGTGCAGTAGAAGGCCAATCGAACAGTTGTACTATGGAAAACTGTGCTCCATTTAACAAAGAATGTGTGGAAAGGACAGAATTATTTCAAGGTAACATCGCTCTTGTGAAAGCAGTTTACATAATATTCGAAAGCATATGGCAATCGCCTGATTCGAAGTGAATTTCATAAAATAATTCCTTAACATCTTGCGGCCCTCTCATAGGTAAATTATGTTCAACTAGATCTACTTCACAATGCCAATCCAAAAACTTCGAGATTATATTCTATATGCCGAAAATAGTCAGCTTGATCTAGTTGGTGCACACTTTTACAGCCACTTCACAGTTTCTGGATTCCAAATCTAATGGAAGCTTTATGGTTATGTCGGAGTCCTAGAAGAGAGATGGCGATTCAAGAAAAATCATAAGGCTGCCACAATGTCAATGAGGCTACTTGCACCGGTCTGTATAGCCAGGTCCTGACCCACCAAGGTTAGGGGTTGCAGTTTGGTGACAATCAACAACCCCGGTTACGGACGGATATAATGTTTCTGTGAGGTATCCAGCAAACGCTAAAAAGACAACGAATTTCAGCTTTGCTTACTTACTCAACGAGCTCCCGACCTGTGAAAGTCTTTGGCTGAGACAACACAGCTTTCTATCGGCTGTGATCCCGGCCACGCTGCTTACATTTGTCTAGACCTAGCTTTCTGTCATCCACGATGGCTTGATATTTTAAACGGAGATTCGGGCTTCCTTGCCGTTTCAAATCTGGGGGAATCGAAGAATTTCTTGGCTAAGGATTATTGTCCATTCGCGAGCCAATGTAGTCGACGGGTTTTAGCTTTTTGGATTGCATGCACAGTCTGTCTAGTTTGCGGTTGTGTCTTCTCCTCCGAAGATTCTTTCTCTCGAAAGAGTTTAGTATATATTCTCCTTTCTTGCACTCAGTGCCGGAAATCAAAACTGGCAGAATCAATCTTTTATAGAGTTTACACTTGGTCATCCTAGTTTTGAACCTATTTGTTTTGCCAAACCGGAGTAGCAGCCGTTTCCCAGGGTAATTCTTCGTCGGATCTATACTTAGGTTTCATTCGTGGAATTGATATTGACTCCGAGGTATATGAGCTTGCAGCTGTTGCTGCCAACAGTGGCTTTTTGCCCTAAACGGTAGACATATGTTTCTTTCCTTGCTGATTGCATGTATTTTGTCTTGTCCTAACTTCGCCGGCTCTTCAATCGGCCTCTTCTTCTTCTTATCCTTTTATTAACCCTTTCCTCGTTATACGAACTTATGCGTAACGAGTTTCCCATTTTTACTGCATCGCTGCTGCTCCGCTTATGGGGTTGGCTAATGTCGCAGACCGCAGAACGCGTCTACATAATGCTCGGTCCTCGATCGCTTCAGTGGTAAGCCCCAGGCGTTGTTGCGCATTTGCCATCTGAGAAATCCAGGAATTCTTTTTCCGACCTCGTTTTCTTACAGTTGGAGTGACCGTAGTTGATAGTGCCTTTTTTACCGGATTTTCCGCAGATCTTCTTTGAACGTGGCAGTACCAACTTATTCTATTCGCCTCAAGCTGTTCGGTTACCGAATTCTTTATATGTAGACTTCCTCTTATACGCGTAGATCTAATACAATCGCGTTTAGTGACTCCACTAGACATCCTTAACATTTTCATTTCCGCTGCCGTCATTTTGTTTTTAAACGCTTCGTACATTGTCCAGCACTGTGAACCATATATAAGAGCTGGTCTTACAACCGTGGTGTAGAGTTTCCCCTTTAATTTAAGTGGAAATTTTCGGTCGCAAAAGATTCCCGAATTTTCCCGCCATTTCATCCATCCCACACTAACTCTGTGGCTTACGTCGTCGTCACATTTCGCTTCAATGTTAACGATTGATCCTAAGTACTTAAAGGTAGTGCTTTTCGGAAGAACTATTCCGTCTAACATTATATCCGGAACAGGTCGCAACGGATGCGCAAATGGGCACGTCAAATGCTCTTTGAACGACTTATTTTAAACCCGTTTCTCTCTAGCGCATTTCTCCATGAATCTAAGGCGTTCTGTAAATCTTCGACGTTATCGCTAAGTATAACTGCGTCGTCAGCGAAGAGAATTGGCGTTACACTTGCTTCGCGCATGCAGTCTTTTAAAAGATAGTCGAATACTACGTTAAAGAGGAAAGGGCTAAGTACGCTTCCTTGATGCACTCCGACATTAACTGGAAATTCTCTCATTAGTCCAGCAGAGCTTTTAACCGCAGTTTTCACGTTTCCGAACATGTCTTGTATTATTCTAACATACGTTTCCGGTACGTTTTGAGACCTCAGCGCGGCCCATATGAGATCCCTAGGCACTCGATCGAATGCTTTCTCGAGGTCGATAAATACCATGTGTAAATCCTTAGACGAATCTCGGTGCTTTTCCATTATTATTCGTAGGCTTTGGATAGCGTCCACCGTCGATCTTCCTTCAACAAATCCACACTGGCTATTATCGAGCTTTATTATTTGTCGAAGACGTTCATTTAAGACTCTTTCGACGATTTTCATTGTGTGTGACATAAGCTTGATTGAACGGTAGTTGTTGCATTCTCGAGTGTCGCCTTTTCCTGTGCATTATGGAACCAAGAAGCTACTTCTCCATTGATTCGGCATAGGTTGTCCACATTTTAATTTATTTAAAAGTTTCGATAGCCAAACGCTGCCGATCCCCTCCATCTTCGACCAAAACTCTGATGGAATGCTGTCTGGTCCCGCCGCTTTCCCCCGCTTCATTTTTCCAATTGCTATACTTATTTCTTCGATTGAAAAGTCCGAAACTTCCTCCTCGAATAGACCAGCTGTCGGCACGATATCACGTGGAAACTGTTTGTTAAGCAACTCCTCGCAGTATTCAAGCCACCGGTCACAAATCTCCTTTTCATTTGTTAATAAGCGACCGTCTGCGTCTCTTCAATCGGCCTATGAGCCTCAATTTAACTATCGATATCAATACCAATACCGCGTACCCCAGTAGTTGGGCAGATCTTTTAAAGATCCTGCCCTGCTCCACAACTAGATTGAAGAAAGCGCAACTTCTTGCCGAAATTCGGTGCATGTCTAAAATAGTTCAGAAGAACCTCGGTTTTCCAGTTTCACGCGACAAAATTTGATCAGTTTTGTCGGGATTCCGAATTCCGCCATAGCCTTGTTGAGCTCCTTAAGATAAATGCTATCATATGCTGCTGTGAAGGCGTTGAAAATGTGGCGAATGTCGATTTGGAATTGGTCGGTCTCTTCCAGGACTTGCTTCAGTGTGAAAATTGAGTCTATTATCTATCTGCAGCGCTGGAGGTCACACTGGAACATGCAGAAAGCCTTCAGAAAGATAGCTATATCGAAGCTTAAGTCCAACAAAGCTGCTGGAGCAGACGGCCTGACTGCCGAGCTCTTCAAAGCGGCAGGCGATGACTTGGTAAGGAGCATACACCAACTCATCTGTGAAATATGGTCAGACGACAGTATACCCGATGAATGGAACCTCAGCATTGTTTGTCCGATTCTCAAGAAAGGAAACCATCTGAATTGCGCCAACTACAGAGGCATCAGACTCCTTAACATCGCATGTAAGATCTTATCCGCCATATTGTGTGAACGCCTGAAGCCGTTCGTCGACAACCTGATAGGTCCATATCAGTGTGGCTTCAGGCCAGGAAAGTCCACCATCGACCAAATATTCACACTACGGCAGATCTTGGAGAAGACCCATGAGCTTCAGATCGATACCCACCACCTATTCATCGATTTTAAGGCATCGTATGACAGCATCTATAGAGACGAGCTATATAGAGCAATGTCTAGTTTTGGCATCTCTGCCAAACTCGTCCGTCTGTGCAGGATGACGATGGAGAATGCACGCTGCTCCATCAAGGTCGGTAAAGATCTCACCGAGACTTTTGATGTCCAGAAAGGATTTAGACAAGGCGATGCGCTGTCATGCGATTTTTTCAACATCGTACTTGAAAGAATAGTGCAAAACTCACGAGCAAACACAAGAGGCACTATCTTTCAAAAGTCCGTCCAACTACTCGCATACGCCGACGATATTGACATAATCGGGAGAAAGCAGCGTGATGTCAGTGGCGCTTTTGCGAGTATTAAGACGGAAGCGGCGAAAATGGGTTTAGCGGTCAATGAGGGCAAGACCAAGTATATGCTGTCAAGCAAAAAGGACAACCAACACCGACGTCTCGGACAGAACGTCACCCTCGACAGATATAACTTTGAGGTAGTTAAGGACTTTGTCTACCTAGCCTCCGCTATAAATACAGACAACGACACCAGCGCTGAGATCAAGCGAAGAATGACTCTTGCCAACCGCTGTTTCTTTGGGTTAAGAAGGCAATTGAGTAGCAAAGCCCTCTCTCGGACAACAAAAGTCACCCTTTATAAGACTTTAATTATCCCGGTCCTGCTCTATGGCGCATAGGCATGGACATTATCAAAAATGGATGAGGGAGTTCTTGGTTGCTTCGAGAGAAAAATTCTTCGGGCGATCTTCGGTCCCGTCTGCATTGACGGTGAGTGGAGGATGGGATACAACGACGAACTGTACGGAATGTACAGCGACATCGACCTAACCAGAAGAGTGAAGATCCAAAGACTGAGATGGCTGGGTCATGTAGAGCGTATGGACACCAATGCTCCGGTCCGAAAAGTATTCGAATCCGCTCCCGATGGACAGCGCAGTAGAGGAAGGCCAAGACTCAGGTGGTGCACGCAAGTGGAAGAGGACCTCAGCCAACTTTGCGTCCGAAACTGGAGGCAGCTAGCCAGGGATGGAGCTGGCTGGAGAAGCTTGTTGACTGAGGCCAAGGTCCACCCCGGACTGTAGCGCCACTTAAATCAAATCAAATCAATCAAGATTAAGATTTTCGCAATCTTAATGTGCAACTACATTATTTCTCTAATACATCAAATACATTAGAGTTGAGCATGTTATGAGTGACATACGAACATGTCAGAGAGCGGCAAGAATGGTTCTTTCTGCACACTCTTCTCCAAATTTTTAGTCCTCACAAAGCTGAATGTCAATGCTACTGAATACGAATGTTAATTTGCGCTTTTTGATTTATGTGAGAATGACTTGTGAATTATTTAAGTTGCTTGGAGACTACGACAAAAGTTATTCGCCAGTACCTTACTTGATATTTCCGCAATTGTCTTAGTTCAAGGTAAACCTAGACCAACTTCAACTAATATAAAAACTTTTAGATCCTTCTGTAGGTGGTATGTACTAAAATAGCTTTACGACTTCGATTCCCCTTTCAAGTTCGAAAATTACTAAAGTTTGCTAAACTTACCCCACCAACTGATACGACAGAATTTCTATAATTTTACCTTCAGATAAGTTTCTATCTTTTATAACCCATCTATGGTTACATGGAAACAATTCCAAGAATAATCCAAATATTGTATTTAGAAATCTCCCAACGGACACAATGTAGACATCATTAAACTAACTCGTTCTGCATTAAGAAATCACTTTTGGAAATTCCAAAACACTGGCTGAGAGAGTTGTTTCTATTGTTCGTGGTTCCAAGTCAAAACTCTGTGAATAATTTATAAGAGCAAATGTCCATCGTTTAAACTACGACACGTCTGCTCACTTTAAGGATTTGAATATTTAAGGAAGCATACTACCTTAGGTGAGCAATATACTCGTACCATAGAACGGTGCTGTTGGTATAGGTAAAACTCTAACTCTGAGTTCATCTAGGTATGTTTTTTCCGTTTCACGTGCTCACCTATTTCGAATTAGAACGTGGTTTCGTCTAAGCTATATTGGCACCAGATGGACTGTGATAATAGAATTGCCATTCCTCCACTCATTGCTGCATCTGACTTGGATGAATCTACTCGTATATCGGATTCCTCCATATCCAATCCTCATGTAATCTTGTGCTTATTTTCTGTTGCCTTTCCTCATCTCAGTCGATTTCCATTTCATGGCCAATTCTCTGGGGATGGATTAAAAGTTGCCGTATCCGTATCTCTCTACCTCTCAATGGGAAAAGGAGACTGAAATTGGAAAGGGTTGGTTGTTGGGTAATTTTATCGATCCATGATGTATCTGAAAGTAACTTTTGGTATACGAAAGGCAATCCTATTACCACACTTGCATTAGGAACTGATGAATAACATGGCATAGATACACAAACTCATACTTGTTGTTGTATTTGTAGGCGTAATGAAAATGAATTCGACTAGGAATTCGATGACGAATTCAGGGAGACTCTCAATCGAAAAGCGGAGTTCCATCACAGGAAAATGCCATTTTAGAGAACAACAAAGCAAGAGATTTCAATTAGAGATACAGCAAGAAACAATTGTAAAAGTATCTTTCCTACCAATTTCGAGATATCAAAATTTGAGAAGCTACGTAAATGTAAGCACATCCTCAATTGATATTTGTCTTATGAGTTGCCTAATCAGTAAAAAGCAAGGCTATTAACCTACTAGGTGCTTGAACCTACTAGATATACGAGTAAATAAAAAATTAGGAAATCCGTCTGCAAAGTCAATTATTTTTCTGGAGCCTTGAGACAAACATACGACACTTTAATTCAACTCAATGGCACCCTGGTTCATCTTATTCTCAACATTCATTTAAAATGAGGACATGGGCTAGGATTACCCAGCGATTCATTGTGAGGTATCTGGGCCTATTCCTGATTCAAAGGTGCCTCCAAAGAGTGGTTTCTTTTGAATTAGACTTCTAGTTTTCTACACACCGGGTAGGCTCACGTTCTTTGCTGACTAAATAACTAGGAGTCTTCCTACCTTGCTTAGATATATTTAGATACAGACACACCAGGATCAGTTTTATAAAATACGCTCTTCTCCTTCAGATATAAGACCTATTTCAAGGATCAGATGCATCTATATGAGTTAGGTTGTGCCGACTGTGGAACGTCACTCTAACGCTTCCTTCTAATCGCATTCTTCCTCCGTTCAAAGGCATTTTTCGTATGTTGTGAGGCTGATGGATTTTTGTCCACAATAGTTGATGGCTTGACGCAGACAGTCCGAATGCAAGTTCAGTTCATCCTCTAAGCCTTGCCTAGATGGTTTAATGCTAGTCTCATAACCCGCGATCTCTTTCTGTTTTAGAACATGAGATTTAGTTCGAAATGTGTCCAAAGGAGCCATCCATTTCGAAGTAGGTTGAACATGATGAAGAATCTCAGTAAAGCCTTAAGACCAATTTGGTTATAGCTACTAATAAAGATTCTCCTCTCACTTGCTTCTTGCCATTTGTCATTTAGATTGAATACTTCTCCGTTTGAAAGGCGGATACCATTAATAGTAAGGTTCAACATTGTCATGCTCCTCAAGGAAACCAGCTTCACGTTCTAAACAGGCTCTGGAGCCACTGACAGCCTACTCATATCGAAAGAAATAGTTCATTCAAGTAAGCGGTTCACCTAAGGAAGAGATCTGTGCAGGGACAGTTGGCAAGCATAGTCTAGACGACACCACATCTGACAAAGGGCTTTGGCTTACCGACTTTACGTCAGATTCAAAGTGGGAATGAGAATTTCTCAAGCGCCATAACAAAAAATGTTGAAATCAGAGCGCCGCAACTAATGTGCTGGGTTTCACTCGACCGCCATCAAGAAATCCCTGGTTTGATGAGGAATGCTGACAGAACGTCTAGATGCAAGAAGATCCGTAGGGAAAGCGACTGAAGACATCCAGAGTATTTTCGAAGTAAAAAAGGTGAATACAATATTCGGTTCTATTTGCGTTTACGGACTTTGGAGGAGAAGATTCAGCAGCGAACAATACAAGCTGTTCAGCGACATCGACCTTATCAGAAAACTGCGCACTAGCCAGTTCAAATCGTCAAAACAAGAGGTTACATGGGGTTGTGTCTGAGGAGGACGACGAGGAGGTAAAGGAAGAGAAGGTTAAAATACTTGGTGGCCAATTCCATCGCCGACAAGGGTATACAAAAGGCAACTTTTTTGACAGTCTGCGGTCCAGAGTGTTTCGATTTGGCAGAGACACTTATTGCTCCAAAAAATGTTGAAGAGGTGAATTGTTCGACAATCGTTGATGTGCTGACTTAACATTTTACCCCAACACCCTCTGGAATTGCTGCGTTCTTTAAATTCTTCAAGAGGGATCAGCAGCTCAAAGAGACGGTTGCCGGATATATTGCAGAACTTCGTCGATTAATCATCGACTGTAATTTTCAATGCGAATTTGTTGATCACATGCTGCGGGATAGGCTAGTTTGTGGACTGAAGAACACCCACTTGCAACACAGTCTGCTGACAGAGAACAATTGTACTTGGCTGTAACTGGTTCGATTCGTTGGGAATTGTCGTTCAGGGTTTGCACAATGTTCGATCGTCGCTAGAATAATTGCTCGAGAAATATTCGTCACTTATCGCAGAGGAGTTGGGCACGTACGTGGGGGAGGATATTAGACTCAACCCTTGCGTGCGTCCTTTCAAGCTGCCAGTCAGAAAGGTTCCTTATGCTCAACGACAAGCAATCGAAGCTGAGATCAACAAACAAGTTCAACAGGGGACTCTAGAGCCGACTGAATATAGCGACTGGCTGACACCTATTGTTCCGTTTGCTAAGTCTGATGGTTCAGTCCTCATTTGTGGGGACTACAGGTGCACTGTTAATAAGGCTCTAACGCCCCATTGTTTCCCAACCCCGTCGGTCACGGACATTTTGGCATCCATGCCAGCAGGCACTACGTTCGCTAAAATTGATTTACCACAGGCGTACCAGCAAATGGTGGTGGACGAAGAGTCATTAAAGTTTCTCACGCTTATTACACACAAAGGTGCGTACAAGGTAAGAAGGCTACCATTCGGAGTCTGCACTGCTCCGGGAATTTTTCAAATGCGAATTGAGCAGCTACTGCGAAGGATACAGGGAGTAACCATTTATTTTGATGACATAGTGGTCATCGCTCAAAACTCATCACAGTTAGTGGAAACATTGGACGAACTTTTTCGACGGTTAAGCGATGTTGGGTTACGCCTCCGAAAGGACAAGTGCAAGTTTGATTTGTCATCTACCTCTTTTCTCGGCTATGAGATCGATCACCGGGGGATCCATCCGTCAGATGATAAGGTTCGGGTAATTCAAGAAACTCCCCGACCTGTGGAAAGAAATTACGCACAGATCAATAAAGAGGCTTTGGCAATTATTGCGGGTGTGAAGAAGTTCCATAGTTTCCTGTATGGTCGACCGTTTTCGATCATTACGGATTATAAGCCACTAATTGGGTTATTTAACCCAGAAAAGCCAACTCCGGTCATACTTTCGCCAAGGATGCTCAGGTGGAGTGTTTCCTTGAATGGATACAACTTCAGAGTGCAACATCGATCTGGGGAGAAGAACTGCAATGCTGACGCACTCAGTCATTTACCCGCCATTTCAGCAGAGTCAAAAAAAGTTCTTAATTGGGCGTTACAGGGATGGCCGGGGCGACAGTTAGACGAAAAATTCAAGCCATATATACAACACCAGAATGAGATCACAGTAAATAATAAATTTCTTGGTTCACGCCTTATAGATGCCGCTCGGGACACCTTCTTAAAATGCTGCATGCTGGTCTACCAGGTGTTGTTAAGATGAAAGCTCTTGCCAGATGTTATTATGGTGGCCACACATAGACGCTGACATCGAAATAACGGCGAAGAGGTGCATAACGTGTGAAAAATCACGTCCAGAAAAGCCTAAAGCTGTTGTTCATCCTTGGGAGGAGACATCAAAGTCATGGTCTCGCCTACACGTGGATTTCCTGGACCCTTTTCAGGGCCAAACCTTTTTTATTCTTGTCGACTCATATTTCAAATGGGTTGAGGTGAAAACTGTGTCAACAACCAACTCACAGTGTGCAATTAATAGTTTGCGATCCATCCTTGCAACTGGGTTACCCGATTCTATTGTCTCCCACAATGGAACGGCCTTCACTTCGGATGAATTTGGCGCATTCTGTAGAAGAAACCTGATATCTCATATTCTAACAGCGTCTTTTCATCCAGCGAGTAATGGCCAAGCTGAAAGGATGGTTCGAACAACGAAGGAGTACCTAAAGCACAACCGGGTGGGCAGCTTACAACTTCGACTGGCAAGATTTTTACTTAGGCAACAACTGGTAAGTCACCTGCGGAATTGCTTCTTAAGAGGATACCGATGACGTATTTCGACAAACTGCAACCGGACAACAACCGAGTGCGATCATCCAAGAAGGGTTCCCCAACAACTTCTGCAACACAACGAAATGTCAACGAACCAGTGTGGGCGAGGAATTACTCCAGTGGACCTATGTGGACTCCCGCCATGATGGTCCCGTTTTATACGCTCTGATAACAGAAGAAGGTAAAACAATCAGGGGGCACTCCGGTCAACGTCCCTCTAAGAACCAAGATAACAAGGCAGAGACCTCTGAGGAAGATCGAGAAGGTACAGTAGTTTCCCCACTTCACCAAGAGTAGCCAGAGGAAATAAAACATCACCAATTCAACATGAGCAACCTATACCAGACCTGAGCCGTTCCGAAAGAATTCGCAACAGGAACACTACGTTAAGCTAAGTTGGGAGGGGTGTTGTGTCTCAACACAATCATCGTTCAAGCAAGTAGCTAGAAGCTAGATTACTGTTTCCCTTCAATACATGCCGACGAACTTAACCTCGTTGAGATCTGTCACTTTTCTTCTTTTGCCGCCACCTTCAACACTTATCGTCGTAATTAAATTTAATTAAACTGCGTGAGAGATTGCTAAGTCCTGCTGGAACCAACAATGCTCGAGACCCCAAAAGACTCGTATAACATCTGTCTGTAGCGGCAATAGCTTCTTTTACTGCAAATGCCGCACCAAACAGTCACTTTCAGGGATCCAATAGCTCTTCGTGCAAAATTCGACGCAACGAATGTCTGCTGATGCCAAATTGTGTTCATCGTGGTCTCGTTGATCTTTATGGATGCTCCTGGGTCTCCTCGGCCTTTCTTGCGACATCTATGGTTGATTTAGTTTACAAAAGACGTTCAGCCGAATGCTTAATTCAAGTAATTCTCTATATGTTGTATTGTAAAATAACCAATGTCAAAATGAGATCACTGCCATCTGTTTGAGAAATTGTATATTAATGTGCCGACCTATTTCACAAAGAATGAGAGAAAAAGTATAGATTGAAGAAGGATGTTTTTCACTTTCGTTGGTAGAGTAAACCCGAGAAGATAAACTCGTGATTGTTCTTGTTTTAAATCAGGTGTGGGCAATCCCAAAAAATTAAGAATGCCAAAAGCCAGTAAATCGGATCTAATGGCCGCATTACACGATCAAGGTGTCGATTTCCCAGCATCTGCCACGTTTTCACAGTTGGGTGTTTTGCTGAATAACGTGACAACAGGTTTTGTCGATACGCAAGAATCGGCTTTGGGAAGCCAATCCACGAATCTGGCAAGTGGATCCGAAGCTGTCGTGAAGAGTGATGATGAGCCGCCAGGTGCGGTACCTGCTGCCACTGCTATCCCCGCTGCTACTGCTTTCTCCGCTGCTACTGCTGTCTTTGCTGCCGCCTCAATTATAACCGCTGCAAAAACTACTGCTGACGCCCCAATTGCTGCAGATCCAACTGCTGTTGAAGCCATAACTACCGGTGCAGTGCCAATAACGCTGCTGCGTATGCCTTCCAAGAAGAATTTAATGCTGCTGATTATGAACTGTCTGCGTTGGAACAACAGCTAACCATATTGAAAAAGAAGCATGAGCTTCTTCTGCTCACAATTAGAGAAAATGTCGCCTGAACCTATAACTCGTGTTCGTGTTGATGATATCGTTCGGATGGTGCCATAGTTTATTGGTAACCGTATGTTGAGCTACGATGTTAAGCATTTTTAAAATTACGTGGAACAGATCTGCTTAACATATAAGTGTGATGACGCATTCAAATATACGAGTATCTCTCTGCGTAGTTTATTGATTGGAGCTGCTGCAGATTGTGCAAGTCAAAGTGACATACGAGACTACCAAGGTTTGAAATCGGTTCTGTTAAAGGAGTTTGACCATGTTTTGAGCTACATTGAGGTAATCAATCGTCTTCGCAGGCGCGAATGGAAGCGGACTCTGAGGATGTCCTTATTATGAACGGGCTTGCTAAACATAGTCAATTGAGAGAACATGAGATTGTTGGAATCATCGTTGATGGTATGCGTTTGCCACCTGAGGATGCCGTTTTATTGCTGAGTGGAACTTCAACGGTCGACCAACTGAAGACTGCAGTTGGAATACATCGATAGCGAATCACGGACCACATCAAACGACTGGCTGTACGAGATGTTGTCCCCTTCGTTGAAGAAAAATTGAAGACAACGAGCAGATTCGCTGTTTTAACTGCAGCCTGATGGGACACTACCAGAGCAAGTGTCCATACGAGGTACGTAAACCTGATTCATGTTTTGGATGCTGGAAGATAGGCCACGACCACCGACATTTTTCGAATACACTGAAGTTGCTGATACGTCGCCGTTTAGTTGCTGCTGTTGATGGTGTTGTCGACACAGAAAACGGCCGCGTTAATTGACAGTAATGATATTTTTAATAGTAAAGGGAATGATTTTATGTTCCCAGATTCAGTTTGTCCTAAGGTGCATACGATCCTTTTTTAAGATATTTTGCGGGGAAGAAGTATTTCTCCACTTCAGATCTGAAGGGCGGATCTTTTCATGAAGCAATGACACCTGATTCAATTCAATATACCTCATTTGTTGTACCTCACGGGCAGTTTGAGTATATACGGATGTCGTTCGGTTTGAAGAACGCCCCCTCTGTTTTCAGCGCTATATATACAAAATCTTTGCTAATTTCATTTCCTCTGGGGAAATTTCAGTCTATATTGACGATATTGTTTTGACCACCGTAACTATGGAGGAACATTTAACATTGTTGAAGAAAGTTTTATGTCGTATGGCAGAAAACGGTCAGATTCTGCGTCTGTCAAAGTGTAAGTTTGCCTATGAACCAATTAAATATCTTGGCTACTCAGTCACTTCGGAGGGTATTCGCCCTAACGGTGATCATATTAAAGCAATAAAAAAAATACAATTGCAACGTAATTTAAAAGACTTACGTATAATTGGCTATGTCTACTTATTTCCGAATGTTGATTGAAGCTCATAGCAAGATGGCTAGGCCATTGACAGCCAATAAAAGACATTGTGACGCTTGCTCTTCGGGATTTGGGGCTGCTTTGATGCAACGACAACGTGATGGAAAATTCCATTCCGTTTCGTATTTTTCAAAAACAGCGATTAAAATTCACTTAAGTCAACCCTGCAACCTAAACAGATGAATGCTAGAATTGCTAGGTGTGCTCTCGAATATGACTTTAGTTTGCAACAACGCCATGGTATCTCTATGGGTCACGTACTATATATGCATTAAGTCGTCTGCATCCTAAAGTTGAGGGACAGTCAAGTTCCGGAAACGATCCCAGGTGTTTCAATGATACTGCTGATGCCGTTGAAACACATATTTGTGATGACGAAATGGGCCTTTGTGTTTTATGTCGCACTGAATAGTGTGATTGACGATGACGGAATCTATTTTCGAATCCAAGCTACTCAGAGTCGCGATGAACGAATTGTGAATGTGCGTAATCGGTTGTAAGAAGGTCCGTTGAGATGAGAGATGGACTGGTGTTCAAGGTTGATACAAAAGGTAGGCAATTATTGTATGTAGCGAATGAATGAGAAGATAATGTGATACGACTATAATGCATGAAAAGTTGGGCCGTTTAGGAGTGGAAAAAACGTTTGAAGGTCTTCAAAAGAATTATTGGTTTCCGGAATGAGAGAAAGGTGTTTAATTCTATTCGCAACTGTATCCGTTGCATTATGTACGCGACCCCGGTTCAATCAACTGACCACTGCCGTCCGCAAATTCAAAGAGGAAACACACACTGTGCTCGGTGCTCCCACAAGTAGAGTTTGCATTAAACAATTGAAAGCACAGTTCTTGAAAGCATTCGGCTAGCGAACTGCTATTTGGTGTGGCACAGCGCCGCATGATCGTCAACGAATTTTCCGAATAATTTGGCTCAGCAGACGTTCGGGATCTGACGGCTATGCGTGCAAGCGCCCATGATACAACCAAGAAATCACAAACTTATAACCTTGCTTACTTAGCCAAAAGGTGCTCTCTATTAGAAAATGATCGATACGTAGTTCGCTATGTAGAAAACTGCCAAGTAACGCAGCGTCCATATAACAATGTCATTGAAGACGCAGGGGTGGCAATGATTAGTATAAGGCCTCGTAGAAGTAGCATCTTTCGACAGGTGCTGGTTCCTTAAATGACGAGAATGAGCCTCTGCAGCTGAACATCTTGCAGCTCTGCTAATAAGTCCTACTTCACGCCTCCCCGTGGCGCCATCTGGGAATCTCACTAGAGGTTGCGAAGTGAAGGGGGCAAATGGCGAGTTTCCTGCGCCATTAACCAGGATTAGTGTGGAAAAACAAAACAAGACCTTCCCGGGCTACTCCGACATATTTCTAGCTCAGGCCGGAAAGGATTTCCAGGACTTAGTCAGGGTCTTGGAAAAGAGATGGTGGCGGACGAGCCCTATAAGGACCAACGGCAGCGCTCATATCCCGGAACGGGTTACTGGCTTCGGTGTAACCGACCCCTCGTTCTAGGGGCACTCAAAATGGCACTGCCATTTAAAAAAAATTAAGTTACGAAGCATCAACAAGCCTCGGATATGGACGGATCTACTGTTGACAACCCACGAAAACGATTTAAGGACAATTCTACGTGGAATGTTAGATCCCTTAATAGACCACGTGCAGCCGAGCAACTAGCGGAGGCCCTAGACTGCTGCAAAGCAGACAGAACCGCCATCCAAGAAATGCGATGGGATGGGCCGGACAAAAAGAAGATGAAAAACTGCGACATCTACTACGGCAATTGCCATCGACGGCAAAAGCAGCGCTTATTTGGACGCGGATTTGTTGTCGGAGGCAGACTAAGATAAGAAGTCCTCAGCTTCCGGCATGTGAGCGAGCGCCTCGTAGCAATCCGCATCAAGGCTAAATTCGCCAACATAAGCCTCATATGCGCGCATGCCCCCACAGAGGAGAAAGATGACGACACCAAGGATGCCTTCTATGAGCTCCTGAACAAGACCTACGAGCAATGCCCTAGCTTTGACATTTTAGGGCAAAACTAGGAAGAGCGGGTATCTTTGGCGGAACGATCGGAAAATATAGCCTGCACGACACCACCTCCGATAACGCATTCAGGCTAATCGACTTTGCGGCGAGGAGAAACATTGTTGTGGCTAGCACACGGTTCCCACATCTCAACATACACAAAGGGACTTGGAGAACTCCTGATCAATCAACAGTCAACCAGATTGATCACATTGCGATCGACGCAAGACACTCCTCCAGTATAATGGATGTCCGTACGTTTAGAGGAGCCAACATCGACTCGGACCATTACCTTGTTGTAGCCAAGGTACGGTTGCGGATATCCCAAACTACGCCAAGATAAACTAATGCTGTGAGAAAATTCGACGTCAGACAGCTACAATCGCAAAAGATCGCCAAGTTCTTTTCCGATCAAGTGTCTCTTAATCTCTTAAGAGGTCCAATACCGCCAGGATCAAGCATCGAAGACCGCTGGAAGCACTGCCAAAACGCCTTCAGAGATGCCGCTTCTGATGTGCTGGGTTTCACTCGTCCACCACAATGAAACCCCTGGTTCGATGATGAATGCCGGCAAGCACATGCAGCTAAGCAAGATGCATATAACGCGGCACTGCTTAGAAAGACCAGAGCTGCTCATGAGCTCTATGAGCGGAAGAGGAGAGATGAGCACCGGCTTCTCAGGAGGAAGAAGAAAGAGCATGAGAAGCGCGCGATCGAGGAAATTGAGAGATGCTACTCCAGGAATGATGTTCGGAAGTTTTACCAAAAGGTAAAAATAACAAGCCGCGGAAACAAACCGCGAACCGAAGCCTGTAGAGATGAACAAGGGAACATCGTAGTAGAATCGCAGTCGATGCTGAGGATTTGGAAAGATCATTTCTGCAGACTGTATAACGGCGATGGCGGACCAAATACCACTGTCAGGCAGAATCAACCTTTCAACCTGGACGATGATGACCAACAATTCCGTCCACCCGACCTGGATGAAGTGAAGATAGCCATATCGAAGCTTAAGTCCAACAAAGCTGCTGGAGCAGATGGCCTGACTGCCGAGCTCTTCAAAGCGGCAGGCAATGACTTGGTAAGGAGCATACACCAACTCATCTGTAAAATATGGTCGGACGAAAGCATGCCGGATGAATAGAACCTCAGCATTGTTTGTCCAATTCTCAAGAAAGGAGACCATCTGAACTGCGCCAACTACAGAGGCATCAGTCTTCTTAACATCGCATATAAGATCTTATCCGCCGTATTGTGTGAACGCATGAAGCCGTTCGTCAACAACCTGATAGGTCCATATCAGTGTGGCTTCAGGCCAGGAAAGTCCACCATCGACCAGATATCCACACTACGGCAGATCTTGGAAAAGACCCATGAGCTTCAGATCGATACCCACCACCTATTCATCGATTTTAAGGCCGCGTATGACAGCATCTATAGAGACGGGCTATATAGAGCAATGTCTAGTTTTGGCATCCATGCCAAACTCGTCCGTCTGTGCAGGATGACGATGGAGAATGCACGCTGCTCCATCAAGGTCGGTAAAGATCTCACCGAGACCTTTGATGTCCAGAAAGGATTTAGACAAGGCGATGCGCTGTCATGCGATTTTTTCAACATCGTACTTGAAAGAATAGTGCAAAACTCACGAGCAAACACAAGAGGCACTATCTTTCGAAAGTCCGTCCAACTACTCGCATACGCCGACGATATTGACATAATCAGGAGAAAGCAGCGTGATTTAAGTAGAGCTTTCGCGAGTATTGAAACGGAAGCGGTCAATGAGGGCAACACTAAGTATATGCTGTCAAGCAAAAAGGACAACCAACACCGACGTCTCGGGCAGAACGTCATCCTCGACAGATATAACTTTGAGGTAATTAAGGACTTTGTCTACCTAGGCTCCGCTATAAATACAGACAACGACACCAGCGCTGAGATTAAGCGAAGAATAACTATTACCAACCGCTGTTTCTTTGGGATAAGAAGGCAATTGAGTAGCAAAGCCCTCTCTCGGACAACAAAAGTCACCCTTTATAAGACTTTAATAATCCCGGTCCTGCTCTATGGCGCAGAGGCATGGACATTATCAAAAATGAATGGGGGTGTTGTTGGTTGCTTCGAGAGAAAAATTCTTCGGGCGATCTTCGGTCCCGTCTGCATTGACGGTGAGTGAAGGAGGAGATACAACGACGAACTGTATGGACTGTACAGCGACATGGACCTAGCCAGAAGAGTGAAGATCCAAAGACTGAGATGACTGGGTGATGTAGAACGCATGGACACCAATGCTCCGGTACGAAAAGTCTTCGAATCCGCCCTCGAGGGACAGCGCAGTAGAGGAAGGCCAAGACTCAGGTGGCGCACGCAAGTGGAAGAGGACCTCAGCCAACTTAGCATGCGAAACTGGAGGCAGCTAGCCAGGGATCGAGCTGGCTGGAGAAACTTGTTGACTG
Source organism: Volucella inflata (assembly GCA_928272305.1). Lineage (NCBI taxonomy): Eukaryota > Metazoa > Arthropoda > Insecta > Diptera > Syrphidae > Volucella > Volucella inflata. The sequence goes on along the minus strand of OV743716.1, from coordinate 23,170,469 downwards.
AGGCCCAGGTTCACCCCGGACTGTAGCGCCACCTAAAGTAAGTAAGTAAGAAGACGCATTTAAACTGTCTACAACATGAATGTCGATATTTGAAGCCATTTACAAGAATTATGGCACATTCACATTATTACATTACTTTTCCGAACCTCGTGTTACAGAAGGTGACAATGGAAATTTCAACATTCGTTTCAATATTTCGTGACTGTCGGATTTCAACAGGCTGTTAAAGAGTCACTGTGGCTAACATGGAAATGAATTGGGATAAGCTGTCAAAACTAAGTGTCTGTCACGCAGGTGTTTTCAACTGTTCAACTCATGTTCGCCAACATATACTGATTTTACTTTCAAAGCCCTTAAAGTGTAGTTATTCAGTTGAACTAGCAAAACAACAAGAAAAGATAATGCCTGCGCCAGCTCATAGATAAGACCAGAATTCCACAACTCTGAAAACCAACATACCGCCAACCAATCACCCTCCACATTAATCTCATTAATTCCCAACTCTCTACTCTACCAAGAACTAGGTCAATCCATAATCACATCTGCTGCACACAAATAACACAAATAAAGGGAAATCTAAATCTGAATCCAGAATCTGAGTTCAGCAAATGTTGTGTTTATTCATTCACCCATTCACTCAGCTATTCAGCCGCCTAAAGCAGGAGAAAGTTATACATATCCGTGCCATAAAGTGAACGACAGAACTTCCCGATGGTTCCGTAATATTTAATTAGCATCGTTTTTCCGCCTCAACAATCCTTCCTCTGTAATGCGATACATCTGTGTGCGGACTATCATTGAGTATGAGTATCCTTACGAATATGAACAACCAACTTGTAAATGACTCCTTTATAACCTCCTTCACCTGGTAAACAGCGCATGAAAAATGAAAACCAGTGTCAAGTGGACGTTGATAAATTATGCCATTGCTCAAAGTGTACCTATATAATGTAAGGATATCGATCGTTGGACAACCACTGACTCGAAATAAATACCCATCATGCGAACACACCCCATTTTTCAACTTTCAGCCAATATACACACATACGAGTATGTAACTAGAGGCAGCACATGTCACTATGGGTAAGGGTCCGTTCAGCAAGACACGACTTTGACAAAAGATACAAATTGACGGACGTTCTCTTTCACATGTGTTAGGCTGTTGACAAGATTTCCTCTGTCAAACTGTGACTCAGTTGATGACTTTCACACAACACAGCCTCTCTCAACGAAAAGTTTATTCTTAAGTTGGCTTTGTGTGGATGACAAGGAAAGCGACAACAACAACGATAACGAAAACAAGGCGAACTACGAGTACGAGTGCCTAGTATGGGAACGGAATTGCACGATTGCCTTCTGTCAGAATGGACCATCATCATCATAATTTCGAAAATAACTTCGTAAAAATTAACTGACTAAGCAAAGCAAGTATCTGCGAAAGATATTCACTATGACAGACCGTCCTTATTGTCGGTCGTGTCATACTTGTTTGTGTTTGGTATCTTTTGGAATAATTCTGATTCGTATCTTTGCGCAGTACAAAAGCGATAATAATGCCAAAAGATATTTGATGATGATTACGATTTTTGGTTTTATTTTTTCAATCTTTTTCGGGCAACCGGAAACGAAAGCGGATGGACAGAGAGGCATCAACACGAAATGGTTATTGCTTGCTATTAACGGTGATAAAATGTTGCACAGGCTGTCACTGCCCATCAGACAGAGATCAAATGGCATGCCAAAGTGTTCGTCGGCCGTAAATCTTAAAAGCCATCGTTCCGTTCCGTTGTCCTCATAAAAACTCTGTAATTGTTAATCTGTGTTGTTTTGTGAGTGCAATTATCTTCTTTTCTTATAGAATGTATCTAGTTTGTGTTGATTTGGTGTTGTCAAACTTAATAACAGTTTTGACTTAAAGATTCTATGGAATCCAAGAGTGTGGTAGTTTATAGAATAATGAAGTTTTGAGCTTCTAATCACTTAAAGTTTCCTGGGCACCAAAAATATTGAAATTGAGATGCATTTTGTGTTGGCGCTTGAGATTACGAAATTGCTTCTCCAGTAGGTTGCGTTGGTAAGGCAGTTCCATTAGTGCTTCATAATAGTAGATATTGCAATTGGATTTATTAACTTGCACTCGGATCTTGGTATCGCCGTCATTAAGAACAAATGTGGTGTCTTTGTATGTAAGGAAATACCTCGTCTTGTCAAGAGATTCCGTTTCAGCCGGCCACTACAAGCTGCAGTTACTTTGATATTTTTTTCTCGTTGATGTTTAGACAATGCGATTGAGTTTGTTTCATTTAAATGTACATATCACAGATTGTTATGCCAAATTTAAATCTATCCGATACTCCCCTGACTATCTGCACAACAACTGATTAAAGCAATTAAAGTCCACGTGTCTTTGTTTTTTATCATTTAGCGATTCAACTTATCCACAATGTTGACTACTGCTTCAAAGACCTTCTTGTAGCACTGATCCTAATCTAAACATGTGAAGCCTTCTTGCATGCTTACCTATAAGATAGTGTCCATCGATAACGCCTATGGTAGCGCTGCGATGCCTTTTATTTAGAGTAATCAAAATCTTAGAGCGATTCAGACCCAGCTTTGTCCAGATTCGGTTGGTCGCAAGACATGTTGACTGAGCAGTCCACCTAAGTTATGTTGTTCTCTATTAGCGTCCAGCTTGTTTACACGTAGCTATTGGTATACCGATGATACCGGCAGTCTAGAACGTTCGCGGAGTTAAGCAAACATGAGTCCAGGCATTTGATAGTAGCCTTAGAGTGAAAAAGATGCTAAGGTTGAGCATACAATATCACCGAAAACACCGCTAACAACGCCGCTTTCAGTCTTGGATCCATCCGTATAAAAATGAATAGACTTGCCGTCGTCTATGAAGATAGATCTTAAGGGGATGCTAGCATAAAAGGCTTTGTCAAACTAATGTTAAGATGTAGTGTAGTCGATGTTCTTTGGAAGTGTGTTTGGAATATTAGCACGGCCAAATAGTTTATTTGACCACTGGGAAGTGGCTTTAAGGCGAATAGCTACGTTAGCAACTACTTGTCTGCTAAAAATATCGAAGTATGTCAAGTGAAACATTCAGTGCCGCGGAGGGACTTGTACGTAACGCTCCGCCTATACCTTTTGGTAAAACTTTCGAAACGCATTCCTAGAGTAGCATCTCTCAATTTCCTCGATCGCGAGTTTCTCATGTTCCTCTTTTTCTTCCTGAAAAGCCGGTACTCGTCTCTCGTGAGCAGCTCTACTCTATCTACATATTGCGCTGCTTTGTATGCATCTTTCTTAGCTGCATGTGCTTGCGGGTATTCGGCGTCAAACCAGGGTCGAAGAAATTCAACACATCAGATGTGCGATCTCTGATGGCCTTTTGGCAGTGTTGTCATTGCTCTTCGATGCTTGATGACGATGCTAGCGGCAAGAGATTAAGAGAGACTCGATCGGAAAACAATTTAACAATGTAGACGTCGATTTCCCACTGTGTAAGCTTGTTTTGGCGATGTTCGGGATATCCGCAACCGTACCTTGCCTACAACAGGGTAATGATTCAAGTCGATGTTGGCTACTCGAAACATTCCAGCATCTACAATATTAGAGGAGTGTCTTGCGTCGATCGCAATATGGTTAATCTGGTTGAAGGTTGATTGGCCAGGCGTTCTCCACGTCCCCTTGTGAATATCGAGTTGTAGAAACTGAGTGCTAGCTACAACAGTGTTTCGCCCCGCCGCATAGTTGATTAGCCTGAATCCGTTGTGCCGTGCAATCTATACCTTTCGACGGTACTATCTTTTCCTAGCTTTGCATTAAAATCGCCGAGGAAAATTTTAATGAAAATGTTGTAGTTAGCGCATCGCTCGTGGGTCTTGTTTAAGAACTCATAGAAGGCATCTTTGGTGTCGTCATCTTTCTCCTCTCTGGGGACGTGCGCTCATATCAGGCTTATGTCGACAAATTTAGCCTTGATGCGGATTGCTGCGAGGCGTTGTTGACATACCGTTAACTCAAGACTTCTTACCTACTCGTACGTCTGCCTCCAACAACAAATCCGCATCCAAATAGGCGCTGGTTTTGGCGTCGATAAAAATCGCCGCAGGAGATATCGTAGTTTTTCAATCTCTTTTTGTTCGGGCCATTTCATCTTGGATAGCGGGGAAGCTATGGTTTGGGGTTGTATATCATCTACAGGTTCAGGGAAATTGGAAATAACTGAAAATGTAATGGACCGGCACTCATTTCTCTTCATGAAGTTCACTAAGGCCTAAAAGTATGCTACTTTATTGCCCGAAGTCTAAGTTTAAGTAAACTTGGCTACTTTACATATATCTTCGAAGGTTTGAGGCTACACTAAATTTGCATTAAGGAGACTTGGTTTGAACCCGGCATGGAAGGTATACAGCTCAGCAGAAACTCTTCGAAACACAGTCGACTCTCGATAAATCGAAACTTGAGGGATCTTACAAACGAATTAACGACCAATTTGTCGAGTTGGAGCGAAGGGCAAAAACGAAAATGTTGACGCAATGTATATAACAATGACTTTGCCTCCTTCGATATGACGGGCAGGATTGGTTCTGCACCAATCGCTGCACTATTGGATGCACCAAAGTTAGGAAAAACGTTCTACCCATTCTGCCAGGTCGAATGATCCAGTTCTTCTCCCTCCTGTTGCAATTGATTGACTGACCCTGTAATGAATCCACACAGTTTGAGATCGTCGACGATTTAACGTGTTTCCATGTTTTGTCAATTTAGGTGTGCTGTTACCAGGGAAAAATTTAAGATTCACATTACTGAGAACTGGAGGACTATTGTGAACTTTGGAATTATCCAGAAAAAGAACAATTTTCCGCTTTTGCTGTTTAATTTCGATGTCTAATATCAACAGCTACTCATTGAACAATTCTGTGGTCATCCACGCTTTTTTTGGAGTAATAAAACGCAAGAAAGGATTTGATAGATTCAAAGGTCTGTAGCTTTTGCTACCGATCGTTTCGATCAAGAAGATACTTTTAAAAAAGAGCAGTCTTAACCGCATTAAACACATTCCATGGATCGTAAATTGCCAGCAGCTCGCCTAAATCATTTTTCTATGCAGAACAAACAGTAACGCCAACGTTAGCGTTTTCTGTACATATTTTTTTAAGAACGATGTTATCTCGTATTTTAAAATTAGAGAGCTATCCTTTACTGGCGGATTAACAGCGAAGGACTAAGCTTTCTCCTTTAGCATGAAACCCCTGACAGGTACGTTTTGTCTTCTGCATTGACTAGGTCATTTCAATAAGCATTCTTCAATACCGGGAAACTCGCCGCACCGGTTCCGCTTCCTCTCTCCTTTTTGCTTTAGAATCGTTGACAATGTGGAGAACGGAATTTTGAAAGTATTCGCTTTTTTTTTGCTCCAAATTCCACGACAACAACACTTATACTCGTATAGAAGACAAGCTATCCAAGAAGTTCAAACGTCGTACAGTACTAAAATGCCAAATATTTTCAAGCTCGCTGCACATAGGAGAAAAAATTCAATGGAAATAACCTCGCCGAAATACATCAAAAACGCAGACGGTCGCTTATTAACAAATGGAAAGGAAATTTGTGACCGGTGGCTTGAATACTGTAAGGAGTTGCTTAACAAACAGTTTCCACGTGATATCGTGCAGACAGCTGGTCTATTCGAGGAGGAAGTTTCGGACTTTTCAATCGAAGAAATAAGTATAGCAATCGGAAAAATGAAGCGGGGGAAAGCGGCGGGACCAGACAGCATTCCATCAGAGTTTTGGTCGAAGATTGAGGGGATCGGCAGCGAATGACTATCGAAACTTTTAAATAAATTAAAATGTGGACAACCTATGCCGAATCAATGGAGAAGTAGCTTCTTGGTTCCATTATACGAAGGAAAAGGCGACACTCGAGAATGCAACAACTACCGTTCAATCAAGCTTATATCACCCACAATGAAAATCGTCGAAAGAGTCTTAAACGAACGTCTTCGGCAAATAATAAAGCTCGATAATAGCCAGTGTGGATTTGTTGAAGGAAGATCGATGGTGGACGCTATCCAAAGCCTACGAATAATAATGGAAAAGCACCGAAATTCGTCTAAGGATTTACACATGGTATTTATCGACCTCGACAAAGCATTCGATCGAGTGCCTAGGGATCTCATATGGGCCGCGCTGAGGTCTCAAAACGTACCGGAAACGTATGTTAGAATAATACAAGACATGTACGGAAACGTGAAAACTGTGGTTAAAAGCTCTGCTGGACTAACGAGAAAATTTCCAGTTAATGTCGGAGTGTATCAAGGAAGCGTACTTAGCCCTTTCCTCTTTAACGTAGTATTCGACTATCTTTTAAAAGACTGCATGTGCGAAGCAAATGTAACGCCAATTCTCTTCGCTGACGACGCAGTTATACTTAGCGATAACGTCGAAGATTTACAGAACGCCTTAGATTCATGGAGAAATGCGCTAGAGAGAAACGGGTTTAAAATAAGTCGTTCAAAGACGGAGCATTTGACGTGCCCATTTGCGCATCCATTGCGACCTGTTCCGGATATAATGTTAGACCGAATAGTTCTTCCGAAAAGCACTATCTTTAAGTACTTAGGATCAATCGTTAACATGGAAGCGAAATGTGACGACGACGTAAACCACAGAGTGAGTGTGGGATGGATGAAATGGCGGGAAAATTCGGGAATCTTTTGCGACCTAAAATTTCCACTTAAATTAAAGGGGAAACTCTACACCACGGTTGTTAGACCAGCTCTTATATACAGTTCACAGTGCTGGACAATGTACGAAGCGTTTAAAAACAAAATGACGGCAGCGGAAATGAAAATGTTAAGGATGTCTAGTGGAGTCACTAAACGCGATTGCATTAGATCTACGCGTATAAGAGGAAGTCTACATATAGAGAATTCGGTAACCGAACAGCTTGAGGCGAATAGAATAAGTTGGTATTGCCACGTTCAAAGAAGATCTGCGGAAAATCCGGTTAAAAAGGCACTATCAACTACGGTCACTCCAACTGTAAGAAAACGAGGTCGGAAAAAGAATTCCTGGATTTCTCAGACGGCAAATGCGCAACAACGCCTGCAGCTAACCACTGAAGCGATCCAGGACCGAGCATTATGTAGACGCGTTCTGCGGTCTGCGACATTAGCCAACCCCATAAGCGAAGCAGCAGCGATGCAGTAAAAATGGGAAACTCGTTACGCATAAGTTCGTATAACGAGGAAAGGGTTAATAAAAGGATAAGAAGAAGAAGAAGAAGGCTAGCTGAGTTTAAGGTCGTACGAGCTGCCAAAACGAACACCGTGGTGGTCGACCAAGTGAGATCACTACGCCAAGAAATGTTAAAAAAATCAACGAAATCGTATTGGATAACCGTCGACTTTAAGTACGCGAGATTGCAGACATACTCGTATTGACCGAAGATTTGGTTATGATAGGGCTGTGCGCAAGATGGATGGCGCTTTTGCTCACAATGGAGCACAAACAGCGTCGTGAGGATGTTTCCGTCGAGTGTTTGGCAATAAATTATGCGCCGATTCATAACCATGGATGAAACATAAATCCACCATTTTACATCTGAGATGAAGGAACAGTCAATGCAGTGGACTAAAAGGTGGGAAACGGCTCCAAAAAAGGCGAATTAAAGACGATTCAGTTAGCTAGAAAGGTTATGACGTCAATTTTCTACGATTCGCGGGGAACGATGCAATAGATTATCTTGAAGAAGACAAGACGATCAACGTGGAACATTACGCGGCCTTATTGCAGCGTTCGCACCCTATCCGTCAGATCTAACTCCTTCAGATTATTTTCTTTTTCCAAATCTAAAAAATAAACTTGGTGGTAAACATTTGCTAACAGTTCAGAGATAGAGTCTGCTGTTAATAGCTGTTTTGAAGAGCCTGAAAGTTCCTAGTATGAAGAGGGAATCGAAGCTATTGAACATCGCTGGGAAAAGTGTATCGAGGTAAGAGGAGCCCACGTCTCCATTTTTAACGTGTTCTTTGTCGGGTCGGATTCTTCTGGGACCGCCTTCGTATTAGTAATAAAATAGGGTCACGACTACCTGTGGTGGTGTATTTGGAGTATACAGTAGTACGTCACAAAAATACAAAGAGCTGAAAAAATCGAAAGAAAATTTGATTGAGTATCACCTGATAGAAATAAGCGATGGCATCCCTAAGTGCCTGGTTGGAATTCCATATAATCCCAGCCGATGTGGTTCTCCAGATCCATTCATTTCCTCGAAAATACTGCACTATACGAGCAGATTATTATTTTTGGTGACCTTCATGCTGACGTGTTGAAAAACAGTAAAAGCAGTAAACCTTGATAACTTTCAGATTTTATGGCAGGTGCAGGGCTATCGATTGTGAATTCTTACCCGCTTTTCTCCTAACAACCCCACAAGCCTACTTGATATCATCATGGTTTCAAATCGGTCTAATCTCTAACTCCAAGACCAGCTTTCTCTTGCTGGTATGTCAGATCATGATATTATCGTTGTACGTACAACGTTGACTTAAGTTGTATCCCAATTCCCACATCATTTAATTTTAGAGATTTTTTCGCTATAGACCATGACGCATTACAACTCAATGCAGGCCTTCTCCCATGGCGTAATCGTTATGTTGCCTCTAATGATTGTTCCGCTTTTTAACGCGGTTTCATTTTATCACTCTAAACCCAAAGGTTTGGTCATTTGATAGATCGCGCAATAGGTCCCTTTCATCCAAAATTTTTAGAACTGTGCTGTTACCATGTCCGTTTAGTAGAATTTTGTGTTCGTCTCCGATAGCACACTGAGGTTTCGGTGTAAGTCGTTGTTTTTTATGTATCACGGTGCATGGACAATTTCTCCTGGCACTTTATTTTTAAAAGTTTGCAAAATTTTATCATACGGCTTCTTGGTACAACCCCAAAGTTGTATACCATTAGTGTCTGGTTATCGATACGATACTCGGTTTGGAATATTTCCCAACCAACCAATACATCTCTCCGTATTTGTCCCTTGCGATTTCTTTTTGGAAACACAGAAGTGGCCCGAGAACGCTTCCTTGTGGTACGCCGGTAAAGGTATCTTTCTTCATTTCTGAGCCTGAGATGAAAAATTATTTTCTCGAAATGCTTTGTCAGTATGGTATAATATGTCAGTGGCAAGACCAGCCGTTATTTGAATTTTAATCCCGTATTTTGATACGCTTGCGAGACATCAAGGAATGCGCTTGAGGAAATCCTTTTTTCTTCGAAAGCTTTCTCAATTACGTCTGTGATTGTATGCACATGATCACTAGGTTAATTCTTACTCCTGGACCCAAACTGGGATTAGACACTCGAACTTTTCCTTAGGTTATTGGCAGTATAGGTATGTGTACGCCTTAGAATTATCCTCTAAAACATTTCCGACAAAATTGGGAGAATAGAAATCGGTCTAAGAATTCTTTTCATTCAGGGGTTTTCGTTTTGGTTGTAGGACCATTATAACATCATCAACTTTCTCCTGACTCGGAACGTATCCTTACATCGTAAGGAAGCTGCTGCCTAGAAAAAAAAAAAAAAACCGGAGCTATATTTGGTTTCAATTTCTTTATTTAAGTGATAAGTTCGTTGGCGTTGCATTTGTCATCGTATGATTGTCTGACGTTCCTTTCGCTTCACTGATATTGTGGATAAGCGCTTGACTGTGAAAGGACTTCTTCTTCCATATGAGAAGCGAAGATTTCCGCTTTAGCTTTATCTCTTTTCGTCTATTGGTTGTTATGTTTTCTAATTGGTGGCGCGGAGACTTTTGGTCTTTTAGTACATTTTAAGTGATAGGTCCAATTCTACTTTTTATTCAATTTCTTTCTTAAATTATTACTTTGGCCGGCTAGTCCTGTTGGTTCTTGTTTTTTAGTTAGAGTTTTACTTATTGTCAAAATGACTGACATGGCATGATCAGTGGAAAGGTCAAAGCTTTCATCAACTTTTATGATATTGTTAGTTATTCCCTTTGAAACAATGAAATCGATGAGATGAGATATTTTTGTGTAAGTATGTCGGTGTAGCCGTCGAATGGAAGCCAGAGTAGTAATCCATACCTTTCTGTGAAATGAATCTTAGCAAAACTAGATTGGTGTTCCGTTTTAGAGAGCCTGGACCGAAGTTCTATATTTTCCTCAGTGAGGCTTTTGCTTTACACTGAAATCCGTTGTTAGTGCGCCGATATTTTCGTTGTCATCGGACTTCTTATTTCGCACGTAGTGAACGATAGAGTCTACCATTTGCAAACCCTAATTTTGAATTTATTCGTGTAGCAAGGAATGTTCATTGCTCACTAGTAAGGTACGCTTACTTATTTACTTTAGGCGGCGCTACAGTCCAGGGTGGACCTCAGTCCGAGGCTACAGGCAACAAGCGTCTTCAGTCTGCTCGATTCTCTGCTTTCTGCCTCCAGTTTCGTACGCTAAATTGGCTGAGTCTTGGTCTTTCTCTACTGCGCTGTCCCTCGGGGTCGGATTCGAATACTTTTCGGACCGGAGTATTGGCGTTCATCGGCTCTACATGACCCATCCACCTCCGTCGTTGTATCTTCACCCTTTTGGCTGGGTCGATGTCGCTTTTCAGTCCGTACAGTGAGTCGTTGTATCTCCTCCTCTTCTCATCGTCGATGCAGACCGGACCGAAGATCACTCGAACAATTTTCCTCTCAAAGCAACCAAGAGCGCACTCATCCATTTCTGATAATGTCCATGCTACTGCGTCATAGAGCCGGACTAGGATTGTTAAGGTCTTATATAGGGTAACTGTTCTTGTTCGAGAGAGAAGAAGCAGCGATTGGCATGAGTTATTCCTCGTTTGATCTCTGCGCTGGTGTCGTTGTCTGAGTTTACAGCGGAGCTAAGGTATAGAAAGTCCTCAACTACCTCAAAATTATATCTCGTTCTGCCCGAGACGTCAGTGTTCGGTGTCCTTTTTGCTCGACAGCATATACTTGGTATTGCTCTTGTAGACCGCTAAATCCATTTCCGTCGCTTCCATCTCAATATTGCAAAAGTGCCATAGACATGACGCTGCTTTGTCTCTATTATGTCGATTTCGTAGGCGTATGTGAGTAATTGGGCGGTTTTTTGAAAGATTGTACCTCTTGTGTTTGCGCCTGAGTTTTGCACTATTCTTTCAAGAATGATGTGGACGAAACCGCATGATAGCGCAACGCCTTGTCTAAATCCTATTTTGACATCAAAGATCTCGGTGAGATCTTTACCGACCTTGATGGAGCAGCGTGCATTCTCCATCGTCATCCTGCACAGACGGACGAGTTTGGCAGGGATGCCGAAACTAGATATTGCTCTGTATAGCCCGTCTCTATAGATGTGTCATACGCGGCCTTAAAATCGATGAATACGTGGTGTGTATCGATCTGAAGCTCATGAGTTTTCTCCAAGATCTGCTGTAGTGTGAATATTTGATCGGTGGTGGACTTTCCTGGCCTGAAGCCATACTTACGTCAGATAAGATCTTGCATGCGATGTTAAGAAGACTGATGCCTCTTTTGTTGGCGCAGGTCGGAGGCTCTATTTTCTTTAGGATCGGACAAACACCATGCTGAAGTTCCATTCATCGGGCATACTTTCGTTCGACCATATTTTCACTTCATCTAAGCCGGGTGGACGGAATTGTTAATCTGCATTGAGTAAAAAGGTTCATTCTGCCTGACAGCATCACCGAATTTCTCGACCGCGCTTCTCAGGCTCCTTCTCTTTTCCTGAGAAGGTTGTGTTCTTCTCTATCGAGATATGCGAACCGTGTGCTAGCTATGGCAATGTTTCGCCTCGACGCAAAATGACAATCCTGAATCCTTTAACTGAGGTAGTGTATTGCAAGGTTCCACCAAAGATGCTCTCTCTACCTACCCGGGGACAAATTTAAGGTCAGAACACGTAGGTCCTGTTCAAGAGCTCGTGAAAGCTATATTTGGTGCTGTCATCTTTCTCCTCTGTCTTGATATGGATTACTACGAAGTGCTCGTTCAAATGTCGGAAATTCCAGACTTCTTTCCTCAGTCTGCCTCTAACAACAAATCTACATCAGAATAGGCGCTGCTTTAGCCGCCAAAACAGTTTAACCTTTACAAGATCGACAGGCGCAAATGGGTTCTAGTCATCGGATAAAGCTTAACTTAATCCTGTTGTGGTGTTTTTGAATGTCGTGGAAGGAAGGTGTCATGTTTCTTCTATATGGAGGGCTCTCTCCCTGTCAATTCCTATCTCTAATCGACCTTCACTTGGTAGTCCCCGAAAGTGGTTTTTTTCAATTCGAAAATACACACAAGCTTCAAATATCTGATACGAGTATTTAAGGTCAATCAGAAGAGTGAACGCTCTTCAATATTCATTTACCCAAAAATTCCTTGCATTTCCCTGTTTATCAAACACAAATCTAGCCTAACAGAAATACCTCCTTCTGCATAGTATCTCAACTATATTCGTAACTAAAACAACACGCATTCCTATGCCCCGAATCGATAAAACTTTCTCTACCAACAAGCACATTCCGGTTGACAGTTCAAATTAGCAAGCCTACCCATAACCCACATGACAGTACAGTCAAAAGGATCTAAACAACTTAAGCCGGCTTAAGTCCTTAGTAATTATTTTCATAAAATTCTATCCGAAAGTCTTGGAATAACTTGCCTGCCGCTCTCGCTTTAATCCTTGGCAAAACTTTCATCCGTGCAGCCTTCGTAAAACTTTAAATGGGGAAAAAAAACACAAAACAGAACCGAAAATGGCGAACAAAAAAAACGGGATACGAATCCAGAAAACACAAGAAAAAAGGAAAACAAAAAAGACCCGTTTCGAAGTTCAAGTCACTTATGCTAAATTTACCGATAAACTTGCCTTTCAAGTGTATCAACGTAGTGGAAGAAACCGAATCCATGACACCAAGACTACACACAGTTCAAAAGAAAGAAAAACTTCTTCACATCCACCGAGAACAAGGCCACCTACCCACACCTTCGTCCATCGAAGATTGTATTGTTATGGTATGGCATGCAGAAGGGTTGTGGTTTAGGTTCCAGAATTCAGATACTCGTATTATACTAGCTATCATAGGACGTGTGTAGGTGCTCTGCATTATATGATTGCTATTCCATGTAAATGAGTGAGATGAATGGAATTGTTGCTGGAAGTAGTACTCGATCATAAACATCACCCACAGCCTTGTTACATCGTTACATCATCTATGAGGTAAGGCAAGGCAAGGCAACCATATCAAAGGATATACGATGCCATAAATCTTTCCAGGTTCTTGTTGATAGCTTAGACAGTGGAGGGGGGGTTTATGTCCACCAAAGTAAATCTCTGACAAGCATTCGTGTGGCGCTGTCTGTGTATGGTTTCTTTGCCATGTCTTTGGCTACACAATGTCCCAAGTCCTTCATCCAAATGTCCAAACGACGATGTCCATTACTATTTTGTTTAGTCAGGGCGGCCGCAATAAAATAACTCCACTAATCATTGTATCATGAAATTTGCCATGTAATTAGGTTTCTGTCCGACTTGGGTTTTGTTAGGACCGACAGGACTGATGGATGGCAGAGCTTTGTTTTTATTTCTCCTCGAACAGGTGGGGGAAGAAAGTGGTTGTAGATTGTACAAGCATAAGGAGATATGTGCTGGTTTTTTTTTTATCCTGCTTGTGTCCTGGAGAGTCATTCTAGTGTGACATCAAACAGAGCGGAAATGATTAGATTCAAGGAGTACTCGTGGTTCCGTGGTCGTCGGATGGACTACAGTACATTGTTCCAGATACGAGAGACTTTATTGTGAGGATAATACGGAATTATGGGAACCCGCCTTAAGAGTTTTAAATTGTTATAACCCTCCTCTCTCACTCACTGTGTGGTTGATACTTAAGGGATACACTTAAGCATGTTCCCCATGGTGCTCTATGATTATGGGAACTTTAATTAAGTGTCCAGCAGTTGTTGGCCGTTGAATTTTATTTAAACTGTTATGAGAAGAAGCACTCCAAGGATACTGCTCACTGGCTTGAGTTGAAGAGTGTTGTGGTGAACTTTAGCACATGATTTTCCCATTAAGACGGTCCGATGTTGAAAGCTTACTGAAAGTGCTATTTGCCATTGAAAGGACATTGGCGTCTGTGAATGGATGCGGTTCATTGAGTTCTAATGAGGTTAAGATACTCGTAGAATCTAGACTGCACTAAGATTTCTATCTTTACAGGGGTTGCTGCTTTCTTTTTATTGTGATGAGAAGAAGAAATGGGATGCATTTTAGTATGTCATTAGATCCATGCCAAGTGAAATAGCTTCCCAAGCAGCTGCGAACAACTTCAACACCTAAAGAACACTTGTTGATATTGATTTTCTAAATGGAACAGCATTGCACCATCCTACAATTTCAAGCAGCCTTAGGTTCGTTTTTTTGTCGGTACAAATCTGAGTCGGTTATTCAGTTGATTCATAAACTGAACAATGTATACCAACTGTCATGAAACAACTTGTAGATACTAGGGTCAAAAATTGGACGATTCAAGTGGATTTTTTCCCTGGGGATGAAAAGGATTGATAAAGGTTAATCTGTATTGTATCTGTGGGTGTTGTTTGATAAGCTTTATGAACTGGAAATGTACTTCTTCCTTAAATTGTTTTTAAATAGTTTTTTTAAAGCAAATTCAATAGCGGTCCTGTTGGCTGAGGTTTTCGAAAATCTCAGGAGGGACGACCGCAAATAGTTCATTTAATCAGAAATTTAGAAAACTACCAACTATCGGGGCTGTTCTTTTTTTCAAGAGCACAGCACATTGGCTGTAAGTGGACGTTCCTTTCCATGATGTCGGAGTTTCATACTATTTTTCTTACATCTTTGTGGCGAGTTATGAATCCGACTTATATTTTGCTCCAGAGGCAAATATTCCCCAATCTTTTTTTGCAAGATAACGATTCTAACATCAGCAAGGCGCTCCTCCAAAACATTAAAGAAGCTACGAGGGCTGATCAATAAGTTCCTTAAAATTAAAACAGATGTCATTACCACCCTAAATCTAATATTTTTTATGTCAAAAGAACACACCCAAATTTTCAGACAGATCTGTCAAGTAGTTTTGTTGTGAAACAACGTTTGAAACAAACGTCTACAAAAGTTGTCGTAAAAATGAAAAAGAGTGAAATTCGTGTGCTCATTAAACAATATTTTTTGCGCTAAAAAAACCATCACCTAAACCAAATGAAAGCCTTAAAATAATTACGGGGATTCTTTACCATCGATTGGAACCATCCACTACTGACTTACTCAATTTCGGTAAGGTCGTACCAACACAAGTGACGCCGAACGTTCTAGTTGATTGGCGAGTGTAAGTTTGGGAATACCGACTTATCACATGCATCAGTCATCTTACTCGTAGTTTTGCAAAAATATTTGCTTGCCTAAAATATCCGCTTTTACTCAAACGCAATCGTTTGACAACTTTGAAATAGTGTTTGACGATGTTGTGTCACAATCCGAACGAGTTTCCGTGCCATTTCGTAACCGTGGACGAAAAATAGATTCATCACGACTCTGTTGACCAAAGAACAATCGAGTAAGTAAACTTCTTCCGCTAAATCAAAGCCTATGTAGGCCAATGTCAAGACGCAGTATGTCGGCCAACAAGATCATTTCGACCGTTTTTTTGGAATACGCGCTGTGTCATTCACATCGATTATATTAAAAAAGTAAAACGATTACCGACGCTAATGGTTGGATCGATTCGACGTGAATTTGAAGAAAAAACGAATATATTTGGCTAGAAAAAGAGTTCTCTTCCATCAGGACAAGTCCACACTCGCAATGGTAAAATTGCAAAAGTTAAGTTATGAATTGCATCCTCATCCACCATGTTCTTCAGATTAAGCTCCATGAAGAAATCGCTCGGACTTAGGTACAATAAGGAGGTCTCCGATAAAACAAACGCCTGTTTTGAGGGGCTCTACAATCTACAAATCGTATTATTTGGGGGGCATCAACAAATTAGAGAAATGTTGCATAAAATGTAAGAGGAGATTATGAAGAATACTAAAACATTTTTTTCGATGAAAGAGTGTTCCTTATTCAATTCTCAAGGACTTATTAATATTTATTTTATTGTTACTACTCGTATATTCATTGTACATATAAGATATAAATTATGCATCTTTTAAGTAGCACCTGCTTATATTATATTTCAGAAATACACCCATTTTAAATAATACACTTAAAAATTATAAAAGAAATTCAGTTTTAAAAATTAAATGAAATAAAGAAGAAACAAAGGGGTGGAGAGAGAAGATATGAAAAGATAGGAAGGAGATACAGAAGAAGAAATCAGGAATTTTCGGCAAAAAAAGTAAAAGCCTTTTTCGCAAAAGTGTTTGTGTTGCTTATAAGTTTAATATTGAGGGGAAGTTGGTTTCAAAGTTGAACGGCATAAACAAAAAACTGCCTTGAGGTCACAAGATACTTATATCTGGGTAGAATTACTCGTCATGTCCGATTACTTCCCACAAACTTGATATGGTCAAAAAGATATTTTGGTTCTTTAGATTGTATTACGTCGTGTTATAAAAAACAAAGTTCGATATTCCAAAAGACTTAACAAAGAACAGCCTGCTATTTGTTTGGAGTAGTCGAAAATATGGTCGTATCTTTTTAGATCAAATATTTAGTATATCTTGCGCAGCTGTTACGAATATATGCAACAGTAAGTTTTCTCTTGGACTCAAAGTCCATGTTAGCAAATAACTCGCAGCTGTACAGAAAAATGGGTAAAATAAATGATTTTATTAATCTGAGCTTCACATTGGTTGGTAAATACTTTGCTGTGGGACTTAAGCCTCGAAGCTCATCATAGATTTTTGAAACTGTCCTATTTATAGGTGTATGTACATCCCAGTTTAGGTCAAAATTAAAGTAAGCCCCAAGATTTTTTCATGTCTTCCACATATGCGATTGGGTTCTGGTTGAGGAAGAAAGTAGGGAAGTGATCTTTACATCTGCTTCTGCTTAAAATCATGGCTTTGAAGTTTGTTGGATTGAGCTTTAGCTTATTTTCCACCGTTCAAGATGAGATTTTACACAATTCCTGATTCATTCGGCTGGAGGCTGGTATTAAATCCAGCCAATTTCCAATATCCAATTTGAAATTCAGAATCTGAGAAACATACTATTATATAGTTAATGAAACAGGAAAATAAAAGGGTCCTAGAACAGAGCCGTGTGGGACGCCCATTGGAACCTTTAATCTACCAGAGCAAATATTTTTTTGAAACACATACTGTGACCTATTAAAAAGGTATGATTTGATAATATTGCATAAAGAGTTTATAAATAAAAACTTAGTTTTAAGTTTATTCAATAAAAAGTTTTGATTAACGCTGTCAAATGTCATTGAAAAATCCAAGAATACAATTAATCCCACCATATCCTTGTCGAACGCAGCACGAATATCTTCACAAATGATTGATCAATTTTGCTTAAAAATGGCAAAATGGAGATTAGGCGAAATTCGGTTTTGTTTGCTTGGGATGGCTTAGGTAATGGCAAATGGCAAAATGGTAGCAACTTTCCAGATAACAGGGAAAACAGAAGTGGTCAAAATAGTACTAAAAATAAACGTTATTTGGTGTAGCAAAACGGGTAGGAGAGTCTTAATAAATTCTGGTTGGATGTTATTAGAAACAATAGCTTTTGACTTCATTTTTAAAATTTTATGGCCAACCACCGCTATGTCAAAGTAGCTCCTTGATTGCTTAAGGAATAAGGAACGTGTGAACTTACGTTCGATTGAGGTTGAACGAATTTCCTATTCAATTCCTCGATATCTATTTGATCTGAAACCGATTGCTTACTTCGACTTATTCCAGCCTGACGAATATTGTTCCAAAAAGTGGAACTCAAATCACCAGGATTTAATTTGTTTTTCCTTGTAAGATACTGGTAAGTGACTGCATTGCGGGCAACCTTGAATTCATTAAGAATAACAGAACATTTATATCTTCGCCATCTCGCATATAAATCATCACGCGCCTTAATCTGGTTTCTTATTTCTTGTGTTATCGATGGAAAATTATTTTTTTTAATTTTTTTATGTTTTACTTTCACATGATTGTTAAAAAGGTAATAAATATTATTGGTGAAGTATTCTATCTGTTTATTAACATCACATGTTGAGTAAATAGGTGACCAGTCAACGCTTCGACTGTCATAGAACAGATCCACTAAATTTATTCCTGAATAATCGTAGTAGATTGGATGGCAACGATTAGTATAAGGCCTCGTAGAAGTAGCATCTTCCGACAGGTGCTGGTTCCTTAAATGACGAGAATGAGCCCCTGCAGCCAAACATCTTGCAGCTCTGCTAATAAGTCCTACTTCACGCCTCCCCGTGGCGCCATCTGGGAATCTCACTAGAGGTTGCGAAGTGAAGGGGGCAAATGGCGAGTTTCCTGCGCCATTAACCAGGATTAGTGTCGGAAAAACAAAACAAGACCTTATCCGGGCTACTCGACATATTTGGAGCTCAGGCCGGAAAGGATTTCCAGGACTTAGTCAGGGTCTTGGAAAAGAGATGGTGGCGAACGAGCCCTATAAGGGCCAACGGCAGCGCTCACATCCCGGAACGGGTAACTGGCTTCGGAGTAACCGACCCCTCGTCCTAGGGGCACTCAAAATGGAACTGGTCCTCCAGGTTAGGGGTTGTGCCAACGGGGTAACTGCCCGGCCATTTAAAAAGAATTAAGTTACGAAGCATCAACAAGCCTCGGATATGGACGGATCTACTGTTGACAACCCACGAAAACGATTTAAGGACAATGAGCTTCGGATATGCACGTGGAATGTTAGATCCCTTAATAGACCACGTGCAGCCGAGCAACTAGCGGAGGCCCTAGACTGCAGCAAAGCAGACATAACCGCCATCCAAGAAATGCGATGGGATGGGCCGGACAAAAAGAAGATGAAAAACTGCGACATCTACTACGGCAATTCTATCGACGGAAAAACAGCGCTTATTTGGATGCGGATTTGTTGTCGGAGGCAGACTAAGACGAGAAGTCCTCAGCTTCCGGCATGTGAGCGAGCGCCTCGTAGCAATCCGCATCAAGGCTAAATTCGCCAACATAAGCCTTATATGCGCGCATGCCCCCACAGAGGAGAAAGATGACGACACCAACGATGCCTTCTGTGATTTTAATGCAAAGCTAGGAAGAGAGGGTATCTTTGGTGGAACAATCGGAAAATATAGCCTGCACAGCACCACCTCCGATAACGGATTCAGGCTAATCGACTGTGCGGCGGGGCGAAACATTGTCGTGGCTAGCACGCGGTTCCCACATCTCGACATACACAAGGGGACTTGGAGAACCCCTGACCAATCAACGGTCAACCAGATTGATCACATTGCGATCGACGCAAGACACTCCTCCAGTAATATGGATGTCCGTAAGTTCCGAGGAGCCAACATCGACTCGGACCATTACCTTGTTGTAGCCAAGGTACGGTTGCGGATATCCCAAACTAATGCTGTGAGAAAATTCGACGTCAGACGGCTACAATCGCAAGAGATCGCCAAGTCCTTTTCCGATCGAGTAACTCTTAATCTCTTAAGAGGTCCAATACCGCCAGCATCAAGCATCGAAGACCATTGGAAAAACTGCCAAAACGCCATCAGAGATGCCGCTTCTGATGTGCTGGGTTTCACTCGTCCACCACAACGAAACCCCTGGTTCGATGATGAATGCCGGCAAGCACATGCAGCTAAGCAAGATGCATATAACGCGGCGCTGCTTAGAAAGACCAGAGCTGCTCATGAGCTCTATGAGCGGAAGTGGAGAGACAAGCACCGGCTTCTCATGAGGAAGAAGAAAGAGCATGAGAAACGCGCGATCGAGGAAATTGAGAGATGCTACTCCAGGAATGAGGTTCGGAAGTTTAACCAAAAGGTAAAAATAACATGCCGCGGAAACAAACCCCGAACCGAAGCCTGTAGAGATGAACAAGGGAACATCGTAGTAGAATCGCAGTCGATGCTGAGGATTTGGAAAGACCATTTCTGCAGACTGTATAACGTCGATGACGGACCAAATACCGCTGTCAGGCAGAATCAACCTTTCAACCTGGACGAGGATGACCAACAATTCCGTCCACCCGACCTGGATGAAGTGAAGATAGCCATATCGAAGCTTAAGTCCAATATAGCTGCTGGAGCGGATGGCCTGAGTGCCGAGCTCTTCAAAACGGCAGGCGATGACTTGGTAAGGAGCATACACCAACTCATCTGTAAAATATGGTCGGATGAAAGTATGACCGATGAATGAAAACTCAGCATTGTTTGTCCGATTCTCAAGAAAGGAGAACCTCTGAACTGCGCCAACTAAAGAGGCATTAGTCTCCTTAACATCGCATATAAGATCTTGTCTGCTGTATTGCGTGAACGCCTGAAGCCGTTCGTCAACAACCTGATAGGTCCATATCAGTGTGGCTTCAGGCCAGGAAAGTCCACCATCGACCAAATATTCACACTACGGCAGATCTTGGAGAAGACCCATGAGCTTCAGATCGATACCCACCACATTCATCGATTTTAAGGCCGCGTATGACAGCATCTATAGAGACGAGCTATATAGAGCAATGTCTAGTTTTGGCATCCCTGCCAAACTCGTCCGTCTGTGCAGGATGACGATGGAGAATGCACGCTGCTCCATCAAGATCTCACCGAGACCTTTGATGTCCAGAAAGGATTTAGACAAGGCGATGCGCTGTTATGCGATTTTTTCAACATCATACTTGAAAGAGTGCAAATTTCACGCCCAAACACATAAGGCACAATCTTTCAAAAGTCCGTCCAACTACTCGAAAACGCCGACGATATTGACATAATCGGGAGAAAGCAGCGTGATGTCAGTGGCGCTTTCGCGAGAATTGAGAAGGAAGCGGCGAAAATGGGTTTAGCGGTCAATGAGGGCAAGACCAAGTATATGCTGTCAAGCAAAAAGGACAACCAACACCGACGTCTTGGACAGAACGTCACCCTCGACAGATATAACTTTGAGGTAGTTAAGGACTTTGTCTACCTAGGCTCCGCTATAAATACAGACAACGACACCAGCGCTGAGATCAAGCGAAGAATAACTCTTGCCAACCGCTGTTTCTTTGGGTTAAGAAGTAGTAGCAATTGAGTAGCAAAGCCCTCTCTCGGACAACAAAAGTCACCCTTTAATAGACTTTAATAATCCCGGTCCTGCTCTATGGCGCAGAGGCATGGACATTATCAAAAATGGATGAGGGTGTTCTTGGTTGCTTCGAGAGAAAAATTCTTCTTGCGATCTTCGGTCCCGTCTGCATTGACGGTGAGTGGAGGAGGAGATACAACGACGGACGGTATGGACTGTACAGCGACATCGACCTAGCCAGAAGAGTGAAGATCCAAAGACTGAGATGGCTGGGTCATGAAGAGCGCATGGACACCAATGCTCCGGTCCGAAAAGTCTTCGAATCCGCTCCTGAGGGACTGCGCAGTAGAGGAAGGTCAAGGCGCACACAAGTGGAAGAGGACCTCAGCCAACTTAGCGTGCGAAACTGGAGCCAGCTAGCCAGGGATCGAGCTGGCTGGAGAAGCTTGTTGACTGAGGCCAGGTCCACCCCGGACTGTAGCGCCACCTAAAGTAAGTAGGTAATCGTAGTGGATTGCAGACGTACCCACTGTATTAATAAAAAGCGCATTCAACGTATACAGTTTGGTTTAAAATGTGTGGCCTTCTTGGTGTTAATAAAACCTAAGCCAAAAGAATCCACCATCTCTATAAATGTTTGTTTTAATTATCAAATCAGAATATCTATGTACAGAGGAACTAACTCCTATCGCACAACAAATTACTTTGAAGAATCTATTCATCTCTGTGTTGAATATAGCCCTGCGATTCATAGAGAAACAACCATCCTCCTCCGGTTAGCCCATAACTCATCAGAACGCTATCTGAGCTTAGTGTCAACTATCCAAAGCCGCAAGCAACGTGGTATTTGCAAGTATTTAGTGGCAAAAAGCAAAAAGAGTCATTGCATTGTAACATAGTTCTGGTGACGCCAAAGCGATATTCGGGTAGTATCGAATATTTGGTTTGCATTGGTAGCTGTGCTGTGATTCATAAACAAGAAAGTGGAGAGCCCAACAAGAAAACATTACATGCGGATGCAATAAGACGAAGTTTGTGGTAAATATGACTTCACATAAAAGCATATTTCCCACATCGAACAAAACCAATAGATGTACATTACTTTGGGTTTGCTCACGTATAAGTCGTACTTCACAATAATTTCTCGACATCCTTCTCGAATAAATTACACCTTTTTGGACGGCACATTCTTACTGTAGTAATTGATGTGGAAATAGTTGAGTTTCTGAACATGGCAGAATAAAACAAGAAAATCTAAAAACTCACACGCATATCGGTGTGAGTATGGCCTTAATTGACACGGTAATCTCGAGCTTCGGCTTAAAGCAAGCATAGTCATGCTCTAAAAACCATAAACGCAGAGAGACTTTAAGAGCAGTATAAGCTCCATAACACAAGATGCGTTCCAAAGAAGACATCACTTTTACAAATAAGAACAGTCTAGAGGCATTTAAAATGAGTGTTCTAAGACGTCGACCGAAAAATCCTTTTGGATGGCTTCTACATCCACAAAGCGCTTTCCTTTTATCGGCAATTGCCTTTCTACAGAAAGGTAAAATTTCCACAGTGGCATCTAAGGAAAATACAGGGTGTGATTGATAGTTAAAATGCGACAATTCAATCACATCTGTCGTTCGACGGGATGGCACGTTTTCGTTCAACAAACATCATCTTCCTTCTGCGCATATTTTAGCCGAATACGATGAACCAAATGCTTCAAAACACCAAAATAGAATTGTGCCTTAACTGTTTGGCCTGGTGACACGAAGTCTTTGGGTACAGTGCTGATGGAATCGTAAGAGCAAACCAAAGTTGTCTTCACTTCACTTCTTCACACCGGATCAAATGAGATTTTTTGGATTTTGGCTCGTGTGGGTTCTTTCAATTGACACTTTGGTACCAGCCACTATCTTGTAAAGAAGGTTTCATACTTTGTGGCTTCCTTGTCCTTCATTTGTTGTCCTTGAATTTTGAGCAATATTTGGTCATTTTTCAACCTGTGCGAAAAAAAGTACCAAATACCACCTCTAACTTATTTTGAGAAAGTACTTCAAAGCTGGGGTTGACAACTTTAGCATATGTTATTATGGTCATGATCAGGGTTTGAACGAGCTTACGTCAGGTATCTGAAGGTGTGAAATTAGCTTTTGGCCATAGTTGTCCATAGACACGACCAATCACAAAGTTTATGTAATTATAACACAAGAGATTCTGGTTTATGACAAAAACAAGGCAGGTGGTATATTCCACAACATTTAATTTAAGACATGAAAGATAGATATTTGGCACCAGACTAAGATCAAAAGATTTGTTAGCAATCGGTATAACCTGACATCTGCTGGGATTTAGTCGGTACCCTTTTGTACCGACCAAGAGTTGACTGAAAACAAGTTTTAAGACTTGAGATACAAGACACAAGATCGATAATATTGTATATTGGTTGGGAAATGCGTACCTGATTATCATCTCCGTAAATATAAATACAAGAATTTTCGTTAATGGTCAATCATTAACGAAGATACAAAACAAAATAGGTCCCTAATTGATCCTTGAGGTACTCCATGCTTAAGAGATTTAAGTTCCGAGAATCTATCTCCAACGACAACTCTTTGTGACCTACACACGGGGGTATCTCAAAAGTTTAACAGCTCTAACACTAAAACCAAAATAGTGCTTCCGTTTCTAGCACAGGATATCGTGGTGCACTTTATTAAATGCTTTTGAAAAATCAAGCAAACATAGCAAAGTGACAGACCCCTTATCAATATCTTTTCGAATATCATCAACAACATGGACTATTGCCTTCGAGTTGTTATGACCCGCTCTAAAACCTGATTAAAGAGGATATAATAACTCGTTCTTGGAAAGCTGATCAAGAATTTGTGTAAAGAGCACGTTTTCAAATACCTTTGATTGGCACGGGCAAATGTTGATAGGTCGAAAGTCATCAGTGGAAGCAGGATTCACTGTTTTTGCAACAGGAATCACACGTGCTTATTTCCAGGCCTGAGAAAAAACCTAAGTCATGATATAAAAGTTTATAATGTCTGTCATATTATTTAATATTTGAAACGAAATTAAATTTATAAATAGCATTGACACACCGTCTTCGCGAACAGCATTTGACTTTATTGAGGTGAGGGTAGAGAATATAATTTACTCTCCGTCACCACTTTGAAATCAACCAAAATTGAAACTGTTGCTATTGCTATATTGTCCTGTAAAAATAAGTTATTGAGCTTTGGGCTGATTTGGGTCCAAGATACATTCAATGTTATTCTTATTGCTAACCCCAATTTGACCCAGATATCTCAGACCACAGTATCTTAGAGGGCTTTGCCGAATAGAACTTGAGCTTAGAGTCACGTATAATTTTATTGGCATTGTTACGTGCGATAGGTATTACAATTGCTTCCATTTGCTGTATAGTCTTTTTCTTTTCCTAATTGCCTTGAGAAGATCCGATGTAAGCCACGGGGAGGATTGGTTCCGTATAGCAACAGTTATCAAAGGAACATATTTATCAAAGAGATAGCCATCTAAAATCAACTAGAGTCCCATCTTGTTTTTGACAAAAATACTTGGGATTGGTGCCAGAAAAGGTTTGCTTTGGATAGATCATCCACACTGATATCAGCGTAAGAAGTGTCTAATAATTTTAACCTCATAAGCAACCGAAAAATTTGTTGCTAACGAGAACACGACTACGGCTTAAAGTGGCGTGTAAGCGAATTTTTCATATGCGCAAATGGGCCCAAAGCCTCTTCAGACCTCTAATACCCAATGAATGAGCTGCGCCAACTTACACTCATCGATGGTGGTCTCGAAACCTATCTGCCCTGTAGATACGAACAATATACCCATTCTGCAATCAAGCAGATATCACCGTCATCCAGGAAGTGTGATGGGATGGACCCGACCTAAAACTATGGTGATTACTAAAGGGAAAGAAAACAATGCTTATTCGGATGCTGAGTTGCTATATGCGGCAGACTTAGAAGAGACGGGAAGAACATCGGCATCTCCAGACAAAGGCAAAAGAGGCTTTACTCCAGAGGTAATGTACTGACGTTTTACTATCAGGTGCAAAGCATGTGGGAAGGCAAAAATACCGGTGTAGAAACATTTAGAGATAATGGGAAAAACAGCCCATGTTGTGAAAATAGAAATAATTTTTCTGCAGACTGTATTGCGGCGGAAAAGCCCAAAATCCCACTCAGCAGCAGAATAGAGCTTTTGACTTAGTCGATGATAATCAATACCTTCGTCGGAATAAGGATAGCAATATCTAAGCTGCAGTCCAACACAACAACTGGACTAGAGGCCGACCGTCAGAGTTGTTTTAGACTGCTAGAAATGTCTTTCTTTGGGGGCATCCTCCACATTTCTCAGATCTGGTCAGCAAAGTGAATGCCTAAAGTCTCATCATTGTTTGTCCGATCCGCTGAAAAACGAGATCCCTTTAACTTCACCAATTATATCATCCCGGCCATATTGTATGAGCATCTACAACCCTTCTCAAGAATTTTATTCGTTCCTATCATTGCAATTTCAGACTAAGAGAGTTCACAATCGACCAAATCTTCAGTTTAAGGCCGCTTATTTATAGGCCCGACCTAAAAAGAGGTTGTTCCGTCATAGTGGCTAACGCCTTAACTAAGACTCTTAATGTCAAAAAGGCACTCTTTTTTTGAAATATCGTAATGCTTTCCTAGGCCGTACAATTCGTTTATGAAATGCCCTGCCGCGATTTCTATCTTCTAGTCATTGTAACTCGTAAACATTTAAGACCGACGTACATCTGTGTTTTAAATTTTAAGGGTACATATAGCTCCTTGAGCGCTCGCTAATTACAAAAAGAGACGACTCGTATGCAACTGCTGTTTACCCGTTTAGTAACATATTAACCTTAGTTATCATCTGCTTGTATTTGCCTGAAACACTCTAATAAACTAAACAAAAGATGCGTTTACGCTGTGTTGTCTGGCCGAGTCACATATTTCGTCAAAAGTTGCATTGTCGAGTGCACCTTGAGTTCTGCGTACTTGATTTTGGAGCCCACTCTCGCAGCATCTTCCGCGCTATTAGACATGTTAGACGAAGGATAAATTTGCAAAGCAGGTTAACGCACATTCTCCCTATCCTCTTTAACATAAAGAAAGTCAGGCTGAAAGGTCTGACGAGTGTGTTTTTAACTTTTCCGATTTCACGTAAAAAATCCTGTTCGCCAGGAGGTGAAGATGTACACAAATTTCAAGCCAGCGGTGAGTAGGTGCCATATATGTCAGGCATGGCATGGCCTGTGATGGCCACATTTGTCACCACAGATACCTTGTAGGGACTGTTGGCGACATCTAAACTCCTTCCACCCAGATTGTCACTTTTGCTCGTTGCTGCGAAGGTTTTAGTCGGATTTTGTGCGGGATAATGTACTCAGCCGCATCAACCTTCTTCCGTGGAACAGAGCTACGAAATTTATTGGCTCTAGCACCGGCCACGAACAACCTGTGCCAAACCTATCCACAAATAAAAACCATAGATGACGCGCTTCATCCGACTTCGTTCAACTATAACCGCAGCGTTTGTTGGCTGCAGAACTGGTTATATCCGGGATCACAGGGAGTAGTGAAAACTGTTCTCCTTTCAGCAAGTTAGTTTTAAATTTTTTCCAATTTCAGACTTTTTTGATAGCTGCACACTGCACAGGCGCAAGAATAGTCGCCGAAATAAGAATTTGCCTCATTTCTGTGACTTTTATAGGCAGCGTTTGCCTTTTTTCCGATGGAATCTTAGTTTGTGGAATCATTACAAGATAGTCTTTATGGAGCCTGGTTAACCATAACAATTTCTCGAGCCAAAGCGCCATCTGCAGAGCTTATATCATCCACCTTTTTTTTTGGAAGAAGTGTCAGTGAAATGCGGTACCAATAGATGAAAGAAGTGAATCCACTTTCTGATAAAACGACCACTTGGTGCCTTCAAATCTCTCCATCTCAAATATTCTGAAAATACATCTAAAAAGACAAAAACCACTCTCATAACATCGATTCAACATCTTGAATTTGCGCAATAGTTTTTGCTTCCCCAGAATTGAATCAATTACAGGACCTCACGTCTAGAATTCTCAAACGAATCAAATGTTTAATATCCTTGTGGCGCTAGGGACACCAAAGCCCAACCACGAAAAACCACTGCGCGTTAATTACTGTTAAACTCGAACTCATTCTTAGAAACCGGCAATAGCTTTCCTCTTAGATATTCTCCTCACGTATATCTGAATTTTTTTCCATCGATCTCCATAACCAATAAAACGCTATTGAAAGGAGCCTGGAGCGAAACCGGAACAGACAACCAACCGCACAAATTAAATAAAGAAAAAAAAGAAAATCACCCACCCCAACTAATATACATACTCATAACAATTCCGTAGACTCCTGCGGAACCCTTGTAAGTTCGTGCTATGTGAAGAGTAGGCACTGCTCTTTCGACACATCCAAGTCACCTTACCTCAGGACGCACCTCAATTGATTTGCAAATTCGAAGTCTTCGCCAGAGTAACGCAGCAACAGTCCCAATATCCACACACCACGATAGGACCTCGACATTCGATTTTACCTGACTCGAATGCTTAAATAAAATATGAGCTCTGGCCCCCTGGGGGGCTCTGGGGGTCGTTGGGAGGTCGTTCCATTTGTGTAACTCCTCATAGCTTCCGTCGTCGCCAGGACATGTCTGTCTCGAGAGAACTTGAAATCATCTCCTGAATATGGAAATCATTGCTCTGAGTAAATGCGACAACAGAGACTCATTAAGTGATTGTTATTTTAATCCCAAACTTAAGGATACTTGCCTAACCGAACACGCACGTCTTAGCTCCGGAACAGGCTCAGATAGCTAGGGTTGGGTGAGGTATTATTACATACACAATCTCCTTGCCTCGTTCTTGTCGTCTGCGAATCTACGAGTAGAAGCGGTATTCGCACCCCCACTGATGAGAGACAATGCACAAATTGTAATGAATGTGTAGACTTAGAGTTGATTCTTCGTTGACTCTGAGATATCAACAGGAGGTAACTAACGGTTGGCGGATGGATAGTACAAGCTATTGTGTCGATATTTGGTCCTGATTAATGGAACTACCCCCTAGGGAAGTTCTCTGTACGGGTAGAGCGGCGTATTTTAATTATTCTACAGCAGTGTGCTTGAATAATTAGCAAAAAATGCGATTACATGCTCCCATGGGGGATGCAAAGCCGAATAGATGAATACGTATAGATGCTCGTATTTTTGAGTTCTTTATTCGGTTGGAGAGGTCGATGAAGATGTGTGCTTTTACTGTGTGTGATTTGAGGATAATGAGCTTGGAAATATGGTTATGGAGGCGAATGGAACGACGGAAGTGACATGCGACCTTGAGGTGAATAGTTTTTGGAATATTTCACTAATGAGCGTTGAGCATGTAGTTTAAGACTGTAAGACAGTCGACATATGTAAGTATTTTTGGGATTTAAGGGTGTTTTCTTACCCGGATTTGAGTGGGATTATTTACGCCACCGAAGTGTGTGATCTTAAAGTGTCACTATCAAAGTAGTTAAGAGATGTCGTTGAGTTTTAACGTGACATCCTTA
The DNA here is from genome assembly GCA_928272305.1 of Volucella inflata. NCBI lineage: Eukaryota > Metazoa > Arthropoda > Insecta > Diptera > Syrphidae > Volucella > Volucella inflata. Next base: position 23,141,601 of record OV743716.1, on the reverse strand, counting down.
GGCAAGACACTAAGAAGACGTACCAATCCCGTTTTATCTTTATGACTTTGTAAATAGTTGTCAAACTAAATATTTCAACATTTTTACGGAGAAATTCCAAGATAGAACAATTTATGACAGTAGATACTAGTACATATACATTAAAAGATTTGTCACACGTAAAGTAAAATCCCTAGCAACGACCATTGGCTGTGCACAACCAATAGCAGATACCAGCTAAGTTGTGTTGTTGTACTTGGCTCACAAAGTTCAGATGATAAGAGAAGAGCTCTTATCATCGAGTCTACAAGTGACCTGAATAATACAACACTCTGTAGCCAGAATCGGTCGTCGCGTCGGTTGTGGTCACTGATAAGCATACCAAACAGATATTGTATAGTTCGATGAGTTGAAGTGGGCACATATTCACTGCTCACGTATGCAAAACCAATTTTCGCATGCATCCTCTGTCAACGATGCAGTATCTCTATTTTAGGTGGACAGAGTTCAAGGCGCAGTCGAATAAAATGAATACGCGCTATACATTAAGAAACTCTTCGATATCGTAGCTAATGACGGCATTTGTAACTCGACCACACAATATAGTGTAGAAAGTATCCGAAGTGTGAATACGCTACAACAAGATGCTACAGCCAATATGTGATAAGCAGAGATTGCATCCTGTCTTCACTGCTATATGGATGTTGATCGACTCATGGTTTAAGACTCTCAATAGTTTCAATGTCCCTACTCAGGCATATGTAGATGATGCAGTTGCACTGTGTATTGGATCACCCTAAAGCATAGGCAGCCCTTAAAGTGATCTACTTATGTACTTGAAAATAGCCTTTAGTCAAGTTGTTGTCATCATTAGACTCTACGGAGGGGCTCACATTCCCGAACGGGTCAGTGGCCTCGGTCTAACCGACCCCTTCATCTAGGGTGTCAAAAATGGAACTGGGCCTTCAGGTTTGGGGGTTGATTGGCCAGGGCAACTGCCCGGCCATGGAAAAAACATGAAAGTTGCGAGGGAACAACACACTACTGTTTGACAACCCATGCAAACGATTTAAGGATAACGAACTTCGGATCTGCACGTGGAATGTAAGGTCCCTTGATAGGCCACTTGCAGCCGAACAACTAGCGGAGGCCCTAGACTGTTGAAAAGCAGACATTAGCGTCATCCAAGAAATGCGATGGGAGGGGCCGGACAAAAAGGGGATGATAAACCGCGATATCTAGTACAGCGATTGTTGTCGACGTCAGCAGTAGCCTCTGTTTGAATTCGGATTTGTTGTTACAGCCAGACTTAGGCAAGAAGTTTTGAGTTTCCAGCATTTGAACAAGAGCCTCGTAGCAATCCGCATAAAGGGTACATTTACCAACCAAACAAAGCCTGATATGCGCACACGCCCCCACTTAGGAGAAAGATGACGACACCAAAGATAACTTCTATGAGCTATGGAACAAGACCTACGAGCTTAGAAGAGAGTGCATCTTTGGTAGTACTGAGGGAAGATATAGCCTGCATGATACTACCTCCGATATCGGATTCAGGCTAATCGATTCTGTTGCGCGCAGGACAAGGACAAGGACAAGGAAAAGAAAGCACGAGAAGCGCGTGGTCGAGGAACTTGGGGAACTCCAGGAATGAGATTCGGAAGTAAAAATAAAAAAATATGTCACGGACAAAAGCCCCGCACCGAAGCCTGTAGAGACGAACAAGGGAACATCGTGGTGGAATCACAGTCCATGCCGAGGATTTGGAAAGATCCTTTCTGTAGACTGTATTAAGTCGATGACGAAACAAATACCGCTGTCAGGCAGAATGGATCTTTCAAAATGGACGACCTTCAACAACAATTCCGTCCACCCGACGTGGATGGTGTGAAGTCCAATAAAGCTGCTTGATTGGACCGACTGCCGATTTGAGATTCAGATCGATACACGGCACCTATTTATCAATTTCGAGGCCGCGTATGACAGCATCTATAGAGACGAGGTATAGAGAGCAATTTCTAGTTTTGGCATCCCTGCTAAACTCGTCCATCTGTGCAGAATGAAGATGTAGAATGCGCGCTACTCCATCAAGGTCGGTAAAGATCACCGAGACATTAAGTGTCAGAAAAAGAACTTAGACAACTCTATGCGGTCTCGTGCGATTCTTTCCACGAAATTAATTGTGTTCCATCGGTAGAGGTGGATTCTTCGCGGCTAAAAACACCTCCCTCAAACATTCGCGCACCTCATTTTACCCTCGCGGAACCAACGTTAGGTATAACTTCGCGAGGATCGGTGCAAAGCAGTTGCTGTTTCGCTTACTAGTGCTAAAATTCGCGTTAGGTATGCGTTCTAGGCGTCTAAGATCTCTAAGAATTCTTGTCGCCACATCGTTTACCGCAATCCAGATTTCTTCACTGCAAATCATATGGCTAACTATGTTTTCTATAGTTGGCCATTCCCCGAATTCATACCCCAGTATTGCTCTTTCATTGTCACAAGGCGGACTGTGAAAAAACACTTGTTCTACGTTCTGTGACATATGATCGCACCGAGGGCAATAAGGATTAATCGCGAGGTACTCTATATAGCACCAATGATCCGCTAGAAACTCCGGCAAGTAGAAATTTCGCCATGCTTCCGATCAATCCAGGTGCTGACCCTTAGTTACAGCTGATAACAGAATACAGATAACTCGCGAACTTTCCGACTGCTGATAAGTAAACTTCGCTTTTATGATCCGCAAGTTATATAGTCACAAGTAAATTTGTGACTGGTGGCTTGAATACTGTAAGGAGTTGCTTAACAAACAGTTTCCACGTGATATCGTGCCGACAGCTGGTCTATTCGAGGAGGAAGTTTCGGCTTTTTCAATCGAAGAAATAAGTATAGCAATTGGAAAAATGAAGCGGAGGAAAGCGGCGGGACCAGACAGCATTCCATCAGAGTTTTGGCCGAAGATGGAGGAAATCGGCAGCGAACGGCTATCGAAACTTTAAAGTAAATTAAAATTTGGACAACCTATGCCGAATCAATGGAGAAGTAGCTTCTTGGTTCCATAATGCACAGGAAAAGGCGACACTCGACTCAACAACTACCGTTCAATCAAGCTGATGTCACACACAATGAAATTCGTCGAAAGAGCCTTAAACGAGCGTCTTCGGCAAATAATAAAACTCGACAATAGCCAGTTTGGATTTGTTGAAGGAAGATCGACGGTGGGCGCTATCCAAAGCCTACGAATAATAATGGAAAAGCACCGAGATTCGTCTAAGGACTTACACATGGTATTTATCGACCTCGAGAAAGCATTTGATCGAGTGCCTCGGGATCTCATATGGGCCGCGCTGAGGTCTCAAAACGTACCGGAAACGTATGTTAGAATAATACAAGACATGTACGGAAATGTGTAAACTGCGGTTAAAAGCTCTGCTGGACCAACGAGAGAATTTCCAGTTAATGTCGGAGTGCATCAAGGAAGCGTACTTAGCCCTTTCCTTCCTTTCCTTTAACGTAGTATTCGACTATCTTTTAAAAGACTGCATGCGCGAAGCAAATGTAACGCCAATTCTCTTCGCTGACGACGCAGTTATACTTAGCGATAACGTCGAAGATTTACAGAACGCCTTAGATTCATGGAGAAATGCGCTAGAGAGAAACGGGTTTAAAATAAGTCGTTCAAAGTCGGAGCATTTGACGTGCCCATTTGCGCATCCGTTGCGACCTGTTCCGGATATAATGTAAGACGGAATAGTTCTTCCGAAAAGCACTATCTTTAAGTATTTAGGATCAATCGTTAACATGGAAGCGAAATGTGACGACGACGTAAACCACAGAGTGAGTGTGGGATGGATGAAATGGCGGGAAAATTCGGGAATCTTTTGCGACCGAAAATTTCCACTTAAATTTAAGGGGAAACTCTACATCACGGTTGTTAGACCAGCTCTTATATACGGTTCACAGTGCTGGACAATGTACGAAGCGTTTAAAAACAAAATGCCGGCAGCGAAAATGAAAATGTTAAGGATGTCTAGTGGAGTCACTAAACGCGATTGTATTAGATCTACGCGTATAAGAGGAAGTCTACATATAAAGAATTCGGTAACCGAACAGCTTGAGATGAATAGAATAAGCTGGTATTGCCACGTTCAAAGAAGATCTTCGGAAAATCCGGTTAAAAAGGCACTATCAACTACGGTCACTCCAACTGTAAGAAAACGAGGTCGGAAAAAGAATTCCTGGATTTCTCAGATGGCAAATGCGCAACAACGTCTGGGGTTAACCACTGAAGCGATCCAGGACCGAGCATTATGTAGACGCGTTCTGCGGTCTGCGACATTAGCCAACCCCATAAGCGGAGCAGCAGCGATGCAGTAAAAATGGGAAACTCATTACGCATAAGTTCGTTTAACGAGGAAAGGGTCAATAAAAGGATAAGAAGATTGGTTACGGTGCCTCCCCATTCCGTAGTCTTTGAATCTGCCAACAAGGGACAACGCAGTACAGGAGAAACGAGTCCCTGGTGGGACCTTACCCACTTTAGCGTACGAAACTAGAGGCAGCTAGCAAAAGATCGAGCTGCCTGGAGACGCTTATTCCCTAAGGTCCAGGTCCGACGCGGACTGTGGTGCCACCTAAAGTAAGTACGTAAGTATCAAGCGTAACTGTATTTATCCGAGCATTTGTCGATTAAACTCAGATAAAGTTTTGAGTGTAAAAGCGTTGAATTTTTTTAGTAGTACATTTCGCTCCTAAAAGCAACATGAATTTTATTTGTGCATACGTAGTTTTAACTCTGTTTTGCGGTACAACTGTGGTGAAAGCTATGGTCATGGACGTTAACGGGAGTAACTCCGATAGTGAAAATGACCTTTCAGAGACTCATATTGAAATTCTCCTTGCCCCCATAAGTAGCAGCACTGTGAATGAACTCAAGGCGAATTATAAAACACTTGATTTGGATTTTCACATAGTGATCTGGCCAGGGTTCTGCGAAACAGCTGTTCAAAAGATCATGACCCACTGCGACAGCATTGGCGATCAATCAAAGAACATTAGCTGTATCCGGGAACAACGAAGCTGGTTAGTTAACAAAGGGCTTTCAATTTGGCCTTGCTTTTATTTAGAGTGTTGTTATTAACGGGGGCACAGTGAATGTCAATACGAGTATCTGAAAGGTAATTTTCACTATCTGAGTTACTTCCGTCGACGTCCATGCCCATAGCTTTCACCACGATTGTACCACAAAACAGAGTTAAAACTACATATGCACAGATAGAATTCATGTTGCTTTTAGGAGCGGAACGCAATACTGAAACAATCCGGCAATGGATCTCTGCTTTTATACCAAAACCTTATCTGGTGTCAATCGACACATGCAAATATTTTAAGTATAAACGGAAAGTGCTTTGCAGATAAGAATTTCCTATTTATGAATATTTGCAGATAACTTGAAGATTTAAAGGGCATACGTTGCTTGCAGTCAAGTCGAAAACAAATTTATTTTTCAAATTGATAAATTTGTGATGTGGCCTTAGCCACGTCTACATATGATAGCAAATTGCTCTTTCACTAGTCAACAGATTAAACAAGCGCTGTTGAATATTTGTGGGCTGTGCACCCGAGTGTATATGTTTATTCTCTCAAAGAATGATTAAGTTACAATTTAATTAACTTGATAGTTCGAATCCCACTTCTCGGTGACTTACTTGTGTGCCTGCATGAATTTTGCTCCGAAGTGTCAAGTCAAATACAACGGAGTGGGTACACCAACGTCAGACGTAACAGATTTCTTTATTCGATTTTTAAATATTAATACATTTTGTGGTGTTGGAGTTCTTAATCGAAAGACTTACTAATCTCTTGTATAGTCAACCCGACCGCAGTTCTTCAGATAGTCTTGGAAGTCGTCTGAAGCTTGGCTGAGCGGACCTGCTCATCAGGTCCTTGGTAAATATTCGTTTGTTTACCTGGCACCCAAATCCCCAATCTGGAATGGGTTCAACGTGTTCAAACGGGGAGATAATCCATCTTCCACCTTTTACATCTCTGAGCTGCTGGGGCAATCTGCACTGGTTTCTCAATCACAGCGATTTATCATCGACTTGATTCGGTGTATTGGTTGAACTCGTACCACCCATGATGAAATGGTTTGGGGCAAACAACTCTTCCTTCTCGGCTTTAAACGGTAAGTGAGTGAGCTATTGACAATATTTCGGCTGTTATGAGCACACTTTGCAAAAAACCTTTGGCGAAATTTCAGGCATTGTTCGAGAAAGAATATGCTTAATGGAATGAGACAAGTGCTCCCAACAACCACCAGCGGATTCGCCAGACAAGTGCAAAACACTTTATTCTCTTAAAAATAAGCTACGCTTTCACTGCATCACTGCCACTGCCTATTCAAAGCGGGACTTCTCGCCTATTGATGACCAATCCAGGTGAAATGCCCTGACGAGTGGCTGCCAAAAACAGAATTGCACAGCCTCACACCAAGAATAGCAGCTCCAAGTTTGAGGCGACGTATTGATAAGTGTTTTCTCGGGCAAGCTTACGAGACACAAACTCTTCCATTTATTTGACTGAATTGAAGACTATCTAAGCAGCGTCGACGAAGGTATGCAAGTCTATTAGGTTGGCATACTCCTCATGACATCTTAGAATCCTCAGTCAACGTTGGCTGTTCTGCCTTCCATTGCTTCTATTTCAAGAATGATTTGTTGGGAATTAGATCATCTTACGCCACGTGAAAGTTGCACTCATCCCGAAAGTGTCAAATATTGACATTGTGATGTTGACAATTTTTTTGTTCGCTGTTCATTTATCTTCCTCCATGATAGCTTAGCTGATGCGAGGAAACTCAAGTTAAAAATGCAACGAATCATCTGAACTGTCCGAACACTGAAAATCTTTTTTGGCACCGAATATGCTTTAATTTTATGTCGGTTGTGTGACCTAAGCGGCGCTTTCCCACGAAGACATTGGCCTCCTCGCCATTCGACAATAGGTTCGTCCTTTGAAGCCGACCACTTTGATGAATCGTTACAATGGCCCTTGTGACTTTGATGGCTTTCGAGATGCAGTCCAAACTATAGTGCGTCTTTGAGTAGGAATCTTGAGGAATTATAGTTCCTGTCCGAACGAAACAGGTGGCCCCGAATGTCATGGTTTTCATCACGAACTTCTCAATTGACTAATCGTCACCGCCAGGGAAACCGCTGCAAATGCTGGCCTTCCGATAGAGTTATTATCTGGCGCAACATTTTCTTGATATTCCCTGCGACTTTTATAGAGAACGTTACTGGAGGTCTGTAGTCATCTGGCTTCTTTCAAAGGAAGGAATTAGGTAGATGCCATCAAACTATCCAAGTTTTTTAAAAGTTCCAAGTTCTTGAGTCGTTTTTCAGAATTTGCAGAAAAATCAAAGACAAACATCGCAGGCTCAATTAACGTTTGGCCAAGTCCTCGCTCATCAAGGCAACGGATGGGATGGCTCTTCTTCATAAAACGCATACGTCCGAAGTTCCGATTCGCCGTCATACACCCTGTATGGCAAAATGCGAAATAGAATATTCGTCGCTCCATCGTCGTTACAGGTCCCAACGCAAAGCGTTGTTGGAGGAGAACTCTCATTTGTATGTGGTACGAGTATATCGCTTGGCATTGGCTTATGCTCCACTGTATTTGGATGGACTGAAGAGAGTGAAGTTGTAGATACAGACAAGATGGGCAATTCGATTCAACAAGTCGGTGATGGTTGCACTCACAAGTCTGGGCGCACTTCAAACTATTGCTCAGAAGCGACTTCCCAACAAGCCTATCTTAGAGAGAAGGGTTCGCCAACGCTCATGTAAATTGCTTGTTTCAAGGAATACTCTTAGATTCTACACCTTTGTAGAAAATAATATGATGAGCTCCAACTTGTTCTCGGGAATTTGCACAGCTTCTCTCATCTTTCTCTACTAACACCGCACGGCATCCGCGACATTCGTAGTGAAGTCGACATTGTCTGGATTCGACAACATCTCTCGTTCCGCCCACAATGCTTTTCTGCAGTTGAAACATCTTCTCAACCCGACTATAGCTGACAATTTTTCAAAATTGCAAGAGTGCCATGCATAACACAGGCCATTCATCTGATCTTCAGCGGAACTCTAGAGGAACATGTTTGTGATGGAGTCCATATTCAAATATAGATGAAGACAGCTGTGGCTTACTTCCCGGTTGGCTGAGGAGTGAAGTTCCGCTGTTCAAAGGTTAACATCCTGTTTAACGAATGAATGTTGCTCGTAAAGAGGTTGGACAGGGTCTGGAATCTGCTGGAACCCGCAGCAGTTATCATTCGTCGGAAGTTCATACAAAGTTAACTTGTGTTAAGCGATAGCAGATACCTATTGGCGGCGATAATTTTAGACATACTTGCCAAGATAGCTTGTGTACTAATTGGCTGCGTAACAATGGAAGAGATGTTAGTGGTTGTTGCTTGTTAAAGAGCATCTCAAGATTATGGCGTTCATGTTTCTCCATCGCAACAGATAAAGTGATACTAGTAGATTCTGGTCCCAATTTCTGTAGCTTTCGGCGCAACGTGGCTATTTCGGCCAATATAATTTGCTCAGCCTCCTTGTATGGTTTCAGCAGAATATTCTTACCCAAATGTAGTAGAAATTTAGCCAAACTCCACAGCTTGCATTATGTATTCATACAAAATGCAGCCTTCCCTAATCTTGCATAAACAAATTCATGGTATCAAATGCTAATTCATTATTCATACACTTCCTGACTGGAAAACGAAGAACCCTTAATCCTTTACAGCAATGTCAGGGAAACCTGGAGCTTCAAGAAACTAAACACATCTACGAATGTATAAAGATTTGTGTTACTCATACATCTCCTTCTTCCCTTTTGAAAATCCGATTTTCTACTCATAACTTAACGTTAAAACCCCTTTCATCCAATTAAACCTTAAGCTACGACATTAACTCGCCTTAGTCGAAGATTTCCGTCGTTTTGTACCATGCTCATGCTGACTTTTACTTTAACTTTCACTGCCACGCAATCGTTCCAACAAAAGCCATTTCCTAAAGATTTACATCATTTAAGCCTCCAACAAATTCTACAATATCCTTTGCAAATGAAATGGAGAAGAGAATCGTATAGGACCGACCGAGTATCGACCGGGTTTTTATTGCCACCGATTTAAGGCAACAGCCTAATCAAGTGCTTAATGCCTGCATTAACCTAATAAAAGCTCCCTGTCTCTCTGTTGATTTTTGTACAACACTATAAAGAACGCTAATCCCCTTGTATCTAAACAGCACCCTCACCCTTACTCCCTATTCAAGGCAATTTGTAAAAACTCCTCACACAGTCTCCAATTACATTTTCATTTCAGCCCCCCCTTAACCATGCCTCAGATCAATCGCTGTTGGAGCAGCAGTAACTACAAAATTGCTGATTCAGCAAATCAAAGCCACAAGACAAAAGTCAAACATTCGTCCGTACGGGGAATATCGGGAGAGAAGCAAAAATCTAGCCACCATCCCTAGAGAGCCACCCCGAATGAGCTAAAACAGAGTTTAAGTCAATATCACGTGATTAACTTAAGCCCCTTTGTACAGCAGCCCCTCTACGAAATAAGGATCATCTTTCGTTAAAAATGAAAACAAAGAGAGAAAATATCTGAGCTATCGCAGGACTATGGGTCAGTACCCGGAAGCCCTATTTCTGTCCAGCAGATGTAGTCAGAGTTGGTGGAAGGAAAAGTGTAGATGGGAACCCAAGCTACCTTGCCTTAGACAATAAGGTATAATTAATTAGAGGCCCCCCTCTCTATACCTCTCTCCTGATTTTATTGCCACTAAACGAGTCATGTGTAGGAAGAAACCAGTGAAACTACTGTTGGACGCGATTTTTGCATTTTTGCGCAACCACCATCTGTCACACGCACGAGAGCCGATTAGAATGTGACCATCACTTTCCCCTATTCACCGTGTCCACCCCCTGGGACATTGCTTATTCATGCAAGATGCGATTAAAGATTTAATTTTTTATTGGGCAGTGGGACATTCGCCTTCGGCCTTACACCTGTTTAACACGGCAATCCTGTGGCATACCTACCCCACCTATGCACAGGGATATATACAACACATAATATGTACGGGTAGGCTGTGGCATACATGAGTGTTGTGCGGGGATGACATACTCGTAGTGTGGGGGGCATTTTTCGACTCTGACATAAAATAAAACAAAACCCAGATGTCTCTTTCGTTATTGTTTTTATTGTTTCACATTTTATTGACTACCCCGAAGAAAAGTTAGCCCACACCATCGATTCACTGTCATCCCTGGTATCTAGGCCAACATGTGTGGCAACTTTACTTTGTCCTATGTCTCTAGATTTAGTGTGCGAGTTTTGCTCACTTTTTTCAACTATGATGTTCTTTTATCGCCTTGTCTAACATCAAAGTTGTCGCTGAGATATCCTTCGATCTTAACGATTCGGTGGGTTATGTTCATCGTCATTCTGTAGGCATTCCTGTCGTAATAGTCGTAATTGTAGAGTATACAAATCATGCAATGGGCGAAACGAAATGAAATATTACCCCAGGTGGCAGACCAGTTTTGCTGGAAAATGCACCCACTTCAGAGATCGGCTCTACGGGTTCTGAGGAGAGCCGTTTACTACACTTTATAAACTGAGGGATATCGAGAGATATCTAGATCCAGATCTAGATTTCAATGAGGACACCGGGCATCGGACTTCAGCGAAAACTCCGTGAACTTTGGTTCAAGTCATCTAAAATGGAAATGCTCTGCGAAGAACTCAAGAAGTAGGTAGAAGGGCAAAGAGCCAATGACAAAATTAGTAAGTCTGTCACCCTAATTAGGAAAGTGTCTGCTATAAGCATTCTATAAAATGGACGAAGAGAACGTAAGGCGTAAAACAGACTGGATACTGCAAAACGACTAGACAAGAAACGAAAAGCCGAAAATCATTCCTCAACAAAAAGCTAAGCGAAATAAGCTGGAAAAAGACATAAAGATATTCATTCTGAAGAAAACAGAAATCTCAAGCATTGACCACCGTAGCCAACCAACGTGTTAGGGATTGCGGATCACAATAAAAGGTCATAGGTTAGGTTACGTTAAAACAGAGGTATGATAGATATGCCATAAAACAAACACTATTCACATGGGCTGTGGAACTAGTTGAATTCATAATCAAAGGGCAAAACCCCAAACAATTTCCCTGATGAAACATCTAATTTCTTTGCAAAAGTCAAGATGGCCGTTGCAGTTCGTGCCGTCTATTTCCTCTAGGTTTTCTTGAAAGTATATTCCTAAGAATTTCCTTCGACTATGATAGATTGCCTCGAATGACACAGTATGTGTGTTATGTGCTCAGCAGCTTGCAGATCACAATTTGAGTCTCTTTAAGTGTTTCAGGAGAAGACAGTGTCCTATCAATATTCCTATTCTTGTCCTAAGCTTGTCCCTGTCAAATTTTTATAACTCCTTAGATCTTTTACCGTCAAGAAGTGGCCATAGAGCCTTTGATACCCTTTTTCCTTCAAGACTCGACCACCTTAAATTATCAGTCTTTATGGTCTTTTCTTCGATAGTGCCCCTTACTATGAAGAAGGGTCGATTGATGTTGGCAACCTCACTATTATCCAGTAGCCCTCCTCTTCTTGCAAGTTCGTCCGCTTGTTCATTTCCTTCATACCGCAGTGTCCTGGCATTAAGCACAGTCTCAATCGGTTCTAACTTCATAATGCTTTCCGTATTGTGCGACAGCCCCTGACTGTATCAGAGTTGATGTTGATCAATTTCATCGCCTTAAGAGCGGCCTGGCTGTCGATGTAGATAGCGATATCTCTTCCGGATACTGATTTCATCTGCATTAGCTCAGCTACCCTGAGGACAGCCAGAATCTCTGATGGGAAGACACTACTTGCGCTCGATAGTCTTATACACACTCTTAGTTCTGGGTCTTCTGAGATGATACTAGAACCTGTTCCTTCGTTTTTTATCGAACCGTCTGTAAAAACTGATCATTTGATTTTTTTGCCAGTCCTTCCTCTCTGGATATATTATGTCATACGGAATGTCGAAGTCGACCAAGAAAGGAAATTCAGGTTTTTATTCAGAATTACACCCAATTACTTCGCGCTGTCCGAGAGGTTCCACTTCGTTGAATTTTTTGGAGTTTGGTCTGCGGTATCTTGCACTTTCTGGTAAAAAGATCCAGTTCTGTTTTGGAAGGGTTGGCATTGAAACAGCTGTTTTCCCAAGTGCTGATCATCTTTAGGGCATCCTCTCTAATATCGCTAAAAATATTTCAGTATTTCAGCGGTAGATTGCCTTTGCATTATTCGGGATATCTACAACCATACCTTGGCTATAACATGATAATTTTCCGAGTCCATGTTGGCTCCTCTACTGAAGAAGTATTTTGCATCAATCGGAACGTGATCAATGTGAACGACCATGAATTGATCAGGATTTCTCCAAGCTCCCTTCTGATTATCAAGATGTGGGAACTGCGTGTTAACTACGACAATGCTTGGTACCACCGCAAAGTCGATTAGTCTGAATGAGGTTTTGAAGGTGATATCGTGCAGGCGTTGGAGTTGTTTAAAATCCTATCCGGTCTGAGCTCCAAATATGTTAGGTTAGCCCGGGCAATATCTAAGTTACGCTATTCCGAGATGTTACTTCACGTTTGATTTCATTTAGGGAATTCATTCGCTGTCCTGTATATAGTGTTGATATTTTCGTCGCGCTTATAAGTTTAACAAGTCAAGTACGGATCAACCTCAGAAATAATGGCAGAGCTGGGTATCGCCAAATTAACACCTCTCAGCGCCCACCCTATTTCCACATCACTCAACCATCAAAGGTACCACTGAAGACACCCTATAAACATGAGGTAGAGATTAATTACTTCGTCGAAATCGTCCAATTTGATCTAAAATCTTTATGAGGATAATTCTAAGTCATATACGTACAATACTATCAATTATCGTTTGGGTCCAGCAGTAAGCGTTACACTTTTGATCAGGCATAGAATCAACGAGGTAATTGAGAAAGCTTTGGAAGAAAAAAAGATTTGGTCAAGCGTATTCCTTGTTGTCTCACAATCATGAGCTTTACTGACAAAGTATCCCGAGATTAGCATTTTTCGTGTCAAACTTCAAAACGAAGTAGCACAATTCAAAAAGATTTTTCTGACGTGCCGCAGAGAAGGGTTTTTGGTCCACTTTTGTATCTCCTTCATACACGAGAGGTAACCCAAGAAGAGGGGACCGTTCTAGCTACATTTGTCAGCACAGGTAAACCGACTGAAGAAACAACGGTGAAATTGCAAAACGCTCTCTATAAAGTGGTTAGATGAACAATGTAAATGTGAAAAGTGTAAATTGAACATACCGTGAAAGCTCAGTTTATTTATCAGACGAGAGTAACCTATTGCGCCGCTTCCAAAGGATCCAACCTTTGCACTTAGCGCGTTGAAATAAAACCGCGTTAAAAAGCGGAACGCACAGGAACTTTTTTTGGAAAGTCACCTGCAAAACGGCTCTGCTTTATGATCCAAAAAACTGTTTCATAAGTCGAAACTTAATTGCGGTAGGTGGACATTATTATCATGGTGAAGTTCACGAACGTAAAACGTATAGAATGCAATCTTTAAGAGCGCTTACTCCAATTTTCAGTCGTATTAATCATACAACCATAAAGGCTGTGCGTGCTGTAGTGGATAAGTTCGAGTCAACTTATTCCCGTGCGAGTGAAAAAACACAGAAGTAGAGGGTCATTCATTTCGTTGTTTCAAGTCGCTAGCGCTGGCATTTGGCACCTGCTGAACTCAGCTGTCATTGGAAGTGTTATAATATGAGTTAAATGTTTTCCATTTACAATAATTGATCGCTTTCGAATCGAACAACGCGTTAAAATTATTAAAACTTACTAGAAAAGTGGTGATTTAAATGTAGCCACTTTTCGCGCATTACGCGTTGATTACGAACGTCATACTCGACCGACTACGCAAGCAATCGATAAAATTGTGAAGAAATTTGAAAAGAGTGGAAGCGTTACTGATATCGTAAGGCCAGTGTACGAGTATCATCGTAATGCACGCTCAGTCGAAAATATTGCTGCTATAAGTGCAAGTGCTGCTGAAGATTCGAATTTATCGATTTCCCGGCGTTCGCAGCAATTGAACGCGTCGTACACCCCAGTATGGCGTGTTTTGAAATTGGATTTGCATCTCCATCCTTATAAAATTCAACTTACGCAACGATTGAGCCTGCTGACCATTCACAACGCCGTAGATACCATTCTTGGGTGATGGAACAACAGACAATAAACACCTATTTTCCGAACAACATTTTCTTCAGTGATGAGGCACATTTCTCACTCGGTGGGTATGTAATCAAACAAAATTGCCACATATGGGGCTCAGAAAACCCACAAGTGATCGAATAGGTGCCGTTGCATCCAGACAAAGTGACTGTTTGGTGTGCTGTATGGTCGAAAGGTCTCATTGGTCCGTATTTCTTCGAAGATGCCAATGGGCGGTTAGTTACAGTCAATTCGGGTCAAATGATAACCGATTTTTGTCGGTCGGCAATTAAAGATCATGAATTGGACGATATGTGGTTCCAACAAGACGGGGCAACAAGCCACACAACACGACCAATTATGTCTTTATTGCGTAAGAAGATTCCTATTCGCTGAGTTTCACGTTTTGGCGACGTCAATCGGCCACCAAGATCATGCGAGTTGACACCGTTTGATTTTTTTCTGTGGGGCTACACAAAAGACCGTGCTTACACAAATAATCATCGAAGTCTAGACGCATTAAAAATCAACATTACTCAAGTTATGGTCGAGATACCGCCCGAAATGTGCGAAAAAGTGGTTAAAAATTACCTCAAAAGAATCGTATGCTGCAAATCTTCTCGAAGGGGCCATTTAAATGATATTGTTTTTTACACTTAAAGTCCAAACTTTATAATGAATTAAAATTTTCATCAAAAAGGTATCGCTGTGTGTGTTTTATTTATATATTTATTATATTTAGTTAATTCCTGTTCCCAGGAATGAAGAATCTTTAAGTCCCAATTAAGGCGAATATTGTGTTAAGATCTAGGACTAAACCCTTACAAGATCAAATTTACTCAAGAACTGAATCCTCTTGATCATTTGAAGCCCCACAACTTCTCTAATTCGCCTCTACAAAGGAAGAAAGTCATCGAAATATCCACTTCAGCGATAAAGCTCATTTTTGGGTAAAGCCTGCCCTGTTACGGTCAATAGAGTTCGCTATCGTGCTATGTTGGAAGACTATTTAAGCCAGAATTGAATCACTGATAGTGTATTCAACAAGATGGTACCACATGCCACATACCAGGGTCACACAATTAATCGATCGAGTTCGATAATCGTCCGGTCGAATGGCCGCCTCGCTTATGCGATTCAACGCCGTTGGATATATGTTTATGGGGTAACATTGGTTTATGCCTCCAAACCAATAACGTTACAAGAGTTCAGGAACAAATTTGAACGCAAAATTGTCGATGTTTCAGCCGATATGGGTGGAAGAGTGGTAAAACAACCATTTGGCAAAAGACTTAGGAAATGATACCTTGTGATGCCTAAAAAACGATCAAAAGTTGATTAATATCGAAGTTATTTCGACATTGCTCTATATGCAAATGCTTTGCCCCCTCCATCGTTTCATCGCTGAATATTTTGTTGCTATTAGCAATGCCTATATCCCCATTTGAAAGAAATTCCCAGGTTGTTGTACCGGGCACTGAAATCTAACGTTGTCTTTATACAGAAAACTCTAAGCGTCACATCCTAAATCGATATTGGAGCTATTTGTGAAGACAGCACTCCTTTTCTGGCTCAGATTTTGTCTGAAACACAGAGCGTGTTGTATTAATCATTCATTCAAATTCTTCAGAAAGATGTTGGCTTACAAACCTCTTATATTGAATTTATCTTTGTCCAACACCCAAAACTACACAATATTTCCAAATCACGACACGTCGTACAACTTCATGCGGCGAATTTAATAATAAAATGCATCATCACCAACCCAGTACATAAGCCTCAAACCACCATCTACACCTCAATCTTTCAATCTATCTATAAAATACGACAAATAAATTTGTGGTTGGACATGACTTCAACAGCTTTTCATTTTCTATCTAAATGAAATTCAACAAGCACTTCCACTAGTTCTGCCAAATACCTGATCGATTCTCGTTAAACTGACTTTTCAGCCTTCGTAAGGCTTCACGCCCATAACTCAATTAAAAAAACATTTTCCCAATTTTACATCGTTTATTGAAATACATTACTGGCCTAACCGATCCAACCAACAAATCACAACCCTCTACCCTTTTTCATGTTCATCGCTAAGCTAACACGAATGCAATTTGGATCCTTTCTACTTCCTCCAGCTTTCATTGTCTATATTTGTTCGCCCCTTGTCCTCGTTTTCTGTGTCTCTAAAAATATAACTCCAAAACGGAAATTGCAAAATCAATATCCCAACTCATTCCCAACCATTCGAAGTGATGATTCACAAAAAAAAACCCCACAACCCACCCTTAAGCGAAAGACACAGAGCATTGGGAATGAAAATGGCCCCTCAAAATAGACAGACACCAGCCAACACATAGTCTCTACTCTGAGGGACAAATGATACGAGAATGCCAGGATACCAGAATGCCTGAATTTCAGGATGCCTAGATATCAGGGATGACAGTGAATCGATGGTGTGGGCTAACTTTCCTTCGGGGTAGTCAATAAAATGTGAAACAATAAAAACAACAACGAAAGAGACATCTGGGTTTTGTTTTATTTTATGTCAGAGTCGAAAAATGCCCCCCACACTACGAGTATGTCATCCCCGCACAACACTCATGTATGCCACAGCCTACCCGTACATACGAGTATCATGCTATATGTTGTAGCTATTCCTGTGTATAGGTGGTAGGTATGCCACAGGATTGCCATGTTAAACAGGTGTAAGGCCGAAGGCGAATTTCCCACTGCCCAATAAAAAATTAAATCTTTAATCGCATCTTGCATGAATAAGCAATGTCCCAGCGGGTGGACACGGTGAATAGGGGAAAGTGATGGTCGCATTCTAATCGGCTCTCGTGCGTGTGGCAGATGGTGCTTGCGCAAAAATGCAAAAATCGCGTCCAACAGTAGTTTCACTGGTTTCATGACTCGTTTAGTAGCAATAAAATCAGGAGAGAGGTATAGAGAGGGGGGCCTCTAATTAATTATACCTTATTGTCTAAGGCAAGGTAGCTTGTGTTCCCATCTACACTTTTCCTTCCACCAACTCTGACTACATCTGCTGGACAGAAATAGGGCTTCCGGGTACTGACCCATAGTCCTGCGATAGCTCAGATATTTTCTCTCTTTGTTTTCATTTTTAACGAAAGATGATCCTTATTTCGTAGAGGGGCTGCTGTACAAAGGGGCTTAAGTTAATCACGTGATATTGACTTAAACTCTGTTTTAGCTCATTCGGGGTGGCTCTCTAGGGATGGTGGCTAGAATTTTGCTTCTCTTCCGATATTCCTCGTAAGGACGAATGTTTGACTTTTGTCTTGTGGCTTTGATTTGCTGAATCAGCAATTTTGTAGTTACTGCTGCTCCAACAGCGATTGGTCTGAGGCATGGATAAGGGGGGGCTGAAATGAAAATGTAATTGGAGACTGTGTGAGGAGTTTTTACAAATTGCCTTGAATAGGGAGTAAGGGTGAGGGTGCTGTTTAGATACAAGGGGATTAGCGTTCTTTATAGTGTTGTACAAAAATCAACAGAGAGACAGGGAGCTTTTATTAGGTTAATGCAGGCATTAAGCACTTGATTAGGCTGTTGCCTTAAATCGGTGGCAATAAAAAACCGGTCGATACTCGGTCGGTCCTATACGATTCTCTTCTCCATTTCATTTGCAAAGGATATTGTAGAATTTGTTGGAGGCTTAAATGATGTAAATCTTTAGGAAATGGCTTTTGTTGGAACGATTGCGTGGCAGTGAAAGTTAAAGTAAAAGTCAGCATGAGCATGGTACAAAACGACGGAAATCTTCGACTAAGGCGAGTTAATGACGTAGCTTAAGGTTTAATTGGATGAAAGGGGTTTTAACGTTAAGTTATGAGTAGAAAATCGGATTTTCAAAAGGGAAGAAGGAGATGTATGAGTAACACAAATCTTTATACACTCGTAGATGTGTTTAGTTTCTTGAAGCTCCAGGTTTCCCTGACGTTGCTGTAAAGGATAAAGGGTTCTACGTTTTCCAGACAGGAAGTGTATGAATAATGAATGAGCATTTGATACCATGAATTTGTTTATGCAAGATTGGAGAAGGTTTCATGCTGTATGAATTCTATATTCAATAGCTCAATAAGTAAAATAACCATATTTGCGGTGCTGAATAGCCCTAAGATGTTCAAGAGCTGCCATTGCATGCAGACGGTTTGGTGTGGTTTATGGGTTTGTGAAATTATCGCCCATGAATTTCGCAACTGCGGCCGACCGGAACGTAACTGTGAATGGCACCCGTCATCGGTCTATGATAACTGACTATTTTTTTTCTGAAATTAAAACCCATGCTCTCGAAGGATTTGGTTCCAATAAGATCCAACTTCCCACACAGGCGGTGAAACCATGGCTTTATTGCGAGAATGATTCAATGAACAATTAGTTTTACACTCTAGCCACCAAAGTCACGTGATATCACAGCTCCATTCCGATTTCTTTACAGCTAGGAAAAGTCTAAAGTCTGCGTGGATAAGTCGGCAAAGATTGTAAGTCAACATTACTCGAGTCATTGGTGAAACACCACTCGTAGTGCTCGAACGTGTAGGGATTCAAGAAGAAAACAAAAATGTATTTTCCTCTCTACCTCTTGTACTAAGCGTAGTCCTATCGACTACGCTTCAAAGAGGTAGGTAGACTGTGACACCGTTCCGAAAGAGACTCTTCAGCTTCATACATCAAATGAGGAACCTTCATATAGATGCCAAAGGTTCATATTTTGATTAAATAAGAGATCGGGCATGTGGTACATCGTAATATTACCTCTTCTGTGAGTCCCAGTTGTAAATGAAATGCTTCTAAACCTAAGAAGGTTTCTATAGCCTTCGGCAAGATACATCTAAGAATTGTCAATGATTGGACAAAGCTCTCTGGGCTGGGAATCAATCCGAAAAGAAACAGATTTTGTCTTCTTTATGGATGGGACTACCCTCTGAATATCCAACAGTGCAAAATATCTAGCTACCTTACTAGCTAGTAAAGTGTACCTTAAGCTTAATATTGAAAAAGGTATAACGATGTAATCGTTTTCCACACCTGCAACCATGTGTATAAATATTTCGAAGAACATATGGACGTTACCCCACGATCTCTACATGCAAAAATCGGCAGTAAAAAGTGCGTCACCTCATTGGGTGAATATTAAAACCAAAGGGCCACATCCCGAGGCTTTCGAAGGAACTGGATTTATGCTTCGACCCGGACTATAGAATACCCCACTCTGATTTTGAAACACCATTCGCCTGTTTTTTACCAAGCAGATAAGCATTAGAGAGGAATCAAAATTGATCTGCTTTTCCATGGATGGATCAAAGATGAGGATTGGAAATGGCGTCTTTGCTCGCCAGAATACAGCGGTGTCTTCTAACCTTTTATAAAATATCAGAGCGGGTTACTAGACCCTTCGTCCTGTGGTATCGAAAATGGAACTGGCCCTCCAGGTTGGGAGTTGTGGCTCCGGGGTAACTGTCCGTCCATGGAAAAATTAAAAAAAATTCCGAAACCTAAACCAGCCTCGGATATGGATGGATCTTCTGTTGACAACTCATGCAAACGATTAAAGGACAATGAGTTTCGAATACGCACGTGAAATGTAAGGTAGCTTAACGTGCAGCCGAACAACTAGCGGAGGCCCAAGACTGCTGCAAAGCAGACATGACCACATGACTGCGACATCTTCTACGACGATTGTTATCGACGGCCAAAGCAGCGCTTATTTGGATGCAGATTTGTTTTCAGAGGCAGACTTAGACCAGAAGTCTTGAGTTTCCTTCACTTGAACGAGCGCCTCGTAGCAATCCGCATCAAGGCTAAATTCGCCAACATTAGCCTCATATGCGCGCATGCCCCCACAGAGGAGAAAGATGACGACACCAAGGATGCCTTCTACGAGCTCCTTAACAAGACCTACGAGCAATGCTCTTGCCATGACACTTTAATTGTCCTCGGCGATTTTAATGCGAGGTTAGGAAAGGAGGGCAACTTTGGTAGTACCGCTGGAAAGTATACCTTGCATTATACCTCCGCTAACGGACTTAGGCTTATCGACTTTGTGGCGGGGAGAAACATTGCCATAGCCGGAACGCAGTTCCCTATCTAGATATTCACTAGAGAATTTGGAGAGCTCCTGATCAATCAACTGTCAACAACATTGGCCGCATTGGGATTGGCACAAGGCATTTACGACCTCTACGAGCAGAAGAAGATAGAAAAATACAACCTTCTTAGGAGAACAGAAGAAGCATGACAAGCGCGGTCGAGAAAACTCAGCGATTCTAGTCTACAAACCCTGAAACGAAGCCTGTATAGACTAACAAGGAAACATCGTAGAATAGTCGCGATGCCGAACCGTGTCAGGCAGAATGAATCTATAAACATCATAAAGATCAACCATTCCATTCACCGGATCTAAGTGAAGAGAAGAAAGCCATATTTGAGCTTAAGTTCAACAAAGCTGCTGGAGCAGATGCCCCGAGTTTTTCAAAGCGGCAGGCGATCACTTGGTAAAGAGCATACATCAACTCATTTCTAAAATATGGTCGGGCCAAGGTATGCCCAATGAAAGACGAGCTATACAGAGCAAAACCTCTGCAGGGGCTGAGGTGATGTGGATTCACTCTATTTTTCGTGTCAACGTCAGTAATTTGAAACAAAGAACTTAAGGAAGTTACTATTTTCATGACCTCTCAGAACTACGAGTATACTATATGCTGTTCTATTTACATTTTTCTCGCGGCTACAACAAGAGAGCTTTGATCCCTTTAAAAGCTAACCAATAACTAATCTGATATAGAAGGCGGAAATCTGAAATTAATAAACGCAATCCCATTCCTATTCCCTTCAATATTCATCTCTGTCCATCACAATGTGTCTAGGCAGACCTAAGTGTAACGAGATATTTTTTGTTTCTTAGTGTAGAATCTTTACTTTTGAGGAGTCATTTTGCTGAAGAAGCCTCTTTTGTTTCATCTGTCTATCATGCGGTAATGTCCTTCATAAGTCACTGTTTATTCCTGCTTAACAAAATCATGGACTCCCATCTTTTCTGCAGAAATAAGACACGCAATTTTGGACATCGTAAACGTTTTTCAAAACGCTCTTCAGTATTGTAGAGGCACTCGTGTCGTATTTTCTGTTTATCCACAAAGTCTCCCGCAAAAGATAGTCACTTTCGTAAGGAGACGACGTACCAACATATTTGATAGTCAGTCAAACTCGACGCCCACTTTCTGACGTACTCTGGAATAAAGAACGCCTACGGTTGTCTCAGACACGAAGTTGGACGTCCGTAATAACAACAAGGCGCCAAAACCATTGCCCATCACTTATTTCTCAATATTTCGTCAATTTAGTGTCGATGATAAGAAGACTCAAATATGCCGCACCTGATGTGGTGCCTCTGGTTGCTCACGTGTAGTTTGCTGAGCTGCTCTTCCATTTAAGTGTGCTGCTTAGGATGAGGTCGTCCTCTACTGTATTACTGCTCTGTATTGGAGTCGAACGCATTTCAGTCCAGGACGCTTGGTATTCCCGCACTCAAGCTGACCTAGCCATCTTATCTGGGCTATTCAAATTTTTCCAGCATCACTGCAACAGCTCATTCAATTAGCTCTTGAAAAGACTTCTTCATTCTTTATTGAAGGAAATTGCACCAAAAATTGCCCGTTAAGATGGACCAGGACGGTCAGTGTCTTCAATAATGTCCTTTGGTTGCTACAAGGAGGGACTTACTACTGAATTACCTTCCATACTAAGGCCAACAAATTAAAAGTGATTCAATGTATGACTTCCACGCAGGTATCGGTGTCGAAGGTGTAGCTGCATTTCGTGACATTTCGTAAAAAATAATTCCGAATTCTTCCACAATGAAGGGGCCAACTTAGAGATGCCATCACGAAAAAATTCAAAACAACAAAGCGGCCTTGGTACGTTACTTTCAACCCATCAATGGAAGTTATATCAAAATGCGAAAGTGTTCCCAATAGTTGCTCATAGAAAACAATGTGTTTCGCAACGATATGTTCATCAAGATCATTATCAAGTCAAATAAAACCATCTTCTTCTCAAAACTATTTTTATGCATTTCTAACTGGCAAAGCCACCCCCTCAACACAGTTCCTAACTTGTTATCTGAGAACACTACTCAATTGCTGTCACTTTGTTGCACATCATATGCAGAAATTGCTGTCATAAAATTTTTATCCCAAACAACATCTAACACATGAAAGCATTCAAAAAGGAATTCCTCATCATCTGTG
Organism: Volucella inflata; assembly: GCA_928272305.1. NCBI lineage: Eukaryota > Metazoa > Arthropoda > Insecta > Diptera > Syrphidae > Volucella > Volucella inflata. The sequence goes on along the minus strand of OV743716.1, from coordinate 23,119,006 downwards.
TACGAGCATATGCATGTATAGTACTACTGCTGTCAAAGTGACAGAAAGTGCTTCGTGACATCTTCGGAAAAGTTGGATGAGCATAGCAGGGTGGATGTGTCAAAACTACAAGTACTCTCCTTACATGTATCACAATGAATGTTGAGAATTCCCCTGCATGTGATCAAATCTATGGCAATCATCTTGAGCTGGAATTTCCTTGACACTTGTGTGCAAAGTGACTGCATTCCCAGCATCCAAGAAAGTTTAAAGAATGGAAGTATGGAACTATAGAAGTACAAACTACACTTCAGTTGATGTTGTCTATGTTGCTTCTGTGTACAAATTGGATGAAGAATAACGTCGTAGCAACTGCTAACCTTCAAGGACAATGAGATCTCCCACAACAAAAATAAAAACAAAAACAAAAACAAGTACAACAACACAGCACGACATAAACAAAAATAACAAAAACAACTCACTTTCATTAACTAGGGTAAACAAACAATGAAAATTGCATCTGACTCAAGACTCTGCCACTTAAGACGTCCTTAACGAAAATTGTTTTATTCTTTCAAATGATCCTTGTCCATGAGATACCGGACATCATGAGATAGCACTGCTTTCTGCCACTATAAGTGTATGTATCTTCTCATAGCCCATCCCTGGTTGTTGTTTCACCACATTGCTTTCCGAGTTCATAGTCTTCATCTTCTTCATCTTACCCACCCGAATCTACTTCTTTCGTTTTCCTCAGTTTCAATTGCCATTTTCATTTAAGGAAAACTTTCTCTCTTCTGCAGTCATACCACGTATTCGTATTTGAGGATCTACCACCACCACAAAATAACACTAGATTCCTGAGATTGAGGGAAAATCCTTTTCACTGCAGGAACTGAACTGCAGCCGACCACTTTCTGCAAAACAAGGTGCACTCTTAAAGCAATTTCCATTTCCGGGCAAATAAGCATCCCAAAATAGTTAAATGAGAAATAATATCGAGTAACGTTCTAAAAATAGACCATCTCGATACATCCTTTCAATAATTGCACAGTATAACCCCACAACACCAGCGCATAGGAAGAATGAGGCGATGGAAAATTTAATTAAATCCGCCAAAGGATAATGGACGAGAACGTACTTCAGAGTGCAGAGTTCTCATTGGAAATTAAGTTTTCAGATGGTGAAGTCTACCGCAGGAGAACAGTACCCGTACTCCTGTTCAACGATACCAAGACAAAAAGAAATTTGATTGCAGTAATTTATTTTTTTTAAATAAAGGACAAATTGACTGTAAAAATAAAAGATAAAAGGATAGGTACGCTTCGATTCGGAAAGATCCCTCGAACATGCGGTGGTTTTTGAGGACTACATATTCGGGTTATAGTAAACCGGATACAAGAATTTGTCTACGGTGTTACCCATCACCTGACACTGACACAATGATCCAAGAGTTAAGCATTTCCGTGAGCTCTCCACTAACCTCATCGCTTTATCGTTGAAGGGGCTTTACACCGAGATTTCGACAAAGTGATTCGGCTTCTGAAAATTATCGGAACTTCTATTGTAGACCTTAGCAACATCAGATAGAGAATCTGCCAAAAATCAACTGTAGATGCATTAACAAGGAGCCCGGCAAATCCGTCAATGCTCCGCCTAAGCCTAAGAACAGAAGAAAGGTGGGAGAAACCTGATCAGATCCTTAACGATATTTAAACCAATGCTTTGAGCAACTTCGTTTGGAAGCGAAAAACTCATGCAGATAGTTCGTTTTACGGAGAAATGCGAATTTGCGATGATTACGTATGGAAATTCGAAACCATCCTTACAGGTCAACTAAGGTAAATTTAGAGCAGGAGCAGGTACTGGTCATAACTTTTTATTAACCAGCAAGCCGTTCAAAGCTCTAAAAGGGACGAATCAGCCAGAAGGTTTGTTGGCACTCACGCTGAGTCGAAAGTAGAAATCTCTCATTCATGCTCGAGACACATTTCCGAAGCTCACAATCAGGTCTTATTCCTTAAGTGGCCTAAGTAAGTCAACACTCCGTAACTGGTTTATGCCATTAAGTTCGCTGTTGTTTCCTTTGATGAGCTCAAATTCGCCAGCATCAATGGCATATACTCGTACCTAGTGATGCTACAATAAGGTAAGGATCAGCGGCTGGCACCTTTGTTAAAAATCCCTTCCTCCTTCTCGAAATACACAGTGTGGCAAATAATATCTCGGACACGAGCCATATCCCAGCAACCAAGAGCGCCATCTAGTCTTCCGAAGCATGAAGCGTTTTAAAGCTAGAATCTTTCTCTACTACCTGTTAACATTTCATGACATTTGGTTGACATTTAACAATTATAAAATTCATTTTTCGAAAACACCTGCCATTTCGAGCTGTCGTTTAATTTACGCAAAACGTGGTAAAAAATGCATCAGAAACATTGCAATTGTTACAACAACTGTACCGTTCTCAAGTGGCATTTCCTTTTTTTCGGCGGCAGAGAGACGCTGGAGGATCACAAACACATAGGGAGGCCAATTTCAGTTCAAACGCCGGAAATGATCCAAAGAGTACGTGATTTTGTTGCTGAATACCGCAATGTTTCATTGGGAATGGTAGAAGAAGCCTCAAGCCTCGAATCATTCTCCACGAATTGAAAGTATGCTTTCAAACAGCTTCGTCACGGGCACTAGAGGACATTCTACAAATGAGCTACAGCAAGTGTATTGAATCGAGAGGAGAAAGTAAACATAAATCGTTTTTTAATTATGTGTTCTAGAGCCAGTCCGGAATATTATTTGACACACTGTGTATATTAACATTTGTTGCCGATTACAGCCAGAAGGGTTTTGTTTTCCCTATCAAATGAAAGTCACTTGTGTTTTCCGAATTGAAGGTCTTTAAAAATGGTGTTGAGAATCGGGAGTTGCTGAGCGACTTAACCGAACTCTAATGGTTAATTAGCTCGAGATGGGTCCTTAACACTTAATTCGATGCGAAGGGTAACCTGGTTCGTCTGAAGGGTCGACTAGTTGTAAGAGGATTCAGTCAATAGAAAGGCGTAGACTACTATAAAACGTTTCCACCTGTTGTGAGGTATACATCAATACGTTGGTAATATGTTACATCAACTTGACGCAGTGACAGCATTCCTGAATAGTGAACTTGAAGAGGAAATTTAAAGACTCCACCAGAGGAGTTCAATGATGGTTTTGGCAAAGTCTGTGCTTTGAAAAAATGCCTCTACGGTCTGAAGCGGTCGAGTCGGGCTTAGAATATACAACTTAATTCTGTATTGATGAAGTTTGGTTAAGAGCGGAGTGAGGTTGACCAATGCATGGACTACGAGGTAAGTGACAAAAATTTGTTATATGTAACCATTTAGGGTAATCATGTCTTGGTGTTCGGCAAGAACACTGAGATAATCAAAATTCAAAAGTGAGTTGTCTAACAAATTTCAAACCAACAACTTAGTTCAGTGATGTGTCCAATAAATGAGACGGAGAGAAGTGATATGTCGCAGGATCCATATATGTATACAAGCTGTTGGATGCCTGTTGCTTGCTGTGCAAAACCACACAACCTGATATTTATTGAGCAGATTCAGTATGAAACCAGAGAAGGCACATTGGGTAGCTGCCAAGCGGGTCAAATTGTATCTAAAGGGAACGCTGGACAAAGGTCGGGTATTTCATCGAACTCCTATTGAGGTAAGTGGATTTTGTGATGCGGACTGGAGTAGTGATCTTGTCCATCGTCGATCAACGACTGACTATGTTGTCGTGCTCGTATTTCCTGGTGCACAAAACAAATAATTAAAGTTAATGTAATAATTGTTAAAAGAAGGTGTTGTCAGGGAATTACAAATACATTAATGAAGTTAAGTATAGCTTTATATTGCCCTAGCTAGCTAGGCTAGCACTGGCTAGATGCGTGATAGCGAGCATTTGCACCCGAAATTTAGCTCTATGTGAGCAAAAATGATTTCTGAATGCATCCTCTATCGAAGACGCAGCAAGGCAGATGATCCTGCGATAATGAATGCGCTCCAGAATCTGGTGGGCAGAATTAAAGGTGCACTTCACATGTAGTAGTACGTACTGGACATTTTTGTTGACATTGAGGGTGCTACACACAACGCAGCTTTTGGCGATATCCGTAACTTGGACAGATAACATGGGATAGGCGAATCATTCGCTCTTTAAATAAAGATTACCTTGGTGAATATGACTCTTATCGTGGGTGCTAACTATCACAAATATTTGATCACGTATGGTAAGAAGCCATGCCCATGACATGGCATCCTATATGGTGCACATTAATCCTAAAAATGATCGACGCTACTACTGTGTGGCTTGATTTACATATCTAGGCTTAATTGTATCAGCACTCGTTCCTCAAACGAAGCTTTTCGAAAAAACTCCAAGGTTTCTTGCCGTGTAAAGTTGTTTTTGGGAAAATATGAGGTATGTCACTGAATGGACATCTCTGAATCTATTTGCCTCTGATAAGACAAATATGCGGCCATTTTTCATTTAAAAACAGCGATCTTTGGTGCAGAACTCTCTGGGCTTTTGATACACGAGTACTTGTATCTTGACTTTTATCTTATAGAGTAGGACACCACATCTGACGCAATGCATGTTGCTGCGAAAATACGAAAGCAGCCTTTCCAGTGTCCAGGGATGGTTTCGGCCATAATCTGAGTCTAAAAAGAAATATAGTCGGGTCTTTTCAAATGCCTTTAAAATCGATGTAATATGCTAGGCTGCTGTCTTTTTGGAGGATGACAACATTAGGTGTTACTCTCTAAGATGTAGGCTAATTTCCGACTTTCTCGCGGTAGAAAAGACTGTACTACGCTTTTTCCAAGCAACCGAGTATGCTAGCCATAAGTAACACAAAATCTGGCTGCACTTACTGTGAGATCGATGACGAAGTAGAGACATGCGACAGAGCTCTAGGCCTATGAGTGTCCGACCTACGCTATTCACAGACTGAAGGAATTTCGCGCTGATTTAGCGGGTGTTGGCACTCAAGGAATTTAGTCACTAAATCTTTTTTTCTATAAAAGACCGACAGACAGAGCACCTAAGTACCTGCCTTAATGGACATAAATTCATTGCATGCCCCGATATCCATGGAAGCAAGGATACGCCTTGTCATAGCTCTCTCAATTCCTTTGATATCAATTTGTAACGCATCTTAAGAGCATAGTTTTTATCCTCGGTTTAAGTCGAGTCTGGTGTCTTTTGACACCCTCGGTATCGTGTGTAAAGTTCTAGTATGGACTACGTGTGATTTTATCACGCAGCAAACCTATGACCGGCAGCGTGTAACTGACTTGTAGCAACCTTCAGTATCGTTAAAATTTGAAGATGTTATCGATAAATGGAGTATTGCTCTGCCCCTGCTTTTTATTAGGCAACGCCAACAGACAGATGTCACTTGGGTTTAACGTGAATACCTGTCATGGAGACTTAACCTCACGGGATGCCCATACATTCATGGGAGCAAGGGTACGCCTTGCCATCGCTTATTTGCTACATTAACAATTAATGCCAATGCGGAAATGTGTTGGGGGCACAAATCCACTCTTGGTATGAGTCGAGGCCCACCTAAAACCTCTTACTGATCTTAGGGTCTCAGCACCCAGCACTTATATCCACTCCACTCCGGGTATTGAGCCCTAGCAGGGTCACCCTCCCTGCGATTTAAGGTTAAACCACAGCCACCGTGACGCTCTCACAAGGGGACCAACCTCAACAAGATAGGCCCGGACCGAAGTCCGGGGGGCTCCTAACTCCCACGGTACCGTGTTTTAAGTCCTGGTATGGACTACCGGTGGTCTTGCCACTCAACAAGACCTATGACCGGCAGCTTGTTACTGGACAAATCATAGCAACCATCAGAGGGGAAGGGTCTGATAATGTTTATGATAAGTCCAGTATTTACTCTGCCCCCGCTTTATATTAGACAACGTCATTGATGGGCGAAGCCTTGATAATGGGGCGGGGGCCCACGCCAACAGACAGTAAAAGGGGCACATTCCTTACAGTCCTATCAACCAAACTGAAGGGTAAAGGAGCATGCTCCGCTTGATACATTGCAAGTTTCTTCAATTTAAGTCCTGCCTGCCAAAAGTCTCGCGTATTTCTCTGCATGTTATGTTTTTCTCTGATGAAAAGCCAAACGTTTGTCACTTCCTGATTTAGACACAATGATTCAGATGCAACGTGTAGTGATTTCGTGTGTGTACTCTCAGTTAATTATCAACGCCTTCAAGATTTACAATCAACTGCTGTCGATACGATTTCGATTGCAATAGGTACTTTGAGCGTTACTAAGACTGCTTAAACTCGTAGTTCTATCGCTCGCAGAGTACGACGCCGCCAGAGCACGACGCCAACATCGTAAACAAGGAGCTTTTTGCAAATTTCAAAGAAGGGGCCGTTGACTTCAATAGGAGCTCTTAGAAAGAGCCACCGAGCCCCAATTTAAAGGCTTATTTTATAAACCAGGTTCGCTGATATTAGTATTCAAAGATTTGAATCGAGGCAATCGAAAGAAAATGTGAAGAGGTCATGCACGCAGAAAAGGACATTGTCCACCTTATTTAGCCTTTGGACTGCCTTATAGGAATGAGGTATACGGCCTCTGATCGTTGTGATGATATCTCAATTATCATCAAAAGTCTCCAGAGCGAGAATTAGTTCACACAAAAATTATTACTAGTATGGCAACACTGTTCATTTTGTTCGTCAACAACTGCACATTGACGAAGTACCCTACGGTGGTGGTCGTCAGCAGGTGGGTGGTAAGAAGTTTGTCAATGGCTGTTGCTTGGAAAACCATCTTAGTAATAAAATTATTTCATGCGTCGCTAGTTACTCGTACCTGATATTGTTGCATGAACCTTAAGAACCCTAACTCACACGTCTGATTCTGGCAAGAAATATCAGCCAACGAGCCATAAAGTGAAAACTGTAACCGGGTGTTTTATAAAAAGAAAATACGATTCCTATCCCCGTTGCATATGGCACAGTTTGATGATAGTCGTGTCTGTGGTTTATCGTAAAAACAAGAGAAGAAGTTCAATAAATTTTGTTCTCCTGTTTTTTGTTTTCGGTTTAATTAAGTTAATTGGAGTGGTGCAGTGTTACTTGCAATGCACGACCATACCATGAGTTCCGTCTTAAAAGGAACGAACTCTGTCTTGCTGGAGAGTAATGAGAAGAATGCATTTTCTTGGAGGTGTACGGGTACTGTGGAGTTCAAGGAAAAACAGTTTTGAATAGTTAGAAACAGACCCTTGAGGGAGTGAAAGTTTTTAAGTTTTAGCTTTTACCACGATACAGTGATGGGGGAATTTCATATGCAGACAGTTTGTGGCGAATGGTACGTGGCGAAATGGATTTCATTACTTCGAAGAGAGTTTTGAAGGGGGTTTCATGCTATTAGGAACTCAGATTGAGATTTAGGACATGTCAGTGAAAGGGGTTTCGTCTTTGTTTCCGAGAGCGAAGTAAAAATGAAAGAGTTATTTTATCTTGAAAGGGTTTCAAGTAGCTACACTTTGAGGATTTCCGGCATTAAATGCCCCAACAATGTTCGTAAGTATGAGTATATTTGATGGACCTGGGCAATCGTAGGGGGTATATAGATAGTATTCGACTTTCAAAGCACTATCTGCAAAGTATTTTTTAAAGCAAATATCATAAGACTTCGACTATCCAGTGGCACTAGCCAAAAGCATTAATGTATTCCAGAGAGGCGTCAAACTGGTGTTAATCAGTGTTGCAACTGTTTCTACACATCATTTGTCCTTATTTTACCTCCAAGTTTCAACCATCAGGTATAGGTCAATGACCATCCGGACAAGGAGCACAATGAACAGAACTGCAGATGAATTCCTCAGATGGAATCAACGATTAAATAAAATCCCGGAACAACTTAAATAGGACTTTACTCGGGCTTCTCCGACAACCGTCAAGCAGATTGACAACATTGCGATCGACGCAAGATATTCTTCTAGTATTATGGATGCCCGAACGAGGGGCAACATCAACATTGCCCTGTCATAGCCAAGGTTTGGTTGGCACAAAGCAAAAATAATTCTCCAATTGAAGAAGTTTGAGAGAGAGCACCCACAATAACCGAATCCTTTTCCCATTGAGTTTTTCTTAATCTCTTAAGATGTCCCCTGGTACTAGCATTAAGTATCGAAGACTAGTGGCACCATTGCCAAAAAGCCATCAGGTAGGGCGTCTTTCTACTCAAACACCACAACGAAATCCCTAGTTTGACGACGAGTGCCGACATGCACATGCAGCTAAGCTCTCAGGAAGAAAAAGGAGGGGCATGAAAGCATGCGGTCGAGGAAATTGATAGATGCTACTCCGGGAATCGCTGCCATGGAGAGTGAACTTTTCGACATGGACGATTCTTAATCGAATAACAAAACTGAGCCCATATAACCGCCAGTCCTGCTCTATGGCGCAGAGGCAGGGACATTATCAAAAATTGATGAATGTGCCCTTGACTGCCTTGAGGGGAAAATTCTTCGAGTGATTTTCGGTCCCGTCTGCATTGACGGTGAATGAAGGAGGCAACACAAAGACGAACTCTATGGACTTTCTGCGATCTAGAAAGAAGAGTGAAGATCCAAACCACTGAGATGGCTGGGTCATGTCTTCGAATCTACCAACGAGGGACAGCGCAAAAGCCGAAGAACGAGACTCAGGTAGCGCACGCAAGTGGAAGTGGATCTCTGCCGGCTTAGGGTGCACCACTGGAGGCAGCTAGCAAAAGGTCGAGCTGGGTGGAGATGCTTATTGACTGAGGCCCTTGTCTACCCCGGATTGTCAGTAAGAAATATATGCTTTCTTTTCCAATTAACCCAACTGAGCCACAGCAATGCATGGCCGCTGTTGATTAATTAAATTGTTTTCTGTTGTGCTCCATTTTTATCGGTCACTTTTGCAATAATGCAATATTTTTGCACGCGATCATATGGGTTTCAGAGATAAGGCAAAACGTTTGACAATCATGACACTTCTAAGTAAAATCAATTTTTAATCAAAGCCAACAGCAGCCGAATCCAGACGCGGCTACATTATGTGAGTCGCCGAAGAAGTGAGTATTGAAATATCCAAATTACAGAATTGTAATTTAACAAAAGGACTCGAATCTAACAAATACAACTCGTATTTCGACTTCGCCAAAGCCACATCGCAGCCTTATCAGTTTGAGAATGCTGCATATACAAGAAAACACAGAAAACCAGTACGAATTACGTATGCTAACATGATCCAAACTCACAAACCACCAACGAGTGCATAGCAACAGCAAAGCGACCTGTGGTAATAGTGCAGGATCCACCTTCTAGTGCGTAACAACAACGTAGCTTTATTAATCAACTTCAAGATCATTTAAGTAAACGAGCCATTGTGGTCCAGTTGCGCGATACTTTAAATTAGTACTGCATTGATTACCATACAATCGTTCGTTTCATTTTTCTTGTTACAATCAAACCCAAAACTCTCGCGCTAGAACTGTGAAAAATAAATTTGTTTTCGACTGAAATGTTACAGTATGACAACAGTATGTTACAACTAAATGCTAGCCCTTGGATCCCCTGGATTGATTGCTATTACGCCTCGAATGTCAATGAATAAGTAGACCAATTTCAAACCCTGCTCGTGGACCTTTTTAACAGGCACGTTCCTCTAAAAAAGGTATCGAAACAAAGTGCTCGTGGTTCACAACTGAGGTTCACAATGCCATGAAATTTCGTAGCAAGTTATACGCTAGATGGAAGCTTAGGCCGTAGAGTCTAAATTGGGAGTTTTTTCGTCGTGCTCGCAACCACTTCAATTTTGTGACCCGAATAGCGAAAAAAAAGATGTTTTCTATCGAAACTGAGCACCGACCAAACCTCTAAGAAGCTGTGGAGCAATCAACGATCCACTGGTGTAGGAAAAAAGGCTGTTGTCGATAGCATTCCGAATGCAAACGACCTTAACGAGGCGTTTCTTTCAAGTTCTCCAAATAGTCCGTGCTTTACTCCAGACGCCAACTGTTTTTAGCTCTGAATTTAACTTCGAAATCGTATCAGTAGTTGATATAGTAAATTCATTTCGTTCTCTAAAGTCCACTGCTATAGGTGAGGATTGTGTACCCATTCGCTTTGTGAAGATGATATCACCGCATATCATAATCTCTCTTACACACATAATCAATTTTTGTATTACGTGCTCGACCTTCCCTGATAGTTGAAAGTTGGCTAAAATTATTCCAACCATCTGTAGTTTCTGACTTTCGCCCAATAAGTATATTGCCTTGTTTGTTAAAGGTTTTAGAGAAAATTCTCGCTCGCCAAATTTCAAGCTACCTTAACTAACTACCAACTGCCTGCTATCCCGGTACAGTCTTGTTTTCGGGCACATCATAGCTGTAAGGGTCAAAAATGATGCAGGCGAAATAACGGTGCTTAGCTTGCTAGATTTTTCCAAGTCCTTTGACAGCGTGGATCACAATGTACTATGTCACAAGCTCAGGCTATATTTTGGTTTTAGTGCAAGATCGATAGGCCTGATCAGTAACTATTTAAAAAATCGCTTTCAAAGGGTTGTTGGAAAAAAAATTACAGTTAAAAACCTTATCGGCAGGAATACTGCAGGGATCAGTTTTAGGACCATCACTTTTATGTATTTTTATAAATGACTTACGCAAAGTATGCCTGAATGTAAACAGATATACCACCTTGATCGGTATATACATCAGTGCTTCCTGCAATTTTTTTCCATTATTTCCTCTCGGCTGCTGAAATGCGTTACCCGTAGTGGTTTTTTAACTCGATTACACAAAAAGAAGTCACAGGGAGCCAAATCAGGTGAATTCGGTGGCTGTTGGATGGTATTTGTTGCATTTTCGTCAAAAAAATTACGAATAATGATGGCACTGTGCGACAGTGCGTTATCATGGTGTAAAATCCACGAGTTTTCTGCCCACAATTCTGGTCTCTTTCGGCGAATTGCTTGACGCAAACGTCTCATAACGCCCAAATAATACTCTTTGTTTACTGTCTGATCTTCTGGCAAAAAATTCATGATGCACTACACCGTTGTAATCCATGAAAACCGTGAGCATTGTCTTCTTTTTTGACTGAAAACGATGTGATTTTCTGGTCTCGGCTCATTTTGTGAACGCCATTCACTTGCCTGATGTTCTGATTGCGTGTCGTACTCATAAACCCTCGTTTCGTCGCCAGTAATGATCCTTTTGATAAATGTGGGATCGGATTAAGCCTCGCAAATCATCTCTTTTGCGACGTCAACACGGTCTCTTTTTTGCATAAAATTGAGGTCTTTTGGCACCAACTTTGCTGCTTCATGACGGAAAGCCAAATCATTAACCAAAATGTCTTGGACGGATCCATAGGCAATGTTCAAGTTCTCCGCTATCTCTCTGATGGTTAATTTGCGGTTATTGACCAACATTTCTTTTACTTCATCAATGTTTTCGTCGGTTTTCGATGTCGATGGTCTGGCACTGCGTTCATCATCTTCGATTGACTCACGACCACTTTTGAACCACTCGTGCCACTGGTAAACGATCGTTGTCCTTAAAGAATCGTTGCCAAAACACTTTTCCAACAATTCCAACGTTCGCGCACTATTAAATCCGTTTTTTATGCAAAATTTAATACAAGTTCGTTGTTGCAAATTTAAATTCATTTCTAAAATTGTAAAAAAACGCCAACACACACAGAGATAGACGTACTCTTGGCTACGTAACTTTTGCAAATGTCAAGCTATGACTCTAAGATTTAGAGGGAATATCAACAACAGATGTACACTTAACAAAAAAACAGAACTCAAATCGGAACAATGGAAGCGGCACACGGTGGGAACTTTTTGATCATGGTGGTACTTGTCAAGACCGATTGGTCTCATTGAAGATCTTTTTGTCAGAATAAACGAAGACCTGTTGGCAGTATACAACTGGTCATTATGCAATGGTCTCAATCTAAATCCTAACAAATCCCAGCTTATACTTATTTCTAAGGAGCATTACGATACTTATCTGCTGCCGCCAGTAAGCTTAAACCATAAGCAACTCAAATTTGTGGATGCTGTCACAAATTTCGGTTTCAAATTAAATTTTTCTCTCTCTGCGGTTGACCATACAAACTATGTTATTGGACGAATCTATGCTGGGCTACGTAAACTTCGGTTGTCTTCTAGTTTTACTCCGGTTGACACTAAACTGAGGTTAATCAAAACGTTATTTATGCCTATTATTGATTATGCCACTGTTGTTTACTACAAGCTCGACTCCCTTTCTCAGCGCAAGTTGCTTGTGGCGTTTAATGATATGGTAAGGTACGTGTACGGTCTCCGTCGGTGTGAACACATTTCAAACTGTCACAAGCTGGTTCTTGGTTGTTCGTTTCAGCAGTTCCTAAAAATTCGATGTCTTTTGCTTATGCACAAGGTCATAAACAGCATATCACCCAAGTATCTGTTTGATAAACTTCAATTTGCTCAGTAATCCAGAACATTTAATATTATAACGCCCTCTTTCAAATATTTGAACTCGTCGCGTCTCTTCGCTCTGTATGTCACCAGACTCTGGAACCAACTTTCGACAGCAAAAACAATTGTCGTATTGGAAGACATTGAATAAGCAACACATAACTACTCTCTTAAAATCTATTGTTTAAATCTTTTCACTATTCCTTCTCTTCAAAACCCTTCCTCTTCCAATATTTTTTTATTTTTAAATTTTAGTTTAGTTAAACCAATAATTAATATTGTAATCTGCCTGTCTATGAGATTTAAATTGTCCTTGGCGATTTTAATTCGAAGCTAAGAAGAGAGGGCATCTTTGGTAGTAATGTCGGAAGTTGCAGCCTGCACGACACCACCTCCGATAACGGATTCAGGCTAATCGTCTTTGCTGCGGGGCGATTCTTACATCTCATATTCACAAAGGGTCTTGGAGAACTGCTGATCGATCAATCAGCCAGATTGACCTCACATTTCTCCAGTATTATAGATGTTCGAAAGTTCCGAGATGCCAACAATGACTTGGACCATTACCTTGTTATAGCCAAGGTACGGTTGCGGATATCCCGATCAGAGCAAAGACAAACCAATGCTTTGATGAATTTCGACGTCAGACAGCCACAATCACAAGAGATCACAACATTTTTTTCTGACCAAGTATTTCTTAATCCCTTAAGAGGTTCACTGCCGCCAGCATCAAGCATCAAAGACTAGTAGCAGCACTGCCAAAAAGCCATCAGAGATGCCGCTTTTGATGACGAATGCCGGCTAGCACATGCAACTAAACAAAATGCATAGAAAGCGGCGCTACAAAGAAAGACTCGAGCTGCTCACAAGCTCTATGAGCAGAAGAGGAGAGACGAACACCGGCTTTTAAGGAGGAAATAGAAGGAACATGAGAAGTACGCGTTCGAGGAAATTAATTGATGCTGCTCCAGGAATCGCTAACAGGGAGAATGAACCTTTCAACCTGGATGATGTAGACCAACAATTCCGTCCTCCCGACCTGGAAGACCAACTTATCTCTAAAATACGGTCGAACGAAAGTATGCCCGATGAATGGAACCTCAGAATCGTTTGTCCAATCCTCAAGAAAGAAGACCCTCTGAACTGCGCCAACTACATAGGCATCAGTCTTCTTAACATTGCATTCAAGATTTTATCTCCCGTTTTGTGTGAATGCTTGAAGCCGCTAAGAAGGCAATTGACTAGCAAAGCCCTATTTCGAACAACAAAAGTTACCCCATACAAGACTCCAATAATCTCAGTCCTGCTCTATGGCGCAGAGGCATGGACATTGTCAAAAGTGGATTGAGAGGAAAGATTTTTTCTTGAACGGACTGTAGACCGACATTGACTTAGCCAGAAAAGTTAAGATCCAACTATTGAGATGGTGGGTCATGTAAAACCGATGGACATCAACGCTCCGATTCGAAAAGTCTTCGAATCCCCCGCATCGCTGTGGAGGAAGACCGAGACTCAGATGGCGCACGCAAATGGAAGGGCCAACTTACCATGCGAGCTAGCAAAAGATCTAGGTGGCTAGAAAAAGGAATACGCAGGCCACCACGTTGCATACCCGCCTCTTCAACCACACTCTTACGGTATCCCAGGAGTGTACATATACTCGTATTAGGCATTCGGAGAAATTGTCCCTTATCAATGAAACGCGTCTACTTATATCGGGTTTTCCAATAGGGACTTGACAACTTTGAATTTAATTTGTGAACGCACTCTTTCACTAATCATCAAACTGTCATTTTATTCAGTAAACTCAAAATTTTCATCATGGTAAAGTACACGAACGAGCAATGTCTGCAAATTATAAAAATTTTCTACCGAAATTCGGAGTCGGTGACTGCAACTTTAAGAGCGTTAATTCCAATTTTCGGTCATAATTCTCGCCCTAGTAGACAGGCAATAACAAGTTTAGTGCAAAAAAATTGGAGTCTACATATTCGTTGTGTGATGTTGCCGTGTCAGTGAGACAACGGGTGGGTCGAAGTGTCGAAAATATCGCTGCCGTTCAGGCGTCCGTAGCAAACGATCCAAATCAGACAATTCCACGGCGTTCTCAAGAATTGGACATCGCTCAGACCACATTATGGTGTATTTTGCGTAAGGATCTTGGTTTACACCCATACAAGATCAAGCTGACTCATGAATTGAAACCGATTGAAGCGACGTACGTTCTCCGATTGGGTTCTGGAGAAGATGCGCCAAGAAATGAGCCAGTCGCTTGACTATTTTCTGTGCCGACGACGTTGGAAGAGCTCAGAGCCAACATTGAACGCGAAATAGCGGCCGTTTCGACCGAAATGTGTGGCCGAGTCGTTGAAAAGTGGGTCCTACGAATCGACCTCTGCAAACTTGCCCACAGTGGGCATATGAACGAAGTCGAGTTCCATTCATAAATGTTTTGATTGAAATTAAGATAATAATAATATCTCAAATGGTTTGCGTTTTATTTAAAAAAAAAGTTATCAAATCCTTATTGGAAAACCCTCTTCTACTTGTACATCTCCCAAAAGTAGGCTTGCTTTAAATGTGGATTCGTTTTTAAATTTATCTCCAAACCAAAGTACGTTTAACAAGCCTAGTTTCAAACCATGTTCCAATCTATTGTAGCAAAAATAAGATCTAAGCTGCTAAGCTATTTGATGTTGTGATTTAGTTCGATAATCAGATTTGTCTTATCGCTGGTTTCATTGTCAGATTGTCTGCCCACAAGGACCTATTATCGTAGTGGCAAGTAACCCTTCAATCCGACGAGCGGACGCTAGCAAAGCCTCGGACAGCTTCTTGAGGCTGTAAGTCTTGGGGCTGGTATAAGCGGTTAGGGGCTTTTTTTCCTGCGGGCCTTAATCAAGTCTCTGATTATGAAGTGGATAGAGTGCGAATCTTCGATCTGAGGTCATGAAATTTCACTGGTGTGTTAGAAATCCTTAAAAATTTCATTACACTCTTCTTGTAGCACTCTCGCCTGTTGGTAGATAGACCATTGTCTTCTTACTGCAGGCCAGAAACTCGTTCTCTGATGAGATACAAAATCCACTTGGGCTTTTGCTCCACTCTGACCATAAAAACCAGAGAGGTTTTGATTGATACATTGACGACTTTGAAGGTGGAAAGCAAATAATCAACCTAAAATAGATATTTGGTAGATTATTCGAAAAACAAGGAGCGCAGAGTATGCTAGGGTTGTAGAAAAGTTGTCTGAATGAGATGAATCCCACTCGGGGACAGTGTTTCGCATGCTCTAGCAGTACTGCATAAATATAAATTTACTGAAGAGTGTGGTCTTGGTTAAATTTGCAACAGCTCTACGACAACGACAAAGTGCTGGTTAATTTTAAATGTGTCGGTCCTGGAGCTGGTTTTAAATCAGACTAGTTGAAGACTGATAAATACAAGCCAAACTATAAACTACCACAAAATAAAACCTACAAATTCTGTTGCCAAATAACACTAAGTAAAATGCACGTTGTTCTTAAGATTGGAGTAAAAATGGATGAACTTAAGAACAGCCCGCCGCCAAGGGATGAAAATAATTTCCGAAGAATACCAATTTTCAAACCATGAACACATTTATTACCTTCAATTACTGTAAACCCACCCATCCTCCCATGACTTATTAAATCCGATTGAACCTGAATTTCCGCTGCCCACGACCGCACCGGAAATCTACCAATAAAATCTAAATTTCCCCCAAAATGTTGCCAAAAAACACATCCTGAGGAGCAACAACCTACCATTCACCATATAATATAGTCGTAACCCTCTGTCAATTGATGAAATCACCGCGGGAGCGGTGACAGGATGTCTGAACTTCGGAAAGGTTCAATTAAAATTAAAGGCAGCCAACCGAATAATTCCATCTCAATCAAAGCTAATGCCCTAGTCCCAGCAATTACCATCGATTAATCATTTTATTTTCATGAATTCGACAGCAGGACACCTCCCAAATCATTAGCAAACGGAACACGTCCCGGTTACTTATTAACAAAATAAAAATGAATAAAACTAAACCAAATGGATAAGGATTACGAGGGGGTCCTCCACCCCCAATCACCCCACATAGTCAATTGTATTAATGTAAACAAACCTTTTATGTTGCGGTTCACTTGAAATGCTAATCCTTGGTAAGCTAGGTAGAGCCTATATCCTTGCCAGTGACTGTCTGATATATCCTCTACGTTCTTCTTCTTTTTTTGTCGTATAGGGAGCGGCGACAATTATATAACGCAGCAGCTTTTCCAATTCAACTTTTACCGATTTAGCCCGACATAACGACTAACGAAAACGAAACACACAGGCACACGTCCAAAACGAGCAACAAAAATAGAACGTGTCTCCGACAAAAAAACCCGAACGAATCCTTTGAATGAAAAATCAAAAAATCAACAACATCCCGGTCGTACAATGAGAACCAAAGAACGACGAAAAAACTGTTTTTTTTTGTTCGTTTTTGGGTCCTTCCTTCTTCTTGTTCTTTTTTTTTGTCTTGCCACTGCTTCTTACCACTTCTTGATACTACCACCTTCTTCTTCGATTGGTTTTACATTTTTCGTCTTTTCTTGCTCACGATGTTTTCAGACGCACGGCAAAGGAGAAGCAGGCGAAGCAGCATACAGCATACAACATACACCGAGCAAAACAAAATTTAAAATAAAAAAAAAAATTATTTTAAAGGGAAATTGTGAAAAATTGTGGAACAAAAAAGTAACACGAGAGGATTATGTTACGAGGACACGTAATACATCGCGTATCGGAAAGTCTCACCCATTCTCCACAGAGTCGTTTGGGGAAGCCTCCTTAACACACGACCTAAAGCCCGATGTAGTTGTCGAGTTTGTTTTATAGGAGCACCAAAGACCGAACACGGTGAGAGGGAACAAAAAAAAAAGGTTACTCCTAGAATCCTGGTGAAAATGTTCTCATATCTGACGGAAGGATACTCGTATCCTCGGGTGTACTTGAGTGTATGTATAGATTTCTTCTTTTTTTCTCATGTACTGACAACTAACAATAATCACACCACGGGGAGAAGACCGAAGACTGAGGATCAAATGGACTGAACATCGAAGTCACTATTCGTACGGCCAGCAGAAAAGGATGAACGAATGCTTTAACAAAATATTATTACCCGTGCGTGTGTGTATCCGTACATATATCCTAGGACACAAATTTTTAAATTTTTGTTTAACAAACGTTCAATTGATTTTTTTTCTTTTTTTTTTGTTGTTGTTTTGATCTCAAGAGGCTGCTCCAAGGACTTCCTCTAGCAGCACCACTAAGAAAGAACACGAAGTTGGGCTTCCAGCACTTGGTTCTTTTTTTTTTTTCTTTTTTTCACTTCTTTCAAACACTCAACAAAAACTCAAGGCAGACAAAAAAGGAACACAAACACACTTTCAAGGTCCAGCAGCGGATGTCGAAATGCCCGGGATGCTGACGATACGGTGGACCATTTTTAACTACTCTCGATTTGTCGAGTCAATCCTGGAACAGGATACACGGATGTTCTCCTAATTCGGAACAACCGACCCTCGAAGTCAAAAAGAAGAAAAGAAAAATTCACTCAAAGCCTTTCATTCATTCATTTGTGGATCGATTATGATGAATACGTTCCACAAGATACTTGTAGGTTGAAAATCAGATCCTGCGCAGTGAATTTTGTTGTATTTTGTGTCAAAATAGGATTTAAACGGATCTAGGACGAGTTGGCGGGTAAGTCGGGTCATATTTGTATTATTTGTTTTTTTTTTTTCTTATTCGCGGGTGGATGGATGAATTAGGGGTGGTTTTGGAGTGGATTTTGCATTTCTTGCTGGGGGAGGCTTACTTTTTCTTGACCAAAAGTACTCATTTTAGTTTTGGGCTATGGCGAAGGAAAGCCAGAACCAACTCCAACAATTTGCCTGCTGAAGGACAAAGTACTTTCAGATATACATAGGTACGAGTACATATGCAACTGTAGAAGGGGGTTGGAGTTGGGACATTTCTATGGGGATTTGAATGTGCAGGTGTTGTTTGAGAAATGGATCCCCTTTTTGCTTGCTATTAATCATTTCTATGGCTGTGGCTTTTCTACTTTAGTTGGTTGGTTTGATATCTAAACCTACTTCGGCTAGTGTTGTACCTATGCATATACGACATGTGTAGGTTACTGGGGCAATTCATTCAAAACTGAATGATGCAAGCTCTTTAGAACGCCTTTTAATGAGGGCAAATGCTGTAATGGACATCGACGTGGAACGTTGTCTATTGTGAAATCCACACTAAGAAGGGATTAGTACTGAGGATTGGGGTCAACTTGAACTGGAGGCAGTTACTATTATGGTTTGTATGTTAATGAGTGTGGTTGGAAATACCCAAAGAGATTAGGAGGCCCCATGACATGTGACATATCACCTCCCAATCAGCTTGGCAAAATCATGAATTTTTATCTCCCACATCTTTTAGATTACTCTGATACGAACTAGTGCCCTTGTTCTTTGCTGACCTAGGTCTCGCCATTTACGAAGGCAATGAAGTAGCTTACTAAACTCCAAAACAATGCAGTCTCTGTTCCAAGTTGGAATACAATTTTGTGTTGTTTCAAATTCCATCTTCTTCAGCAAATTATCCACTACAGCTATAATTAGAGAAGCCCCAACCTGGGTTTGATGAGCTGTCTGACTACATACAAAGAATGGTATCCCTGTATCTTCGTAATGGAATCATTAGTATGGACGATTTCAATATATAGGTACACAATTCTGCTCGGCTTCGAAATTGTGGACAGACATCTTCCGAAAGATGATGTGTTGTGATCTTCTCTGGGATCATCTTGAGCAAATAGCAGACGTTGATAGTCATACCTGGACTATTTTCTAATTTCTCTCCCTGGTAAGTAGACAGTTGATGTACGCTTCCCTCAAGGCTCGTCTGACCTTTGGGTCATATCAGATTATTTCTCATACGCTGACCAAATAGCACGAGAAAGCCAATTGGAGCGGATTTACTAGGTGGGGTGAAAAGTAACCTGCTTGACCGCCAGAATGCACTGCTACTGCAAAAAAGGTTGTGGTGCCTTGAAGTCCGTTCATATTTAGGCAGACATGCCAAATTTCAGTGCGATATTGTCTTTAGTTCTGTTTGGACAGCTGATTGTTATTGAAGTGTTTGGCATCATGTATGGACAAACTCGATTTTCGTTCTCTCATAAAACATTATTTTTTGAGAGGCAAAACGGCGAAGGAAACAAAAGAAAAGTTGGATAACTCTTATGGGGCTAATGCTCCGTCAGATTACACCGTCAAATATTGGTTTCGAGAGTTTCGTGGTGGCCGCAACTCCACTACCGATCAAGTCCGCAGCGGCAGGCTATCCGATGCGGTTACGGAGGACAATGTCAGAAAATACATGAAATGGTGCTGGCTGACCGGAAAGTGAAGGTGCGCGAGCTAGCAGATACCACAAAGATTAGTGCCGAGTGCACACGCCATATTTAGGGCAATATTCTGCATATGAAAAAGTTATCCTGCAGCTGGGTGCAGCGCATGCTCACTCCTGACCAAAAACAAGAACGCGAGAGCACTTCGAAAGAGTGTTTGGACTTGCTGATGCGGAATCGGGCGGACTTTTGGCGTCGATTGGTAACTGTTGATGAAACCTGGAGGAAACCGGCCGAGGGAGGCTCAATGGGTCAGAAAGATTATGGCATCGGCTTTCTGGGATTGTAATGGCATACTCTTCGTGGACTACCTCGAAAAAGGAAAAACCATCAACAGCGAGTATTACTGTGCATTATTGTAGCGATTCAAGGCCGAAATCGCTGCAAAACGGCCTCACATGGAGCGAAAAAAGATTTTGTTTTTGCAAGACAATGCGCCGGCGCATAAGAGCATCGCAACCACGGCTAAAATCAATGACTTACGGCTCCAAATACTGTTGCATCCACCGTATTCGCCCGATTTGGCTCCCTCGGACTATTATCTCTTCCCAAACCTCAATAGATGGCTCATCAATAAAAAATTCAGCTCATGCGAGGAAATCATTGACGCCATGGAGGAGTCTTTTGCAGACCTTCCGGAAAATAACTTTTCGGACGGGATCAAGAAGTTGGAAAATTGCTGGAATAAGTGTATCAAGTTAAAAGGGGACTATATTGAATAAAATAAAATAAAAATTTAAAAAAGGAGGTTACTTTTCACCCCACCTAGTATGTAAGGCATTCATCTGCTCGAAATTGGAGTATAATGCTTATATCTGTTTGGTAAATAGGGTTCAAAACAGTGCGGTGAAACTTATAGGTGATGCCAATATAACACCATCAATTGACAACCTCATGTCCCTTGCATTACATTTTTCTATGGCTATGTTCACCACCAGCGCTCCACTGAAATCGACAATAGTATTCCGCCTCTTAAAAATTTCAACCATTACAACCGTCTCGCTATGAATGCTCGCAATAACCTCTAAATTGGTGATTTCTTCTACAATGTTGGCTTCCAAGACTTGCAGGATTTGGGGTTTTTCTTTTGCAAGATGCCTTCCACGCCTTAAACAAAATAAGGATCAAGCACATTTTTACTGCAAATTCCGCACCAATCAGTCACTTTGAGGGGATGCAATGACTACTCGTGCATTTCGTGTGTATTCTCTGTGCCCCAGAAATAGTGGAAATAGACTTCATCGCTTGTTATGATTTTGAAAACGAAACTGTCTAATTCTTGCACAAGGT
This sequence comes from Volucella inflata, assembly GCA_928272305.1. Lineage (NCBI taxonomy): Eukaryota > Metazoa > Arthropoda > Insecta > Diptera > Syrphidae > Volucella > Volucella inflata. The sequence continues at coordinate 23,097,729 of OV743716.1, read as the reverse complement.
TGGATCAGCAGGGAGCATTTGCTGAACGATTTGCACTTTATAAGCGAACACCTTTCGATTTTTCACCAAAATTCGACATAACTAACGTCTGCAACGATGCCGCCTCTTCAATGTTTGTGGAATCTCTCGGACGTCCTCGGCTAAAGCAGTGATATTCTAAGTCGAATGATCAGTACGGGATCAGCCACTTCTTGCGATCTCTCTAGATCCAGTTTATATGAGATGCTCGGCCAAGTTGTTCGCACACATGATGCAGGACGACGAGGAAAACGACGCCGAGGACAGCAATAGTTCTGCGTTCTTCAGCCATATATCGCTCGACTGCTATTGTGAAGGAAGCGTTTCCTGGTCGCGTAATCCCGGTTAGACGATTGGCATGGCCTGCAAGATCGCCCGATTTAATCATCCCAGACTTCTTTCCTTGGGACTACTTGAAGTCGCGGGCTTATGCCAACAAGCCTCAGACAATCGCAGACCTAAAGGAGAATATTCAACGGGAATGCGAACAGTTATCACCGGAAATCATGCGGAAAGTCATGCGATAAAGTAGGACTAGTATGATCAAGATCTTCCAAAGACCCTTAATACTCAATTGCCTTCTAAACTCAAGGGAGCAGCGATTGGGTGGAGTTAGTCTTTACGCTGGTGTTGTTGCCTGAGTTGATAGCGGAGCCTAGGTGGGCAGAAACCTTAACTACCTTAAAGTTATATCTTACGATGGTGAACTTCTGTCCCAGATCGCTGCTGGATGTCCTTTCATGTTGACAGCATATACTTGGTCTCGCCCTCGTTTACCGCTTAACCCATTTTCGCCGCTTCCATCACGCTGCTCTCTTCCGAATATTTTAATATGATCGGCGTACGCGTGTAATTGGACAGACTTATGAAAGATTGTGCATGCTAGCGCCTGGTCAAAATCCTTTTTTGATATCAATGGTCTCAATGAGATCTTTTAACCTTGATGAAGCAACGTACATTCTCAGCATCGTTATCCTGCACAGACGGACGAGTTTGACATTGCTCTGTATAGCTCGTCTTTATAGATGCTGTCTTACGCGGCCTTAAAATCGATGAATAGGTGGTGTGTATCGATCTGAAGCTCATGGGTCTTCTCCAATATCTGCCGAAGTGTGAATATCAGGTCGATGATGGACTTTCCTGGCCTGAAGCCACACTAATATGAACCTATCGGGTTGTTGACGAACGGCTTCAGGCGTTTACACAGTACGGCAGATAAGATCTGGTTGGCGGAGTTCAGAAGGTCTCCTTTCTTGAGAATCGAACAAACAATGCTGAGGTTCCATTCATCGGGCATACTTTCGTCCGACCATATTTTACAGATGAGTTGGTGTATGCTTCTTGACAAGTCATCGCCTGCCGCTTTGAAGAGCTCGGCAGTCAGACCGTTCGCTCTAGCAGCTTTGTTGGACTTAAGCTTCGATATAGCTATCTTCACTTCATCCAGGTTTGGTGGACGGAATTGTTGATAATCATCGTCCAGGTTGAAAGGTTGATTCTGCTTGACAACGGTATTTGTTTCGTCATGGCCGTTGGTCAGTCCACAGAAATTATCTTTCCAAATCCTCAGCATCAACTGCGACTCTACTACGATGTTTCCTCGTTCATCTCTACAGGCTTCGGTTCGGGGATTGTGTGTCTCTCAATTTCCTCGACCGCACATTTTTCCTCCTGAGAAGCCGGTGCTCGTCTCACTTTCGCTCATAGAGCCCGTGAGCAGCTCTAGTCTTTCTTTGCAGGGCCGCTTTATATGCATCTTGCTTAGCTGCATGTGCTTGCCGGCATTCGTCATCAAACAAGCGGTGTCGTCGTGGTGGACGAGTGAAACCCAGTACATCAGAAGCGGCATCTCTGATGGCGTTTTGGCAGTGTTTCCAATGGTCTTCGATACTTGATGCTGCGGGAATTGGACCTCTTAAGTGATTAAGAGACACTCGATCGGAAAAGGACTTGGCGATCTCTTGCGATTGTAGCCGTCTGACGTCGAATTTTCTCACAGCATTAGTTTGTCTTGGCGTAGTTTGGGATATCCGCAACCGTACCTTGGCTACAACAAGGTAATGGTCCGAGTCGATGTTGGCTCCTCGGAACGTACGGACATCCATTATAGTGGAGGAGTGTCTTGCGCGATCGCAATGTGATCAATCTAGTTGACTGTTGATTGATCAGGAGTTTTCCAAGTCCCCTTGTGTATGTCGAGATGTGGGAACCGCATGCTAGCCATGACAATGTTTCGCCCCGCCGCAAAGTCGATTAGCCTGAATCCGTTATCGGAGGTGGTGTTGTGCAGGCTATATTTTCCGATCGTTCCACCAAAGATACCCTCTCTTCCTAGCTTTGCATTAAAATCATCGAGGACAATTTGAATATCGTAGCTAGGGCTTTGCTCGTAGGTCTTGTTAAGGAGCTCATAGAAAGCATATTTGGTGTTGTCATCTTTCTCCTCTGTGGGGCCATGCGCGCATATAAGGCGAATTTAGCCGTTATGCGGATTGCTACGAGGCGCTCGCTCACATGCCGGAAGTTGAGGACTTCTTGTCTTAGTCTGCCTCCGACAACAAATCCGCATCCAAATAAGCTCTGCTTTTGCCATCAGTAGATATCGCAGTTATTCATCTTCTTTTTGTCCGGCCCATCCTGAAAAAAATTAAATGCAATGAAATGTTTCCAGGCTTTCTTCAAAGATGAAGATAAAATGGAATAGTGCTGGTAGATGGCTAGATCGCTTTTTGAAAATCAATAGCTCTTGCTTAGAGGAAAATTTCCAATTGTACAAGGCTAAGGAATATTCTTTGCAAATCCACGACGATGTTCCACCCACTTCACGTGTTGCTGGTAAGGCTTTATTGGCTTTTATTGCGGCTTCTGTGAAGACAAAAAAAAAGCCCCATCTAAGAAATAATATCTTTCCATTCAGAATCCGAATTCTTGTTTGCGGCTGAACAAATCAAGCGACTATCGGGTCAAAGATCTTTTTCTGGTATCATGAATGACGTTTGCAGCGATAGAGCTACCCTTGTAACTGATAAAAGAAAGAAAGAAAAATCCTGAACAACGCCAATTCAATGCTTTAGAAGCATTAGCACAATATGTTGATAAGAAAACAGACAGAAAGAACCGGTCATCATATTTATCCATAAGAATAACATGAAATAGTCGAAAAAATAATTTTGTCCACTTAATATATCGTACGTGGAACACTGTGCGACGGTTCAAAGATTAGTGGGGTTGGTGGTGTTTTTGCCGATAAGCTTAACCTTAGCCTCTCCTTCTGTTCTGGCAATTAAGGAAGCCCTATCCTGGCTGAAAAAAAATGTAATATCTGCAATGGATATCCGCCTCTTTCCTATAGTCAGGCCACTATCAAATCCCTGGAGTCATGCTCTCGAAATTCAACAACAGTCATGGACTGCCGACCATCTCTAATGGAGATGGCGGAGCAGTTTAACATCCACCTTTGCTGGGTGCCGGGACATAGAGACATTCCATGGAATTGTAGGGCCGTTGAACTTGCCAAAATTAGAACCACTATACCTATCACACCTGAAAAGGAGAACATAGGTATACCTATCGCTACGTGCAAACAAGAATTAAAGCTGGATGCTTATAGAAGAGCAAACCATAGATGGGAATGGTTTTTGGAATAGGGGGATCACAGATCCACGTGGCATCACAATGGGCCAATAGGCCTAAGTGGGTTGGTTTTTTCAACAGCCACTTAAACCGAACCTAACCTAAGCCCTTAATAATCCAGTCCTGCTCTATGGCGCAGAGGCATGGACATTGAAAAAAAAAAGTAGATAAGAGTGCTTTGGCTGCTGCGAGAAGAAAATTCTTCGAGTGATTTTTGGTCCCGTCTGCAATGACGGTGAGTTGAGGATTAGATACAACGACTAACTGTAACGACTAAACAGCGACACCGACTAAGAAGACTGAGATGAACTGGGTCAAGTAGATCGGATGGACTACAACTCTCCGGTCCGAAAAGTCTTCGAATCCGCCCCCGAAGGACAGTGCTATAGGGAAAGATTAGGATGGGGAGCTCAGCTGACTGGGCATGTGAAACTGGAGGCAACTGAGACCAATGACCACCCGAACGCTAGCGCCATCTTATGGAAGTAAGAAGACCTTATATTTTAAACAACTGCCGTCCGATGTATCCAAGCTAGTAACATGGAAGTCAAGTCTTCTCTTCAATAATTTAATTTGTACATTTTAATATTAATTGTGTACATACATATACATATATACAGATGTAAATGATACAAATTATGTCAAACACATAAGCTTGGCATAGCTCTTGTAGTGCAAAGGCGTACTCTAGTCTCGACCTTGTAACGAAATACAAGTAAGACTCCATTTGTTCATACAATGCCATAACTTACAACATACTCCGAACACTTGAGTCCTTCCCATGCAAATTATTTAATTTCCAGAGTGAGACTGCACACAGAGAAATGATCACTTACCATTACTTCATTGAAAGTTTTGATCTATTATACAATTAGTTGAAGTGAACTTCTCACATAAATTTCTAATCAATTTCAGCACGATTCCATACAATATGGCACTGAGTATCTTCAAGTGCTTGTCACTTGCACGTCTCCAGATACACTGCGTTAACGTGCAACACGCACAAACAGACTAACGTGCTCGTACATTTCTAATTACTATGTTTCAAGTCCTTAAACTCATTTATAGTAATTAGTTCAATTATTGAGCTCTCTCCCTACCAAATTAGGGGTATCGTCCGATGCTTCTAGGCTCCACAGGCTCGTACGAGCATGTTAAGTTCTACACTTGTGTCCGATTCTGTGGATACGAATTAATGTTTTATGCTCTAAAACACCACGTCCAACAGCAGAAACATTGATTTTTCTAATTTTAAAATTATTCCACGTATTTAATGGATACGAGTGGAATCCCCACCATCTGGGTATGCATTTGATTCCAATTCATAGTTTAAGGACTGAAATTTTCATATATTTTCCGTAAATTATGTTATTCGATGGAATAGCCCGAAATAACGACGACAATAAGGGGATTAGACCAGCTGCAGTGAGTGCATTTAATATCCTTTTAAGGGATCTCCAGCGCTCGAGAGTTCGAAAGTGCCTGCGCTTTAACCATCCCACCAAGTAGACACTTAGACAGTACGTTTGGAAGAGTGGCAAGGAGGTGGATGAGGCGGAAGAGATTTAGAAATCAATGTTCCTGAAGTGGGGACTGGTGTAGTAGCCATTAAATGCTAATAAAGCACATGCCATACCGGTGATAAACTTAATTCATCGACTGTTAACAAGTTCGCTTATTGCCACAGAAGAAGCAGCCGAGGGATTGTAATTATATTTTGTGGCTTTGGAATGGCCGTTTTAGGATTCCATTTGTAAAGAAGTACCCGAAGGCTGTTAAATTTTTATAACGGGTAAACTGATTGTTCACCTTTTTTTTACGAGAGACTTTAATTCAACAATTAGGCACTGTTTAGGTGTGTGGGTTTTGTGTGGGCGTAAAAATGTGTTCACATTGATTTAAGGACAATAAATAAATGATGAGATACTGCGACTCTTGTTTTGTAAGTAGATAAGTTTAGAATAGGTGGTAAAATGTATCCCAGATCACTGCGGCCACAAATGGGCCTATTGTGATGTCCTCCATTTAAAGTGCAACTACGGGAACAACTTTTTTTGTGGCAGCTGTTTGGCATAAAGTTTTTGGCTTGTCTGTTTCCTTCGGGTTCCCTCCAGAATTGTAGATTTTTTTTCTCTAGCCAAGTTTTAATATAACCTTTAATGGTCTTGGCATCATGAATTAAGATGCTGATCCTTTCCTGGCTAATTCGTCTACTTTTTCGTTGCCTTTATAACCAACAAACAATCACAATAATCAGATGGACTTTGTTTGTCGTGGTCAGTAGGAGTTGTAGGTAGGAGCTCCCAGACTAGATTTTACTTAATTTCAAAGGCGTTGTTTGCAAGTAAGGCCGCTTTCCTATCCGCGAGAATGTAAATGTTTTTGTTTTTAAAATTTCTGTTTAGGTTTTCCCGGATGTAGAGCTCCATTACGTGAATTTCTGACTAAAATACGGTGCAGCTGATATCCATACTGGCATATATGGATGCTTTCGTGCGACAATTGTCGCACGACCATCTCCCTAAGCAAGTTATCCACTGCTGCTTTATTTCCAGAAGCCCCAAACTGAACAGCATTTCAACCTTTAACGAGTTTAATGCGCTGTCTGACTCCATACAAAGAATTGTATCCCGGTTTCCTCATACTAAAATCGTAACACTGTGTAAGCTTTCCCATCAATCCTACTCTTTAGGACTCTTTCCGAGCAGATTTGTCCAGCCCGTCCCTAAAAAAGGCGAATCTTCTTCTCTCTTCTCTTACAGACCCATTGCACTGACATCCCTTCTGTCCAAGATCATGGAAGCGCTGATAAATCATCAGCTGATGAAATATCTCGAAACACGAAAACTTCTTAATGACTGGCAGTACGGTTTTCGGAGCAATAGGTCCACTGGTGATTTGATGGCATGTCTCACCGAAAAGTGAAACCAAAGTCTACATCAATCTGGCGAAAGCAAGTCTAAGGCATTTGACAGAGTTTGGCATCAGGCTCTTTTGTCGAAAATGCTGGTGTGCCCCAGGGCTCTGTTCTGTCTCCGACACTCTTTTTAATTTTTTTCACTCATCTCTTGTCTGCTACTTCTAATCCAATTTACTCCTTTGCTGATGACAGTACTCTTTGCTTTTCATATTCGTTTCCGAACTCACGGCCCTGCTCTTAGGCTGTAGGACGGGACCGGCAGGGTATGTTAAGATCATTCAATTCTGATATAAACAGCATAACCAATTGGGGAACTACCAACAGAGTGGAATTTAGTGCTTCCAAAACACAATGCTGTCTAATGTCGCTTAAGCGAAATTCAAATACCCAGCCGTTATCCATGAATGCCACTTGCATAGTTGAAACCGAAAAACTTTCCATTCTCGGTATGTGTGTCAATGACAACCTACGTCGGAATGACCACATTTACGAATTCGCCAAAAATGCAGCGAAATGTCTCGGCTTCATTAAGCGATGTAAGAAATTGTTCACCACCATGCTCATCAGTACACCCTCAAGCCCACTTTCGGACGCACCCTGAAATATCGTGATTCTTTTCTAAGCCGAACAACTCGCTTATGGAATGCCCTGCCGAGCTCTGTATTTCCTTGCCATTACAATATTCAGAGGCGATGGCGATGGCGATGGCGATGGTGCAGTAGTTAGCGTATTGGACTATCACGCAGAGGGTCCGTAGTTCGATCCCCGTCATCGCCAGCAATTTTTCAAATTGACATCACCCTTTCGGCAGGCAATGGCAAACTCCCGAAAGTAAAATTGCCTACGAAATAGCTTCTAAGGAGTGCCATTCCGACTCGGCGATAAACCGTATGCCCCGCTCAGATGTGATAAAAAGGACAGCATGAGCAACACAAATGAGTTACAAGAAGCTAGGCCATGGCCAATACAAGGCTGCCGGCGCCAGTGTTTTTTTTTTTTCTACAATATTCAGATATTTAAACCAACTAACATCGGTACCTCTCTTTTCTTACTTAAACGTAAATCAATTGTCGCATGTGATGTTGTGCAGGCTGTGTTTTCCGATCACCCGCTTAGGGACGGATTCCTTATCTTTTGAACGGCAAGAAGCCAAGCAACCCCATACCGGGAAAGATTGTGAGGAGGACTTTAACGCAACCGTAACTCCTAACAGCAGCGGATAATTTATAGCCAGATCTTCTTTCATAAAGAATCCTGTTCGATATACAGCAATCTACAGCGTTCTAGCCTACATATTCAATTCGAGACGTCCTTCGTTTTGGTTGCCCAGATTTGTCTGCACAGCCGATATTCAAGAAATGTACAGTCAGGTACGAATACATGAAGATATCCGAAGAGGTAAGGTAACTCTCCGTCTGACTGGCTAAATCATATCCCAGGCTACAATGGCAGGAGCATACTCGGCTAATGGCACAACATTGGCTACCACCATCATAGTGCTTACACCCATTTGCTTAAGGAATAGGTAAAATGTGACGACCCAACTAATGTCTTCGGATATAAGTGGGTTCACTGTTGACTACCATGTAAAATGACAACGAACTTCGAATATGGAAATAGAATGTCCAGACTCTTAATAGGCCACATGCAGCCGAGCAATTAGCATGGGCTCTTGACCTCTATCATGTATGTATCACAGTAATCTCGGAAGTACTTTCGTAGGAAACTTGGTATGCACAGCCTACGCGACACTGCGTCTTTCAACGAACATAGGATTATTTAATCTTGAAGGGATGAAATATCACAAAAGCTACTGTTTCCTTACATTGGATCATGAAACGTCAAATCAAATCGATCACATTGTGATAGACGCAAGGCACTCTGACAGATCCTGGAAAGTCAAAAAGTCCAAATCAATACCCACCATCTTTTCATCAATATGAGAGCATTTATAGAGACTAGCTATATAGAGCTATGTCTAGTTTTGGTATCCTTGGCAAGCTCATCCGTCTGCGTAGAATGGGGATTGAAAATGTATTAGACAAGATGATACCCTGTCATACTTGAAAAATTGTTAAGAACTCACAAGCGAATATTGGAGACACAATCTTTCAAAAATCTGTGCAACGACTACCCTACTTCGGATGAACATACGACAAAATTGGAAGAACCCAGCGTTCTTTGCGTTGCCTTGTATTGAAACCGAATCTGCCAAACATACAACATCGACGAATTGGCCAGAAAATCGAGTTCGATTTTTTCTACCTTCGCTTTGCTATTAATTCCTCCAACAAAAGCTAAGCTGTATATAAGACCTTAATCATCCAAGTCCTACTCCATGGCGCTGAGGCATGGACTCAATCGAAAACGGATGAAGATATCCTCAGTCGTTTCGAGATAAAAATCCTTTAAGAAATATTCGTTCACATTTGCGGTAACGGGCTTTGGAGGACAAGGTTGAACGACGAACTTTACGTTATCTACTATCGACCTGGTTAGAAAAGTGCGTATCAGTCGCCTGAGATTACTAGTACATGCATTGGGAATGGGAATGGCAACGATTAGTATAAGGCCTCGTAGAAGTAGCATCTTCCGACAGGTGCTGGTTCCTTAAATGACGAGAATGAGCCTCTGCAGCCGAACATCTTGCAGCTCTGCTAATAAGTCCTACTTCACGCCTCCCCGTGGCGCCATCTGGGAATCTCACTAGAAGTTGCGAAGTGAAGGGGGCAAATGGCGAGTTTCCTGCGCCATTAACCAGGATTAGTGTCGGAAAAACAAAAGAAGACCTTATACGGGCTACACCGACATATTTGGAACTCAGGCCGGAAAGGATTTCCAGGACTTAGTCAGGGTCTTGGAAAAGAGATGGTGGCGGACGAGCCCTATAAGGGCCAACGGCAGCGCTCACATCCCGGAACGGGTTACTGGCTTCGGTGTAACCGCACCCCTCGTCCTAGGGGCACTCAAAATGGAACTGGTCCTTCAGGTTGGGGGTTGTGCCGCCGGGGTAACTGCCCGGCCATTTAAAAAGAATTAAGTTACGAAGCATCAACAAGCCTCGGATATGGACGGATCTACTGTTGACAACCCACACAAACGATTTAAGGACAATGAGCTTCGGATATGCACGTGGAATGTTAGATCCCTTAATAGAGCACGTGCAGCCGAGCAACTAGCGCAGGCCCTAGACTGCAGCAAAGCAGACATAACCGGACGAGCCGGACAAAAAAAAGATGAAAAACTGCGACATATACTACGGCAATTGCTATCGGCGGCAAAAGCAGCGCTTATTTGGATGCGGATTTGTTGTCGGAGGCAGACTAAGACAAGAAGTCCTCAGCTTCTGGCATGTGAGCGAGCGCCTCGTAGCAATACGCATCAAGGCTAAATTAGCCTCATATGCGCGCATGCCCCCACAGAGGAGAAAGATGACGACACCAAGGATGCATTCTACGAGCTCCTCAACAAGACCTACGAGCAATGCCCTAGCTATGACATTAAAATTGTCCTCGATGATTTTAATGCAAAGCTAGGAAGAGAGGGTATCTTTGGTAGAACAATCGGAAAATATAGCCTGCACAACACCACCTCCGATAACGGATTCAGGCTAATCGACTTTGCGGCGGGGCGAAACATTGTCGTGGCTAGCACGCGGTTCCCACATCTCGACATACACAAGGGGACTTGGAGAACTCCTGATCAATCAACAGTCAACCAGATTATGGATGTCCGTACGTTCCGAGGAGCCAACATCAACTCGGACCATTACCTTGTTGTAGCCAAGGTACGGTTGCGGATATCCCAAACTACGCCAAGACAAACTAATGCTGTGAGAAAATTCGACGTCAGACGGCTACAATCGCAAGAGATCGCCAAGTCCTTTTCCGATCGAGTGTCTCTTAATCTCTTAAGAGGTCCAATGCCGCCAGCATCAAGCATCGAAGACCATTGGAAACACTGCCAAAACGCCATCAGAGATGCCGCTTCTGATGTGCTGGGTTTCACTCGTCCACCACAACGAAACCCCTGGTTCGATGATGAATGCCGGCAAGTACATGCAGCTAAGCAAGATGCACTGCGGCACTGCTTAGAAAGACCAGAGCTGCTCATGAGCTCTATGAGCGGAAGAGGAGAGACGAGCACCTGCTTCTCAGGAGGAAGATGAAAGAGCATGAGAAGCGCGCGATCGAGGAAATTGAGAGATGCTACTTCAGGAATGAGGTTCGGAAGTCTTACCAAAAGGTAAAAATAACATGCCACGGAAACAAACCCCGAACCGAAGCCTGTAGAGATGAACAAGGGAACATCGTAGTAGAATCACAGTCGATGCTGAGGATTTGGAAAGATCATTTCTGCAGACTGTATAACGGTGATGACGGACCAAATACCGCTGTCAGGCAGAATCAACCTTTCAACCTGGACGAGGATGACCAACAATTCCGTCCACCCGACCTGGATGAAGTGAAGATAGCCATATCGAAGCTTAAGTCCAATATAGCTGCTGGAGCGGATGGCCTGAGTGCCGAGCTCTTCAAAGCGGCAGGCGATGACTTGGTAAGGAGCATACACCAACTCATCTGTAAAATATGGTCGGATGAAAGTATGACCGATGAATGAAAACTCAGCATTGTTTGTCCGATTCTCAAGAAAGGAGAACCTCTGAACTGCGCCAACTAAAGAGGCATTAGTCTCCTTAACATCGCATATAAGATCTTGTCTGCTGTATTGCGTGAACGCCTGAAGCCGTTCGTCAACAACCTGATAGGTCCATATCAGTGTGGCTTCAGGCCAGGAAAGTCCACCATCGACCAAATATTCACACTACGGCAGATCTTGGAGAAGACCCATGAGCTTCAGATCGATACCCACCACATTCATCGATTTTAAGGCCGCGTATGACAGCATCTATAGAGACGAGCTATATAGAGCAATGTCTAGTTTTGGCATCCCTGCCAAACTCGTCCGTCTGTGCAGGATGACGATGGAGAATGCACGCTGCTCCATCAAGATCTCACCGAGACCTTTGATGTCCAGAAAGGATTTAGACAAGGCGATGCGCTGTTATGCGATTTTTTCAACATCATACTTGAAACAGTGCAAATTTCACGCCCAAACACATAAGGCACAATCTTTCAAAAGTCCGTCCAACTACTCGCATACGCCGACGATATTGACATAATCAGGAGAAAGCAGCGTGATTTCAGTAGCGCTTTCGCGAGTATTGAAACGGAAGCGGTCAATGAGGGCAAGACTAAGTATATGCTGTCAAGCAAAAAGGACAACCAACACCGACGTCTCGGGCAGAACGTCATCCTCGACAGATATATCTTTGAGGTAGTTAAGGACTTTGTCTACCTAGGCTCCGCTATAAATACAGACAACGACACCAGCGCTGAGATTAAGCGAAGAATAACTCTTACCAACCGCTGTTTCTTTGGGGTAAGAAGGCAATTGAGTAGCAAAGCCCTCTCTCGGACAACAAAAGTCACCCTTTATAAGACTTTAATAATCCCGGTCCTGCTCTATGGCGCAGAGGCATGGACATTATTAAAAATAGATGAGGGTGTTATTAGTTGCTTCGAGAGAAAAATTCTTCGGGCGATCTTCGGTCCCGTCTGCATTGACGGTGAGTGGAGAAGGAGATACAACGACGAACTGTACAGACTGTACAGCGACATGGACCTAGCCAGAAGAGTGAAGATCCAAAGACTGAGATGGCTGGGTCATGTAGAGCGCATAGACACCAATGCTCCGGTCCGAAAAGTCTTCGAATCCGCTCCCGGCGGACAGCGCAGTAGAGGAAGGCCAAGACTCAGGTGGCGCACGCAAGTGGAAGAGGACCTCAGCCAACTTAGCGTGCGAAACTGGAGGCAGCTAGCCAGGGATCGAGCTGGCTGGAGAAGCTTGTTGACTGAGGCTCAGGTCCACCCCGGACTGTAGCGCCACCTAAAGTAAGTAAGTAAGTATTGGGAATGGATAACTATAACCCGGGAGCCACGCAATAAAAGCGGAGTTCACCTAAAGTAGAAGGGAACCTAACCGACATGGAGTGCAGGCAGCCCAGTTTAAGACCGGGCTAATTACAGAGGCTTGTTAGTTGAGGCTTATGTTGACGCCAAACTTGAGAGACAACTATTTAAGCAAGGAATGGCTCAGGATTAGTTCCTTTTAGCAGTGCTGCCTTTTAAGCTTGACATTTGACACTGTTGCCATTAGTTGAAGAGTTGAAAAAAGCTCGATTGGTAGAGATTGTGGGAATCTACTGCTTTTCAGGTGAACGTTGGCGATGTAAGCGCTACGCTGATGTGGCGCCCTTCGAATGTATAACAGAAATTTAAGACTTTTTACCCAAGTCTTCAAAGAACATATATGTATACCATTCACTGAGATAAAAAAACATTGTCGGTATTGCAACATTCCTTTCTTTCATCCCCACCCCTCCTTACAACCATTAAAAGTACCATAAGCTCTACTAGCACAAACAGATGGACGATGCCAATTAGGTCGAGTCGAATCAAAAACAAGAAGAGGGATATCCACCCTAAACACTTTTACAAAAAAAAAGGAAAGGAAATTCCATTCTCCGTTCTATTTCCTACACATTCTCTCTACCCACATGAATCCTTCAAACATCATCACCCCAAGGATGAACCAATAACAACAGAAAAAGGAAGAAAAAGCAACAAATAGAATTTTGGGCGAATATTTCTAAAAGAAAACTGAAAACATGAAGGATCATCCGGTGGCCCCAAAGGATATGTATTCACCTACCTCTTTCCTGTTTCCTGTTTCAGAGAATAACGTCATGAAATTGTGTAGGCGGCAGGAACAGTTCCTTTAGTACATCAACAGATTCACGTGTGTACATGTGTTCATATCTATATCCTGATGAAACCAATCACCCGACTGTTATCCTTGAATGAGTTTCTCCTCCAACACCTTTCATCGGGAGAAATCTCTGAAATTGCGGAAATTCTATTGAGAGGAATTGTCCTTAAATTATCTTCGAATATATTCAATCCTTTGTCATTTGGTTGGATTAATTTTATGACACATCATTTCGAAAAGGAGCACCCGGAGATTGAGTAGATAGGTGGCAGCGTATTGTAACAGCATCATGGTTTGATGGATTTCATTTGTCAGGCAAGTGCATTGAATTTTACGATCCTGCGCCAATTTCAAATTTTACACTCCCTCCCGCTATCCACTGAATAGGGGTTTCTACTCACGTACAATATTATCCGTTGGGTGCTGATTTTACGATGGATTTGTACCGAATTTGTTGGAAATTTGTGAACATCCAGAGGAGGGAAGGTGAGAGTGTGGATGTACACTAGTTATTTGCTATTGGCTGGTAAATACCCGTACATCACTGTACAGAGAAATAGAGATTTTCATTTGAGATACGAAAACTTTGCAGACATTTGCCTAGAGATGAATATGTTGTACAAGTTTATGGTGAGATTATTTAAATTTAAGTGTCCTGTGTTGACCAAGTTTTCGTAAAATACTCGTATTATTCTTTAATAGTTAGTCTAACTCAGTTCGGAAATTTGCTTTTGGCGAAACGTATAACCTCAATCAAAAAATAAATTCAAAGTGTCCTGGATGAGACACTTGCAACGAAGACCAATCCTGCAGTATACTGAGGGCTAAACTACAATAGGTTGGGGAAGATGACAGCTATAAAACTGCATGACCTTCCTGTGAAAGATAAATCTTATATCGTTAAACTACAGGACATATCCTGGACGTGAGAGTACTGACACAAAAGGTCGACCTGTGACATCTTCAGCTAGGGTTGCACTGAAGACAGGCATACGACTGCATCGCCATATATCTTTCTTTATCCCGGTGAGAGAATAATTGGCCAACTGCCGTTCATTTTTCACTTTAAGATGATGATGATGCTGCCATAAACTTCTTAGGCAAGATCTTGTTTCCTTGCATTGTGCGTTTGGGTAACAATCGAAGGCTTTTCGGAAAGGAGCGTAGATATTGATTCGCTTTTTATCTCCAAGTCATTTCATTCGAAAAGTGCTCACTTTTCTGACCAGGCCGATGTGGCTTTATATGACGTACAGTTCTTTGCTATGTCTTCTCCTCCAAAGTTCATAACAAGCCCTTGGTAATGCGCAAGCTACAGCTCCATGCAAAAGTAATGACATAACATAATAAGGGTCCTAGGTAGAATCATCTTAGTGATCAATTAAAAGGTCTAATCGCTCTGTTGAATGTGCGCTCTGCTAATGCCGTCAATGTCTTTAACGTTTGCACGAAGTTGCGCAGACTTAAGGACGATTGTGCCTCTGACTTTGGCTTGTAAGTTGAGCCAAATTTTTTCAAGATTCTAAAGGTTGGGTAGTATTCAACGATCATTAAACCATATTCAAAACTGCATCCCCAAACACAATATAAAAGAAGTCAAAACCAAATCAGTCTCAGCGGGTATACGCTGTACACCGAACAGATGCTTAGACTCCGAACTATGACGGCAAAATTGTGCTTAGAACTTTCAAGGCAAGGCCAGCCAAGGAATCTGTGATAGGAAACACCGCTTGCGTAACACCACATCTGACATTAAATTCAGTTTTCCTGAATTTATAACGCATCGTAGCTTTCTGTTGCCACCAAGCGGTTCCCACATTTCAATATTCGTGAAGAGACTTGGTTATCTTTAACCAACTAACCATCAATCAAATGGATCACCTAACGATCAACGCCAGATACTTTTCCAGAATCCTGGACCCGAAAATTCCGTGGAGTCAACATTCAGTCGGACTATTACGTTGCTGGAGAGAGAATACGAATGCGGATGACATAAGTACAAAAGTGTTATGTAAGACCACAAAGTATCGACGTTGAATAGATGCAATTGCAAGGCACCGCAAGAATCTTTAGCGATTAGGTTTCTCTCTTTTAATCGGAATGTTGTCAACGAGCCATTAGAGAATTACTTCTGATGTGATTGCTTTTAAAGCGCCGTCATCCAGCCAAACAAGGGGCTTAGTAGGATAGATTATGTGGAACGGATGAGAGCTGCGTTGAAAGTCAAAATACGAGTAACCCTGTAAGGCGGAGTGTGCCATTCATTATGGGAGAAGACTGCTAAGAATTCCGTCCCCTGTCCTAAACCAAGTTAAGGTGGCAATATCGATGGTTTAGTCTTATACAGCTGTAGGTGCAGACTGTATTTTCAGTTACTAAAATCAACTGAAGGAGATCTGGTTGGGAATCTGCGCCAGCTCATCTGCAAGCATCGTGATTCCGTTTAATAAAAACGAGACCCTTTTGATCGTGCCAATTACAGAGGAAAAAGTCTCCTTACTTCCTTACTGTAGGTGGAGCTACAGTCAGCTAACAAGGGTCTCCAGCAAGCTCAATCTTTCGATAGCTGTCTCCAGTTTCGCACGCTTAGTTGACTGAGCTCCACTTCCACTTGCGTGTGCCACCTGAATCGTGGTCTTCCTCTACTGCGCTTTCCCTCATTGGCAGATTCAAAGACTTTTTGGACCGGATCGTTGGTATCCGATCTACCTGACCCAGCTATCTCAGTCGTTGGACCTTCACTCTTCTGGCTAAATCGATGTCGCTGTACAGCCCGTATGGTTCGCCTGAATTTAAAACAGACCTTGTTGACCGATAAACCCATTTTCTCCGCATCCGTCTAAATACTCCCGAAAGCGCCACTGACATAACGCTGCTTTCTCCCGATTATGTCAATATCGTCGGCGTATGCGAGTAGTTGGACGGACTTTTGAAAGATTGTGCCTTATGTGTTTGGGCGTGAAATTTGCACTCTTTCAAGTATGATGTGGAAGAAATCCCGTGACAGCGCATCGCCTTGTCTAAATCCTTTCTGGACATCAAAGGTCTCGGTGAGATCTTTACCGATTTTGATGGAGCAGCATGCATTCTCTATCGGTATCCTGCACAGACGGACATGTTTGGCAGGGACACCGAAACTAGACATTACTCTTTAAAGCTCGTCTCTATAGATGCTGTCATACGCGGCCTTCAAACTAATGGGTAGGTGGTGTGTATCACTCTGAAGTTCATCTGATTTCTCCACGATCTGCCGTTGTCTGACTATTTGGTTGTTGGTGGACTTTCCTGGCCTGAAGCCACATTGATATCAGGTTGTGGAGGAATGGTATCAGGAATTCACAAAACATGGCAGATAAGATCTTGTAGGAAATTTTAAGAAAACTAATGCCTCTGTAGTTGGTTCTTTTCTCGAGGAACAATGCTTAGGCTCCATTCATCGGTCAAACTTTCGTCCGACCATATTATAGAGATGCGTTGGTGTATACTCAACAAAGGCATCTCCCACCGCTACATCAGCTTTGTTGAACTTAAGCTTAGATATGGCTATTTTTACTTCATCCAGGTCCCAGATTGGAAGGTCAACTTACAGTCTACAGAAATACTCTTTCCAAATCCTCAGCATTGACTGCGAATCTACTACGAAGCTCCCTTGTTCATCTCTATAGGTTTCGGTTCTGGGTTTGTGTACGTGGCATGTTTCTTTTGTAAAATTTCCGAATCTCATTCTTGAAGTCCTAGCATCTCTCCTAACAAGTCGGTGTTCAACTCTCCTCTTTTGCTCATAGAGCTTGTGAGAAGCTCTTGTTCTTCTATGCAGCTCCGCTTTGTATGCATCTTGCCTAGCTGCATGTGCTTGCCGGCATTCGTCATCAAACCATAGGTCTCATTGTGATGGTCGAATGACACTCAGCACATCAGAAGCGGCATATCTGAAAGCTTTTTGGCAGTATTACCACTGGTCTTCGATGCTTGCTGCGGGCAGCAAGGGACCTCTTAAGATATTAAGACCTACTCCATCGGAAAGCGATTTGACGATCTCTTGCTATTATGGCCGTCCGACTTCGAAATTCCTCACAACATTAGCTTCCCTTTTCGCTGCTCGGCACTTCCGCAACCGTAACTTAGCTGCAACAAGGTAATGGTCCGAGTCGATGTTGGCTCGTCTGGTTCGGACATCCATAATATAGGAAGAGTGTCTTGCATCGATCGCAGTGTGGTCGATCTGGATGACGATTGATTAATCAGGACCTCTCCAAGTCCCCTAGTACAATAATCTGCATTAACTTCGGTGTTAAAAGCATCGACGTCATCAGGGCAGATATTAAACTCAGAACTACACTTTCGATCGCTGTTTCTTGGACCTTAAGAAGCAAATGAGTACCAAAGGCATGTCTCCTTAGACCAAACTGTCTGCATTCAACACCCTTATCATTCTATACCACAGACCTTGTCGAAATAAGATGAAGAAGCACTTGGTTGTTTGATGAGAAAGATACTGAGCTTGATTTTCGGTCCCGTTTGCATTAGCGATGAATGGATAAGGACACTAAACCACGAGGTGTACAGTGACATTGGTTTAGTCAAGCGTCTATGTATCATCGGCTTAAATAAAAGATTCGTCAAGTCCAAGCCCAATCGTTGGTAAAAAGAAGGTGACTGAGGTACCACACACAAATGGAATGCGACCTAAGTCAACATGGAATGTTGCATGGAAGCATGTACATCGTGCACGCTAAGGAGACTTGTTGGCTAAGGTTCTGGTTATTTCAGGACTTTAGTGATGCCAGAGTTGTCTTGGCTTATTTTCTCGGCTCTTCATCGAGATGTTTTCTATCCAGCAGCCTACGAGCAGCTCCGCTTGACAGTTCGGATGTAGAATTAGAGCCAGCTGACGTGAAATCATCAGGCAAATGTGGGGCTTTTCTACAGGCAAGACGCTTGTTTTATTGGAACGATAGTGTATCAGCAGGGGTTTTGCTTCTGAAATGGTAGGTAAAGAGTTGCACCAAGCTCTGGAGAATGAAGTGTTGCTCCCATGAGAAAAAGGGAAGGAACGATACAGGAGGCAGTGCCCTGCGTGCATAAGACGTACCCATGTTTGAGACCGATAAGACCAAGTTTGTAACAGGTACATAATGGTATTTATCCCAGAGCTATTCGAGGATAAAGGTCTGTATGCTTGGCGGTCTTAGAAGGAAAACTGATAGGAGTTTTCGCTACTCCCGGAACTGTATTCTGAAGTGTTTCCTATAGATCTGAACACTCAAGAAATTGTACACCTCCAGTATCGATTGTCATTGTGCGCTGAATAACTGAGAATGTTTGTGAATTTTCAGATACCAATGCACCTGTTTTTGATTGAATACACTATGTCGTGATGGCTGTGATTTTTAACGATGTCAACAAAAATCCTCTTATCTACTGTTTTTGCCCTTTCATCACTCATAACCATCCGATACATGTGATTATCTTTCAGCTTAGGTTTCATCCAGGTGGTTCATAGAAATTGAGAACTTAACATGTGCGCTTTTGTCCGTAGTTTCTGGTGATCCTTATTTCTCCCTTAATACTTCTGTCTTCAACAAGTCATTTGAAACATTATTTCGCCTCCTGAATATGTAATCACATCATAACTACGACGTACTTCCCTTAAAAGTAAAAAAACATAAAAATAGCTACTTCAAATAGTAGGACCACCTTAGTTAACCATCTTTTTCAAAGCCTGTCCTAGTTAAATACAATAAATACATACATCATCAAAATCATAACTTTCCCTGTGTACGTGTATGAGTATCTCTTCATCCATATAATATTTAAACTAGGCGGTTTCTTACCGAAGTAACTTGTTCAACTACCCTACCACACACCTGTTTCTAGCTAAATCGAATTCGAATTTTCAAAATCAATAAACGAAATCTTGAAAATTGAATTCTTTGCCACCTACATAAACAGTGATACCATGGTCGGTACATGCATAACATTCACATGTAAACGACCAGACACTTAGATACATTCATGTCCTTCAAAAGAAGACACACCACCTGAACCAGGAGTACTGTACCTATAGGTGTTCTAACTAAATACACATCCAAACTGAATACTCTTTGCCAACTGGTAACCATGTAGTACATGAACTTTAAACCAGGACAACAGCTCCTTCGATTAATTAATTGTGGGAACTGGACGATCTGTGTGACCCCTCCTGTGTCCCTTCATTGTGTTGATGGAAAATTTAATGGTTCGGATTTTCCAATATTTGCCATCGATGGAATACTAACACACACGTTCAAACTAAGCTTATCCTTTCATATTGGCCATTGGTATTGGTACTAGGAGTGCCCTCCCTGATGGGCACTTTTAAATCGTGAGAAATTTTAGGATGTCAGTGCCACGTCAACGATAAATCTATGTGTGTACCCAACCCAATTCAACTAAAACCAAAGAAAAGTTTTTTTTTTCTTGAAAAACAACTTCGACGAAACATTTTCGAATCGAACGCGTAGGTAGATAGTTTAACGTGGTCGGTTATCGTGAACAGAGTCTTATAGCGGGAGAAAATTTTATCAAACATCTCAAACCCTCAAAAAAAAAAAGTACTTTGGAAAGGCCGTTTTTGAAAGAGATTTGAAATCAAGTTCGAGGTTAAGTCGGCAGGAGATGTAAATAAGATTTGAAAACTTAAGCACACGCTAGACAACAGTGTTTATTCGAATTTTGTATGGAACAAGCTCAAACTGCAATAAACAAGTAAAACATTTTGGAACGAGTTCTTTCAAGTTTCCAAGGTAAAGAGTGAAAAGTGAAAAGTTTTGTGTTGAAAATATTCATTCTTGCTTACCATAGGTTCAATTTTGAAAATAAATAAAAGACTCGCCTTCTAAGCCTTGTTTTCTGCCGATTTTGTTACTTTTTCACTAAATTTTCAATACTTAGCCCAGTAAGCGACTATGTCGTGAGGTTTTAGTTAATTATTTTCGAGAAAACCCTGGTCCCATGCATCAAAAATACTTTTTAAATTCTACAACTCTACTTTTGCCTTCTTTAAAACACTTAAACCCTTTACGCATTAAAAATAAACCTAGATACTCGAGTCTCCATTCCGTTTCATGTCCGTCAAACAGACAAAAGAATGTGGCACCGATGAGTCTATTGAGGAAATGCAAATTTTTAACGGAGCAATTTTTTTTAAAATGTTTTCTTCATTAAAAATACTGACATTCCGCAAAGTTCTGTTTTGTGTCCCGCACTCTTTTGTTTTTTTGGTTTTATTAAGCGTATTGTGAAATCTTCTTTTGGTAGTGAAAAGTTCAATTCAAGATGAGCTGTAAGTAGTCTCTCAGTGTAAGAGATTTTTCAGTTTCGCCAAAAGAAAATTGGAGGAGTTCAAACAGGCCAGGAATGTTTGCAAAATCTTTCAAAATCATCGTAAGTTTCAATTGTTGGCCAAAATTGTGGGATAGTAATAATTAAACAGTGTTGCGATGTTAGTATTAGGTGTGCAACTAAGTGCTCAAGTATTGCCCATAGCTACCTACAACTTGTTCCCATCTTCTCGTTACGGTAAAAGTGTTCATCTCTTAAGGCTATCCACCAATCAAGCCATTTTTTGATGTCTTCAAATGAGCGGAACTGCTAATCAGCCGGACCATGTGCTATCGAACAAAGTGGGTGGGGTAGGACTTCCCATTTGAGCGTTTCTAGGTTAGGTTTAACGGGTCTGACAACGTGAGGCCGAGCGTTGTCATGCTGTAGAATCATTTTTTCGTGCCTCTGTTCGTATTGTGGCTATTTTTCGCGCAGTGCTCGGCTTAATCGCATCAATTGAAGTCGATACCGTTCCCCAGTGATGGTTTCGTTGGGTTTCAATAGTTCACCAAATACACACCAGTCCCCATGACTTTCTTCTCTTCGAGTTGCTGTAATGAATCCATATTTCATCACTCGTCACGATGCGATGAAGAAAACCCTTCCTTTTTTGCCGCTGGAGCAGTTGTTCACAGGCGAAAAAACGACGGCCAAAGTCATAAGGAAACCAAGTTTCATGTTTTTGAATCATTCCCAAGGCATGCAATCGCTTGGAAATGGCTTAGAAGTTAATATTAAACCAAGGTCTTTTTGCGTTTGGTAAAGATCCTTCAATTCAACGTCTTCGAATAATTTGTTGCGGACGGTCGTCAACATCGAAATCATCGTCTTTGAAGCGACGGAATCAATCATGGCACGTTGTCTATCTTAGAGCAGCATCTCCGTAAACTTTTCTAAGCTCTCAATGCTCTTCAGCCGCCATTTTCTTTGATTGAAAGAAGAAAATATGTCTAAGTTTGGTTCATGACGTTTTGGATATGTCAAAATGGACCAGCAATTACTGCTGGAGCCATCTATTGACAAAGAGCGAGAACTTACTTAGAGCACCTAACAAAATTTGTTCATCGTTCGTCAAAAAGTAACGAATTTTCCCTTATGCTTTGGTCCAAGGCTCATTTGCAATAATTTCTTGCTGTAAAATTGTTCGACAAGGCCAGTATATGTGCCAGTCTAGCAAGCTAAACCCTTCCAGCTTGTGCAGTGTCTTTGGCTACTCTTAAGCGCATTACAGTTTAAATGGGACTAAGGTACTTTGGCACTCTTATAGAATCAAGAATAAATTGAACAAAAAAACTGGTACGACCAAAACAAGAAAAGAGGCCAGCTCTGAGTTTCAAATTTGTGAATATCATAATCCAAGGCACGGTGGTGCAGTTATGACATTGAAATAGAGGACCTGACGTAACCGCGGAGAAAATTATCGAGTGGTGTCAAACCGCATGATCGCGGCGGCCACGATAAACACTTGCCATGGATCAGCCAGTCGTCAAATTTCTCGTTTACAACTTCGAGCGTTGCATCGCTTGAATGGCATGTAGCACCGTCTTGCTGGAACCACAGCTCGAATACATCGATGATGTCGAGCTCTGACTCCGTCGCTGCATACCTGAGACCATTGACGGTAACGGTGTCTCCTTCCTAATTTCGAGAGAAATAAGATCCGATGGCCATAAAAGGCAACAGACGGTCAATTTTTGTGGATGTATTGATACTTGACCGAACACTTGTGAATTGTGTTCGCTTCAATAACGACAATTTTGCTTGTTGACATAGCCGCCGAGCTAAAAACGGGCCTCGATCAAGAAGATGATTTTTTGGCCAAAATCCAAATCTCCGGTCACCATTTCCAGCGCTCAATTAGCGAACTCACGGCGTTGTCTATGGTCGTCAGCACAATTTAATACGGATGTAGGCCCATAGGCAATGCCTTATTCAGCTAACCGAAGCGACGGTGCCGTATCGACATATCTGGGTCTTCTCCTATACTGGCCGCTACGGCGGCGGCTATATTTTCTTCATTTCTCACCAATCTCTGTCTGGTTGATGGCTCAAGATCCAAAGATCGTACTCACGCTCAAACTTTTCCTATGTGCGACAAATTGCCTGCACACTGAAGTCATGATGACTAATTTGACAGCTGGATGTTATTGGTAACTTTGACAGCTGCTGAAACATAACAATTGGAAAAACTATCATTGCTATCTGGTCACCCTTTATAAGCTGGCAAGCACTAGAAGGCAAATGAGCTAAAGATTGCCGCATTACCAAAATTGAGCTCACGCGAGATCTCAGAATTCTTCAAGTGCGTGCCATGTCTAATTGTGTGGCACTTCGACACTGCGAAATCTTCAGTCAGCCCCAGCGATATTCTTGACCTAAGTCCCCTCGGTCCCATGGCGTTCCAGTCTGTAAGAGTTGAGCGTCTAAACTACGCATTGAACGAAATGCACTTCCCGCTAAAATCGCAAACGAATTGTTCAGCGATAAACGGGGAATGTGTTTCGTAAGCACTGTCCATGTAATCGAGCTAGAGAACGCACATTTCGGTAAACCAATTAGAGCAACAACTTTCGTGATTATCTTAGTTTAAAATCACACAAAAATTGTTAGGTTCTTAAAAAAGGTCTCAAGAAGATCTTCTGTGTTCGGCCAAAATTATGTTTAACGATTAAGCTTATATCTGGCTTTGTGGCTACGTTAATAAACAAAATAGTTATATTTTGGGTTGCAGAGCAAATGGAAGACGTTCAAGTGCTGCCATTACATACAGACAAAACAATAGTTTGATCTGGTGTATGGGCTGATGGAAACAAATTTACCTAAAAATTTGAGCCAGCCGAAACGTAACTGCTACGCACCATGATGACAGACTACTTGCTGCCGAAATTGAAGCTCGTGCATATCGTCATCGAACATAAAAACTTCAGAATGGCACATGTTTGCCACAGTTACGAGCTAACGAAAAATTGGAGTTCCACTACCTTGCTCTTCTTCTTTTCCTTTATGTATATGTTCCAGATTGTAATCCTCATTTTTCTTTCTAAGTCCGGTCGACGTCTTGTTGATCCGTCTATTCCGAGGCTCGTTTGTTTGCTTTAGTTGATAAATAAACCCAGACTGAGGCCTTCACACGGTAGTATGATCCGGAGCAGGTAAACCGAGGTTTGTTGCTTCCGCCTATTGCAACCGGGCTTGGGACCGACTTTAAGAAAGTTTGGAGTACGCCAAAGAATTTAGTACAAGATAGCTGCATTTTCTACAACCAACCTAGGCAAAGATACGAACTGAAATGTTTTCCTTCTTCACGACAATTCACTGATTCACAAAACGCTGATTTTAAAGGTGGTTGTGAGAAAATACGGCTTCGGAGATATGAATTATCTATTTCTATTACATTATTATATTCGAAATAAAGTATCTTGTTTAAATGTTTACTTTCATAAGCCCCGTACATAATTTTCCACTCCTCTCTGTTTCTTACAATTTGTTGCCATCTTGAACTAGTTCTTTGGAGGTCATCTCTCCATCTTAGTAACTGCCTTCACGGTCTTCGTTTACCATCTCTGGTACAAGTCTGTTAATCTTTTGGTCCAAAGGTCATCTATTATTCTGGCTACGTGACCGGCCCATTGCCATTTTTGAGCGTTTGCCCCATTTAATACATCTTAAAATTTCGTGATTTTCCTAATTAAGGTGGTTCAGATTCGTTGGTACCCACCCATATGTAGAAGCGACCTTTCTATTGCTCTCTTTGTAGTTTCAAGCCTTTTTGGATTTTGTACATTTATACTCAAAGTTTGGCAACCATACGTGAATGCCACACTTATTGTTGACTCAAATTTGAGACCCCTCTTTGTATTTCTTTGTCCATTATGTTCTTGAAAGATATTATTTTTCCCAAAAAGACGTACTCCTCAACATACTCCAGGTTGTCTCTTTCTAGTTTGATTTCCATTTCTGTGCTGTTAGTCATAAGTTTGGTTTTCATCTGGGTCATTTTCCGGCCAACCAAATTTTACCCTTCCGAAAGTTCTCTTATCATCTTTTCTAACTCATTCGTTGTTTCTGCAAAAGAGCTATGTTGTCTGCAAAGCGAAGGTTCGATAGTTTGTTTCTATCTATACTTATACCTAGGCTTTCGATATCGATGCTTCTAAATACTTCCTCCAGTAAAGCACAAAACAGTGCTGGTGAAAGACGTTCTCCCCATCTAACTCCTCGTTTTATCTCAAATTCTGGACCCTAAATCTCAGTTCGGGAGTTTGCCATTGCACGCCGAAAATGTGATGACGATTCGAAAAATTGCTGTTGATGCCGGGGATCGAACCACGAACCCTCTGCGTGGTAGTCCAATGAGCTAACCATAGCGCTATCACCACCTACTCGCCGTATTTAGACATTTAGAATTGAAAGAATTTTAGAAATCTATAAATCTATACACAATTTTGGTATGTCTTTCCTATCGCTGGATTGTTGATACTCTTTTGTCTTGTTCCTTATTTTTACCTTAAACCTTACCATTCGGTGGTCACTTTTAAATCCCAATCTACGTACTGCGGATACATCTTGAAATGTTCTTCTCTTGTTTGTTACTATGAAATGAACGCCTAGCTCCAACTCGCTATATTGATGTAATATTAAAACTTTAAATACTTTGCAAGTTTTTGTGACTTTGTCCTAACCGAATCACCGAAATACCGAATCCTTTGAACAGCCTTCGTAGTAGTGGTGCTCTTCCTCGAAATCCGATAACTTCATTTAGTGGTGCAAAACCAACACTGCTGAGCACTTCATTATAGAGTTCCAAATCGACGGATTGTCTAAACTCTGACTGATTGACTCTTTTGGTTTTTTGTTTTCCTATTTCGACGTCTATTAAAACTAATTGCAGTCTACTGAGATTATGCGTCTAGGTGAAGCTTAAGTCAAGTAGCGCCCCCCGTCATATGTTCATTGTATTATCTTGTAGCCTTTATGTCCCTTTTGGTGCTATTGCTTCCAAAAAATCTTTGCATCAACTTTCAATTAACTGGATCCTCCCACATGGGTTAGGCTTAAGTGGCTGGATTTCAAAAACAACATTAAAAAATCAAATTAAAATGTAATGACAACCTTGGCTGAATCTTTATGCACTGCTCGACAAATGCCAACAGCTCAGTTTAAACCCCTACCCTGAGGGTCGTAAAAATGCGTTCTGCGTCAATAATTCCTCACACCGGATTTATTCCTAATTACCTCGACTAAAACAACTTATCTTCATCTATGTGATTGTTATAATTACCTTTAACTTGTATCTGCTGGATCTGGCCTGCTGCTACATTTCCCTCGACTTGCTGGGTAATTGGTTGAGTGCTTTATTCGTTTATTGAATCCGAACGGTTCAGTTGATTTTATTTAATAAAAAGAACGTATAAATCTATTGGATTTAAGATCGGAGCTTATTACGAGTATCTAAATGCATAAACCGCCTAGGGAACTCTATATCATCGTAAAGGTGGCGCCAACAAAGAAACTACATACAATTTCGCATCGTTTTTTAGAACAACTTTAACTTTCTAATCTCTCTCTTTTCTTTCAGATGCAACCAGCAATTCAGCAAACTAAATATGTCGGCCTTGTGGCCGACTTAATGCCCAACATACGTCTCATGAAGATGTCGGGGCTTTTCATTCATAGCTTCTCGGGCGGATCGAGTTTTATTAAGAAGGTCTACTCATCAATGCATTTAGTTTTGGTGCTCTTGCAATTCTTTGCAATTTTGGTCAATTTGGCACTCAATACTGATGAAGTCAGTGAGTTGTCTGGCAACACAATTACCACGCTTTTCTTCACCCATTGCATTACGAAATTTGTTTACTTTGCGGTCAATCAAAAGGCGTTTGTAAGGTAAGTCATCTCGAAATAAGTTATGTATCTCTCATTTGAAATGGAATCTTTGCAGGACTCTCAACATTTGGAACCAAGTGAATTCTCATCCATTATTTGCCGAATCCGATGCTCGATATCATTCTATAGCTTTAGCTAAAATGAGGAAACTCTTCGTGTTGGTGACATTGACAACCGTCCTTTCGGCACTCTGTGAGTTATAAGCTCACCTCAAACAAACCCAAAATGTATCTTTTGTGTGTTCACAGCTTGGACAACTATAACATTTTTCGGCGATAGTGTCAAGAGTGTAAAAGATCATGAAACGAACGAAACCTTGACAGTGGAGATACCACGATTGCCAATCAAGGCGTTTTATCCCTGGGATGCCAGCAGCGGAATGTTCTACATGATATCCTTTGTTTATCAGGTCTACTATCTACTATTCTCGATGATACACGCGAATCTTTGCGATGTGCTGTTCTGTTCGTGGTTGATTTTCGCCTGTGAACAATTGCAACATCTGAAGGGAATCATGAAGCCATTGATGGAGCTGTCAGCATCATTGGACACATATCGTCCCAATTCGGCTGCACTGTTCCGGTCATTGTCAGCGAACTCAAAATCGGAACTCATTGAAAACGAGCGTAGGTTGACTGAAAGTTAGATAAACACACATGACATATGGTGATTTGTGGTTTTAAATTATAGAGAAAGAATCAACCGATACTTTGGATATGTCTGGTGTCTATAGTACTAAGGCTGATTGGGGTGCACAATTTCGCGCTCCTTCAACTTTGCAGACATTCAATGGAAACAATGGCGTGAATAATCCCAACGGATTGACTAAGAAGCAGGAGATGATGGTGCGCAGTGCTATCAAGTATTGGGTGGAACGTCATAAGCATGTTGTCAAGTAAGTATTCTAGAAAATGTGCAAAGCAATCGATATACTTTGTCAATGTAACACTTATGATTGATAAGATTCCTTATGCAACCGTTGAATTACACATGAGATTTGCTGATCGGTACATCCTCGCCCATGGGAGGAGGGAACTAACTCAGAACTAAATGCAGGTCTGCGTTAGTAGTTTCTACTCATTCAGGTTTAAATATTTCTCATTCAATAAGACAAGGAATTGAAAAATGGATTTTTTTAAGGGTTGTGATCCGCCAATTACGGGTCATTGCGATTTAAAAGATATTTCGTACCACAAAATCAGAATTGAGGGGTTCAACGCCTTTGACGAAATTGAGAACTCTCCAGTGGTTTTTGGGAATTTCCACAGGGATTAAGATTTCTCTGAGAAGTGTCATGTGTACTTAAGGGACTAAATGTACGATCAGACGGTCATCCAAACCTATCATCCAGATGACATGCTGACGTCAGAGAACTTTTGTAATTCGGTTGTCATCTGCATGTCATCTGCGAGCGTGTCATCCGCCAGATGACACCCGATCACACAGTGTCATCTGTTCGGTCATCCGAGTGTCATTTTGTCCCAAAATGGATGACACGCTTGCTTTGTCATCCCGTTGACACGCCTAGATGATATAGCCGGATGACAGGCGATCACACGAGATGACACTAATGACACTGATGACAATTTGTAATAAGTTGTTTGCGAAAAACAAAAACGTCAGTAAAATAAAAATAAAACAAAAAAAAGTGTCAGAGAAGAACGCGAATGGAAAACAAAAGTTTGTATGATTATATGGGGCTTAATGTTCGATGAATTTAATCTGTATAAAAGTTGGAATAAAGTGCACTGGTGGGCAGCTTCGAAGAACAGTTCAGCATTTAACAACTTCGTCAACTCATTTAAAATTGAGTAATCATCGTACGTACATCCTCCTAAATGAACAAATGCTCGAAATTTGCCTAAATGGGCTTTAAAATGGCTACGAGGTGATTGAAATTTAAGACGCGCCTCGACATGGTCTTCTTTCTTCTTCTTATCCTTTTATTAACCCTTTCCTCGTTATACGAACTTATGCGTAACGAGTTTCCCATTTTTACTGCATCGCTGCTGCTCCGCTTATGGGGTTGCCTAATGTCGCACACCGCAGAACGCGTCTACATAATGCTCGGTCCTGGATCGCTTCAGTGGTTAGCCCCAGGCGTTGTTGCGCATTTGCCATCTGAGAAATCCAGGAATTCTTTTTCCGACCTCGTTTCCTTACAGTTGGAGTGACCGTAGTTGATAGTGCCTTTTTAACCGGATTTACCGCAGATCTTCTTTGAACGTGGCAATACCAGCTTATTCTATTCGCCTCCAGCTGTTCGGTTACCGAATTCTTTATATGTAGACTTCCTCTTATACTTCCTCTTAATCGCGTTTAGTGACTCCACTAGACATCCTTAACATTTTCATTTCCGCTGCCATCATTTTGTTTTTAAACGCTTCGTACATTGTCCAGCACTGTGAACCGTATATAAGAGCTGGTCTAACAACCGTGGTGTAGAGTTTCCCCTTTAATTTAAGTGGAAATTTTCGGTCGCAAAATATTCCCGAATTTTCCCGCCATTTCATCCATCCCACACTCACTCTGTGGCTTACGTCGTCGTCACATTTCGCGTCCATGTTAACGATTGATCCTAAGTACTTAAAGATACTGCTTTTCGGAAGAACTATTCCGTCTAACATTATATCCGGAACAGGTCGCAACGAATGCGCAAATGGGCACGTCAAATGCTCCGTCTTTGAACGATTTATTTTAAACCCGTTTCTCTCTAGCACATTTCTCCATGAATCTAAGGCGTTCTGTAAATCTTCGACGTTATCGCTAAGTATAACTGCGTCGTCAGCGAAGAGAATTGGAGTTACATTTGCTTCGCGCATGCAGTCTTTTAAAAGATAGTCGAATACTACGTTAAAGGAAAGGAAGGAAAGGGCGAAGTACGCTTCCTTGATGAACTCCGACATTAACTGGAAATCCTCTCGTTGGTCCAGCAGAGCTTTTAACCGCAGTTTTCACGTTTCCGTACATGTCTTGTATTATTCTAACATACGTTTCCGGTACGTTTTGAGACCTCAGCGCAGCCCATATGAGATCCCGAGGCACTCGATCAAATGCTTTCTCGAGGTCGATAAATACCATGTGTAAATCCTTAGACGAATCTCGGTGCTTTTCCATTATTATTCGTAGGCTTTGGATAGCGTCCACCGTCGATATTCCTTCAACAAATCCACACTGGCTATTATCGAGCTTTATTATTTGCCGAAGACGTTCGTTTAAGACTCTCGACGATTTTCATTGTGTGTGACATAAGCTTGATTGAACGGTAGTTGTTGCATTCTCGAGTGTCGCCTTTTCCTTTGTATAATGGAACCAAGAAGCTACTTCTCCATTGATTCGGCATAGGTTGCCCACATTTTAATTTATTTAAAAGTTTCGATAGCCAAACTCTGCCGATTCCCTACATCTTCGACCAAAACTCTGATGGAATGATGTCTGGTCCCACGCTTGATTTTTCCGATTGCTATACTTATTTCTTCGATTGAAAAGTCCGATATCACGTGGAAACTGTTTGTTAAGCAACTCCTTGCAGTGTTCAAGCCACCGATCACAAATTTCCGTTTCATTTGTTAGTAAACGACCGTCTGTGTTTTTGATGTATTTCGGCGAGGTTATTTCCATTGAATTTTTTCGCCTCTGTGCAGCGAGCTTAAAAATATTTGGCATTTTAGTATTGTACGACGTTTGAACTTCTAAAATGCGCCTGGACATAGTCAACAGCCTCAATATTTAAATCGACCGCCCCCTGTTTCCAGGAATCAATTTTGGAGTTCGGAGTGTTGTAATACTTCCGCCCACCATCCCAAAGGACAGGATTTACCTGAACAGCTGCAAATAAAGCAGACTTTGTTCGACGGTCCCAGCAAAATAATATTTTTCTGCTCCTCTTTTTTTCCTCAATATCGGCTGCACCATCGTTGTCACTCATTTTATAACACAGAAACAAAACGAAAATTAACTTATAACTTTTTCAACGATGCAAACGTATCATCCGATGTTGGATGACAATATGAAAAATCATGTAATGCCATCTATTGGACCTTGTCATTCGGATGACGCGTTGCAAACAAAATTTGGTTATCCAGTCTCAATAGCGATAAAAAGCGATCACACGGTCAATCAAATCAGTCATCTGGATGACATAGAAATCGTGTCATCTGGTATGTCGCCCGGTTGACACGTTCAATGACATGCGGGGGGACAGGCAATAACACGGAATGAACATTTTAGGACAAATTCTACGTCATAGTGACGTCAAGATGTCATCCGGATGACAAGTTTGATCGCACCTTAGGAGCCACATATCCATACAAGATGTGTTCCGCAGTTTCTTCGTCTTCCATGGAAGGACGACATTCAGTTTAGATACTGAATAAGATCTACTTTATATAGGTTATAACAAAGATAGCACCTTTCGGTTAAAAGTGTGCTAATGTAGTCCATTTATATTGGATTGATTGACTAAATTTATTGCGAAAGGGCTTGGTGGCATGACGAAGACTTGGGATGTTTTCCCAATAGGGTATTCACATTTGGTTCTCCAAACTCTTGAATGCTGAATTCGGAACAAAAGGTCTCGGTGAGATCTTTACAGATGTTGATGAAGTACCGTGCATTATCGATCAACATTCTGCACAAAAGAACGAGTTCGACAGGGAAGCTCATGTGTTTTCTCCAAGATCTGACCCAGTGAGAATATTTGGTCTATAGTGGTTATGCACCAATCAGGTCATTGATGAACGGTTTCAGACGTTCACATCATACGGCAGATGAGATCTTGTAGGCGATGTTAAGAAGACTGATGCCTCTGAAGTTGGCACAGTTCAAAGGGTCTCCTTTCTTTTTATCAGGCATACTTACGTCCGAACATATTTTAGAGATGAGTTGGTGTATGCTCCGGCGATGGCGCGATATTTAGCTCATTGAACTATCAGGCAGAGAGTCTGGGTTCGATTCCTGGCTCGGCCACCAACAACTTTTCAAATCGCCATCACCCCTTCGGCGGGCAATGGCAAACTCCCGAAACTAAAATTGCCTACGAAAAAGCTTCTAAGGAGTGCCTTTCGGACTCGGCGATAAACCATAGGCCCCGCTCAGATGTGACTAAAATGACAACATGAGCAACACAAGTGAGTGTCAAGAAGCTAGGCCATGGCCTAGTATGTTTGTTATATAGTCTACAGAAATGCTCTTTCCAAATCCTCATTCGTCTCTGCAGACTGAGGCCGAGGATTTGTGTATATAGCATCTCTCGATTTCTTCGACCACGCGCTTTCATCCTACTTATTTTTTACCCAGAGAAGCCGGTGTTCGACTCTCCTCTTCTGCTCATAGAGCTCGTGAGCAGCTCTAGTCCTTGTATGCAGCTCTGCTTTGTATGCGTCTTGTTCCGCTGCATGTGCTTGCCGGCACTCGTTAGCACTTGTGGTGGTCGAGTGAAACCCAGCACATCAGAATAATTTTTTTGGCAGTATTGCCACTGGTCTCCGATACTTGATGTTGGCGGACCTCTTGAGCGACAAAGAGAGACTCGATCAGATAGGAACTTGACGACCTCTTGTTGTCGTCTTACGCCAAAAATACTCACAAGCTTGCCTCTGCGCTTTCGTTCGAGATATCCGCAACCGTGCTTTGGCTACAACAGAGCTCCTCGGAACGTTCAGATATCCATAATCCTGACGAAGTGTTTTGCGTTGATTGCAATATAGTCAGTCTGATTGGCGGTTGATTGATCAGAAGTTTTCCAAGCCCCCTTGTCAATACAGAGATATGGAAATTGGGTGCTAGCTCCCACAATATTTCCGATATCAGAGGTGGTGTTGTGCAAGCTATACCTCCTAATAAATTACCAAGAGCAATTTTAATGTCATAGCTAGGGCATCGCTCAAAGGTCTTGCTTAGGAGCTCGTAAAAGCTATTCTTGGCCATTAGGTTAATGTTGCCAAATTTAGTCTTGATACGAATTGTTACGAGGCACTCGTTCACATGCCGGAAACTCAAGACTTCTTGTTTAAGTCTGCCTTCAGCAACAAATCCTCATCCAAAGAGATGCTGTTCTTGCCGTCAATAGCAATCGACATAGTATAAATCGCAGTTTTTCATTCGCATTTCTTAGTCGGCGGTAATGTGTCCCTTGCAACCTTGTAGTTCTGTTATACGTTGCCTATAAGGGACTTAACATTCTACCTGATTATGGGAACTTCATTGTTCGTGATTTGCTTGTAGATATTGACAACAGTAGATAAGTCCGCTTTTTTCTGCTTCGCAACTTTAGTCTTTAGCCCCTGGGACGAGGGGTCGATTAGATGAAACCAAGTAACCAGTTCGGAGATGTGAGCTCTGTCGTTGGTCTCCGAAATTATTAATTACCGTTCTGAGCTCCAAATATTTCGGAGTTGCTCAGATAAGATCTCGTTTGTATTGTTCTGGAATTTTACTTCACCGTTAAGGGAATTCATTCGCTATCGTGCTTATAGACCTGCATTTTCTGTCTGGTGGTGGTCTGGCTCTAATATATTTGGCAAGTCGAAGGCTTCTACTTCTTCTTCTTCTTCTTCTTCTTATCCTTTTATTAACCC
This sequence comes from Volucella inflata, assembly GCA_928272305.1. Classification (NCBI taxonomy): domain Eukaryota; kingdom Metazoa; phylum Arthropoda; class Insecta; order Diptera; family Syrphidae; genus Volucella; species Volucella inflata. Next base: position 23,064,498 of record OV743716.1, on the reverse strand, counting down.
TTTCCTCGTTATACGAACTTATGCGTAGCGAGTTTCCCATTTTTACTGCATCGCTGTTGCTCCGCTTATGGGGTTGGCTAATGTCGCAGATCGTCCGATCTCGTTTTCTTACAGTTGGAGTGACCGTAGTTGATAGTGCCTTTTTAACCGGATTTTCCGCAGATCTTCTTTGAACGTGGCAAGCTGTTCGGTTACCGAATTCTTTATATGTAGACTTCCTCTTATACGCGTAGATCTAATGCAATCGCGTTTAGTGACTCCACTAGACATCCTTAACATTTTCATTTCCGCTGCCATCATTTTGTTTTTAAACGCTTCGTACATTGTCCAGCACTGTGAACCGTATATAAGAGCTGGTCTAACAACCGTGGTGTAGAGTTTCCCCTTTAATTTAAGTGGAAATTTTCGGTCGCAAAATATTCCCGAATTTTCCCGCCATTTCATCCATCCCACACTCACTCTGTGGTTTACGTCGTCGTCACATTTCGCTTCCATGTTAACGATTGATCCTAAGTACTAAAAGATACTGCTTTTCGGAAGAACTACTCGTATTCCGTCTAACATTATATCCGGAACAGGTCGCAACGGATGCGCAAATGGGCACGTCAAATGCTCCGACTTTGAACGACTTATTTTAAACCCGTTTCTCTCTAGCGCATTTCTCCATGAATCTAAGGCGTTCTGTAAATCTTCGACGTTATCGCTAAGTATAACTGCGTCGTCAGCGAAGAGAATTGGCGTTACATTTGCTTCGCGCATGCAGTCTTTTAAAAGATAGTCGAATACTACGTTAAAGGAAAGGAAGGAAAGGGCTAAGTACGCTTCCTTGATGCACTCCGACATTAACTGGAAATCCTCTCGTTGGTCCAGCAGAGCTTTTAACCGCAGTTTTCACGTTTCCGTACATGTCTTGTATTATTCTAACATACGTTTCCGGTACGTTTTGAGACCTAAGCGCGGCCCATATGAGATCCCGAGGCACTCGATCAAATGCTTTCTCGAGGTCGATAAATACCATGTGTAAGTCCTTAGACGAATCTCGGTGCTTTTCCATTATTATTCGTAGGCTTTGGATAGCGTCCACCGTCGATCTTCCTTCAACAAATCCACACTGGCTATTATCGAGCTTTATTATTTGCCGAAGACGTTCGCTTAAGACTCTTTCGACGATTTTCATTGTGTGTGACATAAGCTTGATTGAACGGTAGTTGTTGCATTCTCGAGTGTCGCCTTTTCCTTTGTATAATGAAACCAAGAAGCTACTTCTCCATTGATTCGGCATAGGTTGTACACATTTTAATTTATTTAAAAGTTTCGATAGCCAAACGCTGCCGATCCCCTCCATCTTCGACCAAAACTCTGATGGAATGCTGTCTGGTCCCGCCGCTTTCCCCCGCTTCATTTTTCCAATTGCTATACTTATTTCTTCGATTGAAAAGTCCGAAACTTCCTCTTCAAATAGACCAGCTTTTGGGACGATATCACGTGGAAACTGTTTGTTAAGCAACTCCTTGCAGTATTCAAGCCACCGGTCACAAATTTCCTTTTCATTTGTTAGTAAGCGACCGTCTGCGTTTTTGATGTATTTCGGCGAGGTTATTTCCATTGAATTTTTTCGCCTCTGTGCAGCGAGCTTAAAAATATTTTAGTATTGTACGACGTTTGAGCTTCTTGGATAGCTTGTCTTCTATCTGCCGTTCGTGAGGATATTTGTTCCAACTCCTGGTACAGGTTTTCCGCTTCTGCCGCTCGAGTTCGAGCCAGGACTTTCTTTGCGATCTTTTTAAGGCGCTCGTATTCAAGAGCCAGTCGAGCTTTTTCGATATCGTCGCTCCGATCGCATTTTGTCCACGCTTGGAATGCACTCTTCTTGTCGGCCACAGCTCGTTTGGTTTCGTCATTCCACCACCATGTTTCTTTGCCGACGTAATGGTATTTCGATATAGTCCCCAGATGGGACTTTGCGAGTGTTATGCATTCCTCGTGCATGCTGTTCCACATTTCTTGCGGGCTAAGTGAGTCTGCTATACCATTTATATTTTGAAGTACTTCTTTAGCCAGTGCGATAAATCTTGCGCTTCGTTCCTTCGATAGATTATACCACCGGATTTTTGGCTTTCCAAACGATCCCTGTGTTTTCGGTGGTTCCGCTGTGAAAAATTCTGTAATGAGCAGACGGTGTTGGCTTACTAGCGATTCTCCAAGTATTACTTTACAGTCCTTGACACGGTTTCTCATCGACATTTTGCAGAGGTGATAATCTATTTGCGTTTCGTGGCCTCCGCTGCTATAGGTGATGAGATGTCGTTGATGTTTAATAAACATTGTATTTAAGACGGTTAAGCCGTACGCCCTACACGCTACAAGGATGTCTTCGCCAGCTGAATTTCTGATTCCAAAACCTTTACCTCCGTGGCAGTCCTCATAATCAACATTTGTTTCTCCGACGTGGCCATTTAAATCTCCGCCTACGAAGAGCATCTCATCGATAGGTATATTTCTAAGCAAATTACCGAACTCTGACCAAAATGTATCTTTTTGCGATTGGTCGCATCCATTTTGTGGAGCGTACGAGCTAACAATGTTCCACGTTTCTTTGTGTATGACCAGTTTAACACTCATCAAGCGGTCGCTTATTTTCAAGATACCAACGATGTTGTTTAGAAGATCCGCTGCAACAACGATTCCAACACCGTTTCGTCCATTGACCGTTCCATGGTAGAACATCTTAAATGCCTTAGTTTTTAAATCTAGAAAACGCGCTTTATTTCCTGTATTACACCACTTCGTTTCCTGTACGCACAGGATTTGTAGAGTTCTGCGACGCATAATCGCTTCCAGTTCTAAACTTTTTGAGGTCATCAATTCGACGTTCCAACTTGCAAACCGAAGTTTAGGAAAATATTTTGGAAACTTCATTTTGCCCGCCCCCGGAATCCGTCGGGCTCTGACTCAAGCACTTCTGCTTGCTCTGGGATCACCCGAGTGCGTTGCAACCGTGGTGCCCAGCGGGGTAGTGCTATTAATTGCGATCATTTCCATGAAGTTTAAAGTTTGAGTGGTTTGACACTTGTACTCGTATGCTCATTTCGAATTGATTGACTGTTCTTTTACCCCACCGGTAGTCTTCAGACGTGGGAACCCACTGATTGCATACAAACTTGTGGGAAAGTTTTAAGGTGTTAAAGTGTCACAGGCTCATTTTTGGTGTCATAGTTGCCTGTATATGATTGGTGTCCCATTTCGTCGCCTCTTACGACAAGCTGGGACGCACTGCGGCACTATTCTTTATCCGATGCCGCACGGATTCGAAGGTTTCTACTTGGAGGTTAAATATATAACACAAGGATCCCTAACGTACCGAGTTTTACGTGTTTGTTAAGCACACTATTAATGGTATTTACGACCATTTTCGGAAGCTTTAATATGTGTTCGCCTCATTTCAATTTTCTTTTGGTGAAAACACTACCGATACCTGTTATCTCTATACGTCAAAACATGTACTGCCGGCTTGATTCAGTATCTTTTCAACCTAACTTGAACTCAACGGTACAAACTTGCCTGTAAAAATTGTTCCTATCACTGTTTAATGGTGATATGCTGATCCGAATTTGTGCTGCAATTATTAGATTGAGTATTAAACCATTCAATGGTCACTTCCTTGTGATTTTCATGGACAGAGAAAAGTAATTTGTTTTTTTTGTGCCTCAGCGCAATCATCAGACTGTATTCTATCCCAAATACGAACGCCAGGCGTTCAATGGCCCTTTCTTCGCACTCCGTATCCAACAATATTCGTTAATTAGATTCCTCCAAGGAAGTTCAACTTTATCATAGCCACAAAAATCACAACTTTGACTTCACAACAAAGTTACGAATCCATACAACAACTTTTCTCCTCTCTATATGCCTTGAATCCCAACAATCCCATCAGCTAAAACGTAAAGATACTCGTAAATTCAACCAAAAATAAATTACAGCACATTCTTTTATCTAAATCTTTACTAAATCCAGTTAGAGCACAGTTCTTTGAAGAGATACTCAAGCTAAATTTAATTTCAGACTTGTGGCTGCCATTGGAGACACCTACGGAGCTGCCCTACTCCTTCACATGTTGACATCGACCATCAAGCTCACCCTGCTCGCCTATCAAGCAACCAAAGTCAAGGGAGTCAACGTCTATGCTTTCACAGTAGTTGGATATTTGTGCTATGCTTTGGCACAAGTTTTCCATTTTTGCATTTTTGGCAACCGTCTAATCGAAGAGGTTTGTATTTTGTATCACTTTCAAGGATAGCCAAGTATCACATGGATACACGGATACTCAGTTGAAAGGATACAACCAACCAACCAACCACACATCCTTCAATTGTTCAACATTTTCAATCTTCAACCACAATCCACTTATCCGTACTTCTAGTTTGGTATCTTCCTGAGTGTACTCGCGTCGTATCCGTGTGCTGATACTATACAATCACCAAACAGTGAAATTCATCCGTAAATTTATTTTTTCGCAGAGTTCCTCTGTTATGGAAGCAGCATACTCCTGCCACTGGTACGATGGCTCCGAGGAAGCCAAGACTTTTGTACAAATTGTCTGTCAGCAGTGCCAGAAGGCTATGACCATTTCAGGAGCAAAGTTTTTCACCGTTTCCCTGGATTTGTTTGCCTCGGTACGAATACGACTTCACATTGAGAGGCCGAGTGAGGTGTGCTTCAGGAACCACTAAATGTTTTTTTTTTTTGTTTTGTTTTACTATCTGCAGGTCCTGGGAGCTGTTGTCACTTACTTCATGGTGTTGGTACAATTGAAGTAAATTTTCGAACGAACGGCAGGGTTGCGCAGGAGAAAGGAGTTTTGGAGAGAAAAATTCTTGTTTTCGAGGACTTTTTGGAGATTTTTCTTTTTTCTGTTTTTTCGTTTGTTGTTGCTGATTTTTTTCGGTTTTCCTTTTTCAGTTGGCAATAGTGTGTACGAGAATAAATTAAGCGTTACGTATTCGTAGTTGTTATTGCTCAATATAACTGTCAAGTTCAAATTGAAGGAATAAATCTTGCAATAAAGTCCGAAGGGGTTTTTCTTTTCGCTCAAATGGACTTGGTAAGTTGAAGTATCTCATCGTTCCACGATTGGATGGATGAATGGAGTGTTTGTACTCTTAGAGCAAATGATTCATCGTAGTTGGCTATCATTGCTTAAGAAGAAGAAATGGAATAGGAGTCATAAAATGGCTAACTGTTGGAGGTAGTTAAACATAGTTTTTTTTTGTTTTTTTAATTTGAAGCAGGCCATGGTAAGAGGTTTAAGTCCATCATCAAGTTTTTGAAGAAAGCTTGTAAGTGTGTAGAGAGGGAAAATTCTTGAAATTGAAGAAAGCGATAATGAGGTGGAGAGTAGTTAAAGTCTGGATAATGTGCCGGTAATGTGCGGATTCTATTTTCTTTTATGAGGCATTTTGCGGAATGCTCAACCATTGAAGCGGTTAGTTGTTGCTGGGAAGGTCATTTAGAAAGAAAGCGATTCTGTGGAAGTTTACAATTGCTACTTAGAGGATAAGTAAATTGGATTAGGCCATCATCCCGAATTGAAAACCGCACCATCGGAAATGCATTTGTAAGCAGACTTATTTACTAAATTTGAGATTTTTTAAATTGTACACTAAAGCAGAGAATAGGAGTAATTTTCATAATATGCGTCCAAGCAATATGGGTCTGGAGTAAACACATCCGGGTGTGGGTGGGCGTTTAAGAGGTCTAATTCCCCTCTGTGACAAGGAGAAGAAACACCGAGAACTTGGCGTTTTGCTCTTAATTCACCTTCAGTACCTTAGCTTGGGCAGTTTTGCAACCAAAATTTAGTTGCTACAGGCAGAATTATATACATAAGCGACGAAATTAATGGAGAATTGCACAAATTCATCATCACAATAACCTTTTGTTTTTGTATATCTGAAGGTTTTGAATAGCTAACATCGAATAGGACCATTATCTTGAGGTCCATAACGAATGCGGATATCCTCAACAGCCCAAAGCCAGCAAACCATTGAGAGGAAACTCAATGTCGAAGTATTACAAGAGACCGCCGCACTGGGGTTTGGATAGGCCCTGCAGAAAATTAATAAGTGGTCCCTACGAACAGGAAAGAAGGGAAGAACATAGCCTCCTTACAGAGATGCTTTCACAAGAAACTAGGAAAATGCTGAAAGCCAATAAGTTTGCTTAGCTCAATAGCCAAAATCTAAGAAAAGGTAATTAGTTACCAAATGACCAACTTGACTTCAGGTATAATCATAAATTAAAATCGTGAACAAGGATAGTGGAGCTCATGCCGGTAAGGATTTCCAAGACTTAGTCAGCCCTAGACTGCTGCAAAGCAGAGAAAACCGCCATCAAAGAAATGCGATGGGATGGGCCGGACAAAAAGAGGACGATAAATTGCGGCATCTACTCAGGCGATTGTTATTGACAGCAAAAGCAGCGCTCATGTGGGTGCGGATTTGTTGTTGGAGGCAGACTTAGACAAGAATTCCTGAGCTTCCGGCATGTGAACGAGCGCCTCGTAGCAATCCGCATAAAGGCTAAATTCGCCTTATATGCGCGCATGGCCCCACAGAGGAGAAAGATGATGACACCAAGGATGCCTTCTATGAGCTCCTTAACAAGACCTACGAGCAATGCCCTAGCTACGATATTCAAATTGTCCTCGATGATTTTAATGCAAAGCTAGGAAGAGAGGGTATCTTTGGTGAAACAATCGGAAAATATAGCCTGCACAACGGATTCAGGCTAATCGACTTTGGGGCGGGGCGAAACATTGTCGTGGCTAGCACGCGGTTCCCACATCTCGACATACACAAGGGGACTTGGAGAACTAATGATAAATCAACAATCAACCAGATTGATCACATTGCGATCGACGAAAGACACTCCTCCAGTATTATGGATGTCCGTACGTTCCGAGGAGCCAACATCGACTCGGACCATCACCTTGTTGTAGCCAAGGTACGGTTGCGGATATCCCAAACTACGCCAAGACAAACTAATGCTGTGAGAAAATTAGACGTCAGACGGCTACAATCGCAAGAGATCGTCAAGTCCTTTTCCGATCGAGTGTCTCTTATTCTCTTAAAAGGTCCAATACTGCTAGCATCAAGCATCGAAGACCATTGGGAAACACTGCCAAAATGCCATCAGAGATGCCGCTTCTGATGTTCTGGGTTTCACTTCGTTTCACAACGAAACCCCTAATTTGATGGTGAATGCCGGCAAGCACATGCAGCTAAGCAAAAAGCATGCGATGCGGCACAGCAAAAAAATACCAGATCTGCTCACCAGCTCTATGAGCGGAAGAGGAGAGACGAACACCGGCTTCTCAGGAGGAAAAAGAAAGAGCATGAGAAGCGCGATCGAGTAAATTGAGAGAACTTACTCTAGGAATGAGGTTCGGAAGTCTTACCAAAAGGTAAAAATAACAAGCCGCGGAAACAAACCCTGAAACGAAGCCTGTAGAGATGAACAAGGGAACATCGTAGTAGAATCGCAGTCGATGCTGAGGATTTGGAAAGATCATTTCTGCAGACTGTATAACGGCGATGACGGACCAAATACCGTTGTCAGGCAGAATCAACCTTTCAACCTGGACGATGATGACCAACAATTCCGTCCACCCGACCTGGATGAAGTGAAGATAGCCATATCGAAGCTTAAGTCCAACAAAGCTGCTGGAGCGGATGGCCTGACTGCCGAGCTCTTCAAAGCGGCAGGCGATGACTTGGTAAGGAGCATACACCAACTCATTTTTAAAATATAGTCGGACGAAAGTATGCCCGATGAATGGAACCTCAGCATTGTTTATCCGATTCTCAAGAAAGGAGACCCTCTGAACTGCGCCAACTACAGAGGTATCAGTCTCCTTAACATCGCATATAAGATCTTATCTGCGGTATTGTGTGAACGCCTAAAGCCCTTCGTTAACAACCTGATAGGTCCATATCGGTGTGGCTTTAGGCCAGGAAAGTCCATCATCGACCAAATATTCACACTACGGCAGATCTTGGAGAAGACCCATGAGCTTCAGATCAATACACACCACCTACTCATCGATGTTAAGGCCGCGTATGACAGCATCTATAGAGACGAGCTATACAGAGCAATGTCTAGTTTCGGGATCCCTGCCAAACTCGTCCGTCTATGCAGGATGCCAATGGAGAATGCACGCTGCTCCATAAAGGTCGGTGAAGACCTCACCGAGACCTTTGATGTCCAGGAAGGATTTAGACAAGGCGATGCGCTATCATGCAATTTTTTCAACATCGTAGTGAGCAAAACTCACGAGCAAACACAAGAGGCACTATCTTTCAAAAGTCCGTCCAAATACTCGCATACGCCGACCATATTGACAAAATCGGAAGCAAGCAGCGTGGTGTCAGTGGCGCTTTCGCGAGTATTGAGACGGAAGAATAGCTCTTGCCATCCGCTGTTTCTTTGGGTTAACAAGGCAACTGAGTAGCAAAGCCCTCTCTCGGACAACAAAAGTCACCCTTTATAAGACCTTAATAATCCCGGTCCTGCTCTATGGCGCAGAGGCATGGACATTATCAAAAATGGATGAGGGTGTTCTTGGTTGCGTCGAGAGAAAAATTCTTCGGGCGATTTTCGGTCCCGTGATTGGAGGAGGAGATACAACGACGAATTGAACTGACTGTACAGCGACATGGACGTAGCCAGAAGAGTGAAGCTCCAAAGACTGAGATGGCTGGGTCATGTAGAGCGCATGGACACCAATGCTCCGGTCTGAAAAGTCTTTGAATCCGCTCCCGAGGGACAGCGCAGTAGATTAACGCCAAGACTCAGGTGGCCCACGCAAGTGGAAGAGGACCTCAGCCAACTTAGCGTGCGAAACTGGAGGCAGCTAGCCAGGGATCGAGCTGGCTGGAGAAGCTTGACTGAAGCCCAGGTCCACCCCGGACTGTAGTGTCACTTAAAAAAAAAAGATAGTAGAAATAGCTTTAGGAAATTCTGCCACACAATCTCAAGCAAGGCTACACAAGGCCCTTGCTAAGTCCAAAAGAAACCAAACGGCAGCTTCACGGAAAATGATAACGAGAGGGCACTGCTACTTCTACGAACTCCTTTTCCAGGGAGCTCGCCTAGTACTGGCTTTGGGAACAGAACCATTTCAGCCCAACCTCGGAAGGGTGACTGGAAAATCGCATCAGTTGCCTGCTATAGGTTAAGGCTTTAATGGGCAATAAGTTCCTTTCACCCCTTCCAGGCCCCAGGGGTGGATGTTATTACACCAGTTCTACTACAGAAAGGGCAAAACGCATTACTACCACACCTGGTAAAATTAGCGAAGAGTAGCATTGCATGAGGGAACACATCACTACAATGAAAACGAGCAAAGTTTTTGTTCATACCAAAGGTGGGGAAAAAAGACCCGAAACAGCCAAAATCGTACAGACCGATCAGCATCACTTCATTTCTTCTGAAAACAATAGAGAAGGCTGTGGATAATTACCTGAGGGAGGAAATACTAAGAATGTCCCCTCTGCATCATCGTCAACATGCATACAGGGCGGGCAGATCAACAGGGATGGCCCTGTATCAGCCAACAAAAACTATCCAAAGTGCTCTGAATTCAAAGGAGGTAGCATTGTGTGCCTTTGTTGATATTGAAGGGGCGTTTGACAATACCTTGCATGAGGCTATCAAACGAGCCCTACAATAGAAAGGAGCCATCAACACAGTATCCAGATGGATGTGCGAACTGCTGGCCACTAGATCAGCAGAGACACAAACAGCAGCTGGAACTATAAGACAAGACACTGCAAGAGGGTGTCCACAAAGAGGGGTATTATCACCCTTAATGTGGAGCCTTGTTGTAGACGAACTACTGCAAAAATTAACCACCCTTGGTATCAACTGTCAGGCGTACGCTCATGACATAGTATTAATTTCCAGAGGAAAGTTCGAAGACATTATACAACGAGGTCTGAGAGTAACCCAGGAATGGTGCCTCACGGCCGGGTTGAACATCAACCCGGCTAAGACCACGATACTGCCATTCACAAAGAAAAGAAAACATTGAAGACTCAAAGATATTCGATTGTCAGGCACGATACTAATACCGGTCAATGAAGTGCAGTATCTGGGACTACATCTAGACAGCTAACTACTTTGGAAGAATCACACTGATGAAACTGCTACAAAAGCAACCCATGCTCTTATGATATGTAAGAGCCTAGCAGGGAAGTCGTGGGGCTGTATTCCTAACATCCTGCGATGTATGCACATAGCGATTGTGAGACCAATGATCACATATAGTACATTAGCATGGGCAAAACTAACCAGTCTTGTCACAACGAGAGAATCGCTCAATAAGGTGCAAAGACTGGCGTGCCTATGCATCACCGGCGCAATGCGTACATGCCCAACTGCTGCAAAGGAAATTTTGAAAAGAATTTCTCAACGAAGCTCAGCAACAAAAAAGAATGGAGCGATGAATCCACAATCTATGTGGTTGCTCAACACGACAAAGTGGTATACAGACAGCTCGAGAACTGATGAAGGAAATGGTGAGAGAATGCCTACAAGTTCTCAACAAATTGGGCAAGAAAAATAGAGTATCTGTCTGCTGGATACCAGGCCATGGTGGAGGCGGCCGACTTTCTAGCGAGAAAAGGGGCAGCAGAACCCTTCATAGGACCTGAACCATTCTACGGGATACGAGAACACACCCTACGACAAGAATGCAGGAAATCGGAAAAGGAGAAAAGGGCTACTACCTTTCGGGATCTCCAAGGTATGAGACAAGCCAGTCTTAACATCATCCTAATTGGTTTCCTAAGGAAGATAGGGATATCAGTTGAAGGTCTCTGCAGGTTCTGCAATGATTCCATAGAAACTCCTCGCAGAGTTCTCTAAAGCTGTTGTTTTTGCTTCTCCGAATGGCTAATTTAAGTTCCCTACGCCTATCTTTGTATTGCACCAGTATTGTGGGAGGACTGACCTCTGGATCGCTGGCATAGTTTTCTAGCTCTATGGCACTTGCTGCGTAGTTCTGCTATCTCTTGGTTCCACCAATATACTAGTGGCCGGCGGTTTGTTGGCGTTTTTGGTACCATAGATGCGTCGCAAGCCCTAGATTCTGTTTAAGTAACCACCGCCGCCATCTAGTTTGCTGCTCCTGGGTTTATTCCAAATATCATTCGTTGTGCCTTCTATGGAAGGCGCTTCTGGGTTGCTCTCCTTGCTTGCACTTCAAATAAGATGGCTTGGTGGTCACTGTGGGTGTAGTCTTTACTGACATTCCATCTTGATCCTCTCACTAGTGTGCTTGTTACAAAAGTTACATCAACTCTGGAGCCTACGCCGTTTTTGGTGAATGTGTGCTCGTTGCCCGTATTAAGCCTGCTTCAAGCAGAACCTCTCCTCTCCTATTGGTCCGTATGCTGCCCCAATCAGTGGCCCATCCGTTGAAGTCACCTGCTATCATTGATGGAGCTCGACCTCTAGCATCATCCACGAGCCTATCTAGCATTCTCTGGAATTTTTCAGGGTACCATTTGGAGATGCGTAACAACCGAATGTATATACCCCATTGACCTTCGCTCGGACGAACCCTATTCCAGGTGTCACCGCAGGTCCAAATAGCAGCTCACTTCCCGGCGTCTGCTGTCCAAACTTTACCATCTAGGTTCCTATACTACGGCCACGTCAATCTTCAGCTCTCTAACAGCTTGTGTCATAAAGTACTGTGCCGCTTCGCAATGATTTGGGTTAAGTTGCAGCACTTTCATATTCTTCTGGTGACCTTTGCAGCTTCTTGGTATGCAGGGCATACTGAACTTCCTGCCGCGTGTTTGGTATAGCTACTTCTTCTTTTTCCCGTATTCGGCATACCGTCGATCCGATTTTTATTCTTCCTACCTCCAGAATATTTTTGCCAGCGTCAATCGGGAGGCTAATGACTGCTGTTTTCGTCCCTGCGTAGGCTGTCCGCAAGGATTTAATGGCTGAGGCCTGAGTACCTCGCAGCTCCTCACTCGTATAAGAGTGCAGGGTGTGGGTTAGTACGTAGGCGCATCCCCGAAATTGAGTACTTGCGGCTTGCGAATCGTGCATGCTGATAGCCCGGGCTATTAGTATCTTTTAAAGATTATCACATCCCTGGAAGCAACCAAAAAAAAAAAAAAGGGCATCAGTGATGCTAGATCAATTAGACTGAATGGACATCGGTGCTCATGCCCACATAAGTAGAATAAGAATTTAACCCACTTGGAGGCGCAATTGGATGTAGTTAGCTAAAGAACGTGCTAAGTGAGTGTAATGAAGCGACTACTCGGAAGAGCCTTGTGATCAAAAAATGTAAAACAGAATTATAAAATTGTTTTACACGAAGACCAAAGGAAACCTTCCTGTGGGGGTGTACTTACTTCAGTCGCCAAGTTAAGAAACCGATAGTGAGAAAGCTTCAATCCCAATCAATCAGGTGGCATTGACATGTGGGACATATGTACGTCTTATCTGGAGACCTCAAGTTCAAGCCAAGTTTTGAAGAATTCGCCGACGGAACATCTAAGCGTGACTGTAATATATTGAGCGAGATGCCAGTTCCACCTGCATGTTACAAAGTGCACTAGGCTGAAGCATACGAAAAATATTATTAAGTGACAGGGCTCTGCTCCAAGACGTCGAAGTGGAGCTTAAATAAGACTCTTAGTTTCCCGAATTCTTTGTATCACTTAATGTGGATCGTGCCATATACCTCGCAAGCAAGGAAGTAAGTAACATGCAGTCTAATCGATCCAACTGACAGTGATATCAAAGAAAACCTTTAAATAGAATTAACGTGCTCGCTACCAAATAATAACTCAAAACAGTTGAAATTGCACTAAAATAAGTCTTAAACAGGTTCCATCTGCATGCGCACAACTGCTCGTAATAAGTGGAAAAGTTAAATTACCACTACTTAGTAGTGCCAACAATGAAACATCAGATTATTAGTTATAGCCTCTGTTAATTACCCATTAACTAGAGCTCGTGTTGTATAACAAAAGTAGCAAGTGCCCCAAAAGCCACTTACAAGTTTCTCCACATCGCAGACCTCAAAACAACCACTTACTCGTCGGTTACATCAAAATTTACCTTTTTTTCATAACAAATTTTGCACTTCCTTCGCAAGTCTTGAGCAGCAACTTAAGCAACACTTAATTAATAGCAACCTTACACGTAGTCATCCATTGGACATAAGTTGATCATACTGACGATTCATGCTTCGAACCATGGCGCCTCTACATAAACCTAAAGTCTCTACTTCACCAACCCAATCTTACCTCCTTCTGTGCAACAATTGCAAAGTAAAGAGCAACATTCGCAAACGCATGTTACACTTGCACTTGTGCTGCCTGCTGTGTCAATGAGTCAGATTCAGTCATGGATATCGACACACTCCGGCTACCATCCGTCATCAGATATACCATGTCCAACAGTTTCAGGCTCAGGAAGCTTCGCACGAATTTTAGTGGCATTGTCGAGGTTCAATTACCATCGTTGAGTGATTTCCTTCACATCATCACTGTTTCTCGTTTCTATAGATACTTTTCCTTCTTTAATTGCACGAGTAACACCGTCGGTCTGTCGGCTATAGACAAAGAGAAGCAGTAAAACGTATTAAAAATTGTTTTTTAAAAAAAAAAAGCGCATAATTGGGAGAAAGACTGGAGAGAAAGACGAAAGCAATTAAACGCGATCGAAGAAAGAAATAAAAACTACGGACCGAAGTTTCACTACTGCAAAGCGGTCGATTACTCATAGTGCACAGAACGCGCGATTTTTATGCACGAAAGTGGAAAAGCGGAATAATTAAACGGGAATTAATTTAATCCAAGTTACCCCTGCCACCGATATGGTTGCATCTATAAACGAGTACTCATAGTCAGCAGAAAGTCAGTAGATTACTGTTATAAGTTGCACACACGTGCTATATGAAGCATTACCGCGCCATCTGCCTGCCCACTTGGCACAACTAACGAGATAATCTTCATCTCTGATTGCAGGCGATATGGAAATAAAATAAATTTTTTTTAAATTAAGATACTGTAACTATCAGATGGGAGAGGAGTTGGCGATGAGATTGGAGGTGGAGGTAGTCGGTGCTTTATGAAATTATACTCGTACTTAAGATACATAGTTGAAGCTTAATGAAGTTCTGCCGAGAGGTAATGGTTCAATGAACTCGATTGTCTGCTGTATCAAAGACATCCCATAAATGCACCATTTGATTCAAGTGTATATACCAAGCCAAGTGGCAGCATCGGGGAGGCTCTGTTAGGTTAGAAGAGGCTTTTCATGATATGTACGACTGGATCTCAATGTCCTTACTCAAAACAAAACAAAAAACACGGTGGCGCTGGCAGCCCGGTATGGGCCATGGTCTAGCTTCTTGACACTCATTTGAGTTGCTCATGTTTGTCATTTTTGTCACATCTGAGCGGGGCCTACGGTTTATGGCCGAGTCCGAATGGCACTCCTTATAATTGTTGATGACCCAGCTAGATCGAACCCAGACTCTCTGCGTGATAGTCCAATTAGCTAACTATAGCGCCATCGCCATCGCGATGTCCTAACAGGGTACGAAATAATCAGAAATAACTCTCGAACAAAATCGAACAGTCTGTGGGCCATATAAGATCCCCAATATTATCAAAGAAGGGCCATCACCCAGATAAGTTGTTTCCTTCTGATGTATGGTGGTTCCCTCCTCTTCTTTATCCATTTGTTGAAAGGGAATTCAAGTGTATCAGCATGCCTGGCAATTAAGCAGTGACCTGGAATGATGCCCACTAGAATTCGATCTCTTGTCAAATTGTAGGCTACACCTGGTAACCACCTGCAATATGCCCCATCTGTTGCATTCAGTTTGGGTGTGCAGAGAGCTTTATTGTTGATTTCTGTATTTTGTTTGGCTTTACACAACAGTTTATCTATCTCATCAAGAGCTGGGGGACAGTTTTTCACTATTTTTGACGGTGCGTAAACGAGTTCAGAGAGCTGCTTAGCATCTGCAGGAATGAATTTTTGGAAAGTTTAAATCAGGCGATCTTGCCGGCCAATGCAAATTGTCAAAACCAGAGATTAGGCGACGCAGAAATGCAGACCTCAAAATTTCAGTTGTGGCTTGTGCTGTATGCGCCGTTGCTCCATCCTTTTGGAACAAGATATTCTCCAGTCCCAATTCATCCAATTGAGGAAGAAGAAAGTCGTTGACCATGGCTCTGTAGCGCTCGCCATTAAAAGTAATCATTTGGTCTTCGGCGTTTTAGAAAAATAATGTCCGATGGCGCCTTCGATTTAGGTTCTTCTCATCAGTCTCCTCAGCATGGCATACAAGATCTTGTCTGCCGTATTATGTGAACCCCTGAAGCCGTTTGTCAACAACCTGATAGGTCCATATCAGTGTGGCTTCAGGAAAGGAAAGTCCACCATCGATCAAATATACACACTACGGCAGATCTTGGAGAAAGCCTATCAGCTTCTCCATTATCGATTTATCGATTTTAAGGCCGCGTATGACAGCATCTATGGAGACGAGCTATACAGAGCTATGCTTAGTTTTGACATCCCCGCGAAACTCGTCCGTCTGTGCATGATGACGGAGCAGAACACACGCTGCACCATCAAGGTTGGTAAACAACTCACCGAGACCTTTGATGTCAAAAAAGGATTTAGACAAGTCGATGCACTCTCAGACGATTTCTTTTACATAGTACTTGAAAAAATAGTGCAAAACTCACGAGCAAACACAAGAGGCACAATCTTTCAAAAGTCCGTCCAACTACTCGCACACGCCGACGATATTAACAAAATCGGGAGAAAGCAGCGTGATATCAGTGACGCTTTCGCGAGTATTGAGATGGAAGCGGCGAAAATGGGTTTAGCGGTCAATGAGAGCAAGACCAGGTATATGCTGTTAAGCAAAAAGGACAACCAACATCGACGTCTCGGGCAGAACGTCACCCTAGACAGATATAACTTTGAGGTAGTTAAGGACTTTGTCTACCTAGGCTCCGCTATAAATACAGACAACGACACCAGCACTGAGATTAAACGAAGAATATGCAATGCCTATCTCTGCTTCTTTGGGCTAACAAGGCAATTGAGTAGCGCAGCTCGGACAACAAAAGTCAACTTTTACAAGACCTTAGTAATCCCGGTCCTGCTCTATGGCGCAGAGTCATGGACATTATCAAAAATGGATGAGGGTTTTCTTGGTTGCTTCGAGACAAAAATTCTTCAGGCGATCTTCTGTCCTGTCTGCATTGACGGTGAATGGAGGAAGAGATACAACAGTGAACTCTACGGACTGTACAGCGACATCGACTTAACCAGAAGAGTGAAGACTGAGATGGCTGGGTCATATAGAACGTATATACACCAATGCTCCGGTTTGAAAAGTCTTTGAATCCGCCCCCGGCGGACAGCGCAGTAGAGGAAGGCCAAGACTCAGGTGCCGCATGCAAGTGGAAGGGGACCTCAGCGTACTTAGCGTGCGAAACTGGAGGCAGCTAGTCAGGAATCGAGCTGGCTGGAGACGCTTGTTGACTGAGGCCCAGACTGTAGCGCCACTTAAAGAAGAAGAAGAATAATGGCTTATACGCGGATTTTCGGTGCCACAGAAACGTTTGTTTAGCTTTTTCACACATCCACAGAGATGGAAATGGGCCTCATCTCTCATGATGATTTTCGATAAAAAGTTGTCTCCCTCGTGGTCGAGATACAGGATTGCTTGAACGTGATTATACGGTTAACAGCTAACAGCCAATGCACTGTCTGCACTTTGTAAGGCAGTCCTCTGCGACATCTTCAACTATATTTGCCATATTCTCAGCGGCTAAACGTGTCGTAGTATTTGCCCAGTTGGTGTTGGACGACCAGGAAATCTGCGCCAAAATTCACGCTGCGCCAACACCAACAACGAATTATTCCTCAAAAAAATCGAAACACTTA
The DNA here is from genome assembly GCA_928272305.1 of Volucella inflata. NCBI lineage: Eukaryota > Metazoa > Arthropoda > Insecta > Diptera > Syrphidae > Volucella > Volucella inflata. The sequence continues at coordinate 23,047,488 of OV743716.1, read as the reverse complement.
TTAAGCATTCTTTAGGAACCGAGCGATTTATGTCTTGTTGACGTCTATTTTGTATCTATTTACTTCACAAATGTCAAAGTAGAAATGACATTTGCCGCCATTTGCATCTTTTATTATAGCATCTTACGATGGGGTGATGACTTGACTCCCTTGAAGTTTTGATTTACTGCTTTAATTTTAAAAGATCTCCAGATGATTCGCAGCGAATAGTGGTAGAAGCTAATGGTGAAGCTGCTTTAAGTAAGAGAAGTTGTCGTGAGTTGTTTTAAAAGTTTAAGAACGATGAGCTTGAAGTCGAAGAAAAGGAATGTAAGGGAAGGTCGAAAGTGTATGAAGACGCGAAATTGCTAGCATTATTGAGGGAAGAATGCAAGAAGAAGTTGCACTAACACAATACTTAACTAAAATCTTAATCCGAGAAACGTATGCATATGAAATGCATATGAAATCCTGCTTGCCAGGCACAAACTAAAGGGAAATTCCTTTTTGCAATGGATAGGAATTCGTGAAGACAAATGAATCAACTACGATAACCCAAAGAAGGGGAAATCATGAGGGCCATGAGGCCATGTTTCAACATCGACAGCCAAGTCAGATTTTCATGGTAAAGAACTCGTGTTGTGTATTTGGTGGGATTATATTGGTGTCGTGTACCGGACACGATTGATGAGATTGTGCCGAGCACTCATGGAAAAACGCGGCCACTACTTCTCCAGCCACCACAAAATTATTCTACTGCATGATAATGCTCGTCCACATATTGCGGTCCCGGTCAAAACCTACTTGGAAACACTAAACGGGGAAGTCGTACCCCACCTGCCGTATTCAGTTGTTACAATCGATGGCACATGGCCTTCACATCATATAAATATACTAATAGATATGTCTCATGTTTTGCGTGAACACCTGTCGTGGAGACTTAAGTTCACGGAATGCCCACATTTACATCCATGGGAGCAAGGAAACGCTTTGTCATCGCTCTCCGTTAATTCCTTTAATACAAATTCGGAACTGTGTTGAGGGCACAAGTCGTGGTATGGACTACCGGTGGTCTTAACACTCTACAAGACTTATGACCTGCAGCTTGTAACTGGAGAAATCACAGCAACCATCAGTTGCGTTAAGGTCTGATGATGTTTTTTATAAGTCCATTTTTGCTCTAGTCCCGCTTTTATAAATAACTTAGCGGGGGCGAATATACCAACAATTGGGTCAATTCGTAGATAGATGAAGCACTATTCCGACGCCGTATCCGCATGCTGTCAGAAAGATGATATGGGAAAAAGTAGTAGAAAAATAGTAATAGTAGTAGAAAAATATAATAATAATGTACCGCCCTTTTACCATAAATGCCCGATTTTTGATATAAAACGACGAAACTTATTTGTACTCCAATAAAATTAACAATATTTCAAGATCTTGTTGACTGTTTCTGGCTCTATTGCACGAATGGCTCGGTTGATATTCGGTTCAAGAGCTTGATTGTCTGCAAAACATCGATCCTTAAGGGTAGCCCACAGAAAAAAGTCAAATGCGGTCGAATCGCAGCTCCGAGGCAGCCAATTGACATCGCCAAAGCGGCTGATAAAACGATTACCAAACATCGACTGCTTGATGAACAGTGTATGCCTGTGCATGCCGCCTACCATGATAAAACCAAAGATCTTCCATGTCTATTACTTTAATTCCAGCATATAAGAATTCTGTTATCCTGGCTCTCTAGCCACCACTTCGAAATCAGAGCCAAACTGTCACTCTTTGCGGATGCATTGACTTCTCCACAATCACGTGGGGGCTTTCGGATCCGATGCACCAAATTTTGTTCAATAACAAAGCCGCCGAGAAGAAAATGTCCCTTTTCAGAAAAAAATATTTCTTGGCCAAATTTGATGCTGTAAGCCCCACAACAGACTGATTGCATAAAATGTTGAGCTGTTGAGATCAATGGCGAATGAATGTTCATAGATAGAGTTAAGCACAAGCAAGCCAGCCTCATGACCTTTTTGCCCAAACTTGCATGGTGCCCAAAACTCTTCCTTCGGCCAAAACTTATTTCCAATTAACGCTCACTCACTTTTGAAATTAGTTCGCAATATTTCTCAGCGTTGTTATGTTTGAACAAGCTTGACTGACAGTCAAGATCTCGAGCGGGAAGGAGTTGTCCGATTCAAAATTGCATATCTTTCGGAAAGAAACTTTTATTTGAACCACTTTCCTTGCTTGGGATGTTACGAGTAGCAATACGGGTGTTTACATATGATTTTACGATACACGTAGGATCTTTTGGGACATTTGGTTCTCTGAAAAGTTTCTTAAGGTGCTGGCTTCCAGTCCCAAATCTTCTTCTCATGTATATCCAAAGAAAGGAGGCGAAGAATTTTGTTTAGTCCAGGATACATATGTAGACCATAGAACATCGACGATACACAGCAAGGCTGATATTGGCACTTTTACTATTGTTAAAAAGTTGATCAGTTTATTCCATAGTAGCCACCATACTATTGCACTTTATATACGTATCGGTCTGATGATTGCAGTGTAGACCCTACAAGTACATGGTTCAAAGTTTTAGAAGAGAAAACTAATATGCCAAACTTTTTACGCAAAGTAGCGTCGATAACAAACACAGGCTAATTGACATTGCAACTGAGCGAAACATTGCCTTAGCTAGCACGTGGCTCCTACACCTCGTTATTCACAAAGCGAATTAAAGAACTCCTGAACAATCAACACTCAACCAGATTGACCACATTGCGAATGACGCAATACCACAACGAAACCCCTGGTTTGCCGATGAGATCAGGTAAGCACATGCAGCTAAGCAAGATTCATACAAAGCGGCCCTGCATATAAGGACTTATGCTACTGGCTAATTCTACAAACAGAAGAAGAGAGATGAATATCCATTCTTAGGAAGAATAAGAAGAAGCATAAGAAGCACACGGTCGAGGAAATTGAGAGATGCTATTTAGGGAATGAGATTCGGAAGTTCTACCAAATGGAAACCTGTAGGGAACATCGTAGAGTCGCAGTCGATGTTGAAGATTTAAAAAGAGTATTTCTTTTGACTATATAACGGCAATGAAGAAACAAATACCGCTGTTAGCCAGAATGAACCTTTTAACCTGGACAATGAAGACCAACAACTTGGTTTATCCAACCTGGATAGAATAAAGAAACAAGGCTGCTGGAGTGGACGGACTGACTACATAGCTCTCCAAAACGGCAGGCTATGACTCCAACTTAACTGTTAAATATGATTGGGTATTACTGAATAATGAAACCTTAGCATTATTCGTCTAAATCTCAAGAAAAGGAATTCTTTGAACGGCGCCACCTGCAGAGGCATCAGTCTTCTTAACATTGCCTACAAGATCTCCTCTGCTTTATTATGTGACCGCCTGATGCCGTTCGTCAACAACCTGATTAGTTCATATCAATGTGCCTCTAGGCCAGAAACCACTACGTCGCTAATCGCGGGTTCTTTGGACTAGAAGGCAATTGACTAGCAAAGCCCCCTCTCGAACAATAAAAGTGACACTGTATAGGACCTTAATAATCCAAGTCCTGCTCTATGGGGCAAAGTCACCGACTTTTTCAGAAAAAGATGAGAGTGTGAAGAATAGTGACGATTCAAAGGCTTGAGGCAGCCAGCGAAAGATCTTGCTGGCTGGATATGTTTGTTGGTTCACCCCGCATAGCATGTTAGGTCTGTACTACACATATTTTCTTACCAGAAGGACTTTATGATTTATGCCGTTAAGTCTGCCAAGCGTACCAATTTTCTTCTTGAGTGACAAGTTCACTTTTAGGTTACAACAGATCCTTCGCCAATAGATGATATCCACAAACACTCAACTACAGTAGAGTTAGCACATTTTGTTAGTTGAATGCAGTAGTTGAGCGGTTCGGCCAAATCAAATGCCAAATTCGTTGCACAAGTTTTTTACAAAGAAAGCTTAGCAAGCCTTCCAATGGATCAAAGAGACGTGAAAGTGCTGACAAGCTTACAAAATCTTATTTAGACGGAACTACAATCTAAGGTGGACCATGACCTGAACCAATCAATTTCTTTAGATCGTACGGTCCTTGGCCAACTTCTGGCATTTATTCATAGGGGTCCTTTTATGCTTGTGCGCGCTACTTAGGTTGGATTTCCTCTACTACATTCTCCCTCGGGGTACGAATCAAGGACATTTCATATTTGTTCGCTCTACACGTGTTAGCCATTTCTGGCGTCATGGAGAGTCGTACCATCCGTGAAAACCGACGCGACTATTTTCTGGGTTAGATGCTGGCCACAGGGAAAGCCGAGCCGTACACACTAGGGCAAGCCCCGTGAAGCCAAAACACACTTTTTTTTTAGAGTTTTGTGAGCTACTTCCATCAGTCAATCGAGGATATGAAAGGTTTTATCCTTCTAGATCCAGAAGACCCACTTGATAACAAGTCTGAGCTCTTGTGGAGAATACCTTTGCACAGAAAACCGACGAATAAGGGGGATTTTAATGTGACATACTACCTCGATTAGAAAGTTCCCGGAATAACCACCGTGTGGCGCTCCCATTAACTTTTTTTGTTAAGTTGGTCCATCTCTTGTTGACATTCCATCTAAATCTTAGCGTCATAGGTTGACATTTGCAAAAGCTACGTAGCCAAGAGTACATCTATCTCTGTGTGTTTGGTGAGGTGGTATTTAGCCCAATGAAGTTTGTTTTCTAGAAGAAGAAATGGGTAGAGGAACCATCTTCATAGCAGTCAGCTTCCCCCTTCTCATAAAGACAACAATCTTAGTTTAAAGAGAATCTCCTGAAAGCCTTTTGGTTAGTGAACCATTTGTCGGTATCGTAGAGGGCTTCTTGCACTTTAAAGCAGACACTCGCCAAGCATAATCCAAGACAGTGCGGCTACATCATCTGCATATGCCTCTGCTTAGACTATTAAACCATTGAGAATGTTAGGCAGTGAATCAACTTACATGCTCCAGTGCAATGGAGACAATCTTTATGGGCAACCCCAGTTAACTCCAATTCCAGTTGGCATCCCCAATCATGATCATATTTTCCATCATTGCTCTTATCCGCAATACTAGTGATTCGTCTACCCCATGTTGCCTGGACAAGTTACAAATGTTTTCAAAAGTGCTGTCCTGAGCGTCCTCCTTCTTTACGAATGCGGCATTCATCTCAAAGCTCCTTCCACATTTGTGAACATGTGGCATCTTGGACAGAAGATGCATAAGCAACATAATTTTGTTTACATCCATCATCCTCAAAATGAAGGAGATCAAACTGATAGGTGTAAAGGTATGGTGAAGTCATCTTTCAATTTTCGGTATAAAAGTTTCTCTTACTCTTAGCCAGAGGTTTGAATATCAATGTCAAGCTAATAGCGATGGCCCCATTTAGAGTTGCTACATCTGGTCCATCCTTAATAACTAGTTTAAAGTAGGTTTTGATTAGATTACCCTTGAGTGGTTCTAAAAGATGAGCCAGGGAGTCTTTGCATTCGAATCAGTGTATATGCTATCAAATCTAACTGAATTGTCTATTCTAAAGTTTTGAGGACCATTCATGATTCGCCGAGGTTTTCGAACTTTTCGGAAAATTTTTGAAGATGGGTTCTTGGAATTTTGAACTAGTTTCATATATTCTATTTGTTGCGACCAATGAATACTCTAACTCACCAAAAAATTAGTATTACGTGCTGTTTAGAAGGATGTGCAAGTCTGCGCTTCATCAGAAAACAAACGATCTGCAATCATTTTTCCTGCCTGGACCGTCAATTCAAAATATTCTATGAGTGCACCATTCAAGTTCTGAGTAGTTTCCTCCCACTTTAATACAATTCTGATCTTAGACAGATATTCTCAACTCCTTTTGTGAGGACCAAAATCTCACAACCGATTCTGGATTCGATGTATCAATGGTCTGACATGGCCTCGGATAGGACTTTTCAGTTTGTAATCTTCTCAGCATACCTGTTGAATAGCGTTAAGTTGATTTTGTGTTGCCTTCTTTTCATAATTATTGGCTGAGGTTCGATATTGTTGCCATCTAGATTTACTAAGCGTCACGCATGAACATGTTACAGTACATCCTACAGGGTTCTGAGTAACCTCGGACCCAGCTGATGGCTCGCGTCAACTTAGGTGATCTAAGCACTTTAAATTTTTTACTTCCCTGGAGATGGTTTTCAATACGTTATGGCTTACTTTAAAGTTCTTCAGAGTGGAGAACTTCGATTTTGGAGTAATGTATTCCGAGGCGGTGCTTTCCACTTTCTTACATTAGTAAGGCGCTTCCAAAATTGATCTCCGCAGTGTGTGTCGTTCATTCGTATTCGAGGGTATTTTGATTTTCCAATACCCATCAATAATTGATCCTATTTAGTGTCGCCGAAAGCTCGCCATGTCACGAGGAGACACTGAAACAAGACATCCCAGCAGCGTTGCAGACAATCATCTGATTTAGTGGCTTCCTTCGACAATGCTTTTTTATGGTTTTTAGTTTTCTGACTTGCCAGTTGCGAAGTAAGGTTCTTTGACCTTAAGATCTTTTGTGCCATTTTGTCAGATCTGTGGTAAGGCTAGTAGGTTTCCTACCTTCCATATAAAGTAAATAGCACAACAAGCAGAGGAACTCATATATTCATTGGTGTCGAATTTTTTCCTGAAGAAAATATTTCGTCTAATTCCGAAGAGGCCTGGTCATTCACATAAAATGTGTTCAGCTGTTGCGTCTTCTTCAAGACAAGGTCGGCATTCTGGTGAGTCTCCTAATTTCATGTTGTTGAGGTGATGTCCTGTAAAGTTTTTGATATCGTGCCGACTTAGATTTAGACATCTCTTGGCATTTTTGTTGAAGGGCTGTACGAATCGTTTGGCTTGTAGTAGGCCTGGGCTAATCTCCTAATATGAGCCCCCCTCAGGGTCTTCCAGTTTGTCAGGATTTTCATTACCATCAATGCCCTAATGACAAGAAACTCACCATAGCTTTGTCTTGTTCCTTGAGTTAAGTTTTTTAAGAGTCTTTTTTTTTTTTTTTTTTTTTAAGAGTCTTGATGATACTTAACTGGATGGCAACGATTAGTATAAGGCCTCGTAGAAGTAGCATCTTCCGACAGGTCCTGGTTCCTTAAATGACGAGAATGAGCCTCTGCAGCCGAACATCTTCCAGCTCTGCTAATAAGTCCTACTACACGCCTCCCCGTGGCGCCATCTGGGAATCTCACTAGAGGTTGCGAAGTGAAGGGGGCAAATGGCGAGTTTCCTGCGCCATTAACCAGGATTAGTGTCGGAAAAACAAAACAAGACCTTATCCGGGCTACTCCGACATATTTGGAGCTCAGGCCGGAAAGGATTTTCAGGACTTAGTCAAAGCCGACAAGCCTCGGATATGGACGGATCTACTGTTGACAACCCACGCAAACGATTTAAGGACAATGAGCTTCGGATATGCACGTGGAATGTTAGATCTCTTAATAGACCACGTGCAGCCGAGCAACTAGCGGAGGCCCTAGACTGCTGCAAAGCAGACATAACCGCCATCCAAGAAATGCGATGGGATGGGCCGGACAAAAAGAAGATGAAAAACTGCGACATCTACTACGGCAATTGCTATCGACGGCAAAAGCAGCGCTTATTTGGATGCGGATTTGTTGTCGGAGGCAGACTAAGGCAAGAAGTCCTCAGCTTCCGGCATGTGAGCGAGCGCCTCATAGCCATCCGCATCAAGGCTAAATTCGCCAACATAAGCCTCATATGAGCGCATGCCCCCACAGAGGAGAAAGATGACGACACCAAGGATGCCTTCTACGAGCTCCTCAACAAGACCTACGAGCAATGCCCTAGCTATGACATTAAAATTGTCCTCGGTGATTTTAATGCAAAGCTAGGAAGAGAAGGTATCTTTGGTGGAACAATCGGAAAATATAGCCTGCACAACACCACCTCCGATAACGGATTCAGGCTAATCAACTTTGCGGCGGGGCTAAACATTGTCATGGCTAGCACGCGGTTCCCACATCTCGACATACACAAGGGGACTTGGAGAACTCCTGATCAATCAACAGTCAACTAGATTGATCACATTGCGATCGACGCAAGACACTCCTCCAGCATTATGGAAGTCTTACCAAAAGGTAAAAATAACAAGCCGCGGAAACAAACCCCGAACCGAAGCCTGTAGAGATGAACAAGGGAACATCGTAGTAGAATCGCAGTCGATGCTGAGGATTTGGAAAGATCATTTCTGCAGACTGTATAACGGCGATGACGGACCAAATACCGCTGTCAGGCAGAATCAACCTTTCAACCTGGACGATGATGACCAACAATTCCGTCCACCCGACCTGGATGAAGTGAAGATAGCCATATCGAAGCTTAAGTCCAACAAAGCTGCTGGAGCAGATGGCCTGACTGCCGAGCTCTTCAAAGCGGCAGGCGATGACTTGGTAAGGAGCATACACCAACTCATCTGTAAAATATGGTCGGACGAAAGTATGCCCGATGAATGGAACCTCAGCATTGTTTGTCCAATTCTGAAGAAAGGAGACCCTCTGAACTGCGCCAACTACAGAGGCATCAGTCTCCTTAACATCGCATATAAGATCTTATCCGCCGTATTGTGTGAACGCCTGAAACCGTTTGTCAACAACCTGATAGGTCCATATCAGTGTGGCTTCAGGCCAGGAAAGTCCACCATCGACCAAATATTCACACTACGGCAGATCTTGGAGAAGACCCATGAGCTTCAGATCGATACCCACCACCTATTTATCGATTTTAAGTCCGCGTATGACAGCATCTATAGAGACGGGCTAGATAGAGCAATGTCTAGTTTTGGCATCCCTGCTAAACTCGTCCGTCTGTGCAGGATGACAATGGAGAATGCACGCTGCTCCATCAAGGTCGGTAAAGATCTCACCGAGACCTTTGATGTCCAGAAAGGATTTAGACAAGGCAATGTGCTGTCGTGCGATTTTTTCAACATCGTACTTGAAAGAATAGTGCAAAACTCACGAGCAAACACAAGAGGCACTATCTTTCAAAAGTCCGTCCAACTACTCGCATACGCCGACGATATTGACATAATCGGGAGAAAGCAGCGTGATGTCAGTGGCGCTTTCGCGAGTATTGAAACGGAAGCGGCGAAAATGGGTTTAGCGGTCAATGAGGGCAAGACCAAGTATATGCTGTCAAGCAATAAGGACAACCAACACCGACGTCCCGGACAGAACGTCACCCTCGACAGATATAACTTTGAGGTAGTTAAGGACTTTGTCTACCTAGGCTCCGCTATAAATACAGACAACGACACCAGCGCTGAGATCAAGCGAAGAATAACTCTTGCCAACCGCTGTTTCTTTGGGTTAAGAAGGCAATTGAGTAGCAAAGCCCTCTCTTTTGGACAACAAAAGTCACCCTTTATAAGACTTTAATAATCCCGGTCCTGCTCTATGGCGCAGAGGTATGGACATTATCAAAAATGGATGAGGGTGTTCTTGGTTGCTTCGAGAGAAAAATTCTTCGGGCGATCTTCGGTCGCGTCTGCATTGACGGTGAGTGGAGGAGGAGACACTACGACGAACTGTATGGACTGTACAGCGACATGGACCTAGCCAGAAGAGTGAAGATCCAAAGACTGAGATGGCTGGGTCATGTAGAGCGCATGGACACCAATGCTCCGGTCCGAAAAGTCTTCGAATCCGCCCGCGAGGGACAGCGCAGTAGAGGAAGGCCAAGACTCAGGTGGTATACGCAAGTGGAAGAGGACCTCAGCCAACTTAGCGTGCGAAACTGGAGACAGCTAGCCAGGGATCGAGCTAGCTGGAGAAGCTTGTTGACTGAGGCCCAGGCCCACCCCGGACTGTAGCGTCACCTAAAGTAAGTAAGTAAGTAAGATGATACTTAACTGTCTGTAAATAAATGGATGTTTGCGCCTTTAATACCAGAGTTTTAGATATGGTTGCCGGGAATACGCAGAATAGCGTAAAATTCAGCATAAAATAAACTAGGAATTTTTTCACTGCTATTACTATATCAGTGTTTGGTCCATATATACCAGCTCCCACTCCCGATTTCGTTTGAAAACCATTCATATACCACTTTATGCCATTTCGTCTGCTTGGTGCGTCATTGCTAGCCCTTGCTTCTTTGCTGGGAATCTTCGTAGAGAATACTTGGTGAAGCACAATGTTTTATAAAGGCGGTCTTTAATTGCGTAGATTGTGTCAATTTCCGGTGTTTCAAAGAGCAGACTCTTAAGGTCCGAGTGATCGCTAAAACCTTACTCTTTGGTTTGTACCATACTTGCCGTCCTGCGTAATCCCAATTTGTATAAATGTAAAACTGTTAGTCCTATTATCACTTCTATAGCAGCTGTGGGGCAGATCTGAAAGGCTCCAGAGATACCAGACGTGCAAGACGTTATACTCATTTCAGCCCGAAAAACTTCGGTCTTTGGCATGGCTCTAACATACTATAGTAGCATATGTTATGATAGGCCTGACCATGCTTGTGCAAATCCAGTGAGTGATATTTGGATTGAGCCTTTTATCCAAAATTATTACCAGATATTTGACCTTGTCGAAGTACTTAACGATTGTGTTGTTTAGTAAAACAGGAACCGAAGTCGGTCCTGATGAGGTAGTGTTTATCGGGCTTTCAAGTATTGCTTTGATCAAATTGATAGTAGGTTGATCGATATTTCTGTGGAGCAAAGCAGTTGATTTTGAGTCATAACCAGTATTATCCACTACTACGGAAGGAGCTTTTAATTTCTGCTGTCAGCTTTAGGACAGCTCCTTCTATCGATTTCCCTTTTGATACGCGTTTTCATATGAATGCAAAGGCAAGCTATTTTCTAAGTTTTCTGTGATGTGAACTTTAATAACTCTTTCCATTGTTTTCAGTTAAAACGATGTCAAGCTTATTGGGCGGCATGATTTAGGTAGCTCACTAGGCTTATTGCTTTGTTTGGGGATAAATATGTTACTACGTTTACCTTCCGCCAAGTTCGTCGTATACAGCCCAGTTGATGCTGAACCTTAATAAAGCTTTTTAGGTAGATATAAGGATGTCTTAGCCCCTTTATAGCAGAGCTGGAAAAATCCAGTCTGTACCTGGTACCATGTATGGTTTGGATCACTTGACCTATTCCTTAGTGAAAAGTTTTCCGGATAAACTGCTGATTTAGCTTAGGTTTCTTGGGACCCTGGGAAGTGAACTTTAAGCAAAGTATTTAGGATTTCCTTACAGTCGCTTGTGAATATTAAACCTGGTTTGATTAACAATCCAATGCAATTAGAATTATCTTTGGAAAGGATTCTTTATAATCGTGCTACGGCAGGAAATTTTTCGAGTTTCACACAGTTGACACTTCGTTGTATAATGTTAAAAAGGATCATTGTTTCTAAGTTCCGGTGCACTTGGCTTTGTTAAAAAGCTATCTCCCTCTTGAACACAATGGGCATATATATGATCTAATCAAGATGCCTCCTGGGAATTTTACCAAACTTCCATGGAATTTTGTAGAAAAGCAGACGAGGGAGATATATCTAGGACTTAATCTTTTATGCAGTTTTTAATGTGGAAGTGACTCACTTCTTTTGTTTGTACCATGGCTGCCTCAAATCTTATTATGTGCCTTAGCATCACAACCGATGATAAGGTTTGCTTGCTTATCTTCACAGTGCTGAACGAGTTATTGTACTTTCATGAAAGGCAATTCCTCAGTGTCTCCAGCAAAGTACGCCGATCTACATATGAACATATGCAGCTCACGGCCATTGTGGCTCTCAATTTGTACCGCCACTAGATCCGCAGGTATGAAGCCCAGAATAAAAGAGAATTTTATTTATTTCGCAATAGAAAGGGCTGCCCTCGGTTCCTCTTAAATTTGTTTGCCTATGGCTCTTGAATAAGTCCAATAGCGATGTTCTCTTCAGCACATCAATGGCTGAAGGTATCCGAGGCACCCATAGCTCAATGCAGCATTGAAGTATCAAATTTTTTTCATGCATCAGCACCAAAGATCATACTTCGTTGTACAACTTATGCAAAAAGAGCATCCAAAGTTCTTATAAACGTGGGACTAACTAACCACTTTGCAAAGTCTTCCGCCTATCTTACTCCAACATTGTGCAGTTGAGTCTCCCTTTAGCCACACTCATCCTCATGTCTAATTTATGAATAAAGATTTTCTAAAAAATTAATCGGTCATATTAAATTCACTATTAGTCCAAAAGTTTATTCTCCCAAGCCCAATTAAGAAAACGGAAGGCATAATAAATATTTATGAAAAGTTCTAAAACAGTTATCACTTAAAATGCAATCTACTCACGACTATTTAATGTCGCTGAATATCTAAGCAAGCAAACTTGACTGACTTTAAGTTTGAAAGTAAAATTATTTGTCCATTCAAGATCAAATCAAAGCACGCATATCTTTCAGCTGCGTTCAACAGGTCCCTGTTGATTACCGGTCTTTTAATCTTTTGGTCTTTCAGTCTGAAGGTCTTTAGTATTCTTCGATGATTCAGTGGTAGGTAGTCCGCACTGAATTAGTCTTCGTTTTATTAAAGTTTTGCATATCTGAAGTTTATTCATGCAGATAACCACTGTTGCATAATCACCTTGAGCTAGCTGAAATTGTTCTTCAATATGAGTTAAAACAAAGCAACAGCAGTATTTCATCTGCAACAACATGACATGACACATTGACATACTTTACTATACTCCACATCAAATGTTTCGTGGTCAAAATGTATAAAAAAAAAAAAGAATTACAATGTCACCTTCTCTTGCCAAATTTTTGTGACAAAAAAAAAATAGCTCGAAACCACGAGAGTACTACACATAGGTCATCCCTGAAGTTCAGACCAAGTGCATGTGTTCAAGTAAGGTCTATGCCATAAAAGATACACGTACTTGCTTGAGTCTCATGTTCATAATTGGTTTCTTTATTTTTTTGAGATTTTTATGTGCCTATCCCGCTACTTTCTTCAGTGAAGCATTCAGTACTTCTTCGAAATTTTTCGCGTTTCCTCTTCACTTGCTATAACGTTTCCAAAAAAAAAATATGTATCTACAACTCCCTCCAACGTCTAACCAACCAACCAGGGCAACTGTAAGCCATCCAGCGCAATTCGTTCCAATGGAAACGAAGAAATTTTTTTTACTTCTTACTAGCGTGATCCGTAATTGAACCTCTGCATAGTACGAATATACGTACGTACGCTCTTTCTCTCTCCATTGAATCTCTTTATTCCGATCACTCTCTTCGTATATATTGGGGCAGTATCTGTTTAGTATACTTCAGTTGTAAATTCAATCAACTTCAAGTAGGTTGCTTAGCTTAAAAGTATCTTTTCCTCTGAAAACAAACCAGGAAACCTAGTTCCGGTGCTACATCGTGTGCTGAAGAAGATTTTTTTCTTTCAAAATTTCTGTGAATCCCGAACTTACTTGTGGATTAACCTCATCCTTTGGATTAAATATTAAACGTACATACCTAAACACACGAACTAAACTCTCAAAGTAAGTGAAACAAATTCAAGTGATTTTTGGTGAAAATTTTTCAGAAAATTCAAAGGATACACCACCACCGTGGAGCTGGAAGAAACCAGTTCGCATGACAACTCTTTTGTTTTTTATTGTAGTTGAAGCGAAATTTTTTTTTATGGTTGAAAAAGTGAAATTGTAACGGTAGATAATTGTCTAAGGCATACATACTCTCGTTCAACACTTGCAATTGACTTAAATTATGGTCACAGAGTAACGTTAATTTGACCTCCTTTTTCGTGTGTTTGTCTACTTGAACGGATGAATGAACATTTAAATAATGCGCAATTGGGATAGTATCTTGTTTATTTATTAATTTTTTTCGTTTAATAATGATAAGATTAAATAAAAATTGTGAATTTCAATTGGGGAACCTAATTCACATGGACTTGAGACATAAGGCAAGTTTCCCAATGGTGGAAGTGGTACTTACGGAGTGCGAATTATTGAGATTTTATCTGGCAAAGATCTTGGGTACAAGCTAATCATTGGGGCTCGTAGCTTTTATTAACTCTCATGGTAAATTATTATTTTCTACAAACCGGAAAATCAGCACATACCTAGGACTGTTGGTGTCGTTCGTTTCGGGAGGAGGAAAATTTGAAAATCATGATAAATCGCCAATGATTTGGTTTAATGAGGAACCGATTGAGGAGATTTCCTTATTTTATTTGTCAAATCATAGTGTGTTTTCACAGAATAAGTCCTCAACTATAACTACAATAAGCCACCACTTTAACTTCAATATTCTGTTTCGTAACTTACCTTTGTTTCCATATTTTATGGTTCGGTGGTTCGCCGTCTGCACTCGAATGAAAACAAGTTTTCGGCGATGTTAGTGCAGGGATACTAAACCTCCTCATGCGTCATATCTCTTCCGCAGTTGAACTATCGTGCAATATTGTAGTCATCTATCAGATGAACGTGAATCTTTATTTCGTTGTGAAATAACTTCAATGAAGTTGTGCTAGACAATAATTATAGTCGTATAACTTGTTAAGCTTGGATTAAATTACATGAATAAGTAATTGACTTAGATATCAAGGTATGATCATTGACTGACCCGTCTCTGAAACCTTGCAAACAAAGAAAAGTTTTAGTATTCAATTTCAGTTGTTCGAAAGAGGAGTTTACTATTCAGTTACCTAGACAGAGAATGCTTCTTACGACCTTAAATTAATATCTGCCTTGAGTCGTGTTCTTTCTAAGATATCCTAAAATATCTGTATTGAATATCCGTCTTTCTAAACAGCATAAAATTTATTCTTCTCCGTCCTGAACCTAGCATATGTTCATTACTTTCAAAGTGCTATATATGTAATGTAATGGACAGACTTTTCAAAAATTGGTTCCCTGATGTTGACGTGTGAATTGTATTCAAACCAAGTAGTTAGATGATAGCACGTATTGATGTCTTAAGCCTTTTTTGATCTCGAATTATTGAGCTTTGTCCTCTAATGATAGTTAGATCGACTCTGGCTAGTACTGGACGAAATTGACAAGGATACCATTAAAAGACTATGTAGTTCGACTTATCATACATGACCTTAAAATTGATAGAAAGATGGTGTATATTCGTCTGAAATTCATGTATTCTCCTCAAAATTAGGGTTGCCAGAAGATTTCATCGTTGATCGAGTTTGCTGGCATTCGGTAATTATTACAGAGTAGAGGCTCTCATTCATTGAACATCGCGCAGACAGCAAACAGCGATATATTCTCCAACGCATTAGTTCAGAAACGTCTATGTTTTCTTTGTTAATTCGCCAGCTGTTTGGTCCGTCCATGCATCACAGAATAAAAGATTTCATTGTAGTGGCCAAGAGGCGGCATTTCTAATGTCTTTCTTGTCAACTCTGCCACTGGTCTTTAGTCCTTTAAGGGTTTTCCAATAAGGACTTGACAACTTTTTTTTTAAATAAAACGGAAACCATTTGAGATATTTCAAAAACTTTATTATCGGCTTGAAGTACAATCAAAACATTTATGAATGGAGCTCGACTTCGTTCATATGGCCACCGCGGGCATGTTTGCAGCGGTCGATTCGTTGGACCCAATTTTAAACGACTCGGCCACACATTACGGCCGAAACGGCCGCTATTTCGCGTTCAATGTTGGCTCTGAGCTCTTCCAATGTCGTCGGCTTGTTGACATAAACCAATGACACCCGACTTATAACGCATATTTTGCTCATTGACGAACCCATTGACCCAAAAATGAGCTTCGTCACTGAAGATGATTTTGCGATGAAATTCACCATCTTGGCGCCATCAGAATCCAATCGGAGAACGTACGTCGCTTCGAATAGTGCATCGGCTTCCATTCTTGAGTCAGCTTGATCTTGTTTGGGTGTGAACCAAGATCCTAACGCAAAATACGCCATAATGTGGTCTGAGCGATGCCCAATTCTTGAGAACGCCGTGAAATTGACTGATTTGGATCGTTTGCTGCGGACGCCTGAACGGCAGCGATATTTTCGACCAACCCGTTGTCTCACTAACATGATCTATCGACACAACGAATATGTAGACTCAAATTTTTGCACTAAACTTCTTATTGCCTGTCTACTAGGGCGAGAATTACGACCGGAAATTGGAATTAACGCTCTTAAAGTTGCAGTCACCGACTCCGAATTTCGGTAGAAAATTTTTATAATTTGCAGACATTGCTCGTTCGTGTACTTTACCATGATGAAAATGTTTAGTTTACTAAATAAATTGACAGTGACAGTTTGATGATTAGTGAAAGAGTGCGTCCACAAATTAAATTCAAAGTTGCCCTATGGGAAAACCCGATATTTTATTGCGGTTCATGCAACCTCACATCCTTGCAGCATTCGAACATCTTTTATCCTAAAAGAGAGCTTTGGATTTACTGTAGTGTGTCCTTTTGGTTACCAACTGTATAATTGGAAACCCCAATCTACGAGTATCTATAATACATTCACAATGTGAATATTGAGTACGAACAACGCTTACAATAACAATGATTGATGATGTTTTCCTCTATGGGAACATACGAGTATAGCAAATGGGAAGTATTGGCGTTTCCATGCTGGACACCCATCATTTCTGTTTGAATCTGGCTCTTATGACACACCTGCATCCAAATCAGCCGCAATAGTAATGCCACAGTTTTTTATCCTCTTACTTCCATCTCATTGTTGTATTTTAGAGTTATATCTGCAGTCACCTAATTGTTTATGTGCTTTCGAAACTCACTGTCCTTAGTCCGTTTGCATAAATCATCAATAGTCCTTTAATTTATTTTCAAAAGTGTGGCTTATACATTTCATTTTATAATAACTTTGTTGAGAGCACCAGGATAATCGGAAGACAATAATCCACTTCATTCTTATAGGAGCTGCTGTTGATACACTTAGGGCTCATTCGCTAAAATCTCTACTCTATCACCAACAAGTCTCAAAATATTCCTACTACGCTTACTTTTAACGCAACTATTACGTGAATTCATCTATTGCTAGCTGTCGTTTTGAGAGTTGAGCATTTTTGAAGGAGCAATTGATTTTCAAGCACATTTCGGATCAATGAGACAAGTATCCACAATCCTGTGCGGGCTACCACGATAGGCAAAATAAGCTGAACTTATGTATAATGTGGTGAGAGCCTACCCAAATAGTAGTGTGAGCAAACTAGCTATTTGAACCTACTAAAGCCACTTGACCTAAGGAGACCTCCGCTGACTTGATTCCTTCAAGGCTTTGCAAAGTCAGAGGTTAGAGTTGTGTTTATTTCTACCGATTGCAGAGCGTGAGAGGGCGATGCTTTGGCTACTGCTGGAATCAAAAGGCACAATGTTTCATGACCATACCATACCATATCAGCGCTTCCCTAAGCGTGATCGGATCTCGTGATGGTTTGGAATGGAGAATGACTCACATTAGTCTGGATGTATCACAATTGTCCAAATAGATATATTCAGTTAGCATGTCTATTATTTGTTCCTAGAGATTCAGATAAAGCTTGCGCGACAGTTGATTTTTTCGAGCTAAAGTATAATGCAACCAAGCAGAGTATGATTATTGGCTGTTTCGTTAGCTCGTTTTAATACTTTAACTACAGTGTTAGAAGTGAGGGTTCTTATACAGGAACGTTGTTAAATTTAGGCCTAGCCAGAAGCAACGACTTGATGAATAGTTGAGAATAAACATAGGTCTTCCGATAAGATCCTGTACCTACCCCTTTGGAGGTTTTCGAGCGCCCTCTGAAGATGGAGTTTGGAGGTGATGGAATCAATTAATTAAGGAGCCCTTTGAAACGGCGGGAATAGACCGACATGTTGCAATTTAACTCTTTTCAGTTGTGAATATGTACCCGTTTGAGTAAGTCAGGATTTCCCGCCAAAAATATATATGCCAATGCATGGCCATAAATGCATGTCCGCATTCTGATTTTGAAGAAATCACATGACACCTCGTCTAACTTTGGCACCAATCATCTCGGTGTTGTCGGTACTGACTTGCGAAAACTTAGCCACTAAGATTGCTCTTAAATGAGTTTTTAAGACCAATATGCTCAGGAATACCTTAGGCTTTATGGGTTTTCTTTTCAGTCTTCTATGGAGCCCCTGGAGAGAATGAAAAATTCTAGTTAAATGAAAGCAGTAATTAACCTATTTAGAGCCACTATCCTCAAGCGTCCTTCAAATATCTGTAAAGTTTTAGACAGTTCTTCGGTTTGACATAGATCTCTTTCATTATTCATAAGAAGTCTTTGACTTAAGTCATTTAGCACTGCCAATCCCACAGACACACGTGCAAAACTGAATGACTACAATTCCTTGCGAATTTCAACCCTCTTATGGTTACGTTCATTGTACCATACTGATTAGCCACTGGCAAGATATGTATCTCTAGCTATGTACCTCGCGCCAGTAATTATCATGCGAATTATTCAATTCTCTCCCGAATTCGGCGATCACATGTAGTTGACGATCAATAAATTAAAACTCCACAATCGTCGTCATTATATTTACGAGTATGACTTCCTGATGGTGTTAAGATTATCTCTGTTACTAAGGTATTCTTTCTATCTGTCTTCTAATTTACCAGATACCGTCATTCGAAACAACTGATAGTAGGCTTCTGAAAGTTTGTACTCATACGTCATGCGGCAAAGATAAAATTTCGATATTAATCGGACAACTTGTCGTAGTGACATTTTTATGGCTACCAAACGTGCGTAGTCTCCGAATATGGCTTTCTAAGTACAGTTGGCAGTATTGTTCCAAAATAAGCTCAGTTTTACTATGCACAGTGAAATTTAAATACCAGTGGGGAGTGAAATCAAGTAAAATGAGACCGCTTGGAAGGTTGGATAGTGTGCTTTGTGATCAAGGCTTAGAAAGGCCTTAAGAAAACCTTCAACAAGAAGACAAAGGAATTATATGGTTTTTGGTATTGGGTAATGTCGAGTCTAAATACTCTGTCGTTTTCCGATGCATTTGTATCTTTCCACCGACTAATTATAAGCAATCTGAACGTTCTTGACCTATTCGCTACAATGAATCACCTGATTCTTATTAATATATTGGATGATGAGTCTGCAAGACTATCTCGCTTTTGATTTCTTTGTCTGAAGAGTGCTGAAATTCATGCGTAGGGATTCCACTTATAAACTGCTTTAGTTTTATTGGATGTAAAATGTTCAGCCCGCTGAATCAAGTCTGAATCAAAAATCTATAAAAATGGGCATAAATAGCAGTGAATACCTTCAGGTCATACATTTCAATTAATTTTGTATTTTCTGATCAACGAGAGTTCCTACCACAATCTATGAGTCCACTGAACTCGAATTTTCTGAATCGATTATTGAAGAAAGCAATAAACTAAAACAACTTTTTAATTGAGCAGTTGGCCTTTATGAGTAACTTGCTAAACGAGACCAGCTTACTTTGTGCAAAAACTAAAGCAAGCAAATAAATATGAGCACCCTTACTACAGGAAGACCTTGTTGCGTGGAATGGAGCTTAATGGGGTCTACAGGGTTAAAGAATTAGCCTATCAATTAATATGACCTGCTCGTGAATTGAACCATATTGTAAAAGCTCATTAGTTAGTGAGCGTCAAGATGAGCCTGGTATTGCAGGCAATCATAGCAATCATTAAGATACCAGACGTTTTGCAATTAAGTGTTTCTGTTTTACTCAGCCTTTATGTCTTGATTTGCTCATTAATGAATTTTGACATTTTGTTGTTACACACTACCTGACATTACTTGGTACTAAAACCCATCAATCGACTTCGTTAAACTCCCAGTTCATTGGTCAGAGAAAGCAGGAAAAGGTATTACTTCACTTTGACGCATCTCTTGATTTCTAGCAGCAGCGGAAGTATTTTCTGGACATAGCCACTGCTTATACCAGAAAACAGAAGTAACACACGTACTCTTAAGCAGTGCTGGGAAAAAATTAATTAACAGTTAAATTAGTTGTCAACTAGACACTTAACAATTAAATTTTTTAATCGAAACCACAATTGACAATTAAATTAATTGTCATCTGCTAACTCTGTTAATCTGTTAAGTTTCGGCAATTGAAATATTTAATTGTTAAATGTTAATAGCAACTAAAATTGACAATTAAAAGCAAAAAATTAAAAAAGTAGTACAATCGTGTTTTCATATTCATCGTCGTGTCTCTCAAAATTTAAATTTTTTTTCAACACTTCTCGCTTTTAAAACATCTGCTCTGATAACCTATGCGATTTCAGCAAGTTGAGTGTACTCGTAGTTGCACAGGAAAACATTCTTTACAGGTTCAGAAATTACCGTCTTCTGGTGTATTATATTTGAAGGAACATCTTTGATCTCTGGGTATCTACAATAAATAAAATAGCTAAGACTTCACTTTCTTCAGCAATAAAATTGAAGAGCTTATGATTGTGTGACTGGATCAGCTAGTAGTAAATTTACTTGCTAAAAAGAGCGAAGACCTGTATTTATAAAATATCAATTGCGAATTCGATTAAAAATTAACGATTAACTTGCACTTGCAATTAATTTGTTTATTAATTTGATTGCAATTAAAATACTAAAATCAATCTTGAATGAAATTAATTGCAATGAAATTGATACGATTAATTTTTGTTAATTGATTAATTACAATTAATGTCAGTTGATTGTTGCCCTACGGTGCTGTGCCTCCAGAAAATCCAATTCACCCTCGAACATAATTTCAATGATCAATGTGTTGGGGTACGGGTTGTTGCGAGAAAATCAGTCAACAAAGTAAGCTTTGGACTTAAGCCTGAAAGTGCTTGCCTATCTGTTAAGGCATCAAGGATAAACTGCAAAACATCGGTCTTAGATATTGTGTTTTTTAGAGGCGGAGAACTTTAAATTAAAATAAAGTGTTCTTAATATCCATAATGGTTACTTAATTTGACAGATAATCTATGGTATTCATGTTTGAATACCACTGTTGGCTCGTGCATGGCGTAATCTGGAGGTTCAATTTGCACACTGTAATCAGGCTGTAATTCGGTAATAAGACGTCGAATCATAGCTTTCAAACGCTCAATTGTTTCGGTTTTATCAACTTAGACATCTAGCCTAACATATCCTCAGAGAAAGCAATCTAATGGTGTCAAATCACAGAACGAGGTGGCCAGTTAGTCAAATGTATTTTTCAGTAAATTAAATTGATTCGCGCGCTGTGTGACATGTGTTCCCGTCCTGCTAAAACCACATGTCTGCAGCATTAATGGCTTCCAATTGAGGCATGAAAATGTTAGTAACCATATCTCTGTACCGCTCGGCGTAACGTTTTGACCATTAGCATTCTTAACGACATATGACATAGGACCAATGATCCCACCGGCCCAAAAAGCTCATCAAACGGTAATTTTATTGGATATAATGCTCTTTTGACAATGGCTTGTGGATTATTATCGCTCCAAATGCGGAAATTCTGCACTACGCAGCACATCATCAATCGGTTGTTGTGTGCGCACTGTACGACGTCTTACGGGATGCGTATTATGGTTTAAAGTAAACGTATTGCAAAAACGATTAACAGTTTTTCGAATTAATCGCTTTGATGGACGATTATGAGCTCCATAAAATGCACGTTATGGCCGATGAGTTTCTCGAATTGAACCATGTTTTTCAAAATAAATTTAAAGAATTTACGAACGTTGCTCCGGAGTTAGTCTATTGTCACAGAAAACAGTGCTCCCAATTTAAAACACACTGCACCAACTGAGAATGCTAAAGAGCCCATCATTGAGGAACTTCATGATCTCATTAACTAGATAACGATGTCAAAGACGTAATCAGAGATTTTATTGTCAAAATCCAAAGAGACGATAGACAAGAAGGCTTTTGACTTAAAGATTTGGCGACAGCAATACGGCGCCTTAAACACTTAAAACCAACCCCATAACGAGGTTAGCCCCATACTGCTGCTAAAATTAAAGACCTGCTATCAGAAGCAAGGCACTCATCCAATATCATGAAGACTATACCGTAGCAGCTTAATTCAGAATTTGACTATGAAAAGTGAATAAAAATATGACACGACCAGATCAATTAGGATTCGACGTAGTACAGATCACCTGACTATGAAACTTCTAACCGCAAGTGCAGGTGCCACAGGTGCAAATAACCAGTCGCCGACGTAACCGTGGGCTACCGGTCGGCACAAAACAAACACCCTTACAGGCAATGCAGATACCATATTATTGCACACAAGAAGAAAATCGATTGAAAAGACGGAATAAGAGAAAAAAGATTTGTGTTAGGAACCACCATGGTTCCCAGTTCATAGGAGCAGAAGAGGCCCGAGAACATCCAGTATTTTAACAGACCCGGTACGCAGACTCTCCCGATGCAAGCAAATTCAGTATGTATTGAACACGTATTATGGAGAAAGCTGTTGAATTGATATATTGGGAAGGTGATAAAGCAAAACGAGGACCCAATTTCTGCCAATTAAGAAGCAGTCAGACCCCCAGTATAGAAAAGGTTGGCACATCTATTTGCAAAGCCGAAAAACAAGAAACCCACGGCTTGATAATGATAATTAATCAAGTAAGAATGACCTCCAGATATGTACAAAAAGTCATGTCTGCAGCGACTAGAAAAGAACATCTCCAATAGACGTTGTTCATAAAAACCTGCTTGGTGATCGCATTACATAATAAGTCACCAACATCTACACGCTTTTCAAATCTATAAAAAGACCAATGGGTTTCCACTCGGAATACATCACCTTTTCTTCGGTTTTATGCCGCATTTGATAGTACCCATCACCACGATCAAGGCAATAGTTTAATTTGAGACTTCTAACTGAATTAGCTGATCCAGACGTACATGTTGCGCTGGAGAATTCGCAGTATGGTTGGCATTTTGAAGCAAGTCACTTGAACTCTTTCGGACTTGTATACGATATTGCGTCTCAACACTGGAGGCTATCTTCTTAAAGTCTGTCTGGCAGGTAAAACACGTAGACGACAAACTCATCATTTGATCCCACGGAACACTTGGAGGGGCATTTTCGAAAATAAAAATAGGGGCACTACAAGTTTGTCTTAAAATAAAGAAAGTTATGACCAACTTTTTGTCACCAACAAAAGCAAATCCGCTACAAATAACTACCATTTTAAAGTAGTTAGTTAACAAGAGACTTGATGATGACTGACCACTACTGTGACAATTTTGCAAACGAATTTCTTTATTTATTTCCTGAATGATAAAGTGATGCTGGAAGAAACTTCGATCCTGCCACCTTTACTATGAAATATAAAACCTTGATTCCTATCCAAGGAAGATGAGTAAAAGCTTTAGTGTTAAAGTCTGAGCACCCACATTTTCCATGCAATGTATCTGCAGCGTGATGCCAGCGTTAGCTGAACATTCACCGAGTAAATGCTCCACTTTGTCATCATCACATCACAATGAGCACATTTAAGTTCTTCGCAAAGGCATGGCGCCCCGTTTTGATGCCAGTAAGCAGTATTTTCTGCAAATAGACAGGAGGAAAACTGATAGCCTCCTAAACACACCGGTAGGCCTTCACTTGGTCTGCTAGCAACGTGGAGAGTCATTTAAACTGCAAGTATGTTCGTATATAAAGCTATTGCCAGTGGGAGCCTTAAGCGGGAACGAAGGCAGACCTAATGTAGGTTCGGGTTCAGAAAAACTCTCCTCTGAGTCTTGCATTTCAAGATTTTCGGGAATTTCAAAATCCTAAGGCGGTCCAGGAAGGCTCTGAGCGCAGCTTGGACCTTGCAACAAATGCAAATGTTTTGCCTTCTCTACTGGGCCTACACAATATAGCCCATTTTCATCAAGATCCCCGTTTGAAAGGCTGCAGCAAGTTTCATTAAAGAGAAGTGAAGTCTCACGTTTCGTCTTCCTGAATCATTTCTGCAAAATTCCTGGTTTGGCCCATTTTTTTGCTGAAACTAGCCTTGGGCAACAAGAAATTCGTTTCGTATTTTTACCACAGCTAGAGTTCTGATGTTTTTGCATCAAAGGCAAACTCATTGAAGCTCCAATGCATTTACCACCACCCTTTTATTCAAATGATGGCTCTGAGAGTGCAGGCTATGATATGAATATCAAGGACAGGGAGATCCATCAATATATCAAGAGTAAAGCCAGGCGTGCTAGGGAATGCTTAATTGCAGTTTAGTAAAAGCTGCAATAAAGTATTTTCATGTGAGCTTGTTCCACCAGATAACCGACGCATTGAATAAAATAAGCATTACCCCATCGGTGGACACTTTTTGGTGACAGGACAAATGTCTTGTCAACAGCTCTTTTGCCCTAGTTAAAGGCCGATATCGCCTTAGAGGCTTACAACGTGACACGTTTTGTCCAGAGAAGTTTGCTATCCAAGATGACACACCCAAATACTTAGCTCCTTTGAAGAATTGATGTCCTTAGTCATTGATCGTGTCTTAAGCTGGCAGCCGCTAGCCGTGAGCTTTGAACAGTCAGTCGACCAACATGCACCATAGCAGTGAAGACTGAAGGCCGCCTTGTTGGCAACCGCGCCATCAAATATTGCCCCCAGTCAGCATCCACAATGAGTGTCTTCTACGCCGTGTTGTCTGGCCGATCGCGCTTAATATTGATGAAAATGCCCAGTGCGTATTCCCTCCTGCCGAGTGTAGCTTCAATACTGCCTACTAGATTTTTACCTTCACTGTTCGCCAGGATTTCGGTATTAAACAGCATTTTTAATGGCCTCATTCGTGAGACATACCAGTTTTTCAGCTCGCTAGCAGCTGCGTTGGTTGTGAGCTGGTTCTGATTAGGTTTCATGGGAAGTGAGCTTCAAACATGAGTGGTACCAAAGACAAAGCACTTCACCCAATTCGACCTGTTCTTCACAACATACGAGTACATACTCTGTTCATAATCGTTATGGTTGCACATGTTTCAAGAAAGGAGAAGACATACAGTGTTTCGTATAGGATTTTACCCGAATCTTCCTTATATAGGTAAACGCAAAAGTTCAGCAGGAGCAACACTTGTACTTCAATAGTAAGCTTGAAATCCTGTTGTAAGATTGGATTCTGTGGCATACCTACTGCCATTAACACAGTATCACAACAAGTAACTTCAATATCTTTGATCGTACCTCAGTAAGCAATGTTACAGCATCGTTAGTCAATTTCCAACGAATAATTCATAAAGGTCTTCCGCATATACTCGTATTGTAACAGCCTTCCAAATGGGTTAGCAAACATTTACTTCCGTCCAAGCGGACAAGGCTTTGAAAGAAAAGAAGAAAAATTCAATTCATTACCACCTACCACCTGACTACCCCTGGCTCCAGTACACGTCAATTTAATGCTCTTTGCTTACCCGTCTTTGGTTAACTCTTACGGACTACATCCACTTTTGCCTCAAAATTATCTCCAGCAACAGTAACGGCTTATGTAACAACACTTCTTCATCTCTTTCTGTTGTTGTTTGTTGCGGTCACTTGCAAGATCTCTCGATTTTAATGCAGAAATGAAAGTGAAAGTTTATCCGGTTATCTGTGCATTGGGTAACCTCAATCCACGTAGTTGCAATGTGATTATATGACTTTTATGTGTTTGTGCTTGCAATTCATGGGCATGTCATAATTTAACGTATGTATGTGTTCTTTTTTGCAGATGATGCTCGTCCAGCCAACTCCAGCTCAACGCGTCTCAATCCGTGAAGAACTCCGCGAACCTGAGAATCCTGCTGACATTGAACGGGACATCGGCCTCATCCGTGAATGGCTTCAAACTCAACCTCATCTACCAAAGGATATGGATGATGGACGTCTGCGGACATTTTTACGCGGTTGCAAATTCAGTTTAGAGAAGGTTAAGCGGAAGCTAGACATGTACTATACAATGAGGAATGCTGTGCCAGAATTTTTCTCCGATCGGGATATTACCAAGGAAAATTTGTCCATCGTCTTAGATTATGTGTAAGTATCCGTTGGTGTGAATTCATTTTCATCTCTAATTTTATTTCCTTTTAGACACTGTCCAACTCTACCTGGTCTGACACCAAACGGCCGTCGGATCACCTTTATTCGAGCAATCGATTGTGATTTCCAGCCAAATCAGGTGAACGATGCCATGAAGGTTGCGCTCATGATCGGTGATGTCCGTCTGCTTGAGGAGAAAGTCGGCATCGCTGGCGATATCTTCATTTTGGATGCCGCCGTGGCAACGCCATCGAACTTTGCCAAATTCTCGCCATCAGTTGTAAAGAAGTTCCTTATAGCTGTCCAAGAAGCTTACCCAGTTAAAGTGAAAGAGGTGCACGTGATCAATATTTCCCCCTTAGTGGACACCATAATGAACTTTGTAAAGCCTTTCCTAAAGGAAAAGATTCGTAGTCGCATCACATTCCATAGTGACATGGAGAGTCTGTACAAAGTAGTTCCAAAAGAGCTGTTGCCAAATGAATATGGTGGTGAGATTGGTAGCATCACCGATTTCAATCAACAATGGAAGAAGAAGTTAGCCGAATACACACCATGGTTCAAGGAGCAAGAGAACTCTAAGGCTGATGAATCTCTTCGTCCAGGAGCACCAAAAACAGTTGATGAACTGTTCGGTGTAGAGGGTACATTTAGACAATTGAACATCGATTAAGCTATCGATTGATCGACGTTTATGTGATCTGATACTCAAAGTCAAGTTCGCTTATTTTTGCTAAGTGTTCTGTCAGCGCATTCGTAAAAATTTTCATTCAATCACATTCCATATCCTACAAGGCACTAATTTGGTTCTAAAACAAAACAAAAAAAGACAACCTAAAATTTGTATTATGCACCACTTGCACTTTGTTTTATACTCTTAAATAAAAAATTACCAAATAAAACTAAGGGAAAGTCTTTAAATCAATTCCTTGAGATGTTGGCTTCGATTTGCAGCGGAAGGTGTTCCTGAAGTCCGCTTAATCTATTACCGAAATTGTTGCAGCGGCGAACATTCATAACCTGACGCATTTGGCATGAATGGCAAAACAAGGCATTGCGTTTTATATCTCGTCCCTATTGGCGCTCTCATCATGTAGCTTTGAAGTCGATTAAAGATCTGAAATTGCCCAAAATTTCCAAGAACTGCCATAGCATGAATAGTTTCATGTATAGTGGGCTTCCCTATCCTGAAACATCCATGAAATGGATTGCCCAGATGGTTTCAGATGCACTGACTGCACTCTGGCTATTATTCTAGCCTTGTAGCCCTGGTATGTTGATCTTATTCTCAAATAAAGTATTCTAACATCATTTCTGGAGCAACATCTTGCCATTTCTCGATTGCTTCTCAGCAGGAAAAAGAAAGAGCATGGGAAGTGCGCGGTCGAGGAACTTGAGAGATGCTACTCCATGAATGAGGTTCGGAAGTTTTACCAAAAGGTAAAAATAATATGCCACGGAAACAAACGCCGAACCGAAACCTGTAGAGATAAACAAGAGAATCGCAGTCGATGCTGAGGATTTGGAAAGACCATTTCTGTAGACTGTATAACGGCGATGACGAAACAAATACCACTGTAAGACAAAATCAACCTTTCAACCGGGACGATGATGACCAATAATTTCGTCTCACCGACCTGGACAAAATGAAGATAGCTATATCTAAGCTGAAGTCCAACAAAGCTGCTGGAGCGGATGGCCTGACCGCCGAGCTCTTTAAAGCGGCAGGCGATGACTTGGTAAGGAGCATACACCAACTCATCTGTAAAATATGGTCGGTCGAAAGTATGCCCGATGAATGGAACCTCAGCATTTTTTGTCCGATTCTCAAGAAAGTAGACCCTCTGAACTGCGCCAACTACAGAGGCATCAGTCTCCTTAACATCGCATACAAGATCTTATCCGCCGTATTGTGTGAACGCGTGAAGCCGTTCGTCAACAACCTGATAGGTCCGTATCAGTGTGGCTTCAGGCCAGGAAAGTCCACCATCGACCAGATATTCACACTACGGCAGATCTTAGAGAAGACCCATGAGCTTCAGATCGATAAACACCATCTACTCATCGTTTTTAAGGCCGCGTATGACAGCATCTAAAGGGACAAGCTATACAGAGCAATGTCTAGTTTCGGCATCCCTGCCAAACTCGTCCGTCTGTGCAGGATGACGATGGAGAATGCGCGCTGCTCCATCAAGGCCGGTAAAGATCTCACCGAGACCTTTGATGTCCAGAAACAAGGCGATTAGACAAGGCGATGCGCTGTCATGCGATTTTTTCAACATTGTAGTGTGCAGAACTCACGAGCAAACACAAGAGACACTATCTTTCAAAAGTCCGTCCAACTACTCGCATACACCGACGATATTGACATAATCGGGAGAAAGCAGCGTGATATCAGTGGCGCTTTCGCGAGTATTGAGACAGAAGCGGCGATCAATGAGGGCCAGACCAAATATATGCTGTCAAGCAAAAAGGACAACTAACACCGACGTCTCGGGCGGAACGTCACCCTCAACAGATGTAACTTTGAGGTAGTTAAGGACTTTGTCTACCTAGGCTCCGCTATAAATACAGACAACGACACCAGCGCTGAGATCAAGCGAAAAATAACTCTTGCTAACCGCTGTTTCTTTGGGTTAAGAAGGCAACTGAGTAGCAAAGCCCTCTCTCGGACAACAAAAGTCACCCTTTATAAGACCTTAATAATCCCGGTCCTGCTCTATGGCGCAGAGGCATGGACATTATAAAAAATGGATGAGGGTTCTCTTGGCGGCTTCGAGAGGAAAATTCTTCGAGGATTTTCGGTCCTGTCTGCATTGAAGGTGAATGGAGAAGGAGATGCAACGACGAACTGTTCGAACTGTGCCAAACGACTTCAAAGGCTGAAAAACTGATTAATATCTGCTTGTGTGCATCAAATAAAATCATTTTATTTAAAACATAGAAAAGGATTTCCTTGGCCATCAATCGTTTCTCCCCCAATAAGTCAGCAAGCCTTGACGGGATTCTGCCAATTATGCACCAAAGGCACTGCCCTAGTTAAAAAATATACTCTTACGAAGTTCTAACATCGTAACCTTAAAGGTAAGTCCACGGGGACAGTCCTTCATAAAGTGGTGTAGGTCAGTACATACAGTATACATTAGGTTCACACTGTATCAATTACAAAATCTCTCACTAAGATTGGCGTTGGCACAGAAAATTTGTTAGCAACAGGATCATATTCATCCTTTAAAACGGTATTATTCAGTAACAATTAGGAACCAGCCCTATTGCCCTATCTTCTATTTGCTCTTGGTTATCAACTATATCTTGACGACTATAACTATATCACGAGAGCATTGGAATCAAGGCAGTCGTTTTCGTGGACGACGTGATAATTTTAGAAGAAGGGATGTTTCTATCAATGATTACTGAGCTCACTATGATTTAGTTAAATGCTTGTGCCACAAGTAGTGAACTTAGCGTTAATCCGAGTAAAGCTGAACTCATGCTATTTAACAATAAGTACAATGTATAATCTTTGAAGTTTCCATGTCTTCACTATCAACCACTTACTCCATCCTCCAGTTCAAGGTACTTTGTCGTCATACTTGACCCCAAGCTCAACTGGAATCTAAACACAAAACATGTGGTACACAAAGCATTCGTCGCTTTCTATCTCTGCAGCAAGACCTTCGGGAGAGCGGATTTAGCTTTAGATAGTCTTCAGGAAGTACACTGTCTTAGCTCTTCCTATTCCCATTTAGGGATCGCTCGTGTGGTAGCCCGTCCAAAACAAAGCCTACAATATCACAAAACTAAGGAGAGCCAAACGAACAGCTAGTATAGGGACCACGGAGGCATTACAATAGAGCCAGACAGAAGCTCTCGACGTGTAACTCCATATACTTCCTCTGGACTTGCACTTCACGCGAACGAGCTAGCCAGGTGTGGCCCAATCTTCGATGTCACTCCTACGGAGCCAGCCTGCACTCCGAAGAGACTCATCAAGGGTGAAATTGTCCAGCACGTTCTATGTATTGCCAAATCAAGGTGGAACAGTCTAGAAATCTATACAATATCTAGACAAATATTATCTGCTTGACTTAATCAAAAGAACGCGCATCGAAACCGCAAGAATTACAGCACGGGTCATGGGATAAATAGCTCTCACGCTGGCAAAGTAGTTGTTCCTTTTAACAACAACTCCCGTAGCTATAATAACCCGTACAAGAAGCCCTTTTCCACTTTCTCTGCAACTGTCTGACACTAGATAGAACCGGGAATTTCATATTTGGCAAACCCTTTTTCAAATAATTGGCAGAGACTTTTCGCATAAAATTTTGCAAGATTATATATTTTCTGAACTCAACAGGATGGATCTTCTGATCCATCTTGGCAATATCCAGAACACGTAAGTTGCAGTATTGAAACGGGGTAACCACACTACCTTGCACCTAACCTTCTTTGCCAAAGGAATTAAGCAAAAATTCAGAACGGTTGCTTAAAAACCTTTAAAGCGAAAAATAAAAAAGCAAAAGTGCTGTCAAATAGAGGCATGACTCAATAGTCACCGTGTAACGGCACGCGGCTTAAATAATAACAAATCAAAAGAGAATAGAGAAAAGAGAAAAGAGTCGTTACCCAAATGCCACCGTGTGACAATGGACTTAGAAAACATATAACTTACCTTATTCTATCGCCTAAAAACTGAAAAAGAAAACCTTAAATTTTTTATTACGTGAATCTTTAACTATCATCAGTTTGACAAACGATTTAGAAACCAAAAGGTTCTTTCAAAATAAACCGCCCCTTTTCAATTTGAAATAATTGTGGTATCAACTACGCCTTGCTAATGACTCAATTATCCTGACTGTCCATTTGGTATGTCAGATTCATTATTTATATGAAGACAGGGTGATTTAGGAGTAACATACATTTTGACAAAACTAAGTAATTGGTAGTTACCAACTTGATTTTGAAGCAATAGAGGGCAAACTTTTGTTTATCCAGCTGGTTCACGTGTGTGGTCATCTTTGAACAAAGAACTCTTAGATTTAGGTGCCAGGGTCATATAGATACCGTTTTTCGAATTTAAAATGAAATTGGCTTTTCCTCAGAATTTGAGCAATTTCATCAGAGTGAGAAGATATTTGAATCCGCCCAGTATTTAATAAAATTAGGTGATATATTGACACAACATGGACTTAATCTATAATTTGGTATCTACATAGGTTTCTACCTACATTTATTTGAAATCCATCTGTTGTCTATTTCCATGATTAAGAAAGACTCCCTCGTATCTATTTGTACAGACCTGTTTTACCTTTTAATCAGTCTAAGATCATAGCTAGCACGAGACCTGTCTGTGAAGGAAGTTAAATTATTAAGTTCGTGTAGCTGGTGGTATTTGTCGTACAAGAAAGGTACAATTCTCTGATTTATTTAAATATTTTTCAACAATATCTCTATATAAAACTAACCTCTATGAAAAGAGTGATTTTTTAATCGTTTGGTTGTTGTTAAAATTGTCAAAAAACAGGAAAATTGCAAAAGTGTATAAAAGTTTTATTTAACTTTGCAATCAAAGCAATTTATTTTTTAAAGGTTATTTCATGTAATAGAAAGACCAATTTTGAGCCACTTACCTCGAGCATATTGGCTAGTATCTTACTAATAACACGTGTAATGTTGTCTTCCAAAGCTGCAATTGACTCTAGCTTGTCGGCGTAGTATATCCTCACGTATCCTCATCAAAAAAAAGTTTAAAAGCGTGAAATCGCACGATCTAGCCGGCCAATTCATTGGTTCAAAACGAGAAATAAATTGCTCACCGAACTCATTTCTCAATTGATCCGTCGATCCGCGTGCCGTGTGGAATGACGTGCCTTCTTGCTGGAACCACATGTCGACCAGGTTCAGATTGTGCATTTTGGTCAAACAAAAGTTCGAAATCATTGAAGGATATCGGTCGTGATTGACGATAACATTGTTCTCACGGCCGTCTATGAAAAAATACGGGCCAATGATTGCGCCGGACGATAAGTCGCATCAAATAGAGAATTTTTGTGGGTGCATTGGCAGCTCTTGTATTGCCTGAGGTTGCTCATCGGTCCAAATACTGCAGTTTTGTTTACTAAGACACCCATTTAACCAGAAACAATTTTTACAGCTTTCTAAGGCCCACTCACCGAAAATTCGACGCTTAGGCAGGGCATTCGCTTCAGTTCTTGCACGAGCTGTATTTTGTAAGGTTCTGGACCAAGATCATTGCAGAAAATCTTCCAGCTAGTCGAGTAACACCATCCCAACTGCTGCGAACGACTACGAATGCACAAATCACGGAAACTGCAGTAATATTTTTCTCTCTGTGCGCATTACTATTTATATAAGCATACGATTAGGTGCCTTGATGTCCAACATCGTGAAATTGGTTTAAAATTTAGTTATTATGGCTTAAACTGCTTGTACGTCGATTATGGCGACCGTAAATTTGTCGAAGTTCACGAAAAACATTTTTCACAGAGCACGAATTGTGGTATGTAATTCATTTGATTAGTTCATTCGGATTCAAAAAAAGATCCCGCTCATATGCCGATCTTGAGGTCGATGATTTTGAGGGTTATGAATTAGAAATATATTTACTTACTTACTGTAGGTGGCGCTACAGTCCGGGGTGGACCTGGGCCTCAGTCAACAAGCTTCTCCAGCCAGCTCGATCCCTGGCTAGCTGCCTCCAGTTTCGCACACTAAGTTGGCTGAGGTCCTCTTCCACTTGCGTGCGCCACCTGAGTCTTGGCCTTCCTCTACTGCGCTGTCCCTCGGGGGCGGATTCGAAGACTTTTCGGACCGGAGCTTTGGTGTCCATGCGCTCTACATGACCCAGCCATCTCAGTCTTTGGATCTTCACTCTTCTGGCTAGGTCCATGTCGCTGTACAGTCCATACAGTTTGTCGTTGTATCTCCTCCTCCACTCACCGTCAATGCAGACGGGACCGAAGACCGCCCGAAGAATTTTTCTCTCGAAGCAACCAAGAACACCCTCATCCATTTTTGATAATGTCCTGCGCCATAGAGGAGGACCGCGATTATTAAAGTCTTATAAAGGGTGACTTTTGTTGTCCGAGAGAGGGCTTTGCTTCTCAATTGCCTTCTTAACCCAAAGAAACAGCGGTCGGCGAGAGTTATTCTTCGCTTGATCTCAGCGCTGGTGTCGTTGTCTGTATTTATAGTGGAGCCTAGGTAGACAAAGTCCTTAACTACCTCAAAGTTATATCTGTCGAGGGTGACGTTCTGTCCGAGACATCGGTGTTGGTTGTCCTTTTTGCAAGACAGCATATACTTGGTCTTGCCCTCATTGACCGCTAAACCCATTTTCGCCGCTTCCGTCACAATACTCGCGAAAGCGCCACTGACATCACGCTGCTTTCTCCCGATTATGTCAATATCGTCGGCGTATGCGAGTTGGACGGACTTTTGAAAGACAGTGCCTCTTGTGTTATTTGCTCGTGAGAATCGACTGCGATTCTACTACGATGTTCCCTTGTTCATCTCTACAGGCTTCGGTTCGGGGTTTGTTTCCGCGGCATGTTATTTTTACCTTTTGGTAAAACTTCCGAACCTCATTCCTGGAGTAGCATCTCTCAATTTCCTCGATCGCGCGCTTCTCATGCTCTTTCTTCTTCGTCCTGAGAAGCAGGTGCTCGTCTCTCCTCTTCCGCTCATAGAGCTCATGAGCAGCTTTTGTCTTTCTAAGCAGCGCCGCGTTATATGCATCTTGCTTAGCTGCATGTGCTTGCCGGCATTCATCATCGAACCAGGGGTTTCGTTGTGGTGGACGAGTGAAACCCAGCACATCAGAAGCGGCATCTCTGATGGCGTTTTGGCAGTGTTTCCAATGGTCTTCGATGCTTGATGCTGGCGGCATTGGACCTCTTAAGAGATTAAGAGACACTCGATCGGAAAAGGACTTGGCGATCTCTTCCGATTGTAGCCATCTGACGTCGAATTTTCTCACAGCATTAGTTTGTCTTGGCGTAGTTTGGGATATCCGCAACCGTACCTTGGCTACAACAAGGTAATGGTCCGAGTCGATGTTGGCTCCTCGGAACGTACGGACATCCATAATGCTGGAGGAGTGTCTTGCGTTGATCGCAATGTGATCAATCTGGTTGACTGTTGATTGATCAGGAGTTCTCCAAGTCCCCTTGTGTATGTTGAGATGTGGGAACCGGGTGCTAGCCACGACAATGTTTCGCCCCGCCGCAAAGTCGATTAGCCTGAATCCGTTATCGGAGGTGGTGTTGTGCAGGCTATATTTTCCGATTGTTCCACCAAAGATACCATCTCTTCTTAGCTTTGCATTAAAATCACCGAGGACAATTTTAATGTCATAGCTAGGGCATTGCTCGTAGGTCTTGTTAAGGAGCTCGTAGATGGCATCCTTGGTGTCGTCATCTTTCTCCTCTGTGGGGGCATGCGCGCATATGGGGCTTATGTTGGCAAATTTAGCCTTGATGCGGATTGCTACGAGGCGCTCGCTCACATGCCGGAAGCTGAGGACTTCTCGTCTTCGTCTGCCTCCGACAACAAATCCGCATCCAAATAAGCGCTGCTTTTGCCGTCGATAGCAATTGATGTCGCAGTTTTTCATCTTTTTTTTGTCCGGCCCATCCCATCGCATTTCTTGGATGGCGGTTATGTCTGCTTTGCAGCAGTCTAGGGCCTCCGCTAGTTGCTCGGCTGCACGTGGTCTATTAAGGGATCTAACATTCCACGTGCATATCCGAAGCTCATTGCCCTTAAATCGTTTGCGTGGGTTGTCAACAGTAGATCCGTCCATATCCGAGGCTTGTTGATGCTTCGTAACTTAATCTTTTTTAAATGGCCAGGCAGTTACCGTTCCGGGATGTGAGCGCTGCCGTTGGCCCTTATAGGGCCGCCACCATCTCTTTTCCAAGACCCTGACTAAGTCCTGGAAATCCTTTCCGGTCTGAGCTCCAAATATGTCGGAGTAGCCCGGATAAGGTCTTGTTTTGTTTTTCCGACACTAATCCTGGATAATGGCGCAGGAAACTCGCCATTTACCCCCTTCACTTAGCAACCTCTAGTGAGATTCCCAGATGGCGCCACGGGGAGGCGAGAAGTAGGACTTATTAGCAGAGCTGCAAGATGTTCGGCTGCAGAGGCTCATTCTCGTCATTTAAGGAACCAGCACCTGTCGGAAGATGCTACTTCTACGAGGCCTTAAACTAATCGTTGCCATCCAGAAAGATATTTAGTTTTCTTTATTGATTGCAAGTCAAAGCCATTGCGATCAACATACACTGTACGAATCTTGCATTTAAACCAATCGAAAGTGAAGTCATCCGCTTTACGCGTTGGCGTCGATTGTTGTTGATTTGTTAGAGACTACTAGCGCCTTTACGTATCCCCGACGAAAATAATGAAGAGGCGTCAAGTCACAAGATTTTGAAGGCCAATTTATAGTTTTCTTCAATAAGTTCACTCTTTCGTTTGCTGTATGGCACCATCCATCCATCCTGCTGGAACCAAATCTCTTCTACATTCATGCCATTCAATCGGGGAACAAAAAAGCTATTAATCATGGTTCTACAGTTGTAACGACTTTTCGAAAATCTGATCAATCTTTGTTCCAAATGCGAAAGATTTGCTTATTGGCATACCCATTGAGCCTCATCACTGAATACATTTTTTCGATAAAACAGCGAATCCGATATCAGTTGATTGTGGATCCATTCATCGAATTTTCGACGCAAGCGATAGTCATTCGGCTTCAATTCTTACAAGAGCTGAATCTTGTAAGCCTTCAAACCATGATCTGTGCCTAAAATTTTCCATAAAGTGCTTCTGTCTCTGCCTCAGCCTCTCCAACATTCAGATATAAAGGGTTGGACATCTGTTTATGAATCTCTCTTATGCGCTTAAGAAATGTACAGAAACGCGGTAAATGGATGGAATTACATCTGAACAAAGTTGGGAAATATTGCAAAATTTACTTCCAAAGAAGATTATGTGTTGCCGAAACATTGCAACTTTTAAATAGAATTTCGGTCGAAATAACGAACAAACTGCAGCTGATGCACACCAGTTTGTGAAGAAGTTTATCAGACTGGTTTGCTGATTGATAACCGAACATATTTCCGTGTGCATCCTGTACACTATACGGAAAATATTGGAGCAGTTGTCTTAAGTCTGCGCCTAAGTCCGAGATCTGCCAAAGAACTTAGAAACTGAACATCCGTCACACTAGCCTCATGAAAATTTTGCATAAGGATCTCGGATTACTCGCTTACAAAGTCCAATTGACTCAGTAGTTGAAGTAAAATGGCCACCTGGTTCGTTATCGATTCTCTACGAGGCTTAGAGCAACTCGAAATTAATGTCAATTTTGCCCAAAAAATCATCTTTTCAGATGAGGCGCATTTCCACCTCGGCAGCTACGTAAACAAGCAAAAGTTCCGTATTTGGAACTCGAAAAAATCCACACGTAGCCATCGAGAGGCCAGTGCATCACCCAACGTGTGACTGTTTGGTGTGGATTTTGAAGTGGCGGTATAATTGAACCATTGGAAAAAACCTTATAGTGCATTCAAGGCATTTTTCATGACCATAAATTGAGGGTTTGGACATCTTGAATACTAGAGCAGTGCTTGGTAGCTTGGTGTTGATCCCAAAATGACTTATTTCGTTTCTTGATTTATGATCAGGTGACTGCTATAGTTTTTTGTAGATATTGTGATGAAAAAATCGTAGTTAACTTCAATGATATTCTGTTCTTGCAGTGAAATGAATGGATATATACGAGTACCTTCTGATCAAGTCAGTGATTGTTGTGTTCCACGAATTTCGCAATGTCAAATTTAATTTAGCAAAAACTTTGCCAGAAATGTTGTCTTTCTAACAAAATATCATGTGCGGAAGCATTGAAAGTGTTTACGCTAGCCTACGGGAACTCGATAATGTCGAAAACACAACCGTACGAGTGGTACAAAGACTTTTAAGCTTTCCGTACTGTGGTTGATGATTTGCCATGTTTTGGTCGTCCATCCACCAGTATGACTGACGTAAATATCGAAGAAGTGTCTCGTTCGGATCAGCAAAGAGCGTTTTGCTCGATGTTTTGGGTATGAGACAAGTAGAAGCGGGGCTTGTACCGAGAGTGCTGAATTTGTTGCAGAAACAGCATCGCATTGATGTCGCTAAAGAAATGCTTTCTGCTTTCTCGATACAAAATTAAGGCTTTGTTTACCGTTTTCATTACTTGCCGTGGTATGGTCCACTCCGATTTTTTTCCAGCAGGACAGACAGTAAATAAGGAGAGTAACATGAGCATACTAGGGTATTTAAGTGAAATAGCTCGTCGCAAGAAGCCACATTTGTGAAGAGACAACTTGTGGGTTTTTCACCACGACAACGCACCGGCTCACCCATCTCATCTTGTACGCTATTATTTGATCAAACACAACGTAAATACCATTCTGCAAGCTCCGTATTCACCTGACATGGCTCCTTGTGACTATTCTATTCCATTCCCACCACTCAAATTTCTTCTTGGCGAAAAGCGTTTTGAGACGATAAAGGCGATAAAGGAGAATTCGCAGAAGAAGCTATAAAAAGTGTTTTAAAAATTGGAGGAAGCGTTGAAATATGTTTATCATGTAAGTATACGAAAATTTTCCAAAGTCAGTTTGCGCTCCACCCCAACAACAGACAAAATCTTCATCTTAATCTGGAAGTCCAGTATCATCAACCTCATGAATAACAAGTAAATTAGTTAAACACCTTTGTCAAACTATGCACAATTTCGAGCAATCTGTAAACAAGATGACGGCCGCCATTGTCATCTCGTATTTTTTCTGTAAGCCAGAAACCAAAGGATGATTGATTTTCTTTCCTACTTCCCAACTGCAATCATTCTAGTAATCCTATTCTAAACTTGTCGAAGTTTTTATCGATTTTTTTTTTGGATTCAACTCGAGAGAAAACCATTCAGTAGAAGCTTTTTGCTACCGTGGGATATTCAAAAGTCTGACTTGCAGCAAATGCATTGTGCACTTATAAAAAATGATTGTAAGACAATGGATTAGGTGAAGCTTTCGAACTAGAAGTGCAGGGTGTCAAGTCGAAAATTCATATCGGTAGATAATAGATTAAATAATGGTATGCTATGTAGAACATCGCAAGCAATATATGTATGTAGAACGAGGTAATTATATCTGATATCATCTTGATATAAGAGTATTTAGATAATAACATGAAACTATGAGAATCACGAAGAAGGAATATTTGTTCCTTTGACAATTTCGTTGACTTGCAAGACATTTCACGGTCGTCATGACGCCCTTAGTGCGCTGACTTAGTTTTCGTAATTGACCGAGTATTGAAAGACAATGTCTAAATTATTCTGTCAAGTTGCCGGAACAATATTCGGATTTTGCAAATTTCGGGCACTCTTTTAGATCGACCATGCCCGTTAACCTCATGTACTCGTAGTTCTGATTGAACCAGAGTGATGAAGAGTATAGTAATTGCTATCAGGAAAAATTCAGGGCACATTTAAAAGCTAATTTGTAGTCAGAGTATGGTCTCGAAAAACGTTCTGAAATAGCATCTTGCGAAAGTGAAAGTGGGTAAACAATTACCAATTACATTTAGAGACATATTGCATAAGAAGCTCGGTAGACCACCTGGTAGTGGCATCGGCTCATAAAGTGGGGGTCGTGGGTTCGATTCCCGAAAATTTAAAGTGACTTTTTATTTTTAAAAATAAATAAAATAAAACAAAATAAAACAATATACAGTCAGATTCGACGGAAGATGAGTGACGAGGAGCGGACCGCTATTCCAATAGCGGGACCAGCAGATGACGCAGTGTCATCCGATGACCAGGCCATAATATCGACCCGCAACATAACTGACAATGCAGATGTTATGACTAAAAGGAGGAGGAAGCAAAGGCCAACTCCTAACTTGGTGAAGCGCCCTTCCCTATCAGCATCTACTGAAAAGCTGCCTGGTAGAGCAAGGGAAGAGGCGCCAACAACATCGGCGAAGGCAGCCGTACAACAACAAAAAAGACACGAGAAATATAATAATGAAATCCCATATGTGTCAGACGGTGGAGAAGGCCACTACATGGGTGGCAATAATACATTCGGTACGCTGGCAGCCTCAGAGTCAGAAGACGAAGAGGATGAAATGAATGCAATAAACAGCAGCATTAAAGAGCTGCAGCGAAGAGTTCTTGCCATTAAAGCGAAACAAATGGCAAGGAGGGAGAAAGAAAGTAGAAGCGATCAACTGCAGCAAGGAAAAGAGACCGACGAGCCAAAATGCCGGCAACAACAACAAAGCTCAAATCAAAAGCAGCAGCCTAAGACAGAGCTTAAACAACAAAAACATAAGCAACCAAATAAGGAGCAGCAGAAACAGCAACAAACACAATACCAACTGCAGCAGCAGAAACAACAGCAGCAAAAACAACAACAACAGCAGCAGCAACAACAACAACAACAGCAGAA
Organism: Volucella inflata; assembly: GCA_928272305.1. NCBI lineage: Eukaryota > Metazoa > Arthropoda > Insecta > Diptera > Syrphidae > Volucella > Volucella inflata. Next base: position 23,007,958 of record OV743716.1, on the reverse strand, counting down.
GCAGAAACAAAGGGTTCCACCGATAAACACATACAAAGTGGAACTCAAGGATACAATAGAATTATGTAAGTCGGCCATAGGCTGTAATTTTTTCATTAAAAGATTAAGTGTAGATAGGCACGCGATCCACTGTAACACAGTGGAACGCTATAATAAAATAAAAAACTTGTTAAGGGATTCGACGACGGAGTTCTTCTCCTTCACCCCGAAGGGGGAAAAGCTGCAAGCTATGCTGCTGAGGGGGTTAGAACCGTCTACTAGTCCGGAGGAGCTCCTCGCACTGCTCAAATAGAAAGAGTCCGAAGAGCTCAAGTTCGTAGGGGTCAAGCCCTTCACCACAGCCAGAGCCAAAAGGGAGAAACGAAAGCTACCGTTCTTCCTGGTTCAGCTCAGTCCCGAAAGCCGTCTGGATAGTCTTAGGAGTATCAATGTCCTAGACTACCAGGTGGTTCACTGGGAAAAAGTAAAAAGGCACGAAAACATTTTGCAATGTGTTCGCTGCCAAAGGTTCGGGCATGCCGCGTCGAACTGCGAAATGCAGCCTCGATGCGTTAAGTGCGGTAAGAACCACAAGTCTGAAGAATGCGCTCTAGGTAAGGATGGAGCGTCAGAAAAAAGCCAACTCTCTTGTGTTTTATGTAAGAACACGGGACACACCGCAAACTATCGGGGTTGTCCTAAGTTCCAATACATAAAAAGAGTAAATCTGGCTCGACAGCAAAAGGTGGAAGTAAAGCGTCCACTTGTTCTACCACAAACACCAGCCGTTACTCCCCAGGTTACCTACGCCCAAATGGCGGCAGGTAGGGGAAATACGGCACAGCAAGCGAAGGTTGCTTCTCAGGCCCCAGCGCCTAGAGCACCGGAACCGGCAAATGACATGCTAGCTATCTTGCTCTCTATCCAGGGGCAGATGGCTCAGCTGCAACGTCAAATTACCGAGCAAGCTACGCGGGTAGATCAAATATACGCGTTGCTGCCGAGCCTAACGCACCTTCAGTCGTAATGGGTACGTACATGGCGGAGCAAACGCTGAAGGTCCTTGCAGTGAATGTTAATTCACTGATTAAAGACCAAGCCCCTGATGTGCTTTTGGTTAGCGAAACTAAGCTAACTAAAAGACACAAAATGAGGCACAGAAGGTATAAAATTATGCGTAGAAATCGACCCAACTCCATGCAAGGAGGAGGCGTTGCTATCTTCGTAAGAAAAGGTATACGTTTTAAAAGAATATACAGTCGTGTAGTGCGTAGGTTTCAGGTGCTAGAAGCATGCATCATGTATATCCCTCTCCGCAGTGGAAAGCGGTTATACATGGTGTCTGTTTATACGCCTAAGCCTACTCAATCCACCCAATTCATCTCAGAGCTCGAGACACTTTTTCAATTCCTGAGACTGGAATTGGAGGAAAACTATTTCATTATCGGCGGAGATTTCAACGCCAAACACAGCGATTGGGGAAATAATACACCAAACACTAGAGGGAACCCGCTATTCAATTGGTGGGGTCAGCACAGTGTGATGTACCGACTCGGCCTAAAGGCGACGGATAGTCAGTCGTTTCCTAGACACGGCTCCTATTTGGATCTCCTGCTGTTTGACACACGAATACAACTGTATGGTTAGAGGGACTCTTCTACAAGTTGGACAGACTGGGCATTAGTAAACCACTGCTGTATATTCTTTTCAATATGCTCACAGATAGACAGTTCATCGTGAAAAATGGCGATGTGACTTCTACTGGTACATTCAACATTAAAAACGGTGCGGTCAATTCGTCAATCCTTTTCAACATTTACACAAGCGATCTGATAGGTTCACTTCACCATGCCATAGCGTACGCAGACGACTTAATCGCGTACAGATCAGGTCCAAAGATTGAGGTTATAAACATTCTTTTGCAACGTGACTTCGATAAAATTAAACAATATTCCGACGACTGGAAGTTGAAGATCAACTTTCAGAGGACGCCTTTGTCTGGGGCCTCTGCGGATACCAGAAAGAATTGGCGAAAGTTTCAGATCGTTGGACAACACGGGCAGCCACTTGTTTGTCGAAATGTAGTTAGATACCTCGGGATCTGGCTAGATCAATATCTGTATTTTAACAAACATATAGATGTTGCTCTGGCCAGAGCCAAAGGTGCTTTTGCCCTTACAAAGAGACTGTTTTATAACAGGCAACTCGATGCGAGGGTAAAGGTGATCTGCTACATGGCCCTTATTCGGCCTATGCTTACATTTGGTTGTCCCGTGGGGTTCAACGTGAGAGCAAGTCTTTTGGAAAAGATTCGGGTGTTTGAGAGGGCTTGCCTTAGGGCTTGTCTTCGCTTATACAGAACACCAGAGTCGGAGTACATAAAATTCTATCCTAATGAGATCTTGTACAATAGGGCGAACCTAATACGAGTGGACAATTTTGTTATTAAGTTGATTCGAAGGCACATTGCAAGAGCAATGACCTCGTCGAACAACCTGATCTCTGGGGCTTACTACCCCAATTATATGTATCACGAGAGAGTTCGCTTTGACGGCTTTATTCCTCCAGAAGCGTTCCTCTACCTCGACAAACAAGGTCTGATCCAGGATAGATTAGCGGTGCCGTTAATCTTCCACGTCGCTCGAACAGCTGCGGACAGGCGACTCAACTAAGACAGAGACGTCGCACACGGCAGTGCGGGATCGCGACATGAGGGATGTTGCTCGGCAGCACCAACAATTTTGGTGGCTTGCAGAAGAAGGGGAAGCTTCATTGTCGAATCTCTCCAATACTAGATAGCTTCGTTAGGAAGCAGAGCGGGTCTGCCTATTATTTAGTCTTGGCCGGCTTACATAGATTTACGTAGGATTAAGGTAGATTTAAGAACAAAAATTATGAAAACACAAAAAAAATATTAAAAAAATAAAAAAATATTTAAAAAAAAAAAAAAACTTTGAGATGGGTACCCTTCCGGTAGTTTTTCTTAAACAAAAAAAAAAAAAGAAATAATACTTGTTCAATAAGATAGATTAAGTAGGCTAAGTAGGTTAAGTAGCTAAGTAGGTTATTTAGATTAAGAATTATTTTTAGGTATTTTTTAAGTTTTATCTTAAGATTTAATATAATAGAAAAGTCCGTATACTAAGTTTTTTTCAAATAAAATTAATTTTCTTAGTTTAAGCTTGAATTAATGTAAAAATTAAAATATGTTGTAAGGATCGTCGAAAGACATTTAGACTAAGCTATGTTTAACCTAGAGTGCCCGCATGGGGCCAGTAAGTTACAATAAAATAGTTTAAAGTTATTTAAGCTAATTTTTAAGCGTTTTTTTGTATAGTTTGTAAGAATCAATGAATTAATTAAATAAAAATGCATTTAAAAAAAAAAATAAAAAAAAATGAAGCTATAGACTCTATCAGGGGTATGATGTCGGGGAGATCAATTCAAAAATCGGTAAGAAAAACATCTTCGGCGGACTAGTAAGAAAGCACAGCCTCCACGACGGCTAATCGATTTTGGCGTAATACAATGATATTTAAGTAGCACCGCTAACCAAATTGACCATGATCGATGAAGCATGAAGCTTCAGATATTCTGAATGTGCTTAGACATTAGCTTAGATCACCACCGCCGAAAAAGAGGCCTTGGTACGACGATGAGTGCGTACGCTGAAACACACCTGCACACCTGTGAATGCTGCAGCGCAAAACAGGGGCAGCGAGGAATAGGTACCGAGCCAGAAGAAAAAGATGTTTCGTGAAATGAAAATGGTCTACGCAGTATCCCAGCTCAAGGATATCGAAGAGCTCTTCGATGGAAACAACATCCGGATATTTTTTAGAAAAGCTAAACGACTGGCAGCTGTCATCCAACCCGGAACGCAGACTTTTCGAAACAGTGAGGGTGACCTAGTCATCAAAGCGCAGGAAAAAGCTCCACTTTCCGCAGCTACGCAATAGGTATCAAGTAGAGTGATTGACACACCAAGATAAAATCCCATATTTAGCCAATGCAGGAGTCTCCACCACCCACACCAGTATAGAACACAAAATTGGAAACAACAAGGTCGCCGTGATGAACTAATGGTCTGGTAGAGGAGCTTTTTAAACATTAAGGTGATGTTTTGGTAAGACTTATACACGAAATCATCTACCAGGTATGGTAGGATGAAGCTATACCGACCTCTCAGCTCCATGTAACCCACCTTCAAGAGAGTCGAGTCTATGTCTAGCGAGAACTATCTAGACTAATTGTAGCATATAAGATCGTATCTTATGTAGTTTTAAACTCTTAAACGTTTCTGCAACACACTAATCGGGACATTCCAGTTTGGTTTTCGACCCTGCAGATCGACAATCGACCAAATTTTTGCATTTAGGCAAATCTTGGCAAAGATCAACGAATTTCAAGTCGATACCCACCATCTTTTTATCGACTTCGAAACAGCATATGACAACATTCACCGTCTTGAACTCTGTATGGCGATGGTCGAATTCGGGATCCCAGCAAAAGTGATGAAGCCACTTCTCGTGACGCCTGCAAATAGACGGTGCAATGGGGCAGTTTGAAAACAGTTCCTTCAGATTTTGGCAAAAAGATTGACTGTGACTTATTCTAGAAGAGGTAGTGCGTAAAGTAGGTAGGTGCTAACTTCAACAAATCTCTCCAGCAGCTGGAATACACAGGCGACATCGACACCTGCGGTCGCTCCCAATTCGCCATCATAGAGGTTTTTTCGGCATTCGGCTTAGTGCTAAGTGAGGACAAAACTAAATATATGTTGTCAACCAACAATGAAGCATCTGCATACCGCCTACATACCGTTGACAACAGCAACTTCAAAGTGGTTAAAGGGTTTACACTGAAGTGAAAGAACCTCACCCTTGCAAACCGCTGCTAATTCGATACATATAAATTCCTTGTCGAATATGCGAGTAAGGCGAATTAAGCATACGATTCATCCACAAACTAGGTGAACTGTACTGAGATATGAATTTAATCCAAATCGACTGAATGGACAATAACACTCCAGCAAAGAGGGCCTTCAAATCACGGCTTCAACGTTCGAAACGACAAGGGTGAAAGTAATCGCAAATACCGTCGAGCTTGGTCTAGACAAATAAAAATAGTGTGCCCGCGATCAAAGAAAGTGGAGAGCCCTATCTCTGGCAGAGAATCTTTACTGGACTGGGCTTTGGCCGTAAAGTTATGTGAGTAAGCTGTGTCGGGCTAAATATGGTAAAAGTCAATTTACCTTGAATTGAAACTTTGGATAAATTTGAAAGATTCAGTTTTGAAAATTGCATTAACCGACATTTGTTTGTGAGTAACGTCCACTTCCAACCCCTTTGTAGATAATGCCTTCACCGGGTCTACAACATCTGACCAAGAATTGGCAGAGTTCCATGACGAGCTTAGATCTAGATGGTCTTCCTTTTAGTTGGACCAAAACGTTACATAATTGAATAAACCGTCATTTTAATTATTTTCCTTTCAGTAACTGTTCAAAATGTCGCAGCCAACTGAAGGATTGCTCGCTGTTCAAAAGTACATTTTTTACTTCCTATTTTCGTTAAAATTTCCCAACATGTCAGAAAAAACTTCAAAGCCTGTTACCTTTGTGTGGGAATGCTTTTCATGGATCTCCGTTTTCCTACCACTTCACATGACCATTTGCATTATGAAGACGGTCATTGACAGATTCTGGATAGACAGTATTATCACCTTAATAGAAGTTGGTGTTGAAGGAGCTTGGTTCTTCTTTAGTTTTCTCAGTCTGGTGCACTACAAAAGTCACGAGAAAGATCTTGCCAATATGATGGATGAGATTGAAAAAACCTTTAAATGGAGATCACCTAGAGGTATACAAACTTTAACCTTTGTATCTCTTGAAATATAAAAAAATATTTGCTTTCATTTTGTAGGAAAAACATACGTCGATATGGAAAGAGTCAGTAAGTTTGCAAAGTATGCGTCGCTGTTGTGGCAACTTGCTCCTACATCTTCTGTCATATTTTCGATAGTTAAGAAATTATTTGCACATCCAATAGGGCTCCCTGCACCCTCATGGTATCCCATCAATCGAAATGTAAGTACAAAATGAAAATGTATCATTTAATACTGTAACTTCTTGGAACTACCTCAGAATCCCTATCAATTTGTATTGGCATTCCTGCTGCAATCCTGGGCCAAAATGGTAATGGTGACTAGCTTTGCAAGTGGCAGTTCTTTCTATATATCCTTTAGCATACTCTGCTGTGGACAATTTAATATACTTCGATGTGGACTCAAGAATCTCATATATACGAGTGGAGTTTATGAAAGGTACCTATTGCCTCTAGATACCACTTTATTTTGAAGACAAGTTTTTTTCCCAACAGATTCCCACAAACTAAGCTCAATGAAGCCGTCAATTCTGAGCACATAGGTGAATATGTACTCACCCATGAAATTGAAGAAACTCCTCCAATTCATCCAAAAATTACCAACTGCACGGTGGTGACAAACAGTCGCAATTTGTGTCCTGAAGAAATTATGCGACTTCGAGAAGCTCTCAAGGATTGTGTCAAACATCATCTTGCAATCGTGAAAATTTGTGGACTTGTGGAAGGTTTTTTAAATGTATTTTCCTTTTTACGTGTCGCCGAGATGACGTTGCAAATATGTTTCTTAGCTTTCATGTACACAAAGACTTCTGCGGTAAGTTCAGATGAGATTTGAGGGAAAGATTTTTCTAAATCCATTTTTCATTGCAGTTAATTCCTTTGATTTTTATTTTGTTGACATTTGTGGATCTTTTCCTTATAACATATCCAGCAGAGCATATCCAGGCACAAAGTAACTCAGTTGGTACATCACTCATGTTGGGTCCATGGTATTTAGTGTCAAAGTACTTTCACAAGGACTTCATTATCATCATGGCATACTCTATGCGTCCGATTACGTTTACAGCCGCAAAAATTGTGAAGTTAAATGCGGAACGATTTAGAGCGGTAAGTTAAAGCAGTATCAGGAGACTCCCTTCAGAAATGGAGTCGATCTTGATTTCCCATGTGGCGAAAGTTACTGTCTCCCTTTTACCTGTATTTGTCTACCCCTACCTGCCTCTCCTATTGGCTTTAGGTTCTCCATTCACTGGATGCCCACTTCTCAGGTCCTGATTAAAACAACTCTTATTCATGGCCCCTAAAATGGCAAGGGCATGCTCGCCCAGTAGCTATATATGAAAACTAGCCTCACCGCCATAAGGCTTACAACCCTATACGGAAGAGGTTAAGGAGATGTGACAAGCCGACTAATTGTCTCAGATATACTCGGAAATGGATGCACTGTTAACGACCCTTGTGGAATAATCGGGCTATTGATTGGCCACGGTATATAACATAAGTCTACAATACGAAAATGGCCCTGAGACTTATAGGAGACTATAAGACAATGCTCAACCTGTAGGAAAGGTAAAACAGTTCGTAATAATAGCCTACACGACACCACGTCTGGCATGGAACTAAAGCTCTTTGATCTTCCGGCGTGACAAAATATGACACCAGCAAGCAAACAGCTTCCTCGTCCAAATATAGTACACATTGAAATATGGCGGTCTCCGGATCTTGAAACGATAAATCAAACAGTGTGACTGTGACTTTACTGCGACTGCGAAAAGTTTCAAAGCCGGCAGCAAAGCGAAAGTAAAAACAGAAAAACGAACGAACGACTGTTCCTTTGCTGCGAAGTGGCAGCTTAACGAAAATAAAATTAACTGAACTGTTGCTGTGCTGTGAAGATCTTCGCAGCAAAAAGAGCAGCAACAGCAAAAGAGCTCGAATTTCAACTGTTGCTTTTGCTGTCGCTTTGTTTTCGCTTAACTCAGCTTCTAAAAATAAGAAGAGTAATCAATATGAATTTGATATTGTGTTGCGTAGCACCATTGTTAAATCATTTAAAACAATAAAATAAAGGAGACAAACCGAACACGACCAAACAATAGAAGAAAGAATATGAAACTGTGCTGTGCTGCGCTGCACTGTTCGTACCTGCATCGGCAGTTAAAGCATACGAAGAGCAGCGAACATTTGAAACTGTTCTTTGACTGTACGATATTTTGAAATCAAAGTAACAGAACAGCAAACTGAAACGAACGGCAAATCAAAGCAATAAAAGTTTAAAAACAAAAGAATTGTTTCCGCAGCACAGCTGATTTTTTTTAGTGCTGTTGCTGTTATGCTGGCAGTTTTTCAAACTCTGAAATCAAATTGATCGCAAAGCAAATACACATAAGGCATCCCTTAGGAATTCTGGGCGTCCGAATGTTCCGCGCAGCCAAAATTGACTCGGATCATCACCTTGTTCCCAAGCACCACAACAAAGAAGAACAGAAAACTAAATTCGTAAGAGACCGGCAGTGTTTCCTGTGCCGCTAGGAACAAGTACTGAGGACCAGTGCTATCAGAGATGCCGCAATCGATCTGCTGGGTTTCACCGGATCACCACCAAGGAAGCACTTGTTTATTGAAGAATGTCAGCAAGCACATGCATATGAATAAGAAGCTTAAAAAGTGGCGCTGCAACGAATGACGGGAGCCGCTTGTACCCTTCGAGCAGAAAAAACGGAAAGAACATCGGCTTCTAAAGAAGACGAAAAAAAGCAAGAGAAGCGTGCGATCGAAGATATTGAGAGGTTGAGAGGTTGTCCTCTAACAGTTACATAAGGACGTTTTGCCAACAGCTAAAGAGAACGTGTAAGGGCTCCCACCAACTCATTTTCCAAATCTGGTCAAAAGAGTGTAAGCCTGATGACAAAAATCTTAGTATCACAAAAACGGAGACCCCCTCAACTGCGCCAATTGAAGAGGCATAGGTAAATCTTCTTAACGTCGCATACAAGATTTCACCTGCCATATTTTTTGAACGTCTAAAACTCTTCGCCAACAACCTGATTAACTCCCATTAGTGCGGTCTACAATCGACTAAATTTTCACACTCCGGCAAATTCTGGAACTCACCACAGCTTTTTATCGATTTTAAGGCCACAGATGGAAGCATTTATACAGAGAAGAGAAAATGATGTTTGAGAATGCTCAGACCTTTGTTGTCAAAGAGTTTATAGCCAACGGGGAACTTACAAGTGATTTGTTGGCACAAATTTCAAGAGTCTGTGCTCCGGAACACCGGTGCGTTCCATAGTATTGAAACGAAATCCACCAAAATAGTTTTAGGGGTAAATGAAGGCAAAAGTGAAGTGTATGCTTACAACAAGAAGGGACATACACCATCCACGAACCCCACAGTTTGCAGTCTTGATTTCAACGTTATAAGGGACTATGTGTACGTTGGGTCTGCCAAATAGAAGACCTAGTCCCTATTGGCAAAAAACTGGGATACTCTTTGTCATAAACTGCTCTTGAAGCGATTTTTTAACCTGCGAAATCGTTCGCAGGAACAGGTGGTAATCACTTAGCGCCAGGTCCAGACTATAACATGGATGCTCCCGGAATTTTTGGGGAGTCACTATCGACATGTGTGACCTGGCGTTGAATTGGCCAAAGCTCGTCGCTTCTGGACCATTGCTGCCTTTAGACGGTGCGGTTGATAAATCTGGTCCGGATTAAGAGTTTTGCCTTAGGGGAGTAGATGATTCCCTCCTAATCCCACCAAACACAGAGCAAAACGTTCCTGGCCGTCAATCCTTGCTTGGCCACCGTTGGCGCCGACTCACCGCGATTCGACCACGACCGATTTCGCTTGAAGTTATCGTATGTGATCATCACCAGTTACCATCCGCATCAGAAATGGGACCATCTTCTTGCGATTCAATAGCGATTCGTAGTTGAAAATCCGGTCCATGAGGTTTTTATAGGGCAACTCGTGTGGCATCCATACATCGAGCTTCTTTTCAAATGGTTCCAAACAGTTTTTTATGCAATTTTTAGCTGCTGGGCACTCGAAACCGTGTTCATATGATAGTCAGACTCGACGATTTCCATGATTTTATTCACATTTTCGACAATTGGCCTTCCAGATCGTGGTGCATCTTTGACATCGAAATTACCGATTGCTTGCGACAGTATCTGGAAAATGAACACAATTCACACTATCAGCCGCCTGGCTTGATTTTTGCCTTTATCGAAGAACAACTGTAAAATATGGAGTATTTTCTTTTTGCTGATGTCCATCTTTGACGCGCGCCCAAACGAAACGGATCCAACCAATCACAAAACTGTCAGAGAAGTTTTTTTTAGCACGTAATCTTAACTCGAGATGCAGATTACTAAAGCCATCTACTGGAAAAATAATGGAAGAATAATGGCTGAAAAAATCGATTTTTTGTTTTTTGCACAAATTGATTCCTTAACATGTGTAGAAAATTGTGGTGAAGTGATTTTTTAAAATAAGAGGTCAATTTAAAGATAGAGCAGTTAGAAGAAGCAGATATTCGGAGCGCTAAGTTGAGTATTTGGAACTTTGAACACGTTTCTCTCAAAACTGTGGTTTTCAAACTTTCCTAGATCATATCTCGAGAACGGTTAGACGAATTCACTTCAAATTAATAGGGTAAACTCAACTTGTAGACGAACAGAGTGACCTTGAATCATACTTAAATTCTGAATATTTCTATTTTTTTCGTAACGAAAACATGAAAAAAAAAATCATGAAATGAAAACCAATTTTCAATAGTTTCAAATGATTCTTCTTCACTCGACGCCTTAAAGCTTACAGATTAAAACGCTGTTTCCTTTTTTTCCTTCACATAAGCCAATCAGCCGAAATCGTTGAGGAAGTGAGTGTCCTTTATTTAAGGGGGTTGTCTTTGGAGTAGTACAACTTACTTTCTAATGCAAATTTTTACTTGAAATTTATTTTACACATTACATAATTTAGAAAAGATATCTTTTCATTAGACGTCAAAAACATTTCTCAAAAAATGGTTAAAAAACAGGCCGTCATACGGGGGAACCCCATTAAGTTACACAAAGTGCATCCATGAATTTTTCCAGTCCCCTATCTTAATGGTAGTTCCGCTCAAGCTTCATGTCGATGTGGGTGGTCTCGCTGTGTTAACTGATATTTAAAAAAAATAAAAATAAAAGGGTAATGGTCAGTTTGGCACAATTGTAAAGTCCTTGTTTACCATATCTCTAAATACTTTAAAGTAACTTACCATAAGTCAAATATCTGCCACGAAAACATTAGAAATTCTGCCTCATCCTACATCCCATTGTCATTTACAATGACATTCCAGCTGTCAGCTCTTCGTACAAAGCCAATATTCTGGCTGCACACTTTGCGCCCAGCTCAACGCTTCCAGATTGCGCTATGTCCCCGCATACACTTGAGTGCTTCGGATATTCAATGGGACGAATCCACTCGTGTAGTAGCAAGACTACTTAAAGTTCTTAACGCTCACAAATCCGCTGGTCCCTTCCTCTGAAGAGGTGTTCTTCTAGGCTGGCAAAACCACTGCGTAAGCTTTTCCATCAATCCTTCTCTTTAGCACTCTTTCCGAGCAGATGGAAAACAGCATTTGTCCAGCCCGTCCCTAAAAAAGCGCATCTTCTTCGATCTCCTCTTACAGACCCATTGCACTTACGTCCCTCCTTTCCAAGGTCATGGAAACGCTGATAAATCGTCAGCTCATGAAATATCTCGCAACACGAAAACTTCCTAGTGACCGGCAGTACAGCTTGCGTAGCAACAGATCCGCTGGTGATTTGATGGCATGTCTCACTGAAAGTGGAAGCAAAGTCTACATCTATCTGGCGAAAGCAAGATAGTTGTACCTGATATTTCTAAGGCACTTGACAGAGTTTGGCATCAGGCTCTTTTGTTGAAAATGCGTGCATTTGGGATCGACGACTCTCTTCTTCAATGGATTAGAAATTACCTTTCGGAGCGTTCAGTTCAAGTTGTCTTGGATGGTTTCAAGTCTGATATTCACAAAATAAATGCTGGTGTGCCCCATGGCTCTGTTCTGTCTTCGGCACTCTTTTTAATTTTTTTTAAATGATATCTTGTCTGCTGCTTCTAATCCAATTTACTCCTTTGCTGATGACAGTACTCTCTGCTTGTCATATTCGTTTCCGAACTCACGGCCCTGCTCTTCGGCTGTAGGACGGGACCGGCAGCGTATGTTAAGCTCATTCAATTCTGATATAAACAGCATAACCAATTGGGGAACTACCAACAGAGTGGAATTTAGTGCTTCCAAAACACAATGTTGTCTGCTGTCGTTATCCATGAATGACACTTGCATAGTTGAAACCGAAAAACTTTTCATTCTCGGTATGTGTGTCAATGACAATTTACGTTGGAATGACCACATATTCGAAGCCGCCAAAAATGATGCGAAATTTCTAGGTTTCCTTAAGCGATGTAAGAAATTTTTCGCCACCCTTGATCTGGCTTCAATATACAAGGCTTTTATCCGCTCAAACTGGAGTAAAATGCTCACATCTGGTCAGGTGCTCCTAAGACTTCTTTGCACCTACTAGATAAAATTCAAAACCGTGCGTTAAAACTAATAGGTGATGCCAATATTACACAGTCGATTGATACCCTCGACCATCGACGTTATGTCTCCTGTCTCACCCTTTTCTATAGCTATTATCACCAGCAGTGCTCCTCAGAAATTGCCAGTAGCATTCCGCCCCTTCAAACCTACAACCGTAACACTCGTCTCGCTATGAATGCTCATCAGTACACCTTCAAGCCCACTTTCGGATGCACCCTGAAACATCCTGATTCTTTTCTAAGCCGAACAACTCGCTTATGGAATGCCCTGCCGAGCTCTTCATTTCCTAGTCATTACAACCTCCAAACATTCAAGACCAACGTACATCGGTACCTCTCTTTCCTTTCTCCCTAACTTTCCATCGCAAGCGCTGTATGCAATCATTTTAAGGGTACTAACAACCCCGCGCTAATTATAAAAAAAAAAACATAATTGTCATACTATTTGATTATTCTCCAGGACGTTAACCGCACTCTTCTCTATTTACAGGTTATAACAACTGCCTTTTCGTACTACACATTACTGTCAAGTTTTGACACCAGCAAATAATTGTCATACGAAAGCAAATTAAATGGAAACTCCAGGAATAGGATTCATTAGAGGCGATTTTGGAGAGACCTGGAAGTAACTTAAGATAGAATCCGCATTAAATCGGGTCGATAAAGAATAATTTCACTTACATAATTTGTTTAAATAAATTTGACATAAATTTTAACAATTTAAAAATGTTGTTTTGTTTTGAAAAATATTATAAATTCATTTTGCCACCAGAAAAAGATGCCAACCAATTTATGTACATGCTTTGATAAATGTAATGTGTATTTTTTAAGCTACTTCTAACTTTGATTTGAACAAAACATGAAATTTCATTTAATAGTAATTTATTTAACATTCTGCAACGCTGGAATTGATGCATATCAACCGAGAGACAAAGTTTTCGATCACTTTTTCAAGCATTTATGACCGTATGTCCTTAATAAAACAAATAATGTTGGCTTCCAATGTGTTGATGATTTTTTTGGCTTTAATTCTTGAGGACCTCAGCCAAATTAGCGTGCGAAACTGGAGGCAGCTAGCCAGGGATCGAGCTGGCTGGAGAAGCTTGTTGAATGAGGCCCAGGTCCACTCCGGACTGTATCGCCACTTAAAGTCAGTAATTCATGTACGAGCTAGATCTTGCAAGCTTTTCAATCCAAATCCTTGCAGAAAATTGTCCATAAAGTAGACGGACAAGGACCAAGCTGTCAAATGACATGAAATCAATAAATATTCTCCTGAGAGAGCCCAGTTCTTATGCGTTTCTGTGCCACTGCATCTTCTTGAGATGATTTTCTGTAAAAACTGTAAACAATGTGTAATGCTTGGTACCACAAATCTGGTAAAAAATTCCTAACATTTGGTAACGTAGAAGCATGTATGTATCTTCACGACAAAATTGAAAAGTCTCCTAAACAAAAATGGTACTAACAATTTCCAATCTGAAAATTGGTTTGGTAGATGTATATACTCGTATCTAAAGTTAGAGGAGGGTTAAAAAAAACCATTTAGTCCCGTTTAGGATAATCGGACTACTTTTTTAGTCTAATTACGTTGTTGAGGAAGAATTCCAGACATTCAAAAACTATGTCAGATAAGAACTTGTATGCGACGTTCAGGAGACCTACATATATCTCTACATTTATGCCAGTTGAGGCGGTCTCATCTTTTGTGATCGGGTAAACGATTTCTAGCAGCTCTGAATACCTCGGTCGTTAAGGCATCAGGTTTCTTCTATACATGCTTCTTCACGGGACACGTTGTCTTTGCCTGTTGGTAAAGCTTTCGTTTGTTTTTAAAACAACGTCTCAATATCTTCGATTGCTCGCTTTTCGTGCTCCTTTTTGTCTTCTAGAGAATCCGATGTTCTTTCCACTTTTGCTCATAGAGCTCACGAGCTCATTGCAGCGCCAAACTAGAGATTTCTTGGTGGTGGTCGTCTGAATTCCGTCGTATCACATGCCCATTTGGCAACGATGTCATTTGTCCTTGCATAGTAGATGATGGCGGCATAGGAGTTGTTGAGAGATTTTGGGATACGTGTTCGTTGAAGGTTCTGAGAGACGGTAGTTCTTATTTGTTGTGGCGTGTGGGCAATCCGCACTTGTCCCTTGGCTGACACGAGATGGTCAACATTGGATGAACGGAACATTCGGGACTCTAGAATACTTGAGGCATGCACTACTTCTTTCGTAATTTGATCAATTCGAATTATGATCCGGAGACCGACATATCCCCATATGTACAATATATTGATGTGAGGAAACTGTGTGCTTGCTATTATGGGTACTTCATTCTGCCGCAAAGTCAATAAGCTTAAGTTCGTTGTCAGCCGTTATGTCGTGCAGGCTATGCTAACCAATTGTTAGGAGCTCGTGGAAAGATTCCTTGCTGGTGTTGCCCTTATCTTCTTAAAATGCATGTTAACCTTAAGTTAGTGAACTAAGCCTTGATGCGGATTTTCATAAGATGCCCGTTCACGTATGTTTAACTCAAAACTTCTATAAACGCCTTTCCTTTCCGAGCATTTCGCATGCAAATCTGAAATCGTTGTCCTTTAAGCGTTTGCTATACGATTGTGAGCCCTATGACGGTGTAGGCCAATATAATGCTACTGAGTCTTACCAAGACCGAATATCTGCATTGATATTTTTCTGGGACAACAAACCCAACTCCTAGCATCTACTTCGAAGGAGTCATCGTGCCAAAGGCTCAGTCGTTAAGCGCCAATGAAACTGTGGTACTCTGTAAGCTATATTTGTACGAGGGCGGGTAAATAAGTCCGTGACTTTTTGAATTTCTGACCTCTTTACTGAAACAGCAACACTGCTCCTGTCAACAGTCATCTGTCAGTTGACTCCTGTCAAAATTTAAACTTGCTGCGTCAGTTAGTTTGTGTTTGACAGCTATTTTTATCAGACTACTCACTAATTTGAGGAGAAAATGGAAAAAAGTGAATTTCGTGTGCTTATTAAGCATTATTTCTTGCGAAAAAAAACCATTACCGAGACCAAGGCTAAGCTTGATAAATACTATGGGGACTCTGCACCATCGATTTCAATGGTAAAAAAGTGGTTTACTGAATTTCGTTGTGGCCGTAAAAGCACTGAAGATGCCGAACGTCCTGGACGCCCAGTTGAGGTCTCTACACCCGAAACAATTGAAAAAATTCACGATATGGTGTTGGCCGACCGAAGATTGAAAGTGCGAGAGATTGTGGAAGCCGTAGGGATCTCGCATGGCTCAGTGGTTTCAATTTTGAATGATCACTTGGGCATGAGAAAGCTTTCCGCAAGATGGGTGCCGCGTTTGCTCACAGTCGACCACAAACGCAATCGTGTAACAACTTCACAGGAAGGTTTGGCGTTGTTTAATCGCAATATGGAGGAGTTTTTGCGCCGTTTTGTAACCGTGGACGAAACATGGATCCATCACAACACACCAGAGAACAAGCAACAGTCAAAACGGTGGGTTTCTAAGGGTGAATCGGCGCCAAAGAAGGCCAAGGTGGGTTTGTCAGCCAATAAAGTTATGGCGACTGTTTTTTGGGATGCACTCGGGATAATCCACATTGACTACCTTCAAAAGGGAAGAACAATCAATGGGGAATATTATGCCAACTTATTGGACCGATTCAATGACGATTTGAAAAAAAAACGACCTCATTTGGTTCTTTTCCACCAAGACAATGCAAGGGTGCACACATGTGCAGTTGCCATGGCAAAAATCCATGAATTGGGCTAAGAATTGCTCCCTCATCCACCCTCGACAAATCATTTTTTTTGGAAGGGATAAAAAAATTGGAGAAGCGTTGGACAAAGTGTATAGAGCTCAAGGGAGACTACGTTGAAAAATAAAATTATTTTTTTATCAAAAAATCTGTGTTTTAATCCAAAAGTCACGGACTTATTGACCCGCCCTCGTACATCCCAACACTCGTAAAAACCAAAACTGTGAGAGTACAATAGCGGACATTAGTTCTTATGCAGATAATTTCGCAATGACCTGTGTATCACAAAGTACCATAGTTGGTAAGATGTGCTTACAAAAGTGGGCGCATGCAGAAAAGTGCTTCCTTATAAGCCGTAGTACATTTATTATGCCTGATGTCCGTAATATTTTTGTCAATATCTTCGAAAAAACCAAAATTCCGATCACATTATTTCTCTGAAAATGTCCGTCTCTGTGCGGAATAAATAGGTTCTCTGTCTCCAATTCGCTCTATCTCTAGTTTTCGACCTTCTTTTCCAGAGAGAGACCCTCTGTCTTAAAATCGAATAGTAGTCTGTAAACGAAAGGCAGGCCTCATCAACAAAATAAACCTTTCGACGCCAAATACCATGGGTACTTGGGAACGCAACGGAACTTTGGATTATTTGGATTTTATTCGTAAGCTGCTATCAGTAAATTGTCGTTTTATAGGCTGTCATTGAATTTACCTGACACATATATGTCAACTATAAAAAAAAAAAATATATATATACGTAAAATAGTTAGAGGGCCATTCAAAATTTATTTATCAGATTAAGTCTCCTTACTCTAATATCTAAATAATAAATTTGTGAATAACAAGTATGTTTCTAAATTAATAAAATCAATTAAAACCGTTTATCAATCAATTAAAAATCGATTATCAACGATGCACGCACTTATCCAGCTAATCCTCTAGCACAAATCAAACATTTATTCAACGATCTCCATAGTCAAAGGGATTTTCTGTAATTCCTTTCAAGTTCATACACTTTCAATCGCATTGAACGGATGCACCCGCAGCAACGTGATAATTAATTTAAACTCGTAATTGAAATTCCTTGAAACAAATTACTACAAATATGTAAGTTAATCCCATTCAATATGTTGGAGATCAATTAAAATGCAATTAGGTACTCACAGGACATTCATTAACAAATGCATTCTAATCGGCAACGCACTACAAATTTGTGCGAAACACTTAAAAATGAATGAACTGCGAAGTAAAGGTAAAAGAAAACACTCAACTTTCGAAGCAATTTTCCAACAATTTACGGAATAAAGATGATGGCTGCAGTCATGTGAGGCTTCGATTATGAAAATCAACCAGAATTCTCTTGATCGCTTCCAGGATATGATCATATTAAATGAAAAAGTGAACAGCAGTTGTTTCTAAGGTACAGCTGCCAATATGTTCGGCAGAAATTGGTATCTATATTGTTTAAGTTATCTTCTAGCTTTATTAAACAGTGTTCCAACTTTTGTACCCCCAGACTCCTCTACATTCACTTTGTTCGCCCCCCTACAACCGATTATCAAGCTCATGTCTCCAGAGATGAGAGTATTCACCATGCGTCGTTTTCCTCAATTTGCTCTTCGAGATCTGCCACAGAGGGCTCCATTTTTCTTACCTTGCTTTCTAAGCACCTTAATCTTATTTATTTATGATACAAACCGATGAAGAGCAGAGGAACACAATTGTCCTTCAGGTTCTGTCTATTCAAGACTCTTACCCCCCTTACACTTATTTATTCACTTTAATGGCTTTACAGTCTTCGGCAAATAATAAAGCTCGATAATAGCCAGTGTGGATGTGTTGAAGGAAGATCGACGGTGGACGCTATCCAAAGCCTACGAATAATAATGGAAAAGCACCGAGATTCGTCTAAGGATTTACACATGGTATTTATCGACCTCGAGAAAGCATTCGATCGAGTGCCTAGAGATCTCATATGGTCCGCGCTGAGGTCTCAAAACGTACCGGAAACGTATGTTAGAATAATACAAGACATGTACGGAAACGTGAAAACTGCGGTTAAAAGCTCTGCCGGACTAACGAGAGAATTTCCAGTTAATATCGGAGTGCATCAAGGAAGCGTACTTAGCCCTTTCCTCTTTAACGTAGTATTCGACTATCTTTTAAAAGACTGCATGCGCGAAGCAAATGTAACGCCAATTCTCTTCGCTGACGACGCAGTTATACTTAGCGATAACGTCGAAGATTTACAGAACGCCTTAGATTCATGGAGAAATGCGCTAGAGAGAAACAGGTTTAAAATAAGTCGTTCAAAGATGGAGCATTTGACGTGCCCATTTGCGCATCCGTTGCGACCTGTTCCGGATATAATGTTAGACGGAATAGTTCTTCCGAAAAGCAGTATCTTTAAGTACTTAGGATCAATCGTTAACATGGAAGCGAAATGTGACGACGACGTAAACCACAGAGTTAGTGTGGGATGGAAGAAATGGCGGGAATGTTCTGGAATCTTTTGCGACCGAAAATTTCCACTTAAATTAAAGGGGAAACTCTACACCACGGTTGTTAGACCAGCTCTTATATACGGTTCACAGTGCTGGACAATGTACGAAGCGTTTAAAAACAAAATGACGGCAGCGGAAATGAAAATGTTAAGGATGTCTAGTGGAGTCACTAAACGCGATTACATTAGATCTACGCGTATAAGAGGAAGTCTACATATAAAGAATTCGGTAACCGAACAGCTTGAGGCGAATAGAATAAGTTGGTATTGCCACGTTCAAAGAAGATCTGCGGAAAATCCAGTTAAAAAGGCACTATCAACTACGGTCACTCCAACTGTAAGAAAACGAGGTCGGAAAAAGAATTCCTGGATTTCTCAGATGGCAAATGCGCAACAACGTCTGGGGTTAACCACTGAAGCGATCCAGGACCGAGCATTATGTAGACGCGTTCTGCGGTCTGCGACATTAGCCAACCCCATAAGCGGAGCAGCAGCGATGCAGTAAAAATGGGAAACTCGTTACGCATAAGTTCGTATAACGAGGAAAGGGTTAATAAAAGGATAAGAAGAAGAAGAAGTCTCGGGTCGATCAAGGTCTCATTTTGCAGCTGGCTCAAGTTGAGCGCACGAAGCTGACTGAGTTCCCCTTCTACTTTTTGACCCAAATTCAAGTCGAAAATTTTCAAAGTCGATGCGCAGCTGCTCATGCGTTTAAAGCGGCCTAGCCATTTTCTGAGTCTATGTCTAGTGTCCAAGGAAATTCGGTTGTGAAATACTTGGAAGATATTTTAAATAATAATAACGTTTTATAATTTCGAACCCTAGCCGAAATTTTACAATTTTTACAATTTTACGTAGCTTATGCTGGCCATACAAGACGAATATTTTCGTGCGATTTGTTCGGTCATATTTGGCCACACATGACGAACCGATTTGCGGAACATCACTTTTGCTGTAACTTTCAACAAGAAAATATGGAGAATGCACACGTGGATGATGCTTGCATTATTAACAATGTGTATATGCAAAAAGCGAAGGCAAGAACGCGAGAAACTTATATTGAATTGCTGAGTTTGGTGGGTCCAGTTATTGGAAAACAAATCACAGGAATGCGAGAAGCAATTACAGCAAACGAGAGACTGTCAGCAACTTTAAGATTCATCGTAACTGCACAAAGTTTCGAGGAACTAAAGTTTTAATATTTCGAAGAATTCTAAGTTTTGCTAAAACTTGCCATTTTTTATCTTCCGCTGATGTGGACGCAACAAAGTTTATTTAAAAAAGAAAATGTTTGCGAACAACACCACAAACGGCGAACATGCTGGAGAACAAATCCACAAATTTTGAAATTTTTCATTAACATTGGATCGGTTCGTCAAGAGCATCACAAACGTCGAACAAGACCATGAACACGAACAGATCGCACGAACATGTTCGTCGTGTATGGCCAGCTTTCGTGTGAGAAAAAAAAACATTTTCAAGTCTGCTTACCTTTAAAAGTCGATAGGAAAGAAAAGGAAAGATGCTAGGGATAAGCGTTTCTACATAAGGAATTTGTTTGATTGCCTTGAGTAAGCCTTGTAAGTTTGTGACCGTGAAAGTCACTACTACGATTGCAAAAGAGTTTCCCTACTCTAAATGGAATAGAGACTAAACTAAAGGAAAAAAAGAGAAACATAGTGACAAGAGACGACACTTTTGTTGTGTACACGACAACTGTTGCTTTTGTGAATCGTCGAATTTTGGTGACGGAAGAGCCGAGTTTTACCAGCAAAAAATATTTCCCACTATTATGCTTACCAATATACAAATTAATTTTCTTGATAAAGTCACTAGGTTAGGTTTCAAAGGGTGAGCCAACAGATGATGTAGATGTTGGATTTCAATTTTTGTCATTGTCATTGTCATGGATTGAAATAATACTTACTTACTTACTTTAGGTGGCGCTACAGTCCGGGGTGGACCTGGGCCTCAGTCAACAAACTTCTCCAGCCAGCTCGATCCCTGGCTAGCTGCCTCCAGTTTCGCACGCTAAGTTGGCTGAGGTCCTCTTCCACTTGCGTGCACCACCTAAGTCTTGGCCTTCCTCTACTGCGCTGTCCCTCGGGGGCGGATTCGAAGACTTTTCGGACCGGAGCATTGGTGTCCATGCTCTCTACATGACCCAGCCATCTCAGTCTTTGGATCTTCACTCTTCTGGCTAAGTCCATGTCGCTGCACAGTCCATACAGTTCGTCGTTGTATCTCCTCCTCCACTCACCGTCAATGCAGACGGGACCGAAGATCGCCCGAAGAATTTTTCTCTCGAAGCAACCAAGAACACCCTCATTCATTTTTGATAATGTCCATGCCTCTGCGCCATAGAGCAGGACCGGGATTATTAAAGTCTTATAAAGGGTGACTTTTGTTGTCCGAGAGAGGGCTTTGCTACTCGATTGCCTTCTTAACCCAAAGAAACAGCGGTTGGCAAGAGTTATTCTTCGCTTGATCTCAGCGCTGGTGTCGTTGTCTGTATTTATAGCGGAGCCTAGGTAGACAAAGTCCTTAACTACCTCAAAGTTATATCTGTCGAGGGTGACGTTCTGTCCGAGAAGTCGGTGTTGGTTGTCCTTTTTGCTTGACAGCATATACTTGGTCTTGCCCTCATTGACCGCTAAACCCATTTTCGCCGCTTCCGTCTCAATACTCGCGAAAGCGCCACTGATATCACGCTGCTTTCTCCCGATTATGTCAATATCGTCGGCGTATGCGAGTAGTTGGACGGACTTTTGAAAGATAGTGCCTCTTGTGTTTGCTCGTGAGTTTTGCACTATTCTTTCAAGTACGATGTTGAAAAAATCGCATGACAGCGGATCTTTACCGACCTTGATGGAGCAGCGTGCATTCTCCATCGTCATCCTGCACAGACGGACGAGTTTGACAGGGATGCCAAAACTAGACATTGCTCTATATAGCTCGTCTCTAAAGATGCTGTCATACGCGGCCTTAAAATCGATGAATAGGTGGTGGGTATCGATCTGAAGCTCATGGGTCTTCTCCAAGATCTGCCGTAGTGTGAATATTTGGTCGATGGTGGACTTTCCTGGCCTGAAGCCACACTGATATGGACCTATCAGGTTGTTGACAAACGGCTTCATGCGTTCACACAATACGGCGGATAAGATCTTATATGCGATGTTAAGGAGACTGATGCCTCTGTAGTTGGCGCAGTTCAGAGGGTCTACTTTCTTGAGAATCGGACAAACAATGCTGAGGTTCCATTCATCGGGCATACTTTCGTCCGACCATATTTTACAGATGAGTTGGTGTATGTTCCTTATCAAGTCATCGCCTGCCGCTTTGAAGAGCTCGGCAGTCATGCCATCCGCCCCAGCAGCTTTGTTGGACTTAAGCTTCGATATGGCTATCTTCACTTCATCCAGGTCGGGTGGACGGAATTGTTGGTCATCATCGTCCAGGTTGAAAGGTTGATTCTGCCTGACAGCGGTATTTGGTCCCTCATCGCCGTTATACAGTCTGCAGAAATGATCTTTCCAAATCCTCAGCATCGACTGCGATTCTACTACGATGTTCCCTTGTTCATCTCTACAGGTTTCGGTTCGGGGTTTGTTTCCGCGGCATGTTATTTTTACCTTTTGGTAAAACTTCCGAACCTCATTCCTGGGGTAGCATCTCTCAATTTCCTCGATCGCGCGCTTCTCATGCTCTTTCTTCTTCCTCCTGAGGAGCCGGTGCTCGTCTCTCCTCTTCCGCTCATAGAGCTCATGAGCAGCTCTGGTCTTTCTAAGCAGCGCCGCGTTATATGCATCTTGCTTAGCTGCATGTGCTTGCCGGCATTCATAATCGAACCAGGGGTTTCGTTGTGGTGGACGAGTGAAACCCAGCACATCAGAAGCGGCATCTCTGATGGCGTTTTGGCAGTGTTTCCAATGGTCTTCGATGCTTGATGCTGGCGACATTGGACCTCTTAAGAGATTAACAGACACTCGATCGGAAAAGGACTTGGCGATCTCTTCCGATTGTAGCCATCTGACGTCGAATTTTCTCACAGCATTAGTTTGTCTTGGCGTAGTTTGGGATATCCGCAACCGTACCTTGGCTACAACAAGGTAATGGTCCGAGTCGATGTTGGCTCCTCGGAACGTACGGACATCCATAATACTGGAGGAGTGTCTTGCGTCGATCGCAATGTGATCAATCTGGTTGACTGTTGATTGATCATTAGTTCTCCAAGTCCCCTTGTGTATGTCGAGATGTGGGAACCGCGTGCTAGGCACGACAATGTTTCGCCCCGCCGCAAAGTCGATTAGCCTGAATCCGTTATCGGAGGTGGTGTTGTGCAGGCTATATTTTCCGATTGTTCCACCAAAGATACCATCTCTTCTTAGCTTTGCATTAAAATCACCGAGGACAATTTTAATGTCATAGCTAGGGCATTGCTCGTAGGTCTTGTTAAGGAGCTCGTAGAAGGCATCATTGGTGTCGTCATCTTTCTCCTCTGTGAGGGCATGCGCGCATATGGGGCTTATGTTGGCGAATTTAGCCTTGATGCGGATTGCTACGAGGCGCTCGCTCACATGCCCGAAGCTGAGGACTTCTTGTCTTAGTCTGCCTTCGACAACAAATCCGCATCCAAATAAGCGCTGCTTTTGAAGTCGATAGCAATTGCCGTAGTAGATGTCGCAGTTTTTCATCATTTTTTTGTCCGGCCCATCCCATCGCATTTCTTGGATTGCGGTTATGTCTGCTTTGCAGCAATCTAAGGCCTCCGCTAGTTGCTCGACTGCACGTGGTCTATTAAGGAATCTAACATTCCACGTGCATATCCGAAGCTCATTGTCCTTAAATCGTTTGCGTGGGTTGTGAACAGTAGATCCGTCCATATCCGAGGCTTGTTGATGCTTCGTAACTTAATTTTTTTTAAATGGCCGGGCAGTTACCCCGGCGGCACAACCCCAAACCTGGAGGACCAGTTCCATTTTGAGTGCCCCTAGGACGAGGGGTCGGTTACACCGAAGCCAGTAACCCGTTACGGGATGTGAGCGCTGCCGTTGGCCCTTATAGGGCTCGTCCGCCACCATCTCTTTTCCAAGACCCTGACTAAGTCCTGGAAATCCTTTCCGGCCTGAGCTCCAAATATGTCGGAGTAGTCCGGATAAGGTCTTGTTTTGTTTTTCCGACACTAATCCTGGTATATGGCACAGGAAACTCGCCGTTTGCCCCCTTCACTTCGCAATCTCTAGTGAGATTCCCAGATGGCGCCACGGGGAGGCATGAAGAAGGACTTATTAGCAGAGCTGCAAGATGTTGGGCTGCAGAGGCCCATTTAAGGAACCAGCACCTGTCGGAAGATGCTACTTCTACGAGGCCTTATACTAATCGTTGCCATCATCAAGCCATAATTTCTACATTAATGTTTAATTTAATGAAAACTTCCATACTTGCTGTTGACTCAACCTTTATATTCGGGGAACGAAATTAATCTGAATTTACGAGTTTTGGATAATACTTCTGGAGCGAATGCAATGTTACCGAAACTGTGTGAATTTTCAAAAAGAATTTCATTCGATATATTGCAAAAATTACAGCTTGTGCGCAACGGAGAATATTGCAGTTAATGCCGAAAGCGTGCCCCTTAAACCGAGAACTTCAATGCGCAAACGATCTCAGCAACTGAACATCAATCGCACTAGCCTTAGGAGAGATTTGCACAAAATCTCGGATTATTCGCTTGCAAGGTCCAATTTTCTCAGGAACTGCTATAAAATAGCCACATAATTTATTAACGCTTCTCTATTTGGGCCTTAGAACAGCTCAAAATTGTCGACAATTTTGCTTAAAAAAATCATCTTTTTATACGAAGCGCATTTCTATTTCGCCGGCTGCATAAACAAGCAGATTTGCTATACCTGTATATGAGGCTTGGAAAATCCACATGTAGTCAAAGTGAAGCCAACGCATCCTGAATGTGTCACCGATTGGTGTTGTTTTTGGAATAGCGGCATTATTGCCCCATTTTTCTTCCGAGGCGACAACGGAAGATACGTTGCAGTCAAAGGAGAGTGCTACCGAGGAATGATAATCGATTTTTCAT
The DNA here is from genome assembly GCA_928272305.1 of Volucella inflata. Taxonomy (NCBI): domain Eukaryota; kingdom Metazoa; phylum Arthropoda; class Insecta; order Diptera; family Syrphidae; genus Volucella; species Volucella inflata. The sequence goes on along the minus strand of OV743716.1, from coordinate 22,983,114 downwards.
CACAAGAAATTGAGAATTGGTTTCAGCAAGATGGGGCTAAGTGCCAAACAGGCTGTCCAACAAGTGATTCAATATAATATTTAGGTCGTCGTTTTAGTGATGTTGCTTGGCCGCCACACCAATCTGACAGAATTGGAGTTGGAGTTGTCTTTTGCGGAGTGCCATTAAAAATTAATCATATGCAAACAATACACGCGATTCAGGTACTCAATAACAACATTGTTCGAGAAATATGGACCATAACCATTGAAAATTAAGTGCAACTCAGTCACTTTTACGATCGACTTTTCAAATCAACTTATTTTGTTCGGCATAAGTATTATTTATAAAATTGAGCTTCATTCAATAAAATTCAGAAAATACAGTGACTTAGAACATAAAATACATAAAATGAAGATATCTGACGAAAAACACTTTTTTTTTCGAACAGAAAATATTTGTATATTTGTGTGTAGTGGCTTATAGCCATAGACTGTTAGTAAACTAACCAACACATATACACATAATCTACTGCGCCAGAGACTATAGGCAAGTTGCAATTAAAGATGCAGAAGTTAGTCACAAAGGAAAAGGTGAAAATGCGTACTGGGTTTGCAATAAAAAGGAAGTCAGCCCCATGCTAGAGAAAGTCTGTGTTTGACGGTCAACTCGATAACATCGTTCGTTGAATTAAAAATATCATATATTACAGTGATTTATTATATTTAAACATTTTTCAATGTAAGTTCCTCTACTTTCATTACGTTTTTTTTATAAAATATTCTCTAACTCTAACTGAATATCGGGGCAAAATAAACTAGCTTCTATCAAATTCTTATTTATGTACGAAATCAATGTAATTTGAATGTTTTCGAAATCTATCGAATCCGCCCAACAAATTACCAGCCAGAATTAATTAAATTTGACTCATAATAAGAGTGTAGATACTCGTATATTATTTTCGAGTCTTTTTAAACATTATTTCTTATTTTTAAAATTTCTTTGTATATTATAATAAATTTATTTTGTGTCTTAAAATATTCTTTTTATTTTAATAAAAACGTTTGATCTTGAAATGAAATTAAATAAAATAGGTTGAAATACAAACTAATGAGCTAAGGCGCAAGCTAATATTGGTGAATTTTTATAATAAGGACGCTTAAGTTGTTTAAATTGAAAATTTCTTCCCGACATATCCACACACAAGACTTTTGTCCTCTGTTGCAGTTTCCATGGTATCTGATAACTTTTATCCCTGTTTTATTAAGACACTCCACCGAGCTACCTGAATGGTGGTATTATCTACCACTTTCGATGGTTTCCCTGCTTAAGGTTCAATATTGTATCTAAAAATCTGCTTTGTTACTTTTGCCAGGCTGTCAACAGTAATTTATCCTTTTCCGATGACATACTCGTACACGAGGATTTTTAAACGGTTACTCCAGGCGTAATATTCAAATTGGAAGGCAGATTCCCTGCGTGGGTTAACTATATCGGGGACATGCTATGATAGTTCCTGTTAAGTCATCTGGGGTTAATCCGACACCAAATCTATGAAGGGCTTTGCACTTGTGCCCGGTATCACGAATACAACAGCGCTTCTTTCTTCGTCCCAACTGACAATATTTTCGTCTGCCGAGGCCCCACAAATATCAGTCGCTTGGAAAACCGAGGTATTGGAGGAAATTAGAATTTAAATCGAAGGTCTTCTAGTATTACTAGAAACCTACGCATCTGTCAGCGTTTACTATTAAACTTGGAAAAGAAAGTAAGTAAATGAGAGTTGAAGAGTATAGAGAAGTCGAATCTTTCTTGGCTTATGCTTTCATCTGAAGTCAGATCTAGGCCGTAATAACTTAATTGCTTGTGAACGGCACCAAATTTGAAGTTCTGGTTAAATGTTGATTGGGCAAATTTATTCTTTACTCCTCATGGAATCACATTTCTACTCTTCTTCGGACACCTTATTTGTAGGGTTAGACATTGTCAATTGATCTACCTGCCGAACTTTTGAGTGTTATCCAAAATTCGATGACGGATTCCTAGCACCCAGGTTCGAAAAAACAAATAAGGCCAAACCTCCGTTTTAAAGATCAAGTCAACCCGGATGCCAGAGCGCTTGGTCTAGATAACTGGAAGTAGCAGGGAGTTTCCTCAATAAATTCTGTCTATTCAACCTCATACTCCCGGAGGGCAGTATTTTGGTGCAAAAAGTGCAAGGCAAACCATATACCATCAGCATATTTTGGGTTCTTTGCCAACACCTACTCAGTGTATATGGACCTTTGGAACCCACGACAATTCCCAGATCCGAGGTGTTAAAAGTTGGGAGTCTAGTGCCTCTTGCTGAAATATAGTTGGACGCAACAAATCTGAAACTGGACAAAGAAATCCATTGACTTACTTACTTTAAGTGGCGCTATAGTCCGGGGTGGTCTCGGGCCTCGATCTTTGCTAGTTGAATCCAGTTTCGCATGCTAAGCTGGCTGAGGGCCCCTTTTACTTTCATGCGCCACCTGAGTCTCGCTATTCCTCTACTGCGTTGTCCCTTGGGGGGACATGCGAAGACTTTTCGGACTGGAGCGCTGGTGTCTATCCAGCCATCTCAGTCGCTGGGTCTTCACTCTTCTAGCTAAGATTATGTCGCTGCACAGTCTATACAGTTCGTCGTTGTATCTAATACTCCACTCACTGTCCGAACCGAAGATCACTCGAAGAAATTTTCTCTCAAAGCACCCAATAGCACCCCCATCCATTTTCGATAATGTTTATGTCTCTGTGACATAGAGCAGGACTGGAAATTTTAGGGTCTGATGATGGGTAACTTTTGTTGCTCAAGAGATTGCTTTGCTAGTCAATTACCTTATTAGCCGAAAGAAGCAGTGATTGGCAAGAGTTATTCCTCGTTTTATCTCAGCGCTGGTGTCAGTATCTGAGTTTATAGAGGAGTCTTGGTAGACAAAGGCCTAAACCACCTCAAAGTTATATCTGTCGAAGGTGACTTACTGTCCGGGACGTCGGTGTTGAGTGGCCCTTTTGCTTGAAAGCATATTGGTCTCCCCCTTGTTGACCACTAAACCCAATTTCGGCGCTTCCGTCTCAATACTCGCGAAAGCGGCACTGACATCACGCTGCTTTCTTCCAATTATGTCAATATCGTCGGCGTATGCTAGTAATTGGACTGACTTTGAAAGGTTGTGCCTCTTGTGTTTGCTCGTGAGTTATGCAATATTCTTTCAAATACGATGTTAAAGAAATCGCATGAGAGGGCATCGCCTTGTCTAAATCCTTTCTGGACATCAAAGGTCTCAGTGAGATCTTTTCCGACCTTGATGGAGCAGCGTGCATTCTCCATCGTCATCCTGCACAGACGAACGAGTTTGGCAGAGATGCCGAAATTGTCCCTATAGATGCTGCCATACGCGGCCTTAAAATCGATAAATGGGTGGTGTGTATCGATCTGAAGCTTTGAATTCTCTCCAAAATCTGCCGTAGTGTGAATATTTAGTCGATGGTGGACTTTCCTGGCCTGAAGCCACACTGATATGGACCTATCAGATTGTTGACAAACGGCTTCAGGCGTTCACATAAACGGCAGATCTTGTATGCGATGTTAAGAAGACTGATGCCTCTGTAGTTGGCGCTGTTCAGAGGGTCTCCTTTTATAAGTATCGGACAAACAATGCTGAGATTACATTCATCGGACATACTTTCGTCCAACCATATTTTACAGATGAATTGGTGTTCGGAAGTGGTTTCCGTGAGGGGTATACCTTCCGACAGTACTTCCAAAGGATAATTTTAATGTCATAGCTAGGTCATTGCTCGTAGATCTTGCTCAAGAGCTCATTGAAGGCATCTTTTGTGTCTTCATCCCTCATCTCTGTGCTTTCTTCCAATTATGTCAATGTCGTCGGCGTATGCTAGTAATTGGACTGACTTTGAAAGGTTGTGCCTCTTGTGTTTGCTCGTGAGTTATGCAATATTCTTTCAAATACGATGTTAAAGAAATCGCATGAGAGGGCATCGCCTTGTCTAAATCCTTTCTGGACATCAAAGGTCTCAGTGAGATCTTTTCCGACCTTGATGGAGCAGCGTGCATTCTCCATCGTCATCCTGCACAGACGAACGAGTTTGGCAGAGATGCCGAAATTGTCCCTATAGATGCTGCCATACGCGGCCTTAAAATCGATAAATGGGTGGTGTGTATCGATCTGAAGCTTTGAATTCTCTCCAAAATCTGCCGTAGTGTGAATATTTAGTCGATGGTGGACTTTCCTGGCCTGAAGCCACACTGATATGGACCTATCAGATTGTTGACAAACGGCTTCAGGCGTTCACATAAACGGCAGATCTTGTATGCGATGTTAAGAAGACTGATGCCTCTGTAGTTGGCGCTGTTCAGAGGGTCTCCTTTTATAAGTATCGGACAAACAATGCTGAGATTACATTCATCGGACATACTTTCGTCCAACCATATTTTACAGATGAATTGGTGTTCGGAAGTGGTTTCCGTGAGGGGTATACCTTCCGACAGTACTTCCAAAGGATAATTTTAATGTCATAGCTAGGTCATTGCTCGTAGATCTTGCTCAAGAGCTCATTGAAGGCATCTTTTGTGTCTTCATCCCTCATCTCTGTGGGAGCGTGAGCGCATATGAGGCTAATGTTGGTAAATTTAGCCTTGATGTGGAAGCCGAAAACTCAAGATTTTTTGCTTAAGTCTGCCTCCAACAACAAATCCGCATCCAAAAAGGTGATGCTTTTGCCGTCAGGGTTGGGGAATTCATGTGCTGTTTCAGTTTCTATTTTTGTTTTCTGGTCAGTACTCGCGCTTATAAGTTTAACAAGTCGAGTCCGGATGGACATTGACCAGTACCCAACCGTTACCACGTGATGGTATTATAAGCACAATTGATGTGTAGAAAATTGTTGCAACACTGGATATCTTCAGGTTAACATCTCCTAGTGCATATCCTATATCTGCAGCACCCCACCGTATTTCACTTGCAAGTTTTTATTCCGAATCAGTGAACACTGTCAGTTAAAATGATGACACTTGTGCAAAACTTTCTGCCATAGCATAGAGGAAGTATGAGGAATATTTCTCTGAGGCAAATTTGAGTCCATAATCCACCCTCAAACGTATTGGGGTCACAAAACCAAACTCCCAAATCTTCTATCCCACATCCTTGAATACTTTTCATAGTTCAAAAAACACATAAATCCATTCAATATTGTTCGTACTTCGAACATTCACCTTGGTATTAATAGGATTCCCTATTGAAAACCAAAGCAATCTAGGAACTCGGTCATATTTCAAGTACAACATCCGCAAATAGGTATGCTCAGCATAACGAATGAACCAAATACGTGTACATATTTACTAAATCCTGTGTTGAATCCTTTTCCTTTTACTTCCGTCGACAGCAGCATTATGTTGGGTATACGAGTACTCGTATACAGATCGAGCAGATACAGGTAGAGGTAAAGATACGTCTAAAGATCCACATTCAACATGCAAATACCCAAGTGGATAATGATGACGATTTTGGGATATCTACAAACAAGATGATTGGCATGGAATTGTGTTTATTTTTTTTTTTTCTCTCGAAATTGGTATCGAACCAGATTCAAACATTGGAGGGGTTGATTGATTTTTTTTTGCTGTTTTCCATTCTCGCTGCCTTCTGAAAAATGCAATCGGTTTTGGAAATCCCTTATCCAACTTGGGATTTTCTTCTTTGTCGTCGGCATGGTTGTTGTGTATTGTGGGATATCTATTGTATCTGTGAACGGGTTGAATTAGAGCTGAAAGCAATCAACAAAGGCTTTGGCATTGTCAAAGCATATCTGATTTCGGGTGAATTATTTGGTTTTAGGTTTTGGGGGTTTATTTAAAAAAAAACAAAAAAATCCATCCAATATGAGTTCGTTGGGAGGTAAATGACAAAGCAAACACGAGCCAATTTAATAGCTTTCCGGGGAGTCAAAGATACAAGTATTTTTGGAAAGGGACAAGGAATCTCGTCCACAAAAGCAGCACATTTTATTAGTCACGTGTTATGTGATCATCAAAATGGTACATTTGACATAATCCTAGCCCACAGGTCAGCTGGTTGGCCTTTATATTGGTTTGTGGGGTAAAGAATTTAACCTTTTACAAATTTGTGGGCTGGAGGGTTAGTATAACAAATCTGCTGACCATGGAGATCTATTTCTAGTGAAACCGGAAGCTAGGAAGTAATTGACCTCTTGTAATCCTCTTATCTGCCATAAATCCCATGCGAAAGAGCATATATCGGTTTTAATAAGGGAAGCTCTTAGTTATACTGCAGTTATCGAATGCTAGCCGACCCCCAATTAAATTCTTTTGTGTTCAGAGTCCACTCCATCATATTCTCTTTACTTCACATGGAACATAACTTGCAAGAAGTCTTAAGATTCCGATACGCAAGCGAGCATCTTATTTCGTAACGTAAGCCCTATATGGGCCCATGCCCTTACAGACTAGAAGAAAGAGCTTCTTGACAAGACATATGTATGAGCAATGTCAGAAGTTTGACGTTACTTTAGTTTACTACTTTAAAGGAAGGAGGACACATTTGGAAAGACAGCTGGTAAATTAGCCTACATGACACCTTGTATGGCAAGGGACTTATTGACTTTGAGGCGGGATGAAATGTCACTATAGCAAGCACACGGTTTCCTCATCTTAATATACACAAGCGGACATGACAGTCTCTGGATCGTGAAACGGTTAATCAAATTGATCACATTGCGATAAGCGTAAGAAATGCCTCAAGTATTCTGAACGCCCGAATGTTCCAAGCAATCAACGTTAACCAGGATCACCACCTAGCCACTCTTATGTCACCAATATCAAGTATGGAAGGCCAGTGCCATTGCTTCCTACGAATACTGCTGGTTTTCACCCGACCACAACCCAGAATTACCTGGTTTGGTGAAGAATACTAGCACATGCAGCTTAACAAGAAGCGTATAAAGCCGGGCTGCAGAGAAGGAGGGTGTATTCTAGGAATAACACATCTACTCCAATTTTACTAACAGTTTAAAAGAATGTTATAAAGGCAAGAAGGTCCGTAGAAATGAAGACAGAAACCTTGTGGTGGAATCACGGTCGATGCTGAGAATATGAAAAAACTTTTTTTGATGACAAAGCCCAACATCCTGCTGGCGAGTAGAATAGATCATTTTACTTAGACGGTGATAGCCAAAACTTCCGTCCATCTAGCGAAACCTAAGTAAAGATAGCAATACTTCAGCTGAGGTCAAAAAAAGCATTTGGCCTTACAACTTACCGGCCGTGGTGTTCAAAACTGCTAGAAATGACTTTTTTTAGAAAGCATACAACAACTCATTTCTTAGATCTCTTCAGAGGAGTATATGTCTTATTAATGGAATATCAGTATGCATAGTTTGCTTGGTTCCCAAAGAGGAACACCCCATCAACTGTACCCATTATAGAGGTATAAGTCTTCTCAATAGTCCATACAAGGTCATATCTGCCATAACGAGCGTTATGGAACCACACCTACATAGAATTTACGGAGACGAGCTTTATAGAGTCATGTCTTGTTTTGATATTCCCCCTAAGCTCGTCCGAAAACGCTCGCTCCTCCGTTAAAATCGGCAATTACTTAATCGAAACCTTAATGTGACTTGCTGGCTTTCGGTCTAAGCGACTGCCCGGCTAGGGAAAAAAAACGAAAGTTCTGAAACATAAACAAGCCTCGGATATAAATGGATCTACTGTTGATAACCCATGCAAATGATTTAAGAACAACGAACTTCGAATATGCAGCTAGAATTATAAGTCCCTTAACAGGCCACGTGCAGCCAAACAACTAGCGGAGGTCCTAGACTGCTGTAAAGCAGGCATTACCGCCATCCAAGAAATGCGATGGAATGGACCGGAAAAAAATAAAATGAAAAACTGCAACATCTAGTACGGCGATTGTTGATGATGGCAAAAGCAGTGCCCATTTGGATGAGAATTCATTGTTGGAGGCAGGCTTAGGCAAAAGATCTTGAGTTTCCGGCATGTGAACGACCGCCTCTTATCAATCTGCATCAAGGCTAAATTTGCCAACATTAAGCAAATCCACAGAGGAGAACGATGAAGATACCAAAAACAGCTTCTATGAGCACTTGAACCAGCCCTACTAGTAGTGCCCTAGCTATGACATTAAAATTGTCTTTGGGGATTTTAATGCAAAGCTAGGAAGAGAGGGGATCTTTGGTAGTACTGTCAGAACCTTGTTGAAGTCAAGGTACGGTTGCGAATATCCGGAACAACGCCAAGACAAGCTTATATTGTGAGGAATTTCGACGTCAGACGGCTACAATATCGAGATATCGCCAAAACCTTTTCTGATCGAATATCTCTTAATCTCTTTAGAGTTCCACTACCCCCAGCATCAAGCATCGAAGACCAATGGCAACACTACCAAAAAGCCATCAGAGATGCCGCTTCATCAGAAGCCATCAGAGAGATGTGCTGGGTTTCACTTGACCACCAAAACGAATCCTCTTGTTTGATGACGAATGCCGACAAGCACATGCAAGCAAGATGCATACAAAGCGGCGCTAAATAGAAGGACTAGAGCTGCTCACGAGCTCTGTGAGCAGAGAAGAAGAGACGAACACCAGCTTCTCCGAGGAAAAAGAAAGAGCATGAAAAGTGCGCAGTCGAGGAAATTGAGGGATGCTACTCCAGGAATGAGATTCGGAAGTCTTACCTTAAGGGAAACAAAAATGCCACGAACACAAATCCCTGTAGAGACAAACAAGTGAAAATGGTAGTGGACCCTCTCAAATACCGAGGTCAGGCAGAATGAGCCTTTCAACCTGGACGATGTAGACCAACAATTCCGTCCACCCGACCAGGATGAAGTGAAGATAGCAATATTTTAGCTGAAGTCCAACAAAGCTACTGTAGCAGACGGCCTGACTGCCGAGCTCTTCAAAGCGGCAGGCGATGATTTTTTAAGGAGCTCATCTCATATCTAAAATATGATCGGACGAAAGTATGCCTGATGAATGAAACCTCAGCATTGTTTGTCCGATACTCAAGACTCAAGGAGACCCTCTAAACAGCGCCAACTACAGAGGCATCAGTCTTCTTAACATCGCATATAAGATCCTATCTGCCATATTGTGTGAACGCCTGAAGCCGTTCGTCAGCAACCTGATAGGTCCATATCAGTGTTGCTTCAGGAAAGTCCACCACAAAATATTCAACCTACGGCAGATCTTAGAGAAGACCCATGAGCTTCAGATCGATACATACCACATGTTCATCGATCTTAAGGCCGCGTATGACAGCATCTATAGATGCGAGCTATACAGAGCAGTGTCTAGTTTTGGCATCCCTGCCAAAGTCGGCCGTCTGTGCAGGATGATGATTGAAAATGCACTCTGCTTCATCGAGGTCGGTAAACACCTCACCGAGACCTTTGATGTCAAAAACGGATTTAGACAAGGCGATGGGCTGTCATGCGATTTTTTCAACATCGTACTTGAAAGAATAGTGCAAAACTCACGAGCAAACACAAGAGGCACTATCTTTCAAAAGTTTGTCCAACTACTCGCATACGCCGACGATATTGACATAATCGGGAGAAAGCAGCGTGATGTCAGTGGCGACTGAAGCGGCGAAAATGGGTTTAGCGGTCAACGAGGGCAAGACCAAGTATACGCTGTCAAGCATAAATAACTTCGACCTGTCCGACAGAATGTCTCCTTCGACAGATATATTTTTGAATTAGTTAAGGACTTTTTCTACCTGACCATGATTCAGATGGCACGCGCAAGTGGAAGGGCACATGTCCGAAAAAAGGCCGGCACTATTTTTTTTCCATCTAAACCTTTATTAATATAAGAACAGAACTCTAGGAGATCATCTTCAATAGCAAATACCCCCTTGAACCCGAAGTTGATTTTCTTTAGGTAACCAATCATGCTTCTCATAATTGCTTTTTCAAGAAAAAAAAGTGTGATTAGAGCTAATAAGTAGATCGGTTTGGATACAGGATATCCATGGAAAAGGATCGTATTTCGCTGTCTGCGTTATTGGACTCTAAAGCTTTTGACACCGTAAACTATTCCAAACTCGTAGCACACTTCGTTACTCAATTTAATTTTTCCTCATCTCCCGCCTCCCTAAACTAGTGTTATCTTACGAGTATTAACAGAAAACAAATGGGTGTAACAAATAACGCATTGTCGGATTCTAGTCGTACTTATATGGGTGTTACACAAGAATCTATTTCGAGCCCCCTTTCTTTGAAAATGATCTATCAGATGGCATAACCTACTCCTCTGTTCACATGTACGCTGATGATGTGCAGATGTATAGGTATATGAATTACAGATTGGGGTTGATCCAGGACGCCAATCCCAAATAAATAATTTAAATCTCAATCCAAAAAATTCGAAATGCATACTACCATCCAGAAAACAAAAATTTTTTAGATCCGAATGCATTTTTTATTCGTTCCAAACGTTGCCTGAGTGCAATTTCGGTTGTTTAACGGCTAACGGTAGGCGTTCCTTTTGTTTTTGTCTGCTGATTCGCAATAATAACGGAAGCTGTATGTATCTACTCAAAATATAAGGAAATAAAAGCTCATTTGTACTCGTAGATCATGTAGCGAAGTTATGTTCAATAGACTGCAGTTGCATTGGAGAAAATAATTGTGTCAAATTCGAAAGAGGTATTGAAACGTCTAATTAATTTTTTTAATAATAACAAGAACTAAGAGTGTATAAATGAAATAGTTTTCAGCAAAGATTAAACTTTAAAGTATTAAAATTAGATTTGTTTTTTATTAAATAATTATCAGGTAGGTAATTTTTTAATTTTTAAATTTGTTAAGTTGCTTTCAGGCAACATTGGACATTTGTGGTTAACAATTTATTTGTGTTTCGATATGAGACCGTAAGAGAAAAGTTTGTCAAAAGACGACATTTAGCGAATTTTAAACTTTGATTGGGATGTCTCTAGTGACGCAAAAAGTGTAGATGAGTCTGAAGACATTTCTACGGTGTTGAAGATGAACTAGGAAGGGATCGTGGAAAGAGGAGTAACTTGAAACAAGAACCATGCAGTGTTGCTGATACTTACTTTGAAAAAATTTATTTGAAGACAGTCAAGTGGAGTTCAAGGACCTTTGAAGTTCCAAAGAATATTTAGGAAGAATATAATACTTTGAAAGTTGACAAAGTGATGACACCAGTAGACCATTTCTGCACCATTGTTGACACTCAAGCTATTGAGTGGCTAATGGAACTCTACAAGGTCAACCACCGCTCAAGAAACTGGTACAAAAAAACCTTTTATTGGTGCTTAGGAACATCTATTACAAATGTGTGGCTGCTGTATAGGAAACATTTAAAGTTGCTATATCCGAAGCAGAAACATATTCCTCTATTAAAATTTCAACTGGAAATTGCTGATGCACTTGTTCAATCTACTGCCTCTTCTTCAATCCAAATAAAAAGAGGTCGACCACCGAATCTAGATAGGGATAGCCCGATATCATAGCCTGGCTCTCCATCGAGCGGTGTATCTCCGCAACAATAAAAAAAGGACAGGTTCCAGCCGAATCCTCCAGACTCACAGCGTTACAAAAAAGTGGAACATTGGGTAGTATTTGGAGTTTGTGCAAGACAGGAACTCCTATTTTCAAATGCCTTAAGTGTAAGGTGCATCTTTGCTCTAATAACAACAAAAACTGTTTTTTGTCCTATCATAAAATTTACAAATAAAATTGTACTCGGTTTTCATTGAAAATAAAATTTGTTTTATATACCATCATTGCCTAATGTTGCTCATAAGCAACTTCCAGTAGCGCCCAAACGGATGGGAGTGCTGACTTGAATTTTTGACCAAATACTCGTACCTCTTAGTCGGAGAGCTGGTGAACGTTTTTGAAACGTCATTTGAGCAAAGCAAATTTATATATTTGTTTGTTAGGCTTGAAGAAATTGTCAGGAAAATCAAATTCTGGCAGTTGTCTGGTGGTACTTCTGGAGGGGGCGAAGAGCTAAAGGCGTCAAGAAATTGGATGCGGTCACATCATTTGAAAAAAGCTGATTTTTGAGATATGAGTAGTTCGTGTTATTTTACATCGTAATATACCACTGCCAGACACTTAAGTCGGGTCCGAAAGGGTGCCAGACGGGCTCAAATCTGCATAAATATGAGGGTCGGTAACATGATACGAACAAGGCAAATTTTTTTTTAAATATATAATTTAGGTCTCTCTGAGTAATTACTCACTACTGCCAGACAAAAACCTCGGGTCTAACACCCTGCCAGACGCAACCGAAGTTACTATAATATCAATACTAAAATCATATGCGGAAAAGCTCATTTCGTAGTCATTTTTCATCGATACTATCAAAGAAACTGAATTTTTATGGGCTTTATCTTATAGGAAATTTAATTTTCAAGATATTTTAGAAGAATCGGCAACTCAGAAACAAATCCCTTGTTTTTTTAGAAAGATATCGGTTTCAATTAAAAATGCATTATATTTCTTCGTCGACCATAAAATAAAATAGCTGTACTTCGAATAATTAACAATGTCATTTTATTAAATCAAATAAATCATTTTAAAAAAAAAGGTAGAAAGTGGATATAAAAGGACTTCATGTATATTTTTATTTTATTTATTTTTATTTATTTATTTATCATTATCCTCGTTTTACAATTTACAAATAATTTCTAAAAAAAATAACAAAAGTATGTTGCAGCTTAAAATGCGAGAATAGTTAGTGACATTTTGTATTAAATAACATAAATAGAGGCAAATGTCACTTTATATTAAACTATTAACAGTGGGGTGAACAATAAGAAAAAGAGAAAAAATAAGAACCATTTTATTCTAGATGCAAAAAGGAAAAAAAATTCATAAGGAAAATTTGTTTAGAGTATATTAAAAGCTATTAGTCAATGTAGTGTAGCAAAATCTCGATTTCGTTCTGATGGTAGCTAAAAAGCCATTGTTTAACTCTTTTCATGAAAGTACGCAAATTACCTACGAATCTTGTATCTACAGGGAGACTATTGAATAATTTGCAGGATAAAATAGAATATGAATTTCTGTAGCAGGTGGTCGAAAAGCAGGAATAGCGACAAGAGATTGTTGATGGCTCCTCAAGCTGTAAGCGTTAGAAATCGGACGCTGCATATAACCACCTCGGATGTAAAATATTTTTAAGACCTTAAAATAAAACAGATGCCTAACTGGTAGGATTTGCATGTATCTAAATAATTCCATGGAGTGGGCCAGACGAGAAGAACCACAGATCTTCCGTATGACACACTTCTGTAGAACAATCAACGGCTGAATTTTACTCAGGTAAGCACTTCCCCAACATCCTATACCGTACTGCAATTTCGACTGAAATATCCCATAACAAATTGATTTTAGAGTATTAAAAGGAAAAAAATTCTTTAGACGGTAGAATGAGCGAACGGTAGATAACAGATATTGCTTTAAACTTAAAATATGGTTATACCAACCTAAATTTCGGTGAATAATAACACCTAGGTATTTAAAATGGCTTACATTTTCAATTTTAAAGCAACTGTCCTGGCAGGGAACATTCACGTCGAAAGACATTTTAGAGCATTGGACAGAAGATGGAATGTGAAACATATTAAACCTTGCACATTTAGAAGCATGGAATACGACCTCAATATCTGGAGACCCGTGCGTGGTAAGACTGAAAAACATAAGTTTTGTTTTATCGCTTACTATTAGCTTATGCTCCGTGAACCAAAGTCTTAGCAATTCAACATCATGGTTTATATAAGCCACTAAGTTTAAGGGATTGGCGGAATCATATGCGATCCCAAGGTCATCTGCAAAAGCCCTGACTTTTCCTCCAAATAGCTGGGTAAACAAGGAGTTGACATATATGAGAAATAATATAGGTCCAAGGACCGAGCCCTGAGGGACACCAAGGTTGATAACCATAAAGATACTTAGGCTGGATTCGATTTTCACTTTTTGTTTTCTGTCTTTTAGGTAGGACATAAACCAACTATGTATCGAACGACGAAAACCTATATTATATAGCTTGTTTAGAATAATATTATGGTCAACCATATTAAACGCGTTTGTTATATCAACAAAAAGTCCAGCACAAGACCTTTTTTCATCCAAACCTTTCTGTATAATGAAGCAAAAATCTAAAAGGGCGTCTTCAGTAGAGAGCCCAGCTCTAAACCCAAATTGCATTGAACTGAAGAATTTTATTTTGTTCAGATACTCTAACACTCTTTTCTTTACGCATTTCTCAAAAACTTTACTGATAGAAGACAACAGTGAAATTGGTCTATAGTTGCTTTTTTCATGTTTGCTTCCTTTTTCACAGAGGGGAATAACAATAGCACATTTTAAAACTTCAGAAAAACATCCGGACAGGATACTCAAATTGAAAATATGCTCCAAAATATCAACAATATTGAAAGAAATGTTTTTAAGCATAACATTGGAAATACTATCGCTGCCACAGGAGTTGGAGCTATTTACAGAGTGGATGGTCCTCAAAATCTCAACCCCAGAAATTGGTTCGAAAAAGAAGCTATCCCTTTCAAAACTAATATCTGTAAACCTGGATTCGGTATAGCAATAATTGCAAATGTTAAAATTATTTGTTTTTAAAAGAATGTTGCCCAATTGAAGCAAAGTATTTGTTAAATTCGTTTGCTATTTCTGTGGGTTCTGAAACATTAATATTTCCATTTTTTAAGACAACAGAATTATTTAGCTTGGTTACACTTCGATTCATAATTTTATTGATCACTTTCCATTCTTGTTTAAGATTCCCTAGCGCAGCCCTTATCTGATTGTGATAGTAATCATCGCGGCATTTTCGTACTTCATTATTTATTATTCGACACATACGGTTACAGCGACGCTTTAGACTTGCGTTCTGTGGATGTTTAAGGCACTTTTTCCGTAATTTGTGTCTTTGCCTAATTTTCCTAAGAAGTAACCAGCTAATCCAAGGCTTTAGCCTGAAATCTGTCTTTTTAGGGATAATGACATAGCTAACTGAGCTTATATAATTATTTAATATCGTCAAAAATAAATTAACAGCTGTAGATACATTATCTTGAGTATACACCTCTTCCCAATTTTCGAAACGCAGTAAATTATTCAGCAGCTCGTAGTTAATTTTATTCAACTTTCTTGGAAAATTATGTTTTTTTTTCTTTTCTGCTTTCCAAGCCATTAAAAATTACACCAGTCATACAATGATCAGATATTTGAAGATCGAGGTTGATACCAATGTAAGCATTAGGACTAATTCTCAAAAAACGAGCAAATACACGGTCAATCCAAGTACCTGCAATTGGTCTAGTAATATCATTCATTAAAGAGGTTAAACCATACTCTGCCATAAGCGCAAGATATAAATCTAACACAGGAATAGCGTTTAGCAAATCCAGATTGAAATCGCATAAAACAACAAGGTTAATCGATTTTTCATTACATAAAAAAAGTCTAGAAACACGTGAACTGACTGTGAATTGAATCTGTACACACAAACTAAAGTAAAATCTTCATTTCCTACGTTAATATATATTTTTATAATGTCTGCACTCACCAAATTATAGCGCTTCACGTCACATTCATCCAAATCGTACAAATCTCGTATAAAAATTCCAACTCCCCCTGCAGAATACGAGTCATTGGCATTTGCAAAGAACTTATAACCAGGTATAGTACGAGGGCGGGTCAATAAGTCCGTGACTTTTTGAATTTCTGACCTCTTTACTGAAACAGCAACACTGCTCCTATCAACAGGCATCTGTCAGTTGACTCCTGTCAAAATTTAAACTTGCTGCTTCAGTTAGTTTGTGTTTGACAGCTATTTTTATCAGACTACTCACTAATTTGAGGAGAAAATGGAAAAAGGTGAATTTCGTGTGCTTATTAAGCATTATTTCTTGCGAAAAAAAACCATTACCGAGACCAAGGCTCAGCTTGATAAATACTTGTACTATGGGGACTCTGCACCATCGATTTCAATGGTAAAAAAGTGGTTTACTGAATTTCGTTGTGGCCGTGCAAGCACTGAAGATGCCGAACGTCCTGGACGCCCAGTTGAGGTCTCTACACCCGAAACAATCGAAAAAATTCACGATATGGTGTTGGCCGACCGAAGATTGAAAGTGCGAGAGATTGTGGAAGCCGTAGGGATCTCGCATGGCTCAGTGGTTTCTACCTCGTAAGAATAAATCCAAATTTCAGACAAAAAAATAATTTCAGGCAAGTTCTTAAAGGATTCTATGTTACTTACTAATAAATTGAAATTTTGCCGTATGCTTCTAATATTTTGATGAATAATGTAAACAGTTTTGCTATTAGTAAAAGAAAATAGACTATCAGTATTGCTACTTGTAGCTTGAATGGTAAGGTCGTTGTTTATAAGATCAAAACTTTCATTCATATTAAAAAACATTTCGTAAAAGTGTGATTCGAAATTATTAAATTGCATTTAAGTCATCAAAAGATCTTATAACAAAAACTTCACCATTTACATCCTTTCTCAACAGAATGTTACAATTATTAAACCATAAGTACTCGTATTTGAATTTTTTTTCTGCTTTAAGTTTTTTTGCTGCCATAAACAATGCACGAGTGTGCTTAGTGAAAAAATCGTTGATAAAAATATTTCTTTTACTATCACCAGTAAATAACGAGGAGTTCAGCTTATTTTTTCCATTTTGTTTGCTTTTCATAATTCTCTGTTTGACATTTAGCGATGAGAGATGCACGCATATAACATTATTGTGCGTACGCTTCAATTCACTTGACGAATTCCTTTTTTCTATGCGCTTTACGTAGATTTTTTGGATCTCATCAAGAGTGACAGAGATGTTTAGTGCATCACCGAAAAATTTTTGGACGCATTCCTCAGCATTATTGTTATTAGCGTCTGGTACGCCAACAATTTCAATGACATTCTCCATCAGCTTCTGCTCCCTCCAGTTAAATTTGCTCTCAAGGTTAATGACCTTTAGTCTGAGAGTTTTGTTTTCTTCTTTTAGTTCAAGGACAGTGTTTAGAAAGTCTATGTTTATTTTTTTAAAACAAAGAATTTCCTCGTAGAGAAGTTGCATCGTTATTGGACTGTTGTTCAGCTGTTGTTGCTGCTGCAGTTGTTGTTGACTCATGGGCTCAGTCACTGATTGAGATTCAGGCTGTTGCTCGTTTTCAGTCATCTTGCTGGTTTGCTTCTGGGCACATGTAACAGCTTGATGGCCTGATGCTTTTGGGTGTGGTATTGCTATCGCTGCTGCTTGCTTTCTTTCTGCACTATATTGTTGGTGATGTCGTGGCTGTTGCTGTTCTTTAGTTGTAACTGCTGTCTGTTTAAGTCTCTCCGAGTGTGACGGTTGTTGTTTAAAGCCGACTGGAGTTACATTTAACGCTTCTCTGGGCTGCTCCTGTAGAAATTTTCTACGCAGAACAGTGCACTTATCACATCTATAGTTAATATTGTTTGCGTTCATATATTCCATGTCTGAAACGTGTATATTCACACAAGAAGAATGAAAAAAACCAAGGCAATCAGAGCAACTAATTTTGCCTACATCACTGCGTTCTATTTTTTCTTTACATATATGACAATTCATTTTGGTATACTATATACTCGTATTAAAAGCGAAATATTTTCTTATCAATTTTTTTAAGTTCTTAGCAAAAACGTGCACCCCACGACACTTTGTTAAACACGTCCGCTCTCTTTGAAGTTTGGACTAACTGTATCCACTATCCACTATATACCCGTGTTACATTTATAAATCATCTTCTTCCTCATCAGGTTCAGATACATCATCGCCTAAATATAATACTAGGGCTATTCCACAATCAACCTCCGATGTGTTACAATTCATTACACACGTGCACTTTGGTGATGTGTTTCTGCATGTCGCAACCAGTACATTATTCTCTAATAATATGCCAAGTTTCGACCGTTTTCGTTCAGTATTTTTACAATTTTATCTCACGCCATTTGTGAGGTACGAAGTGTAATTCGTTTTTTGCATTTCTTGAACGTTTAGAAATGGAAGGTGAAGAATTTTTACAGAAAATTGTGACTAGAGATTAGACTTGGGTCCAGTATGTACATTTAGAAAGCAAAGAACAGTCAAAGCAATGGATGCACACTCATTCCCCAAACAAGCCAAAAAAAATTCAAACAATCTTTTTCCTATTGAAAAATGATGGCACCCGTTTTTTGGGACAGTAAAGGCATATTGTTGACTGAGTTTATGGAACCTGGAAACACAATAAATGCAGCGGTTTACTGTGAAACTCTACGTAAGTTAAGAAGAGCAATCCAGAACAAGAGACAAGGAATGCTTACCAAAGGTGTGGTGCTTCTGCATTACAGCACACGACCACACGCGGCTGCACGCACAAAAACTTTAGTGGAGGAGTTCAATTGGGATATTTCTGGTCACCTTCCCTACAGTGATTTGGCACCAAGTGATTACCACCTTTTCCCAAAATTGAAGTCATCCATTGCAATCCCAACATTTTGGAAGTAACGAGGAACTTATGAACGATGTGAATCAATGCCTCAACGCACTGGCGATGCCATTTTTAAGGAGGGCATACAAAAGCTCGTCCCACGTTACATAAAATGTATAGATTTAAACGGAGATCATGTAGAAAAATAATTTAGATGTTAATTCAACTATTTTGTTCAAAAAATTAATGTTTGTGGTTTTTTTAAAAAATATTTTTCACTTCGGAGGTTGATTTGGAATAGCCCTCGTATAAATGAAGATTTTTATTAGTTAGCATGGAATATACTACATTTGTTAGCAATAAAAGCTTTTTTATTATGATACATAATTAAGTACCTGATTGACCGATTTTATCATTCAAGCCAGAAAATTGTATTATAACGTCTTTAAACAGAGTAGGTAACTGATCACCATCGAACCAATTGAACTCATATCTTCCATTAGTTTCCACCCATCTATTTTCAATAGGCGCTAAATTAGCTGGAGTTCTTAAATGTCCATTTATCAGAAATGTAATGCGAGCGTAAAAAATGATGATTTACATGCGTCAAAATTCCTAAACTTTATATGGAAATCATCATTAACGGTAATTTTGTTTATAGGTCCTTGTGAATATTTCATTTCTGGATTTATGGACAACATTTAAAACGCGGATATTGTACAAACTGCATACAAACTCCTCCAATATTTCAAAAGCTTTCGCATCGACCCTTGTACATCTAAATTACCAAGTTCAGTAAATGCATTCAGATACTTTTCGGACTCCTGCAGTAGCAGCATTGTAATCACAACCGGTTGTCGCATGAAACCCTGGTAAAGAGTTACACAATTTTGTTACAATACATTTACAACCTCCATCGAAATGTTCAAGGAGCTCTTTAAGTGTTCCATGTTACCTAACATGATAAAAAGAACGTCTGCATCTGAACATCTGATTAAAACATCGGCATCTTCATTGACGTTGCAAACATGGAAGACGATTTTGGTGTCAGCTTCTTCATGGTTTTTCGCAAGATAAATTCTCTTCGACAGTTTTAATAACTTTTCCATTAACAGTTTTAAAGCAATAACAAAAGGCGTAATTTAAGTATACATTCTTTGTTCCTATAAATGGCGCCATATCTTCAGTAGTAAAATGGACTGCTCCTAGTTTAGCAATCGCTTTCTTTAATTTTATATTTTTTTTTTACCTCCTTAACAAAATCAATTGGACGTACTTGATCAGGCCCAGATATTACATAGTTGTGATTGTCTAGGTTATCTCTCAGGAGAGGCTCGCTATCTTTGATAGATAGTGAAAAATAACGATCGAAAATTATATCGATTCTGGACGCAGAGTACCTAGTCGCCATTTGTAAAATTTTTTTCTTGAGATGTTGCCAAATGTTCTTGGAACGTCCCTTAAAAGGTCAGAATTCCGTTCTGCCTGACTATCAGCTTTTGCCTCCAACAACTTCATAAGAACAGATTTGTCGGTTTTACAAATTAGTCCATCTTAGTGGCACATTGATAAACGACAGGCGTCAACGAATAAGATAAAACTATAAAAATAACTATATTTTGGTCCATTGAAATACATAAAAGTCGCCCGAACAGATCCCGTTGCATACGAATTTCTTGTACTTTTCCGGCAACTTTGACATTTTTCTTTTTTCCAGCAGTTGAAAACGTTTATAATTCATTCCTCTTGATTTGTTTTCCAAAACGGTCGGAATTTTCAGTGCATTCAGAAATGAATTTCTCACGTAGACTTCTTCTCTTTTTTCCAATGTTTAACAAAAAAATCAGCTATAGGGTTTGGTACTGCTCGTCCTATTGCAATTTTGGTACGAAAAATCATTGTTCAATCCTAGTGCGAAAGGATTTATATTTTGTTAAATGTAATGAATGAAGTTATCTGCTGCAACGTCTTGGCTATTATACAATCCACATTCTTCAAATACGTGGGATACAATGCATTTTTAATTGAAACCGATTTGAAACAAGGAATTTGTTTCTGAGCTGCCGATTCTTCTAAAATATCTTTTAAACTATTGGATTTATGAAAATTTTACATATATGCTTTTTTATTGAAAATTAAATTTCGTATAAGATAAAGTCTTTAATAGTTTCGATGAAAAATGACTATAAAATGAGCTTTTTCGTACTTGATTTTAGTATCGATATTATATCTTCGATTGCATCTGGCAGTTGTGAAGAATTACTCAGGGAGACCTAAATTATATTGTGTCTATTACCTTATTCGTGCGATTTGCTAAGAGATGGCGTAACTTGTATTATTCCATTGGAGCATGCGTTGGAAAGCGACTGTCATTGTACGTCATTTCAGTATATGTCATTTATTTGAACAACAATAATTTTTTTTCCCTCAAATATGTCGAACTTTGTGCCTGAAAAAGTGTTTTTGCGGGGAGTTCTTCTTCATTACTTTAATATGAAGAAAACTGCTGCCGAAAGTCATCGTATTTTGGTGGAAGTAGCCATTTCAAAACGTTAAAAAGCAGCTGGATATATTCAAAAGCAAGGAAATTGGGTTCCACATGAACTCAAGCCGAGAGACGTCGAAAGGCGGTTTTGCATGTCCGAAATGCTGCTGGAACGCCACAAAAGGAAGTCATTTTTGCATCGGATTATTACTGGTGATGAAAAATGGATCCATTGCGATAACCCCAAGCGCAAAATATCATATGTGAAACCCGGCCAACCAGCCAAATCAACGGCAAAGCCGAATATCCATGGCGCGAAGGTAATGCTCTGTATTTGGTGGGATCAGATGGGTGTGATGTATTATGAGCTGCTAAAACCGGGTAAAACCATCAATGGACAACGCTACCGAACACAATTAATCCGTTTGAAGAGAGCAGTAGCCGAAAAATGCCCGGAATATGCGACAAGACACGATGTAATAATTTTCCACACATGACAACGCTTGGCCCCACGTTGCTATTCCGGTTAAGAACTATTTGGAAAACAGTGGACGGGAAGTCTTACCCCACCCGCCTTATAGTCCAGACCTTACACCTTCTGACTACCATTGGTTCCGGTCGATGCAGAACGCCCTCACTGAAATACGGTTCACATCAGAGCAGAATATCAAAAATTGGCTTGATTTATTCTTGGCTGCCAAGCCGGCGCAGTTCTTTTGGGATGGGATCCACAAATTGCCAGAAAGATGGAAAAAAGTCATAGCTTCAGATGGGCAATACTTTGAATAATACTATTGTACATGCTTTGCTTAAAAAAACGTTCAAATTTTGAAAAAAAAAAACGCACGAATTAATATATATATAAAAAAAATTAGCCTTGCTCGTATCACGTTACCGACCCTCATATTTATGCAAATTTGAGCCCGTCTGGCACCCTTTCGGTCCCGACTAAAGTGGCTGGCAGTGGTATATTACGATATATAATAACACGTTCGCCCTTATGGTTATGGTGCCTTGAAGTCCGTTCATATTTAGGCAGACATGCCAAATTTCAGTGCGATACTGTCTTTAGTTTTGTTTTGACAGCTGATTGTTGTTGACGTGTTTGGCATCATGTTGAAAATGGACATAAACGATTTTCGTTCTCTCATAAAACATTATTTTTTGAGAGGCAAACCGGCGAAGGAAATAAAAGAAAAGTTGGATAAATATTGTAGGGCTAATGCTCCGTCAGATTACACCGTCAAATATTGGTTTTGAGAGTTTCGTGGTGGCCGCAACTCCACTACCGATCAAGGCCGCAGCGGCAGGCCTTCCGATGCGGTTCCAGAGGACAATGTCAAAAAAGTACATGAAATGGTGTTGGCTGACCGGAAAGTGAAGGTGCGCGAGCTAACAGATACCACAAAGATTATTACTGAGCGCACACGCCATATTTTGGGCAATATTCTGCATATGAAAAAGTTATTCTGCCGCTGGGCGCCGCGCATGCTCACTCCTGACCAAAAACACGAACGCGAGAGCACTTCGAAAGAGTGTTTGGACTTGCTGATGCGGAATCGAGCGGACTTTTGGCGTCGATTGGCAACTGTTAATGAAACCTGGATCCACTATTACACACCAGAGAACAGAATGAGTGTCCGGCAATGGACTGAAGCCGGCACGAGTGCTCCAAAGCGGCCGAGGGACACTCAATGGGTCGGAAAGGTTATGGCGTGGGTTTTCTGGGGTTGTCATAGCATACTATTCGTGGACTACATCGAAAAAGGAAAAACCATCAACAGCGAGTATTACTGTGCATTATTGGAGCGATTAAAGGCCGAAATCGTTGCAAAACGTTGCAAATGAAGCAAGACAATGCGCCGGCGCATAAGAGCATCGCAACCACGGCTAAAATCAATGACTTACGGCTCCAAATGCTGTCGCATCCACAGTATTCGCCCGATTTGGCTCCCTAGGACTATTATCTCTTCCCAAACCTCAAAAGACGGCTCTCCAATAAAAAATTCAGCTCACGCGAGGAAATCATCGAAGCCACAGAGGAGTATTTTGCAGACCTTCCGGAAAATAACTTTTCGACGGGATCAAGAAGTTGGAAAATCGCTGTTAAAAGTGTATCAAGATAAAAGGGGACTATATTGAATAAAATAAAAAAACCATGTAAAAACAATTTAAACAATTTTGGAAGAAATAGAATCGATTGAAAATGGTGAAAATGTGCCAGATGATATATACGAGTATATTATGCCTCCAGACAATAGTGGCTGGGAAACAGATTCTGATTTTGGAGACGAAGAGTGTAATGATCCTGATAGACTGAATAGAGGTCAACTAAATACCTATGCCTATCAGGGAGATAAGCAAAATATAGAAAGCGATGAAACGGAGTTAGACGATCCGCGTCCTTTAAAAAGAACAAAAAAGACAATTCGAGAACGGTTTAATGTTATAAATCTACCGACATTGGGTACCGATTTTGGACCACCCTAATCGCCAGTTTTGACACTTTCATCTGAAATTAATCCAAATGAGCTCTTCGAATTATTCATTAGCAGAGATATAATTGAATACCTGGTGAAAGAAACAAATAATCATGCTGCTATGAAAAATCATAACATTTCTGTTGAAAATGAGGAATTCTATGTGTTCTTGGGATTTGGATTTTAAGTAGATATGTTCCACTTCCAAGACGCTGAATGTATTGGGGAAACTCTGATGACACATATAACATTTTGGTCTCAAAGTCTATGAGGCGCAATAGATTTGAGGAAATATTTAGATTCTTTCACGCAACAGACAACAACCATCTTGCCGCAAATGATAAATTTGCCAAAGTTAGACCTCT
Source organism: Volucella inflata (assembly GCA_928272305.1). NCBI lineage: Eukaryota > Metazoa > Arthropoda > Insecta > Diptera > Syrphidae > Volucella > Volucella inflata. The sequence continues at coordinate 22,959,278 of OV743716.1, read as the reverse complement.
AATCCAAAAATTAAATACGAAGTTTCTAACTTTCTAACTTTGGAAAGGAAATTTCTATTGACGAATCAATGATTCCCTATTTTGGTCGTAATGGATGCAAACAATTTATTCGAGGTAAACCAATTAGATTTGGTTATAAAGCGTGGGTTATGGCATTACCTAATGGTTATTGCCTAAATTTTGATATTTACCAAGGTCGCTCATCTAGTGGTGACAGGAATTGTGGATTGGGAGAAAGTGTTGTTTTGAATTTCGCAAATATTTTACAAAGTTTTCCCTATTTTTGACAACATTTTTACAAGTATGAAATTCTTATCCGCAATTAGTGATATGGGATTTTGTGGCACTGGAACTGTTCGCGAAAACAGGACAGAAATATGTCCTTTGAAAGACAAAAAAGTAATGATCAAAAAGGCAAGAGGTTACTTCTGTTCTATTATTTCTTTTGAAAAGGAAAATAAAATTGCAGCTGCCAAATGGAAAGATGATAATGTTGTCACTGTGTTGTCAAATGAGCATGGGGTTGAGCCAATACAAAAAGCAAGTCAATATACCGTCAAAGAAAAACAAAAAATTCAAATAGAACAGCCATTTGTAATAGCGCAATATAACAAATCTATGGACGGAGTAGATTTAATGGACAATAACATCTCAAATTATAGAATAAAAATAAGAGGAAAAGAATGGTATTTCCCAATATGGCTCTGGATGCTGGATGTCGCTGTTTCAAATGCCTGGACACTTGCACGACAATTTGGCTATAGGGAGGACACTTTAGAATTTCGGAGACATATAGTCCGAACTCTGTTGTCTAATTACGGCAAACCACCCCGCTCTACTGGACCTCAAAGCACTACAGTAGTTCCTTCTCCATCCACATCATCACAACATTTAATTATTACCAATGTTCAAAGGGAAAATACCATGTATGTCCGAATAAAACCACGAAACCTTGCAAAAGGTGTGAAATTCCACTCCACGATAATTGCTTTCAGGACTATCATACAAACTTTTTTAAGTAATAATACAAATATAGACGTATTAGTGGCGGATATATGCGACGAGTGCATCATTGGAGTTGACTTTATGAAGGCGCGGACGAAACCTTACCACCTTCCGCAGAGACACTTATTTGGGCGAAGCTGGAAGGTGATCTTGGGAGCCATCGATTCTATTTGATAAAGCCGGACTCTAAAAATCATTATCAGAAATACGTCGTGGGAAAGATGCTCGTTGAGCCCAAAAGTTAAAATGGTCCCAGTAAGAATATTGAATGTGGGAAATAAGAGCATCAAACTAGAGCAGGTACAATTGATCGGAGCGTGTGTACCGATAACTGTTGTCACCAAGTTGTCGAAGGAAAATGCTGCTATATCTTTGCCATCAAGTAGCACAGCCGAGTTGAAAAGAACTATACTCAGGCAAACCAAGCTGAACCAGGAGCAACGAGCGATGGCAGAGGAACTAATCAACGAATTTGTAGACGTATTTGCATCGCAGGACGGCGAATATGGCAGCACACATTTCGTACAACACCGAATAGACACTGGAGATGCAAGACCCATACGTCAACCTCCTAGGCGTTTACCATTAGCTAAGCAGACGCAGGTTGCAGAAATGGTTTCGACTATGGAAAATCAAGGGTTGATTGAAGGCTCTAAGAGTCCGTGGGCATCACCCATTGTACTGGTCAAGAAGAAAGACGGCACCAATAGATTCTGCGTGGATTATCGCCAGCTAAATAATGTTACCAAGAAGGATAGCTACCCCTTGCTAAGGATTGACGACACACTGGACACACTGTCAGGAGCGCAATGGTTCTCCACACTTGATCTGAAGAGTGGCTACTGGCAAGTACAGATCCATCCAGAGGACCGTGAGAAGACAGCCTTCACCGCAGGAAACGGGCTTTGGCAATTCACAGTAATGCCATTCGGATTGTGCAATGCTCCGGCAATCTTTGAGCGTCTAATGTAACGCGTTTTGCTGGGACTAACATGGAAAACCTGTTTGGTCTACCTGGACGATGTCATCGTGGTCGGAAAAACTTTTGAAGAACATCGAGATAACTTAAAGGAAGTGTTCCAAAGATTACGAAGTGCACAGCTGAAGCTAAACCCGAAGAAATGTCATCTCTTTAGGGCAGATGTCAAATACTTGGGACACATCATCTCATCCGAAGGGGTAAGGACAGACCCAGAAAAGATCATAGCGGTAAAAATTTGGATAGTCACAAGAGACAAACACCAACTGAGAAGCTCTCTGGGACTCGCTACCTACTACAGGCGGTTTGTGAAGGATTTTGCTGGAATCGGAAAGAGTTAGCATCAACTAACAGAAAAGGGAAAACAATTCAAATGGTCAAGTGAATGCGAAAGAGCTTCAAAACTCTCAAACAACAACTATGTGAGGCCCCTGTACTAGCGTACCCTACTCCAGGAAAAACATTTATTGTGGATGCAGATGCCAGTAACGTCGGAATTGGAGCTGTCCTTTCGCAGATGCATGACGGGCAAGAGAAAGTAGTTTCCTACTTTAGTAAGGTGCTCTCTAAGCCGGAAAGGAACTACTGTGTTACCAGGCGGGAACTTCTTGCTTTGGTCTTGGCAACAAAGCATTTCCAAAAGTACCTGTATGGACGATAATTCATTCTTCGCACAGACCATGCGTCTCTGAAGTGGTTGCTGCAATTTAAAAATCCTGAAGGACAACTCGCAAGGTGGATTGAACGACTCCAGGTGTACGACTACGAGATACAGCATCGAAAGGGAAGCCTTCACTCTAATGCGGATGCTCTGACCCGGCGACCTTGCAAATCTGATTGCAAATATTGCGCACGACAAGAAGAAAAAGATGCGGTATCCACTCAACTGCTTAGAGCTGATCCCACTAACGGTTGGAATGAAAGTGAAATGCGAAACGCCCAAAAAGAGGATCCAGATATCGAGTCAATTCTCGCCTGGAAAGAGCATGAAGAAAAACCAGATTAGCAGGAAATATCCAATAAAAGTCCCGAACTAAAGGCATACTGGGCACAGTGGGACTCGCTTCATGTTCAAGATGGTGTTTTGAGGCGAAGGTGGAAAGCTTGGATGAGAAGTCGTTTGTGATGCAGCTCGTTGTGCCAAAGTCGAGAGTCAGTGACGTGCTAAGGGAACTGCACGATGGAGTATCCGGAGGCCACTTGGGAGTGAATAAGACGTTAGAAAAGGTGCGAGAACGTTTTTATTGGATGCACGCCAAGGACGATGTAGAAAATTGGTGCAGAAAGTGTGTCACCTGCGCCGCCAGTAAAGGCCCGAGGGTTAAAACTCACGGCAGAATTCAGCAATACAACGTTGGAGCGCCCTTTGAGAGAATCGCAGTTGACATCGCAGGACCGTTTCCTGAAACCGAAAAGGGAAATCGCTACATTCTTGTTGTTATGGATTATTTCAGTAAGTGGCCTGAGTCGTTCGCTATCCCTAACCAGGAAGCCAAAACCGTGATTGAACAGATCGTTTACAACTGGGTGAGCAGGTTTGGCGTATCGATGTTGCACTCGAATCAAGGGCGTAACTTCGAGTCTAAGATTTTCCAAGGGGTGTGCGAGCTACTGGGTATCAAAAAGACGAAAACAACACCGCTCCACCCACAATCGGACGGGATGGTGGAATGCTTCAACAGAACCTTGAATAAACACATATCAAAGGTCATTGGCGACAAGCAATGCGATTGGGATAGGCAAATTCCAATGTTTCTATTAGCCCATCGGAGTGCAGTACACAACACCACAGGTCACACTCCATCGGAAATCCTTTTCGGTCGAACAGTCCGGTTACCTAGTGAATTGATGTTTGGATCACCGCCATCTGAAGAGAACAGAAGTGAGGACGACTATGTCTCAGACCTCAGACATTATTATAGCCAGTGAGCGCATGAAGACGAGGTATGATGGCAAGGCGACCACAACGGGATTCCAGGAAGGAGATCTAGTGTGGCTATATAACCCTCATAGACGGAAAGGCGTATCACCCAAATTGCAGCAAGACTAAGAAGGACCATACAAAGTCGTAAAACGCATCAACGATGCTGTCTATCGCATTCAACGAGGAAGAGGCAAGATGAAAGTGGTTCGTGTCGATCGAATACATCGCTATATTGGGCAGAATGTCGAAGAGTTTGTTCGTGACGAACAAGTTTAAGAGTATCCCTTTATATAAAATAAATGAAAGGTTGAAGTATAAAGGTAAGTTGATTACTTTATGTATTAGTTTAGATCCACAGTCTCGGGCTAGGCGATAGAGAATTTTTCGAAACTCATACTGCTTATAAGCAACATTGGTCCATAGTGTACAAAAATATTTGAATTCCAAAATTGATTTGCAGGAAAGAAACGACTGACTGATGTTGAAATCGAAGCTATTGCAAACGTAGATTGGCACCTTTCTTCCGACGAAGATGAAAATAGTGATGATGAAGGCGAAGAGGACTTTTTGGAAGAGGCGCTTGAAGAAATTTTGGTAAGAGAACAGGAGATTGAAACGGATTTATTGGAAAAGTTAATGGAAAATGATTCACATCCAAACAGTGCTGATGATAAAGACGAAGGTGGCAAACTTTGTGTTGAAAAAGTGGACGCTTCTAAGTTACGAGTAAAATGGAGAAAACGGGAAATGGCCCCTGTTAATGTGGTATGCAAATCAGTAACCGTAACCGATGATGAGTGTCAGCTAAAAATGGCTATAGAATATTTTGAAATGTTTTTCGACGATGAAGTTTTTGAACTTATAACATTGCAAAGCAATTTATATGCAATGGAATAAAAAGGTATAGAAATAAAATGCATGGCTTTTGAAATCAGGCGTTACATCGGTATACTGCTATACATGGGTATTATAAAAATACCGCCAACAAGAATGATTTGGTCAAAAAAATTCAAATTTAATTTTATAACTGACGCCATGACCCGAGCAAGATTTGAAAAAATCAAAACCTGTTTTCATCTGAATAACAATTCCAAACAGCATGAATCAAATAATGACAAACTGTATAAAGTCCGTCCATTACTGGAATTGTTAAAAAATAGATTTAACCTCTTGCCTTAAGAAAAATTTTAATGCGTGGATGAACAAACGATAGAATTCAAGGGAAAATCAAGCTTAAAACAATACAATCCAACAAAGCCCCATAAAAGGGGAATGAAGAAGTTTGTCAGAGCTGGCGCATCAGGTATGATTTATGATTTTGCTTTATATGCAGTGATGGGCATCGTTTTTTTACCTACCCGGTAGGTATTTATCATAGGGTATATACCGAAAATCGTATTTACCCACCCGAAATGGGGTATTAATTATTTTATAAATTTTTATAAGTAAAGAGCTTATTGAATATGTGTTTTTTTTTTTCTTTATTAAAACCTAGTTTAAGAAAAAGTTTGATGATCTGAAAAAAAGAAGGATTTGCTGATTGTTATTGTAATTTATTATTTCAATTTCTCTTCAAAGAAATCGCTGATCAAGAGTTCTTCTTCTTCTTATCCTTTTATTAATCCTTTCCTCGTTATACGGACTTATGCGTAACGAGTTTCCCATTTTTACTGCATCGCTGCTGCTCCGCTTATGGGGTTGGCTTATGTCGCAGAAAACAGAACGCGTCTACATAACGCACGGTCCTGGATCGCTTCAGTGGTTAGCCCCAGGCGTTGTTGCGCATTTGCCATCTGAGAAATCCAGGAATTCTTTTTCCGACCTCGTTTTCTTACAGTTGGAGTGACCGTAGTTGAAAGTGCCTTTTTAACCGGATTTTCCGCAGATCTTCTTTGAACGTGGCAATATCAGCTTATTCTATTCGCCTCAAACTGTTCGGTTACCGAATTCTTTATATGTAGACTTCCTCTTATATGCGTAGATCTAATGCAATCGCGTTTACTGATTCCACTAGACATCCTTAACATTTTCATCTCTGCTGCCGTCATTTTGTTTTTAAACGCTTCGTACATTGTCCAGCACTGTGAACCATATATAAGAGCTGATCTAACAACCGTGGTGTAGAGTTTCCCCTTTAATTTAAGTGGAAATTTTCGGTCGCAAAAGATTCCCGAATTTTCCCGCCATTTCATCCATCCCACACTCACTCTGTGGTTTACGTCGTCGTCACATTTCGCTTCCATGTTAACGATTGATCCTAAGTACTTAAAGATAGTGCTTTTCGGAAGAACTATTCCGTCTAACATTATATCCGGAACAGGTCGCAACGGATGCGCAAATGGGCACGTCAAATGCTCCATCTTTGAACGACTTATTTTAAACCTGTTTCTCTCTAGCGCATTTCTCCATGAATCTAAGGCGTTCTGTAAATCTTCGACGTTATCGCTAAGTATAACTGCGTCGTCAGCGAAGAGAATTGGCGTTACATTTGCTTCGCACATGCAGTCTTTTAAAAGATAGTCTAATACTACATTAAAGAGGAAAGGGCTAAGTACGCTTTCTTGATGCACTCCGACATTAACTGGAAATTCTCTCGTTAGTCCAGCAGAGCTTTTAACCGCAGTTTTCACGTTTCCGTACATGTCTAGTATCATTCCAACATACGTTTCTGGTTCGTTTTGAGACCTCAACGCGGCCCTTATGAGATCCCTAGGCACTCGATCGAATGCTTTCTCTAGGTCGATAAATACCATGTGTAAATCCTTAGACGAATCTCGGTGCTTTTCCATTATTATTCTTAGGCTTTGGATAGCGTCCACCATCGATCTTCCTTCAACAAATCCACACTGGCTATTATCGAGCTTTATTATTTGCCGAAGACGTTCGTTTAAGACTCTTTCGACGATTTTCATTGTGTGTGACATAAGCTTGATTGAACGGTAGTTGTTGCATTGTCGAGTGTCGCCTTTTCCTTTGTACGAGTTTAATGGAACCAAGAAGCTACTTCTCCACTGATTCGGCATTCCGATCGCATTTTGTCCACGCTTGGAATGCACTCTTCTTGTCGGCCACAGCTCGTTTGGTTTCGTCATTCCACCACCATGTTTCTTTGCCGACGTGATGGTATTTCGATATAGTCCCCAGATGGGACTTTGCGAGTGTTATGCATTCCTCGTGCATGTTGTTCCACATTTCTTGCGGGCTAAGTGAGTCTGCTATACCATTTATATTTTGAAGTACTTCTTTAGCCAGTGCGATAAATCTTGCGCTTCGTTCCTTCGATAAATTATACCACCGGATTTTTGGCTTTCCAAACGATGCCCGTGTTTTCGGTGGTTCCGCTGTGAAAAATTCTGTAATGAGCAGACGGTGTTGGCTTACTAGCGATTCTCCAAGTATTACTTTACAGTCCTTAACACGGTTTCTCATCGACATTTTGCAGAGGTGATAATCTATTTGCGTTTCGTGGCATCCGCTGCTATAGGTGATAAGATGTCGTTGATGTTTAATAAACATTGTATTTAAGACGGTTAAGCCGTAAGCCCTACACGCTACAAGGATGTCTTCGCCAGCTGAATTTCTGGTTCCAAAGCCTTTACCGCCGTGGCAGTCCTCATAATCAACATTTGTTTCTCCGACGGTGGCCATTTAAATCTCCGCCTACGAAGAGCATCTCATCGATAGGTATATTTCTAAGCAAATTACCGAACTCTGACCAAAATTTATCTTTTCCGATTGGTCGCATCCATTTTGTGGGGCGTTGATGGAAAAGTGCAAACAATTTCTAAGAAGTTTTATACGTCCCTTTTTATATACTCGTACCTAGACAAAGGCTCCTTGGTTGAATACTTGTTTTATTTTTATTTTATGGCTTTATATTAACCCCTTTAAAAGTGAATTGAGAACAGGGCAACATTGCAGGTAAGGAAAAAAAAGCGTAACCATTTCACTGAAACTACCGTGTAAAACTCGATGGGGGATTAACAAATTTTTTTTCTAGAAAGCCTTGTCAGCAACAAAGTCATTCTTCAAACATTAGCGGTTAAAGAGACTTCTTCTCTATCAAAGGAAATAAAGGGAACTCTGATAAATTAAAAACCGTTCTGGAAGGAAATTCAGCAATTAATAGATTTAATCAAACTAGTTGTTCTCTGCATAACAAAATTTTAGTCAGATGAGTTCTTGATTCATAAGGTCCATCAAGTTCTTGAGGAATTACTTAATTCGGCAATCAATTTGTTAGAAACAGGGAAAACGACGATTCTAAATGCTTTGGAAAGAGATTAACTTTTAGAAAAAATTAGAGGAAGAATTCTATTTGCAAGATCACCAATATACCTCGCCGCTGCACTTCTTGACCCATCAAATCAAGGTTACTTTTTAAATGATTCTGATCAAGTTACGTCGATGGAATTTATTTATGACGTATCGAAAAGTTTGGGACTGGATATTATGTCTGATTTGGCTATGTATCGATCCAAGAAAGGCATTTGGGCAAAAGAATTCCTTTGATCAAGGGCTTCGTCAATAGAACCCTTAATATGGTGGAAAGGTCTTTGTGCAAGCAATAATTTAAGTAAAATTGCAGCACGAATTTTATTAGCACCTGTAACTTCGGCAGCCACGAAAATATCGTTTAGTAAATTAAGTTTGATACATAGTAAAAAACGAAACCGTCTTACTGTTGAAAGGGCCGGAAAACTCACGTGTATATCTCATAACTGGAATATTGAACTATCAGAAAAGACAAATCTTGAACGAAAGGCAGAAAAAGAAGAAGAACAGCCAAGTTGTAGTTATAATATCAACATACCCAGCACATTAAAAAAAATTAAAAATTATAAAATTCTTTTTATAGGTTTAAAGTAAATACCCACATTTTTACCCGTTGGGGTATATACCGGGTATTTGATTGACGGAACGTGCCCAAATCATGGGTCAGATATAGTGCTGTATTTAGCCTCTAACATGCTGAAAAATCGAAATTCCAAACTTTACTTCGATAATTGGCTTACGTCGATGAGTCTCATGTCTCCCCTCAGAAGCTGATTTGAAAAAAAAAGGCAGGGGCTCATATGATATGAAATGCGAGATTACCAACAACATAACATCGATTTCCTGGTACGATAATAAGGCTGTGACACTTTTGTCCACCTATATGTCCGACAAACCGTTGGGATCCTGCAAGCGTTGGAGCGGTTAAAAAAAAAATCATAGATATTCCACGACCAGCTGTTGTGGAAGATTATGACCGTCATATGGGTGGGGTTGACTTATGATTGATTTTAAACAGCTCCATAAGCATATCAAATAAGTCAAAAAAGTTTTACACGCGTATTGTCTACTGGTGCATTGGGGCAGCTGTTGTAAACGCTTGGCTCCTATATCGAAAGCATTTCAAGCCATCAAAAAATCTTCATAAGCCGATGAAACTAATAAACTTCCATATGAATATAGCAGAATCACTAATAAACACCCTGCCTCTCTCCACCAACATAAAACGTGCAAGGGGTTGTCCTACTCTGCAATCCCTGTCTCCATCTTCATCATCATCCGTAAGCAGTGCTTTAAGCTCGTAGAAACGGAAATATGTTCCCGATCCACCAAAATCTTCTAGATACGATGAACAGGGACATTGGGTAATATGGACCCAGACAGGTCGCTGCCGCCTTTGCAAAACCGGAACTCCACTTTCCAAATGCATGAAATGCAATGTTCACCTATGCTGCAATCCAAATAAAAACTGTTTTTTATCTTATCATACATAAATAATTGAAATAAAATTCTGATTTTGCTAATTGTGTGCGCTTTTTTATTACCACCGTGGACAATGGTTGCTTATAAGCAACTACTTACAGGACCTTCCAGGAAGGACATAGAACTATAAAAATTAAAAAATAGCTTATTTAGGGGCAACAAGTAATAACTAAGATGATTGTGAATTTTTCGTATCACAGGTAAAAAAGTGGTCTTCAAAGGGTTATCGGCCCAGCGCATATTTCCAAGATAACCCATAGAATATTTTTTTTATTATTTTTCCTATGCATCCGAAAGCATTATAAACTGGCCCTTTAAAAATAAACAAAATATTCGAACAAAAATAATTGTGGGCATAAATGGATAAATGTTAGTTAAGTCTCTTATTGTTCCAATTTTATCTTTTGGATGTAAAGTGCCTTTGTACTGCAATGCTGAATCAAAAGAAAAAACTTGTCACTTGCTATGTCAATGGTTTGAAGTGTCAAGATCATGTATCTCCATAAACAAATCTAATTCTGGAATTAACACTGGATAAATACCTCGATCACATTTGCACAAAGTCATCACACCAAAACTCCTCAATATTTCTTTGAAAAACTAACTTTCTTAAACTCATCTCGCGTCGCACATTAACCATAATTTCACGCTACCTGTACTACTACTAAAAGACAATTTTGCGTGCGTTCTCCACCAAAATCGACCGTGAAATTTCTCAACTAAGATGCCCGTCGTTGAAAATGATAAAAACTCATAGAACTCTGAAGACCAATAGGACTAATAGGATATTCTGAGAATAAATCAAACAAATTCCATCTTTTCCTGTCAATTACATATCGACTCATCGTATCAATAATCGCTTTTTAATTAACCTCTAAACGGTTTCGCTTTCCCTTATTCGTTTTTCCACTATTCCTTCAATGGGTACATACCATATAAAAAGGATCGGAAAATGAATTCTGTTCTAAGTACACACAAACATAATGTCTCGTCCAGCTGAAGGAATCTTAGCCACTCAAAAGATAGGCTTCTATTTCATTTGTACTTTGAAATTTCCTGGAATGACAAAGGATACGCCGAAGATTCTCAAATTTTTGTGGGAAGTTCTCTCTTGGTTTTCAATCTTTTTACCCTTTCACATGTCTCTGTGTTTTTTTAAAACTGCTTACGACAGTTTTCACACAGAAAGTATTGACACTGTGTCCAACATCGTAATGCAAGGCGTATGGTTATTCATAAGCTTCATCACTGTGTCGTGCTATAAAGTGAAATCCAATGAATTGGAAGACATCATTCGTTTGATGGAGAATTCATTCCAATGGAGATCTCCCAGAGGTAAGAGATAAAAATTGGTATCTTTGTATTCTTAGAAGTTATGATTACATAATGTATGTTGAATTTTCTCAAGGAAGAACCTATGTGGACATGACAATGGTGCATAGATACTCCAAGTACATGTCGATTTTCTGGCAAATCATTCCGCCATTCACCGTCGTTTTTACCATGTTGCGACCATTGTTTAAGAGACCAGTGGAGCTCCCAATGACCATATGGTATCCAATCGATCACAATGTGAGGAACATGTATTTTTGTACATTTTGCCATTTCCAACAGTTAAAAATCGTTTCCCTTTAAGAACCGCTTTGAGTTCATCGTAACGTATATCCTTCAAGCCTGGGCACAGATGGTTGTTGTCTGTGGCTACGTGGTTGGAAGCTCGTTTGTCTATTCATTTTGCATGATGTGTGCTGGTCAATTCAACATACTGAGATGCTCTTTGAAAAACCTCATCTACACCAGTGGAGTCTACAAGAAGTTCCCGGAAACTTTGCATTCCAACAGCCAACAACCAGACTCATTGGAGTATTCTTACGCCGAGGAAAAATGGGACGACTTTCTGGAAGTTGATGAGAACTCTCACCAAAACTCGAGTCAACTAACTGCAATGAAATGCACCATTTTGAGCCCCGCAGAAATAAAGAGTTTCAAGACGGCCTTCGTAAATTGTGTGGAACATCATCGGACTTTACTTAGACTCTGCTCTATGATGGAGGAGTTTTTGAATTTCATGACTATGTTTCGAGTTTTGGAATTAGTTTTACAAATGTGCTTCATGGCGTTTGTATTCTTTCGGAGCTCCGATGTATGTAAGTTTTTGAAATTTTGTAGCTTTTGACTGGCGGGAGTGTCTTTCTAGCGAGTCATTATATTATATGGGGTGTTGGCAGCGATGGATATGTTCTTTATTACTTATCCGACTGAGCACATTCGGGATCAGAATAGGGCTGTTGGACAATCACTTTTTATGGGACCGTGGTACTTGGTGTCGCAGTACTTTCGAAATGATTTTCTTATCTTGATGATTTACTCACAGCAGTCGATCTATTTTACAGCTGGGAAAATGCTAATTATGGATGCTGATCGTTTAAGACAAGTAAGGAAACATAAGTCTCTGAGAGTTTTTTTTTGAAAGAAGATTGATTTGTGTTTTTGTTTTATTTTTAGGCTTTGACTACAGCATTTTCCATCTATACCTTGCTTTCAAGCTTCGATGAAGGTTAAGGCAACTCAATCAACCTTTTTTCGTCTATTGAGTTATAGTGATTGCTTTGGTTGCCATTTGGCAAAAATAAACTTATTTCCCCGATCAGATTAAGATAAAAGTAAAGATTTCAGTTCGTAAATAGCGCGGGCAAGAGTTGTTTCAAGTGAACTATTGTTTCAAGGATTTTCTTCTTTTGGCGTTCTTTCTTCTTCTAAATTTCAGCAAACCCAACAGAGTATTTAACGAGGCTGATGTGTAGTTGAACAGGGTAAGTGATGGCCTTAAAGTCCGACTTAGTTACGGAGAGAGGCTCGCTTGGAGTGGTTGGCCCAAATGCTTTTCTTAGGTAAACTAGCGAGGGCCTGAAACGACTGTTAGACTTATATGTCTAGTTTCAGCTTCTGAATTACACTTTTATCTTAAACAAGTGTTGTGTTCCATTAAGAAATAGAACACTAAACACACACTGTCCTTGAACGCCAAAGTATCGAGGACTCATGTCGGTGACTGCTGACTTCTCCATCGTTCGGGCAAGCTCGGTTGTATTAGTGCTTAACTCTATGCTCTGCTCAGTATTTCAGCCCTGCCGAAGTGGGCAATCCTTTTCAGACATGCTCACGGGACCAAAATCTATAAATATAACATAAGGTCCGGGTCTATCGAGCTAACTCGATCTCAAATTACCTTCAGTTAAACATATTGATTGAAATTGTAACTGGTTGTGCTAGTTTGGATTCGGTCTTCCTTTACCATACTGTCCCACTCGCGGGGATTCGAATATGCATCAAACTGTCGTATTGGTGTCCAAATGCTCTACATGACCTAGTGATCGTAATAGCTGTAGATGAAACCTTCTAACTAAGCCCATGTCACAGGAAATCCGGTATTATTCAAAATATTCATATTACCACGCGATCCGGGTTGTGATCCGCAAAGAGAAGATGGGTATGGACACAAAATTTGCTGAGGCTCTGTGGTTATGTGAATATTTGACCATTTTAAAGTTACCCGGCCTAGGACAGCATTGGGAAGTGCCAATCGTATCATTCAAAAACAGTTTCAGATATTCACAGTTTGGTTGCACGCATCCTGTTCAAGATCTGATCATTCTACGCCCAGACCTGATCTACAAGCGTAAGTCTGAATTAGATGATTGTTTAGCTACTACAAGCTTCTTACGTAGCCGGATAGTTAGATCTAAACAACCCGTCTGAACGATAACACTTTGTGGAAAACAAAGAAGATATTCCGGAGCCAATAACCTAATTCGGAGATGCCATTGACTACTGACTACTCCGGAAAAATATCTGTTCCGCTTACCTGTCAATACAATGCAGGCCAAATGTTTAAGGCCGTGCTCAGTGTTCGATTGAAAAACAAAACCTAGAACCGAAAGAAACTCTCCTACAATTCCTAGCATTTCAACTATCAGTTTCTGCTACCTATGGTATATTGCTGGACTCTTCCATCTAACTCCTCTCACAACAACTCTATAAGGCTTAAACCTGCAGATTGCGGCTTACCTTGACGTGTGTTTAAGGTCATTGTGCTGCAAAATTTCGAATCCGTTACCAAAAAATCTTAGTCCAGAGGTCACAGCGTTTTTTTTTCAATATTTCTTTGTAACATTTTCCAATCACTTGAACCAGATCCCTCACACCACTTGTCAAGAACAGAACCACCTGTATGCTTGACTGTGAGAACCACACAGTCTGGTAGCATCTTTTTTTCAACGCTACGTTGATATATCGCTCCAAAAAAAAACTGTTGAAATCTTCCTCCGTTCAGTCTTTATACTTTCTCGCCCATTCTGAATTTTTCCTTCTTGTTTTGTTGTCACAGCAGGGGCTTCCGAAAAGGACACTTGCGTCAATATTCGAGCAAAGCTTAACCTTCCCTTAGCCCTTGTCAGAGAAAATTTATTTATTTCGGGTGCTAACTGACGGCTCAGGCGGTCCTAAACTAGGTCTAAATTCTGAGCCTTGCCAACCAAATTTATCATTTCCTCTCACGACATTGTGATCTGTTATCCAAATAAGGTTCAGTGAATTCAGCTTTCTGAGTGCATTTAGAGAAGCCTTACATTCTCCAATCAGCTTGGGAGTGGTCGAGGAACTCTAGGCTAGCATAGGGAAAGCCGATTTTGTCCAGCACAAAAATTCTGAGGTGCAGTGCATCAGACGACGTGACCGCTGGAGTTAAAGGCAGTTAGCATGCAAGTTTGATAACATGTCCAATGTCCGGCATAAGTGGAGTATCCCTCAAATCTTATTGCACCAGGAAAAACAACACATAAGTTATAATCAGTCTTACCGCAGCTGACTAGATCCAAAATTAACTCCTTAGTAACAAACCCCATATCTTGCCGAAAGCCCGAAGGCTGCCACAGCCTCCTCTTTCTCGTAAAGAAAATAATCCCTCTATTTAGAGGATTGTCTAAGTTTCCATTCTTAGTACACAACTCTTCAACGTAATCGTCTGCATATGCTTCAGTGCATCATCACATATTGAACGCACTCGACATTAGCAATCAGGGTCCTATAAATTAACATTGCCATGTTACACACTCAATCTTCCCTCCAACACGTAATCCTTTTTGTCGACTGCTCCTGCAATTCAACTTTTTCTAGCATAAGTCTTTATATACTATCGGTCTCATGCACCTTAAAGGCATAAAAGGAAGATGTTACGTATTTAATGGCCTCATCTGTCACCGCAGCCGAGCAGCTATCGGCATACTAGAAACTACGCGTTATATTACTCACCTTGCAGCTTTGGTTGTAGGAGCCGGTTGTGGATCAATCCGAACCTATGAGCGATGTCTTATGACAACTCCAGGATAGGAAAAGAGGACATCTTTAGTAGGAAAGCTCGTTATCATAGCCTACAAATCTGGCAACGGACTTAGGGCATATTGACTTCGCTGCGGGATGACATACCACTACACCAAGGACATAATTTCCTTATATCAATTTACCACAAGGAAGAATGGCGGTCTGCGGATCATGAAGAGCTAAATCAAATGGATTGTACTGCGTTAGACATATGTATGTCAGGCCTTCAGTATTCTGGAATGACCAAGACTTCGCCCATTAATGACGTAGTCTAATAATGAAAGTAGGCAGAGCAAATACTGGTTGCTATGATTTGACCAGTTGCAGACGGCCGATCACAGGTAAGGCTGTTCATGGCCCCTATGGATATATGACCATCCCGTGAAGTTAAGTTCTCTTGACAGGTGTTAACCTCAAAAACAGAGACATCTTCCGAGCAGCCAACATCGCATCAACAAAAGAAAAAAAACATAGCGAAGAAATCCTGCAATCGCAAGAGATTGCCAGAATGTTCGGCAAACGTATATCTCGCCATTGTTTAAGAACTCCTACGACGCCAGCATCAAGCACGAAAACCAGTGGCAAAGCTGACAACGTGCCATCAAATACGCCGCAACTCATGTCACACGGCCACCATCTAGAAGTGCGTCGAAGCCCAACATCTCGTCGTCAGATAGAATAGACCACTCACATCAGACGAAGATACGAGTAGTGTGAAAACGTCCGACCTCATGATCAAATCGAAGTGCGAACAGCAATATCTTAACTTAAATCCAACAAAGCAGCTGAACCTGGCGGCTTACTGTCTGAGATGTTCAAATCTGCTGAAAATAATTTAGTGGAGAGCATACACCAACTCCCTCTTCAAATCTGATCGAAGGAGTGTGTCCAAAATAAACAAGAAAGCAAGCGCCCTCAACAGCTCAAACTACATAGATCAGTAAGATTTTAGGCCAGAAATATCAACAATATGCCAAACAACTTAACAAGTGCACATAGATATCGACGGTCTCATTATAGTTTCAGTTTCATTTGTTTCACTTCAACAGAAATAAATTGCAGAGTCACTCTTGTCAATCGATGAGCTAATAAGGCAGTGCAGTAGTAAGCCCTAGTCCCGAAAAACCAAGGAAACTCGATATAAGATATATGATCGTCCCTCTTCTACTTTATACGGCTGAGGCATTGACCCAATTAAAAACGGAAAAAATTTCCTCAGTCGTTTCGAGTCGTTTGGGAGGGAAAATTCAACGACGAACTACCACCAAAGTTCCCGGAAAAACCACCGTATGGTGCTCCCATTGTTCCGTTCTGAGTTCTGTTTTTTTTTTGTTAAATTGGTACATCTGTTGTTGATATTCCTTCTAAATCTTAGCATCATAGCGTCACATTCGCAAAAGTTACGTAGTTAAGAGAACGTCTATCTTCCGGGAACTTTTTAATCAAGGTAGTATACGAGCTGTTCAGCAACATCGAACCAATCAGAAAACTGGCCATACGTCGCTTTAAATGTCTAGGACATGTGGAACGAATAGAGACGCAGAGTTTTCGAATCTGATACAGAGGAACAACGATATCGAGGAAGACCTCACATGAAGTTGCCAGCACTAAAAAAAAGAGGACGTCAGCTGACTTGGAGTGCGAAACTAGGGGCTTTAAAGCAATGACGGATTTAACTGAAGAGGCTTGTTAGTTGAGGTCCACATTCACCCTGAAATCTAGCGCCGCCTAAGTTAGTGAACATAATCTGACATGGAAGCCTCCGACGGTTATCTTTCCTGATGTTTTGCTTTCAATAAATGCCTGCTAAAAGGGAGAGAGAGTCAATTTGGCACAAAAGACTCTTGAAACCAAGACCTCGACCTCTCTAATAGCGAGTGATTTGAATCATCCGAAACGACAGATACGTTCATTCCACACTCGTGGTTAGTATACTGATACTGTATGCCTCGACAAAGTTGGCAATACCTGTGTTTGAAGAGGTCATACATTATTTCGTTTGAATTACATATGATTCAGTCGTCTTTTATTTATAAAATCTAAGTATCCCATTCTTGCTTGTTTTTCTAATCGGTCCGGTGGTTATTTCGTTAAAATCAAGAACCGACAATATTTTGACTGAAAATCAATTCATACACACTCGTACTCAAACGACATTTAACCCTCCAAACAATAATTTGAATATTTCCAGATTTGTCGAGCCCGCCCAACAAATTATCGTATTATTACAACTGAAACCCACACCTGCTGCATTCAAAAACAAGCAATTTGGGTTCCTTATGATTTGATGCCCAAGGACGTTAAGCCTCTTCTTTTCGCCTGGGAATTGTTCCTCCAGCGACAAAAAAGAAAAGGTTTTCTTCATCGCATGATTACGAGTAATGAATAATGGATTCAGTAATGGATTCATTACAGTAACTTAAAGAGAAGAGAGTCATGGGGACTGTCTGGTCATGCTTCCATTACGTCGGCTCTACCGAATATTCAAGTTATGAAGATTATGCTGTGTATTTGGTGAGACCAGGTCGGTTTTATTTATTATGGACTGTTGATTTGATACTCAACGAAACCATTACTGGGGAACGGTATCGCCTTCAATTGATGCGATTGATCCTAGCGCTGTGCGAAAAACTGCCACAATACGAGCACAGACACAAAAAAGTGATTCTACAGCATGACAACGCTCGGCCTCACGTTGTCAAACCCGTTAAAACCTACCTGAAAACGCTCAAATAGGAAATCTTACGAAACCCGCCATATTCCGCAGATTTTGCGCTGTCTTATCATTACTTGTTCCATTCGATGGCACATGGTCTGACTGTTCAGCAGTTTCGCTCATATGAAGACATCAAAAAATAACTTGATTCGTGAGTAGCCTCAATAGATGAACACTCTTACCGTAACGGTATTCGGGCTCTGCCAGAAATATGGGAAAAAGTTGTAACTATCGATGGCCAATACTTTAAATGATTCTTTTGTAACCATCTTTTAAAAATAAAGTTGCATATGTATGTACAACAAAACTTTTTAGAAATTACCTAATTATTATTCTGAATGTCTTCATTCTTTAAGAAATAATTTTACCGAATGTCCCCAGTCAGAAGGGAGACAAAATTGTTTTTTGAAAGTTGCATTGCCATAAGATTAAATCTGTCTTCTCAATAAGTAAATCTGTCATCCTTTCGAGTATGTGAGCTGCATCTTACCAATGACGCTGAATTTTGTCTTTCATAAACTAAACAGTTTGCGATTTATCAACACACACCAAGAAGTAATCCAGTGGCATCAATTCGGTAGCTAACTCATTGCGTCATTTCGCCATATTGAATTGAGTTCTTATTGACAGCGACATTTTGTTGGAGCCACGCATCGTCGGTATAAACCGTCAATATTGCCGAAAAAGTCATCATTGACCGGTATGAGCTCAGGGCCTCATATTTCAAAAAATAAGATAATGCCACTAGAATGAAGACCACACAAAATACCACATTTAGAGTAAGAGAGACTTGTGATCCTCTTCTACAATATATTTACCTTACTTCAAAAAAAGCAATTTAACTTATTCACAAACCCATAATACCAAAAGCTGCGTCCAGTTTCGCTGAGTTGGTTGAGGTGCCCTTTAAATTGCCTTCGCCATCCGAATTGAGCTCCTTTTCTACTAATGTGGGCATATTCGGGAGCTTTTGGTGTCCATCCGCTCTACATGACCCAGCCATCTCATTCGTTGAACCTTCACTCTTCTGGTTTAGTGAATGTGTCGGTACAATTCGTCGCTGTATCTCCTCCTGGACTCGCCGTCAAAGCAGGGGAAACAACAAATCACCGGAAGAATTTATCTCTCAAAGCAACCAAGAGTACTATCTCCCATTTCTCATAATGTCATGCCTTTGAGCAACAGACCAGGACTTGGATTATTAAGGTCATATATAAGCTTACTTTTTAACCCAAACAAGCAGCGATCGGCAAGAGTTACTCTTCTTAATAGCGGAGCAGGAGGTAAAGGCCTTAAAAACCTCATAGTTATGTTCGTCGAAGATGACGTTTTGTCCGAGATGTCGGTGTTGAGTGTCCTTTCTGGTTGACAGCATATACTTCGCCTTGCTCTAGTTGGTTGTTAAAACCTACTTCGCTGCTTCCATTCCATGCTGCTTTCTACCGGTTATGTCAATATTATTGGAATATGCGAGAAATTGGACGAATTTTTGAAAGATTATGCCCCTTGTGATGACGTGTTAGTTTAGCACTTTTCTTTCACGAAAATATCACATGACAGTGCATCGCCTTATCTAAACCCTTTTTTGGCATGAAATGTTTTAGTGAGATCTTATCAGACCTGAATGGTGCAGGGTGCATTCTCCATCGTCATCCTGCACAGACGTACGAGTTTGGCAGGGATGCCAAAACTAGACATTGCTCTGTACAGCTCGTCTCTTTAGATGCTGTCACGGACTTAAAATCGGTGAATAAGCGTGGGTACCATGGGTTTTCTTCAAGATCTGCCATAGTGTGAATATTTGAACTTCCAGACCTCATTCCTGGAGTAGCATATTTTAATTTACCCCACGACGCGCTTCACATTCTCCTTTTTTTCCTCCAGAAGCCAGTGTTCCTCTTCACTCTTTTGCTCATAGAGCTCGGAAGCAGCTTCAGTATTTACCTATATGCAGAGTGACTTTTGTTGTAGTGATCTAGTGAATCCTGGCACACCAGAGGCGGCATCCCTGATGGTTTCTTGGCAGTGTTGCCACTCGTCTTCGATGCCTTATGCTTGATACTGGCTGCAGAGGACCTCTAAAGAGATTGGAAGGAATTGACGATCTTTTTTGATCGTATAGCTCTCTCGCCAACATCGCTCGATATATCGCTTGTCTTGTTGTATGCAATAACTTGGCGTATTTTACATGTAATTGAATAAAAAACAAAAACAAAACTAAGTATGTGGAAGAACTGCAATTAACGGATCTTTCGAATCGTCTCTGTTTCAGTCGTTGGGCTTGGACTATTCGGTGAACAGTTAATTCTGAAAAGTGAACTCACCGCCTAGATTATGTGGCTTCACATCTCAAAGACTACGTAAAGTCCCATGTCTACAGGTATAAGCCGGCTACGATTGAGGAATTGGGGCTACAATTACTCGAGTCATTGGACAAACGCAATTAGTAATACTCAAACGCGTTATCGAACATTGAAGATTTAGAGTGGACAATGTTGGCCGCAGTAACGTTCAACTGTTAAAATAGATAATCGTCAAAAAATAAATATAAAGAATGGTTCTAATAAAATTGAATTGTTTGATTGATCCTCTAAAAGACGAGCTTTGGAGAAGAAGATTCGCCGACGAACTATATAAGCTGTACAGCGACATCGATCGTGTCAAGAAACTGCGCATCAGTTCACTAATATCGAATAGAAACCGATGTTACGGCCACCAGAATCTTCAAATCTAACCTGGAGGAACAACACAGTAGAAAGAGACCTTACTTTAGAAGGAGCTCACAAGTTGTAGGTAATCTTAATCGTTTTAGATTTCGCATCTAGTGGCGGTTAGCTAAAGACCAAGCTTACATGAGAGGGTTTATACAAGGTGGCGCAAAATTAATCATCCTATCGGAAGATGTTATAATTTTACCAAATGGAGTCGTACGTCAATCATATTTGACATTTGTGAACTAGACAGCTGCAATATACAAACAGACAAACCAAACAATGGAGCGCTATACTCCGCAAGAGCATGGAAAAATTGTGTCGATTTTTTTGACCAATAATCGGTGGTGTTAGTGCAGCGTGAATTTCAACGTCGATTTCCTAATCGTGTCGTCCCAACTGGGCAAACATTCCGGCGCTTAGCTACTCGACTCGAACAGACTGGAACCATAGGAGACCATTCAGGGCATGGCCGACACCGGACTGGTCGCTCATCAACCAGACGACGGGTCACGCAATTGGGCATCACCAGACGGACCAGCGAATTTTAGTGAAAGTCTTACACATGTTCCCCTTCAAAGTACAAAGAGTGCATCAGTTAATGCCGTCAGTTACGTGTTTATCACTGTCAAGCCATCCTCAATCTCAACAACGAAGAGGACGATTTTGTGTTGAAAATCATCATAAGCGACGAGGCGGATTTTCACTTAAGCGGTTACGTCAATAAGCAAAATCTTCATTTTTGGGTCACTGAAAATCAGCGTGTGATGCACGAGGAGCTATACATTCACTCAAAGCCACTGTGTAGTGCAGCGTTCATGCGGGAGGAGTGATTGGGCCGTAATTTTTTTGGGGATGCCATCGGCAATACGGTCATTGTTATTGGCGAACGCTACAGGGTCATGATAGTCGACTTCTTACTGCCGGAATTGAATGAGCGAGGCTTGGTGAACATGTGGTTTCAACAAGACGGTGCAACCGCACACACAGCACGAGCCATAATGTATATTGTGAAGGAAGCGTTTCCTGGTCGCATAATCTCCTGTTTTGGCGATTTGGCATGGCCAGCAAGATCGCCCGATTTAATCATCCCAGACTTCTTTCCTTGGGACTACTTGAAGTCGCGGACTTATGCCAACAAGCCTCAGACAATCGCAGCCCTTAAGGAGAATATTCGACAGGAATGCGAACAGTTGTCATGAAAAATGCGATAAAACGGGCAAAGATCAACATTGGCGGCAACCAATTGGCGGATATCAAGGTCCAAATAAAGATTTCCATTACTCAAAATCTTTTTTTTTTTATTTAGTAATAAAGTAATTCAAAAACAAAATTGTTTTGTCTTGCAATTAAGACCCAGGTTTACCCCGAACTGAAGCGCAACCTAAATAAGTAAGTTAAACATTCTACGGTCGAACGGCTTGGTACTTGAGATTCAGGTCGATACCAGACTGAGATGGCATTAAAGGGAAAGCATCTTTGTCATGGTATTAAATTAACCACAGTCAGATTGAAATGCGGATGAGCCGCCCCGTGTTGTTTTTTAAGAGAGAAAGGGGCTATTGCTAGGTAAAAGTCGTTGCAACGAGCATCAACTCTCACAAACGCCGGAATTTTCCAAACAAACTTCAACAATTTCATGGGAACATTAACACATCTGCTACCCTTTTCTTATTTTTGTTCCTCACCAGCAAATACCGCTATTTCAATCAAAATAAATAAATCTATGATCGATAAAAAAATAACTTCTCTCAATTTAAGCACTCTTCATCATGGCACGTCCATCGGGGGAAATTTTTGGCTTTCAAAAGATCTGTTACTACGTTCTGTTCATCCTAAAGTTTCCGGGAATGACCGATGACACGCCAATCCTAATAACTTGCCTGTGGGAGTGCATATCTTGGTTTTCAGTCATCCTCCCACTAATCTTTGCATTGCTCTTCTGTAAATCCATTTACGATAAATACGAAGTCCAAAACGTAGATCTTGTTGTGAACAACAGTATTCAAGTGATATGGTATACTTGTGGATTCATCAATGTGTTGAATTATAAGTTAAAATCCGAACTTCTCAACGAAATTCTTAACACAATCGAAAACTTTCATTGGAGGTCTAATCCAGGTATGTGACTGTGATATACAAGTAGTGTAACAAGCAGTCTTTCTGTGAAGTTTTGGTTTTCTCTTAAAAGGCAGAACCTACGCTGACATGGAAAGGGTCCAAAGGTATGCAAAAATAGTTTCAATCATCTGGCAAATAACTCCACCATCCAGTGTTATTGCCAATGTAATTCGTCCTTTATTCAAAAACCCAGTGGAGTTCCCAATCGATATTTGGTATCCTTTCAACAGAGATGTATGAGCATTGAAATAATTTAGTTTAAGTCTTGTAAAACTTTTGTTTGAAATATTTCAGAACTCCCTCCTGTTTGCTTCTGTTTACCTCCTACAGTGCTGGACGCAAATAATTGTGGTCTTCTCTTTTTTGGCCGGAAGTGCATTTTTCTATGCAGCCTGTTTGATGTGCCTGGGCCAATTTAATATCCTGAGATGCAATATGAAAAATTTGATTTATACTAGTGGACTCTACAAGAGGTTAGTATTTTACGATCGATTTTTCATAAAGACCTTTATTTGGTTTGCTTTTCAGATTTCCTGAAACTCTGCAAATTCCCTTCGTAGAGGATCCAACGGAATACATTTATGCCACAGAATATAAGGACACTCTTTTCATAGATTCCAAAAATGAATCTAATCCTTTGGTTGTAGAAGATGTCGATAGCAGTTCTCTTACGAATCCAAATATAGTAAAACAAGATGCGATACCCACCCTACGTTTTGAGGAAATTAGAAATTTTAAAACAACTCTCGTTCGCTGTGTGAAGCATCATTTAAATCTTATTGAACTATGCGGACAAATTGAGGAATTCATGAATTTTTTCACACTTCTCCGAGTTGTGGAGCTTACACTGCAAATCTGCTTCATGGCTTTCGTTTTCTTCAAGACATCCGATGTAATTATCATATGTGGTTCAGGAACATACTCGTACTATAAATGAATACTTCTCTTCCAGTTTATCGCCCTTATGTTTGGAGTATTGGCAGCGGTTGATATATATCTTCTTACCTACCCAGCTGAGCAGATTCGAGATCAAAACAACGCCATTGGACCGTCGTTGATGATGGGTCCTTGGTATCTTGTTCTTAGACATTTCCGAAGTGACTTTTTAATAATTATGATATACTCACAGCGACCAATTTATTTTACAGCTGGAAAGTTTGTGGTTTTAACTGCTGATCGTCTGAGACAGGTAATTACCAATGTTAGAGAATTAAAAAATATATTTTGATGTTTTCGTTTTAACTATTTGTAGGCATTGACCACGGCTGTTTCGGTGTATACATTGCTTTCAGCGTTGGATGGGCACTAAGAATTCGCTTTGACCGTTCTCGTTTTTGTTTAATAAAGTTTTTTGGGCTTAAAATGTAATATCATTTGGCCTATAAAAAATAGCACATTTTGTTTTGCTTTACCTGAGTTGGACGTTGCATGATTAGGGTAAACTTTGGCTGTATATCAACTGCTCTTATTCGACCTCAACTACTAGGTCAAACTCCGATCTCGTCTCATCCAACATGAGCTGAGTTATCAAACTGCATGTGGGGTTAACTACCTGGTCATCTAAAGTCCTGGTTTTTGAAACAACTAAGAGCCTCGAATTGAGACTGGAAGTTTCTACTTACGATATTGCAGAACCAAGAAAGACAACGATGTTCGCACCTGCATATAAAATACTCGGGTATTGAACGATCCACAACAAATAGCAGTTGAACAACAAGTGTAAGCCCAGCGCCGCTATAAAATAGGCCAGGTAAAATGAGAATAAAAGTCTGTATCTGTGTTTTCTAAAAGACTTAAAATAAACACTGTTCAGTGTTTTTCAACAATTGTTGCTTAATTGTGAAAAGAGTAAACCTTCTGTCAGTCAAACCGACCTCTCGACCTATCAAAAATGGAACTGGCCCTCCAGGTTGAGGGTTATGCCGCCAGAATAACTGAGAGTTCCGAAACATAAGCAAGCCTTGCATAGGGATGGATCAACTGTTAACAAACCATGCAAACGGTTTAAAGATATCGAACTTCGGATATGCATGTGGAATGTTGGGTCCCTTAATAGACAACGTGCAGCCGAACAATTATCGGAAGCCCTAGACAACGGCAAAGCAGACATAACCATTATCCAAGAAAAGCTGTGGGATGGGCCGGAAAAAAAGAGGATGAAAAACTGCGACATCTACTACGGCGACTGCTATCGACGGCAGAAGCAAAGCTTATTTGGATGCGGATTTGTTGTTGGAGGCAGACTTAGGCTAAAAGTCTTTAGTTTCCGGCAAGTGAGCGAGCACCTCTTGGCAATCTGCATCAAGGCTTAATTCGCCAACATGAGCCTTATGTTATATGCGCGCATGCCTCCACAGAGGGGAAAGATGGCGACATCAAGGATCGCTTCTATGAGCTCTTAAACAAGACCTACGAGCAATGCCCTAGCTATGACATTTAAGTTGTTCTTGGCGATTTTAATGCAAAGCTAGGAAGAGAGGGCATCTTATGTAGCACTGTCGGAAGATAAAACGTGCACGACACCACCTCTGATAACGATTTCCGGCTAATTGTCGTAGTTAGCACGCGGTACCCCCATCTCGATATTCACAAGGGATTGACCACATTGCGATCGACGTAAGACTCCTCCAGTACGTTCCGAGGAGCAAATATCGAGTCGGACCACTATCTTGTTGTAGCCAAGGTACGGTTTCGGATATTCCGAACAACGCTAAGACAAGCTGACATTGTGAGGAATCTTGACGTCAGACGACTACAGTCGCAAGAGAACGCCAAACCATTTTCCGATCGAGTCTCCCTTAATCTCTTAAGAGGTCCCTTGCCGTCAGCATCAATTATCGAAGACCAGTGGCAACACTGCCAAAAACCCATCAAAGATGGCGCTACTGATGTGTTGGATTTCACTCAACTCCTGGTTTGATAACGAATGTCGGCAAGCACATGTAGCTAAGCAAGACGCGCGCAATGCGGCGCTGCAAAGAAAGACTAGAGTTGCTCATGAGCTCTTTGAACAGAAGGGGAGAGACACCACCAGCTTATCACGAGCAAAAAGAAAAAGCATGAGAAGCATGCGGTCGAAATTGAAAGATGCTGCTCCATGAATGCGATTCGAAAGTTTTAACAAAAGGTGCTGAGGATTTGGAAAGATCATTTCTGTAGACTGTATAAAGGTGATAACGAAACAAATACCGCTGTCAGGCAGAAATAACCTTTTAACTTGGACGATGTAGACCAACAATTCTGTCCACCTGACCTGAATAAAGTGAAGATAGCAATATCTAAGCTGAAGTCCAACAAAGCTGCTGAAGCGGACGGCCTGACTGCCGAGCTCTTTAAAGCAGCAGGCGATGACTTGGTAAAGAGCATACACCAACGCATCTGTAAAATATGGTCGGACGAAAGTATGCCCGATGAATGGAACCTCAGCATTGTTTGTCCAATTCTCACGAAAGGAGCCCTTGAATAGCGCCAACTACAGATGCATCAGTCTTCTTATCATCGCATACAAGATCTTATCTGCCAGTTTGTGTGAACGCCTAAAGCCCTTCGTCAACAACCTAATAGGTCCATATCAGTGTTGCTGTAGGCCAGGAAAGTCTACCATCGACCAAATATTCACACTACGGCAGAACTTTGAGAAAACCCATGAGCTTCAGATCGATACACACCATCTATGGTGTTTATCGATTTAAAGGCCGCGTGTGACAGCATCTTTAGATTCGTCCGTCTGTGCAGGATGACGATGGGGATGCACGCTGCTCCATCAAGGTCGGTAAAGATCTCACCGAGACCTTTGATGTCCAAAAAGGATTTAGACAAGGCGGTGCGCTGTCATGCGATTTTTTCAACATCGTCATGAAAGGATAGTGCAAAACTCACGAGAAAACACAAGAGGCACAATCTCCGTCCGTCCAATTTTCGCATACGCCAATGATATTGACATAATCGGAAGAAAGCAGCGTGATGTCAGTGGTGCTTTTACAAGTATTGAGACGGAAGCGGCGAAATTGGGTTTAGCGGTAAACGAGGGCGAGACCAATATGCTGTCAAGCAAAAAGGACACTCAACTCCGACGTCTCGGACAGTACGTTACCTTCGACAGATATAGCTTTGAGGTAGTTCACAACTTTGTCTTCGTAGGCTCCGCTATTAATTCAGCCAACGACACCAGCGCTAAGATCAAACGAAGAATAACTCTTTCTAACCTCTGGTTTTTTGGGGTTAATAAGCCAATTAACTAGCAAAACCCTCTCTCGAACAACGAAAGTGTCCCTATAACTATATGCGCAGAGGCATGGACATAATCAAAAATAGATGAGGGGGACCTTGGTTGCTTCGAGTGATCTTCGGTCCCGCCGGCATTGACCGTGACCGGGCTAATGCTCTCTCAGATTACACTGTCAAATATTGGTTTCGAGAGTTTCGTGGTGGCCGCGACTCCACTATCGATCAAGTCCGCAGCGGCAGGCCGTCCAATGCGGTTACAGAGGACAATGTCAAAAAAATACATAAAATGGTGTTGGCTGACCGGAAAGTGAAGGTGAGCGAGCTAGCAGATACCACAAGGATTATTACTGAGCCATATTTTGTGCTATATTCTGTATATTGGTAACTATTGATGAAACCTGGATCCACTATTACACACCAGAGAACAGAATAAGTGCCAGGCAATGGACTGAAGCCGGCACGAGTGCTCCGAAGCGGCCGAGGGAGGCTTAATGGGTCGGAAAGGTTATGGCGGCGGTTTTCTGGGATTGTCATGGCATACTCTACGTGGAATAGCTCCAAAAAGGAAAAACCATCAACAGCGAGTATTACTGTGCATTATTGGAGCGATTAAAGGCCGAAATCGCTGCAAAACGGCCTCACAAGAAGCAAAAAAATGCGCCGGCGCATAAGAGCATCGCAACCACGACTAAAATCTCAAAAGATGGCTCATCAATAAAAAATTCAGCTCACGCGAGGAAATCATCGACGCCACGGAGAAGTATTTTGCAGACATTCCGGAAAATTACTTTTCGGACGGAATCAAGAAGTTGGAAAATCGCTGAAATAAGTGTATCAAGGTACTTTATTGAGTAAAATAAAAAAAAAACAAACATTTTAAAAAAAAATCTTTTTTCATTCTCAAGGAGGTTACTTTTCACCCCACCTAGTAGAGCGGATGGACACAAACGCTTCGCACAGAAAAGTTTTCGAATCCGCCCTCGAGGGACCGTGCAGTAGAGGAGTACCGAGACTCAGGTGCGCACGCAAGTGGAAGGGGACCTCAGCCAACTTAACGTGCGAAACTGGAGGAGGCAGCTAGCAAAAGATCGAGCTAGCTGGAGACGCTTGCTGACTGGGACCCAGGTCCACCCCGGACTGTAGCGCCACCTAAAGTGGCAGAGCTTTTGTGGTTAACCAACTTACTATGTGATACGAGGGCGGGTAAATAAGTCCGTGACTTTTGGATTAAAACACAGATTTTTTGATAAAAAAATAATTTTATTTTTCAACGTAGTCTCCCTTGAGCTCTTTACACTTTGTCTAACGCTTCTCCCATTTCTTTATCCCTTTCAAAAAAATGATTTGTCGAGGTCCTCAAAATAGGCCTTTGTTTGCGAGATGACTTCATCATTGGAGTCAAATCTTTTTCCACCAAGCCATTTCTTCAGGTTTGGGAACAAGAAGTAGTCACTCGGAGCCAAATCTGGAGAATAGGGTGGATGAGGTAGCAATTCATAGCCCAATTCATGGATTTTTGCCATGGCAACTGCACATGCGTTTGTGGTCGACTGTGAGCAAACGTGGCACCCATCTTGCGGAAAGCTTTCTCATGCCCAAGTGATCATTCAAAATTGAAACCACTGAGCAATGCGAGATCCCTACGGCTTCCACAATCTCTCGCACTTTCAATCTTCGGTCGGCCAACACCATATCGTGAATTTTTTCGATTGTTTCGGGTGTAGAGACCTCAATTGGGCGTCCGTTCGGCATCTTCAGTGCTTGTACGGCCACAACGAAATTCAGTAAACCACTTTTTTACCATTGAAATCGATGGTGCAGAGTCCCCATAGTATTTATCAAGCTTAGCCTTGGTCTCGGTAATGGTTTTTTTTCGCAAGAAATAAGCACACGAAATTCACCTTTTTCCATTTTCTCCTCAAATTAGTGAGTAGTCTGATAAAAATAGCTGTCAAACACAAACTAACTGACGCAGCAAGTTTAAATTTTGACAGGAGTCAACTGACAGATGCCTGTTGACAGGAGCAGTGTTGCTGTTTCAGTAAAGAGGTCAGAAATTCAAAAAGTCACGGACTTATTGACCCGCCCTCGTACACTTAACTTCAAATAATTTCGACTGGACCACAAACATACGCGTACATTGAGCTTTTCACAGTTTACAAAAATCACACGATTATAGAAAACAGCACCTTGCACTGCAGCAAGTTTTCAGATCCCGCTTTTAAGTTTGAAAAAAACACACACACAAAACTCTTCTTATATAGAAAATTTTAATAATGTTTTTTTCATCGTTTTTTTTTCTCATTTTGAATAAATCGCATTTTTTTTTGTTGTTTTGTTTTTTTGTGTTTTTCTTGTTTTTGTGTATATATATCTTGTTCTCTTAATATTTTCGTAATTTTATTCTACATTTACAATCAATCTCGAATATCGAGTAACAAAAATGGATGTGAAGAAATCGAGGAAAGTTAAATATAAAAACAAATAAAGAGAAAGTGAAAGAGAACCATATCCATGATTTTAATTTTGTTTTTCTTTTTTTTCTAATTTGTTTTAAGAGTTTAGTACTATAAGTAAATAATTTTCGATTAGAATAGAATTTCAAAATAAAGATTGAATATATGTATATATATATAAAAAAAAAAAATATAAACAAAACGTACCAGCCGTTCGTTAGCGGTGGTCCTTACAGTAAGTATACATGAAAATACTCCTAAACGAATTAATTTATAATAATAGATTTGCGTTTAAGTTTTAAATTAAACAAAAAATTAAAATAGAAAAAAAAAATAAGTAAATAAGTCGCGCTCCAGCGCTTGAGCAGGTCCTGCAGTTTTTTTTAGTTTTTTTTTGTTTTTTGTTTGTTTTGTAAATTTTTGTTTATATATTTTACATACAACTAAAATGCTGTGCTAACTGTATTTTAGCTATTGCTTATTGCAATCGACTGCAATCTCGAAAATTGTTTAATGACAAACTAGGTAAATATAGATTTAACAAATTTTACTGCTACACACTGACAGTGAGTGAGTTTGAGTGTTGTGAACACTTAGCAAAATACTTAGGTATCTAAGAAATTTCGTTTTTTTTTTTTGTTTTTTGTTTTGTTGGTATCAGTTGAAGTTGAAGTACATCTTTTTATATATGTTGAATTCACGGCTACACTGGCCTTTTATTATTATTTTTGTTTAACAGTTATACGAGTATGGTTATATGGTTTTGTATTAATTTTTATTTTTTTGTTTTTTCTTGTTTATGTTTCGAGTTTGTTTAATGTTGTAAGTTAACAATGCAAAATCAATCCCATTGCTGGTTTAGAATCTGTTTTAGAGATTTGAGTCGGTTTGCTTATTTATCTCAGAGCTGCAGTCGTTTGAGGAACAACACTATGCATACATTGCCAATCGATGGAGAGCGAGGCTTTTTGTAGCGTTTGCTGTTGTTGCTTTTGCTGTTGCTGATGCTGATACTGATGCTGATGCTGTTGATGTAATGCGTCTACTACTGTTGCAGATGTTAGTAATTGCTGTTGTTGTTGATTTTGAATGTGCGTTATGGATTGTTGAATTTTTGGCTAGCTAGCAACAGGTATACTTGTTATTAGCTCATGGTTATAGTGCTCTGTATTAACAATAACTTGCACCACGTAACCGTTTTGTATATGGCAATCCTCAACGGGGACTTTGTCGCCTAATAATTTGCCACTATAGAACCATCGTTGGCAGCATGCATCAATTCCTTCAACAGCCTAAAAGTAACAATTTTATAATATATCAACATTGAGATGCATTAAAATAATAATTCATTTACCTGTAACTTCTTTTTGCATTGACCAATCATGTCTTTTGAGTATACTGAGAGTTTGACGTCGGACATTGTCGAGGATATGCGCAATTTCAGCACAACTTCGGTGCCTCCGTCCACTGGTTCTGAGAATTCTGCTGGTGAATCCCTGCCGTTTTCCTCTTTAACTATGTTGATTGGATACGATAAACAATAAATCGGTACTTTATATTGTGTACCCAGTTCATCGTAGCACTCTGTGAGGTAACTGAAATGATAGATGAACATATATTGAATATGGATCATAACACTTCAAAAAAATTTGCGGAAACTGACAATAAATTTGTTCAAGCTTCTGGAGACTACTATTAGCTAGGGGTTTTTTAAATGACGCCCTGAGCTAATTAAACGTTAAGAAACAGTCAAAGTTAAAAGGATTTTTTTTGCAATTAGCGCGCCCAACGGATTTTTAGTATTTGCACAAAGCACGGGCGAAGGAAGGAAGAAAGCCATAAAGTTATAGTGAGTTTGCAAGTTATAATGAACAAAAAATAAGGAACTTAAAGAACCCGACGAGGTTCTTACGAGTTGTAGGACTTGGAAAAGATCACAATATTTTATAGAACGCGCAAAAGCGGACTTAAGGGTCCACAAGTGGAAAGATAGGTCGCTAGGGTTCAGAGTATTAAAGAGCGGAATGTTACTCGCAATTTCGTTGGTAATAAAATGAATAGAACGAAGTGAATTCGGAGACATTACATCGGTGTTCCAGAGTGTTAACTATCAATTTAACCGCACGGTTTTGAATCCTATCTACACAAATGCAAAGTGGTCTTCGGGTAACCTGACCAGATGAAGGCAATGTACGAGTACTCTAATTCAGCAGTAGAAGATTAATTCGCTAATTATGAACTAAAGTAGCCACACGCCGTAAAGGAACACCATCATGGATTAGGAAGCGTTTCGGAATTATTTGGATACCGCAGATCTCCGAAATGTGTGAATGAAAAATTTGTGAAGATTGAAGACAGAACATATTGAATTTTTTTAAACTCGATTCATCGGACTTTAATGAAAGAAGTAGACTCTAACAAAACAAGTTAGTAAGCGGCTTAGCAGTTCCACTATTAAATCCAATACGTTTCTCCGAGGATATTATCTGCGATGCAAAGAGCAATAAGATTCTTGATCTTGCGGACGTGTTTGATTGCTGAATTATAAACGAAAGTTGTGAAGGCGACTCTTAAGAGGAATACACGTTTATTCGAGGAATAGCTTGCTCCGGAATAGATTGTTCTATTGTTGCTGGTAATTGGAATCATGTTATAGTTGACTCCAGGAACAGGTCTAAAATATCTGTCGAAGAAAAAATAAATCGTAAGGGCTACAAAGTAGTACTCCATAAAGCATAAAACACGTTTGCATAACTTTTGTAACCTGCCGAGAGGGACAATTAAAATCTTGAAAATCCTCGCAGTAGACTCGTATCTATTTATAGAGCCTGACATCACTGGATTTAATAAATAGACTATTCTGGCTTTGTTCTACCACCTTGACCAAAAAGTTCCCAGAATAACTACCGTGTGGCACTCGCATTGTTCCGATTTGAGTTCTGTTAAGTTGGTACATCTGTTGTTGCTATTCCCTCTTAATCTTAGCGTCATAGCTTGACATTTGCAAAAGTTACGTAGCCAAGAGTACATCTATCTCTGTGTGTGTTGGCGACTTTTTACAATTTTAGAAATGAATTTAAATTTGCAATAACCAACTTGTATTAAATTTTGCGTAAAAAATGGCGTTGGAAATGTTGGAAAAGTGTTTCGGCAACGATTCTCTTAAGAAAGCGGTCGTTCACCAAATGAGAAAACCACGTTGTTTTCAATCAAAAAAGAAGGCAATGCAACGGTGTAGTGAATCATGAATTTTTGCCAGAAAGCCAGACACTAAACAAAGAGTATTATTTGGGCGTTATGAGATGTTTGCGTGAAGCAGTTCTCCGAAAGACACCAGAATTATGGGCAGAAAACTCGTGGATTTTGCACCATGATAACGCACCGTCGCATAGTGCCATCTTACTTTACGTAAGTGGCGCTACAGTCCGGGGTGGACCTGGGCCTCAGTCAACAAGCTTCTCCAGCCAGCTCGATCCCTGGCTAGCTGCCTCCAGTTTCGCACGCTAAGTTGGCTGAGGTCCTCTTCCACTTGCGTGCGGAGCATTGGTGTCTATGCGCTCCACATGACCCAGTCATCTCAGTCTTTGGATCTATACTCTTCTGGCTAGGTCCATGTCGCTGTACAGTCCGTACAGTTCGTCGTTGTATCTCCTCCTCCACTCACCGTCAATGCAGGCGGGACCGAAGATCGCCCGAAAAATTTGTCTCTCGAGGCAACCAAGAACACCCTCATCCATTTTTGATAATGTCCATGCCTCTGCGCCATAGAGCAGGACCGGGATAAGATCTTATAAAGGGTGACTTCCGTTGTCCGAGAGAGGGCTTTGCTACTCAATTGCCTTCTTAACCCAAAGAAACAGCGGTTGGCAAGAGTTATTCTTCGCTTGATCTCAGCGCTGGTGTCGTTGTCTGTATTTATAGCAGAGCCTAGGTAGACAAAGTCCTTAACTACCTTAAAGTTATATCTGTCGAGGGTGACGTTCTGCCTGAGACGTCGGTGTTGATTGTCCTTTTTGCTTGACAGCATATACTTGGTCTTGCCCTCATTGACCGCTAAACCCATTCTCGCCGCTTCCGTCACAATACTCGCGAAAGTGACACTGACATCACGCTGCTTTCTCCCGATTATGTCAATATCGTCGGTGTATGCGAGTAGTTGGACGGACTTTTGAAAGATAGTGCCTCTTGTGTTTGCTCGTGAGTTTTGCACTATTCTTTCAAGTACGATGTTGAAAAAATCGCATGACAGCGCATCGCCTTGTCTAAATCCGTTCTGGACATCAAAGGTCTCGGTGAGATCTTCACCAACCTTGATGCAGCAGCGTGCATTCTCCATCGTCATCCTGCATAGACGGACGAGTTTGGCAGGGATCCCGAAACTAGACATTGCTCTGTATAGCTCGCCTCTATAGATGCTGTCATACGCGGCCTTAAAATCGATGAATAGGTGGTGTTTATCAAACTGAAGCTCATGGGTCTTCTCCAAGATCTGCCGTAGTGCGAATATTTGGTCGATGGTGGACTTGAGGCCACACTGTTATGGACCTATCAAGTTGTTAGGCGTTCACACAAAACGGCAAATAAGATCTTGTATGCGATGTTAGGAAGACTGATGCCTCTGTTGTTGGCGCTGTTCAGAGGGTCTCCTTTCTTGAGTATCGGACAAACAATGCTGAGATTACATTCATTGGACATACTTTCGTCCGACCATATTTTACAGATGAGTTGATGCTCGGATGCGGTTTCCGTGCGGGCTATATCTTCTGGCAGTACTACCAAAGGACAATTTTATCATATCATAGCTAGGGCATTGCTCGTAGGTCTTGTTAAGGAGCTCATAGAAGGCATCCTTGGTGTGTTCATCTTTCTCCTCTGTGGGGCATGCGCGCATATAAGGCTAATGTTGGCGAATTTAGCCTTGATCCGGATTGCTACGAGGCGCTCGCTCACATGCCGGAAGCTGAGGACTTCTTGTCTAAGTCTGCCTCCGGCAACAAATCCGCACCCAAATAAGCGTTGCTTTTGCTGTCGATAGCAATTGCCGTAGTAGATGTCGCAGTTTTACATCTTCTTTTTGTCCGGCCCATCCCATCGCATTTCTTGAATGGCAGTTATGTCTGCTTTGCAGCAGTCAAGGGCCTCCGCTACTTGCTCGGCTGCACGTGGTCTATTAAGGGACCTAACATTCCACGTGCATATCCGAAGCTCATTGTCCTTAAATCGTTTGCGTTGTCAAGAGTAGATCCGTCCATATCCGAGGCTTGTTGATGCTTCGTAACTTATGCTTTTTTAAATGGCCGGGCAATTACCCCGACGGCACAACCCCCAACCTGGAGGACCAGTTCCATTTTAATGCCCTTAGGAGGAGGGGTCGGTTACACCGAAGCCATCCCGTCCTGGGATGTCGGAGTAGCCCGGATAGGGTCTTGTTTTGTTTTTCCGACACTAATCCTGGTTTATGGCGCAGGAAACTCGCCATTTCACTTCGCAATCTCTAGTGAGATTCCCAGATTGCGCCACGGGGAGGCGTGAAGTAGGGCTTATTAGCAGAGCTGCAAGATGTTCGGCTGCGGAGGCTCATTGTCGTCATTTAAAAAACCAGCACCTGTCGGAAGATGCTACTTCTACGAGGCCTTATACTAATCGTTGCCATCCCGCACAGTGCCATCATTATTCGTAATTTGTTGACGAAAAATGCAACAAATACCATCCAACAGCCACCGAATTCACCTGATTTGGCTTCCTGTGACTTCTTTCTGTTCAATTGAGTTAAAAAACCACTACGGGGAACGCGTTTCAGCAGGCGAGAGGAAGTAATGGAAAAATCACAGGAAGCACTGATGGACATACCGAAAACCGAGCATAAAAAATGTTTCGAGGATTGGATCAAACGCTGGCATAAGTGTGTTGCAGTCAATGGGGATTACTTTGAAGGGGACAGTATAGACTTAGAAGAATAAATTTATATTTTTAATTTTCTGAATAAATTCCGGGAACGTTTTGATTTGTTCCATGATTTTTTTTGCCCGACCAGTGGTTTTACTAATGTTTTTTCGAACACATTCGACTAATTATAGTTTTATCCTTTCTCCCGATGAGGTAGGTAATCAGACGGTCGAGTCCCGGACTAAATGGACTCCAATCAGTATATTCACGCCCTAAGGAAAGTTATGCGTCAGTATTTGAACACATTCTCCCAGAGAAGAATAACTCTTTTTGCAATATAGAGCTCCATTTCACACATCAAAAGCAAGCATGAAATGCTTGGGTCCAATGAACTTGGAAGTCTTACCATGGTCTGGTAATTCTCCGGTATTGAACGAACCCGCTATGAAAGAAATGGTCACGAGATGCATTGGAAGCATGCCCAGACGAAGGAGGCATCAAAACACAAGGGCGGTATCACTGTTATGCCATGTTACGATAAATACGTGCAACAAGATTTTAAATAATTCAATTAATTTTGTTTTTGTTTTTATTTGCGATCAAAGCGAAAAATCGCATATATTTTTCATCGGTCAAAATTCAATGGCCGTATATATTGAAGCCAGATCAGAGGGTAGACAACGTAGGTGGTCATTGACATCCATGACGAGAATACAGAGTTTTTCGGTTTCGACGACGCAAGTCCCACCCATTGATAACCACTGGGTGTTTGAATCTCCCTTTAATGACACTCTGTTGATGGTGGTTTCCCAATTAGTCATGATGCAAATATCGGAATTTAATGATAAGTTTGAGTTTAGTCGAGTAGTTATGCGGGACGATGAGTGCTAGCCCTGCGTAATCTTACAACTGATGACTTATCACTGCAGTGACTTTGCGCTCAAGAACAAGAAAGTCTTGTTCTATTTGATTGTATTGTAATTGTACGACATTAAGAGCATCGATGTTACTCGTAGTTTATTGTGTTCTCGATTTGAATCTCGAATAAGCAAAGCAACTGCGTACTTATGTTTAATAGAGTATTTGAGTGATAGGCAACTACTTTTTTGGAATGCTCAATAGTGATTGGTGTGTGTATACACTATTTCAGATTAGATCATTGCTTGTGTTTATTGTTTTCGTTTTATTACAACTTATACGTTGATTCACAATTTGTCGCCGGTTACCTTGATATAAGATAAAAAATTTGCACACGTTTGATCATAGAGATTAACACCAGGTCCCGCCGACATTTTTTTCCCAAAGAAACTTTTAGATTATAGCTATCAAAACTAGAAAGTGATATTGTAAATTTTAATTTGTTTTTGATAATATTTTAATTATTATTTAGGGGTAACACATTGGTCTCACGTGTTCCACTCAGATGTGGAGTAAATGTTTGTTGGCATGAGTCTGATTTGTCGTCCTGGTACATCAAATCTGTAGAAACCGATGACGGCTTTTCTCGATAAAGAAGAAGCCTTCAATCACGTGAAGTTCAGGACCATTAAAGGTGCTCTAGTAGGCGCAAAAATAGAACAGGAGATTACGAATGGGGTTTGCCGCATGCTTGCAAGTAGGGCAATAAACTGTTCCATTGGAGAAAGTTCGGCTAGAATGTCAGTGACCAGGGGAACTCTTCAAGAGGAAATCATATCTCCACTCTTGTGGGTGCTGGTGATAAATGACATTAAAAAGGTAAAAGCGCTACGGCATACGCGGATAACGTGGTCATAATAGTACAGGAAAAATACTTAAACACTTTAAGTGAGATTACGGGGCTGGCCTTGAAGACGATCAGCTCTAGGGCAAGCAGCCGTTGTCAAAAGGCATATAATGACATATCTACATCGACAGCCAGGCCGCTCTTAAGGCAATGGAATCAACTGACATCAGCTGTGATACAGTCGAGTGCTCTCGCACAATGCATTATGCAATCAGAACCGGGTGAGACTGTGCTGGGTACCAGGACACTGCGGTATAACGGGAAATTAAAAAGCGGACGAGCTTGCAAGAAGAGGAAGGCTACTCGACAATAAAAAGGTTGCTAACATCAAACCACCCCTCTACACAGAAAGGAGCACAGACTGCCACGATGAGGTGGTCGAATCTTGAAGGACAAGGCTCTATGGCCACTTCTCGATGGTATCGAAATGGTATAGCGAACGTAAATGCAAGTGATTAACACTGTGTGTACACAGTGAAGCCTATCAATCAGTATTGAGAAATGGTAGTGCTTAACAGTTAGTTTTTGTTTAAAGGTCAATAAAGATCTTGCAGTTTAGTTACTGTATTTTGAATTTTGAGTCGCAATATACATATACTCGTATATTTTAAAATGATTGCAAACAGCGCGCGCGATGGAAAATTAGGGAGAAAAGAAAGAGAGGCACCGATGTACGTTGGTTTTGAATGTTTGAAGGAAATAAAGAGCTTGACAGAGTATTCTATAAACGAGTTGTTCGGCTAAGGAAAGAATTACGATATTTCAGAGAACGTTTTGAACCATATATACTCAGAGCAAATAGGACTTAAGGCCACCTGACCAGATATGAGCTTTATACTCCAACTCTGGGCAGATGAACGCCTATGTTTTAAGGCCAGATCAGAGGGGGTAAAATATTTCTTACATCGCTTGAAGAAACTTAGCATTTTTAGCGACATCAAATATGTTGTCGGTGACAATCATATCGAGAGTGGGAAATTTTTCGCTTTAGCGACAGCAAATAGCATTATGTTTTGGAAGCATTAGATTCCACTCTGTTGATAGTCCTCCAATCGGTTATAGTGTTTACATCGGAATTAAATGAACTTAACACTAGCTGCCGTTCCCGTTCTACAACCAACGAAGAAAAAGCTTACGCAGTGGTTTTGATAGCGTAAAAGAACATCCCTTTAGATGAGGGGGAGATATACCATCTGGACTAGCGAATTTGTGAGAGTTAAGATCTTTAAGTACTCTTTCTAGTATACAAGTGCGAAAGTGGATTCGTCCCATTGAAGATTCGACGCACTCAAGTGAAAGCCGATACAAAAAACAATCTGGAAGTGTTGATAAGTTTCCATGAAGCAGATTGGCTTTATCCAAAGAGCTGATAGCCGCAAAGTCATTAAATGAGCGTTAAGACGGGGGATAAGGAAGGAATTCTTATTTTGGACGAATGACTGATAGATTTTATTATCTTTGACACATTGTGGCAGTTTTTGGCTCAGTTTTTTTGTCGTATAAAAATTTCGAGTGCATTAAGAGAGGCGTTGCATTCATTTCTGGTCTGGTTGAACTTTTTTAGATTTTCCTCTGTAGGGGTGTCTCTTTACAACTCGAATCGTATCACGTCATTTATTTTGGTGAGCCCAGAGGGAAGAGCACAGCAACCTACAGTTTTTTTGATAACATCGTACACGACAAAAATTAAAAAAGAACTTATAATAATAAAAAAAATCAATTGTACTGGTTTATTTTGTTTATTTTGTTTATTTAATTTAATTGCTTGGAGTCTTCGAGGCATGCTTTCTACTAATCTTATAGCATAATCTTGAGACAAAGATCTCCATAAAACTCGTATTTTTCGTGATAATTGTTTGACCGTCGAGATCCGGCGACTGTGATGGCCAATCTAAAACATCGACGTCATTTTCTTGTTTCCACGCACTGCACAAACGACTGCGATGTTTCGGGTCATTATCTTCTTGCAGTAACCAATTTTCATTCCTTCTTTTAAACGACCTTTGGGCAGATGGTTATAAAACCTTCTTATAAATTTTGACCATGTTGGGTGCGTTTAAGTTATTTTTAAACAAGAACAAATTTCCAAATCCTTGTTTTGAGAAGCATCCCCAAACGTGCACCTCTGCCGGGTGTTTGACGGTCCGCTGGATTAATTTATTGGATTGTGTACACCAGGTATGAGTGATAGGAGACCATGCCCAAAAAGAAGCTTCATCCGAAAAAAAACGTTGTTCCAGTCTCTGTCCAAATTCTCCTTTGCCCAACTGAGTCGTTTTTCTACGTGTTTTTTTGACAGTAGTGGTTTCTTTATTGTGGTTCGAAATTTTACATTATTGGCTAGTAAACGTCTTCCTATCGTATCACAACACACATTTAGACTCCTTTTACGTAAAATCCCTTGTCCTCCACGTAACGATAGAGGAGGATTTTTTTCAAACACGCGTAGAATCATTTTGTCCTGCTTTTTTGTTGTTTTTGGCGTAGACCCACGATCCGGCAAATCATCCACATTTTTAACTTGGGAATAACGGTGCACCCACTTGCTAACAAATGCTTTCGACTTTTTCATGTATTTAGCAGCTGCTCCGTATGACATTTTCGGTCCTTTTGGATGCGTGCTCAAGAATACTGCTTCATAATGTGATGCAAACGCGACACTCATTTTAAAATACTTCCGTCTCTGATGAAAATTGACACTCTTTAAATTTTTTTATTCAAAGCATCTTAGCAGAAGTATTTTTTTATCTGCTAATGCAAATGCCACTTCCAAACGAGTTTTGCCGATATACGATCTTATCAAACGGACTGTAAAACTTATAAAAGTGAAAAGGTTTAAACAAGTTCATGATGTTGGCGGCATGACTATTAACGTCTGTGATTAATTTACAAGCTGAGTCAAGTTTTTTTCCGCCGCAAAGATGTTAAACAAACGGACTTCGGGTCTATTCTATCCCGAATTGGAATCGCCCGTTATAACTATATCATTATGAGGATACATGGCTACAATTCGCTGTATGGAGTCAAACAGGGCATCAAACTCTTTGAAGGTAGAATTGCCATCCAATTTGAGGCTTCTGTAATAAAGCAGAAGTGGATAATTTGCTTACGTAGATGAAATTTTAACCACATAAAATTGAATTCCGGATACATATGAACATATGTCCAAGGAAATAAGCGGAGAAATATCAGAAACAGGGCTCGCTACTTAAACTTCCAAAATGTACGTATGAACTTGTATATTGGCAGCTGAAGTCCTACACAAAGTCGTGACCGTATCAAAACCACCGACTATAAATCCGATAATAAAACAGGAAACTTGGTGTATTGTTAGCACCTGTTGGCAAGACACAATAAGAAAAAGAATATTATGAAGCGACATTGATGACCCTTCAAAGGAAAATTAAGGGCAGAAATGCTTTTCATCGATTCAGATTTAAAAGGAGGCCTCGGAGAATCGAATGCTTATACAAATTTAGAACGCCATGAAGAACACAGTTTCGGAATGAGATGAGGAATTGAGCAAGAGCTGCACTTGATTAGTTTCTGTGTTGGATTAATGCGAAATGGCCAGAAAAAGCTTCTCGAGTAATATTGTGCAAACCACTAGCAGGTCAAAATAACTAACTAGAACCAACAACAGCCAACAAACAAAGAAGAAAAACTAGCCGCAGAACCTATGTGGTATTCTGTTTGAAGAAAAATATGAAAGTAGTGCAAGAAGCTTTACTCAAAACATACAAATGTCGGCTCCACATAAAGAGAGAAACGTAAAAAAGATAAGATGGATGGATGGATGATAAGATGAAAATGGTGAAGAGCAACAAAAGGCAAGACTTACGTCAGTAGTGCATTTTGAGTTAGACAACACATAGAAGGGCAAAACAGGTGGTAACTAAGGCATGTGCGATTGCAGATGGGCATTGGTATTAGGATTTAAAAGAGGTACCCTCACAATCTATAAACAGGCCACAAGCTATGCAAGCGCAAGGTCAAATCACTGGTAAACGAGCGAATATTTTAATGACATCGACACAACGAAGAAATAACTTCCAAGACCTTCAACCGCAGGAATATACAAAAGTCGAGCAGGGATCCCAGACATAGTACAACTGCCGGCGCGCATGAAGAGGACAAGGAAATTGGGTTCTGTGGTAACCAGAATTACACATGAAGCTTTTACAATTTATCGATATTTATAAAGAAACATCGCGACGCAACGTTTAAAAAAATCTGCACATCTTCTTCATTGAAAAGTAGCTCGATAGAGTTTACAGAGAACGTATACTAACGTCGCTAAGATGTCATATATGTATATACGAGTATGTACAATGTATAAGATGTGTACGATAACGAGAAACCAAAAGTGAAATTTACTTACAACTTCGAGTTCCCTCGTTTGTTTTCGAACATAATTGTCTAATGGAATATGATAACTAAAGGATAGGATAACTGTTTCTCACAGAAAAAGGGGGTCGCCCTGGCCTGAAAATGTAGCCTGAAAATTAATAAAGAGGTGGTGTCCAATGATCTGGGTGTATTGGATTCTGCCTAAGATCCCTCGCATTGCAAATATTTTGTAAATTTTGGACGTTTTAGTCTCTAGTACCGATCGTGATTCAATTAATAAATTTTCTTAAGGATCTGGTTGTGTCTTGTTGAATTTGCACGCTCCTGTAACCTGTTGGGAAAGCTTTCGATATATGTTCTTTAGTAGCAGCATTCTATGATATTTTGCTGCTTTATAGCTGAAAATTGCTAAATGTATTGGGTCTATAACTTAATTCGTGCGGTTTGCTAAGCGCTGGCGTAACTTGTATTATTCCATTGGAACATGCGTTGGAGAGCTACTGTCATTGTACGTCATTTCAGTATATGTCATTCATTTGAAGCGTAAACAACAATAATTTTTTTTCACTCAAATATGTCGAACTGTGTGCCTGAAAAAGTGTTTTTGCGGGGAGTTCTTCTTCATTACTTTAATATGAAGAAAACTGCTGCCGAAAGTCATCGTATTTTGGTGGAAGTTTATGGTAAACATGCGTTAGCTGAGCGAACGTGCCAAAAGTGGTTTGCACGATTTAAAAGTGGTGATTTTGGCTTGGAAGACGATGAACGTCCTGGGCAACCAAAAAAGTTTGAAGATGAAGAACTGGAAGCATTACTCTATGATGATTGTTGCCAAACACAAGAAGAGCTCGCAGATTCTTTGGGTGTCACTCAAGCAGCCATTTCAAAACGTTAAAAAGCAGCTGGATATATTCAAAAGCAAGGAAATTGGGTTCCACATGAACTCAAGCCGAGAGACGTCGAAAGGCGGTTTTGCATGTCCGAAATGCTGCTGGAACGCCACAAAAGGAAGTCATTTTTGCATCGGATTATTACTGGTGATGAAAAATGGATCCATTACGACAACCCCAAGCGCAAAAAATCATATGTGAAACCTGGTCAACCAGCCAAATCAACGGCAAAGCCGAATATCCATGGCGCGAAGGTAATGCTCTGTATTTGGTGGGATCAGGTGGGTGTGATGTATTATGAGCTGCTAAAACTGGGTGAAACCATCAATGGACAACGCTACCGAACACAATTAATCCGTTTGAAGAGAGCAGTAGCCGAAAAATGCCCGGAATATGCGACCAGACATGAGGCAATAATTTTCCATCATGACAACGCTCAGCCCCACGTTGCTATTCCGGTTAAGAACTATTTGGAAAACAGTGGGTGGGAAGTCTAACACCACCCGCCTTATATCCCAGACCTTGCCACTTCTGACTACCATTTGTTCCGGTCGATGCAGAACGCCCTAACTGAAATGCGGTTCACATCAGAGCAGAATATCAAAAATTGGCTTGATTCATTCTTGGCTGGCAAGCCGGCGCAGTTCTTTTGGGATGGGATCCACAAATTGCCAGAAAGATGGGAAAAAGTCATAGCATCAGATGGGCAATACTTTGAATAATACTATTGTACATGTTTTTACTAAGTAAACGTTCAAATTTTGAAAGAAAACCGCACGAATTAAGTTATATACCCAATACTTGTTGTACATTTGTACTCGTAATCATACCAGTTATTTCGTGAGGGTGATTGGACAAGACCCAACATATAATTTGCGGCATTTCTTATAGCTTCTTGGCATCGACAAAACTGGTCTTCAGAACTTAAAGTAAATTATAAGGACGTTGTCTTCTCTTACTATTTCAGCATTAAAATAATCTAAAACGATTTTAACATCATATGGAGCAGTGCTCACGAAACTCATAAAAATATACTCTAATAGAATCTTCTACTTCTTCCGTGGGATCATATGCATACATCAGGCTGTGGTTGTCTAATGTTGCCTTGATGCTCAATGGATGGTTACTTTTTACCTTAGTCTACCTATTAGACCAAATCCACACCCAAGTATGTGTTTTTGCAGTTTGTTTTTTATGGGAACCACGGTAGTATTTGTCACGGTTTTTAATCTTCTCTTTTCAATCCATACAACACAGATCCTCGATGGCGGTGGTTTATGTTTTATAAAAGTCTGGGCCTTTACAATTTTTGTGTATTTAACTTCGCGTGAACCATTCAAGGCCAGAACATTAAATATGTAGCTAACAAAAATCGTAGCTTTTTTTTCGTTTTACAGAGTCGTCGTAGTAAGGCTATTGTTTGCCGTATAACAATAGCGTTATTACGTCGCTGGAAAGAGAAAAACACCCGCACAACCCCCAACTCATTTGTCTGTATTTGATAAACTCAAACAGAAGGCCATCACTATATGAAAAGAGCTCCACGAACGCTAGCTAACATAAAAATTTAAATCCAATCAACAACATTGTCAACCTGAAAATAAAGTTGAAAGTGTTCGATGGTCAGTTTAATGTGATATAAAACTTTTCGTGACAAATGCAACTTTGAGTGTAATCAAAGCGGACTACGACCACTACACTTTATCCTTTCGGCAATAGTTGTGTTATTCCATTTAGCTGCCAATGCATGGGATAAAATCACTATGCAGTGAATAAATATGAATTTCTGCAGTTCTAAAATTGAAAAACTTTTCAATTGCACGAGTATGTTGAAGAAACTTTCAACTTCAAGCAAAAAAACTCCTCAAAAGTGCACAAAAGTTACTCCCCCGTATTGCTCCATCAATTTCCAATTCAAATGCATTTCAGTCCTAGACTTACTCATACTTATACTCGTGGTCGTACTCGTGCTGGTGCTGGAGCTAGGGGTGGTGTAACTCGTGCAGCTCGTGTTGCCACCACCTGATAACAATGTCGAATTGACTGAAACTATTTGTATGCAAATTTCTGTCTTCTATGGAGCTTCAGGTGCAAATATGAAGTTTCCTGTCCATTTGCCAAATCGAAATCATATTTAACTCAAACTGATCCTTAATTACTTTAAAGTATTTTCGCCCCTATTGGTAGTCGTCGGCCTCATTCTCTAAAACAACCATCGACAATACTCCGTGCCACATTCGCCATCACCACCCACAATGGAATTGAGCTCACACTTGTTGGGCTTTTTCTGCCGAACAGCACCTGTTACACAAAAAAAAAAAAGGAGAAATGCTTTATTCGTTCCTCCATCCAACAACAATAACACCACGAGCGGATATTGATTTTTTATTGTTTTTATGTGACCTACTCTCGACGATTAATGCTCTCGTTTATGACGTTTCATTGGCGATGATTAATTGATGATGTGGAGCTTGGCATTCCTTTAGATGGGGCAGGTCACGATAAATCGAATGTGTGTTGATGGGTTCTATTATTAAAGTTATCATACTCGCTTGACGACACATACGACGAAGGTGTAGGCCCGTGGCACACCACTCAGAGAGTACTTATTGCGGTTATGTATTTTTGATATCGATTTTCGATCAAGCAGCAATTTAAGCGATAACTTATCTCTCCAAACCAACTGTGGAGTTCTAAAAATAACGAATATTTCACTTTTGTATTGTACT
Organism: Volucella inflata; assembly: GCA_928272305.1. Lineage (NCBI taxonomy): Eukaryota > Metazoa > Arthropoda > Insecta > Diptera > Syrphidae > Volucella > Volucella inflata. The sequence goes on along the minus strand of OV743716.1, from coordinate 22,914,383 downwards.
TACCCATTTGGAACGGAAACATTCGCTCCGTCGAGGATGGCTTGAGCTAATTGAAAATCTAACGCTTCGGCTGCCGTTGTAGCCGCTCGAAGAGCGTCCCAGATTTCTTTGCGGCCATCGAAAGCTGGCGCTGTATCCCAGAATTCGTCTCGTTTTGAACGCAATTGACCCTCAGTTAAAGGCACATCGGAGCGCCAACGTATTGTCTCATGGCACAGTGGATGATTTTTACGTGATGGGCCAACATTTGGTCCTGCTGAAAGGAGAATGAAAACAACAAATAAATACAAATACTACAAATTTGTCTAAATGTCAGGGTAAATTCTAAAAAGGTAAAAAAGTTTGACCTTTGGCAAATGAGAGTAGTCGGGCATCGATCGATTTTTATTGAATAAACAAATACAAATGTTTACATGTTATGTGTTGTTCGTCTAGACATTGAAATGAAACCATTGCGAAAGGGTGAAACAGTAACAGGTTTAGCAGCACTTGTAGAAAAAGATTAAATTCAATCTGTAACGAAACTGAAACCTTTTTCAAATGCCTCCCACATGCTCGAACATGCGTTATGTTATCCGAGTAAATCCAAAATGTCTTTTTGTATTTGGAGAATACAATTTGAGCAAATGCAAACGAACGTCTTAATTATTTTGGCGTAGAAGATACTTAGCAGCAACTGACATTGCAGGAAACAATGCTTATTATGGCAAGTTACCAACTTACTTACTTCGACTACGCTTAAGTCTACGTTCTACTTACTTCGGTCTTAAGACAACTGGAACTAATTGCGCACCTCAAGTAATTGAGATCTCTCTTTCGCTTCGGTCAAGGAATTGAACACTCTTTGGACTAGAGCGTTTATAACCAATTACTTAACAAGCCACCTTAGGCGGCTAGTGCACACTTTTCTGACTTGGGAGACGTCGCTGTTTTGCTTCGTAGTATTTGCTGTTATGTCTACTTCATTAAAAATAATCAACGCAAACGGAAACACGTATCACATGAAGAATAAAGCATTCAAAGCGACCAGACCCTTTTTGATATAAGAAGTCTCATTGAGATTGCTGAGGTGTGTGGGAAAGCACTGCTTTTATATCAACATACCGTGAGCTTGACAAGGCTCAGATACGAACGGATCTACTGTGGACAACCCATGCAAACGAATCAATTACAATGAACTTCGGATATGCACGTGGAATGTTAGATCCCTTAACAGGCCACGAGCAGCCGAACAACTTGCGGAGGCCTTAGACTGTTACAAAGCAGACCTAACCACCATCCAAGAAATGCGATGGAATGGGCCGGGCAAAAAGAGTATGAAAAACTGCGACATCTAATACGGCGATTGTTATCGATGGCAAAACCGCGACTGTTTGGATGTGGATTTGTTGTTAGAAGCAGACTTAGGCAAGAAGTCTTGAGTTTCCGGCATGTGAACGAGCGCCTCGTAGCAAACCGCATTAAGGTAAAATTTACCAACATTAGCCTAATATGCACGCAAGCCCCCACAGATTAGAAAGATGACGACACCAAAGATGCCTTCTATGAGCTCTTGAACAAGACCTACGAGTAATGCCCTAGCTATGACATTAAGATTGTCCTCGGCGAGGAAGAGAAGGAATCTTTCGTAGCACTGTCGGAAGATATAGCCTGCCCGACACCACCTCCGATAACCGATTCAGGCTAATCGACTTTGTGGCGGGACGAAACATTGTTGTAGCTAGTACGCGGGTTTCCCATCTCGATATATACAAGGGGACTTGGAGAATTCCTGATCAATCAACTGTCAACCAGATTGACCACATTGCGATCGACGCAAGATACTCCTCCAGTATTATGGATGTCCGTACGTTCCGAGGAGCCAACATCGACTCGGACCATTACCTTGTTACAGCCAAGGTACGGTTGCGGATATCCGTAATGTTGTGAGCAATTTCGACGTCGAATGGCTACAATCCCATAAGACCGCCAAATTCTTTCCTTTCAAGAGATCCGCTGCCACAGGCATCGAATGTACTCGGCACATATGCAAGCAAAGCGGTGCTGCATTGAAGAACTAGTACTCACGAGCACTTTGAGCGGAAGAGGAGAGACGAACACCGGCTTTTTAGGAGGAAAAAAAGAGCATGAGAAGCGCGCGGTCGAGATAATTGAGAGAAGCTACTCCAAGAATGAGTATCAGAACTTTAACCAAAAGCTAAAACAACGGATACAAACCTCGATCCGAACTGAGACGATCATTGTAGTAGACTCGTAGTCGATGCTAAAGATTTGGAAAGAGCATTTCTGTAGACTGTATAATGGCGATGACAAGCCAAATACAGCTGTTGGACAGAATGAATCGTTCCACCTGGGCAATGTAGACCAGCAATTCCGTCCACCCGACCTGGATGAAGTGAAGATTGCAATATCTAAGCTGCGGTTCAACAAGCTGCTAGAGCAGCAAGCAGCAGGCAATGACTTGATAAGGAGCATACAGCAACCCATCTGTAAAATATGGTCGAAAGAAGTATGCCCGATGAATGGAACTTCAGCATTGTTTGTTCGATCATCAAGAAAGGAGACCCTCTGAACTGCGCCAACTACAGAGGTATCAGTCTTCTTAACAGCGCCTACAAGATCTTATCTGACATATTGTATGTACTGAATTGCTGAAGCCGTTCATCAACAACCTGATTGATCCATATCAATATGGTTTCAGGCCAGGAAAGTCCACCTTAGACCAAATATTCACACTACGGCAGATCTTGGAGAAAACCCACGAGCTTCAAAGCAATACGCCCCACCTATTCATCAATTTTAAGGCCGCGTATGACAGCATCTTTATAGACGAACTAGTCTAGTTTCGGCATCCCTGAAAAGTCGTCCGTCTGTACAGGATGATAATGGAGAAAGCACCCTGCTCCATCAAGGTCGGTAAAGATCTCACTGACAGCTTAGATGTGAAAAAAGGATTCAGAAAAGGCGATGAGCAGTCTTGCAATCTCATTCTTGAAGGAAGAACATCCTTCTTGAAAGAATAGTGCAAAACTCACACTCCAACACAAGAAGCTTTAAATTAAGAAGACTGACAATAATAACAGCCTCATTGACGCTGAGTCAGAGCACTTGAAACCAAGACTTTCGAGGATTTTAAGGCACCGAAACTGACGCGCTTCATTTTTGGAACTGAAGGATCTGTTGTATTCTATCGAGATCATTAAATCTTTGAGTGCAGATAACAGATTACCTTCCCTGTGGTCCTCAATTATAGACTGAGTCCACTGTACTCCATATAAGTTCATTTGAATTGAATCCTAAATCGTTCGAAAAAAGATGAGTAAACGGCTCAGTAATAAGGTACCTACAGTACCAGCATTCACCATCTCAATGCCGAGCATTTGCGAGCTTAAGCCCGACATTCACAGATGATTTACACATTGAAGTGCCAAGCAAAAGTATAGCGCGCCAGTAAGCATGCAGTCTTCCCTGCTGAGGCAGCGTTCGGGTCCTGAAAAACTCTTCTCAGAGCCTTGCCCGGCAAGTTCATCGGCGATTTTATTACGCGTGATCTCATAATCTCATAGACCTCAACTTTCCGACTGCGTTGAGTGATGTCAAAATAGTTTCGAGCTGTTAAAAGATTTAGCAAGCATACATATAAGCGCAGCTTAACTGCTGTAAGAGATGCAAATGCTTCGCCACCTCCACCGGTCCTTCACAATGTAGTTCATTGCCATCAGGAACGCGCACTCGTATATCTCCAATTAAAAGATAAATCCTAGTTTTCCCAACGAGGAGCGAAATCTAACGCTGTCGTCTTAAAAAAAGACACCAGTGAAGAATTCCTTTTCTGTCTCACGTTGTGGTCGAAACCAGACTTGGGTGCAGGGAAAGGCGATTTTGTATGGCGGAGTTCCGTTGGTATTGCATGTACTAAAGCCCCAGTCCGTGTTGTGCCAAAGACATGGGTTTAATGCACTCATTAGGAATTATATCCCCTGACACAATCAAACGCTGCGTTCGAAGAACTTTTACAACCATCAAAAGTCGATTGTGGAAGCCCCCTTAAACTTCGAATATCACAATAGACGTTCGTCCAATGCAAAGTGATTTTTGGAAAAAACCCAGTCTATACCACTTTATATCGTACTATCGTCCGATATCCGAGTACGATACGCACTATGGTCGAAATTCCAATACTCTGAAGTCATCTAGGGAAATCGATAAATTTGGAAGAACCAGAAATCTGACTAGTTAACTGCAACCTAGTTGTGTGAAGGTAACCCAAAGATAGCACAAGGTCTATTGATAAAAAGCAGTCAATCTGTCAGATACAATCTTAAAATTAAAAATAAAACATAACCATCTGAAAAAGATGAACAGTAAAAAGAAAATACGCTCCTACAACCTTGAACCATTTAAGGGTATTTTTGTTGTGCCAGGTCACTTTGCTCGTTGCCAATTTGGTCCCACAGCCAATGTGGAAAATCCCATTAGACATCATTGATATCGGACACTCTCGAATGCATAAACACTCGCGTGTTTCCCATAAACCATTTGCAATCACGAATGTCTGATAAGCAAACGTTTTATGACCAAGCTACCAAGTTGCGCAACCCATTTTTGACCTGTTATCGTACAACTAAAATCCACATGGATTTGCAGCTAATGAATGGGTTTGCTAGAAAATAGATTTAAGCTCCTCACGACTGTGATATATGAGAATGTAAGCATGTAAGGAATTTTGCCATTCAATCGTAAAAATAAAACATGTAAAAATATTGCTAAAGGGTATCAAATATCAAACAACAAATACAATCCCTATATGGGTCTCAGAATACTAAAGGGCTTTACGACATATTATGCCGGTTGACCTTTGAACAACAATAATGTCTGACATTTAGCAGTGAAAGTACTTTTCGTTAGTACGTGCTTGGAGATACTATACTTCTACGTCATGCGCCAACAACTCAAGGACAGACTAAATTGATTCATCAAGCAAATTGTCGACACATTAAAGTCAAGACATTTTTGTTTAGAAAAATTATATTTTCACAAACTCTCATTAGGGGAACATCATTTCCTCATTTTATTATGCAAAATTAGTTGCGGTCATTAATGTATTCATAGAGCACCGCAGCACGCTGAGGTTGACTTTGAAATATGTACGAGTATTCTGATTGAGTGATTGACTACGGCAGAAGTCAACACCTTAACAATGGAAAAGTGAAAAAAAAATCAACTCACAACGAACAGTAATACATAAGGGTAAGTCCAATAAGGAAATCATGTTTGTTTTCCTCATAGGTAGGTGATTATCGTTGTAAAAGGTTTGACATAACACGTCACTCAATAAGTCTCCGGTCTAAATAGAAAGAAAAAACATTTTCTTTTAGAAATTCGAATTTTTTCATCAACGTACTCTCCTTCAAGAGTGATACTCACTAACTTTTCCGATGCCTTTTTTGTAGACCGATTTGTCTTTGATCTCAAAATAGTCCTCAGATTCAGCAATCACTTCTTCATTTAAGCCAATTTTTTCCCTTTTTGAGGTCTGCAAAAAGACAATAGTCGTGATAACTGGAGACGCTTATAAGCTGAGACCCAGGTTCACTTAGCGCCGATTAAGTAAAGGAGCGCTTGAACTGCAGCTTGAACATCCAATAAAGGAACTATCCAAGTCTTTTAATGACCTCTTAATTTATGACTGCAATATTTGGAGATTGAATTGAATTCATTTATAGACTGTTTCTTGTAACTTTCCCTTTCTGCAGTTATTTCAAAAAACATGAGAATCCAACTACTTATACGTCATCGTACATGCATATGCTCAGGTAATCTGGTCTGATCTTCCAATATCCAATGATCTGCAATAAAAAGACCCCAACTTCTTTGGTGTGGAACTATCTAAGCCGATTCAGCACCAGATGTAAACTGCATTTAAATTTTTCTAGTGATAGTGGTCCATATCTTGCAGTTTACAATATTTGCATTTAGAACAATCCTTCAATCTGTTGGCGTTGAATCGGGACATATTGGTATTATTGTGGATTATTCGAAATGGACAAGTTCATAACAATAGCAAAATGGTCATCTCAAAGTGCTGTCATACCTGCCTTGAACATCCAAGAGTCAATTTGATAAAATTGTTTGCCTATCAGTTGACACTAATGTGAATGGAAAGTGTTGTGCTCAATCATGAGGCCTCTTATAACAAGGCGATTTGCATTGCATAAATTATTGTGGTGGTCAGCCTCGGCATTGAATTAAGTCGATATTTTGCGTGAGGCGGAATGGGATCACAAAATAGGTCTTCTCCTTGTTTTCAGATGACAGAGACGTAGCGATGTATATGCTGATATATCGTTTTTCAATTTGGAATCTGGGCGGTAAATTGTGTTCACCATAAGACTAATGGGAAGCCAGATCTTAGCTTATTGTTTGAATTACCAGTGACCCCACTCTAGTGATGCACGTTTGGAATTTGGTTTCGTCCGCTTTCTAACCATCTTGTTTGCTTATATCCAAAAAGCCAACTTATGTATTGCCCAATCTCTATCTCTAGTTCAAACAGCAACAATTTCGGAATGAATTGGAGAGTGAAAACGGAGCAGAAACAAGTCAAACAGCTAAAACAACGAGTTAACATACTTTATGCGAGGTTTGTTTCGATTTTATCATACTTTTTGCAAAAAATGTGCCAAGCAACGCTAAACTTGTTCGTAAAAATGAACTATATTGCTTTACTTGTGGTAATTACTTCAATATTTATATCTTCTTCTATATTTCTCACCTTATTCTTAAAGCTGATCCTTTAAGAGGTACTCTTTTTAAAAATAAAAAAAAATTAAAATCAATCAAGTCGTGTTTGAACTTAATTTCATCAAGACTACGGGCTTCAATATCAGGCAGCAAATAGTCCATTATCATGGCACCGATGTTGTGACGTCTCATGAAATACATATGGGTTTGAAGTCGTCCAAAGCAAGAATTGAGACTCATCACTGAAGATGATTTTGAGATGAAATTCCGAATCTTTTGTATCCATTTTCAAATACCAATTTGAAAAAGTTCGACACTTCAAATGGTCATCTGGCTTGAGTTGCTGTCAACAGGTAAATTAACGTACTTAATATTTTTGAAACTCCTTGTGTTTGTGAAACTTTACAATCATCACAAAAGAATTCAGATGAATAATGCGGAAATGAAAGAAAGGAAATACTACAGCACTATCAACCTTATTTACAATAATAGTCGAGCAACACTTAAACAAATGTGAATTGAAGTCAGGAACAGGTTACATCCACAAAACTAAGGAACATTTAAACAAATATACTGACTGTAATTAAAAAAAACTTTCCTTCTTTTTTCTGCCCGTTCGTCTTTGTATTTCCGTTTTTGCAAAGAAGGGACCAAAAATTATCCGAAAAATTTTCATTTCATAGCATCCGTTTTTAATAATATCCATGTTTCTGCTCTTATTTTGATGCGGATTTGTTGTTGGAGGCAGACTAAGACAAGTACATTGTCATCCTGCACAGACGGATGAGTTTGGCAGGGATGCCGGAACTGGACATTGCTTTATATAGCCCGTCTCTATAGATGCTGTCATACGCGGCCTTAAAATCTATGAATAGGTGGTGTGTATCGATCTGAAGCTCACGGGTCTTCTCCAAGATCTGCCATAGTGTGAATATTTGGTCGATGGTGGACTTTCCTGGACTAAAGCCACACTGATATGGACCTATCAGGTTGTTGACGAACGGCTTCAGGCGTTCACACAATACGGCAGATAAGATCTTGTATGCTATCTTAAGGAGACTGATGCCTCTGTAATTGGCGCAGTTCAGATGGTCTCCTTTATTGAAAATCGGACAAACAATGCTGAGATTCCATTCATCGGGCATACTTTGTCCGACTGTATTTTACAGATGAGTTGGTGTATGCTCCTTACCGAGTCATCGCCTGCCGCTTTGAAGAGCTCGGCAGTCAGGTTAGATATAGCTATCTTCACTTCGTCCAGGTCGGGTGAACGGAATTGTTAGTCATCATCGTCCATGTTGAAAGGTTGGTTCTGCCTGACAGCGGTATTTGGTTCGTCATCGCCGTTATACAGTCGGCAGAAATGGTCTTTCCAAATCCTCAGCATCGACTGCGATTCAACTACAATGTTTTCTGGTTTATCTCAGGCTTCGGTTCGGGGTTTGTTTCCGTGGCATGTTATTTTTACCTTTTGGTAGAAATTCCGAACCTCATTCCTGGACTAGCATCTCTAAATTTGATCGACAGCTCCAATCGTCGTTGGTTTTGGTCCGATGTAATCAAACACCGCACATACTTCGAAAGTAACTTACGCATGCTTAAATGTTCTTGTAAACACACTACCCTTTGATATCTACAAGGTGTTAGCTATCTTACGCATCTTCACTTTACGGTCTTCTAAAACTATTCTGTGGACTATTTTTATGTTTTCCGGAACAACTAAAACGTCTTAATTCAGCAAACCAGTCAACAACAGTCGATTTCCCTGGTACAGATGCTCCATAATATTTATCAAGCCACTGTTTGGCTTCAACGATATTTTTCCCGCAGACGTATTGAGTGATGTGTTAGCTACTCGTATATCTCTTTATAGAATACGCTACACTGTCTACGGTTCTGTGTTGCATAACCCTAACATTGATGTGACACTTTTCTCATAAATATACAGATAAAGTACTTTTAAACCTCCACAACGAAGACCCAGTAGTTACTGGATACAGGAAGAGCCGATTTCGTGCCAAAGTGATTGCAGCAAATGGCCTATCCATAGGATTATAGCTAGACGATGCTTCATGAAAGATGTGTTAGAAAATGCAGCTTATGATATGAATAACAAAAGAAGCGAAAGTCATCAGTGGAGCAGAAGCAGACGTATTAGAAAAAGTCCGTCGGAGATTTATACAAGCAACAACAAGGCATGTTAGGGTACCCAAATTCCGCGGGTTGTCATTGGCTACTGCAGCCGACATCGGGGGGAAAGATGTTCGCACTAAGGTACTTCTCCTTCACCGGCGGAAGAATCACATATTCGGATTAACAATAGCATCCATGATTCTAGTCAGTTTGATCTACTTGGTTTTTTTAGTGTTTTGATCGAGATTGGCGACACAAATATACTAACGTTGGCTTCCATAACCTAATGGCGCTACTAGCACCGTCCCGTTTATCCAGATCTTTTGTCCAGCGGTTTTAGTAAGGACTTAGTCCACCAGGATTTTTTTTTTTATAATTTACGCGCGCCTCAAGGGGGTTATAATACCCTTTTACTGTTGCCAGGGCGCGGCCGGAAAGATAGAAAGAGGAGAAAGGAAAGCATTGTTGTGATGTAGTGGTTTGAAATTCAGAGTTGTTTGGTTTCGATATTGACTGAATGATTCAGGTTATAAATTTCAACGGTTGTTTTGTGCTTGAAACTCTACAACAACAGCCAAATCTTCAGGCCAGTGTTATGCCTTCAAACGCAGATTTCCCTGACTGAGTTCCAATTACACAAATGAAAAACTTGTCATGAGTAGGATTCGAACCTTGACCCTCCAAGTGAGAAGCGATGGCTTGTACCACTACACCACGGCCACCCCTGAGGTTGAGATTGTAGTCGGGGTAACTGTGCGAAAAAAAAGTGCAGGCAGAACGAAAAGACTCGGAGGCGGACGGATATAATGTTTATAACCAAAACAAACGTTTTAAGTATAACGACTTTCGTCTGTGGAATTTTTAGAAACCTTGAAACCACGAGCTGCTGAACAACTCGCAAAAGCAGTACACTGCTATAGAGAAGATGTAACTGAAATCCAAGAAGTGCAATGGGATGGTCCGGGCAGAAAGAGAGCAACAACTGCGATTTCTACTACAGAGACTGCTATAAAGAATGAAAACAACGCTTGTTTGGATATGGGTTTGCTATTCGAGAAAAACTTATGCAAAAAGTTTGAAGCTTTCGACACGTTAGCTAATGGCTTATAATAGTTCACATCAAGGACATCTTCGAATATTTTGCGTTCAAACCCCTACAAAATATAAGGATAACAGCATCAAAGGCGAATTCTAATAAATAAGTCCACGGCCCCAGCTATGACACTCAAATTATGCTAGGTTATCTTCACGCAATCTTGGTAAGGAATCTGCCTCTGAGCGAGTCATAGAATAACACAGCCTACATAGCACATCCGACAATCGATTCAGATTTTTAGTTTTTGTTAACTTCAGCCAGCACGCGGTCCTCAAATCGCAACCCCCTCTGATCTGGCTTTAGTATATAAGGCTTTCATCCGCCCAAAATTGGAGTACAATGCTCACATCTGATCAGGTGCTCCCAAGACTTCGTCGCGCCTACTAGATAGGATACATAGGATAGACGTAATGCCTCCTTTCTCACCCTGTTCTGTCGCTATTTTCACAACGAGTGCTCCTCAGAAATTGCCAGAAGCATTTCGCCCCTTCAAACCTCCAACCGTTACACCTGTTTCGCTATGAATTCATCAGTACACCCTCAAGCCCACTTTCGGACGCACCCTGAAATATCTTGAATCTTTCCTAAGCCGAACAACTCGCTCATGGAATGCCCTGCCGAGCTCCTTATATCCTCTCCATTACAACCTTCAAACATTCAAAACCAACGTACATAGGTTCCTCTCCTTTCACCCTCCCTAAATTTCCTTCGCCCGCGCTATGTGCAAACATTTTAAGGGTACATAAACCGTGTGCGAGCGCAAATAATAAAAAAGAAAAAAAAACAACCATAGAGGCACTTGGCTATCTTCTAATAATCTAATCAATAAACCGCCAACTAAATTGTTTACATTGCGATCGACGCGAGATACAACTCTGCGAGGAATTGACTCGGACATTTGTCATGTTGCAGCAGGGGTACTTGACAAGCAATCATAAGAGGCTGCTAGTATATTTGCCCATTGCGTTTACCTCAACCAGTCTCAAAATCTTTTACACAAACCAAAGAATGGAAATGGGAGTATTGTCGAGATTTATTTCAAACCGCTGCTAGGTTTGACAACAAATGTAAACGTCAACATACGGCCAAATAACAAACATATGAAGCTACGTTGCATCGAAGGGTCCTCAGCATCGTTTATCAGTTCACTGAAGAAAGAACCTTTTGACGGCGCTCACTACAGAGGTATAGGCGAGTGTCTGAAACTATTAATGAACAATCTAGTTGGCCCTTTTTGGAACGTTTTAAGATCAGGAAAATCAATCTTCAATCAAACATTCTCATTTCGACAAATCTTGGTGAAGACCTGTGATTTGTTGATTTCAAAGCCGCATGTGACAGAATCATATGGTCGAGCACTATTGATACTTTTGACATTCACACCAATCTCGTCAGGTTATGCGGAATTTCTATAGAGTTTTCGCTCTATCATCAAGATTAGTAATGAATAAACCGAGACCTTCAATGTTAGCAAAGATTTGTATTGACAAATGGAGTCAAAAATGGACTGTGCGATTTGTACAGCGACGTGGGTCGAGTCAGCCGTCTACGGGACCAACGTCTGGGGTAGCTAGACCATATTAATTAAATGGCCACCACAGCTTCGGTCTTCGAGTCTAACTCCAAGGGAAACCTAGCGAAAAACAATTTCTCTCAAGTGAAAGCACACAAAAAAGGGGGTTTTCTAAACACCAAATACACAGGTATCAGTCTTCCTACCACCACGTACAAGATCTTGGCTGCCATATTGTGTGATCATTTGTCATCGATCCGATCGACCGGGGTTTGATCATTCTAAAAAAAAAACAAAAAGTCCAGATGGATGTACATCATCTCTTTATTGATTTTAAGGTAGCATCTGACAGCATCCATAGAGTCCTGTATTGTAAACCCTGCTAAATTAGTCATATTGTGCAAAATGACGATGGAGAACGTTTGTTGCTCCGTAAAACAATCACATTCCTGGTTTCAGATGATTAAGGGATTTTACTCCACTGTATGACGAGCGATCGGAAAGACAGGAAACTTGCCGTTTTTGCCTTCAACATCTAAGCTTGTGCAATTTTGCAGCCAAAAGTTAGTTGTTGCAGAAATAAGCTATAAAATTAACGCAGAATTGGACAAATTCGTCATTGCGTCAGCATATTTCCCCTACTATATCGCAAGAAAAGGCACCATCTCAACTCATTGAGCACATTGATTCGAAGCACTTTGATGACGAAGTACAGCAAGCTGTTTAAAGACGATTTAGTCAAAAAGATTATACAAACAAGATTGGTTCTCCAATTCTTTTGCTAGATAACTCTTCAACACTTCCAAAGAAAGTGGTAAAATATTGTTCTTCATTAACATATTGCAGATACGACACGAGTAGGGTGTTGGATGGTATACCTTACTTGGGTGATGATCCCCTAAAGGCCAATTGCCTGCTAACTCTAGCAATATCTTGCCTTAATGTGCTCAGTAGATGTGTTGTTTTGCTTTCTCAAAACTGAGCCACAATTTTCTAAATTTGGTGCAGTTAGTTAGCCTTAAGTAGCCTTTGTCGGCCCGCATTAGGAAGAAGCGGAATGCTGACCCTTTTTCTGAGTCCTGAGGACTGACCCCCGCCCGGCTATCTTATTTGTTGCTGTTCGTTATGTTCAATGTCACCCTTAAGTGTGAACCGAACAGATTGAGTTTTGAGGATGTAGTAGCTGAATTAATTGAGTTAATTTCAACTTTTCTATTGATGAAGATAGCGGAGTTTGGATCTGTTGTAAATAATATCTTAGTATAAGGCAAGCCTCTCTGTCTCATACTGAAATTGCAAGTGAGCTTATTTGTTAAAGCCCTTGTAACTGTTACGTTATTTGTCATCTGTTGTGGTGACGATTTCGGCCAGCTTGAATACGATTATGTTTTAAAATGTGGTAGCCATGTGGTAGCGTCGGCGGCTCTGAAGAGAATCTTCACTCCTAGCCCAACCGGAGAAGATCTTCAACGATCGCAAGGAGTTTCACAAAAATCAATCAAACTTTTAGCATATTGAGGAATATGAAAAGAATAAGTGCAAGAGTATTTGCTTATACAACCTCTGCTCAAGGTGTAAGAGCCAAAAGATCTGATGGAAATATTCCTGTTGGGCAGAACTCAAGACACACTTGACAAGCCTTACACGTTGGGTATTTGCATCAACATTGAGTATGCTTAGCACACTGCAACTGTTGATGATGTGTAAAACTAGGCCAGCAAAAAGGCGGTGATCAATCATTAGTATTATGTGCTGCAATGCTGGCGAATAGAATAGAGCTCTTTAAAGCGGCAGGCGATGACGATACACCAACTCATCAATAAAATATGGTCAGACGAAACTATACCCGAAGAATGAAACTTTAGCATTGTTTGTCCGATCCTCAAGAAAGGAGACCCTCTGAACTGCGCCAACTACAGAGACAACCGTCTTCTCAACATCGCATACAAGATCTGCCGTTTTTGTGAACGCCTAAAGCCCTTGGTCAACAACCAAATAAGTCCAGATCTGTGTTGCTTCCGGACAGGAAATTCCATCATCGACCAAATATTCACACTACGGCAGATCTTGCAGAAGACCCATGAGCTTCAGGTCGTTACACACCACCTATTCATCGATTTTAAGGCCGCGTATGACAGCATCTATAGAGACGAGCTATACAGAGCAATGTCTAGTTTTGGCATCCCTGCCAAACTCGCCCGTCTCTGCAGGATGATGATGGAGAATGCACGCTGCGCCATCTAGGTCGGTAAAGATCTCACCGAGACCTTTGATGTCAAAAAAGGATTTAGACAAGGCGATGCGCTGTCATGCAATTTTTTCAACATCATACTTGAAAGGATAATGTAAAACTCACGAGAAAACAAAAGAGGCACAATCTTTGAAAAGTCCGTCCAACTACTCGCATACGCCGACGATATTGACATAATCGGGAGAAAGCAGCGCGATGTCAGTGGCGCTTTCCCGAGACGGAAGCGGCGAAATTGGGTTTAGCGGTCAACAAGGGGGAGACCAATATTCTGTCAAGCGAAAAGGATACTCAACACCGACGTCTCGGACAGTACGTCACCGTCGGCAGATATAACTTTGAGGTAGTTAAGGACTTTGTCTACCTAGGCTCCGCTATAAATACAGACAACGACACCAGCGCTGAGATCAAGCGAAAAATAACTCTTGCCAAGCGCTGTTTCTTTGGGTTAAGAAGGCAATTGGGTAGCAAAGCCCTCTCTCGGACAACAAAAGTCACCCTTTATAAGACTTCAATAATCCCGGTCCTGCTCTATGGCGCAGAGGCATGGACATTATCAAAAATGGATGAGGGTGTTCTTGGTTGCTTCGAGAGAAAAATCTTCGGGCAATCTTCGGTCCCGTTTGCATTCAACGCTCCGGTCCGAAAAGTCTTCGAATCCGCCGCAGAAGGACAGCGCAGTAGAGGAAGACCGAGACTCAGGTGGCGCACGCAAGTTGAAAGGGACCTCAGTCAGCTTGGCATACGAAATTGGAGGCAGCTTGCAAAGGATCGAGCTAGTTGGAAACGCGTGTTGACTGAGGTCAGAATCCACCCCGGACTGTTACGCCACCTAAAGTAAACTTAGTAAGTGAATAGAGTCTTGGTTCTGGATGCCGAGTGTTTTCCTCTGTTGCATAAAGGCATTCCCTAACACACTGGACGCACCGATGACACTATCCACCCTTAATATTCATGTCATGAGCTGCACTTTTAAAGCCATCTTACATTTGAAAAGAAGAAGTGTTTGGAAGAACGCGTACTGGAGTGTGAATGACCTCAGTGACAATAGAACTCCTATTGCTGGGAAAGTACAAAATTAGCTTACACTGCGCTAAGTCCAAGTTTCGGAAGCATTAGCGTCAGTCAAACTGCGCTGGCTTAACCTTCCAATCACTTCAAAGCCATTTCGGCGTCCAGTCAGAAGGAAATCGACGTCAGAGGACAGTTTCTCAGGATCGAAACCTGCGTTTGTACTCCTTGCGCCTTCGATAAAAGCCTGAATTGGGTTGCTTGTAAATAAGAAGACCAAGGACGTCAACGACTTTCCTACTGCTAACAACATAAATGGGTCAAGCATAAGTGTCAGAATATCTCTAGAAACGTATTGACTACGACGCGTCCGTTCGTTCGTTCTGCTTATCCAGACTACGCTCGCATACTCTACTTCCAATGTATGTTTCAGTAAAAGAAGTTGTGTTCCCTAAGTGCATTGATAAGTAATTCTACTGATTCGTCAGAACATCTGTGATCTACTTGCCTTGAACACTCAAATAACCCTGACGCCACTATAAACGACCACAATTATTGTCAAAATAGAAAAAACAAACACTTGCCAGGTGACATCTTTCAATCCAAGAGTAGTGGTGTGCACCTATTGCTTACAGACCTAACAACACCTGATAAATACCACCCAGAGAGAGTATTCATACCAAAAGCTGATGAGCATACGCTACATACGCGTATATGCTAAAAAAACTTAACACAACCATCGAAAAATCAACCAGAGCCCAATATTTAATCAAGCTAATCAAGAAAAGCACTCAACACGTGAAAATCTACAAATCTACGCCGTGTTGTTGTAGATCTAATAAAAGCAATTCCACAATCACATGACGATAATAGCACATAAACTGGGTACGCTAATAAGCTTGCACTCATGTGATTAGCACTCCAAAATACGCTAACGAAAGTAGAAATCTTGCTAATACTGAGCTATCGACCAGATATCATCCTTCAAACTCATTCTAGCACTTGCAGTACACCGTTGGATCATGTGTCGACGCAATGTGTACGAGAACAACGTGACCAAAGGTGCCTGCCATCGAAGCAACAGCACGAAAAACGCATCCATGTCCACACGTGTGACATCTTCGAATAAGTCGAATAAACACCAAGTTAACTTAATCACAGATCGATTTGCACTGCCCGAGATGCAATTCATTAACTGAATCGACGCTCCCCTCCGACTCCCTGTTCCCAATCAACCAAACTCGAAACCACCTCATAACCAAAACCAAAACAAATCAGCAACAGCTACAGCAACAACCTAACAGGCAAGCAAAATTCACATGACATCACACCTTATTTCCGTACCCACTGGCAGAATCTTTGCTGCGAATGGATAAACAAACGTAACGAAACGAAATTAACCACAACAAACAATGTGCACAGGTCGGCCTCACTCCACCAGTCACCAAGGCTTTTCAGAAATTTGGCCACTTCCGCTTAAAACTCAAATTAAAAACGATTAAAGAATAGAACTAGGATTCGACTTACCTGTCGGCGGTCGTGATACACTTGCTGAGGACACACTGACCGTTTCGTTGTCCGTACTATGAAGTCCAATGCAACCGCCCATGTCTTGATCTCTCTTTCTTTCTCTGCTGCCTTCTCTGGGTCTGACTTTGCCTATGGTTTGCACCCAATTTTCTCACAAAAATCAGTGGAATCCCACTCAATTCAATTGGGCTCGCCCGAAATATTCAATTAGATGAAATTTCTGCTCCTTAACACACTACTCTTACTGCTACTACTTCTACTGCTGCTGCTGCTGCTGCTGGTGCTGAGTTTCAGTGATCCTTTATACGCTCGCTGGTGCATATTTTTGAAAATTTCTATCTCACTGCTCTGCTCTGCAGGACTTATCCGATTTTTTGTGTGATGTATGGCGACTTCCGAGATTGTTGCGTTTTCAATTTGATATTTTTTTTTTTTTTTCTATTTTATCTTTTTTTTCTCTTCCGACTTTCAGTTTTCAGTCAGCCTGCTGGTTTTGGACTTTATTTCCATTCAACTGATAGGACCGTGGTGGATACGCGATTTTTCTAAGTACACGTGCGAATTTAATCGAATAAAATTGGAAAAATTAAGAAATTATATTCATTGACGATTTGGTCGGGGGAATTTTTGTGAGAGAATTAAATTTGAAAACATTTTCTTTTCCGAAAAAGACGAAAAAAAAAATTCCCTTGCCCTGCTGACTATTTTTTGTTTTTGACTGACAGATGAAGACGTCAAATGTGGGAGAAGTTTTTTTTTCTGTTTCTTTTCTTTTTTATTGTTGGAGTTTTTCTGTTGCGTTGTTGTCAGCAGTGTTGTGTGTTATGATGGTGAAAATTGGTGAAGTTTGCCATATAGACCAGGGTTGATTTTGAGGTAGAAATTGGTTATTTTAAATTTTCATAATTAAGATATTACTCTTATTAGATACGAGATTTTTCATTGGGTGCGCTGCACTTCGTTTTCTTTTTTTCTTTTACAAAAAAGCACATGAGTTTTAGATATCAATGAAATTTTTATATCAGATTGAAATTTATGAAATTGCTTAAAAACTCTCATGGAATCACCTGTATGAGTGGATGCACTGGACCCAATTTTCAACAACTTCTTTGCATAACTCGGCCAATAATCCCGCAATTGCATGTCCAATGTTTACCTCCAAATCGTTTAATGTTTGTGACTTTTTGGCATAGAACAGCAACTGAATGTAATTCTCAAGAGAGAGGGAATAAGGCGATTACCGAACTTCGCCTCCAATATGCGGATTGTGGGAATCAGAACCATCCTGTTGAAATCAAACACCCTGAAAGCCCCTCACTTTTAATTTTCGCAAAAAAAAAGTTAGTTAACATCGTTTGCGTTGACCATAACCCACACACTGGATTCCCTTTAGTAGAAGTATGGCCCAATAATTTCGCCACACAAAACTACAATTACCAGTCAATCTTTTCGTATACAACAACTATTGTGGCAACATTTTCTACTGTTCGCATGAGCAAGTGTGCTAATTTCGCAAACTAACGAACGATTTAACCAAAAATGTGCCTGGCAACTGAGGATGGTTCGCGGTGAAAATCCGGATCGTCTTCCATCCCCGACAAAGGTCAATCAGCAAAAGTCTGCCATACCCAATGTCCACTTGGATTAAGTAAGATTTTATTTAGACGAAGAGCACAACATTTTGCCTAAATATGCCCTAGGGACGTTCAAGAGATGACAAGTTATTCAGAACAGCGCTCAACCTATTGATAACATTATTATCTAGCCTAATCGCATACAACAGTTATAGTCTCTTCACTTCTAAGGTTCTACTGTCTCACTGAAATTACATCACGGTGGAGTGAACAGGTCGAATAAAATTTCCACTAAACAATAAACGGTTTACATAAAAAAAAAAAACAAAAAAAACACTGCGGCGCTGACAGCACGGTATGGGCCATGGCTTAGCTTCTTGACACTCATTTGTGTTGCTCATGTTGTCATTTTTGTCATATCTTTGTCGTGCCCGGTTTATCGCCGAGTCCGAATGGCACTAATTAGAAGCTTTTTCGTAGGCAATTTTTACTTTCGGGAGTTTGCCATTGCCCTCTGAAAGGGTGATGGCGATTTGAAAAATTGTTGGTGACCCAGCCAGGAATCAAACCCAGACTCTTTGCGTGATAGTCCAATGAGCAAACAGTCGCGCCATCGCCAAAAACGGTTCACATACCCGGCCTAAAAGTCCGCTGATAGGGCTAATCAGATTACTGAGAAATGGCTTCAAGGATTCACACAATCTTTTAAGTGGTGTTACGGAGACTGGTGCTGCTATAGATGCAGCAACTTACAAGGTCTTATTTCTTGTTGGTCGGCAAGCTAAGAATCTATTCATTGAGCATTCACTCATCTAGCCATATTTTACAGTTGGTATACCCTTCCCATGTCAATCCTTTTACCTTCAATGGCTCTGCGAGTAGTTCATTTTCATCAACAGGCTCATTTGGTTTTCATTCAGATATCGCCCTACCCGGATCCATTGTTGGGTAACGAAGTTGTTGTCGATCATCGTCTGCGTTGAAAGTTATATTCTACCTTAAATGCGAATAGTGGTCAAGCTGCTCTTCAAAATTGTAAGTGCTGACTGCGATTATGATAAAACGCTCTCATTCTTCTCAATGTATGGTTCTGCCGCATATTTGTGTCCTTGACAACTTAATTTTTACTTAATACTTTTTGGTAGGCATTCAGAACATGTTTTCTTGTGAAAGCATCTCTCCATGACCAGTTTTTGCTTCTTAAATTGATTATCCATCACTTTTGCTCATAGAGTTTACGGTACTCTTCACCCATTTGTCGTTGCGGGTGTTTAAATGGAAATGCTTGCCAAGACATTACTCCTCAAAAGAACTTAGGATGCTCGATTAGCTATAGCTCCCTCTTGCGTATGACGCCGCTTGAAATCAAATTGCTTCATAGTCCTTCTTCGTGTTCTATCATCCGTGACAATCGCAATTGCACTTTAACTATAACAACGTAGTAGTCCGAGCTCTTAGCAATGTCCTGACATCTAGAATACCAGAGCTTTGTCTTGCGTCAATAGAAATGTGATCAAATGTGACCCTGTGGTTTGCGCATTCCCGTGAGGTTTTGGAAACTTGTCTATTAGCCTGAGTCTATTTTCTTTTTTCCAACTATGCTCACCAGAGAGGACCTTAACGTAGTGAGTGTAGTGGTCGTCTGGTCGACTATTTAAAGCCGTTAGCAAGATGATACAACCCCTTACTTGGAAGCCAAATCTTGTAGGGAATACTGCCAGCAGGTCACTATGAGAGCTTAAGTACTGCCGTTTGGTTCGCATGTAACTTCTCCGTTAATATCTAGGTGGCATACAATTCCCTGAGCTCCGCGAACGTTTAAGTATCTCAAATAAGGTCAACGCTGGATCATTCTTTGACGTCGGCGTCGTCATGCGTATGCATTGAGCCTCACCCTGTTGTACTTCCGCAGGTTTAAGTATTCACTTCAATATGAGTAGTTAAAGATGTTTGTGCTGAGGCAAATATCTATGGCTGCCTTATTTCTTATAAGAGTCACTTAAATAGGGGAAATAACCTCAAAACGTGTGGCTGAGGCGCTATTACATCTATTAAAACTGTCTGAAGTCCATATACTCGAAAGCCTCTACACGCCTAGAGTCTGCCGGAGTCGAAAACACATTAGCATATCTGTAACGGAAGCCATTCAAATACCAATCTTACGCGAAAAAGCAGACGCATTAATCTGAACAGGGAAATTCTTCATTCAGAAGGCATGCGCACACTCCATCATATTCCACTATAGAACCTAGAATTCGGGGACTCAGAGAAATGTTTGAAATTTTGCCAGGAAGACGCTTTGCGAAAGACAATGGACGAATGATGAGTCCCAATTCACCAGAGATGGAACCGCTAGTTTTCCCAATTTATATACCTAAGCAGAAAGCAATCCCTACTCGGTGAAACACAAAGCTTTTCAGTATAAATTCAATGTCATACTCGCATTGGGTAACAAGCTCATCGGACTTTATCGGCTTATCCAAGGCTTAATTCGAGTTCTTATCTATTTTTACGAAGCAAATAACCAGAAGTATTTGGTACTATCCGGCTGCAACAAAGCACAGCCATTGTGCACCGGCTGGATGGCGCCTTCGCATACTTTCTTCTTTCAGTTAGAGAGTGAATTCGCTGATAGGACGAGATGTACCCATTCCCCCAGTGAAGTTTTATTTATGAGGATGGATGAAGGCCGTTGCTACCTTATCAGAAATAAGAACATTGGATGACTTGAGCCATATGATTGATGAAGTAGCTGCGAACGGAATATAGTGATGTTAGCGGAGAGTGTGCGTCCTGACCGGGATTAATCGCTTCTGCGCTGTTCTCAACAGCTTGGCTTATTTTGTGCAATAACTTGGCATATTTCACGTGAGAATATTGGCTTAAAGGCATTCAATTCGGTGGCACCAACCAATGTTTCTACAAACTTATCAACAAGACATACTCGTATGACCAATGTCCGCCAAGAAGGGAAAAGAGGGCATCTTAGGTAAGTCCGTTGGTAAACATTGTTTTGCGACAACGCGTATGGCATAGGACTTGGGCTTTTTGACTTTGCGGCGGGATAACCATCTGACACAGCAAGAAAAGGGTATCCCGAAATCTTTCAACAGCTCCTATGCCGTTAGCATCTTGTACCAAAGACCAGTGGCATCAAAGATGCCGCAACTGTTTGATCCCGGTTTTGATGAAGAATTCCGGACACCACATGGAGCTAAATAAGAAGCCTACAACGGCCGGTTGAAACGAAGGACGAAACCGTTCGGGAGCTTTAAGAGCTGAAGAGACAGAGAGAATATCACCTTCTCCAGAAGAAGAAAAAAGAAAGGAGTCACAGTCGGTATTGAAAATACGGAAAAACTTTTTCCGCAGATTGTATAATGTCGAAGAAGTCTAATATCCCGGAGTCACGCAAAATAAACCATTCAACTGAGATGATGATGGCTAAAACTTCAGTTCACCTGACTAAAACGAAGCTTAGCAGCATCTAAGCCAAGATCCAACAAAGTGGTCGGACCGGACGGAAATATTGGAATTACCATTGTGGAGGGTATACGTAAATTTATTTCTTCGATCTAGTCAGAAAAATGAATTCCTGATGAATAGAACCTCAATATCGTTTGCTCCATTGACATAAAAGGAGATTTTCCCAAATGCGCCAACTATAAGGTATAAATCTCCAACAAATCCAAATCGATTACCACCATCATTTAATCGATTTTAAAGCCGCATACCACAGCGAGGAGGAGATACGAGTATATAGAACCATGTCTAGTTGAAGCATCCCTACGAATCTCGACTGTCTGTACAGAATGACGATTGAGAACGTCTGCTGCTCCATCAAAGTCAGTAAAGATTTACTTTTAACGTCAAAAAGGGCATTTTTAGCGCAAGTCAAAGATGTCGACATAATTGAAAGAACACCGCGGACTATCACCCGAGTGTGTGGGACTGTGTCAATCTCGGCCCTTCTAAAAACTATGCAAACAATACCTAAGCAAAAATAAAACGAAAAATCACTCATGCCAATCGCTGTGACCATAAAACTAAGGCGACTCAATGTATATAATACCATGATCATGCCAGTCCTTCTGTATGGTGCTGAAGCTGACGAAGATATCTTCAGTCATTTCGGGAGAAAAATCCTTCAAAAAATAATTGGTCTCGTATGCGTTGGCGGGTTTTGGAGGAGAACATTCAGTGACTGTGACTGCTCCTTTGTCGCCTAAGATGGCTACGGCATTAATGTTCGAACTATCCCGGAGGGACCACGCTGTAGGGAACCCTCTCTTTAGGTAGCGTGAGCAGTATCATAGAAGGGGACATCAACGGACTCCGAGTGTGCAAATGGAGACAGCTAGCTAAAGACCGGGCTAACTGAACAAGCTTTTTAGTTGAGGCTCAGGTTCACCCCGAACTGTAGCGCCACATACTTAGGTTAGTAAGTAAACACGTTTCACTTATAAAGTATACTTAGTACATGAATCCACCTCATCAGCGACAAGTAACTTAAGCACAAGGCGAAAACTCACATAGATATTATTCTGCGGAGTCGTCATCACTCTTACGCCTTTTGCCACGTATGCCTTGCACACTTAGGTACTAAGCAAATGCGTAGTGCCCCGTCCGTAAAAAGTCTGAAGCCAATTATACTGAGGGATAGACCGACCTCTAAGAGATATCGGCTAGTGTTCAGTTGTTAAGCTGGTATCCAGAAGAGTCATCCCATCTCCAGATATGCTTGCAACGTAAAGTTCAAAGTCTACATGGATAAGGCTACGATTGAGGAACCGAAGGTCAACATTATAATAAAATTTTCAAACACCACTCGTAATGCTCGATCGGGTCATTGAAAATTGGAGCTTATGAATGGACAATATTAGTCGCAGTTCCGGCCAACATTTGAAAGAAAGAAATAACAAGATAAAGTACCTCTGAAAGAATCACCCGGTACTAGCTTTGGCCAATGGTATATAAAATGGGTTTAGCGGTAAATACGAGTAAAAAAATACGAAGAGTAAAAGCAAGTATTATGCTTACAGCAATGAATATTCGAGAAAAATTCTTCGTAAAATATTCGGGCCTGTATGCGTGGAAGAGGTTTGGAAAAGAAGATACAACGACGAATTAATGAATGTATACCAATACTTCGCCCGCCTGCAGAGTCTTCGAATCCAACCAGTTGGAACAAGGCGTTAGAGTAAGACCACACTTTGAAAGGAGCTCATAAGTTGAAGGGGACCGAAACCCTGCTGAAGTGTGCAATTTGAGGCAGTAAGCGTATGATCGGACTGACTGAAGAGGCTAGTTAGCTAAGGCGCAGGTTCACACCGAACAGCACCACTGCTCTTATAAGTTTAGTATATCTTCTCCTGCTCAACGCTCAACCTTATAGATTTGGACGGGATCAGTACCCGCTGGCAAGAAAAACATATTTAATGTGTTGAGTGATGATAGTTGCAGCATTTAACACTGCCATCTTTACGCCAGCTTGTGCCTACCCTATTCGCGCACAATCCAAAACACATATATTACCATCAATTATGACCCAGTCAGCTGGATCAGTCTTATACCGCATAAAGATGGAAGAGCAGCAAGATTAATTGACACTTTTACGGAAATTGCATATTTTATCCTAAAAAACAACAACGTGTGCTGCACTCACCCGTTTAACTGTTTTGATAGTTCTCAAAAAAAAATTAACGGTTTTGCCTGTCATTGTCACCATGTCCTGTCTTGTTTGGTAAACAAATGGTCAACTGTCACTGAAACCATCTGTTGATCGGCCGTGTTGTCGGGTGTTTCTCATTGTCGACATTTAAATTTGTATTTTAATTATTCTTGACATAAATCAAATGACACAATATTACAGTTTTAATTAATTTCGATGACAACTCTTCTCATCATTCACTCGTCTAGATACCTACAGTGTTCGTGTTAATTAGTAAATGTTGTCAGTTCTCCAGTCCGACTTCCCTTAAATCTATTCAACAAGAAGGCACCTATTCTTCAGTAATGACAAATTCCTTGTATAAATTCCATTCTACTACCTTAATTTGTATGTGAGTTTGTCTATCTTAAAAACCACCCCTTTGTCTTAACCCTGACATGGAAGCCATTCTACATTGTGCGGCGTTATTGCAGTGGAAGTAATTAAAAATCGTGCAGCGCCTATAAATTACAATGTCATGCCTTCACATTCTATAATTAAAACTTTTAAACTGACTCGTGTTGGAAGTCATTCCCAAACGCTCGACGATGTTTCTGCAATTCGTTTCGGTGATCTGCTTCCAAGCAGTCTTTCTTACTGTAATTGGGACCGAAGAAATCGATTACTGTGATCCGAAATGGTGTCCAGATCAAGGCAAGCACATAGCCTGCGATAACGATGGAGTATAAGGTATGATTTAACCAAAGATCTCTTATGCATTTTGCCTTCTCTCTTTACAGTCCTTTGGCGATGATTGTACCGGAATCTATTTCCTGGAGGATCTTACCAAACACCGACCCCTCATCATAACATTGCACAATAAATATCGCAATATGTTGGCTGAGGGAAATGTGGCACCCTATGAACCAGCAGTCAGAATGCCTGTTTTGGTAAGGGGCCTGTGAGGTTCTGTATGTGCAAATCTAATTCTTTCATTTCAGAGATGGGAAGAAAGCCTCACCTCCATGGCGGAGCTAAACGCAAAGACTTGTTATTTTGAGCATGATGAATGCCGAAGTACTATTGATTTTCCGTATAGTGGACAGAATATCTACTACGCCAAGACTACAAACGAGAATTTAACTCTTGAGGACTATATACATGAAGCTGTAGAGATGTGGTTCTTAGAACATACCGACTGCAACAAGGATGTTATAAACTGCTTCGAACTTACTGAGTAGGTTTCACTGACAACCTGAAACTCCTCCCTTTTTTGTTGTTATTCTCTTGTTTTTCTTGATTAATTGCAGACCCCAGTCGGGACATTTTACAGCTCTGATGTTGGATCGCAACGACCGAGTTGGTTGTGCATTCCTGAAAACTATCACTCCACGTCTCAAGAGGAAACCGATAATTAAGGTGATCTTTACTTGTAATTATCCTTCGACGAACATAATGGAACTTCCGACTTACAAAACCGGCCCAGTTGCCTCCAAATGCAAGGAAGTGGATCCTGTTTATAAAGGTCTCTGCGCCAATTTGGTAGATCCAAATGATTGTGAATGGTATTTCGATTAAAGTCTAGACAAATATTGTTTTTATTGTAATAAAGGGCCTAAAGTTGACTAGAGCATGATGGTCCTAGCAATCTTAGATATTTGATATGAGGATTGTTTTTCCGATGTCGCTCTATGGAATACCCCGGACGTAATGCTTTTGCACCTCTCCATTCGGTTCAGGTAGAATAAAAGTAGGTAAGCCAGTAAGCAACCTGCAGACTTTCCTGTTGATGGACAGAAGGAAAGCCTGCAGCCTGCAGTGCGTACATATAAAACCCAACTCTCTATCCGAGGACGCATGCAGATCTAACGTAGTTTCGGGTCCGTAAAAATTCGTCTATTAGCCTTGTTTGGCAGTTTCATTTCCAGTGATTGTCAACTTGCAGTCAGACAAGAATCAGCGAATTTAGTCTTCTGACTGCGTTCAGTGATATCCAGTTTTCTGGAACTAATTATCCATCAGGATTGCGTATGTCTTACAAACGGAAGTTTGTGAAGTGGAGTGAAATCTAACGTTGTCGTTCTCCAGGATGACATCATCGTCGCATCTTAAATTAGCTTTGGAGCAGTTCGAGAAGACCCAACTACATTCCTTTTGTGGTTTAGACCCTGGGCCTAACAAATTTTGGGCACAAGAAAAGCCGATTCCGTACTTTTTTAAGTTCTAGTGTCGTTGCGTCAGATGGCATGTCCATAAGACCGAGTCAAAAGACAGCCGCGCAAGACCATCAAAGCTCCAGTACGTGTTGTATCAAAGACTACTTCGTTTTAAATGGAAGATGGCCTTAAGAGTGCAACCCATGATGGATATCAGAGGGAGGGAAATTCATCAATGCGTCTAGAGAGAAACCAGACGTGCTAAGGAAAGCCGATAAAGACCGCACTAGGAGTGTGATTTAAGCTGCACTGACGAATTTGCGTGAGAAAAAACAACCGACCTAGTATAAAGTCCGACAATCTCATTGTCAGCTGGCCGTTTAAAAATTTTTGACAATGACGTTCCTGAAAATATTGTCAGGTTGAAAATTGTCAGTTCACACGATTGGAAGAGGTTTGTTTATGAAAAATTGTTTGATACATTGAAAGACATTGTCAGAGAAATTAAACTGAAATTTTTGTTCGTCGTGTGCAGAGAAAAATGAAAGTGAAATATCTGAAATATTTTAAATAAAATGGAACGTTATATCCATTTTAACTGTCTATGTGTTGGACTGACTTTTTTTTCCGAACCTTATTTAGGTTGCTGTTGGATGTAGTGCGCAGATTTGCATTCATTATCCGGCATATTAATAGCTTCCGCAACTTCTTGCCACAGTTTAGGCTTGGGCAGTTTGTACTCTGCGCACCCAACATCCCACAAGCTGCGTCGCGTCTCAATCTCCTTGATTAATTTCAAATTGTTTTCGTGCGACCACTCACTTTTGACTTTCTTCCTATAACTTTTTTGTTTTTTTGGAGATGGAGATTTTGGCGATTTTTCTACATCGTCTTCCACTTTTTGTTCTTTACATAAATCCTTTTTTTTGTTATAAATTTTGCACAAAAATCACACTCTAACTTTAAATGTGCCGCTTTCGCCTTTATAATTATTATCTGACAATTGAGAAATTGTTAGATGTCATTAACAACACCTTATTACACTTTCCAATGAGTCTGACAATTTTCCAATCTCTGACAATTAATAAAAATTGTGTGTTCAGACGTGTTCACCCGGTTGCCAGATACCCGACAATTTTATTGTCAGGTGGCCGTCTGACAATGACCTGACAATGACGTTTCTTACAATATTGTCGGAAAAAATTGTAAGCTCACACGGTAGTAAGACATTTCAGACAATTTTTTTACTGACAGATCTGACAATATTGTCAGACCTGACAAACGTCTGAACCTAGCTTTAGGTTCATAGGTTGCCATAGAGCAACATGGATGAGCATCTGTGCAACTGTCAAAGGAATGTTGCACTTGCAATGCAAACATATGATTTTGACGTTTTAACTGCTCTTTTTCACTTGGTTTGCAGATAATTTGCTTTCCAATCGTGCGTTTACGAATTCGCCCTTATTTAAGGTAACTACAACACATGACCATCGATATGAAGAGACTTGTTGAGTTCACTACTGTCAGCACCATTAAAGGTAAAGTAAGCATCCTGACGTTCTGGCGCGTCTGAAGGACAACAATAGCTTGTACTATCGCTGTTCATAACCGATTCTGAAAAATAAAAAATTGTTATTCTAATAGCTCTACCTCCGAGTCTGATTTGTTTGCATTCGCCCTAATTTTTATTTTATTTTTTAGTAAAACTAGCGAGGGAGAACAAGTCCTAATTCAACTCGTAAGAAGAAGCTCCCTAACAACTGCTTATTCTTGACAAGATCCCTAAAATATTCACAAAATACAAAGATTATCAGGTATGGGTCTTAGAAATGAAGAATTTCTGAATTCACTGAATCGCTTAAGGAAGCTCAGCTTTGTTCGAGAGCAGGTCAAATTACACTGTTGAAAATTCCTTTCTTTGACAGTCTTTCTGTCAAAAACAATATAACGAAGTCGGTGAAAAAGGCGCAAGTAAACAACTTCGACAGTAAAGGAGCCTCCTGCTACACGATTTATTGGCGCAACAATTAAATATTCCGTAGCTGTAACGTGTTTTTCACCTCCAAGCTGAAGTTGTTTATAATGACGAATTTTATTACGAATGTGTAGACTGCTCCCTTCCACTTGTGTGCGCCACCTAAGATAAGGTCATTCTCTGCTGGAGAACTCTCTACTGGGTTAGAGTCGAAAACTTCCGAGCCGAGACGCTGATATCCATGAGCTCAAGCTCAGCTAGCTTTTCTGAAGAGGTCGGCATTGCTGTTCAGTTCACTTGAATTGCTTGCCTCATTCTCCATTGTTGCAAACAAGATGAAAATTATCCGAAGGACATCGTTGCACTCGAGATTGTTGATTTGTCGATTCAAAATCTGGTAAGAAGATTTGAACGCGCACTTGTCGGGATGGGCGTTTTCATTGACATTTAGGATACTTTGGACAACGCAACTTTTGACATCATGTGTAACTTCATCAAACAATACGGCGTAGGCGAATCACTAATTTTGTGGAGCACAGTAACTCTAATAGCCGGGGATGCTGACTGCGGCCAATATTTTTTGATGTGGGTACAGACAGCTTGCCTACAAGGCGGCGGCGGCCGTTAAACGTGTTCAGTAGTTCGAGTACGAGGTGTATGAGTAAATCCTTCCAGTTGCGCGCTCCAACTCGAGGTGTTTTCCACTACTAGATTGTCCTTCAGCCTCCGAATTAGGTTCGAAGATTCTGTTGGCCTGGGCATTGGTATCCATTCACTCTTTATGCACTGCCCATCTTAGGTGACTGATGCGCAGTTCTCTAACTAAGTCAAAGTCGCTGTACAGCTCGAATATTCTCATCTGAACTTTGTCTATGCAAACTTGAATGAAAATTTTTCCTAGGATTTTTCTCTTGAAGCGACTGAGGATGATTTCACCTGTGTTTGATGGAGTACATCTTTTTAGCACTCTTCTGAACGGATGCAATACCCTAGAGCTTAGACAGCACCTTGATCTTGGTGTGACTTCGTCTAAGACATATTTCGTAGATGACTGAATAGTATCAGAGTATTCAAAACTTGAAAAGAAAAGCTTAGGAGTCCTGGATAAAACGGTTTAACCAGCTACGACATCTACTAGAATGATTTTCGCTTAGATTCGAAGTAACTCATACTCATACAAAGTAACTCATACAAAGTAGGACTGGGATGATCAAGGTCTTATATAAAGTCTTCTAAGTTTTTTTTAGGCTACTCAATTGCCTTCTTAGCCCAAAGGAACAGCGCTGGACAAGAGTGATTAGTCGTTTTATTTCATACTGTTGTGTTGTTGACAGAATTGATAGCAGAGTCAACCTCGAAATTATAACTTTCTACTGTGACATTCTGTTCAATTCATCGATGTTGTACGTCCCTTCTTGTTGAAAGCATATACTTCGTTTTACCCTTATCTACCACTAAACCCATATTTGGACTTCTGTTTTAATTACATAGTGTAGCTTACGTACCGGTGACAGTCTGCTGTGTTCGTCCAGGAGTCTAACAGGTGGTTGGCGAAGGGCTTCTGACGTTCACACAATATCGCAGATAAGATTTTGTTGAGGAGTCTTATACGTCTATGGTTGGCGCAGTTGAGGAGGTCTGCTTCCTTGTGAATTGGACAAATAATATTGAGATTTTCTGTTCTTTTGTAGAAGCCGATAATCTTCCCGTCTCTTCTGCTCGTAGACCGAGACCAGCTCCCGTTTTTTGTAGCTAGAGGAGCTCGTTAAACATTCTTTGGTGGTTTGGTCGGCTGCACGTGAGCTGTTAAAGGTCTGAACATTTCTCGTGCAGATCAGAGGATCGTTGTGCTTTAAACGTTTGTATGGCTCGTCATTAGTTGGTCACATCATTTAGCTTTATGGCTGTGCAGCATATTGCTACTAGACAAATATTCGCCTCGTGGGTACCCTTGTTATCGACAATTTTGGTAAAAGGCTTTGTCTCATTGGACTCTGCTGTAAATGTAAACAACGACACAGTCGAAAACATCGACCGAAGAATAACTCTGTCCGATTTTCGCTTTTTATACTAACAAATTCTAAAGGAAAAACAAGTCCCTATATTGTCCTCTTCAAAGTAATCCCCATCGACTGCAACACACTTATCCCAGCGCTTGATCCAATCCTCGAAACATTTTTTATATTCGGTTTTCGGTATGTCCATCAGTGCTTCCTGCGATTTCTTCATTACTTCCTCTCGGCTGCTGAAAAGCGTTCCCCGTAGTGGTTTTTTAACTCGATTGAACAGAAAGAAGTCACAGGGAGCCAAATCAGGTGAATTCGGTGGCTGTTGGATGGTATCTGTTGCATTTTTCGTCAAAAAATTACGGATAATGATGGCACTGTGCGAGGGTGCGTTATAATGGTGCACAATCCACCAGTTTTCTGCCTACAATTCTAGTCTCTTTCGGAGAATTGCTTCACACAAACGTCTCATACCGCCCAAATAATACTCTTTGTTTACTGTCTGGCGATGGCGATGGCGCGATAGTTAGCTCATTGGACTTACACGCAGACAGTCTGGGTTCGATTCCTGGCTGGGTCACCAACAATTTTTTCAAATCGCCATCACCCTTTCAGCGGGCAATGGCAAACTCCCGAAAGTAAAATTGCCTACGAAAAAGCTTCTAAGGAGTGCCGTTCGAACTCGGCGATAAACCGTAGGCCCGCTCAGATGTGACTAAAATGACAACATGAGCAACACAAATGAGTTTCAAGAAGCTAGGCCATACCGGGCTGTCAGCGCCACAGTGTTGTTATTGTTGTTGTTGTTTACTGTCTGGCCTTCTGGCAAAAATTCACGATGCACTACACCGTTGTTATCCATACAAACCGTGAGTATTGCCTTCTTTCTTGACTGAAAACGACGCCATTCACTTGCGTGATGTCTGGATTGCGTTTCGTACTCATAAATCCACGCCTCGTCTCCAGTAATGATCCTTTCGATAAATGTGGGATCGGATTCAGCCTCGCAATTCATCTCTTTTGCGACGTCAACGCGGTCTCCTTTTTGCATGAAATTGAGGTCTTTTGGCACCAATTTGGCTACTACACGACGGAAACCCAAATCATTAAACAAAATGTCTTGAACGGATCCATAGGCAATGTTCAAGACCTTCGCTATCTCTCTGATAGTTAATTTGCGGTTATTGACCCACATTTCTTTTACTTCATCAATGTTTTCATCGGTTTTCGATGTCGATGGTCTGCCACTGCGTTCATCATCTTCGATTGACTCACGATCACTTTTGAACCGCTCGTGCCACTGGTAAACGACCGTTTTCTTTAGAGAAACACTTTTCCGAAATTCCCATTTCCATAAAATCCGTTTTTTTTCGCAAAATTTAATACAAGTTCGGTGTTGCAAATTTAAATTCATTTCTAAAATTGTCAAAAATTGCCAACATACACAGAGATAGATGTACTCTAGGTAACTTTTGCAAATGACAAGCTATGACGCTCAGATTTAGAGAGAATATCAACCACAGATGTACCAACTTAACAAAAAAAAAACCGAACTCAAATCAGAATAATGGAAGCGGCACACGTTGGTTATTCCGGGAACTTTTTGATCAAGGTGGCAATGCGGCTTCTCTTTTATAGGAAAGGGTGTTTCGATTATTCGAATGAACACGACTACACCACTCCTCAAATTTATCCCAAAGAGATAACGCGGTAAAGGAAGACTCTTTCTCATATGACACACTCAAGTGGTAAGTATCCTCAATCATCAGTTCCACCCCAGAATGTAGCG
This sequence comes from Volucella inflata, assembly GCA_928272305.1. Classification (NCBI taxonomy): domain Eukaryota; kingdom Metazoa; phylum Arthropoda; class Insecta; order Diptera; family Syrphidae; genus Volucella; species Volucella inflata. Next base: position 22,882,958 of record OV743716.1, on the reverse strand, counting down.
GCATCGAAAGCTAAGCCCCTTTATCTTGTCCGACAGTTTTAGCACTTTTTTGAGAATATCTGACCTACAGAAAGTGGATCGATAAATTCACGCGCCTGAATGAGCGGAACAGGAAACAGCCCTCGTCTCCATGGTAAATGGTTATAAATTCAACCATTTAATTATTTAAACCTTAGCAAAGGGTATCTTTTGCTATCAGAATGTCGATTTCATTTAAAAGAATAAAAAACAAAAGAGTTGACATGCGAACTGGATCAAATTTGCAGGAAAACTTTCGAACATAAACATGTTATCGCTTTATGCCGTTTGCTGATGTAATATTCATTGAATTTTTAGCCTTAAAAAGACAATTATATATATAGAAAACACTGTCTCAATTTCCACGTCTCAATTCGGTGCCTTTTACGCTCTTTCGTAACTATAATACTTCACGCCATATGCTGCTTGATGTCACAACACATTTTAACAATTTCTACGTAGGTACTTTTTTGTTGGCTTCTTTTGGCATAATTGACCAATTGCCCTGATTCACCTTCAATCTCGAATTGTCCACTGTCTTGTTAAAATCTTCAGACTGCTTCTCTTGTTTTTTTTCTTCAATTATCTTTGGTTCCTGATTGCAACAACCATTGCAATCAACCTTTCTCCACTAATAACATTGATTTTGTTTTAATAAACTAAAACTTAACAAAGAAGAATTTGCAACACGGACATACCGATATTCGAAAGGTAAACACATGGCACACTTCGAACTCATTTTTTCTAGCTGCCTTCCGCAAAACCAAACAACGACCTACTCGCAATCGTCACCGCTGCCATAGACAAATATTTAACTTACTTCTGCATTCGGCAGTCATAGTCGTACTTACCTACTGCTGCTCTAAGTAAACTTTATTAACTTCAAAGACTCATTATCAATGTAGCCGTCTTTCTAGGCATAGATACTTGACTAAGCCCAGACTTGACCACTTGGTCTGGTCTAACACCCAATGGTACCGTTCACTCGTGTAGTGAAAGCCTCCTAATTTCTGTCTACTTCACCTAACACAATCATTCATCAACAACAGCTTATGGGAACAGACACCTCACTAAAAGAGCCAGCTGAAAGAAAAGAAACACCAGAAAAAGAAAACACACAGGGGTACAACAGAAAAAAAGATATAAAAAGTTGAAGAAACAACAATGTAAAGAAACCGAAAGGTAAAGACGAAGGTGAAGAAAGAAAAACACGAAAGAAAACAAGAACAAGCTTAACAAAGCAAAACCCCCTCTGAGTTAGTTGTGGCCACACTGAGACTACGGCTCACTCTTGTATTGGCCTGAAAAACCTGCGCTAGTATACGAGTATGTACGAATATGTGGCTTCCAACTAGAAAGACTCACCTAAAACCAAAGCCAAAACAAGACGACCTCGTTGCCGTGCTACCATCCTCAACGTCTCGGTCGGTTGTCGTATTTGTTGTCGTTGTCGTTGTGAGAGTACTCATTCGTAAGACGAAAACGAAAGACTTCAATTCAGTTGGCCAGAGACAACGAACTCGATTGGAGCTCCGAGGTAGGACTTGCACGTACATATTTTAATGTGACGCATCATAACGACGATTTTTTTTTTGCTTTTACCTCTTTTGCCTCCGTGTGTGTCTCTCTCACTTCTCGGGTGCTTTTTTTTTCGGTCATACTTTCGGATTTTCCATAGCAAAATTGTTTAGATACAAATACTCCTACGAAATATCTAGAGCTAAGAGATGAATCCACGTCTTTAGTGGAGGAAAAAAAAAAAAAAGTGCCAGAAAAGATAGATTGACATGAGAGGTGGATAGTGTGTGGATTTAATTAATTCGCCAATGAATCTGAATCTCGTAGCGCGCTGTAATTAAAGTGAAATTAGAAGTGTTGCGAAAGCTAAAAATTCCATTTCATTTCGGTTGTGTGAAAGTTATTGCTGTTGTCATCGTCGTCAATTTAAATTGCTTTTAGATACGAGTATCTCGCACTAAGAGATCCGTTACCACAAACCTGTTCACCATCAGATTCTCCCCCAAAAAAGTGATTCAAATGAATTTTTTTTCGTTTTTTTTGTTTTAATTGTTTGCATGACAATTTGCATTGTCTTTCATATGTCAGACAGACGATGTACGAGTATCCTGTTTGTATCTAAATTGAAAAAAAAAATCGTATCTATGACTTTATGTTGCCATCTAAATTGAAGTTGAAATAGGACAGAGTAGAACTGAACTGAATCGCTATAGATACTCGGTATTGTCGTCGTGGTAGTCGGTTATTGTCGTGCTTGTCACCAGTTACCATACCATCAATATACATATGGTAGTCGTCCATGGTTGATGGTTGGTAATTACGTATTCAGCTGTGTGAATGTTTACGGTTTTATTGCAGAGTTTTTTTTTTTTTTTTTTCTTAACTATTATATTTTAAATGAAATAAATTCAATCTGGATTTAATAGTTTATCTACGGTTTATTTGTGCAGTGCAAAACTAGAACGTGCCAGCAAGTACATACATATCTTCAGTAGCTGTAGCTGTCGTCGAGGTCTTTCAATTCTTCACTGGATAGTTAAATGTATGAGAATTTCTGTGCGAATGTCATCGAGTCACAAGGAAATTTGTAGTTAGCAGTACGAGTTTTGGAAGTACGAATTTTTCGGATAACAACAGATACAACAAGGCTAATCAGTATCTTCCTTAGCTGGTAAGTGGATGGAATTGGTATTTTTGATTTTAATTTTTCCTTTAAGTTTGAATTCGAATTGAGACAACGGTAGTTTATATAATTTTTGCCACATGTAGTTGGTTCCTACATATTACCTTACCACCCAATGGTGGTAGTAAGTTGTGATCATGGATCAACAACATTTAGCCAACCAGCTAGGTAGGCAGTGAAGCCAGGCTGGTTTTACTTTCACTTTTTGTTGCTGTTTAATGTACTCGTATTTAGATAGTATGTACTAACTAAGCTGTTGCTATTGCTGTTTCTTGTGGTGCTACCATATTTTGCTTTTGGTGGTATGCCATTCGTATGGTATGTGTATGGTGCAGTAAAGCGAATAGTTATAGCGAACAATCTATGCGAACAATGGTATATGATTTTGATTTAATTGGCTTTTGATTGAGTGTCTGTTGTTCGCCTTTCCAATTAGTTTTTCTTCATACAAATTTTTTGTAATGCAAAAACTAGACAGAGGTATGTTGTGAAAGGTAAACGGAGCTCTGGAATGACTTAAGCTGGACCTTTTGTTAAGTCATTTTCTTTATTTTGAATAGATGTTGAAGTTGATTTAAGATAAGCACCGTTTTCACCCAGAAATTTGTAAAAAAATTGGCTAGGAAACCGGATTTTATGAATCATTATATACGAGTACATACCTAACCACCCTGTTTTATTCTTGTGTATTCTATTGAATACCGTTGATTTACGTCAACTAATCTTAAGAGAATAGCTTGCAACTTGAGTAATTGCCTCTGACATTAAGCTGGTTTCTTTATACGAGTTTACTGCTTGGATTAGTGGATTAAAACATGTCTGACTAGAAACGTATTCACTTCGGAATTAGGTTGCCTTCCCTCTTTTCCATTAAGATATTCTACTACTTCCACGTTAACCGGAACAAAAGTGAAGTTTTTGCGTGATTGAAAGATGCCTTGCCTAAGACTTCATTGACAATTCTATTGCCATGATCCCGGTTTAACCTCGGACCAAGATAAAGCTTAGCCTCCAAACAATCCCACGAAGGTTTCGTTCTTTTGAATTAGGTTGAATGTGATAAAGATGATAAAGTGCAATGGCCTAGAAGTAGATTTTCTGTTTCTACCGAAACATCGTAGTTTTCTCAATATCATTCATTGCCATAACGATTACTTATAATTCCGCTCAAGCAGACGTCGAATCTGTGAAACTCAACCCCCTCCCTTATCAACTATTCACAGAGGCTCCAATCCTAGATCTAAGCTTCGGAAGACTTTTTGTGATGACTATTTCATATTTTGGAGCATTTGGAGTTCAGGCGTCCTTGCATCAGGCAGCTTATCCATACGCGATAGTTTATGGAAAGGATAAAGAAATTGAGATGATAGCTGTATACTTATTTGCAGATGGTTGCTAAAGGTAGCTCAGGCTTTGATGCCTATGACACCAAAGGAAAACCCATGCACAGAGACACTGCGTTACTTGAAATCTAGTGAGATAAGATAGATTGGTTAGAGCTGATAGTGCTATAAACCTGAGGATCCATTGCAAATTTTTCGGTGAACCATCTTGTTTTTTTTTATAGTATTATTATAGAAAAGTTCCATTTTTTTACCGTTCACCTCAAGAGTTTAAGTTCAAAGGGGCTTACAGAGAATGGTAACTCCTTCAACAACTAAGCATCATTGGACTTATAGACCTTCTAGGAAAATCAGTTTGGCTTTCAATTCCAAACATATTCTGAGAAGAGCTGAGTTCAGTCAGCAATGCACGGGGCATGATCCGATAGACAGCTAATAAGTATTGTCCAAACCTATAGGTAGATAGTCTCCAAAAAAGTTTGGAAGGAGGAAACCTGTTACCCGCACCGTGTTAATTGCCTCTGCTTACCTCTACCACAACAAATTTAAAAAACACGTAGTCAGTATCTGCAACAAAAGTTCTGTATGCTCTAATCCTCAAAACTAATGAATTGTGTGTCGTTTGACTAAGTCGGAATGTAAAAGTACCCTCCTAACTTACCTACTTACATGGTGCTACAGTCTAAGCTGGACCTGAGACTCAAAATTAGACACAACTAACACACCGCAATAGTTGAGGTTCTCATTCGCTTGTGCGCCATTCAAAACCCGAAAACGAAATTAATAAAAACATCATCCTTCACTAACGTTTATGCTTCTGCCTTATAGAGCAGAATGGTAAGTCTCTTTTGGAATGTCAGAAGGCAATTCCTTAACCCTTTTTGAAACCAAAAAACTTGGATAGGTAAATGAATTTTACGGAAAAGAATATATTTCGTCGTCATTTTGCAAAAAATCACAGGGTCTCCTAAATAAATGCTGTCATATACGGGAGAGAAGTCAATGAAGCGGTCTGAATATGGATCTGGACTTCTCTAGTTTTATTGTAGTATTGGTCCTGTGGCGTAGTGTGAATGTGTGACTTACCGGGGCTTAAAGCGTATTGATTAGGGGATTAGGGGCTATCTGAAAGTTGACATCAAACGCTCATACATCTCTCACATCTTTCGTTTGGCTTACTGTAGAGAGTCTTATGGATCAAGTAAACGATGATATTCATCGTCAAGCTTGGTCTCTACCGGCTAAATCGTGAAAATGAGCTGGGGTAGACAATTTATGCAGTCATTTTCCGCTGCCTTAATTAGATCGACAGTAAGAATGTTTTGTCTAGCAGCCTTTTTAACTTGAGCTTTCATTTTACCTTTTTATCTGATTTTGGTTAGATTCGCAAAAGTCTTCCGTCGTCCAGCTTGAATCGTTCGTTCTGCCTGGTAGTAGAATGTCAGTCGTCTTCTCTTGTCAGCTTGACACGTTCTTTACATCTTATTAGTGAGATTTGAGTATAAGATTTTGAATGACGACTTTGTGAGTAACTACATCCTTAATTCACAACGGAATATTAACAAAAAGACGAATTTTGTAAAATCTTTCCTTCGGAATAAGTCAGCCCTTTTTATCTGGTATGCCTACAATCTAGTATTTAGATATCTCATTAAGATGTTTTCTACATTTAGCCTTTTTCTGACTCATGAGTCTAATTCTATTGCGAATTTCAATAGTGAACTGTTTGCAAAAATATATACCACAAATCCAATCAATCACTTTTTGTAACGCAGTTTCAACAGAGCATGATCACCTTCGCCACTCCGCGTTGTGTTCATATTCCTACTAAGATTCCGATAAAAGCTGTTGTAAATGCTGTAGGGATAGAATTTCTCGACTACCTTATAAATATGATTTGGGTCCATGTTCTTCAGGAAAGTCGTGGAGTTCCCAATTCAAAATAAGATATACTTATGTCTATGGTCTGACTTATTTTTATAACTTTCAGTTAACTGGGGCCAACTTTGTAAATAATTTTGAATGTGTTTTAAGATTTAGGATAAGAAAACCCTTTTTAAAACACTTAACGAGCTCCTACTATCGGGAAACTTCATACCACATTCATAAAATTTCCTATCTTTCTCTGCAAGAAACTTGGCATGGTGCTGTTTGATGAGGTTTTAAGAACAAAACGTACTATTCAAGGAGTTTTACATTGGGGGGGGGGGGGGGGGGGGGGGATAAGTGGAAGTGTGAGGGCGCAGGATTTTGGATATGCGGTGGCTGTAGGCACATGTCCCAAGATATTTAAAGTTGCAGCAATTCTTGCTGAGTGGTGAAGCGCAATGTTCTTTGCAAATGGCTCACAGATGACTTGTAATTTTTTAATCCCTCCATATTAATTTTCGTTGACATCAACCTTTGCTTACCTTTTCAATAGCTCATCTCCATTTCTTAAACTTTTTTCCTGGTGACACAGTTTTCGCCACTCGTGATCATACGCTCCTACAATGGATCTTTTTCCTAAGATATTTGCAAGATAAATTTCTTCCAACTCATGCGGTACCAAAACATTAAACTTTCTTACGAAGCCAAGCTATTTCAAATGACCATGAATGCTTCAAATGGACTGTTTAGGCAGATTGTAGATTCCCGAACTGTTAGATGCTTACTTGCTTCCACCAATGCTTTGATTATATCGTCGTCAATCTTGGAACGTCATCACGCAATCAGACGAAGCAGTACTAGCACTGGCGATTTTTAATGAAAATTCTGCTGTGAACTTAAAGCATCTTCCCTTGCCTTAGTTGCTTTCAGCCATTTTTCAAGTTATGGCGAACATCCTCTTGAAAATTCTCTATGTTCGAACCTAAATTGCAAACACAAACGTGACTTAATCGCGCCAACATTTTTTTTAAGTTTTTAAGTTAAGTGTCAAGAACAATTCGTTTGCAAACATTTGACATACGAGTATGTATAATTTGTCACGCTCAGATACGAATCAACACTATATAAGTGCACGACTTTTCGAGCAACCCTATATAAACATCGGTTTGGAATCGCAATATTCAATAAGATCAAAAATTACATAAATTAAACTGCGATTTGGAGCAGTAGGGGAAAGGGAATGGGATGATGCAAGGCCTATATCTGAGATAATACCATAGTTGAAGTCTGAATAGTTTAAATTTGTGCAAAGTTAATCACTTCCGAATTGCTCTTTTCAATTTTTTATTTTGAAGACGGAGGTTATATTCGTCCACCAAAGTTGCAATTCTACACGATTATGGAAACAATAGTTAAAAACATTATTCGATTTCGATTCTGTTCAAGGTACAAGAAATAGTATTAAAGCTATTTGATGAATCAATTGAATTTCTCTGCACTATCGCCTCTAGGGAGACGTACTTTCTTAAAAGAATTCGGCACTGGTTCCATTTTGCAATTGATACTAAATTTAACTACTCTCACATGGCTTAGAATCAATAACTAGAGATAGATGATGCAATTTGTTGGCTTATTTCAAGTTTTGCAATAAATTTATCATCAAATTCTAGTCCGTTTTCTACCAATGAATTTTGTAGAGTTTTTTTTTTCAAGCCAGACTGTTAATTAATAATAAATTTATCTGCAAACGACCAGAATGTAATAACTGCGTAAGATGTCTCGCGCATCATAGTGATTCATAGGCATTGCTTAGTATCTTTTCCATGCTAATATGATATTTAAAAACAAAAGATTTAACGTATTCCTTGCCAATTTCACAGTGCCGCTGGTCTTGACTTGCGTTTTTTGACAAAATCTTGTGATTTGAAATCTCTGCAGTTGAAACGTACCTTGCTTCGTTGTCTCTCTGCTATTAATATGAAGACCTACTGAACTAAAGTACTGATCTTCATTCGTTTAGCGTGCTTTAGGCAAGGTGAATATGGGTGCTTTCAAGAATTCAGCCTGCTGCGGTACAGCCGCAGCCCGGCTGTAAATTTTTTTTTACGTTTGCTGGAAATATTTTTTCGTCTGCAGCTTAATATTTGAACAGTCGGCTGCGCTGAATTGAAAGACTCGCAGCTAACTTCTTTCAAAATAAATGAAAGATGTCATTAAAATTAATATTGTTGAATTCTGCTTTAGAGCTTTTGTCTCTATCTCGAAACATTACAGAAACTACCATCTTTGTTTAAGTTGTTTATATTGTGCAGCCAGACCAGCCAGAAAAAATTGCTGCAGGAAATGCGCACCGCTGCTGATACTATCTGAATATTTGAAAGCAAGGATGCACGTAGCCGCCTTTAAGTCTGAATATTTGAACGGTCAGCTGCCCTATCTGCGCAGTCGGCTGAATTCTTTAAAGTACCCTATGAATGCCTTTGATAAAGCCAGTATCAAAGTGTAGCCTGTATAACTCAATGTTGTGTCGCCTTCTCTAACGTTATCTTACAGAAAGAGGAACAAAGTTTTCTCGGTTAATTTTTCTCTCTTAAGGAACTTTGTCTTCGCTTTAGATAGATGACGGGATTCTGTCCAGCATAGCAGGACTGGAACGAAGGTCTTATGCACTTGTTTTTGTGTTGTTCGTGTTTCGTGGAGATGTTTCTGTTTGACCTTAAAACGGAGTCAATGTATATATCATTATAACACAGCATATATACTCTGAACTTGATGTGGGAGGAATTGGAGAAATCGTTTAACATCATGTCACTTTGTTGGAAGTAGGGAACATCGCATTAGCGAGCTCACATTGTTTCTTGTTATCAGCGTTCCAATTATTGTGAAGAAAACGTACGCTTTTCGGAGGCAACTCTTTAAATTGCATCACCTTCTTCTTTAAACACTAAACTAACATAATTCAAAACTACCTTGGTCTATCACGGATTTAGACGAGCGTTTGAACATTCCGAGGGGCCAACATCGATTCGGAGCACTGTAGCAGAGGTACGGTGGCGGATATCCTGGACAACGCAAGACAAGTTGACACTAAGAAGAAAGTTGATGTCGGTCGGCTATAATTGCAAGAAATTATCAAATTCTTTTTCTACCAAGTCTTCTATAATCCTTTTAGACGTTCGCATTAGTATTTAAGGCATAAGGGTTCTTAACATCGCCAGCAAAATCCTATCTGCCATATTGTTTGAAAGTCTGAAGTTGTTCGTCCATATCAGTGTGGCTTTTGGTCAAGAAAATCCACTTTCGACAAAATATTCACACTACGGCAAACCCATGAGCTCCAAATCGATACACACCACCTATCCATTAGTTTTAAGGCGGCATATGACAGTATTATAGGAACGAACTATATAGAAAAATACACAATTTTGGCACTCATGCCATCACGTCGATTTGTCCAGGAGGTTAGTAAAGAAAACACCAAGATCTTTGGTGTCAAAAAAAGCTGGCTAAACACGCTTGTTGGTTGAGCTTTAAATCTACTGCGGACTGTAGTGCCAGTTTAAGTAAATTATCGGCATAATAAAGTAGGTCTCTATTGACAATTTATTTGAATAGCTAACTATTGTACTTCAAATTGCTACTGGGCACATTGAACATTGCACATTGCTACATAGCCTGATATCAAAATGTTGGTCCTAAGTTTATTCTATATTTCAAGTAGTTTGTTACTTACAAGTTTCAATAAGAGATCTGAGTAAATTAGTTTGGAATTTTTCTTATTCACTTGGATAGACTTGTAGGCGTTGTCTATTGCTGCTGGGTATGAAAACGAAAATTTTCTAATTGTATCAGTTGTCGAAAGATAGGTTTTTATAGTTTACCAAGTTCGGTTTTTTAACCAGATTTGGTTAGCCGGCTTGAATCAATTGTATACGAGGTTGAGATGATTCTGGAGGAGATCTGAGCCTGTTTATTTAAATGTATCTCTGGTAAGGATAGCAAAGATAGCGGGCAAAACTTGATTTATGTCAGTGTCATTTTCAGGTCTGTGTGATAGGGAAACAGCTATTGTCTTTGCTGGGATCAAATCGAATTATACGATGGAAATATTTTATTTTAGTTTATTTCATATGTTGCATCGTCGGATTTACAGTAGGATGCATAACGTGGATTACGGCAACCTTATACTTGCTATGGCATCTGAGTCCTACCATACTGTGTTGCCTGGGTAAATAATAAGTGCCAACTGTGAGTATTCTAAATTTTTCTCTGCACTAAATTGGCAATGGCTAGGATGTGAAGTCTCCTTTGGTTGATCTGTTTCCTATCTAACATTTGCCCCTAGAGATTTACTTGTTTGTGGCTTATGCTTTTTTACTTCCTTATTTTTCGATAAAATCTCCTGCATCTTTTGGAGATACCGCCTTAGGGGAAGAATATTCAAGTATCTCTGTACTATCTCTTCTTAAAGCTGCAATCCTTTGTCTTGATAGCTATTGTCTTTCAGCATAATTTTTGTAATATTAATATTCGGCTTTCAATTTTCTTTGGTTCATAGTGATGAACTCACAAATACATAGAGAAAGGCGCTTGCTATCTGATAGAAAACTTACATTTGCGATGCACATATTAAATTCCTTGATTATGAAGTCTAACATATGGCAACCTCCTTCCGTCACCTAGAAATGCGCCGTACCGGAATCTAGTGCTATCCCAGACCGTAGATAGTACCCTATTACAACACCGCTGGCATTGGTTCATTAAGAATCCTCCCATTGCAATCCGCATTCTCCCTAGACGTCAAGATATCCTTGATGGACATTAGCTCCTAATGTAACTCAACTCAGTCTGATGTCAACATCATCCTCATCTAGGATTGTTAAAGACTGAAACGTTTATGTACTCGTATATTGCTCAAACCCTTGGCAGTTTACTTCACCAAGCTGTGAAGTTGTCTAGAAAAATTAATGAAAGCAAAAACGAGAGTTCATTTCATCATCACTGCCCAAAACATTCACCTAATTCATTTCACCAAAAAGTAGGCCAAGCCAACTAATTCATCCAGCTACTCAAAATACCGCCCCTTAATTTATGAAGACAAAGTGATAGAGCACAAGCTCATCTTAAAAGCTTGCAAGGTCATCTTCATAAAACGAAAGAAACCATTGACTTTTCTGTCTGCATGATTTATGGTTTAAATGACAGCGTCAGTAATGAGTCTTAGAGAATATTTTCTCAAGCTCGTATCTGCGTTCACATCATATCCAACTTGTCAAGTCCATCAACAGCTCTCTTAAGAAAATTGCAGAAAAAAATAAACTGCATACCCAAACGTCATCGGCATTGTCAATTACTCCAATCAATTGTATCCCACCTCAGAAGTGATTATGTGCTCGTAGGCGTATTCCCTCTACAAAGCACGTACGTATAATAGATACTCGTACAAAGAAATATCACCAACATGTTGTCTGCGAAAAATTACCATTTTCAACATTCGCAAGTTCCGCAATTCTTTGAACAAGTATCATACCCCACAGCCAGCTACGAATACCATTAATCTGAACCTTTGAGTGTATAAACGTTATTACCCCAACAAATGTGGTATGCCTCCTTCGTCTCTTCACAGTTTGTATAAAGTTAGAGTGCTTGTATCTAAAAAAAAAAAAACCTGATTATACTGTTCACTATTTGATTAACCATAACTACACCAAGTTTAGGTGGATTTAACGGGTAAAAGGGGGCCTTAGAAGTACTCGTATATTGTTACTCAGTGCGGCTTTGTTTATGTTACAATGAATTAGAATGCAATGCGATTGAGTTAATCTTTATGTTGCGTTGTAAGATACTTGTAGTGCCGCAGTACGCCATTGTTCTTGAGATGAACTAGTTTCTTAAATCTTACATGCAAAACTCATTTAAGTTATCTGTTTGTTCTCTCCCTACCTCAACATTTTCTGCATGATTGACTCGTATAATGCAACACTACAAATATCTGTGTATTCATACACTTCAATCCCCAAACTGCGTATTGGATATAATTTTCATAGATACATTATCTATTGCCACGAAGTCAACAGAGGAAAAGGCTAAGAATTTCTAAGGTTACGACCTTTTTTCGAATATCAAACGAACACGCCTCCTTCTGAATTTGAAGCTGGGAGCTATAAAAAAAAAAAAAAAAAAAAAACGAGAAGCACACCATACCGGGATACCCTAGCTCATTTTGTATTCAAACCAAGATCCGATTGCTCCGGTACTTCTTCGCTTCCCCAATACGAGTACCCCGGTGCGTTGTTTAACTACGAGTATTATAGCCTGTGTGAAGAGAACTGTGATTCATATTCCGGTGGTTAAAAGGTTAAACGCTATAAAAGTTTCCATCAGACGTGGTATTTTTATGGCAGAATGCCCAGAGATGGATTAGATACGAATACTTATACTCATACGTAGATACAAAACGGATGCAACAATGTATAAATACCGACAGGTCAGAGCGGCGACGCGGTTACGAAATAATTTTCCCTTTTTTTCCAACATTTCGGATTTCGCAAAATCGGTTCTTTGACAGCATGACGATTGATTTATCTTTATCTACCTATACAATACGAAATACTCAAAGAAGGAGAAGGGAGGTCGTCTTATAATAATATAATAGTACACAATAACCGGATTAAAATGCTGGAATATGAGACCAACAGCGGCGCGGCGGTAGATACTTTTTGAAAGAGTCGTTTACTTTCTATTTCGCACGACAGTGTAACTAGAGCTGAAGCTGCGGTCTTGGGTGGGGTCTTTGAATGGGATACTGGTGTTTGTAAGCCTGTTGCGAAATGTTGTTCAAGGAGATATAAATTAAATGGCCAGTTGTTAAGTTGTTAGTGGAAACTATGTATTTACTCGCACTATGCCCACGCGTCAAATTGATTGCACTAGTTTTGAATTCGTACAATGATTGGGGAGGTGTTAACATGTAAAGCCGTAGGTTGGAGCTAAGCAAATGTGACGTGGTTAATGGTAATAGTTGCCATTTTGTGGCTCTTTGTTCAGAAGAACTGGAAAAACTTGTTGAAGCAGTTCGAAGGACAGCATGGAAAACAGCCTTTATTTGATTCGAAGGAGTGTAGTTTATCTATGTTGATTTGTCTGCTTGTTTCCTATTCTAGGTTGAAAATTTTCTGTAACGTGTTCTTGTGTTAAAGCATTCGTTTTATAGAAGAGACCTACAATAACTTTCGGTGTATTCAAGGATGAGTTTATGCAGCTCTTGAAGAAGACATTTTGTAAGGTGCGACAATTTAAAGCAGGCCTATCTATTAACGACTTCACCAGGGATGCCGAATAGGTCACACGAGCTCCGAAACTTTGCCTCTAATGGACGCTTCTTTAACAAAAACTGAAACAGAAAGAGAGTTTTAAAATCCCCATTGTTAATGACTGTCTATTGGCGCGAATGAATGTTGGTGCTCTACAACCAGTTAAGTCCGAGGTTCAAAGTAGTGAATCCCATCGACAAATAAAAACTAGCGCCGTAGGACGGCAAATCCTTTAACACTCTCAAAATAAGACAAAAGCATGATTTTTTTTTTCGTCAATTGATTTAAATGTCCTGAATGAAAAAATCCTTGCAGATCGCTGATGATTAACTGGAGTCTTCGCAAATTCAAAGTGAAAAAATGGTTGAATTGGATTTCAACTCGCTGAAACAAACTGGTTACGTCCAACTTTATGAAAATCTGATGGAACCCTTACTGAGTATAACATTCTTACAGCTTCAATCGGTCTCGCTGTGTTCCTGCTCAAGAGTATAGAGGGAAAAGTCAATCAAGTACAGATACGTATCACTATAGGTTTTTTCTAGCAGAAGTTAGCATATGGTTTTCATTGTGGATACGAAATTTCGTGGATTTTTCATGTCTTCCAAAGCACTGGCGTTTTTGTGGGAACATGCTATCTCAGCCCCTTGAGAGTTTTTCTCAGAATGCCTGGCATTGCTTTAGACTCACCTTTCCTTAGTAGATATTCATTTTATAGGCTAAACAAGTACCAAGCAGTCGTGCGATATGTGAGAAGGGATGATGTCAGCTAGTCCTGAGAATTTATCAACCACTTAGGCTCCTCTAGCTACCGATGTGTTTATTTTGGATCCAGTAAGACACTGTCTGTGCTGTAATCACTTTTGAGGCGAAGGTTCTTAAGTTATTCTCTACACCCAACAGAACGATTGCATACCCTTACACAAGAAACAATACCAAAATATGGTGGGTTCCTGGGCATGAGGGCATTGACGGAAACGAAAAGGCAGCAAACTGACCAGGAAAGGTTCAGAAACCAGCTGTAAATATAGCCTTTAAGCGCTGGGAGCACTCACAATGCATCTCACACTGGGAGGAGACTCCAGGCCTAAGGCATTCCAAACGAGGCATCCTACCCTTCAATAAAAATGCCGACAGATGTCTGAATCTAAATCGGTATGATATAGGAAACCTAGTAGGATACCAGTTTAAGATATTACTTCAGCAAAATAAGTCTTGCTGACTCCGCAGGACAGCTGAACACATTTTATGTGACTGTCCAGCGCTTAATGGAATGAGGCGGAACATCTTCCTCAGAGAACAACTCGATATCTCTGGAATAAGGGACTCCCCAGCTGGTAAAGTTGCTTACTTCATCCGGTAGGTAGAAACCCTACTAGTCTAATTTTATTTTCTGACTTATTCAGCACAAAAGATCTTTTATAGATCAAGCACTTCGAGTCAGGTTTAAAAAAAAAAAAATACAAAATTAAATTACGTAGAAATTATACAGGTAGACGCTTAAAGAAAGATAACCATAAGGTAAGTGACTTAAAGTTAAGCAGTTCCCAGCGGTTTTAGGCGATGTTTTTAAATTCTACCCTGAATTTTTGAACCGAAGGTCCAATGGGCTGGGAAGGTGATATCCATCCACTCTACATCTTTCACAATCCCTGATTATTAGTATTAGATTTCGGTTTGTTTGACTGTACAATTCGTAAAGTTCATAGCTGAACTTCCACTTCCAAAATGGAATCAAATACTTTCGGAAAAGTAGGTATCTTCTACACCGTGGAGGGAGAGTGAAAGCAATTCTATCAAAGGAGGCAAGGTGATGGACTCTTTTGATAGTGTTATCTATTCGATTGGGCAAAGTAGCTGTTAGGATTATCCAAAGCTAAGGTGAAAAGCAGCTGGCTCATGAGGTACTCGAATCAATTTGACAGATGCTTTCCATTTTACACCGCAGTTCTGTTTTTCTCGTATAAGCTTCATGTAACCTTAAAGATCTTCGTTGATGCTTTCAGGTTCCTCATTATACAAAAATGATTTGTGGTCAATACTGTTACACAAATACTGTTACACAGAAAAATCAGCGCCAAATGAAACCGAATTAATATTTAACCATTTTTTTTATTTTGTTTTTATTGGGTTATTCAATGGCTACAAATCTTAGAACAACTTATTCGAAATGACTTCCATTTGCCTTCCAGCACGACTTAAGACGATGTGGCCACTCATCGATTGCGAGATGCACTTCATGCATGGGGAAATTGTCCACTGCACGGACAAGGGCTCGCTTCAACGACTCAATATTTGAGTGTCGAGTAAAGCAAGCCATGCCCTCTAATACGGACCAAAACTTGTAATCCAACGGGTTGAGGTCTGGACTACCAGCTGGCCAATCATCCGTTGATATGAAGTCCGGAACGTTGTTTTTGAGCCACAGTTGAGGCGTTTTTGCTTTGTGAGCTGGAGCAGAATCTTGCTTGAAAGTCCATGGCTTGTTGTTGAATATTGATTGGTTGAGAGACTTCACAATGGGTTTCAAGACGGTCGATTGATATACTTTGGCCAATGTTTTCACTCCTTTCTCGCAAAAATCGAGCTTGGTAACGCCATCGTACCACACTCTCCACCATACCAATACAGACGCGGGATTGTGGCCTCTTTGAACCCTCGGGATGAGTTGGGATGCTTCTCTGGATGACCGAGCATGCATACGATCGTTCTTCTTATTGAACGATTCTTCTACGGTAAAGATTTTCTCGTCAGTAAACAGATTTTGTCTGTGAGCGTTTTTACCGTACCGGCTGAGTAATGCTTTCGATCTTCGCTTGCGTTTTTCCTTCAGCGCGGCCGTGAGCAGGTGTCCAGTGTGTCGCTTGTACGCACTGAGTCCTAAATCTTCTTTGATAATGCGAGACATGGATTTTTGTGCGAAATTTGCATTTCCCGCGACAAGATGTTCTGTTTTCGCAGCGGTTTTCGGTCGATTCGTTTCTTCACGGGTTTAACGCTTTCGGAGTTCTCACAGTGCGCGGACGGCCGGATCTTTGACGGTCTCGTACTCCACCAGTATCCTCAAACAACTTCACAGATACACAAAATTGCGAGTGATTCCAAGCGGTCGTAACGTCCTAAAGATATTGCCTTTTTCCATGTTGCATTTAAGTAGGCCAACTACAACAATACGATTTTCAAAGCCATGATTGTAAGCAATTAATGTCAAAAACTTTTTACGTCACAATGAAACATAAATATCAAGTGTCAAATCGTAATCAATACGAAATGGATGCGCCCAGTGTTGCTTTCGTAATGGGTGAGTTCAGTTGTGTACCAGTGTTTATAACTTGACTAGGTATGAAGGAAGTTACTCGGATCTACCCAGGCAGTCAGTTCTTTCATAATTATATCCCCGAAAATGTTTATAGCGGCATTCAGATAGGAAATGCCTCTGTAATTGCTCTTGGGTGGTGATTTTGCGATCCAGAAAGTGGATAAAACAGCTGTTCGGCAAGCTTTGATGCTTCAACTTGTTTGCTTCTTGTAAAATGGAATGTTAGCACTATTTGCTGTGCAACCTACGAAAATATTTAGTGATAGGCGGCCGAAAGCATTTTCTGCGTTTTCTAGCTTTGCGGATTTTTGATGTACGCACAATTCGTTGCAGCAATTTTATTCATTGCAAGTTTGGATACACGCAATTGTAACATTACTGGGTCATAATAGTGCTGCAAGTAAATGTCAGACATTTGGAGTACTTGAAAAATGTCAATGTGCGGCACAAATTTTCGACTAAGTGTACACATCCCATAGCAGCAAATGATTTCTCCGCGACTTTTGTGAGAGTGCGGATTGCGTGGGTACTTCGATATAAAGGGTGGACCATCTGATAGTTTATTTTTAAAAAGTCTGCAGAAAAAGAAATTGTTAAATATTTTTCAACGATTGTTTCGACTCATTGCTACATTTAAATAACTGCCTCGGTTTTGGCCCCTGTTTCACGAATAGTTCCATTGAGATTGTACTTGAATCCCTGAATCGTCTCTCTGGATTGTTCGCATTTTGTCGATATTTAATGGGTCCATACAAAAAAAAAGGTTTAACGGGTTCAAATCACAGTTTCCTGCAAGCAACATCACCAAAACGACTAATAACACGATTATTGAACTTAGTGTGCTAGTGCGACTGATGTTTAATTGCATAGATCTTTGGCGCGTTGAGGTTCTCGGGTTTAGGCGGATATTTTCGGCAAAAGCTGTAATGTCGTTAGGTTATCAATCAGGAAACCAGTCTCACGATCTTTCTTCACAAACTTGCGTACATCAGCTGCAGTTGGTGCATTATTTCGAAAAAAATGCATACTGTTTCTGTAACACAGGATACACTTTGGAAGTAACTTTGCTGCTAAGCCTCTAGCTGTGCCTAGAGGAAGAAGGAGCCACGTCTTGATAAGCTCGACACAAATAAAACTGGACAACAAGTCTATGGGGTGAAAATTTGAACTGTGATGAATTCTACCCAACTACAAGGATGACTGCCTTATTATATTCTCGGAAACTCCGTAAAAGCAAGCCTGCACAAGATGCACGATGCATTCGACTTTGGTCGAATTATGTCATAACTTTCACAATCCATTTCCAATCGTTGCGTCATCCGAATGATTTTTTAAAACTCTGCACAGTCAGCCAATTTTTAAGTTAGCAAACCGCTAATGGCACTTCAGCAAAATTCAATCTACTACCCCAAGGTGGCATCTGTTCCAAGTGTCTACAATTATCAATTCATAAAATTTAAATTTTTATATCCCAACGACAACATGAAGAAGCAAAAACTCTAAACGATGTCAAGATGTGGAAAAAGGTTTCACATTAAACGAGCTTCGCAATATGAGTAGAGCCGTGCTTAAAAACGAATAAAAAACCTGACACCGGATCTACCAGATCAGGCTTTAAACACCGAATCATAATTGTTCAGGGTCATCTCTTCATTAACATCATCATTGCGTTTTCCATGACTCAATTAAATTAGTTCTCACCCTCGACAATGTCAGATAGAAATTTTTGTGGCATTTCAACCTTAAGACACAGAAAAGGTAGATTCCAGGTCTCAGGTACTTGTACTAGTATCTATGAATCACTGGGAAACATTATAAATCTTTGGATGACTGTTTATAAAATTTATAAAAATCACTTGGATGCGTAAAAGCATTTTATGAGGAAAAAATACATCAGCTCTTGGAATTTCATTAACATTTCCTCAGAAACCAGTTTGATCAGCATGTTTGGCATTGCTTGATTGTCTGATGAGCGAGGTCTAGGCCGAATTTAGTCTTTAAGATCTAACTGAAAAATTTAATTAAATTTTAAAAGAGAAACTTCACTAGTATTAGTCTAAATAGATTAACTATTTAAGAAGAATCAAAATAAGAACAACTGCTTTGGGAAAATACAAATAGTTTCACTTTTTAATTAAGAATTCATTAGAAGCGATTCGGTTCAGTGAAATTTATTTATCTGTGCAAAATTATTTGTGGCTAAAAATTCTATTGAAAAGGTGTATCTACATTCCGCATTTAATAAACATAACTTGATAATTAAATTTGCATACCAAGCGGAAAGGTTTCGACTAGAATGGCATCTAGATGTAATGCTCTAAATATTTTTTTTTCCATAATTAAGTGGTAAACTACAATGAATGAACAGAAATCAAAGGGTATTTAAGAGGCAAACTGTAGATGCAATTAAAACCGAAGTGCCCCAGTCTAAGAAGTTGGAAAGTGATAATATAGTTTTTTTGCTTTCAATTGATATATTTCTAGATCTATCACAAGGTGATTAATCCAATTGGGGTTCCACGATTGCAAAAAGACCTCTATTTGCTGATTTATTTACCGACAGCTCATTTTTACACTTAGCGCAGCACTAATTTTACAATTTAGATATGGGGAACGCTTTAGATTCATGGAGAAATGCGCTAGACAGAAACGGGTTTAAAATAAGTCGTTCAAAGACGGAGCATTTGATGTGCCCATTTGCGCATCCGTTGCGTCCTGTTTCGGATATAATGTTAGACGGAATAGTTCTTCCGAAAAGCAGTATCTTTAAGTACTTAGGATCAATCGTTAACATGGACGCGAAATGTGACGACGACGTAAACCACAGAGTTAGTGTGGGATGGATGAAACGGCGGGAAAATTCGGGAATCTTTTGCGTCCGAAAATTTCCACTTAAATTAAAGGGAAAACTCTACACCACGGTTGTTAGACCAGCTCTTATATACGGTTCACAGTGCTGGACAATGTACGAAGCGTTTAAAAACAAAGTGACGGCAGCGGAAATGAAAATGTTAAGGATGTCTAGTGGAGTCACTAAATGCGATTGCATTAGATCTTCGCGTATAAGAGGAAGTCTACATATATAATATGTAATACATACATAAAGAATTCGGTAACCAAACAGCTTGAGGCGAATAGAATAAGCTGGTATTGCCACGTTCAAAGAAGATCTGCGGAAAATCCGGTTAAAAAGGCACTATCAACTACGGTCACTCCAACTGTAAGAAAACGGGGTCCGAAAAAGAATTCCTGGATTTCTCAGATGGCAAATGCGCAACAACGCCTGGGGCTAACCACTGAAGCGATCCAGGACCGAGCATTATGTAGACGCGTTTTGCGGTCTGCGACATTAGCCAACCCCATAAGCGGAGCAGCAGCGATGCAGTAAAAATGGGAAACTCGTTACGCATTAGTTCGTATAACGAGGAAAGGGTTAATAAAAGGATAAGAAGAGGGGATATGGTGCAAAATTTATTTTTCCCGAATCAATAATACGCATTCTAATTTAGTTTTTGTCCAAACTTAGTCAGATTCAGAATCATTATGGAGTAAAATACAACGTGATTTGCAACTGGTAAATTTAGCTGCAAGACTATGATTTTTCTACAATTACGGTGGAAGAATTAATGTACAAAAACACCTTTCTCAAATGTAGTTAGGCAATCCATTTGAGTACGTAAGGAAATATCAAGAGTAAATACAGAGTAACAAGGTTACGAAGCAGTTTTATAAGACGAAATTTCCACTTCAGACAGTACATTCTTCTAAAGGGATTTTGATTGTTTTGGGATTCATGTGTCGAACTCACTCAAGGCTGTTGCAGAAATAACTAGCAAGGAGCGAACTATTACATGAATTTGCTACTCATTTACACTAACATAATGGGTGAATTATATCCTCCAAGATACAGATATTTAAACTGGGATGACCGAACCGTTTTACATGCTTCTTCAGAAAACAATTTTAATTCAAATTTAGTTCAAGAATTTTTCTAGTTTTTCTGGAATTAAATTCCATTTAAGTGTCTGGACTTCAACCAGCAGCCCTGTTGAATTTACGCTGTCTTTATTTACCCATTATGAGTTGGTTGTTGGCTCCTTCCACTTATTTGTCTACCATCTTATTCAAAAATCTTTGGAGTACTGTTTCGAAGATTCGTCAGGTGATCGTTATGTCTGAAGTCTTTTAGTCAAGTCAATGGCAATGTACAGCCTCTATACCCCATCGTTAAATCTGCGCCTAAACTCACCATTGACGTGAGTTATTTCAAATAAGCAACGTTTTCCTCAGCTGCTCCGTGTCTTCCCACCATAAAATAAGATTGCTATGATAAGGTTTTCTTATATGGGGTCACCTTGGAGGTATAAGAAATGGATTTGTTACACTATTTTCCCCTTAACTCAAGAATCAGCTTTATAGAGGCTGTTTAGCAACTCAGTGCTAACTTTAGACTGTCATATCTGTCAAACCAATTGTCAGATTTCAAACTGTCAGTGTCATTTTAACGTGATAAATCAACAATATTTCAAAAAAGTTAATAAATCTTTGGAATTTGGTTCCAAAATTATGGTTCTGTGCACCTAACTTATTTAAATTGGCTTCCGACCTTATCGACCATTTGAAACCGCTTTTCGCCGAATTGTTGAACGTTTTCACAGAACATTTTTTACGGAAGATAATGTGCCACCGAGAGGGCTGAGAAAACTGCCTACTAAAGAGAATATTGCATAGGTCCAAGAGAGTCGATTTGATGCCTTTAGAAGCAGTTTAGTCTCTGTTCGTCCACTTTATGGAAAATTTCGTGTAAAGATCTGGGTATTAAGGCTTACAATATCCAGCTCGTGCAAGTATTGAAGCCGAATGACCATCGTTTGCGTCAAAATTTCGGTGAATGGGACCAAAATGAGGGTTACTATCGCATTTGGAGCGAAGATAATCCACATGAGATTATCGAAACGTCGTTTTATCCCGAAAAATACATAGTTTGGTGCGGTCTGTGAACTGGTGAAGTTATCGGACCATGTTATTTCAAAAATGAAACTAATCGGTGTGTTACAGTTATTGGAATTCGCTATAGAGCCTTTTCATTCCCCGATTGTATGGCATGAATGTGGAAGAGATGTGGTTTCAGCAGGATGGCGCTTCGTGCCATACAGCGAACGAAACAACCAACTTATTGAAGAAAATATTCGATGGAGGCATAATTTAATGTAATGGACCACTAAATTGACCTCCAAGGTTTTGTGATTTGATTATTTTTTTTGGGGGGAAACGTTAAGTCAATAGTCTACGTTGAAAAACCAATAACAATCCAATTGGCGGCCATCTCATTCGTGTTACTGAGAATATACGGTAACAAATGTTCGAAAAAGTGATCGAAACATTGTCTCTCGGATGACATTCATCCTCCAGATCCAGGCGCGGTGGCTATACACCCGAAGTTGTATATAAAAATTAATCTCCGAATCTATTTTCTGGAGTGTATATAAATAAATAGCTATTCAATGAAATGTAATGTATTCTTTCAATTTGCTCTATTTTATTGTGTAGCTTTCGGACTCATTCGAAGTTGTATCTTGCTATTGCGATGTTTTTTTTTCAATACGCATTGTAAGGTGCCTTCATTCATTGCCGCCTTATATGTACTTAGTTCATCTTCTTTTCCACAGCCCACTTTCAATATCTTTGCTCAAATACGCACATATGCACCTATGATAGCAGGCTGGGTTCTGTTGATAATGTTAGTGTTGCTCGCCTTAGCGAGTGGTTGTACTAAACAATGAAGAATCGTGCCTGTGGTGTTGACGTCTGAATCTGCTTAAATGGTGAATATTAATACTATTATGAAGGTTTCGGCAAAAATTTTACCGAACTTGAAGGAGCAGCTATTCTGTTAATATGTTAATAAGGTGCTATGACTCGTCATACGTATATTTGACAATCGGGTTTATGCATTCCTACAACAAATCGCTTGCAACTGCTTTAAATTGCTCTACCGAAAAGCTTGATGTGTATAGTATTTCGTGGTTCATTGCTTGATCCGTAGACCTCGGTGCTTTCGGAAAACTAAATTTTCAAAATCTTTTACTAAACTAAGCGTCTTGTCGGCTATGCCTATCTACTGTATATTTTTGTATATATTTAACATATTGTTATTAAAATATTGCCAGGAGCTCGTAAAAACTAAAATTCCTAGAGGCCTTCTTCGATATTATAAGTGAAAAACTAGATAGCTCAATCATTCATGTACAACCGAACAATAAGCGGAGGTCATATTGCAATCCAATAGGTATAATTGCCATCCAAAGACTACAATGTAAAGGGTAGTGGAAAACTGCGATATTTAAGGTCCGCTCACAGTTCGGGATGGCGATGGCGCGATAGTTAGCTCATTGGACTATCACGCAAACAGTCTGGGTTCAATTCCTGGCTGGGTCACCAACAATTTTTCAAATCGCCATCACCCTTTCGGCGGGCAATGGCAAACTCCCGAAAGTAAAATTGCCTACAAAAAAGCTTCTAAGTAGTGCCGTTTGGACTCGGCGATAAACCGTAGGCCCCGCTCAGATGGGATAAAAATGACAACATGAGCAACACAAATGAGTGTCAAGAAGCTTCGGGAACTACGAATCAGCTGATTGTGATAAAACTAATCAATTAAACCAATTATTAAGCCCAGGGCTTAATAAATAAATAAAATAAATAAAATCAAATCAATAAACAACTCAAATTCAATTAGTATTTTCGAAGAAATCAAAGATTCGCTTATTCCTCCGCGAAAAATCGAATGGACTTTGCGAACTTGCAAATTTTACTCGTATTCCACCAAAACATTGGGACGAGTTTAACCTTAAAATTCTATTCTCAAGTCGCTGGGACTAAATAAAAAAGTAGCCGTAAACGAAATGTCAAAATTTTGAAATATTAGCTACAAATTGACTTTTACTTACTACGAGTATCAACCCCAACGGTAACCCTTTTTTGGATGTGAATTTATCGTTCGAGGTAGTCTCTAGCTAATGATCGATAAGTTCTTGGAACCCTTTAAAATTTAAAACCAAAGAGGAATGCCCAAGACGTGTATAGACCGCTCTCATCCTAAGAGACTTTACCTCAAAGTTAATCGACTTAGGGAGCAGAATTGAGTCGTCACAGAAGTACTTGGCTTCTGATGATGATATCATGTTCATTGCTAACCCAAACTAATGGTATGAAAATTCAAGAGAATTTCACATCCTTTGCCCGCAAAGTGTTCCTTCAACTCTAAGTATAATGAAGTCTGTTGTCGAATGGCAATTGGCTATAAGAAAGCCATCTGTTCTGATGATGGATGTATGCCTTTGTAAGGGCTGTGAGTGGAAAAGAAAGGTACAAAGCCAACTTTTTAGAAGCAAAGCGAAAAAGCATGAAAATTACGAGAACTGGCATTAAATATTTTCCAATGGGTCAGGAAAGGCTGTCATGTCTTTAAGCCTGAACTGATACCTGCAAATACGATTAGTAGTGAAATTGCAGACGCTGCTGAGGATACTGAAAGATAACTTCCTTTAACGTCAACAACTTTATTGGTTCACATTTATCTGGTTTTAGATCAGGAAAGTCAACTATTAACCTCAAGATGACTAAATTGATGGGTACGGTTGGGTTATAGTGGTCCTTGTTGAGGTCCATGTTATCCATTCTGATGCTACTGAAAGTACATGGGAGGCTTTAGAATTGGAGATTTCTTGACAAATTTGCCAGCGAATTCAATAGAGTGTGCTTTTGTGGTGCTTGGCCATCTCCAGATTCCACCCGTTGCAACATTCGACAGAGGTATTGAATTCAGGCTGAGCGAAGTAGCTTCCACTTCGGCTTAGTGTCTTGGTAAACTGAAGTATTTGTGTAGGCAGCGGTCTAAATAAAGGGGATCCCTTCTCAACGCCTTCTGTTGTCTTAGAGGTGTTTGTGAAGATGTAAATTAAATTGTCTTCATTCGTTTCTTTTTCAAATCAAGTTATTAAAGTCAACTTTAAGGTAAATTAAATCGATTAAAATTTGATACAGTACAGATGGACATATCGCACTTCAACCTAACCCTTAGGCAATTTCTGAATGCCGGCACTAAATAGTTTGTTAAACTTTGACGAAAAATACAATCCAAGAGCCTCCTGGAAATCATCTCGAAATTTAAAATTTTTTCCATCAGGATTTCGGTGCTCTTTCGCAATAGTCCATTGGGGATGTAGGCCGCAGTCAAGAAACGTCTCCAGCCAGGTCGATCTTTTACCAACTGCCTCTAGTCTTACAAGCTAAGTTGGCTAAGGTTCCCTTCCACTTCCGTGCGCCACCTGATGCTCGGCTTTCCTCTAATGCGCTGTCCCTAGCGAAGCATTGGTGTCCATCTGGTCTGAAAATCTGAAGGTGCTAAATCTGTTAAATAACACGGACCGAGTTCATGAAACTGTGGACAGATGATTCTAACTGCATTACCGTTGGCATTACCCTTATGGAATACAACACCCCTTCAATTAATCAGATCTGGCTGTTCCTGCTCTTCTTTCGACTTTAATCTGTACAGCTGTTGGCAGTAGACTTTTGTGGTGATAGTCTAGTTAGGAAGAAACAGCTCTCAATAGATTATCCCCTCAGCATCCCAACACACAGACATTTTATCTTCAGTAATGATTCGATTCGAAAACGGCTCTAAGTTATGACCTGACAATTGTGCAGTCCAAACTTGGAATCTTTGCTGATGATTATTTGACAATAGGTGGTGTGCCACCCATTTCCTCAGTTTTATGACTTTTCCCATATATGTAAGCTTTTAATGGATTGTCATATGGCTTAAGTTGAATTTGTTCATTGTAGCAGAGGGATTTCTTCCGAAGATGGACTTCAGCAGCTTATCGTCTAGCTCTTCTGGCCTACCCGATGAGGATATTTCTTTAAGTCAAAATCACAAATTCCGAATTTTGCAAACCATGGCCAACACTTAGATTCACTGAGAATACCGGCTCCAAACACATTTTAGACTTGTCACTGCCGTTCTGTTTTGTTTTTTTTTTTGTTCGAAACAAATTTAGTTAAAAATGCTTACAATGATGTTTATACAACGAAATTTGCAGACTACATTAATAATATATCTCAATTTTTGGTTTCAATAACGATTTCAGAATTCAATTGATTTTGTGCATTTTATGGGAATTAGACAATAATCCCTGAAAAAATCGGGAAATACTTATATTGAAACTGATATTGCTTATAAATCCTTCAAGATGTGGCAAGTCATCGAACCCAATTATTTACTTGAAATGTTGTATTAACGTTGGCAGATACTCGTACTTTATTTTTTTGCTAAATCTAATCTGAAAGCTATCAATCTCCGCAGAAACAATCAATTTTGTGAAATGTATTACTTTTTTCTGGCAATTCGCGTTGGCGCCAAATCCTATAAACATAAAACATACTAACTTTGGGTTTAAATTAATTTCTTACAAGAATATTATTTCCTTTTCTGTAGTCTCATTTCAACGGAGATTCGGCATCATTAAGATAAAAGATAAAATTCCCATTTGTGCGGTGTTAATGACAAATTGATGTGAAATGAATCAGCTCGTAAAATTTGTTCATTCCAAGCAACAGTTCAAACGTTTTAAAATAAAATCAAAATCACGATGTCTCAAAACAGGATTATTACGAGTATACTTATAAAAAGAAAATCTTTCGACCGTGACAGGACTCGAACCTGCAATCTTCGGATTCGAAGTCCGACGCCTTATCCATTAGGCCACACGGTCCTTGTAATTACACAACCCTGCTTCTTATAATAAGTATTTTCCGTTACATAAGGATCTATCATTTGGAAAATTCATCAAAATAGGGGTTGGAAACTGTGCCATCAAAAAGTCACCCCAATGTTTACACCCATTCGCCACCCTTCAGCCTGTAAAAATGTCTTCTTTACCCTCAGTAGCACGGTAGTATGAAACAAGTTTACACTATTCGACTTTTCCACCCACTCATCACCCATCACTATGAACCTATTCAGCATGTGGATATTACAGCGCATGTTTAGGTTAAATTTAAGATACAGTCACAAGTTTGGAGGGCAAACAAATTTATAAAAGATTTCCCAGTTCGAGCTAAAGCCTGGGAACCACAAACTTGGGAACCTCAAAAATACGGCACTTTTTTGTATCTTGTTCGATTTATAAGTTATGTTTCGTGAGTGAATCCAAACTTTCGGGGCATAAATTTGAAGGATTGCTATACCAGGGGTATCGGAAGGTGTGTTGGGTACACATAACCACCAACTGTTGCTTAACTTGCGAAAAACATGAAAACTTTGTTCTGACTCCAATCGGTTTGCTTGTTAGTATTTTTTTTAAACAACAAACAACTGAATGCATTCTGGACCTGAAAGGTGTGAAGTATGGGATGTTATTGGGTTTCGGCCTTATTAGTGACTTAATTGGATAGCATTAGACTGAGACTTTTGAAAGTGCAATGAACTCATGTTTGCAAATTGTATTGTGTTACGATACTGTTTCATTGACTGGGGGAGTAAGGCACTCTAAAACACCACTGTTTGCTTAGTACAAGTAATTAACCGAAGCATGTTAAGGGGTTCCTATTGTTTAGTGGTAATTCGGCCGTAACAACAATTATTTATTATCGACTTAAGCCAAATTTTATTCAGTCTGTGATTTTATTTGTAGAAAAAACTGAATACTATTACTACCTCGTCAAGTCATAAATACTGGTACACAGAAAAATCAGCGCCAAATGAAACCGAATTAATATTTAACCATTTTTTTCGCTTCAACGACTCAATATTTGAGTGTCGAGTAGAGCAAGCCATGCCCTCTAATACGGACCAAAACTTGTAATCAAACGGGTTGAGGTCTGGACTACCAGCTGGCCAATCATCCGTTGATATGAAGTCCGGAACGTTGTTTTTGAGCCACAGTTGTGTCGTTTTTGCTTTGTGAGCTGGAGCAGATTCTTGCTGGAAAGTCCATTGCTTGTTGTTGAATATTGAGAGACTTCACAATGGGTTCCAAGACGGTCGATTGATATACTTTGGCCAATGTTTTCACTCCTTTCTCGCAAAAATCGAGCTTGGTAACGTCATCGTAGCACACTCTCCACCATACCAATACAGACGCGGGATTTGAACCCTCGGGATGAGTTGGGATGCTTCTCTGGATGATCGAGCATACACACGATCGTTCTGCTTACTGAACGATTCTTCTACGGTGAAGATTTTCTCGTCAATAAACAGATTTTGTCTGTGAGCATTCTTACGTCCTTCAACGCGGCCGTGAGCAGGTGTCCAGTGTGTCGCTTGTACGCACTGAGTCCTAAATCTTCTTTGATAATGCGAGACATGGATTTTTGTGCGAAATTTGCATTTCCCGCGACAAGATGTTCTGTTTTCGCAGCGGTTTTCGGTCGATTCGTTTCTTCACCGCTTTGTTCGCTTTCGGAGTTCTCACAGTGCGCGGACGGTCGGATCTTTGACGGTCTCGTACTCCACCAGTATTCTCAAACAACTTCACAGCCCGATACCCAAAATTGCGAGTGATTTCAAGCGGTCGCAACGTCCTAAAGATACGAGTATCGCCTTTTTCCATGTTGCATTTAAGTAGGCCAACTACAACAATACGATTTTCGATGTCGCCCCATTCCATGATTGCAAGCAATTAATGTCGAAAACTTTTTACGTCACAATGAAGCATAAATATTAACTGTCAAATCGCAATTAATACGAAATGGATGCGCCCAGTGTTGCATTCGTAATGAGTGAGTTCAGTTGCGTACCAGTATTTATGACTTGACTGGGTAGTATATAATCTTATTTCTGTCAATCGAAAAAAGGTGGAAGCCAGTACATTGTATTGGTTACTTTCTACAAAGACTCCTCTCCATTTCAAATCTGAGTCTCGTTCTTTCCACTTGTTGAGTTCAACTTCCAGTTTGTCTGTGATCTAGCTTTTTGGCTTTAGTGATCGATTGTTCTTTGAATCGGAGATTCGGTTTCCTTAACTCATCGAACCAGTGAACAGGACAAAATAATATACTGAATAGAAGAGCCTGCTTCACATACAGAATATGGGACCTCTAGCTGCTGTATCCTTTAAACCAGTAGGTTCGTCAGGGTGTCGGTACAAGCTATTTGGATGCCATCGACGTCCACAAAACCTTTTCCTTTCATCGGCAAATGCATTCCTCCGAAAAGATAAAAGTCACACGGTTCCAAATCAGGCGAATGCGTGGAGTGGTTGAAAGTAAGATGCGATTCTTAGCGAAGTATCGGCCGCAAGTTCCGATCGATGAGATTATCGTTCATCAAACGCAAACTTTCTCCTGCGTGAGATTCTGTTCAAATACTACAAATACGATGCACCAAACGCTTCAAAACAAGAATGTAGAATAGCCCACTTTATGCCCCAGCGGAGCGACCCGGACAATGCAATTGGAATCGTAAAAGCAAATCAACATTGTCTTCAAACCAAATATTTTGGATTTTGGCTGGTCTACTGCTGGTTTTCACTCTGTTCTTTCGAACTGAATTAGATTGCAAGCACCTTGTTATTCCTGCAAGAATGTCATTTCAAAAATGGTAGTGTGTAGGCTACTTTAAGAAGACATCGGTGTGTATCCCCCAGGCCAATTAAAACTTCCTGGATCTAAATGATCTCGATGCTAATAGTGCCCTCCATTAAATACCACAATAAACCTACAATTAGTCTTAGTGCAAGTGAACTCTGAATGCTTTACAGTACAACGTACAACGTACGTACTCGAGAGTTTCAAGTTTGATTGACATTTTTGACATTAGAACTGTCGAAACTGTCACTTAGTCTTTGATATCGTTTTCTACAATATATACCTTTGAATAATGTCATAAAACTGTCAATTTGTCGTGATCATGTGTCAACCTTTCGAACTCGTATTTAAGGTTTATGGATATAAAAAAAAAAGAAATCTGACATGTTCAACTTATTGGCTCATGCTCCTCAGTGTTGTAGTCATATGAATACATAACATGACGGCTTCTATTGTTTTTCGATCTCTTTGTCTCATGATCGTCGCTTTTGTTTACACATCAAGCACAATACTATTTGAATACAGTTGCCAATGCTTTCATTTTCCTCTCATTCATAAGAAGAAAAAACCATAAACTAGCTGACAATTGTGGTTGACGTTTATAGGCCGAAAGGGAAAATAAATCGTAAAGAAAGCAAGAGTTGAAATGAGTGCATCCAAACTAGAGTTTCAACTGTATCTTTTCTATTTCTTTAATGACATTTTGTAGTGAAATTAGATCGATACTCGTATTTCCTGTTACTACTGAATTTGATCAGTTTCTAGATGCATCAAACTACAAAATCCAGCATGGCTGTCATGTTTGAAAGGAATTGGCATTTGTATCAGAGCTGTTTGCAGTTGGTATAATTTGGCGACATTTAAAAGGAATCCATCAGTTTTGACAGCTGTGGGAACATGCTAACACCTTTTCTGATTCAATAGATAAAATATAATTTAAATAATGTACCATCCTTAGGAAGCAACTCCCACACAAATATCGAATTTGAATGATGTACATGTTAAATTTATTCATATTCTCCTTCGTCTCATTTGTCTTCAAGTGAATGTCTGACAAGATGTGATACAATCAATGCAATTTGGCATTCCGGCGCCTTGACGTGGACGCCATTCGCAACCACAATGAGTCAACTTATTAACTGCGCTTCATACCATATGTCATTACACAACGGTATTCCCAAGAAGGATTTCTTTGTTTCCCCCAAGCGTTACCTATACAGGAACTGGAGATAGATAGAGAGAGAGAGAGAGAGAGAAGTTACTGTCAAAAGAAACCGAACAATATCAAGCAGAGTGCCACTTGAAATGCTAAGTCATTGACTATACTTGAGTAAAACTGAATTGCAAATACGATTTTTGAGTAGGTATACGCAAAGGATTAATGGTTTGCAGTAGTGGCTGCCATATTTGGTTGCGTTTCCGGAACTGTCAAACTAAGGGAGTGTCTACTTAAAATTTAATTTATTTAAAGATCATGCTCTATTTAAACAGGAAAATATATGGACGTTATCGCCAATAAAGCCTTAAGGCTATGACATGTGCTAGATACTTTGACATGAACTGGATTATCAACATTAAATTTGAGATGGCGATCTACGAGCATGAGCATACGAGTTCAATTATTCATTCGAGTACTAGTAATGCGCGCTTTGGAATCTATTGTCATGCGGCACTCCTTAACAATTAATTAAGAAACATTACCAGGTTAATGGCTCCGAGAAAATTGTCACAAGGTACTTAAGGAAGCACATTGAGATAAACTCTGTCCATAAGTGTGTTCTTGAAGGTAATGAATAATGAGTTAACTGTCAAACAGGTACTGGGTGGTTTATGAAAAAGAATGTTATGTAATGACAGTGAGTAATATAATTGTTTAATACTCTGTCGTTTGATATCTTTTATTCTGTTTATCTCTGGAGAATTTTATTAGCAAAACTTAAACAACATTAAGAGTTATTTCGAACTGAATAGTACAGTACAAGAAATTTAGAATTCAACATTTTTAAGTATCTGAGCTAGAAGAACATTCCTGGAAACTCTACACCAACAGGGATTTAATAATTACTGCTTTAAATCAAGCAAGTTGTGAAGGGTGAACTTTGTATTTATTAAGAACGCCTTTACTTTTTACCCTACTCCAACTGATCTCTTCAAAGGTTTAAAGTTTTTTTTATAAGATCCTCTTCCACTGCTCTGATGTGTTCCGAAGACTTTTCGGATTATAGCGTTGGTTTTCATCTGCCTTATCTGGACGCGTCCGATGCGTAGTGTCAGTTGCTGGCGCTGGACACTTCGTTGTCTTCTTCCCTAAATGCTAGCAACGCAAAGTGGAAATCTATGCCGCTGAATATATAATCTTCTTCTTTCAACAGTGCCAATCTTCAGCGCTGTGGACCAGAACTTGGATGATTAAGGTCTTATTGATTTTCCTGTAGAACTCGTAAAGAAATGTCACTGAAGTACTTTGCAATCTATTAGGTCGATGTAAGACATGATTCTGTCCAAGTTCGGAGAAAAAAACATTATCTACAAGATATATCTTGTTATACTTGTGCGGAGATCGCTAGCTCATTTCCGATCGAGCTTTTTTAAATTAAAATTATAAATGTCAAGATCAGAAGATATGGCTAACAAACCATTAGCGACGTCTATCAGTGGAAACCCGGACTTGCTGGTACTCATAATGGCCGAAAATTCATATAGCAATTCGAGAAATATATGTACAGAAGTATATTACACTGAAGTAATGAGCAGCTAAAGAATTCAACAACCAAAATAACAGAGAATGTTGATTTAACTGTGTTGAAAAAGCGCTAGATTGAAACTTGCAAGGAATTGGGCCAATATCCTTTCGCAAAATTCTAAGCCACTGTGCACGCCTTCCAACTGAGTCTCTACTAACACTGGCCACAACTGCCTTAATATTTTCACTGAAACGCCCTGGTCTCATTATCAATGTTGACCTAACATCATATAGTACGAGTATTAAATTAGTGCGAAAATTATTTACAACATAACGATTGGTCCTCTTAGGTAGGCAAATATTCGGCACATAAAATTGACGAAATGCGAAAAGTTTGGGTTCAAATGTTGGATTTTAATGAAATCAGAAAGAAGCATTTGAACTTAAATATTCAAGCTAGTTTAAAATGTATCCACATCGTATTCCTGGTCCAGCGATCGATTCTTTTGAGCCAATTTTCCACCACCTTTCCACACATATCGGCCAGAACGTTGGCGATTTCGCGTGCGACATTGTTTCTGAACTCCTTAAACGTTGTTGAATTTTTGATATACCATAGCCAACGACTTAACCTAACACCATTAAAAGAAATCCAACGGCGTTAAATTGCAAATTGCAAATTGACAAAGGCAAAAGTAAAATTTATCGCTGAAGATAATTTTCGATGAAATTTAGGATTTTCTTGAAACGTTTGTAAAGTCAAGAAGTTGCAGTTCTTAAGTCAATTTGATCTTGTAAACATGTAGCACAGGGTCTTTATGCAAAATTCCCCACATAATGTGGAAAGAGAGATTCCTAATTCCTGTGAGCGACGTAGAGTCGACTGATTTTGGCTTATTTTGGACTGAAGCACGCACTAACGGCTGCGATATTTTCGGTATTTCGACCGGTGCGTTGTTTCACCGGCAGACGAATAGTGAATATGTTCACTAAATTTATGTAGATTGCCTGTCTGTGGAGTATACGCTCATAAAGTTGCGTCGACCGACTCAAAATTTCGGTTGTAATTTTTAAAAATTTCCAAACATTACTTATTCGTGAACTTGATGATGATAGCAATGGAAAAGTTTAAAGGTGCGTTTGCATTAAACTACAAAGTTGTTCGTCCCTGTTTGAGAACCCTCTTCAATTGACCATTGATTGAGGTAGCTGAAAAGGCTGCAAGAATTGATGTTGGAGGTCTTATAAAAAGAGGGGTTATTTGACAATATACTCGTAAATTTGTTTAACAGTTTCAACTGACACTTCAAAATTTATAGCCAACAAAAATGTTGTAGCCTATTCAGCTAAGACGACTGCCCTATGATGTATCCGAACAGCAATACTATTATTACTTCAAGGTAAAATCGTAATCCCCAATCCGAAGCAAAAACAAAGGAAATTTCCTAAATGCCATTTTAATAGTACGTACCAGTCTTTATGACTCACATTCTTCATAACCAGGTGGTATTTTCAAAATAAAAAAAAAAACCAAATTTCATAAACACAAAAAAAATCCGGTCTCTTATGCGAAAATATTCTCGTTCAAATGCCAAGCGGTCAAGTATCTAACAATCGACAAAAGTAAACACGTCTCCGTTGCCATCGAGGTTTATTCACTTTCGATTCGATTTCGATAGTTCGACGACGCAAATTGCCCAGAGATGAAACTACTCGTATTTTATAAATATTTCATAATTGTAATAAATTAAGGAATCGTTAATTAAACT
Organism: Volucella inflata; assembly: GCA_928272305.1. Taxonomy (NCBI): domain Eukaryota; kingdom Metazoa; phylum Arthropoda; class Insecta; order Diptera; family Syrphidae; genus Volucella; species Volucella inflata. Next base: position 22,849,349 of record OV743716.1, on the reverse strand, counting down.
AATTGCTTCGTTAAAATGACAATTAATTTCTATCATCAGTTGATTTGACATTTCCAGATGAAATGTGTCAAAATATCTTCAACTGTCAAATCAAAACTGAATTCGATTTCTCTGATTTATCAGGAAATGAAAATAAGTTTTGTAGTTTTTAGGTGCTCTTCCTCGTGCAAAGCATTGAATATACTCGTAATTCTGAGAATAAATGCAAAACTTGATAAGAAATACATAAAATTCTGCAGAAGGTAATAATTAACAATGAATTAAAGTTTAAAAGCTAAATGTCAAGTTATGCTGTGTGAAATGCCAATCAAAAACTTGATTTAGCAGGAGATGTGTATTTTTAGGCAACTTACGATGTGACAGGTTGATTATTTTTGCGATGTAGCAGCACCAGACTGACATGATAGTTGAATGTGTGCAATGAACATTGGAAGGTGATTCATTTACCGTTAGCCAATAAGGGAAATTAGATGTTGTGGATCTGATGGATGTACAATATATGTACATACATGATGAAGATGATACGTTCGCTTGGTTAAATGGTTAAAGATACAAATGCTCGTGTGTACAAGTACAATTATAAGGTTATGGGAAGCCTCATGGTTTGTGATTTATCGACAAGTCACTTTAAGTTGAACACTAATGAATTTCTGTCTGATGAATCGGTGTCAGATGTCACTGTCATATAAATGTATGTTGTGACATCAGAAGAGAAAAATATTGCATGACAAGGTAGAGGGTGTCATAATTACATAGCGAATAACGGATCATGAAGTTTAAAATGTTTGAGGGTACTCGTATAATAGAAGGAAGATACACAAGTGCTTGATATTTTGGAAATAATATTCGAAGACTAGATACGTCTGTAAGTTTTGATAGCCATTGCTGACGGTGATAAAGTTAGCCTCTTCTTCTTTTTTCTCTATCTGATATCTGTCACATTTATTATTTTGAGGAATCTCATGATCCATGACTTATAATCATCTATTGTATCATTGCAAAATAATGACTTCGATTTCAGAGACATTTTGGAAAAATTACCCTAAAAGGCAACGAGTTCATCAAATTCAATACGTCAGTGAAGGGAATGGTTTTTGGAAGAATAAGTAAGTTCTTGGTCCATGAATTCTTTCGTGAAACCAGTTCAATAAAGTCAACGTTGAGGTTACTTAAATTTGGTTTTACGGTGATGGATAAGCGGACGCAGCCGTGGAACGTATAGGGTACAAATGAAACAGAGCTTGGGGACCCGCAGTTAGTTCTTGCACATGTAGCTCCTTCTAATGAGAATAGGATATTTTTAGTTATGTAAATCGAATAACAGATGCCTTAGTTTAGTCATAGGATCGCAGCAGGGGTAAAGCTTGGATATAATGCTGTACAACACCTGCTGAAATTTAGCTTGGCTTGCTTGACCTCGTTGCAGGGTCTAAATCTCTGCTTTTGATTAAAAGAGCCCTACGGAGAACCTTCGCGTCAACTATTCAGCCCTTTAGCTCGTGATATCTTCTTCCACATTTTAATCAATTTCTGCTTGCATTGGTAATGTCCTTGTCCTTGACTTTTTCCGGCTAGACATACGACCAACCTACGACTGCTATTTCAAAGTTTGGTAATCTGGGACTTGTAGAAGCAAATATGATATGTGATTTGGAGTGTATGAGATACCAAAACAAAAACTTCAACAAAAAACAAACGTTGTCAACGTCTTAAGAATTGGAAATGGGAATGAAGGGAAATAGCTGAAGCGAAAATAGGATTTCTCCTGAGAACGTATGAAAACGCAAAATAAGAATCACCCAAATAAAAACTTTAGTCTTGGAAGGTTCCTAAATACCTCCTCTAGTTTCGCAAAAAATAACTTTCCAGAGTTTTCATTCTTTCTCGTAAAGAATTGGCAAACTCAATATCTTCCACAGCCCCCCTGCTTGAGCAGAAACTGTTGGGAAACATTCCCAGTGTTCTGTAATAATACTAGAGAAAAACAGCATGTTAGGATGACTAAGTGTAATTTCAGAGAGTAATTTTTCCAGTAATTTTTCAATACCCACACCTCAATTTAAACCCAGGGTGCGCTTACTTGACCACAGACCTCCTGATACTTAAGCTTGTGCTTATTGGAACTTTGACAGAGGAAAAGGGCTATGAATTAGCCCTTACCGAAAAATTTATCTTCAATTCATCAGCTCTCCCGTTTTCTTGGATATGCTTCTCCAAACATACGAGTATCTTTATTAACCTCCTGCCTACTTTAATTTTAATAATATGCGTTTTGAGAAGAAGAATATAACTTCTTGGGTTTGGGAGTGAACTGCAGTCCCAAAACCTATTCTAATAATTATTTATATTTTATTGCTTATTCATGTCAGGATCTCTTGTAGTAAATCTGCTGTAAAAGAGCAGCGCTGGAATCCTGTGATCAGTTTTTGACAATATTAGACCGTCCTGGGATATTACCAAAGTCTCAAGAATCTACATAAAGATTGAGAGTACCCTACCCAATGAAGTTGGTTCCGCATAGCTCTTCCTTAGAACTTAATTTTTGCTCATCGCATTTATTCAACTGGTTTTATACTTGCGTTGCTTAACTTCGACTTCTGTTCTGCAACATCTTTGATCAATTAAGATGGCTCAGCTATGAGAATTTGTTCTGTTAACATTTCACATGTTCATGTTCAGTAAAAACAAAAGCAAAACCAACAGATACATTCCTTTTTTGGTCATGAGTAACATAGTTCCAGCCTACCCATATGTAAAAAACACATTAACAAATAAAAGTATAGAATTCATTCTACTAATGGATGTGTATTTCCTGATTCCTCGGAACAAGAACTTGTTTTGCGATTAAGATAAAAGTCAGGAATAGAATTTGTAATTTTATTGATTCCCTAACGCGTGTCGGCAGGGACGTAGGTTTTCTTCTTGTTCAGATTCATGAGTCCATACAATACATTAATTTGATGTCAAAAATCCATTTACATTTAGGAAGACCACACTACTAGAGAACTCACTGAATTTCAGGGAAAATCACAAGCTACATGCATAAATTACAATCCGTACATATGTGCGAGTATATTCATTCGAATGTAGTTAAAAGATGACATGATTAGATAGATCACAATTTAATTTGCTTTGTGTGTTGTGTGGGATGAATGATAGTATTTTCTGCAACAAAAAGGTTTGACAGTTTGCTTAGCTTTGTGACACTTTTTGGACTTAATGTGAGTCTTTTCAAGTGAATCATTCATTTTATTTGGTACACCCACTATTCAGCGATAGTTTCCAAATACGACTGACAAAGTTTGGTCGATTTTATCTTGAACTAAAACAAACATTGAGAAAGTTTGAGACAAGAAGCTGTTTAGAGATTTCTTTATGTATATTGAATTTTCAATTGATTGTATCTTTCTTTCTATTACGTCTGACTTCTGCATAATATCACAATAATTGGTTATGTGAAATTAAGAGTAAATAACTGCAATGACTCGTGTCGACTTGATATCATCATACTTCGAAGCAGCTAAAGAGCAGAACATCAAAGCCTTCTTTCGTTATGAACAGACTTGAAGTCGAAGCACCAGCCTCTAAGAAAAATAAAGCTCTAAAAAAAGTCCCCGCTATGGTACGAGTATGTGACAATTTAAATCTTAACATCACTGCCCAGTCTCGCCCGATGCATTAGTTGCTTTAACTATGTTAATTTGAAGCGATGTCAAATCTGTAGAATTCTTGCGAAATTATTAAACTGCCGTTTTTCTTATACTTGCTTGGTCCCAGGACGAGAGACTGGCAAAAGATAGCAAGATATCAGTGAAAAAATTTATTTACTCGGACAAAAAACTACCGCTTTGCCTTGTTCCCGGTCAGTTCTAAACTAAGGGTCTTGCGAAATACCGTCTATATCAATTATTATATTATGTTGTCTCTGAGATAATAAGGCATTATAGTAAAAACATATAGTTTCCTCAAAGATTTTGCTTACGAGCCCTTAGCTTCTTTGCTTCTGTATGTAAACTGGACCAATCTGCCTTTGCTTAGGCCCATTCTTATCTGCAATGGAAGCGAACTGAAATAATAAGTCTTAGACAGGGTGATAATGTATCGAGGATACTGAGGAGAAAATCGTACGTCAGAGGGCGAATTCTGGAATTACAGTCTGGAAAGATAACCACTCCCACAGCCAAAAGACTTTTTTCTCAAAAATGTTAAGGAATCTGCTCTTTAAGTGTTCGAGACACTGTCCAGAATATACTGCACAGAGTCTAATTGGAGTTTCTTTTCAATATCTTGCGAGAATTAAAATAAAAGCCAAAAAGGTCAAAATCCTTACAGTTAAACCTGCCTATTGCGACGACATGGACATATTTGGTGTTTCCCCCATTTTCGCCAAACAGGCTTTCGGAAAATGTTTCCTCCATTCACATAAATAACATGACTGTACATCACCCTGTGTAAGCCTTTTTTGCATCAAAGGTCAATGGACTTAACCGACCTAATCTGATGGGCTTGGCAGTGATGTCTAGTTCTAGACGTGTTTCCTTAAGATGCTATCGTATTTGGTCTTGGAATTAATGAAGAGATAGTGAGTATTAATCTGAACTTTATTACTTTTCTCTAGGATTTTTCAATTGTGAATTTGTGTCGTTCTGTTCACCCTTTGGTAAAATTTCGGGCACTATTCTTTTAAAGTAGTACAGTCCGTTTGATAAGATCGTATACGGCAAAACTCGTTTATGAAAACCGGTTTGGAAGTGGCATTTGCATTAGAAGATAAAAAAATACTCGTACTTCTGCTAAGATGCTTTGAATAAAAAAATTTAAAGAGTGTTCAATTTTTGTCAGAGACGGTAGTATTTTAAAATGAGTGCCGCGTTTGCATCACGTTATGAAGCAGCAAAAAGACCGAAAATGTGCGTGGAAACAAGAGAATGACGTCGATGTTTTAGATTGGCCATAACAGTCGCCGGATCTCGACGGTCAAACAATTATCACGAAAAATACGAGTTTTATGGAGTTCGTTGTCTCAAGATTATGCTATAAGATTAGTAGAAAGCATGCCTCGAAGACTCCAAGCAATTATTGATAATGGAGGAGAGTGGACAACATATTAATTGAAAAGCATTCAAGTAAATAAACAAAAAAATTTTTAATTTAATTAATTTTTGCCGTATACGATCTTATCGAACGGACTGTACATCTTTAGGTCCTTGGTTAAGTACTGCTTATCCTCTTACTTTTTCCAAATGAGACATTCATGTTCTTCTCGCCTCTTTTGCTTCTAAAACGTACAGCCCGTTCTCATTCTTCTAATTATCCCGGTTGCTTGCATGCCCTATTCATAAAACTAGCACTTTCGTAGGAAGCCCAGCTGAAAACACTTTCTTTATGAACATTGGGCTAAGTAAGCCTTGTATATTCCTCCCGGTAGGTAAATCAAATACCTTAGATCATAGCTCAGAGAATGGCGAATGAACTGGTTGCGAACAAACCATTTTTAGTACATTTAAAGAAAGGCAAGTGACAATTTTACTATTCCAAAATCACAGAACTTTATTTATTTTTCGATCAATAAAATAAAAACTAAAATTCAATCAGCTTTTCTTTTTGCAAAGAAATCAACGACTTTCTTCCCAAATGAACAAATGCGCTTTGTGAACTGTCAAATTTTAGTCGCATTCCACAAATGTGGAACCCAAACTGCTGTCGCACGACCAATACATCCATTGGAATTTAACCTCAAAATTCTCCTTTTTCGAGTATTATTTTTTGTTTGCCCCTGCGACTAAATGAAGAAGTAGCTGTGAATGAAATGTCAAAACTTGCGACTCTAAGACGTGGTGTTGTGTGTCCTGTCACAAAACCGAAACCGATTAGTGCCAGCTTTTAGATTCAAATTATATGTTTAAAGTTACGTCTCATATCTTCCATATTGGTAAGATTAGATCCTGGCTTTAGAATCTAAATATCTTTCCCTTAGTAAAGAGACTGCAATGTGATTTCGAATATTAAGGTTCATCTCAGCGAAGGAAGGCCTCAAAGAATTATGGAATTTTGTTTTTACGCCACAATGTAATTCCTCGTACTATTTGCCTTCGAAAGATTTTTGAATGAAGGTCCAAATACTCGTATGCTGTTCTTCCAGTTAAAGTGGTTTTCGATTCGAACTTGACATCATTTATTGTTATCATAGCAACAATTTAGTATTTTCCATGACGATTGAAACATTGCGCAAGAAGTTTGTTCAAATGTTTTATATTTTATGACAAAACCGCTTTTTATTTTGTTTCATTCTCCTGTTCCTTATATAATACCTCTACGTGAAAACATAAATTTGGCGAAAATTCGCCTTCTAAAGAATTACCTGAAATCCATTGTCTCTAACTTTATGACCATTAACGTAAATCGAAAAAGCTGTGATGAAATCACTCCTTAGGCATTTTCTACGACTAAGAAACAAATAGAGCAACTAGAATATTCTCACAGCCAACAAAAAGTATCTACACGTTTAGCATTTGCAATTTTATTTGAATCAATTCAACAGCAATCCAACGAAGGCCTAACTCAAGTCAAACGTCTTCAATTGTAAACGAGTATACATAGTGACGCCTAGCCACGAAGTCTGATCTTCTTCATGTCACAATTCGTGTCCAAGTCTTTTTTGTTTTCGTGTTTTATATTGGGTTCCAAGTCACGTTTTTCTTGTTTCCTTTTGATCAGATATTAATCGATTGTTACCACAACGGTAAGTCAAATAAACCAGTGCATCTATGCAATCGATGACATTTTTAAAACGAAATAAAAGAAAACCTTTCAACTTTGTCGCTAATAGAAATGGGCCATCTGGCACATTTTATTCATTTTTGATACCCGTATCTGTCGACATATTGATTCGAATTAAATTGCTTAAGAAAATTTCAAATACCTACATTGATCATTAATTATTTAAGTTGCTGTCCGGCAAAGTCTACATTGAAAACTAAAACTGGAAAGGGCAGTTCCCACTACTGACACCCAAAACAGCTTTGAAAGTGAAACGTGTCGATCGGTTAACACTTGATCGGCAATTTTTCGCACAAACTAGGAGTATCTGAATTCAACATTTTCATATGAATAGATTACAAGATCGGGTAACAAGAAAATCAACTTCTTTTCAACTGTAGTTCCTCAGATACCATATACTTGTACAGAAATACGCAGATGTCTAGATTCTGAATCTGAATCTGGTTACCGTTGTTGCCTCAAGGTAATCCACCTATCAGGGCAGGGCAAAATCATACCATGGAACGAATTCCAACCAAACAACCAACCATTCCGATCTGGTTTTTTTTCGTATTCAAGAAACTAGTCAACGGTTGTTGGTCAATACTCCAGATAGATACGAGTAAATACATTTCATTTTGACTACGTGTAGCCTTAACGTGTTGTGTAGTTTTGGTGCTAGATTGCATTGGAAATGCACTTAGATACTCGTACTTTGGTGTGTTTTGTAAGTTAAGTCAGCAATTTGGAGTTGTTTTCGTGGGACTCAATATTTGGTGAGTGGATTTTCTTGTTTAACTTGATAACATTGCCAATGCAGTGATTACATCCAAACCTTGTCTGTTCAGAGTGCTAGTTAATGAATTTGAAATACTTAAATTCATATTTGGACTCGGATTCTTATTCATCTTCATACTTGTATTCAATCAAAGTGACCGTAACCTGAAGATTCACTGACCTCCTAACCTATTCTTTTGTCTTGTGAGAGATACGATGAGTATTTTCTCTTTCACTTTCAAACGCGCCAGCGCGGCTTTAATCTTGAGACTTGAGTTAAGTGAAGCGTATCTTAAGTGGCTGGGATGGTAGATACTTAACAGTTTCTCACACGGTAAAAAGAGATTTCTTACTCGTACTCGTACATGGTAAACACCAAACGCACATCTGATTAGATTGAAATAGGGAGCATTGAGATATGTACAATACGAAACGATACGAAAGATACGGATACAAAGAAACTTTATGTGGTATTAAGTGAGGTCTTATGTTGTTGTTAGCCTTTTAGAGGGCAAACAATATAGAAGTTTTGGATTAAGTCGGAGAAGTGGAAAGAGTAAATTGTGTGTAATTTAAGAATCCTCGGTCTGCTGGTTAGAATCACTACAGAAATCTAGCACAAGGTTTAACATCTACACCAATGTGGTATGAATAGTGCTTCGAGCTTTAAAGAAGATGTAAGATAACGTAGTGTAGATGGTTTTATTGAAAGTGAATCTGAATTTTCTGTGGCCTCACAATTTTTTGATTTTGATTTCATTCAATTCCTCAGCTTTCTAACGACATCTTACAAATTCCATGGAAATGTTAATCAAATTTCAAAAAGTATCATAACTACAATTTTTATAAATAATTGAACAACAAGGCGAGAGCTTACTATTTAATTTGACATCTTTCATTCGAAAATATTGACATTTCTGTCGTTAAAAACTGTGCTAACGATGTTATCTACGTTTAAATGTTAGCACATCAAACCATTTATTCAGAGACAGATCCTAGAGGCATTTTATTTTCGAATCGATGCTCTCTTCCTACTTATTAGTTTCTTAACCAAATGAGGGTACACAACTTCGTTCAGACTTTTGGATTGCAGCAGCGTTTTTTCAAGACAAAATTTGGGAGGAAAAATTGCTTCTAAAATGGTTGTAATAATGATCTTTTCCTAACGACAGCAAATCGCCAAAAGACGTAGTTTTTATCCTGAAAATAAATTAAATAGAATTCTACTTTCTATTCTCAAAACGCTTCCCGCGAAGTGGTCCCTTGCATCGTGGGAAAAGGAAACACTCATAAAGAGACATGTCAGGTGAATACGGAGCAGTATGAACATTGGTTTTGATCAAATCGTCGCGTAGAAGATGAGATGTGTGAGCCAGTGCGTTGTCGTGGTGAAGATCCAAAAGTCGTTTCTCCACATTTCTGGCTTTTTGCGACGAAAATTTAAAACGCTCACGTAATACTCCCTATTTACTGTCTGACCTGCCCATATATTCATTTCTCGTCACCGGTAATGATGCCATTGATAAAATTTTGGCCCAAAGAAAGGATTTCTTTGGTGACATCAATACGATGCACTTTCTGCACAAGAAGCGCTTCAACTCATCTAATGCCCAAAATATCATGTCTAACGAGACACCAGGATTGGCTGCTGTCTTTCTGGTGCTAACACGTTGATCTGCGAGGGCAATTTTCTTAAATTTTTCGAAGTTTACGTCAGTTATACTTGTGAATGGACGGCCGGATAGAGGCATATCATCACTATGGTCCACTTAAAACTTTTTGTTACACTCGCACGCCTATGTTTATCGATTCCCCGTAGGGGCAAACTCTTTGCTCAACTAAATTCGCATTGCGAAATTCGCAGAACACAACAAACACTCACTTGTTTACAAAGCTACCGCACAAAAACTCCCGAAAAATGGCAGTCAAACAGATATTTGATTACTAGATGACAGGTGTACCAAGTTTTTGACCATAGCTCAATCGCGGTTTATTTGAATAAAAAATGCCAGTTACTTTTTAATTAGAAGATAAAACCTTTAAAAAGCATTTTTTCAGAACTTAGGTAGTTTTGTAAACAAAAAATTCATAGAAAGTCTCGAAAATTTATATAGCTATAGTTAATTCATAGGTTTAATAGTGTGAAAGTTAAAACCCAAGGGCACGATAATAGATCTACCTACGTTGATCTGGATATGACTAGTGGAATACTATCTTGTTTATCAATTCATAAATCTTACCTAACCTACACCACACTAGACTGGAGTTGGGATTCTAAGTAGAATACCATTTAATTAAAGTCACAAACAACTCTTCCGAATGGTTTTTTAACGCCATCAAGTTTGAGAAGAAAATTCATGAGACTCGTTAATAACCGAACATATTCTCGTGTTCGTCCTGTGTGCTCACTTTTTTTGCAAGACGACAAGGTTGTAGTCAATGGAGACGGCTTACTCATTTTTTATGACCCGAAATTGAGGATTTGGAATCGGGCGAGCCATGGTTCCAACAAGATGAAGCCATCCAGCAGTCGATTTATTTCACACTCAAGTCAGAAATCGTGTATACAGTCATTTTGGTGATGTTGCTTGGCCGCCACGAACCAGTGAAATAGGGGCTGAAACCATTGAAATTATATTGAAAAGCTGAGTTGACAGGATGGCCTACTGGCAAGACAGCCAAGACACTCATTTAATGTAATTATATTCCGAAATTGAGGAGGGTTGACTCTTCAAACACACACAAATAGACTGAAATCCGAGCCTGAGTCTTCTTAGGATATGCATATCCTCTGCAATCCGGTTTTCAGTACAAAACGTGATAACTTTCTTTCTACTACTTAGTTGGCCCGATGCCATATTTAGTCAATTTAACATTGTTTGGTCCTTAAACGGTGGGATGATGGCCTTATACCTCCTCATTTGGTTGAACGTCAGAACTAAGAAGAATGATTAATAAAAGGATGGTTATCAGTCAGTTAACAGCTAGCTTCGTTATCAATGTTTAAAAGCTCCCATCAAGATGATGGAAGAAAACCGCATTTTGAAACACTTTAGAAATGCTAACGCAGAAATCTGACCTTCTTCTATTGACTCTGAACCCTTAGTGCTTGCATTTGTAATATCAGTCTTCATATGCAATATCCTATATTAAGGCTAGTTTCACGCCACTAGTTTTATTAGTTTTATTATTGTATATTATATTAGTCGATTTTCCCAGCTATCTTTGTCATCCGATAGGCTACTTTCATACATACTCGTACATATAATCTTTGGTGAAATCATCTCAAATGCACGACTTTGATAGTGATGATCGTCTACAGAATGGCTTGTTTCGTAGCCTAGCCCGAAAATTAACTGGTTGATAGATGATATTGATTACGGAGTTATGCTCAACTTTTGATGTTGGCGGCAGATGAAGTAAGGCCAATACTGACACATGGTGACTTGGTATGATTGATGTGCGATGCTTTTAATCTTAAGACTGTGATTACGATTTACAGAAATGCTTTTATTGCATCACAGAAGAAATGAAATCCAGCCCAGCAGTGAGTCCAAATGTCATACTAAATATAATATCTTTAAATCTTTACATGCTGCTCTTCGACTATACTAAATTAATAGCGAGAAACTCAATCTGGTTGGCCAAAAACAATTATATTAGTTCAAGTGGTCCTACAGTAAGGATTTCTATTTAATCCCTACATTTTTGAACCGAGTTTACTCCCTTGACATGGTCTTTTTATTAGCATCTGTCCTAATCTTCAATTTAGTAGTTCCCTTGTTCTCTTTTTATTTGAGACAAAGCTTTTAGACATAAGTTACGTTGAGGAGCTCGGGGAAACTCAAATTTCATCGTCGTCTTCTCGTCTCCTTTGTCTTCTGTTATAAAGTCTTTGCTAACGTATTAAATCCTCAATAACTTTTGATTAAGTCTGTTTTTAAGGTCAAATCTGTGCGTCAAAGCTTCTTTTACTTTTTTCTGTGTAAAGATATAACACCTGCAAACAACTCTAAGCTTACTGTGAATATACGACCTGATTTCATGTGGTGGAATATTTAGCTTAAAACTGGTAAAGTGATTTAGTGAAACATTGACCCTTTGCAAAGTTGTTGATTGCAGATTAGTGCTCCGTTTCAAACCAACGATATAGTGATAGTTACTAACATCAGCCTCTTATCCAAACGTACGTACCAAACGACCTTTGCAAGCAGCTAATCAATTAATATACGGTTTGGCTTGAAAACCCTCTGGATTTTAGTACAAGTAGGACATGTGTTTACAACAGTTTTCTCCTTTCCTGTAAAAGTCATTGTGCATTTTGAACTATTGTATAACAACCACATTTCTCATATTTCTTCTCCGTATCTGTGAGGGCATACTCATAGCAGCCTTTGTTCAATAATGATCTGTTAGATATGTTTGTTCCATTTTGGAAGCCTACCTATCAAGCGTGAAGACAAGATGTTCTTTGAATTCGTTCATCCTCATTCAGTCTGTTTATATGGCATCTGTCGAAAGAACACATATTATCGTCAAACGGCTTGGAAGAGTTCTGCCGGAATGCTATATCTATGCTGACTGCCTTGTACTAGTTGCTCTCTAGGTCCACCATGTGGTACAGTGGTAATTTCAGTGTTACTAAGATAGATTGGTTGTATCGATCAATACCCGATTTTACATAAGAATGCCACTGTCTTAATAGTCTAACACTACTGAAGAGTATTTCCTTCATCCTCATCCAAAAATAGTAATTACAGACTTTGCAGAAGATGAACTATAGTTTTGAATTCTAAAAATGCCATTCTGCTGAAACTGTTACTCAATGGAGTAGCTCTAAGTTTTTTTTAGTGCGTAATCAAAAATTTAAGAGATAATCTATTAAAACACTTATGACCATGAAATAAACTCCTTCTCCAACTTTAACCTTCAATGTAAAACGTAGTTATCTTCTCTGATACTAACCTTTTATGGTGCCATCTTAAAGCCTTGTTGCCATTTGTCATTATCGTGTTGTTTTATTGTCACTTTCGCTCTCTGTTATCTTTTTCATCTGCCATAGTATTCTCGTCATTTTTTCCATTTTCTGTTTCTGTCGTATTCTGTTACTTTTATTGTACTTTCTTCCAATATTTTAACATTCTGTTAGTTTTGAGAACTTCTTATGTGTCCTTATATGTGTCGATGGAATTTCAGTTTTGATATATGGCTCTGAACATCTTATTTGTTAATCCTAAAAGCCATAAAACGAGTATGCAGTGTTGTTCCCCATCATAGTCGAACATCCCACTATCACCTATCGAAAGTGTTGTCTCAGAAATACTAATGGGTGCCATGGCTATCCTTGTTTTCACGCACATCGGCTTCCTACACGTTCGCCAGCAAATCAGAACATCGAATTATGCTAAAATATCAGCGCAAGCCATAAGCCATTAACATAACTTCATGTAGCATGCTTTTGCCGTCCGTAAAGTATCTACACGCACATTCGCCCAGTTCTGACAAAAAAATAAATAAATTGAAAATTAACTTAATTTACGTTCACATCACTTCCTGTAACATTCCATTCCACGGACGTTTATGTGTGCACACGCGTGTACGTAATGTCTGCTAACAATTTATATTTACAAATAAATGTCCTTCATGGCACAATAAACTACAACTAACTAGGAACTGGCATTGGCATGCGCCTCCATAAAGATGTTGTCCTTGAAAAGGGATACAAAACCGTTTCTACGTTTCTGTGTCCATTCGACCCTGACCATTGACTTGATATTCAGATGTGTTTGGCGGGAGAACACTTACCCCTCCGACTGACAGTTGATGGCTGCCTCGCCTCGTGTACAGGTCAATTTATTTTCTGAAATTAAGATCTCGAGGTTGGCTGGAGCAGTGATGGTGATGCAGTCGACCATTATTATATATTTCTCATTCGCCGTGTATCGTTAATTGCAGCGCTCTTCATCCACTTGGTTGGTCTTTTTCCAATCCCATCCAACAGATGCAATTTTGAGATGCATGCATGCCTCATCCAACAATAGCAGAAGCAGCTACTTTACGGTGCCGCAAAGATACTCGTACATATTAAAGTATCAGAGTTGCGGGAGTAGAGCTTATTTCAGTTCCTATGGCTGGTAGCTTAGTTTTACTATACCTTTTCCCATAGCCATTTGAAATACGAGTAGATTATTGCATGTAGTATGTGGCATCGCGCGTATCTACTCTGATTTATCTATTTGCTTTGACGTTTGTTTTTAAAATGTTTTCTTATATTTTGTGTTTTTGTTTTTGTTTTTTTACAGAGCGTTTTTTCTAAACCCCAGACGTATTTGGATTGCCGCGGGAGATGTCTGCCATAAGACATCGCCCTTTGGCTCCGCCAGGGACTGGCGACAGTGATGACAATTTCACTGACGACGAGAGTACACCATTAACACAAGATATTTATGGTGGAAGGTAAGTTGGAGTTTACTATACATTTTCTATCCAAGCGTCACCTTCAAGTTTAGATGGTGCCAGGGCAAATAAATTATGGTTGATTACCTCGAAGATGAATGGTAGCTGTTAGTGGGAAATAATGACTTATTTAGTAGCATTAGTGTTCTATAAATAGCAAAAACGACAAACAACCATACAGCAGAGGATTATAACTCATAGAACATTGTAGGAGTTAATGGATTTCAATTTAAATTTCCTTACAGAAAATGAAAATTATCGTATGTAGTTCTCAATGTCCTCAACGTTCGAGTCATTGATATACGCTAGGTAAATCTATCGAATCTCATAGTGATATTTATACCCCTTGAAGGTCAGTCAACAAATCTGGCGATCCTCATAGGAGGTCGATGAAGCTCAAATTCCGAAGGTAATCCCTTAAAACACAGTTTCGGAAACTCCTACGGCCCGGTACGACTGTGGTCTGAGATTAAATTATTCAGTTGCAGTGAAGGTTCAGGAGTTGTTCTGCCGCACAAGACCTTGTTCACTTCTTTAATGGGCCTTAACTAATACAAGTTTCCTCCAGTTAAACACAACGAGTTGGTTGAGGCCCCCTTCCAACTGCGTGCCACACTTTAGGTAACATGTTCCTTCCCCGATGGGATAAAATTAAAGATCCTTCAAGCTGGAGCACTGGAGGTCAAGTGCTCTATGTAATCCAGCGACCTTAATCGATCTAATGACCAGATCTACGTTGTTGTACAGCTGATATGATTCTTCGTTATTTGTTCTCCTCCGCATCCTGTCATTGCAGAAGGAATTTTTCGATTAAAGCGCGGAAGTAAGCATTTATCAATGGGAAGATGAGGGTCTATGACATATGTACTAGTAAAGTGTCTTCTTTGCTGCTCAAGATAACGCTCTGTTATCTTTTTTCTTTCATAGTTAAACGGATTGGCTTAAGCTATGTTTTTTTTCGAGCTCTGTATGTGAATAGTCACATTTAAGTGCTGATTATTCTTGTATATTGTTTTGCTTTTGGGCCGCCAGATCCGTTTTTACCATTTCAACCTTAATGCTTACAAAAGACCCACTCAAATATATTGTGCCCCTGGTGTTGTCTTATAAGTTGATCACAATACTTCGAAGTGCGATGTTAAAGAACTCGCGTGATAGCGCATAGCTCTATCTATCACATTTGGTTCATAAACATTTTGCACCGTGATGGCAAATTAAGTTTAACTCAGGCGCCAGGCGCTATTGCATGCAACATAAAAATCAATGAAGAGGTGGTCAATGTCAATATGGTAATCTCGGGTCTTCTTCAGGATCGATTGGATGGTGCAAATTTGGTATTTGATGGATTTTCCAAGTCAAAAACCAAGTATCAGGTTGCTTAAAATCGGCTTAAGACATTTACATACGAGTAATATAGGAGCAAGGAACTTGTATACGAGGCTTTATGGACTTATGTTTTAACAGTTGAAAAAGGCTAAACTATCGAATTCAGAGTATTTGTAAGGTTTCAGTATAGATATATGTAGCTATCTTTTCTTTGTTCTGATCAGGTGGTATTCATCCTTTCCGATAGTTATTTTTGTCGTCTTTACCGTTTAACAGTCTGTGGGATCAGTTTTTTCAAATTTTAAGAACAAACTACATTCGGCCTTCGATATTGTCTTGATAGTCTTTCCAACTTTCGTTTCGTGAATTGTTGCCCTAACACCCCCTTTTACAATCTAGTTACCTTATTCCTATAGTTGCATCTCTCGATCTCTTAAACTAGACTTCGTATCCAGTCGACTCGTTATTCCTTTAAATTAGAATTTTCTCCTCTTTTGGTGTTCTACGGATCGTCTCTTGTTTAGCTAGAAAGGGCACATCGGCATTCATCGTTGAACCGTGATTTCCTATTTGCTGACATTTAAAGCTTTTATCTAAACTCAAAGCAGTGTCTGCTGCGTCGGTCGTATATCTGAACCACGTCAAATAGCTTCTCCAGCAGACACGGTCTTTCGCCAGCTCCTTCTATCGTTAATGCACTCAAAGTTGGTTGAGGTCCCTTATCACTTGTTTACACCACCGTAGATTCGGCCGCCTTCTGCTAAGTAATCCCCGTTGCTTGAATTTGAAGAATACGTAGACGCCTGACCAAGCCGATGTCGCTGTAGAGCCCGTACAGTTCCTGGTTAAATCTCCTCCTCCGTTCCAGAGCAATACGAATGGGACCAAAAATAACACGAACTATTTTCCTCTGGAAACAGCCAAGGGCTTCTTCATACATTTTTAATAATGCCCATGTCTTTGTGCCACAGAGCAAGACGTGGGCGATCAAGGTGTTGTACTAAGCCAATTTAATCTTGAGAGAGAGTGCTCTGCTAATCAATTGCCTTCTGAGTCCAAAAAAACAGCGGTTGGCAACAGTTATTCTACATCGTATTTCCGTGCAGGAATCGTTGCTACTTGTTACTGCGGAGCCAAGGTAGACGAAGTCCTTAACTATCTCGAAATTATAGCTGCCAATTATGACACTTTGACCAAATTGTCGATGTTGGCAGTCCTTTTTTGATGACAGCATATACCTGGTTTTTGCCTCATTTACCGTGAGACCAATTTTAGCCGCGAATGCCTCATTGACTTCTCGCTGTCTTTATCCAGTTATGACGATGCCATCTGTTGCGCAAGCAATTGAGAAGACTTTTAGAGAATCGTTCCCCTTTTATTGGTCAGTCAAATTTGCACGATTCTCTCAACAACGATGTTGAAAAAGCCACATGACAGCGCGTCGCCTTGTCTAAAGCCTCTTTTGACATTGAAGGTCGCGGTTAATTCGTTACTGCTCGGCATTAAACAGCTCGTCCCAGTGCACGCTGTCATATGCGACTTTAAAGTCGACAAACAGGTGGTGGGTTTCGATCTGGAATTCCGGCGTCTTGTCCAAGATCTTCGGTAGTGTGAATATTTGATCGATAGTAGACTTCCCTGTCCTGAAACCATACTGATATGGACCTATCAGACTGCTCATGATCGGTTTCAAGCGATTACACAATTTTGTAGGCGATATTCAGGAGACTGATTCCCCTAAAGTTGGCGCAGTCGAAGGGATCTCCTTACTTGTCGATCGGGGAAACGATTCTGAGATTAAATTCATTGGGCATGGTTTCATCTGACCATATCTTGCAGGTGAGCTGCTGCATGATGCTAATCAGATCATCTCCGGTTGCTTTAAATAGCATAGCTGGAATCCCGTCTGGGCCAGCAGCTTTGTTTAACTTTAGTCTCGATATCGCTATCTCAACTTCGTCTAGGTCAGATGGATGGAATTTTCTGCTATCATCGTCCAGTGTTAATGGTTCATTCTGCCTGACAGCGGAATTATGATCATCATCACCGTTATACAGTCTGCAGAAGTGGCCTTTTCATATTCTCACTACTAGATTTCTGTTTTCATCCTTGCAGACACCATGCACCTCCCTACATTCGTCATGAAACCAATTATGTCAGATGCTGCTTATCTGATGGCTTGTTGACAGCATTTCCATTGGTGTTTTATGGGTCGTGTAGTGGTTCCCGGACTTTAAGAGAGTTTGAGGGAAACGCCGTCGGCAAAGATTACAGCTGTTCAACGTCAGAAGTGGGTGGTCTGACTTATTTGGTACACTTGCAATGCGAAATTCAAAATTGGTCTTGCGCCAAAAATTGTGTTCGGAATAAAAGTCATGCGACCAAATAAGCAGATTGGCGTTAAAAAAAGTCAGTCAACCGTTTGCTATTCCAGACTTTGTGTGGATAACATATTCAAGCTATAAGTAGTCGTTGCGCTCTTAAGGATTTGACATGCGCCATCATATTTCCTCTTTTCGGCAATGAGTAAGTTGTAGGCGACACCCAATTAACTTTAGAGGTCAAACTTTACGTCTATACTAAAGAGATATGCGACTACTTTGAACTGAATGATGGTGGTATTTTCCATTCTTATCAGAAGCATAGCCGTCAGCGTCCTTTCATCAATTCTAGAGGGCAAGATACTTTCTCTCGATCTTGCTTAATCATTTCCCCTAGGTAAGGCCCATTCATCTTCACATATTGTTACGCTTTTATACCCCATTTCTGCATCTCCGGATTTCCTCGATCGCAAACTTTTCATGCCCTGTCCTATACCTTTTGTGGTATTGTCGCAATCATATTGAGTCATAGTAAGGTGTTTAGTTGACAGCTTCATCTTTTAGCTTTGGTAACTTTACAGTCCAGGATAGACCACCTAACCTAACATGCATCTCTATTCCCTTTTGCCAACTGCGTCCAGTTGGACACACGAATGCCAAGCACGCCATTTAAGTTGAGGTCATCTTTTATTGCGTTGTCTCTTTGGCTTGGAGTCGAAAACTCTCAGAGCTAGGTCATTAGTGTATATGCGGTCAAGCTGGCCGCCATATTTTAGCCCTATTATCCGAGCTTCACCGACAAGGACGGCATTTCTCTCCGTTTGGTTATCCATTGGCCATAGGCATACTTCACCGGCAAACATGTAGCGTACAAAAGCACGATAATTTTACATTTTCAAAAAACAGAAATTTCACATGTACGTAAGCTGAAGCTCATTTATACTCGTTATACAGAAAAATCTTAATTGTTAGCCTCGCGAAATAACTATGGGATCATCTACTTACATTATTTCCATAAAAAGCGTGATTCTTTGTCTTCTATTACCCTTCGAGGCAGTATGAATACCGAAAACTTATAGCCTTTCGAATTTTTAGTATTTTTTAGAGGTTAAGTGGGCTGCTTAAGCTTAGGCGCATATCGGTGAAAATAGTTTGCCTTTAGCTAAGTTGTGTTTTGAAACGAGCAAGGAACTATCTTACTCATTCACACATAGATTCTTTTCCTTCTTAAGATACTTTGGTTCCAATTCCTTCCAATCCCTTGCCAGTTGTTATTTTGGTTTTACTTCGGACCACCTACTTACAGGGAACTGAAACCGTACCAAAACCAATAAATCTTACTTTTAGTCCTAAGTTTCCCAAACACATACATAAACAGATTACGAGTACTTTACCAATTCTTTGTTTTTTTTTTTTTTTTCTTTTTAGCCAACGAACAATTCAAGAAACAAAAGGCTGGGATGTCTTCCGAGATCCACCACTTAAAGTGGACAGTGGTTCGACTGCCAATCAGGCTTGCTTAGAATTAACAGTTAAAATACTTAAAGTATTTGCATATTTAATAACTTTTATAATAGTATTGTGCGGGGGTGTTCTAGCTAAGGGCTGTGTTCTATTTATGACATCACAAATACGTAGAGATAAGAAAATCACATATTGCAATAAGGACCTTGTAAGTACAACAACAAAAATATGTATATATATATTTCCGATAAGACCTGCTTAATTAACTGTCTATCATCCGTAGGGTCGTGATAAAACCTTTGCAGTAAAACTCCCCGAAGAAGAACGGATAGCATGGGTATGGGCTTTGGTAATCGCATATGCGATACCCGAAATTGGTGCTCTGATTCGAGCCGCTCGCATATGCTTCTTCAAGACCTTCAAAGTCCCGAAGACAGGTCATTTTCTATTCCAAACTCTAATGGAAAGTCTGAGTTCCTTTGGAACGGCATTGCTGATGTTTGTTGTGCTGCCCGAAATCGATGCCATTCAAGGAGCCATGCTTACAAATTGTCTGTGTCTAGTTCCGGGTATATTTGGACTTCTGTCACGTTCGTCGAAGGAAGGTAAACGTGCTGTCAAAGCATTAGTTGATATAGCTGCTATTGCTGCTCAAGTTACCGGATTTGTTGTATGGCCGTTGTTGGAGAATAGAGCAGTTTTGTGGGTGATTCCGGTGTCGTGCTTTATGATTTCATGCGGATGGTGGGAGAATTTCGTTTCGACACAGTCACCATTTGGTCTGATTCGAGCTATGGGTCGTGCAAAGGAGGAATTGAGATACACCAGATACTTTAATTGTATGTTCTTTGCTATCTGGAAGATTGCACTTTTCCTTTGCTCTACACTGTTAATCTATTGGCTGCGAGGTGATGATCCCGCGAATTTGTTTTCAATGTTTAGTGAAGCATTTGGACCACATAAGATTGCCATAGATGAGCTAGCTACATCAGTGACAAGTAGCTTACCAGATTTCTTAGAGGCTTCCCAAATCGATAGCATTGACGTTGATGCAGCGCACTACACCGTGATCTATGTCCTTTTAATTCAAGTCTTTGGAGCTTACTTCTGTTATATTTTTGGCAAGTTTGCATGCAAGATTCTTATCCAAGGATTCAGTTATGCGTTCCCGGTGAGTTTGACTGTCCCAATTGCGGTTTCTATATTAATTGCTGCATGTGGCATAAGAATCGATGATCCATGCTTCTTCCATGGAACAATTCCGGATTACTTGTTCTTTGAGAGCCCTCCAAACTTTAGATTGAATGATTTCATAACAAGACAAATGGCATGGGCCTGGATTCTATGGCTTCTCAGTCAAACTTGGATATCACTTCACATTTGGACACCAAAATGTGAACGTTTGGCAACAACTGAGAAACTCTTTGTATCTCCGATGTACTCGGCCTTGTTGATTGATCAGTCAATGGCAATGAATAGACGTCGTGATGATCAAGCAGACGTTAAAACTGAGGTAGGGTCTATCAATACCAAAGCCGAGTTGTGAAAATAAATTTTCTTTTGTAGGATCTCGAACAAATTGAGAAAGAGAAAGGTGATGAGTACTATGAGACGATTTCTGTCCATACCGATGGATCAACTACTCACAAACCGAGCATCAAGAGTTCCGATCATATCACAAGGATTTACGCTTGCGCAACTATGTGGCATGAAACCAAGGACGAGATGATGGAGTTCTTAAAGAGTATTATACGTTTGGACGAGGATCAGTGTGCTCGACGAGTAGCGCAGAAATATCTACGCATCGTCGATCCGGATTACTATGAATTCGAAAGTAAGTATAGTACTTTGCTTATCATTTTATTTCTTACTCTATGTTTTCTGTCCTCCATTCAGCACACATTTTCTTCGATGATGCTTTTGAAATCTCCGATCACAGTGATGATGACATCCAGGTAAATCGTTTCGTCAAACTTCTAGTGACAACAATCGACGAGGCTGCCTCTGACATCCATCAGACAACAATTCGCCTACGTCCACCGAAGAAATACCCAACACCTTATGGAGGCCGTTTAGTTTGGACACTTCCCGGCAAAACTAAGATGATCGCTCACTTGAAGGACAAAGATCGTATTCGTCATCGTAAGCGTTGGTCACAAGTGATGTACATGTACTACCTGCTCGGTCACAGACTCATGGAACTGCCTATTTCCGTAGATCGAAAAGATGTTGTCGCAGAAAATACTTACTTACTAACCCTCGACGGAGATATTGATTTCCAACCAAATGCTGTGACTCTTTTAGTCGATTTGATGAAAAAGAACAAAAATCTGGGAGCTGCATGCGGACGTATTCATCCAGTCGGATCAGGTCCCATGGTGTGGTATCAAATGTTCGAATATGCTATCGGCCATTGGCTGCAAAAGGCCACTGAACACATGATCGGCTGTGTACTCTGTAGTCCTGGGTGCTTTTCACTTTTCCGTGGCAAAGGTCTGATGGACGATAATGTGATGAAAAAGTACACGACACGATCCGATGAAGCTAGACATTATGTGCAATACGATCAGGGAGAAGATCGTTGGCTGTGTACGTTGTTGTTGCAGCGAGGATATCGTGTAGAGTATTCAGCTGCATCTGACGCCTACACTCATTGCCCTGAAGGTTTCAACGAATTCTACAATCAACGTCGTCGCTGGGTACCTTCAACCATTGCCAACATTATGGACTTGCTAGGCGATTATAAACGCACGATTAAGATCAATGACAACATATCACTGCTGTATATTTTCTACCAAATGATGTTGATGGGTGGCACTATCTTGGGTCCCGGTACGATCTTTCTTATGTTGGTGGGTGCTTTTGTAGCAGCCTTCCGTATTGACAATTGGACATCCTTCCACTACAACATTATTCCGATTCTCGCTTTCATGTTTGTGTGTTTCACCTGCAAAGCTAATATACAACTGTTTGTGGCGCAGGTGTTATCGACGGCGTATGCCTTGATTATGATGGCTGTCATCGTTGGTACTGCATTGCAGTTGGGCGAGGACGGTATCGGCAGTCCATCGGCGATTTTCTTGATATCCATGACGGGGTCGTTTTTCATAGCAGCGTGTTTGCATCCGCAGGAGTTTTGGTGTATCACGGCTGGTCTGATTTATCTTCTATCCATTCCATCTATGTACCTCCTCTTGATCCTCTACTCAGTGATCAACTTGAATGTCGTCTCATGGGGTACTCGTGAAGTCGTCGCAAAGAAGACTAAAAAAGAAATGGAAGCTGAAAAGAAGGCAGCCGAAGAGGCTGTTAAACGTGTTAAACAGAAGAGTGTCCTTGGTTTCCTACAAGGTGGAATCGGAGACAATAACGATGAGGAAGGTTCAATGGAAATCTCCCTTGCCGGTTTGTTTAGATGTATATTATGTACCCATGGCAAAACAAGTGATGAAAAGGCTCAATTAAAAACTATCGCTGATTCGTTGGATACCATTCAAAAGAAAGTGGAATCTCTTGAAAATACATTGGATCCTCATCCGCAACATCATCGACGACGTACTACTTCGGGAAGTTCGAAAGATCATCACCTGCTAACATCAGTTGCTGAGAAATCTGGTGATGAATCAGAAAATTCTGAATCCGAAACATCTGGTGAACCTCATCAGGAACGTGATTTCCTAACAAATCCCTACTGGATTGAGGATCCCGAATTAAGAAAAGGCGAAGTCGATTTCTTGTCTAGTTCTGAAATTCAATTTTGGAAGGATTTAATTGATAAATATCTTTATCCTATCGATAATGATCCTGTGGAACAGGTAGAGTAACCTAAATGTCATGTTTTAAACAGTTTTTGTGTTCTATTTTCAGGTTGAACGAGATATTTTGTTCAGTTTGCATGCAAAGATTGCAATGAATTTCTTTGTTTGTTGATGATGGAGAGTTGAGAAAGGCTGGAATTATCTATTGCTAACAAAAGGTTTTGTCAAACTGAAGACCTACCGATTTTGTTCTTAATCATGGACTTATTCACCGAGCGAATACGATTCTCGAGATCACTTTAATAGTGTAACATCAGTAGTAACGACCCTGTCACTAATAGTTAGCCTGTTAAGGGCCTAAACAGAGTTGATGTTTTCTTAAGGTTACGATTTATAAGAAATAGACAATTCAGATTAGACCGGAATTCTATATTTAAACTTATAATGTTACACTCGACATGATTTCGCTGATATGCTTAGTGCAAATAGTTTCTTTCATCTTTAGCATAGGCTTAGGCTTAGCTTGATCGAAACGTGATCACGAACATGATCGTTTTAATCAGCTTTTAATATTGGTCTCCATGGCACTTATTTACTCGCAGTCCGCAGAAGCATCAACGAGATTTCTTTTGTTAGTGCCATAACATGATCTTATTACTTGACACGATACTGTTCCTCAATATTTTGGATTAGGCGCTTCTGGAGATCTATCCTCTTCCGGAGAAATCTATGTGCCCCTTGCCTTATTTTCTCGCAGAGCCCCTGACCATGTCCTAAAGATCGTCTCATAGACATCGGGAATTTTGTATTCTTCATTGCAGTAGTAATGGAAAGATTAAATCCAGCACTTGTGGCATTTTGATAATCTCTGGGACTTTGCTTCTGATTTGCTGGACTTGCAGAAGTCGTTGATGTGATCTTGATGGTTATTTTGGTTGCATATTTCTTAATCAGCACATTACAATACCAGGTTAAGATACCTACAAGTCGGTTTCAGACGCTAGATACATCAAATGGGCAATACTTGCCAGATACTAAGGCAAAAATCTCATGGTCTGAACCTCTGTTATTTTTTTCAATGCATTAAAACGGGTTCACATTAGGAGTTTGATCACGTGTCTAATTTAGAAAAGTTCTTTGTCTGCTCTGCTGCAAATGGTTAATCAAAATTCTTGAAAAGCGTCTATGTCGGTTTAAAGCAACAAAGATTGTCGTTTATTTTTCGGCTATTTGTTAATTTCAAGTGAAGATCAGAAACTGAAATGAAATTTTTTTAAAGAAGTCTTAACCCCCACGATGATGGTCTTTTATTTTTAGTTCGATTTGGCTTATGAAAACATCTTGAAATGAGGACGCTGTCGTTTATCTGAATACCGTATAAATTAACACGATACTCTTATTAGATTATATTCGGAGATTTTGCTAGTTTTATGGCATTTCGAAAATCTTATATTCAGTCAATGACTCGTGTAATTTTAGCAGCTAATTCCTCAATCGTAGGCCCTTTTATTTATGTAGACTTTGAACCCTAAGTCTTGAAGTGTGATATTACAGGCGACCAATTCACCCATCCAAAGGGTGATATTAATTTTTCATCGAATCGTTCTCGCAAGAAAGCCAAAATTTTATGGCCATCTTGTTGGAACTAAAAGTAGTCAAGAAGGCCGGCTTTTGTTTCAGGTTGCAAAAAGTCCATAATCATGGTGCCATTCATAGTAACGTTCCGGCTAGCCTCAGTTTTGAAAAAAATATGGACTGACTTCACTAGCACATTAATAATACCGAACCGTTGATTTGTCTGGATGTTATGGGAACTCGTGAACTTCTTCCCATTGCTCCACCTTTAAATATAGCTCCTTTGTTTATTGTCATAGTAATAAGCCAAAAAATGGCCTAATCGCTGAACAAAGTTTTGGTCAAAGACAGTGGAATTTTTTGAAGCTTTTCAAGAACCCAACAACTGAAAAGGAGAAGAGAATTGTGCGTCCGATAGACCGGTTGTGTGGACCATAAGTTGCTCTAAGAACACGAAATACATTCCTCGTAAAACACTGATTTTCATATTACAACTGAATAACTTGTAAGAACTGCGCCGGGCTAAGTCTTTCCACAAAAAAAAAGCCGAACAATACTGAACAGAAATACCAAGATTGATTTTTCACAGAATCCTCACTAAAAAAAATACTTCTAAAAGAATCAGCCTTTATAATTATTATTTCTGCAAAACAAAGGCAAAAATTGGTAGACACCCGAAAGTAAAACCTCTCTATGAAGCCACAGGTAACCTAGCTCCAGGTTTTACCTTGAATAAACCACGTTTTTCGCATCTCAATTCTATCTTCTATTAAATTGTGGATTGAAGCATCTCAGTTTGTTTGAAGAAAAGGTCTTATCAATGGTGTCTTCCACAAACTGTTTAGCTTATTTTCCTTTGACTGTATAACCTCAGAAACATAAATTCTTAAACGCTTATCACGTCACATTTTATCCCTTTCAACAATTGATATAAAATTCTATTTCTAACATATTAAATTCCTTAATTCAGAGTTTTTTCTAATGCGAATTCTACCTCCTCAGTCCTGGTGTTAATCTGGAGAATTTCAATTTTCCGTCATTTTTTAGAAGCTTATTTGCGAGTCATGAGTTTTATAGAGATTTTATAATATACTCCACTCTTTCTTTAAAATTGCATAGTGCAGATCGAGTCTGTCAATTACAAAACTATGTCCTTAAAGCCAGGAACTCAGCAGTGGTGGGTAGGTTTCTGTGATCCTAAAATCCTAAAGGGGAAGAAATTCCTTTCATAATTATTAAATTATGGTAGCATTACTCAAACAACGATTATCTCTTGCATTACCATCGATTACCATATTGAGATAATTCGGATGTATGTATATGAACATTTTTAGCTTCTTTGAGGCATTCCGGGACCAGTCCATAAATCCTTTTCTCATTATGATAGTGTGTTCACATTTATATGGATAGTTCTTTTGCTGGTTGTTGATTTTCACAATTTTTCAGAGTCTAGAGTAGGAGGTATATATACATATGTATTCAGAACTTTTATAGGCGTCCTACGAAAACAAAATCATATCTTCCAAATTGAATTATTCTCAAACCGAAAGCCTAGATATGTAATCACTCTTATGTCAAGCGTTTCTCATATCAATGATGTATCAGTTGGCAGTTTAAAAATGTAAAAAGACTACTAAACATCGCATCCAACTTCTGAAGGATTCAGTTCTTTTAAATAATATAATTTTTATATTTCGCTGGCAATGAAGATCTTCTACCTACAACTCTCAAAAATCATCATCAACTCAAATGAAAACTTGCCTAATTTTAAACATTTTTTGACCGTAAATTAATTTTAGGCCAGAATCGCATCTGATCTCAAAGAATTACGCAACTCATCAGTATTTGCGTTTTTCATGATAAATGCACTCTTCGTTTTAATTGTATTCTTGCTGCAACTGAACAAGGATAACATACATGTTAAGTGGCCTTTTGGTGTTCGTACAAATATTACTTATGACGAATCAACGCAAGAGGTAATTTTTAAAAGGGATCTCCGTGATATCGTCAAGGTTCTTCAAAATCATAACATACCATAGACCACTGCCGACATCTCTGGATATCCCTAAAGTCCAACCATACTAACCAGAAAAATTTGTTTCTCTTTTTTTATTTCTTTTTTGATAAATCAACCATTTTTGGCAATTATACACAATATACAAAATTTCGTCATAAAATTTGATTATTAATTAAAAAAAAAAAAAAAAAAAAATCAATTCAAATACTATAAAATTAAAAAAACAAAAATTAAATGCTTTGTGTTGTAATGTGATGTGACGTAAAATGTCAAAAAATAATTTTTGAAAAAAATACGTATCAAATATACAAATTGTGAACATTTTAAAAAAAATGTAAAACAATTCAACAAACGAAAACTAAAAAATCGAAATCATAACAAACAAAAAAATATTCGGACGAATGGGATTATAAATAAAAAAAAAAACAAAAAAACATCAAACATCAATAAATGTGTTAAACAAAAATATGAAACATTCAAACAAAAATTGACAATCAATTGACATAAACGAAAATTCAAAACGAACAATAATAAAGAAACGGATTGCAAACGATTTGATCGAGCTGCGCAACAAGTCGGTCTTTGCATTTTTCATGTTCAACGCATTATTTGTCTTGATCGTGTTCTTGTTGCAACTCAACAAAGATAAATTGCACATCGAATGGCCGCTTGGCGTCAAAACAAACATTACCTATATCGAAGAGACATCTGAGGTTTTTACAAAACAAAAAACTTTACAATTTTTCCATTAATTGTTGCATTTTGTTTTCTAAACATTTTTTATGCTGTTTTTTTTTTACTATTTTTCGTTTTCTTATAATTTTTTTTGTTTTTTGTTATATCACCAAATTTTTCCCTCGTCCATTTTGTTGTATGTATTTTCCACATAACTATTAACTTTTTACACCCTATTCTCATGGGTCAAATTAATGTGGTGAAAGGGATCCTTTAAAAAAAAAAAAAAAAAAAACAAGCAAAAAGGATGTTCGTATGGGTACGTAATGGGTACCCTCCCGTTTTTCCCACCACAACCACAACAATAGAAAAAAAAAATATTCAAATTTTCATTCAAAAAAAATTAAAACTGTGTTGCTTAAACGACAAACCAAATAAAACTTCTTCATCCTCCATCCATCATCACTCATTGTTCATTATTTGTCATTTACCTGTTTTTAGTTGAGTTTTTGTAGTTTGTTCTAATGGTATCAGTTGTTCTTAACCACCCCTGTTGGTCTCATCAGGTTTTACTTCTCAATTCATTTGTACATCAGTTTTATTTGTAGCTTTTTTTATTTCATTTTATTTTTATTTTGTGTTTTTTTATTTTATTTTAGTGAATAAATTAAGTTTTGTTGGACTTAACTGACGTAGGTAACAAGCTGTCCTGCACCTGCATGACATTTATTTTGGCACAATTCAATTTAAAAATATATACAATACAATAAAACCAGCTCTATATCTGCATTAGTTAAGTCCAATCTGTCAAATATCTTTTATTTTAAATCTTACAAAAAATGTCAGTCATTAGTTTACTTTCAAAAAAAATGCACTAAAATTCATAATTCATATGAATTTATTCAATTCATTTATTAAATTGTTTAAAATCTACACATTCCAAATCAATTTAGTATTTAACAATATTTAGAAAGTAAACTTTTGACTAACATTTAACAGGAAAAGAGCATTTAATGTACATACATATACACACAATCATTTACTAACGATGTTTTTTTCAAAATCCTTAATTCTGATTAAAATAAAATAAAAAAAATTTCACAACGAAAAAAAGATACAGTGCTTGCTTGAGCAACAATCGTAACAACGGGACAGAAAACACAATTAGAACGATCTTAATCTAAATCTACGTTCTAAGCTTATTTTGCCATTTATTGACAATATTTTTTAATTTTCTTTTTTTTACTGCTTTTTACAAATCTAATTAATGTAGTCGTGCACAGAGTTTTGGATTACAAATCAAACAATTACAATAAACTAAGGTGTACTCTTATGTTTGTATCTAGGGTTTAAAAGTCACTATGTTGTCGTCCGTTTCAGTCATAGTAGGATAATTTAAAAGTACCTAGTCACATTTTAGGGAGCCTTACATATAGTAGAACCAACTCATTATACTTTTGGTCATCAATAGAATCTGTTGTTATTCACCACTAATGATAAATATGTGTTATTCAATTCCAAATTTACTTTTAAAATACTTTAAGCATAAGTCGTTGTAAGGATTATCTATTATGTTTTGCAGGCAAATAGGTCTCTATGTCATTAATAACGCCCTGAATGTTAGCTTCCAAGGTCTAAAAATTTGTGAGTTTACAAGCATATACCAAAGACTTGACATAGCCTTGCATGAGAAGTATTCAAGTAGAGAAATCACAAGATCTCGGTGACCAATTTGGCGTTGTATGATACCGATGAAATTTGTCTTCAAAAAGTTAATGGAACCACGGATCCTTCTTTTCATATTTTTGATCAAAAAAATGTAATTTGAACGCCGGGCTCGCCAAACAGTCTACTTTTGTCAGTAAAATTGAAGCTCATAAGTCTGTCTGTTCGTCTGATTTTTCGATCAAAATAAAGATCGACTTTAAGCCTCTCAAGAACCCAATCTGCGATCTCCTGTCACAAACTATGGTATCGTTGCTTTAGTTCCTACCTCACACTGGATTTGTACGGCCTTTCAAAGTGGACGGATAAAGACCAAGTCGTTGCAATCAACGCCGAATTGACATTTCCAGATCTTCCGCGACATTTTCAGTTATACCGACTACAGTTTCTTTACATATGTACGTTACTTTGATGCGTTGTTTAAATAGCTTAATCTCCTATTCTTTCGAGTTTTCAAAAATAAGTTTGATTGATACGGAGGCGTTCTTTTGGCAAAATTTTATTCATGGTGATCTTATCAATGTTACCGAATTATTTAGTATTGCAGCACGGTTTAAAGATTATACGTGCAAGGTCTGAAGTCGAATGTATCTATTATAAGAAATTTGAGCCCTAACTTCGAAATAACGAATTTTTAGTATAGAGCTTTATTTAAAACATGGCGTGCCACTTTCCTACTTTAGTATTTTGCAATCTACTCGTACATCATGCTGCCATTTTAAACTTAAGCCGGTAGAGTTTTAGGAAGACAGAAATAAAATTAAGAACTCATCCTGCTCTAAGTTGTGCGTGAGTCCTTAGTTTGTCATATCCTGCGGGATTTGTGTTCTTAAGGCTACACCTAAGTGCAATACTCTTTTTACTTGTATGCTTCTTCGTTTCTAGTGCAGTGCTGACAATATTAGTAGCCCTTGCTACCCAAACTCATTTCCGTTCTCATTTTTGTTTTTCCTGAAATGAAAAAATGTGGTTGGTTTGCTTCGAGTGGGCATGATACGGATGTGATCGAGATTCTTAAGAATCATACACGAAGGGTCGGTAGGTCGGTAAAAAAGCCACCTGTCCCTACGTATCTAAAAACGAACTATCTGCTTAAATTGAGTGGAACAAGTTAAACATACACATACATTTATTTCGTATTTCAGGCTCATAGTGGCCTAAAGAAGTTCGCAATTCAAAAAGTCACTTTCTCCAGTGGCAATCGCCTGTGACTAGCTACAAATGCTTCAGCTGTGAATCAGCATATAAAAGATGGTTTATTTTTTTACTGTCCTTAGTTTGTACTAGAAGCATATGCGCTTATTAACAACTGAGTCTAACGGATCATTGGCAAGACTTATTCCAACGAAGTACTCCTACTTCGCCAGCTTATTTAATATAGATTTGGTTGTCAGCTCTTTTATTTAAGGCAAAAACCTAAAGCCTGGGTTGAATCCGAGGCCCAACGAATAATCTTCTTCGGTTTGTTACAGTATTTACTTGAATCCCTAAATTAATTATTAAATCTGTTTGTGATGTTTCTGTCCGTAAATTTGTAGACGCATCAGTGACGGTGGGCTGCATTCTTCTTCCACACAATTATATCACGTATGATGTTGAATTTCCTTAGTCAAAACCTTTTCCAGGTCTGAACATCCTTGTCCTTTTTCGTTTTGGGGGAGCTACATCAGAGAATATTTCCTTATCAGATGTCCTTGGTTGCTTTAACACAACTTTAAACCGGAAGGCCCAAAAATACCCTGATGTTTTAGAGGCAGTAAGTCATTGTCAAGTCATGAACTATTTCGAAACAAAAACTTCTCAATGACCGGTAGAACGGTTTTCGGTTTTTGTTGGCATGTCTCACCAAAAACTGGAACCAAGGCGTACATTAAAGAAATATAGTTGCATTTGCAAAGGCAAACTCTATGGCAGCAGCTTTTACTATCGAAAATTCGTGCATTTGGAATCGACTACTCTCTTCTTCAATCAATTAAAACTTACCCTTTGGAACGTCAAATTCAAGTTGTTTTGAACGGTTTCGAATCTGATATCCATAAAATAAGTAATGGTATGCTCCAGGACCCTGTTTGTTTTCCGCCACTCTACCCAATCTTCATTTACGATCTCTTGTTTGCTGCTTCTAATCTTTTGCTGTCACAATAATCTCTGTTTTCCATATTCGTTCCTCTTTTTTGGCTGTAAAACATATAACGGATTTTCCAATAAGGAATTGACAAATTTTTAAATAAAACGCAAACCATTTGAGATATTTCAGAACCTGTATTATCGGCTTGAAGTATAATCAAAACATTTATGAATGGAACTCGACTTCGTTGATATGGTCACCGCGGGCACGTTTGCAGCGGTCGAGTCGTTGGACCTAATTTTCAACGACTCGGCCACACATTCCGGCCCAAACAGCCGCTATTTCGCGTTCAGTGTTGGCTCTGAGCTCTTCCAACGTCGTCGGCTTGTTGGCATAAACCAATGACTTAAAGTAGCCCCACAGAAAATAGTCAAGCGGGGTTAAATCGCACGAACGAGGCGGCAAATCGACTGGCCCATTTCTCGAGATAACACGCTTACCATATTTACTCTTCAATAAATCGATTGTAATGTAAAGTGTGCTGTGTGGCTTGTGGCAACTTCCTGTTGTCGTCCAAGTCCATATCTTCCAATTCAGACCAAAAATAATTTGTGATCATGGCGCGATAACGCTGACCATTCACAGTAACGTGACGATCGTTATCTTCGACGAAAAAATATGGTCCAATAACGCCTCCGGCATGCAAACCGCACCAAACAGTTATTTTTTGTGGATGAAGTGGTGATTCATGAAGCACATGTGGATTTTCACCCGACCAATAACGCATATTTTGCTTATTGACGAACCCATTGAGCCAAAAATGAGCTTCGTCACTGAAGATGATTTTGCGATGAAATTCACCATCTTGGCGCATCTTCTCCAGAACCCAATCGGAGAACGTACGTTGCTTCAAATGGTCCATCGGCTTCAATTCTTGAGTCAGCTTGATCTTGTATGGGTGTAAACCAAGATCCTTGCGCAAAATACGCCATAATGTGGCCTGAGCGTTGCCCAATTCTTGAGAACGCCGTGGAATTGACTGATTTGGATCGTTTGCTAAGTACGCCTGAACGGCAGCGATATTTTCGACCAACCCGTTGTCTCACTGACACGGCAACATCACTCAACGAATATGAAGACTCAAAGTTTTGCACTAAACTTGTTATTGCCTGTATACTATGGCGAGAATTACGAACGAAAATTGGAATTAACGCTCTTAAAGTTGCAGTCATCGACTCCGAATTTCGGTAGAAAATTTTTGTAATTTGCAGACGTTGCTCGTTCGTGTACTTTACCATGATGAAAATGTTGAGTTTACTGAATAAATTGACAGTGACAGTTTGATGATTAGTGAAAGAGTGCGTTCACAAATTAAATTTAAAGTTGTCAAGTCAAGACACAATAATGTCTGCTGTCGTTAAAGCAAAATATTAACAACCAGCCATTGTCTATTAATGAAACTTGCATCAGCGAAACCGAAAAAAATTCCACTCCCGATATGTGTGACAATAACAACTGACATTAGAATGAGTAAATGTTCAATGTTACCAAAAATGCTGCGAAATATATAGGTTTCCTCAAATGATACAAAAAATACTTTCCCCTTCTGACCTGGGCTCAGTATGAGGCATTAAATTACCAACAATTGTAGTGCAATATACACATCTGGACAGGTGCCCTCAAGACCTATTTGCAATTTCTAGATAGGATTCAATACCGTGCGATAAAACTAATAGGTGAAGCCAATATTGTACAGTCAATTGGACACGCTTGAACACCAACACCACGCTTGGGTCACCTTCTACTGTAGCTCGGATTTCCACTACCAGCGCTCATTCGAAATTGCCAGTAGCATCCCGCCCCTTCAAATTTTTAAGCTATGAATGCTCATCAGTATAGCCTTAAGCCTCCCTCTGAACGTACTCTGAAATATCCACGCTCGTGGAATGCCCTGCTGAGCTCTCTTTTTTCTGTTCATTATTATAACTTTCGAAACCAACTCAAATCGTTACTTATGTTTCTATGCCCTTCATAAAATGAATAGATTTTAAGGGAACTAAAGATCCTTAAAACGTACGCAAGTTATAACAAAAAAAATCTCGACTTTAGACTAGAAAATCGTCATTGAACTCTGCTGTAGGTACAGTAACTCATCAGTATCCGTTTTCGTTGTCATTGAATCTGTTGCCGCTACAGTCGATTCAATCTCGTAAATTGATGCGCCATAATCACATCATAGTGTTGGTATTTCATGCTAGTCAACAAAACCCAGCTTACTCCAAAAAAAGGATGCCAGGAAACAGGATATTGCCTATTTCAAGTTAATCAGCATCGAATTCAAATTTATTGCCTGAACCTTGTCTATGATAGCCGAGACTATTCCAAAAGAGGTCAAAATTAAAAAGTTACTTAGGTCAAAGACTTATTTAAAAATCCTCTGCTTCAAGAAGGTCTATAAAGTTAAATATTGAAAATTAAGCAAGCTATGTATTATTTAAGAAAATAAGTTAATTAATTAGTTACGAATACCAAGTAAAATATTTTAATTTAAGCCTTAGGACGATTAGCTTATTTTTTATGTCTGCGTTTAACAGGTTCACTTTACATTAGGTTGGAATTTGTATCAATTCTATTTGTTAATATGTCACAGTTAATTAGGTGCAACCTTATCTACACGGTTTGATTTGTTCACAAATGTAGTGAAGCTTATTTAATCAAATATACTATACAAACTACACAAACTAACGCACATGTTGAGGCATATTTTAGTTGAAAGTTGTAAATCACACGATTTATTAGGCACCATCAATTAAATTAGATTTTAATAGTTGAATGTAAACTCTTCACCCTTATCCATCGTCGTTCTAAAATCAATAAATAAAAAAGCAGAATTCCATTCACAGTCCCAAGTAAACATAGCACCAGTGCAATTCATTTTTTTTTTTCTTAAAAAAAGGAAAGGTGCCAGCAAAAACGAAAAACAATTCGTCCTGCTTACAGCAAGCACGTCACATTTCGATAAAAATAAAATCAAAATAAAAAACCCCTTCCACATCATTCTATTTCTCAAAAACGAAACCAAAAACAAAATCCAAAAGCGTAAGCTTTGATTTCTTTAAAAAAAAAAAAAAAAATGCATCCTTTTGTGTTGATGTTCTAACACACCCCACCAATCAATCAAATCAAAAAAAAAAAAACAAAAAAAAAATAATAATAATAAAAATAAACACACACATTGCACATAAATTATAAAGTAATCTTCAAAATGTGTAACGGAACCTATTTTCTTGGTATCCAAACTAATTCTTAATAAAATTCGATGTTACGTCACTAACCATGACTAAACGTCTAATCCACTAACTAAGCCTTATTCTAATCCTTTATTTCTAAATTACCTACCCATCGGCAGGTTCATATATCGAAAGAATACCTTCAACTGGAGCCCATTGGTCTTGTGTTTGTGTTCTTCTTCGCGTTGATTTTGGTGATACAATTCAGTGCCATGTTGTTTCATCGTTTTGGAACAATTTCGCATATCCTGGCTTCTACGGAGCTGAATTGGTGCAAAAAGAAATCTGAAGATCTATCACAGGATGCTCTTATAGATAAGGTAGGTTTGAGATGTTCTCTTCATATACTCTTACAGTTTGAGAATGTGTGTTAAAATTTTAGCATGCTGTGGAGATAGTAAAGAATCTACAAAGACTGCAAGGCATAGACGGGGACTACGATAATGACTCCGGTAGTGGTCCCGATCGTATTGCACGGAGAAGAACTATTCAAAATCTTGAAAAAGCTCGACAACCAAGACGTCAAATTGGTACTTTGGATGTTGCCTTTAAAAAGCGTTTCCTCAAACTGACAGCTGATGAGAATAATCCAGGTAAGTTTTTTTGTTGGACCTTTGTAATCCATAAAATTCACGAGCTTGATGAGCTTGGCGTCTTCTTGACAATATCAATTGACAAGATTTTACAGTTTGATGAGCTCAAAAAAAAATTTTAATGAGCTTGATGAGGCTTGAACTTCATGAGCGATAACAACATCTATAAGCTCATTAGATCTATGAACACAATAATTTTGAACGATGTCAATTTGCCCGAGCTCATCAATGGACAAACCATATTGAATTCAACAGTCTCTATGAATTTTCCGATGTTGAAAATTAAGATTTAGAGTTTGAAGTCTAAAGACCTAGATGAGTTCGTTTTTAACAAATTTAACGAGCCTAAAAAGGTTTGTGAGCTCAATAAATCTGACGAGCTCAAAGAGTTCAGTGAACCTGATTCGCTTGTCCTTATGTCTTTGAAAAACAAGTCGTCTTGTCCGATCCGGTGTGTTTTCAGCCTAAAAGAAATGAATTCATAATGTTTGACAAGATTCAAGAAGTCTAATGAACTTGATAATTTAAAAGCTCGTTAGGTTTAGTGAGCCTCTAAGGTTAATTAGCTTGTCGATTACGATGACTTCAATTTGATCGCCGAGCTCGATTAGCTCGATAAACATTATTTAATCACAAAACCTTTCGAATTTTTTTAAACTTTAAGCTACCCCAATTTTGACGCGAAGAATGACAATGCGAAGAGAGACCATTCGAGCCTTGGAAGTCCGCAAGAATTCAGTCATGGCCGAGAGAAGAAAGTCAGCAATGCAAACACTGGGCGCAAAGAATGAATATGGCATCACAACAACTAACAGCACAGTAAGTAGAAGTTGAAATTTATTTACAATCTTTCTGCGATAAATATTTATTTCGACCATTTTCAACGAGCAGCATTCTTCGATCTTCTTCTTCGTCCATTCAATCTAGGTAGGATCTAAGAAAGATAATATATTTGACAAGCCCAACTCACATCTTAAGCCAAATAAAATTGATATTGCACCAATTATTTATTCTTGTACGAAAACAAGCTCATTAAAAGCGGAATGACCTATCCTTACACGGGTAGTGAATACTATAGGAGTGGAAACTTTATCAACTTGAAGGTTTTTAAAGAGTGACCTGAGAAGTTGTCGTAAGTCACGTCACTATCCAGCTTTCACAACTTTCTTCCTTTACCAGAAGTCCGAATTACTTTGGCAGTACCCTAATTAAGTGTCAAGAATGTTTACGTAACATGTTCAGAAATCGACAATTACCAGAGGGCTATGGCTTAACGTCATTTATAATGATGCCCACGTTCCAGACCTTTGAGTTCAGATTCCAGCCTTGGAATCATTAGCAAGTTTACTTTTGCTCAAACTGATGATCTCACAAGAGTGGTCAGGGTTTTCAGGACCTTCTATCCCACAGATCCAATAGTTACTCACCTGTATACCATTTTCCTCCACGACAAACAAAATATATAGAAATTGAGTCCCTGCGGAGTCATGGCTTTCGCCATAACGCCAATTGTTTTTCATAATTTTGCTTCATTACCTACAAAATGATATTTCTTTGACGAAAGTTGAACTCCATTGAACCGCCAACACCGTATACCAAATCGGCTTTGCCTTTTCAATTTGTTCAATGCCCCGTGATCTCATTGTCATTTTGATTGAGAACCAGACAAAACTCAGTGAATTGAGCCTTCCGATTGCGTTCAGTGATGTCTTGTATTCTCTATGGGTTGAGGAATGGCCAAGCGTAGCTAAGCTGTCGCTACGGATACGAATGCTTCGTTGCCTTCTGGGATTCTACAAAATATTGTTCGTTGTCATCAAGATGTCGTATACCTCCGCTTGGAAAACACACGCAAGTTTTTCTTGCGAAGATTGCAATTTAACGTTGTCGTTCTCCAGAAAGACAATTGGACCTTTGGTCTAAAAACTTTTCTAGATGACAGACCCGAGTCTTGCAGTCAGTTTCTGTACACTGCCAGAAGATTGCCATCGCTTTGGACATTCGACGTAGCATGTTAGGTAGTAAGAAGTTTGTTATTCAAGATGACACTCAAATACTAAGCTTTTTTCAAGAATTGGATGGTGAGCCCTTTAATCACTTGATGTGTCAGATCAGCCGGCTTCCTCCTTTTCGTTAGGACAACAACCTTCATCAACCGCGTTGCTTGTGCATAGATGTCAAAACTATTGCGATGGACAGTGAGTCGACTAGCATGTACCATAGAAAAAGACAGAACGCCGTTTTGCGGGCGACCTCTGTTTACCTGTGGCATTACATATTACATTGCGCATCAGTAAGAATGTCTGATCTCAGACAGAAAACGCATTCACTAAGTGGTTTTGCTTATTATAAAGGTAATCAGACTTATATGTAAATCTGAAGCGAGTATTCTTCTTTTCGGGTATATAGGCTACTTTCACCATTCGCAAGGGTTTCGGTATTTCAAAACAGGGTGAGGGTACCGTTCAAGATCTGAACAACTTATTCTAACTTTTGTTTTGTTCTCAGCTTAGGAGGGACACTGTTGTTCTTGTTCCTTAAGTCGTGTTCTATGGTTTTATCACGGATTCTTCAACAAGGCGTGTTCAATCTGACTTAGTTTTTGATAGTTCATCAATCCTCTCAACCGTATATTTCTTATGTGTCGTTTATTTCTAATTGACATAAAAGTTTTCAGCTCGTAGAGCTCTGGTCCTTGCATGCGGCACCGTCCTATGCACTCCTGTTTCTCAAGCCGCCATTCTTTCTTTCGTGTCGGCCAAGACAAACTTAATATACGAGTATTAGGAACGAAATCTTTTCAGAATTTTTCCTCGCTTTTTGATGATGGCGGTATAGGACTTATTGAAAATCTAAAATACTCGGTCAGTTAGGCCTCTAACTATGTTTTGCGATTGTAGCCGTCTGACGAGAAACTTCCTTACAAGTACTTCTAAGGTAATAATTCGAGCTAGTTCTCCTTCTCAATATAAAGATACGAGAAATATGATAATTATAATACTTCCTAGGATGACATCATACCTAGGGCACCCAGCAGATCCGATTGTCGTAAACCTCTTTGGAATTTGCATTGTTTTGAACAGAAAAGTTACCCATAAAGGAGAGCCACTTCGCGAACAAGAGT
The DNA here is from genome assembly GCA_928272305.1 of Volucella inflata. Lineage (NCBI taxonomy): Eukaryota > Metazoa > Arthropoda > Insecta > Diptera > Syrphidae > Volucella > Volucella inflata. Next base: position 22,811,421 of record OV743716.1, on the reverse strand, counting down.
TTCTGTTGGATTTTTAAGGCCTTATCTAACACTGTTTTAAAATCAGTTGTCTGACATATCCCTATAAATCCTTACTGACCCCAAGTCCAACAAGCATTGAATAAGCTTATAGTGAGTATCTGTTACCCTAATTCAGTCGCTCGAATACATCTCTTTGAAGCCCAGTCATCCCCGACAGGATATAATAGTGTTTCTGCCAATATTAAGAAGATAACAGAGTTAAGTTTAGTTTGACGTGGAGGTAAAATCAGCACACTTGATGTATAGCCGCACTTGTTACGGCACAGGCATTATAAGGTTAACATCAGTCAGTGCCAACTGCATCGACCCAACCATTCAGTGGACTTACGTTGGCTAAAAACCCAACTAATAGGGTTATTTTGCCTATTAATTAGGTGTTATGTCTCCTTAAGGAATGATTTCGAGATAATTCGTAACATTTGTCACCTTAATCATATATTCACGTTCTTCTTTCAGTTAAACAATGGAGGAGCACCAAACCGTAGTGCTCGCACATCCAACGCTGGAATCAGCATAAAGGATGTCTTCAACGTAAACGGTGGTCCAGGAGAGGTAACAAATGATTTTCTTCCCCCCCTCACATAAATAACGAATATTTCTAAAAAAAATTTCAACTTTTAGCAAATCTACGGATCAAATGGTGGGGCTGTCAATCAAGGCTACGAGCATGTTGTAGAAGAAGAAGATGGAAATTCACTGAGATTAACGACACGTAATCCCCAAGTTTCATGGGGAAATAATAACAACACTACAGGAAGATTATAAACAAAATTTAAATTGTTATTGTTCAGAGTTTAAACACTACAACAACAACAAAAAATGTACATTTAGAATTTCAAATATTTCTTTGAGATATTTTTGTGTTTTGTGTTTAATTTAATTGTTTTTTTTGTTTATTATTATTTTATTATTATTTTGGTTGCCTTATTTTATATTTAAAAAATTAAATTTAAATTAAAAGAAATTTATTATTTAAAAAAAAAAGGGAAAGGAAGAAGAAATCTGTAAATATACTCAATACTCGAATGTTAGATGGAAAGAAGGAAAGCAATTTGTTAAGCCAATCACACTGCCTAAATGCGAGATTAGACAGACAGACATAACAACTACTGCCGTTTGTTAATAATAATAAAAAAAAAACAGAAACAAAATATATAAAAATAAATTGAAATAGTTTTTGAATGTACCTACAATCTATATTACGAAACAAACTACTGCTTAATGATATTTCAGAGCGCAATATGTCAATTCTTTAATTTTACTCTCTTTTCAAGACAATGCTTGTACTTAAATTTTTATTTCTTACTTACTTCATACTCAAAAAAGCTGATATTTTGTGAGATTTTTGTGTTTTTTTTTTTGTTTCGAATAGCCAATAAAAGTAAAACAATATTTTATACACTTTTATGAAGTTTTATTTGAAGACAATTCCCAGGAGAGTAGGAGATACGAGTATTAGCTTTGTTCAATGAGTCAAAATTTTGGATTGGAACAAGATTTTGTGCGGTCTAACACATGAGAAATGTCAAAAACAGCTGCAGTTAAATTCCATTTGATTCCATGAAACAGAGAGCAATAACCTCAGAAAAAGGGCAATCTGTTAGTACAAAGTGTGCTAGAACCAAAGATGTCTACGTTTATCTTAAACAGTTAACGTACGGCTGTACTTTTCTGTTTTGATGTGACCTGATATTTTTTCTGAAATTTGTGCTATCCTGTTCTGTTTATTTTGCTCATTGAACAAGCGAAAAACTTGTTTGTGATTAACAACGAGGTTGGATTAGATTAGATTGTCAAGGGAGGTGGTATAATGCATCCTAGATCACTGCCGTCACAGGTGGGACTATTGCGATGTCGTCCATTTAACGCGCATCTATGATGTCGCAGTTTGTATGAAAGGTAGCTATGTATGTAGGTGAGCTGGAGGCTTTGCTTGTCGCTTCGAAATAGAATTTACCTAGGTAACGTTGACGTGTTTTGGTCAAACCATTGGAGTAATGCAGTCACATTGTATATGTTCTGCTGTTTCCACGTTCTCGTTGCACATCTTGCATGTGCCTATGGTCAGGTGTTGAGAAAAAACCTGCAATCAGTCGAATTTGACTTCTACTTTGTCAAATTTGTTTCGTTTTTTTGTGACAGCTGTTTGGCATGAAGTTCTTGGCTTGTCCATTTCCTTCGGTTCTCCTACAGAACTGTAGCTTTTCTTCCTCTAGCCAGGTTTAAATACTTCTTTTTATGGTCTTCATTTATAGCCCACAGAATGGTTTTGGCATCATGAACTAGGTGGCGGATCGTTTTCTGGCTAGTTCGTCTGCTTTTCATTGCCTTCATATCCACTATGTCCTGGTACCCAAATTAGGTGGATTTTGTTTGTGGCGGGCAGTAGTTGTAGGGTTTTAAGGCAGTCCCAGGCCAGTTTTGAATTTACTCGTATTTCAAAGGCGTTTATTGCAAATTGTGCTGCTTTGCTGTCGGAGAGAATGTAAATTTTTTTGTATGTCATATTTCTGTTTAGATTCTCCCGGATGCAAAGCTCAATTGTATGGATTTCTGTCTGAAATACGAAGCTGCTTACATCCAATCTGGTATGTATGGATGTTTTGTGCGAGGACCGTATACCCCGGCTCCAAATCCTTCATTTGTTTTGGATCCATCTGTGTACCATCATTGGCAAATGTTGGTGTTTTCTGTTCCCAGCTAAGACGGTCTGGAAATGTAACCCTAAAGTTGTACCGAAAGTTATATCGTGGTAGACATTTGTCTATTAAGTGTATTCTAAGAAGTTCGTTTTTCCTGAATTCATGTAAAATTGTAGTATGAACTAATTTTGAATTTGATTCATTTACCATTGCTCCTTTCATGAAGTGTTGGGATGTTTAGGATTACCTTCAGCTTAGCTGTTGGTGCGGTTTTCATTGCACTAGTCGCACAGACACAGGCTAGTTTGTGTATTTTGTTGAGTTAAGTCTGTGTTAACCTCTGCGTTGCCACCAGACGGCGACAGCATACGTGATGATAGGTCTTGTTATTGCCGTATACATCCATAGTGTCATTTTGGGTTTTAGTCTCCAATTTTTCCCGACTAGACTTAGAGAGATAGTCTTAGAGAGATAAGAGTTCCACGTAAATTTTCATCCAGGTTGATTCCTAGATATTTGGCTTCCGTAGAGAAATCTTTCACCGAAGAATGTGGCATTTCTGAGTCTTCCTCGCCTTTCTCTCTGTGTGAATCCAACTATGGTGCTTTCCATGGGATTGATAACGTGGTTACCTAAATCACATGTCACCAATCCTTTCCAAAAAGAACAAGTGAAACCAACATTCTGTGAAATCAAAAAAATTATTTTGAAAAGAAACGAGCAGACTATTGAAACCCGAGGGAAAATAGGACCGATATAAAGAGAGCCTGACTATACACTTTCATAAGATGCTAAAGCTTAGATGGTTTGATAAAGAATGCGGGCAGGCACATGTAGCATAATAAAAAGCGTGTAACGAAGAACAAGAGCCGAGAACTGCTGAAGAAGACTTTGAATGGAATCTCATTATCATTTTCGCAGTCCACAAAAATGAGACCTCCATAACTGTGCTAACTACAGAGGAACGCGCTTTTGAAAGTGAATTTGAATAAAGCACACTAATGATTTAGATTTCGATGAAATTTTTATTTCAATATATAGGATGGATCTTGCCATTACGGATGGAATGTAACATCATTTAAATGTACTCCCTGCAACTTGTAGGACTTGAATCTGTCCACGTAATTTTCGATGACTTTTCAACACATATTGGGCAATAACTCGACCATAACATGATGAATAATCGTTTCCAAAGCGTCAATAGTTTGCGGATTGTGTGCATAAACTCGATCTTTTGCAAAGCCCTGCAAAAAGAAATCTAACAGCGACAAATCACTCGATCTTGGTGGCTAGTTCATATCAACAATGCGCGAAAAAAGTAGTCCAATCTTTCTTGCAATAAGGCCAAAACGGCTTGTGATGGATAAGATGTGGCACCGCCTTGTTCAAACCACATATCTTCCACAACCACGACTTTGGTTTAAGGCCAAGAAAAAATCGGTTAACATTCGGCTATAGCGAACACGAGTATAAGTCTCTTTATCATCGCATACTATGTCTGTTTTGCAATATAGTGCGAAGATCTGAAACGCTTCGTCAACAATGTGATTGGCTCCTCTCAGCGCGGTTTTAGACTAGAAAAGTCTAAATCCAAATCTTTACACTATAGCAGATCTTGGAAAAGACTTAAAAAGTCCAATTAGATGCCCACCGCCTTTTAATTTTTTTATTGAGTAGTAGAGTCCTATCTCGGACAACTAAGGAGACTCATTACAAGACCTGGATTTTCTTTATGCCGCTAAAGCATGAACTTTATTGAAAGCGCATGGAGATATCTTTGGTCGTTTCGAGACATAAATTCTTCGTACACTCGATAGGTAATTCGGTCCCGTTTGCATTGATTGGATTTTAAGCACACGATTCAGCAACGAATTAGACGAGCTATACAATGCCACCAACCTAGTCGGAAATTTGCGCGTTAGTCACCTGAGTTGACTACGACATGTGGAACGAATTGACACAAATGACCTGATAAGCACATACTTTGTGCGCACTAGTATAATGGGATATCAGGCGACTTGGAGTGCGCAACTGGAGACAGATAGTTTAGAATGGACAAGTGATTCCGTGGATAGGAGAGATATTCAAACCAAAGATTGACGATTCGCGAGCAGCACGACGCTTTCAAAAATGAAATACCTATTGCAAGCACAATGAAAGGTAAAAATTTCCATCTACAAAATATATTACGACATCCTAAAATCAATATAATTCATTGTACGTTGAATATGAGTATACTAGGTAGCAGAATATCATAAATAAGTCTAAGGTTTTGAACAAAAGCGTACTTAATAAGAAGTTAGCTGTTATCCTAACCTGTCTAAGCCCTTAGATAAGATCTTAGGTGATGGAGTATATTCATGAAATTATGAAACCGAGATCTTGCTGGCACCTAGGAATTGCAAATAATCATTGAGCAATAGAAAAAAAAATTCACGACTTCGATAAGTCAGTATTGAATAGATAGGTCGCTGAATCCATCTCAGGAACGCTAAGACTGTCCTTGAGAATACGGCTTCTCCATAAGAAATTGATGCAAATCAGCAACTATACTAAATTCTGCTTTATGAAGCAAGGGCGTAATTTGATTGCAAAATGAATCGTGGAACAGAAAACTCAGAATATATATTTTTCTCGGGATAGTCATAGTCTAATCACTAAGCATGACCTTATCCACTTTCGTTGGCTAAGCCTTGAGTTTTTCTTCTGTTGCATAACTCTCACTCTATGTTTTTCTTTATCTCTCGCTTTAACTCTTCAAAGTACAAACTTGAAGCACACACATCTTAAAAACATTTGCTCTTCCTTGGGCTTTGCTCTGTATATTTGCTTTACTATTCCAAAAAGCCGGCTCTTAAAACTATTGGCGTTCTAGGCATCCAAAAGTTGCATTAATCGAAGAACTTATTTGTATCGACAACTTGGAAGATTGCGTAACATCTTTTTTTAAAAAGGAATTCCTTTACTAAGATTCTTTCTGGTGCTACTCCTCAATGTCCAATTAAAACAACAGTCACCAGAATTGCATTCGAAAGCAATTACCCTAAATTAAACAATTGTTGTTTCATAAATCACTTCAAATAAAAAAAAACAATAATAAAATCAATCGGACTTTTCCCAATTGTATTATTATGTAAGTTATCTTAAATATAAAGACAGACATCGCTTCATGTTTTTCAACATGACTGTACACTAAACCCACCACAGTTATATCACTTCACCATACTTAAGACATTTTAATAACCTGTCAGTGAAAAAGTCACTTTGACATTTGTAAGTTGTCGTGTCTCTTGCCTTGCGAATATCAGCATTTTTCTCACAATCTGCAATTTGCCACAAATTAAAAGTATTAAGCGAAAAACTACAACATGAAACCAAAGTTAGCATTAAAACAACTCACTCTTGCATTTAGTTTCCTGCTTAACATCTATTCCATTGATGGTAAGTTGAAAATTTCGTTCCATTCATTTGTTATCTATGTGGCCCACTCTGATTGGCCATCCGCCCCTTTTGCCTTCCGAATCGCCACAAATAACCTCTGTTTACGTCCCCATTTAGGTGCGAAAACTCAATACGTCACATGTGGATCCATTGTGAAGCTTCTCAACGCCGACTACAATGTTCGACTGCACTCGCACGATGTAAAATACGGCTCCGGATCAGGACAACAATCGGTGACGGGTATCGAAATCAAAGAGGACGTCGGCAGCCATTGGAATGTCAAAGCGGCAACTGGGAAATTTTGTGAACGTGGTGAGCCGATCAAATGCGGCGATACCATTCGACTGGAGCATTTGACGACAAAAAAGAATCTCCACTCGCATATGTTCTCATCACCTCTATCAGGTGAGCAGGAGGTTTCTTGCTACGGAGTTGATGGTTTAGGCGACACGGGGGATCATTGGGAGGTTATCTGCAGTGGAGATGGCTGGCTTCGGGATTCCCCAGTGAGATTGAGACACACCGACACGTCAGTTTATTTGGGAATGTCCGGGCGTTCATTTGGACGGCCGATTTCCGGTCAAATGGAGATTGTCGGCTTCGGTAATCCCCAACACGGCACACGGTGGACAACGGCTGAGGGACTCTACATAGTTCCTAAAGAGAAGGAGGCAGAATACGCTCACACGGAGTTGTAATTTATTACTTTCGTCGGTTCTTTTAGTTTAATTTTGTATCTTAAGGAGGCGGCCAGACTGTAGAGGTGCCTCGCTGTTTGTTAGAGTAAGCTGACGAATGCATTGGTGCATTTGGATTGCTCTCTCTCTGCACTCCGAGATTAATTTTTAAGGCATTAGTACTGATACTTGAAACACAAACGTTTTCAGAATACACACGCATCTTGCTGATGAAGATTTCTTTCTTTTTTTTTCAATAAAGACGGAGTTCAAGTTGATATGGAGTTGTTTGGTGTTTGGTTTGAAGTGGAAGATGTGGGCTTAGTGCTTAGTATGCGGCTGGCTTCGACGGCAATCGTTATCTCTAGGTAACTGGCCTGAGGAGACGACTTTTTGTTGATAAAGACTGTACGACTGATAGGCGGTAAGACCATTCTTTCCGTTGAAGGTTCCGCAGGCCCAAACGAAATCGGACGTATACGATGTAAGATAAGAGTTTTGTGACGTGGAATTGGAAAGATCAGAGATGAGTGTAGTTTTTCAAACTTGTAGTCTGTATAGGTCGCTGTACAGTCAAAAGAATTGCAGAGTGGCAAATTTTGCAAAGAGGGATATTAAACTCTGATCATGGTGTATCAGTGAGGCGAAGTAGGTTGCCCAGTTAATGGTCAAATATTCAAAGGCAGAGATCTGCGTTAACCAACGTAATGAAGGTTTAATATTGGATGCCTAAACGATGAACCTTTAACGCGATAGCCAAATTCGAGATAAAGAAAATACTTGATCGGCTGAGATCCTTCAAAGTGACCCAATTATGCCCAGATTTCGAGGGGGAAACTTGTGATTTCCTCAAAATTGAACGCGGGCTGATACTGCGGAAAGTCGGTATTATTATACGTGACACTTTATTTAATAAATCCGCTTCGCTTCTGGAATACGCTGTCGATACAATTGCTTGATTACTGGATACTATTATTGACACTATACGGCGATTAAGGAACGAGTCTGTTGACACAAATGCAAGCTGGTAAGCATTCGACGAAGTCATGGATCGTATTTGATATATATTAATGATGTTGTGCAGCAAACAAGGTTGAATTAGAATTGATTTTTCGTTGACGACACTGCAAAGTGATAGTTATGAACACGATTCGGTTTCTCAGAGGAACGAATATTGAGGACATCAATGCTAGTTTAGTTGGAAATGTCTTAACTCTACATATGAGCGGCATACGTAGAATTGAACCACTACCTAGTTGAAGCTAAGGTACGACAACGGAAATTTAAAGTCGAACTAAAAGCGTACGTTGAAGATCATTGTCTTTGATGTCAAAAATGTGCTTTTCGGACGAAAAAGAGGGAAAAACAAGTGCTCCTCCAGAGAAGACAGAAAGATCATATGGAGTGCGGAAATGGAAAACAATTCTACTCCAGACAGTTTCAATTAAAGGTTCAGGTGGTTAAACCAACAGCATCCGAACAAAAACCTGCGGAAATGAGGGAAAAATAGAGTAGTAGAGCCACAGTCGGTACTGAGGATATGAGAAAATCCCTTCTGCGGCGACTATCCCAAACGAACTTGGGCGATGAAAGCTATGCTTAATAAAGCAGTAATTAATTTTATATTTGATTACAGGTATAGACGAGCTAACTAACTGCGTTGGAGGAAAACATGTCAGACGAACGGATCTTCACAAGAAAAAAGACCCTTTCGCTTACCTAAAAACTTGGTTGGCGATAAAGTTCGGGGTGAACCAGCGCCTTAACAAACAAGCCTCTTCAGTCCTCTTAGTCCGGTCCTAAACTTACTGCCTCCAGTTGGACACTCAAAGTCGGATCGTTTGATATTTGCGGGCCACCTAAGGCGAGCTGTCCTTTCGCTGCATTGCGTCTCCAGATTAGTTCGAATACTCTGCATTCGGCAGCATTGGTATCCATTAGAGGTCTGCATGAACACATTCATTCGCTCTCACCAAACGATTGCAGTACTTTAGTGTACACTATTCAGTGTCATTATTCTACGTAGTGTTTCGTGAAGTAGTGTAACACACCACAAAATACCAGGTATTGTACAATACTCGGCCACTTAATAGCAAACATGAGTATATTGTTTTTCTTCTCTCCCACGCTTTGGGTGCTTGATCTGTTTGGAGGGAGCAGATCGCGTGCACTGTTATCTGTGCAAAATACACTAAGTACACTGAGTGCTCTGAATGAAACGTCTGCAATGGTTCAGAATTCAAAGAACAAAGTTAGCAATCTTGAATCGAATTTGAATGTGAACTGCGTGAAAAGGGTGTTATAATAAGGGCGCTCTAACTTTGACAGTGTATGAGGTAATAGTTATAGTATTTGTACAGTACAGCCTTAGAGATTATAGTAATTAATGTTGGGCAAATTATGGTTTAAAAAATACAGTGTTAAGAAGCGGGTTCAAATTTAACTATTAAAATTTTTAGTTCGAGCTACGTTCCATGTTGGATCGTTTTCGTCCTTTGGCGGACAAATTTAAATCAAATGGTTTGGTAAAGAATTAAAGAATTAAGGTAGTCTATTCTAAGTCAAAGTCTAAGGCAGCCTATTCCTTGTCACGCCAAAGAACTTGACCTTTCGCAGTCGTAAACTTGGCGAATTTCCTTCGGGACTTAATTCTGCACCTGTATAAAATTCAATTACACAGAAACATTTGCTAACTGGGCTTTGGAAAAGTTGTAAGCAAGGACTCCAATTTCGGATGTAAAGTCCCCTCCAGCTTCGAGCCCATTTTTGCATAAATGGCTACAAATGTCAACATTGTCGCATTTGGGGAGATAACAATCCACATGAAACCCATCAGTTGCAAATGCATTAAAAAGGTCACTATTTAGCGTGGATTTCGTTTCATTGACTCGTAGTTCCAACAAAATAAAGCTGGCACCATCATAAAGGTTGTCGGCGAAAGGTATGGTGCAATGATAATCAATTTTTTGGGGCTTAAATTGGAAGATATGATCCCAATGACAAGTGGTTCTACACCACTCAGCGCTCGCAGCAGATTCTCTGCACGACAAGTTCGACAGCATGGTTATCGTGAGTTTCGGCAACGTCAACTGGCAATAAAGATTGTGTGTTTTAATGTCATGAAACTTATTTGTTTTGGGTCAATGCCCAATAATACTGGGCCCAATTTATGCGGTCATCAAAATTTGGATGGCGCGCCCAGAAAACTCGCGGTGTTCATTTGGTCGATATCGTATTCCATATAAAATACTTCTGAACGCATCTTTTCTCCACCCACAATATTAATTTCAGAAAAAAACGTTGTTTATTTGGATCCGAAGCAGTTTTAGTTAATTAAATAATGTTTCTACACTCCAATATAAACCAAATTGAAATTTGTAAGGACCTCAAAGAACTGTTGTTTATTTTACTACAATTACAAACCTATTGTCATGATTCTGCCTTTTTCTATTGCCCCTCCTTTTACTAATTGCCATTTTCCATTATTCTGTCATTGAAAAAGCTCGCCTTTTGCGTGCAACAAACGTAAGTAAATAGATTAATATTTGGTGTACTCGGTGTAGGTAATCGGTTGTACTCGTTGTACTCGGTGTATCCAGTGTAGTGTTCACTTTTTTTTATGGATACCTGTTGTGGATGTGTTTAGTTTAAAATGGGTGCAATACTTACACAGTATCAATCAGGTATCAAGCGATTCATTCATTTTAGTTTTGGGAACTGGTTTCAAGACATTCATTGCAGACCTCTAGTGTCCATTCACCCTACATGCCCTAGCCATCTCGGTCGACTAATGCGCAGCTTTCTGACTAGGTCGATGCCACTGTAGAGCTCGTATAGTTCGTCATTAAATCATTTCCAAAGACGGTCAACGCAAATGGGACTAAATATTTCTTCTCTCGAATCGGCTGAGGATGTCTTCGTTTGCTTTCAATAGCGTCCATGCTTCAGCGTCATAAAGTTGGACCGAAATGATCGAGTTCTTATATGGAGTCTCATTAGATTTTTTGATTTTCTATTCAATTGCTTTCTTAGCCCAAAGCAACAGCGATCGGGAAGATTGATTCAATATTTTATTTCTGCTGAGGTATTGTTGGCAGAATTTGGAGCAGAGTCAAGGTGGCAAAGTCATTTACTACCTCTAAATTAACGTTCTGTGTGTCTTTGTTGTTTATGGCTTATACATGGTTTGCTCCTATTTACGGATAAACCCATTTCGTCTTTATAAATGCTATCACATGCAGCCTTGGACTTCTCTATTTTTATTCGGGATCTATGGACGTGTAAATAGTACCGCACTAATAGGGACCATAATTTTGTCGACAAAACGCCCAGGCGTTGACATAATATGTATGATCTCTTCAAAGTCAGGTCCAGCTCCTTTGTTGGATTTCACATTAGATTAATATCTAATAGCTTACTTCGTTTTAGTTAGGTAAACGGGATTTTGGCTATCATCGTCTTAATTAAATGGTCTATTCATTCTGGCGAAGGGAATTTGAGCTTCATCACCCTTATCCAGTATACAGAAGAGGTTTTACGATATTCTAAGCACCGACCGGGATTTTGCTAGAAGATTTCCTGTCTCATGTGTATAGGTAATATGTTTATTGGAACAACTTCCGCATGTTAATCCTGAAGTACAACGCCTCGATTTCTTCTATCGCTTTTCCTAGATTACGATGATAACCGCAAGACTTTAACTAAGTACTCTGCTGCACGTGGCCTGTTAAGAGTTCCAATATAATATGTACGTTCAGATCCCAATGAAACATTTACGAGTGTGGTCAACACTAAAGCCATTATTTGATTTGTTACTTACTTACTTACTTTAATCAACAAGCGTCTCCAGCTAGCTCGATGTCTGCCTCCAGCTGGCTCCATTTGCCTCCAGTTTTGCACGCTAAGTTGGGTGAGGTTCCCTTCCACTTGCGTGCGCCACCTGAGTCTCGGTCTTCCTCTACTGCGCCGTCCCTCGGGGGCGGATTCGAAGACTTTTCGGACCGGAGCGTTGGTGTCCATATGCTCGAAGCAACCAAGAACACCCTCATCCTTTTTGATAATGTCCATGCCTCTGCGCCATAGAGCAGGACTGGGAGTATTAAGGTTTTATGCAGGGTAACTTTTGTTGTCCGAAAGAGGGCTTTGCTACTCAATTGGCTTCTTAACCCAAAGAAGCAGCGGTTGGCAAGAGTTATTCTTCGCTTGATCTCAGCGCTGGTGTCGTTGTCTGTATTTATAGCAGAGCCTAGGTAGACAAGGTCTTTAAATACCTCAAAGTTATATCTCTCGACGGCGATGTTCTGTCCGAGACGTCGATTGATGCCTCTGTAGTTGGCGCAGTTCAGATGGTCTTCTTTCTTGAGAATCGGACAAACAATGCTGAGGTTCCATTCATCGGGCATACTTTCGTCCGACCATATTTTACAGATGAGTTGGTGTATGCTCATTACCAAGTCATCGCCGGCTCCTTTGAAGAGCTCGGCGACCAGGCCGTCCACTCCAGCAGCTTTGTTGGACTTCAGCGTAGATATTGCTATCTTCACTTCATCCAGGTCTGGTGGACGGAATTTTTTGTCATCATCGTCCAGGTTGGAAGGTTCATTCTGCCTGACAACGGTATTTGGTCCGTCATCGCCGTTATACAGTCTGCTGGAAGATATGATCCCAATGACAAGTGGTTCTACACCACTCAGCGCTCGCAGCAGATTCTCTGCACGACAAGTTCGACAGCATGGTTATCGTGAGTTTCGGCAACGTCAACTGGCAATAAAGATTGTGTGTTTTAATGTCATGAAACTTATTTGTTTTGGGTCAATGCCCAATAATACTGGGCCCAATTTATGCGGTCATCAAAATTTGGATGGCGCGCCCAGAAAACTCGCGGTGTTCATTTGGTCGATATCGTATTCCATATAAAATACTTCTGAACGCATCTTTTCTCCACCCACAATATTAATTTCAGAAAAAAACGTTGTTTATTTGGATCCGAAGCAGTTTTAGTTAATTAAATAATGTTTCTACACTCCAATATAAACCAAATTGAAATTTGTAAGGACCTCAAAGAACTGTTGTTTATTTTACTACAATTACAAACCTATTGTCATGATTCTGCCTTTTTCTATTGCCCCTCCTTTTACTAATTGCCATTTTCCATTATTCTGTCATTGAAAAAGCTCGCCTTTTGCGTGCAACAAACGTAAGTAAATAGATTAATATTTGGTGTACTCGGTGTAGGTAATCGGTTGTACTCGTTGTACTCGGTGTATCCAGTGTAGTGTTCACTTTTTTTTATGGATACCTGTTGTGGATGTGTTTAGTTTAAAATGGGTGCAATACTTACACAGTATCAATCAGGTATCAAGCGATTCATTCATTTTAGTTTTGGGAACTGGTTTCAAGACATTCATTGCAGACCTCTAGTGTCCATTCACCCTACATGCCCTAGCCATCTCGGTCGACTAATGCGCAGCTTTCTGACTAGGTCGATGCCACTGTAGAGCTCGTATAGTTCGTCATTAAATCATTTCCAAAGACGGTCAACGCAAATGGGACTAAATATTTCTTCTCTCGAATCGGCTGAGGATGTCTTCGTTTGCTTTCAATAGCGTCCATGCTTCAGCGTCATAAAGTTGGACCGAAATGATCGAGTTCTTATATGGAGTCTCATTAGATTTTTTGATTTTCTATTCAATTGCTTTCTTAGCCCAAAGCAACAGCGATCGGGAAGATTGATTCAATATTTTATTTCTGCTGAGGTATTGTTGGCAGAATTTGGAGCAGAGTCAAGGTGGCAAAGTCATTTACTACCTCTAAATTAACGTTCTGTGTGTCTTTGTTGTTTATGGCTTATACATGGTTTGCTCCTATTTACGGATAAACCCATTTCGTCTTTATAAATGCTATCACATGCAGCCTTGGACTTCTCTATTTTTATTCGGGATCTATGGACGTGTAAATAGTACCGCACTAATAGGGACCATAATTTTGTCGACAAAACGCCCAGGCGTTGACATAATATGTATGATCTCTTCAAAGTCAGGTCCAGCTCCTTTGTTGGATTTCACATTAGATTAATATCTAATAGCTTACTTCGTTTTAGTTAGGTAAACGGGATTTTGGCTATCATCGTCTTAATTAAATGGTCTATTCATTCTGGCGAAGGGAATTTGAGCTTCATCACCCTTATCCAGTATACAGAAGAGGTTTTACGATATTCTAAGCACCGACCGGGATTTTGCTAGAAGATTTCCTGTCTCATGTGTATAGGTAATATGTTTATTGGAACAACTTCCGCATGTTAATCCTGAAGTACAACGCCTCGATTTCTTCTATCGCTTTTCCTAGATTACGATGATAACCGCAAGACTTTAACTAAGTACTCTGCTGCACGTGGCCTGTTAAGAGTTCCAATATAATATGTACGTTCAGATCCCAATGAAACATTTACGAGTGTGGTCAACACTAAAGCCATTATTTGATTTGTTACTTACTTACTTACTTTAATCAACAAGCGTCTCCAGCTAGCTCGATGTCTGCCTCCAGCTGGCTCCATTTGCCTCCAGTTTTGCACGCTAAGTTGGGTGAGGTTCCCTTCCACTTGCGTGCGCCACCTGAGTCTCGGTCTTCCTCTACTGCGCCGTCCCTCGGGGGCGGATTCGAAGACTTTTCGGACCGGAGCGTTGGTGTCCATATGCTCGAAGCAACCAAGAACACCCTCATCCTTTTTGATAATGTCCATGCCTCTGCGCCATAGAGCAGGACTGGGAGTATTAAGGTTTTATGCAGGGTAACTTTTGTTGTCCGAAAGAGGGCTTTGCTACTCAATTGGCTTCTTAACCCAAAGAAGCAGCGGTTGGCAAGAGTTATTCTTCGCTTGATCTCAGCGCTGGTGTCGTTGTCTGTATTTATAGCAGAGCCTAGGTAGACAAGGTCTTTAAATACCTCAAAGTTATATCTCTCGACGGCGATGTTCTGTCCGAGACGTCGATTGATGCCTCTGTAGTTGGCGCAGTTCAGATGGTCTTCTTTCTTGAGAATCGGACAAACAATGCTGAGGTTCCATTCATCGGGCATACTTTCGTCCGACCATATTTTACAGATGAGTTGGTGTATGCTCATTACCAAGTCATCGCCGGCTCCTTTGAAGAGCTCGGCGACCAGGCCGTCCACTCCAGCAGCTTTGTTGGACTTCAGCGTAGATATTGCTATCTTCACTTCATCCAGGTCTGGTGGACGGAATTTTTTGTCATCATCGTCCAGGTTGGAAGGTTCATTCTGCCTGACAACGGTATTTGGTCCGTCATCGCCGTTATACAGTCTGCAGAAATGATCTTTCCAAATCCTCAGCATCGACAGCGACTCTACAAAGATGTTCTGCTGTCCATCTCTACAGGCTTCGGTTCGGGGCTTGTGCCCGTGGCATGTTTGTTTTTACCTTTTGGTAAAACTTCCGAATCTCATACCTAGAGTAGCATCTCTCAATTTCCTCGAACGCGCGCTTCTCATGCTTTTTAGTTTCCCTCCGGTGAAGCCGGTGGGACTGTGGGATGTGGGGACCGCGTGCTAGCTACGACAATGTTTCTCCCAGCCAAAAAGTCGATAAGCCTGAATCCATTATCGGAGGTGGTGCCGTGCACGCTATACCTTCCGACAGTGCTACCAAAGATACCCTAGGTACAACCCTAGGACGAGGGGCCATTTGGACCGAAAGCCAGTAACCCATTCTGAGATGTGAGTGCTGCCTGAGCTCCAAATATGTCGGAGTAGCCCGGATAAGGTCTCATTTGTCTCGGGATTTGATCCACCGTTGGGCATAGCTTCAGCCTATGACTACGAGCCTGAAATATAAGGCGTCTAGAATAAGAACATTCAACATGAAATTCCTAGAATATCGGCCGAATTATGCGGAAGGTCATGGAACGTTTGAGCTTCGCATCCAAACATGCAAGCGTTTCTGTGGAGAATAAACAACATCCCACCGTCAGTCAAAATTAAATCATTAAGCCTTGACGATGAAAGACAATATTTTCATTCCCCTGACCAATATGAACTCAGGACAGCTTAAGCTAAAATCTAACAAAGCTGCTGAAACCGATAGCTTAGCTACCGAGCTGTTTAAAGCAGCCGGTAACAGGTTGATACTATAACATATCTTGGTCGAAAGTATACTCGACGAATGGAAGCTCAGCATTGTTTGTTCGATTCTAATGAAGGAATATCTCCAAACTGCACTAACTAGAGATGAATAAGTCTCCCTAACTTTGAATCCTGCCTGCAATATTTTGTAAACATCTAAGACTCTTCGCCCACAGTATTAGTGTAGTCTTAAGTAAGGAAAGCTTATCATTAATCAAGTTGTCACACTAAGGCAGATTTTGAGGTGAATCCCGAGAGATACATACACACCGCCTCTTTATCGATTTCAAAGCCGCACATAATATCATTTATAGAGACAAGCCATACCATTCTATGGAGCCATTTGGACTTTTAGCAAGCTGCCAAGCTAAAGCTGCTCCGTCAAGTTCGGTTATAACGAATCTGAGGCCTTTGAACAAGACAAAGCATTGGAATGTGTGATTTCAAA
The DNA here is from genome assembly GCA_928272305.1 of Volucella inflata. Classification (NCBI taxonomy): domain Eukaryota; kingdom Metazoa; phylum Arthropoda; class Insecta; order Diptera; family Syrphidae; genus Volucella; species Volucella inflata. The sequence goes on along the minus strand of OV743716.1, from coordinate 22,795,057 downwards.
TAGTTCGAAAGGCAACATCTTTCAAAAATCTGTTCAGTTACTCAGACATGCAGAAAGACTTGGATATAATTAGAAGAACACGCCGCGATGTCAATGAAGCGTCTTGCGATTATTAAAACAGAAGCGGCAGAGATGGGTTTAGCGTTCAACGAAGAAAGAGCAAAGGAGTTGCTGTCAACAATAGAAACGCACAATATCGACGCTTTAGGCTAAGCATCACGATAGGCATCTATAATTCTGAAGTATTGGATCATCGCAAAAGTTTGTGTTCCCTATCTTAATACGTGACGGAAAGTTCGCTCTGTGTCGCAACTATTGTTTGTTTTATAGACTTGCTGCATATCAGTGGGTTAAGTCAATTCCAAATTGGTGAACGAAAAGTAACATCTTCGCCATGTAATACTGTACGAGTGCAACAAAAAACATTCAGAGGGTTTCTTCGGAATGTGCTCCTGCTCTAAGGACCGTTTCGGAACGCTAATATGACCGAGATTGATGACGAAATTGTACGAGCCTTAGTGACAAATAACTCAAAGAGGTCAACTGAAGATATTGCTGAGAGGTCTGATATTGATCATTCGTCAGCATTTCCCCATTTGAAGAAACTTGGATTCGCTTCCAAGCTCGTATAGTTTGATGAAAAAAAAGAGCTTAACCTCGTCTTCCCGGTCATATCTCTGCTTAGACGCCTTGAAAACGAACCTGTCTTGAATTGAATAGTAACTGGTGACGAGAACTGGATTCTATTAAAAGGCGCGCAACAAAAAAGGACCTGCGAAGAAGCAGGTGAAGGTTCAAGACACTGTAATCTGTTTGGTGGGATTCAAGGGGTATTATTTTTTTTTTGAGCTTCTTTCACCTGGCGAAGCAATCACGGTTCAATCAATGAAAAAGTTCAAGGAAATCGTCCGGTTTGGCCTTATCGCATCTTCCATCATGGTAACGCCAGGACATATGTCACCCGACAAAAGGTGCAAAAATGTAAGGGATTATCCTACTTTACTGTCTAGAACCTTGGAAACTGAAGAAAACGGTGGAAAATACTTTCGGGCCCTCCGGAGGTCATTAATTGGGTAATTTGCGATCGCATTTTCAGCCATTGAAAATTGAGCAAGTTTTTCAGCAGTGAACGGCTTAGATGGCCAAGTCACCTAGAACGCATTCATACCAACAAGTAAGGTTTTTGACTCTTAAACAGAGGGACCATGCCATAGAGAAGATCTCATCTTGGGTTGTGCACACAGGTGTGAGGGAACTTCAGTCGGTTTCGTGTGGGCAACTGGAGGCGGCTTTAGCAAGAAGCATGCTATCTAAGGTGATGGTCCACCAGATGGTTATAACTAAGACATTAATACAGGAAGTTGATTTGCACAGTGTAATTCTGCAACGCCTTGAAGTTTCAAAGAAAAGAATACATCACCTTTCCCATTTTTTATATTCCTTGATACTTTTGGTTTTGCTATCTCTGTCTAAAGGAACGAAAGCCCACGCAATCCGTCAGCAGACTGTTCGTGATGTAGAAAGTAAGTCTCATCAATCAATACCTGTACAATCTCTCCCATATACCTACAACATTCATGCTAATTCTGCTAACAATTTGGAGGGCTACATCAGCAATTACCTTTTCCTACTGAAGCCATACGTTCTTATAAGCTTTCAGATTGCCAACTACCCAAGTACCGAGAAGCGTTTTCATTTCACTATTCAAATAGGAACAGTTGTAACAGCAGTGAAAAAGTCAACCCTTAATTAATTAACTAGCGGTATTCAACTCAAGTACTCTTATTAAATGAGTGAGTACATACACAATCGTAGGTTTACATTTTTACAAATTATAGTTATACTCGTAGTTAAGTTCTACCCTAGGCCTTCTATGTATTCACAATAATGAGCATCAGCCATAGTTGACAGGGATTCGTCTTATTTAATTAATTTCCTCCTTCCATATGTACATATACATATGTACACATACATATCTGTGTTATGTAAGTAAGTTCGTAAATGGGGAATCGCTGTTTGTAGATACATTCTTTCATCCTATTCATCCTTTTTAAACAGACTCAAACACGAATCTTATTTATTTCAATCTTTGTCGCTCATAAGATCAACATTTTCTGAAACTTTTCTTTCAATAATTCCCACACACGAACTTTTATCTTGTATCTGAGCTTACATGCATATACAGTCACCCTACGCACAAGTACCGAACGTCTTAACACATGGTAGACTTGAAATGAATCTTCTATACACTAGCGCACACACTTTGAACGTGTTAGGGGGTACAGCATAACGACGAGAATTGTTCAATCGACGTTCCCACGAAGACGTACTTAAAAATTGTACTCCTGGCCCATATTGGATCCTCTACAACTTCCGCCTTCAACATACACCTTGCCGTAGATAAAGCGTACACCCATAAGCCCTCTTATGTCTGACGAATGTCAATAGGCACATCATTCCTTCATTTCAATACACATGTCAACGGTACAGGCATACATACATACATTGATACATGGATACACACCCCCTACATGTGGAATTTGTAGTAGTTACGAGTACATTTTCGCTCTCAAAACAAACTCTGATCAGATTTACCAACGTGGGGTATTGTATTGTGACGTTAGCATTTGGCTCCTACTGGGCATGGACAGATAAATGACAGGGCAGAAACAACAACGAAAACCAGACCCTCTCTCTTCGATAAAAAAAAAAAAAAAACAAGAACACAGAAAAGAGTAAGTAAAACGAAACAAAAAGAAAAATAACAAAACAAAACGAATGGAATAGTTGAACATTTGGCCAAAAGAAAGCCCCTCACTCCTCTCTGGCAAAGCAAGTTGGAAGTGAAATCAGCGCTGCCACTGCGTTACTTTAATGTTCATTTGCCTCTTTTTTTCTTTTAAATTAAGAGATTTAGCCCGTAGTTCTGAAGAATCTGCAATAGAAGCCATCAAAGAGCAGATGAATTAGACAGGGATCAATTTTATTTGAGTCAATAAAGTCAGTTCTGCAAACGATTGAGCTCCATAGTGTTAACCTAACCAAAGCAAAGAATCTGAGCGAAATGGAAGCCAAAAAAATAACAAGGACGTTGATTTCTGTAGAGCAACAAGCTATCAAGTAGACTTGTTTGAAGTAGAAATCATCGCCATCCAGAAATAGTGAATGGCTTTGGTATACGAGGGTAGATCAATAAGTCCCTTAAAAGTTTAATAAGGAGCACACTTTTCGGCAAGAAACGTTTTATTTTTCAACATAATCTCCTTTTAATTCGATACACTTCGTCCAACGTTTCTCCACTTTGTTGATGCTCTCCAAATAATATGATTCCTCTAGGCCCTTAAAATAGGGGTTTGTTTCATCGATGACCTACCTCTTCATTTGACCTCCATTTCTACATTTTTGGAAACAAGAACATATTCTGGAGAATATGCTGGATGAGGGAGCAATTCGTTACCTAACTCATGCAGGTCCGACTGCGTTGTCCTGGTGGAAGATAACTTTCCACTTCGCCAAATGTGGTCGTTTTTTCTTCAAATCGGCATCGAAGCGATCCAACGATTAGCGCAGGTCCCATTTACTATTTCCAAGGTAATCGATGTGGTCGCGGTCATTCCAAAAAACTGTCGGCATGACCTTGTTTGGCCGATAGACGCACATTGGCCTTTTTCACCTTCGATTCATCAGGAGAAGTGTTGTGATGAATCTATTTTTCGTCTACGGTTATAAAAAGGGGCAAGAACTCATTTAAATTGTGATTGAACATCGACAAATACTCCTTTGAAGTTGTCAGCGAACACAAAATCCAGGAATTCGCATCAAAGCTATTATAAATCCGTGAACATCAGCCTTATATATTTAGGGCAAATACTTGATGACACTATATACACATATAGTGTTTCTAGAAGCTCTGCGACAAAACCTAAGAGACAGGATCTAATATAACTATACCTTTCGTTGTACGTGGACTCCACGACTCTATGCGGATTTTTGATAGTTTGTTTTGATGCGAGGTAGTTAACTACTATGGTTACCATTCGATTTCCTCACTTTAATGCTAATAAAAAAAACACACGATCATTTGATTTTTAAATCGTCGAAATCTCCACGCGTTCTTTTCCATTGCTTCACCGAAGACACGTTTACGGACAATGGCTGGGTGCTGTAGAAATAGGGTGGACACTAAAACATGTCAACCTGGCGATATCCAGAGTTGCAACTATCTTCTACAAATCAATTGTGCTTAAATAATACCTCCATGAGGTAACCGTCCACGTGCTCCATCCGGATCTGACTTGCTAAATTTATAAACGCGAGTGCTGACCACCAGAAAAAAATAGCAGCAACGGGAGAGCGGATGAATTCCTTAGATGGAATCGACGGTGGAAGCAATCCCGAAACAAATGAGACCTTATCCGGGCTACTCCGACATATTTGGAACTCAGGCCGGTAAGGATTCTGGAAAAGAGATGGTGGCGGAATAGCCCTTAATGAACCAACGGCAGCACTCGCATCCCAGAACGGGTTACTGGCCTTCGGTCTAACCGACTCCTCGTCATAGGGGAGCAAAAAATGGAACTGGCCCTCCAGGTTGGGGGTTGTGCAGCCGGGGTGACTGCCTAGCCATGGGAAAAATTAAAAAGTTAGTAAGCAATAACAAGCCTGTTGACGACCCCTGCGAACGAATTAAGAAAAATGAACTAGCGGAGGCCCTAGACTACTGCAAAGCATACCTAACCGCCATCCAAGAAATGTGATGGAATGGGCCGGGCAGAAAGAGTATGAAAAACTGCGACATCTACTACTACGGCGATTGTTATCGACGGCAAAACCAGCGGCTGTTTGGATGCGGATTTGTTGTTGGAGGCAGACTTAGGCAAGAAGTCTTGAGTTTCCAGCATGTGAACGAGCGCCTCGTAGCAATCCGCATCAGGGCAAAATTTACCAACATTAGCCTGATATGCGCGCACGCCCCCACAGAGGAGAAAGATGGCGACCCCAAAGATGCCTTCTATGAGCTCTTGAACAAGACCTACAAGCAATGCCCTAGCTATGACATTAAGATTGTCCTCGGCGAGGAAGAGAAGGCATCTTCGGTAGCACTGTCGGAAGATATAGCCTGCACGACACCACCTCTGTGAACGGATTCGGACTAATCGGCTTTGCGGCTGGGAGAAACATTGTCGTAGCTAGCACGCAGTTCCCACATCTCGAAATTAACAAAGGGACTTGGAGAACTCCTGATCAATCAACTGTCAACCACATTGACCAAATTGCGATCGACGGAAGACACTCATCCAATATTATCGATGTCGAACGATCCTAGAAGCCAATATCGACTCGGACCACTAGCTTTTTGTTGCCAAAGTACGATTGCGGATATCCCGAACAACGCGAAGATAAGCTAATAATGATGGGAATTTCGACGTCAGACGGCTACAATCGCAAGAAATCGCCAAATCCATTTCCGATTGAGTCTCTCTTAATCTCTTAAGAGGTCCCTTCAGGCCAGGATTAAATATCGAAGATCAGTAGCAACACAGCCAGAAGATCATCAGAGATGCCGCTTCTGATGTGCTAGGTTTCACTCTAAAATATGGTCAGACGAAAGTATACCCGATGAATGAAACCTTAACATTGTTTGTCCGATCCTCAAGAAAGGAGACCCTCTAAACTTCGCCAACTACAGAAGCTTGAGACTTATCTTATCTTTCGTATTGTGTGAACGCATGAAGCCGTTCGTCAATAACCTGATAGGTTCATATCAGTGTGGCCTCAGGCCAGGACCAAATATTCTCACTACGGCAGATCTTGGAGAAAATTCATGAGCTTCAGATCGATGCACACCATCTATTTATCGGTTTTACGGCCACTTGTGACAACATCTATGGAGACGAGCTATAGAGAGCAATATCTAGTTTTTGCATCTCTGCCAAAATCGTCCGTCTGTGCATGATGATGATGGAAAATGCACTCTGCTTCATCGAGGTCGGTACAGATCACACCGAGACCTTTGATGTCAGAACAGGATTTAGATGCCTTGTCATGCGATTTCTTCGACCTCATACATACTTGAAAGAATAGTGCAAAACTCACGCGTAAACACAAAAGGCACGATCTTTCAGAAGTCCGTCCAATTACTCGCATGCGCCGATGATATTGACATTATCGGAAGAAAGCAGCGTGATGTCAGTGGCACTTTCGCGAGTATTGAGACGGAAGCGGCGAAAATGGGTTTAGCGGTCAACGAGGGCGAAACCTCGTCAAGCAAAAAGGACACTCAACCTGGGCTCTGCTATGAATTCAGACAACGGCACCAGCGAAGAAGGCAATTGACTAGTAAAACCCTCTCTCGAATAACAAGAGTTAACCTTTATAAGAGCTTAATAATCCCAGTCCTGCTCTATTGCGCAGAGGCATGGACATTATCAAAAACGAGAGGAAAATTCTTAGAGTGACCTACCACTTGCAAAGCTCTTATTCCCATAATATCTCGTTTAAGTCCTAGTGGGACTACCGACATCCCATGTCACTCAACAGGATAAGTAAACAAAATTGTAACTAGTAAAATTGCGGGAACCTTCAGGAGGGTTAATGTGAAAGCCCTCTACACCATTAATGGTTGGGCTAATCTAATCTAATTAAATGAGCTCAAATACGAGGTGGGGTGAAAAGTAACCTCCTTGAACGCCTTGAATGCGCTGCTACTGCAAAAAAGGTGATGGTGCCTTGAAGTCCGTTCATACGATTTAGGCAGACATGCCAAATTTCAGTGCGATAGCGTCTTTAGTTTTGTTTTGACAGCTGAATGTTGTTTATGTGCTTGGCATCTTGTTGAGTATGGATACAAACTAATGCTCCAAGGCTAATGCTCCGTCAGATTACACCGTCAAATATTGGTTTCGAGAGTTTCGTGGTAGCCGCAACTCCACTACCGATCAAGTCCGCAGCGGCAGACCCTCCGATGCGGTTACAGAGGACAATGTCAGAAAAATACATGAAATGGTGTTGGCTGACCGGAAAGTGAAGGTGCGCGAGCTAGCAGATACCACAAAGATTAGTACTGAGCGCACACACCATATTTTGGGCAATATTCTGCATATGAAAAAGTTATCCTGCCGCTGGGTGCCGCGCATGCTCACTCCTGACCAAAAAACAGTGTTTGCTGATGCGGAATCGGGCGGACTTTTGGCGTCGATTGGTAACTGTTGAAGAAACCTGGATCCACTATTTCACACCAAAGAACAGAATGAGTGCCCGGTAATGGACTGAAGCTGGCACGAGTGCTCCGAAGCGGCCGAGGGAGGCTCAATGGATCGGAAAGGTTATGGCGTCGGTTTTCTGGGATTGTCATGACATACTCTTCGTGGACTACCTCGAAAAAGGAAAACCATCAATAGCGAGTATTACTGTGCATTATTGGAACGATTGAAAGCCGAAATCGCAGCAAAACGGCCTCAAGTGAATAAAAAATTTAGCTCACGCGAGGAAATCATCGACGCCACGGAGGAGTATTTTGCAGATCTTCCGAAAAATTACTTTTCGTCTGGGATCAAGAAGTTGGAAAATAGCTGGAATAAGTGTATCATGCTAAAAGGGGACTATATTGAATAAAATAAAAAAACATTTTTGCACCCCACCTACAAGGATTACAATGAGCATGAAGAGGGGATCGTTGTGAGAATACATTGTCAATGGAGGAATTTTTAATCACAAGAACTAACCTAACTTTGTTCTTGTTAAACTCTATTTGGCAAAGATCATTATGGTGAAACTGAGTTTGAAAAGAAATGATTAAGGTCAAAAAATGCTTTTCTGTGGTACCTACTCCTTTAGAAAAATGTTCTCTTTGAATAAATTGACCACTTTTAAGTCTCATGCAACTTTGGTGCGCCCCTTTTACCAGTGGCAACTCTGAATGCAATCAGTGATTCATCAACGTTCTTTGTTGTTGCCAGTCTGTTGTTTTCAGCCAGAACTATGAATGTGGATGTGTAGTTGACAGCCACAGCCACAGCCACTTCAGTTACGTCCTAGACCTTAACGAGTTTAAATGGCGAATTCGCCCGTTGGTCGTGATCGTGAAACTTAAACTCACACCCTCTGACACAGAGACTTTTCTCTATTCGAAGCCCTGACCAAATGTAATCCCAAAAAAAGTAATTTCTATTTCTGTTTGCGCCATTTACTATAATTCGTAGTTTTGTAAACAAGTGGCAAAGACACCTGCAAAATTTCAAAACCCTTGCCATCATCATCTTGCGTAAAAGAACGGAAAAAATCGAAGAATACATTGCCGTAGATACAAATCTATCTCATGGATACAATATTATCTATTGTATGACCCCCGTGCGCAAGTGCTGCTACAGAAAGAACAAAACCCGATTTGTTGTTACCAAAAAGAAAGGCAACAAGGAAAAAACGAATACTTTTCTCCTTCATTTGTAGTTTATTCTGTTTTGTTGTCTCTCAGCAACTTAGTGGATATGGATTGGATTGTGGTATCCCCTCGATACGTATAGTTTAATAGTAAGAGAACTTAGAAAGAGAGAGAGAGAGCAAAGTAACAGAAACTCGTAGCCGTAGGTACCTCGAAACAGAATCAGAAAACAAAAACCGAAAACAGAAAGCAGAACCTATTCTGAACGTCGACATCGTAGTGTCGTGTCGTATTGTTTTGTGTTGTCGTTGTTATATTTCTACTTCGCCCTCTCAGTGTATGCGTGGTGTGGTGGCTCGATTTTCTATTTAGTGTTGGACAGTTCTTATATTCCTCCTCTATCGACAAGACGACTTCGAGTTTGTCAATATTTTTCGGATTTATTTCTTTTTTAATTTTTCTAGCGTGTTGGCCCTTGTATTCGTGTAATATTGTGAGTATCCGAAAGGGCTATCAATATCTATTTGATTCAAAGATTTTCGATATTGTTGCATTTATTTAGTGTTATAGAATCTGCGAGTATTTTGCAGAATCGTGTTTCGTAGTACTCGGATTTAAATCGAAATCGACTCAACCAAATCGAAAATTTTGTGAGAAGGAGAGCGATTTTGAAAGAGAGAGTGTCGGAAATTCGAATAATCTTGTATCTATTGCTGTGGAATTGTATCTTTCGGTGCCCATATGTTTGATATTGCGTTTGTTATTCCCTTAAAGGACAAACAGTTTACATCGCCGATACGTTGTCCTTAAGTCGATATCCGTTTTTTATTTATTTATATGTTTTGTTTTACTAGAAACCCAAATGGGAGTGCCATAACCTACTAATCTTAGTGTTTGTGTGTATAAAATGTCGCAGTGAAAAAGTTGAAATCCAACAGATATAAGAAAAAATCCATAAAAGATACAAAATAGTAATTGTTCTTCTAGTTTGTTGGATTCCTTCCTTCCGTTCTTTTGAACACCAACAGAGGAAGTGAAAAAAAAAAGAAAAAAAAATATTTGAAATAAAAATAAGAAGGATCTCGTACTCTTCATCATCAACAACGAACAACGAAGCAATGTGAGTACTAAAAGTATCCAGACCAGAGTATCAGTATCAGTACTTATATGGGTATGAGCATGAGTTTATCCTTGAAACACACTAATGTTCAAGGTGGGCGATGGGAGGGCTTGTATTATATTGTATTGTAGAAAGACAGAATGATATGGCCTAGACTAGCAGGATGACTTTGACGAGGGCGGGTAAACATAAGGTTCTCTCGTCATTAAACTCGATGAATCCGTTGTAATTTACACACGGATTTGCATATTTGCCCTCTCATCCTTGTCCCTTATTCATCTTGTTGTTGTTGTCGTACCTACTCATCGTAACCATAGTTCGTACGGTCTTTACACTAAGCTGAGCAGAAAATTTTTACCAAGCATTGATAAAAAAGAGGAAAAAAATTATAGTAGAGGATTATTGTTATTATATATGCATATGTATATATACATATTTATATATATTTTTTAAGAAAAAAAGGATAAATGGTTAAGGTGTGTGTATGCAGTACATCCTTCCACCTACGCATGAACAAACACATTTACCTTCATATATAATGTAGCTGAGTCGCGTATTAAACAGTGTGTCTATTTGTGTATCTGTGGGAATTTTGTATGAAAAGGAATTCCAAAAATGCTTTCATACACAAACAATGACTGAGGATACGAATACTCTTGCTGTATACAGTGAGGGAAAATTCAATTAACTCAGTGAAGTTTTCTTCTAATGAATTAAGCACTTTGGGTTGGGTTGTCACCTCTTTTTTCCATGGTATTTCATTTTTTTGTCTTCTGCCTTTAAGCTATACAGACCCAAATTTAATCATTTTTGTATTGCTTCCTATCAAATGGAACGTGAAACAAGTTAAGAACAGCAGCGGTTACATTGAAATGATTCGTCACTCAATGGCAAACGAAAAAAAAAAATCTATACACATACACAATCGTAAACACAAACACAATCACAAATGATAGTAAAATTCGATGTTTACGAAAGAAGAGTTACAACAAGCCAACAACAAAATAAGAAGTTTTACCACTCGCGAATAGAAAATAAGGTGACTCACACTAAAACGTGAGAATCAAAAAGAAGGAATTTTTTTTCTTTAGCAAAACTTGAGTATTTTTGTTTTTATTTTGCGACTTACATACATAGTTGGTATAAAAGGTAAATGGTAAATTAAAAGAAATGCTTTCAAGTGAAATTAAGGTGGTGGGCAAGAACCATATAACTTCGACAAGATACTGGTGTTGGGTGGAAAAATAAATTCTATGCGCAACAGTCTCATAAATGCAATGAAGACAGTTTGTTCTTGCTAATCGTTTTTCGTATCTTTGGTGTCCCCACTTGCGTACGTTTGAATTGTTAAAATATCAGGTAGAGCTGAGGACTTACTCCTTGACATACGATAATTTGTGGACAGGTTTGACTGCTATTATTTTTTGAACTTTGGACAGTTAAATGAGATCCATTGTAGTTATAGATAATAAGTTGTGATTTGACTAATTAGTAGTTGATATGAAAATATTTTTAGTAGCCAAAGAAATAGTTCCAGTGGTTTTGAGAAGCAAATTTAATGCAAATCCATGAAGAATGGCGACGGGCTCATCAACATCAATAGCACAAGCTAATGCGAGCAACGCAAATAGATATTGAAAGGTAAGAGTAGGCCCATTGCTGACATCACCTTTGCGAGCAATTTCATCCCGGAAATCATGAACAGTAGATGAACATAATGATGTTTTCATATGGCGACTAGAAGGCCATATATATTAGAAATCAACGAAAAAACTATACCACCTCCCAAGGCTTACAGGTCCTTTATGGAAGAATAGATCCTCCAGTATGATTTTTTTTTAGATGCTGAGCATGACGTGGTCCACCTTAAGAAGAATAGCGAACCCTTGCGTATCTATCACTATCACCATATTGTTCGATGCATCAATTTTTAGAAGAGCAAACAGTATATATTCTATAGGTATGATATCAAAGATGACTTGTTTTCTTACTAATTAACACTAAATAGTAGAATGTTTACATAAAGCTGCCATTCACTTTATTTCTTTTATCTGAGGCGGCTAATTTGTAGACATTTGATATCGCTGTATACCTCAAGTTTGAGTCTCCGTCTTCAAAGTCGGTGATAAATTTTTTTAAAAGCTCTTACTTGGAGCCAAACATGACAATCGAAATAGAATTTCGAAAAATTCCAACATAAAGTGGGACAGGAATGGAAAGATTTTTTTTAAAGGCCTTTCTTTAACACAGTACTAAATGTAGGCATTTATATCTTTCAATTCAATTGTCAGTGCTATTTTTATTCTTATAGAGCACTTGCATCATATTATATCCAGCGTAATCGGCCATGGCGCGATGATTAGCTCATTGGACTATCACGCAGAGGGTCGGTGGTTCGATCCTTGGCATCGCCAACAATTTTTCGAATCGTCACCACCCTTTCGGCGGCAATGGCAAACTCCCGAAAGTAAAATTGCCTATGAAAAAGTTTCTAAGGAGTGCTGTAGGCTCCGCTCAGATGTGACAAAAAAAATGACAACCTAAGCAACACAAATGAGTGTCAAGAAGCTAGGCCATGGCCCACACCGGGTTGCCAGAGCCACAGTGTTTTTTTTTTTGTAATCGGCCATCTGAGAGCTCTATTTTCCGTGTTGTTAACCAATCTGGCATAGCATTTTCTTTTAAAGATTCAGTGGCACCTAGACGCGTCTGCAGACTGCGTACTAAAGACAATATTGAATCCGTTCAGGAGAGTGCCGAAGAAGACCAAAACCACCATTCGACGTCGTTCACAACAGTTTAGTCTACATATGTCCACTTTATGGAATATTTTGTGAAAAGATTTTGGGATAAAGGCTTATAAGATCCAGTTCTTGCAAGAATCGAAGCCGAATGACCATCTTTTGTGTAGAAATTTTTGTGAATGGGCCCTAAATGTTACAAATAAACACTAACTGGTACTAAGCTGGAACAGCAATGTTCGAGGATTGCATGACTAAGAGGGTACTTAGTCTTTGGTTTGCGACCTTTGGATACCGAGCTACCTCCGATTTAATTCTACAGCCTTCCTCTCAGCAAGACGAGCTCTGCTGTTGGGTGACTTCATTATCCAAATGAAAATTATCGAGATCAAAATTGATCAAAACTGAGTTGAAAATGTAGAGCATCAACTTCTAGGAGCATATCAGAGCTCCCTGCAACAAAAATTGTCGGTCGGGCAACGGCTGCCAGGTCTGACGCAGAAATAGGAAGCAAAGAGTGTCATATCAGATGAGTCATTTAGACGTAAACTCTGTAAACATGTCACAAAAAACTACAGGCTACAATAAACTCAGACCTTGGGAGAGAAGAAGGTTTTAACGAGCTTTAAAACATGGCAACTCAAGGGAACGTGCTCCAGAGATTACCATTGTCAAATAACAAAAATACAACTACACAGAGACCAAACGAACCCTATCCGAATACTCCATTCCCCCGACCATAAAGTCGAACCATAAAGTGGGCCGTATAAAACTAGGTGTTATTCCGTAACACATAAATCTAAGCCCCCTTAGTGTTGAGTAAATGGTTCAAATACAGGAGGGAGTTATCGATGTTTCGATTGAATTTCGAGACGATAAGGTGAATCCTTCTTTTGACTGCAAATTGGTTGAGGAAATTTGAAAATTTCGACACAAACGATGGCCGTTCGGCTTCAATTCTTGCACAAGCTTGAGCTTGTTTGCCTTCAAACCAAGATCTCACCGTGAAATTCTCCATAAAGTGGACAGTGCACGATAGTTTGTGGCCTAATTGAGGTCTGAGCCACTAGAGGGAAAACCATCATTTGAGACGAAGTTTGGAAGGTGGTTTTCGAGCCATATTTGAGTCGTTTTTGCCTTATGAGCTGCAGTTAAGTCTTGTGAAAATGTCCACGGTTTATGAGGGAATTTGCTGAAAGGCTTCATTATGTTGTCCAAAACGTTTGTTTATTATACTTTTGCCGAGGCTTTGATGCTCTTCTCGCAGAAATGGAGCTCAGTGAGCATATTGAAGGAGATTCCTTAATCAAACCACGTTGAGCTCTCGGAAAAATTTTGACGCATGCTGTGATGTTAGAGCATACATTCTATTGCTTTATTTGTTAAACGATTCTTCAATAGTTTGAATTTTCTCGTCAGTGAAAAGAGTTAGTCTGTGAGCGTTTTTCGCGTACTAACGACGCAAGGTTCAACGGCCAAAAAGCCCAAAACACTCAAGACCCACGTCTCGAACAGAAAGTAGTAGTTAAGGACTTTGTCTGACTTGACTCTGCTATCAATTCAGATAACGACCCCAGCGCTGAGATAAAACCAAGAATACCTCTTGTTGCTTGCTGCTTCTTTGGGCTAAGAAGGTAATTGAATAGTGAAGCCCTCTCTCAAACAACAGATCAGGGTGCTTTTGGGTGCTTAAGGAGGAAATTCTGCGGGTGATTTTCGGTCTAATCTGCATTGATGATGAGTGAAGGAGGAATTTTACGGAGTGTGACATCAACTTAGCCAGAAAAGTGAAGGTGCAACGACTGAGATGGCTGGGTCATAAAAACCGGATGTAAACCAAGGCTCTGGTCTAAAAGTGTACAAATCCGCCCCCAGAAACAGCATAGTAGAGGAAGACTGCGACTTAGGTGGCACACGTAAGTGGTAGTGGACCTCACCCAACTAAATTTGAGGTAGCTAGCGAAAGATCGAGCTGGTTGGTGACGCTTGTTGGTTGAGGCACATGTCCACCTGAAACTGTAGCTCCACCTCAAGTAAGTAAGATCCAATTTACCCACTATACGGCTGTACACTCTATAAAATAGCACTTTTTTTTTTTGATAAAAATCGAAAAATCACATCCTTGTGTGGTGCTGAGTCGTTCTATACCTTCTATGCCTCCATTTACGTTTCTTTGGTAAACTTAGATTTACTAACCAAAAGGACACCAGGGGCTTTGTCTTCGAGCTACTTGATCAGCGTGGTTCTTCGTTCGATCCTTATCAGTGAATTTACATTCAACGCTGGGACCTTTAGGGTTCTCCCTGCCATGTTCGTACCTGTTACGACTGCAGGTGCCTTAGGCCCGACAGCAGTGTGTAGATTTGGCTTAGGTTGTTGTTGAATCTGACGTTGTAACTATGCCATTTGACACTGGGATAGAAAGTAAAATAGCTATAATGTCAGCTCTAGGTGCTGTGACCTGAGAAGCAGCCTTTGCTTTTTGTACCTACTTGCCGCTATTTGAGCATTGGTTATTTGGACAGAGACGATTGGTGTATGACTGAGGGCTGGTGGTCGTTTTTTGCCGATCTTTTTCGCGTAAGCCAGTTTTTCCATTCAGTTGCAATTCGCAGTTCGACGCGGGTTGCCCGAAAAGTGAACAACCTGGTCGTTTTGGACTTTAATACTCCTTAGCCCATCTAGTTTGCTATTGAAAGTGAGCTGAACCAAGAAATACCTTAGTTTACGCTTATCCCTTTTTTTTCTCTCCGTGGTAAATGGCAGTGGAAGGATGGAGATCGGTAGACGGTTTAATCTTCACACCAACATTGTAAGCAGCTCTTCCCCCTTCAGGGTATAAAGGAACAACTTCGTCGTCGTGTTTTAGAACTGCATTCCACTGGATCGTGTATCTTTCAAAACTATGTTTTCGGGTTTTTTTAATGTAAAAATTATTGCCTATGACTGACTAACAGATTTGTATTGTGTCCCATCTTAATAGCATCAATTGGATGTACCCTTTGTTTCGCTGATTTCTTCTGTAAGTACTTAATTGTTGTGCGTCTTCTGTTGTTTGACTCCACCTTTCCGGCAGCTTTTCGGATGAAGCTAATAGAAAGGGGCGCTTTATTTGCTTTCGGATAGTATTTGTTTAGTCTTCCTCCTTCTTTTTGTATCCCATTATTGCAAGGTGGTTCGACGGTATCAACTTATTGTCGACTGAGCCTAATGGTATAGCTATTGGCGTAGCAGGCCGTGATTTCCCAAACGATAGTATGTTATGCGCTTTCCTTTTACTTAACCCTCTGACTAGCGAGAAAGTGTCTAGGGACCTTTTGATTTTTTAAATGCTTACAAATATTTCTATATACATATAGAAGCTTGATGCTTACTGTATTCTATAAAAAAAACTATGTATGCTTAAGCGATTAAAACTTATTCAGAAATGATGAGTGCACATTTTTTTAATTTTTTCATTTTAAATGCATTTTTATTTTATTAATTCATTGATTCTTACAAGCTATACAAAAAAACGCTTAAAAATTAGCTTAAATAACTTAAAACTATCTTATTGTAACTTACTGGCCCCATGCGGGCACTCTAGGTTAAACATAGCTTACTCTAAATGTCTTTCGACGATCCTTACAACATATTTTAATTTTTACATTAATTAAAGCTTAAACTAAGAAATTATTTTTTATATTTTTTTTTTTAAGTTTTTATAATTTTGACTCTTAAATCTACCTTAACCCTACCTACATCTATGTAAGCCGGCCATGGCTAAAAAAAATTAGGCTGACCAACTCTGCTCCCTAATGGAGCTACCCTCCACTAGAGGAATTCGATGATGGAGTTTCCCCTTCTTCTGCAAGCCACCAAAATTGTTGGTGCTGCCGAGCAACATCCCTCATGTCGCGACTCCCTACCGCCCTACTAAACCGGAGACGCTCCGCACTGCTGTGTGCGACGTCTTTGTTTATGAGATCCATATGAGATTATCGAAACGCTATTTCATCCCGAAAAATGCACAGTTTCGTGCGGTCTGGTGGAGTCACCGGACCATAGTTTATCAAAAATAAATCGGCGTGTTAAGTTGAAGGGTATTCGCTATAGAGCCATGCTTAAAGACTTTATCGTTCCCCTATTGGATGGCAGAGAAGTTCTTTCAACAAGAATGAAACAACGACTTATTGAAAAAAATATTCAAATAACACATAACTTCCCGTAGTGGAACTTTAAATTGGCCCCCAAGATCTTGTGATTTGACGCGTCTTCGTCATTTTCTTTGGGGATACGTAAAGCCGCTAGTCTACGCTGAGTAACCGAGAAAAATCAACGCATTGGAAGCCATCATTATTTGTGTTGTTAAGAACATACCACTACAAATGCTTGAAAACGTTGTCTGTCGGACGACATTCATCAGATCCAGGCGATGTGAGCATATGCCGAAAGTTGTATTTTAGAGTTAATTGCAGAATGTATTCTCTCGATAAGAGTTGGTTTGGTGTACAGATCTTACCAATTCTTCTCGAGCTGCTTTGAACAGACCTGTGAGGACCTCTTTTATACTGACTGTTTTTCTATCACGAGGATAGCATTTTCCTCTCAACCGCTCAATATTCTTTGCGTTTCATTTAAAAATTCTTCTTATTTATTATTATTTTTTTTTTAATTTCCAAGCACCAATATCTTAAAGGATACTCGTTCGTAACGCTTTTTAAAAGGCGATTTCCCTTTGCAGAATGAGGTTAATATTCAAATTGCAAACACTTTTTCACAATGTCTCTCCCATGTTTTGTCGTGAAGGATAACCGTTTACAAATCTTGGATGCAACTCGGTAATGGTCCCCTGATCGCAGTGTTTGTTGGCCTGGAGTTTGCCAATATATTAGTCTTCATACGTTTTTGATTTGAAATTGACTAAGATTCTTTCTACGTTAGCCTTTTGAGTGCAATCGGATTGCTATGATTGGTTACATCAGTGCTTACCAGTCGGTAGTTACCCACTTAATCGGCACCAAAATATCCGATACAGAACCTTAGCTTATCCCATTAGACATGGCAACTCTTCTGTTTGCTCTTTTTTTGAATATTGAATAAGATTCCATCAGTCTACCGCTTAATGGGAAGAATATCCTTAAGAGTTTTGACATTCGGAATATTGATGGTAATTTTGTACACATATAGTGGAATATGGAAATTCATCACCATTCAATCCGGCGTCGTTAACTAGAGCTTAGAGATAGAGCTATTCTTATATCCTAGGTAATAAATGTCTACAATTAATCTACACCCCTGGAGGAGGTATGAGATGTGAGTTACAAATTCATCTAAACAGGTTTACAAGGTCTCCTCTTATAGTTGTTTACATTTTTAAAAAAAAACTCATTCGGTTTGTACTAAAAGGAAAGGTCGTAAGAGCGCAGAGCTTGAGAGTATAGCCTTAAAGATCGCTGAATCATGAATGTACAATATTTGTCTTCAGAATCTTACCAGAGGCATGAAATGTTAAGTAACTGGCGTTTCATAAAATCTTAATCAAAAGAGTGACATGGACTGTTTGATATATATATTCTTGAAAATCATTTCGAGAGATCTATTCCAATGATTGCAGTACGTATCGACGAGCTAAAGTCATATATTTTATATATACTCGTATTACAAATATCTATACAAAAAGACAAGTACGGGAATCTAATTTAAAGCGATCAGTGCATTTGACGCTTATGAGCAACTTCCTTGCTAAGGAAGCATATTCAATACAACTATATGTTGCACAAGTAGGTCAAAACAGTGCTTTCTGAATGGTCTTCACTGATGACGGCAACTAAAATCCGAAAGAGAGATTGGTGAAAGAAAGTACAATTAAGGATTTTGGTGCAGCAGTACTAAAAACCTGAAACGAGCATTTCTTTACGTGACAGAGCTTTTGATCGGACACGATTGCTTTTGTTAATATCACATTTGGTATAAATATTATACAAACACGTAACTTCATTCCGTCATTGCGGTGAAAATTGTTGGAAAATGCAGAATACGTGCCTTTTTAATGTTTACTTTATCAAAGCACAAAACTATAATTGAATTCAGTAAATTTTTGTAATCGAACTTACTCTAATCTTCATTAAGATCGCGTACAACTTTTTCTTTGATTTTCAATGTGAATTCCGCAAATTTGAGACAGATCTTTTCTGAGAAGCAGAAATTTAAAATTAAACTGATGCTGTATCTTACGTATTTATTTATAATCTTTTAAGAGACGTGGAAGATCAGATTTTTGTTTTGATAATAAGCGCGCACTCAAGGGGTTATTGGCACCCTTGAAATGTTCACACACAGCTAGGGCGATTGAAAATTTGTAAGGAAAGAAGGAGAGGTACCGAACAACGTTGGTTTTGAATGTTGGCAGATTACAATGTTCAGCTATAGAAAAATCACAGTGGGCTTTGGGGTGCCCTGATTTGATTGATTTGAAGAGGTGAAATACTACTGGCGGTTTTGGTGGAGTACTAATAGTGAAAATAGTGATTGAACAATGTGATATGGGAGATATTGCGTCGATGTTCGAAGATGTCATTTTGTCACCTATAAGTTTTATCGTACGGTTTGAAACCCTATCTAGCAAGTACGATGAGGTCTTGGGGGCACCGGACCAGATGTGAGAATTATTATCAAATTTAAGGTGGAATAATGCGTTGCATATTGTGGTCATTCTAAAGAAGACATACCAGGAATGGAATTTTTTCCGGTTTCGACTATATAAGTAGACTACTATAGACAATGGCTGGATGTTTGTATTTCACTTTAACCCAACCTATTAGCCCAAGAAACTAGTTTGTTTCGACTCCGAGAGACGGGTAAGTGAGAGGATCTACAGGAGTGAATGCAGGCCCCCAAACAGCATAGCATAGAAAGTGAGAATTGGTCTCACAACTGTGGTGCAGATTTAGTGCATAAGTTTGGTTCGAAGAACACGTCTGGAACTTCATCCTTTACTCACATTTAAGAGTAAATACAGCCTTTTTGTTCTGCTTTGTGACATTTTTGCTTTTACTTGAGTATGGTCTCCACAAAGGCCATTTAGTATCGGACACATTTCTTGTATCATTGTAATGGTGAAAAAAAGCAGCTCTGTTTAGGTTGGACTTACATATACTTCTACTTACATATGTGCTTAAAAGGAAGGCATGCGTGAAAATGCGGGTGTTTGCCCCACACATAAAGGGTGACATCGCATGCGTTAGGTACCACACTACTCTATGTGCCGTCTTATTTGACAAGCAACACTTTAACGACTAATCTAATAATTGAAAACCTGTTGAAAGCAGCCTCGGTATCAAGGAAAGTCACCATTGTAAACTCCTTGATGAAGAATGATTTGTAATGGGTTGTCAGACTTACCATTCTCGAAGGCGTGTTGCTGATTCGAAAACTTAATGTGATCGAGTTTGTACAGGGTCTTTTTGAGGATTTAACGTAAAAAGACCGACAGACTGATTGATCTGAGACCCTTCATGAGCTTTGTTTTGTGCATTTATATGCTTCCTGCTTGGGTATGCAGGCTATTGAACCGGGAGTCTTTTAGTCCGTAGTTGTGCAGGAAAGGTGCCAATGAGTTCTGGCGTATTGTAAGGATTGAAGCTGTAAACCGCCCGAAAAAAATTTGAACCAAATTTTTGAACTTCTCAAACCACTTGGTATATCGAAAATGTTTGTTTATCGGGCTATGAAACGTTTAAATGAACTTTTAGAAGTAGAGGACAGACCAAGAAGTTGTCGTCCACGGAAATAAAAGAAAATGTCCAGAGAATTGGGCGATGGCGATGGCGCGATAGTTAGCTCATTGGACTATCACGAACAGGAGCTGTGGTTCGATCGCTGGCATCGCTAACAATTTTTGAAATCGTCATCACTCTTTCGGCGAGCAATGACAAAATCCCGAAAGTAAAGTTGCCTATGAAAAAGCTTCTAAGGAGTGCCGTTCGGACTCGGCGATAAACCGTAGGCTCCGCTCAGATGTGAATAAAATAACAACATGAGCAACACAAATGAGTGTCAAGAAGCTAGGCCATGGCCCATACCGTGCTGTCAGCGCAACAGTGTTTTTTTGTTTTTGTCCAGAGAATTAGATATTTCCGCTAGATCCATGTCAAGGCTTATTCGAGATGATCTCCATATGAAAGCCTATCATCGAGCAACGGGACAATAAGACTCGAAAGGAGCAACAAATTGCTACAGTGGTACGCGGTTAATGGACACGATGAAAAAATTACTGATGAAAAAATTTTTACCATAAAAGAAATTTATAACAAACAGAATGACAAAGTTTATGCAACGTCATCTAAAGAATCAAAAAAAAGTAGTTCCGAGGGTTCAGTGCGGACACCATCCCGCTTCTGTAATAGTTTGGTGGGGGATATCGCATCAAGGTGTCACATCACTGCATTTTTGCGAAAAAGCTGTGAAAGGTGTTGTCAAGGGCTTAACAAATACCCTTTTCAACGGGGAAAGATGGGTCTTCCAACAAGACTCTGCTCCGGCACACAAAGCCAAAACGACGCAAGAGTGGCTTGATGCAATATTCCGAATTTTATCGCTGCTGCAGATTGGCCATCAGGAAGTCCAGATTTAAATCCGCTGCACTACAGTTAGTGGTCAGAGCTAGATAGCATGGCATATTAGACTCCCCATCGAAATTTGGACAGCCTTAAGGTAGCTTAAATAACAGCAGCGTCGTCGATTCCTAAAGGCGGCCATTTTGAGTAAAACTTTTTTTCTTAAAACTTACTATATGTAAGAAATAAATTTCATGGTAATTTTGCAGCTAGGAAAATAAGTGTTCATAGGTAGACAGACTGTCGTATTTCCTAGAAATATGGCAATATGATTTTCACATCTAACCAGATTGGCGTGAGCATTCAGCTGTAGTGCTTGCGCCAAAATGTATTGCGTCATACTTAACCGGGGTCTCTTAATCCAAAATAAAAACAAACCATCTGACAAAACTTTCCCTAAATGACCTCATTCAGCGACGAATTGCGGCTTTATATCCGGCAAGAGATACATATTATCGTGCTATCGCAATAAATTACCGTCTGAGAAGACGGTGTTTTGGTTATATTTTTGTTTCATTCCCAGTATTAAAAAAAACAAATACATAGCGTCTACGTATTCATGACCATGAATTCGCTTCTAAAACACGCCTCTTTCGACTCTATGTAGAGCCCTTCATTTCGGTTGAATTCATTTGAACAATACCGATCCACCCACTCGGTATTTTCGGCGGCTCTTTGCGTGTCATCCGAAAGAGCTTTAACCTCTAAATTCAATCAACAAAAGGACGTGTCCACCATTGTTCTCCAATGGTTCTACCAACGAAACTACAATTAAGTACACTTTTACATTTAGCACTAAATACGAGTACATTTTGGGTTTCAATTCTCCAACTGATCATTTCAATTGACTCATCAAATTAATTTATGTGTAGCTAATGAAGTATTCTCGCTTGTGACTTTTAATTGGATCTAAAATAAGAAACCAACAGTTGAATGAGTTGAATTAGAATTGTCCCGCATCAAATTGTAATTAAAGATCATGAACGATTCTTTTATCAAGTTGTTTTGAAATTATGATGTCTGTCTGTTGTGGTTTAGTAGGGAGAGTTCTATTTATTTTGAAATTAAAAATGACACGCTTACTGAAGTAAATTATGTCAGGTGCTGTCTGATATATTCTATTAGTTAATTAACTTATTTATGAATGAGAAAATATTGCTATTTAACTGCAACAGGCATGGGACTTGTAAAGTACTACTTAATTGCTGACAAATCTCCAACACTTTCATACGTATTCTTATGTTCAGTGTTCGAAACAAGTGGATGTAGAGAGCGCCATCTATTGATAGTAATATATCAGACATTTGCATGAAGCCGATTTGCACAACAACGAACATCCATCCCAGTCATTTAAATTTCGAAAACAATGGCGTACTTGTGTACGAGTAGATAGGAATAGGAAGCTCTATCATTGCTGTCAGTTGATAACAATTGATGACAAGTCATTTTTGGGTCAGAACAAATATAAATTGAGGAGTGTCTGGGAAAAAACGATGAGCAGCTCCAAACAACGTTTAACCTTGGCTTTGTTTCTTGGTGAAAATTGTGTAGAATGTGTATATCTATAAAGGACAGTGTCTCATTAAGATCATATGATCTGAATTGCGCGCCATTTGTTTTTGTTTCGTAAAGTTGGTTGTCTTTTAACAATGAAATATGTCATCTGCTGGAAAGTCTGATAGATGAATTTACTTTCAGTGAAATCTTTCATTAAAAATATCCATTAGCCGTCAATTGGAAATGGCAAAGATTTTCGGTCTTTTCCATGAAACGGAAGGGACTGGAAGGGATTTACAATTATACTCGTACATATTATCATCTCCAGCAAGGTCGTTTAAACTGATTGTGAATATTGTATGAATCATTTGGAAGCAATAGTTGCACAATTTCGTTGTTGCTTATCGAAAATTACACCATGCCATCTGGATCATATCGGCAATTAAAAACGAAACACTTATGAAGCTCTTCTAACTCGGTATTGCGTTCGTGATCCTTAGACATTGACATAATATTTTGGGTCGCACTATACCTATACATTAATTCATCCCGCATGGCAAGCTAAGGTCTTTCGGGTGCTGAAACTTGCCAAAGTTTTTTGGAAAAATATAAGGAAAGCAGCTTAATTCATTGCGCTCATACTTTCGTATTAAAAGCTGAGGCTATCTAAGGATATGTGTTTGATTCGGGCGACACATTTATAAAAGCCTCAAGCTCTTAATCATGTCTGTAATCGATTAATTGATTTCGCTTAGTGACAAAAGTCGCAAATGCTCACTAATTTACGGAGCGCTACAATCTGGAGCGACCAGGCCTCTACCAAGATGCCTCTCCATCTGGCATAATCACTTGGCATCTGCATTCAGTGCCGGACTTAAAGTTTGGTTAGGTTTCACTTCCTTTTGGGTACGACACATTAGATGTAATTGCTTCTGCTCCAAATCTCTATGGGATGGTCGTGTCCTATTGTGGACCATAGCCCATCCAACTTACATGTTAGATTCATATGCGACTGACCGATGGACCGATGCTTCCACCCAATGCGCAGAGTTCGTAAATGAATCTTCTCCGTCGTTTTCCATTAACACATACAGGACCGACAATCACACGCAGTATCTTTCTCTAGAAACGACAGAGTGCCCCTTCACCGACTTTGGATAAGATCGACAAAAAGGGTCTTGTAACTTTGCTTTCTTTGGTCTTACTTACAAATGACATTCTTGAAAACTCGCCAGTGGTGTGTCCCAATATCTACTTTCTTTTGACTTCGTTCATTGTCAGGCCCACTTTGGCCCCTTTCCGGTGAGATACACAGCACAGTTCGCTGTATTCGTCCAATCACATCAATGTCATCTACGTACGCAGGTCTTGCATCTTTTTCGTTTGGCAAAATTGTTTCTAGGGCGATGTGAAAAAGTCGCATGTCAATGGGTTGCCTTGCTTAACCTTTGTTGAACGGTAAATTTATTCTAGACCTTGACAGAATAACGTATTACAGGCGAGTTGAAATAGACCAGGAAAAAGTCAGTCTGCGCAAGCAACGCCATTTGACTTTAACTTCGATGTTTCAGCCTTATTCTAGGTCGGTGGGATGGAATTCTCTGCAGTCTTCGTCCAGGGTAAATGATTTATGATTGCTAGCAGTATTTCGATCATTATCGACGTTATACATGGGTGTTTTTGGTATTGAATGCGACTCTACTGTCCACGTTCATCTATTTAGGCTCCATTTTGGCCTTGTAGCCCTAGTATGTACATGTTATTCTTTGATGAAACCTTCAGTCGGAATTCCGGCAGTAGCAGATGCAGTGGCAGATAGATCATTACGGCTAGAGATCAGTCGTACTATGATTTAATACCTGCATTGCCATTTTTCAAAAACTTAAATCTTACATCTGCACGGAACCCTTAAAGTTACTGATTTGAAAAATCAAAATCAAGTGTGACCAGGTAGCAATTATAGTTTTTCCAATAGTAATACTTCAGCAGCTGTCAAAGTTTCCAATGACATCCAGCTGTCAAAATATTCATTAAAGTTTGCAATTTCATCACACATCGTTTGCCGAACGTGTGAAAAGTATTAATATATGTAATCGTTCCGGTTCAGTTGTAATATGCAAAGTACAATAATTTCGTCTTGAGGCCGGTTGTCATCACGGCTTCATAGTGCAGGCAATTCGTCAAATCGTGGAAAAGTGGATCTTAAGCCACCACAAAGACAGAGATTGTTGCGAAATAAAGAAAACATAGCCCCGTAGCGGTCAGTGTCGAAGAAGACCCACAAATGTCGATTTAGCGCCGATCCCCAGCTTATTTTGTTGTTGGATTTGGGCCTACATCTATACGAGATTATGCTGCAAGAACTGAAGCCGGACGACCATAGACAACACCGTAAGTTCGCTAATTGGGCGCTGGAAATGTTAGCCTTAGATTTGGATCTTGACCAAAAAGTCCTCTTCTCAGACGAGGCCCATTTATGGCTCAGCGGTTATGTCAACTAGTAAAATTGCCACAAGTTTTTGGCCAATCATCAATGCACCCATTGACTATTTGGTGTGGTTTATGGCATTGCGGCATCATGGGACCTTATTTCTTTCGAAATGAGGAAGGAAATACCATCACCGCCAATTGTCTCAGGTATAGAGCGATGTTAACCGACATTCTGTGGTCAGAGCTCGACAACATCAATATATCCGAGCTGTGGTACATGCCATACAAGCGGCGACACAACATTTGACTGCGAGCGTTCACTAATTGGCCGATGCGATCATGCGATTTGACACCACTCTATTTTTTTCTATGGGGCTACGTCAAGTTCTTAGTCTACGCTAACAAGCTTGGAAGAGCTGGAGGCTAACATTCGACACGCTATTGCCGGAATAACGCCACATATATTGGACCGATTCATTTAACATTGGACCGACCGCTTAAAGCACTGCCAGCGAAGCCGAGGAGATTGTTTGAATGACGTGCTATTCCATACACAACGACACGAATGTAGCTTCAAAATAAAATCAGAATCAATTTTATATCTCGCACGGTTTTTGTTTTATTTAATTTTTTTTTCGTAGCTTTTACCAATATTTTTTTTATAAAGCAATCTTGGGAGATGATTTCAAAGGACTAGAATACTTTGCAAAAGATTAAAGTAGTCGATTTTATTTGGCGACCGATTATTTTTTTAAAAATCAGGACTTTATTCGTTTCAGTGAATTTCAAATTTGACAGCATTAAATTCTTTTCTTTTAAGAATATTTGACAGTAATAGCCCACAACTCCATCTCAAAGGAATAATCCTGCTGAAATACAGGTGCTGTGCCTAAATATTTTACGAAATCTTGTAGAAAACGAAACAGAACCTTTTTTTACAATGCTTATTTGGAAAATAAAAGATGTGTTTTTAGCTGCATGCGAAGTTTCGATGGTTCTTGTCTATAGTCTGACAGCTGTCAATGTCAAACTGTCTTGCCATTTCTGTTCAGTAAGGTTTGGCAATTCATCAGAAATCGTTTAACGACAAAATAACTCTTCCAAGTTGTGGAAATTTACTTTGAAAAAAATAAATCTGTTCGTGAAGTTCATAGAGAACTTCTTTAAGTTTACGGTCAAAATAATCGGCCTAGTGAGCAAGCAACTCGCGAAGACAATCTTCAAGCTGTTAACGAATCACCATTACATCCATTGTAATTGGTTGTTTGGTGCAGTTTACACGCTGGCGGCATCATCGGTCCTTATTTCTTTCGAAATGAGGAAGGAGGTGCCGTTAAGGTGAATGGCGAGCGCTATCGAACCATGCTGACTGATTTTTAGTTTTCAGAAATTAGTCAGCTAAACATCGACGACATTTGGTTCCAACAAGACGGCGCAACTTGCCATGCAGCGCGCTTAACCATAAATTTATTGCAAAATCAATTTGGTGTCAACTTTATTTCCAAAAGTGGTCCTCCTAACTGGGATCCTCGTTCGTGCGACTTAACGCTTCTCGATTCCTTTTTATGGAGCTATATTAAGTCATTGGTTCATGCCGATAAACCAGCAACTCTTAAAGCATTGGAAGCCAATATTCAAGCCACCATTGACGCCATACGGCCAGATTTATTGGAAAAAGTAATGAAAAATTGGACTGATCGAATCGTAACTCGAAGCCGCGGCGAGCATATGCCGGAAATCATATTTAAAAAATAAATGCCATGAAATTACCTACCAGATAGAAAAATGTTCCATGGTTATTCTCCCTTAACTTAAAATAAATTATTAAAAGACGATAAAGTGACCATCATTTTGCATCAGTCCTTTTGCACCTTTACAATTTTAAATAACTGTGATTATAACTTTCAATATAGTGCATCTCCATAATACTCGTAGGTATGATACTGACTCAGGTGATTGATTGGATCAAAGAGTCGTAGCTTCGTCTCAGTGCCGAAGACATTGTTTTCAAGACTTTGAGCTGTAACCAAGTTCAGGTTTCTATTCCGTATTCTGTGTAGACGCTAATTTTTTTCTACATATAGATAATTGTCAACTTATTGCTCATCCTATGCAGTAATATAAAAGTACATTTACTTCTGAGCCTACTTTGCTTACCTTATACTCGTACGTACTTATTTTTCTGAATTCTTGATGATCTAGTGAACTAAATTAAAGCTAGTATACCTGTTCAAATGTCGTTGGGACGTATTTGGATATTGTTGTGTCATACAAATACTCGTATTGCGCATCATTGGAAAGTAATTATTTTACTTAATCCTCATACGTCAGAAAAGCCGTCTAGACTTTACTCTCGGGGTATTGTTTGGAAGTGCATCCCTCTAGTTCTGAACGACTTACCTTTTCATTTTGATTACATGAATGCAATGCCCAATTAAACTGCAACCAAATTCACAAGGCTGTGACTTTCAAAACAGTTGGTTCAACTTTTTTGCCTAATAACAGTTGGTTTAATCATTTGCAAGCATGCAGAAGCATTTGCATCTCAGTTTCGTCGAATTTTCAAAAGTAATGGAATTCAAACGTAATACTGTGGAAGGCTTCATTTGAGTGAAAAGTCACAAGTGGGTATCGTTACAGACTGCCATTACATCTCGTTGTCAATAAATTGTTCGTGTCTCGTACCATAGCGCGTTATAAAATACTGGCAATGAAAAAAAAACTGCATCGGCGCCGGAAATGGTGCGAACGGAGCGACAGGAAAATATCTGCTGAGCTGAAGATATCAAAGGCAACCATGAAATTGGTATTGAAAGATAAGCTCAGAGAAAAGCTTAATAAGTTGCAAAAAGGGCTAAATCTTATCAATGCTTAGAAGAAGTGAGATTCGTTAGAGGTGCAGGGTTTTCACGAACGTGGCCAGTTGCAATTGAGAACAATTTTCCAATCGAACGGTTCATGAACAAGCAAAACGATCGTGTTAGCTTGCCGGAGGTCAAGCGCCACCATTTGCCATTGCTTGGGCGACTGGGGCAGACGATTTGAATTCGGTCAAATTCTTCGGGTTATTGTTGGTCCCGAGTGGAGGTGAAGATGCAATAATGTACTGAACAGCGACATCGACTTAGCCAGGGTGTAGATCTATCGGCTGAGATGGCTGGGTATTGCAGAGCGATTGGACACTAAAGGCTTCGAATCCGTCCCCGAGGAACAAATTTCTCCAGGATCCGCCTAGTATTAAAAATGGCTCTATTTTGAGCTTAAACACCACATATCATATCGTTTACGATGTTTAGGAGGCTGAAACCTCCTTATTTGACGTAATTTAGAGGGTATCCGTTTTGATGGGTCGAAAGGCAAACTTTCCTTAAACAAAAATTTGGAAGAGAATTAGTGCCAAATCATTTGCCACCGCCATAAAAAGCTCAATAGGGCGTCTGATTGGCGGTCTTGTTATATATTAATTTTATTTTAGGTATTCTTTCTGTTGTCTCCGGAGTAAAACAGTCCGCAGAGCAACTTTCCTACTCATTTCTGTTGAAACTTTTTTTTAACTTCTGGTAGAGCTGGCGAGTTAGGTTCGACGTATTGTGCAGAACTTATTTGTTTGCGTCATTCTGATGTGCTCGTATAGTGCACTTAATCTGGGTTTTCTTGGCATCGATTTTATTTTTTCTTCTGTATTTGTTGCATTTTGAATGAGACTTGTAATGCAGTTGACCGTTACGATTGGTCTACTGGTGTTTGTTGTGATTGCAAAGGGCTTGTAAACAGACTTGAAGTTGGTTTTCTGTGGCTCAGAAGGTGTCCTGCCTAATTTAGATAACCAGAACCTTCACCGAACCCCTTAGAGAAAAGGGCCAAACCTACTGTTTCCTACGAGCTCCTTCTTTAAGTATACAATTCGGTATGGGGAAGGTCATTACAGGATTTCAGTTGCAATGAAAAGCCATTTTGAGAAAAAACTTGTTATCGTGATCAGATGGCTCTAATTTTATTGCAGCGACCCTGAATAAACAAATATTATTTTTTGTCGATAAATTAAAACCACAAAATTTAATTTTTTTTCATCAATTAAGTTTTTTAATAAATTTGAATACTTTACAAACTAAAGAATTAATTTACACTTTAGGTGCTATAAACGATATGCATTATCTAGAACTATGTCAATGACGGCAAACAAGTCTGTATTGTCAATGAATAAAATCAATAACCCATCACAACAACTGGTATTGACTTATTTTTTTCATCTCTTAAACAATTTATATTAAGTAAAATGTATCACATGACACCTGATTTAATTTAAACGATATAAGATGAAGGTAAAGATTGAAACCAGCTTTTGTTTATACGTACATTGTGGTTGTTATCCCGGAGAGACTTGGAAATTAACAATAACTACTCACATCTGTATATTATAATTGTTTGATCAAATGTTGGATGTTGCGTAATTAAGTAGCTTTCATCGGCCAATGGCGATCTGATGATGTAACGTGACCATTCTACAAAACTTACTGCTTGATGGATTCAAAACTTCTCCACATCAAGAATAACTTTTCAGAATCATTATGGACTAGATATTTTCTTTTCGCAAATATCAGCTAGGATATAGTTTGAACAAGGTTGAAGGAATGTACAGGATTAAACTCTATTACTACCAGCAGAGACCAAAATTTTGTAATAGTTGTAAGGTGGAAAAATATTTTTTGGAGAAACAAATCTAAATATTTCAGCGACATACCCATATTTGATTTTAAGTACTATATCTCAGAGAATCCATAGTTGTGCTCATAATAGACTCAATTATCAATGGAAGCTTAAATTGAGAAACCATTCAGTTCTAAGCCAAGCTTATATCCTTAGAAGACCTCTTCTGAGTATTGCCAAAATGGTTTATGGACATTCTTTTTTCCCATCCTATTTTTAGCTGAAACCTAGTAAATTCAGGCTTCCATAGTGACAGTGCTTTGCCAAACTATATACCTTAAATGTGGTGAAAGTGTTTAGCAAGGCTTTAAGTGTCCCTACAGACTAAAAGACAGACATACGTCTGTCGAGAGCAAGTGTTGAGTAATATCTATTGAACCGAGCTATCACACATTTGTCGCAATAAGCATCTTCAATGAAAGGTCTATTCATCAGTACTTATATTGTTTACAAATTTGCAATTTAACCTCGAATCGATATTGAGAAGCCATCTGAAATGCTCCAACTGATGCCATGGGTTTCACCCAATCTCTCATACGAATTCTTTTCACTCGATAAGACAAAAGAGCATGTAGGGATGAGCAAGAAAATGTAGATGCAGAGTCGTAGTCATTGCCAGAAAACATCTTCTGTAGACCAATTACCTCAAGTTATACTCGTTAAAACTACAATTTTGTCCACCCAACATGAAGTAAAAATATGATTTTTTAACTTAAGTATACGAGTAGTATGATAAGAACGTCAGATGGCCTATGTGACGAAGCCTTTCCACCAGCAGACCATGAGTCATTAGAGAGCATCCACCACCTCATTTCCATAATTTGCTCGTAGGAAATCACACTAGATGAATAATAACTTGGTTTTTTCGATCCACGAGTAACCAAACCCTTTTTCAAAACATACAGACATTGCCTCATTTAACTTTGCAAATAAAGGGTTGGCCATGTGTGGCTTCTTTTAGAATCATAGCTGTATGAAATGTATCGATTTACGCTTGAACGACGTTGGGAAATATTGCCAAGTTACTTTCAAAGTGCTATGTTTCCGAAACAGTATGACTTTTGAAAAGAATAAACTGTCGAAATAATGCACCAACTGCAGCTGGTGTAGGCAAGTTTGGAGACTGATTTGCTGATTGATAATGGAAAAGATTTCCATGTTCGTCCTCTGCGTTTACAGGTGAATATTGCCGCTGTTGCGAAAAGTGTGCTCCTAAACTCGACATCAGTTCGACTAGATCTCGGATTATTTGCTCAGTTGGTCCAATTGACTCAGCAACTGAAGCAAAATGACCACCCTCTTCGTTTTTGCTTCTCAGTTTGGACTCTTAACTGGCTCGAAATTGACGACAATTTTGCTCAAAAAATATTCTTTTCAGATAAGGTGCATTTCACTCTCGGCGGCTACATAAACAAGCAAAACTTACCGTGTTTAGGGCTTGGAAAATCTGCACGTAGTCATAGCCCTTTCCCTCCACGGACTCACAATTATGAGTGTCAGAATTTTGTCTGTCAAATGAGCTAAAATTTATTTACTTGGTTCACTCCTGCACCACACAAATGTGAATTTACCGACTATTTATTTCCAGTTATATTGGAGCCGATTGCGGTTCATTCATGCGTACCGCTCGACCTGTAAATAGCGCAATTTGCGACAATTCCGTTCCGTCATCAGGAGGGAAAGGGATAGAGAACCCAAGGCATCCTAAACGTGTGACTGTGTGGTGTGTTTTAAAAATTCGTTACATTATTGGCCAGATAAAACTCACAGCCGATGCCTATATTACAAAGTTAATTGACGCCCTCAAACACCGGTGTTATATCTTCTGTTTTGCCCTATTCCATTGCTTACCAGAGCTTCAATGAAGTTGCCGGCCCTTCAAACCTCCAACCGTAGTAACCGACTCACTATAAATGCTCACGTATTTCTCCTTAAGCTTACATTCGAAGGTACTCTGGAATTTCAACTGAAGAGCTTTTTCGAGCTCTTTATTCTCTACTCATTATAATCTCTAAACATTTAAAACCAATGAATAATAATACGCAGTATTTCTCTTTCTGTCATTCCTCACTTTCTTTCGCCCAACCTGTGTGTAAACATTTTAGCGGAACACCATAGAAGAAATCTTGCGGGATTGTTATTTACAGCATTCGCTTTGAAGTATCCCTTCAAAGTATCGTCACGTTAGGAGATGTCTTTTTACTAAGAGTTACCTACAATTTTCAATTGAGACTGAAGCGACGAGCAGAGTGACACCGTCTTGCTTAAATAGTGATAAGTGGTTCAACCCGGATATCAGCTGCAGTTGCGGCAATAAAAACTTCACTGTATCTTCCTGATAAAAAAAACGCAGTTGTTTTTCTGGCAGAAGTCGCTCATAACACTTAAATCCAGTAAAAGACCCTTATTGGATGGCGAAAGATTATGTATTTTGGAGTTTGTTTTACTATAAAGTAGTTGAACGTCGGTCATGTTGCCTGAGGTTGTATGATTAAGAAACCTTCAACGTCACCATCAGCAGCTATTACTTATATTTCGGTTAAGCTTTTTAAAAAAGTATGCTTAGCTCAGTTTTAGCAGTCAGTCTACCCTCATTTCCCTATCCTCCGAGCCTACTTTGCTGTCTCGAAAGCTCACGACAGTTTTGAGCCAAGCTGGTTGCTTTTGTTTGATCTCAGTACTCATGTTTCGTCCAAAATTCGCGTAGTAAAAGAGATATCTAGCAGGTCCTATTGGGAGGTAGAAGACAACCTTCGCCAAAATAGACTCTCTAAGTCGAATCAAAAATTGGATTTATCCATTCAGCTGATATAGCTTTTGAGACTGGATGCAAATGACTCGCAGTTGGTTACTTCGAGACTGAGGGACGTTTTCACAGACAACTCTAGAGGATGTACGTAATAAAAGAAAGATTTGTCTACAAACTATGGAAGTAGTGGCCGATTTAAAGGCAGAACAAAAGGTAATTTTGGTGAATAATCAACAATCATTAGAATATACTTTATATAAATCGCTAACTCAGTGTTGGGAGTGAGCCTATTAAATCCACGCAGATCTTCTACTAATTTCAAATCCTTCTCCCATAACCTGGTCTGTCGTTCACTGGCTTCAAACTTTGGCAGCTAACTTGCCTAGTTAAATCAGATGTTCTCTTCGGCCAGAAGTTCCGAGACTTTCTTCCGACTTCTGCTTGGTTCAAGACACTTCAGACGACTGATTTTAGCTCTGGGACCATTCTCTTCCGGGCTCAAAAGTCGGCACTCAGTATCAGAACATGTGGACCATTCGGATTTACTTCGAATAATAGTAGGATCGATTACTTCTGCGCAGTGTTATGAAAATGTGTTTGACGGCCTTTTTTTAAGGGCATTCGAAACTTTACATGCCCAGCGAAATAAAAATCCGCCCTGTAACTGATTCGTACGTACTAAACCATTTTCGTTGTTTGAAATCGTCTCACTCTTGGTCCTTCCTTAGTTAGCTGATTTGATTGACTGGTTATTTATTCTAGTAACCTTAATCGCACCATGGCAGTTTAAAAGCAAGTTTATTTGATTGCTGTATATTGAAATGATTCTTTCTATGTTGACAATGACAATAAAAAGAAAACCCCATTTCACATAACAGAACCATTTCGATTAAGAACGTAGTAGATATCTTGTCAATGATATTATTTCTTGAACACTACAATAACTCATTTTGTCACAAGGAGCTTACGGAACATATTCATTTTCTTCCCTTAGAACACCAAAACAATCCTTCAACATATTTGTCTCCTGTTCACAAGACCTTGTCAAGACTCTAGCAAATTCCATTTCACCCAAGAGTGGGATTAGTCGAAACGTCAAAGCAACCATACAACAATCTAAACTACGAACAATGTCAACATCGAATGACACAAGGGTATAGCAACTAGCAAACCAGCACTCTATACTTGTCAATTTGAACTTCAACCATTTTCTGCGGCTTAAATTGTCACAATATGATTATGACACTTTTACTATACTATACTATACATATTTGTAAATTCGTTTAACCAGTCTCCCAAGCAATCAACGACAGGTTTATCGTTTATTCCAAAACTGAATCTGACAGTGAACCATCTTCTGACAGTTCTAACCCCCCATGACAGTATCAATATTGTACGACGAATTGAATTGCAGTTGACATTTATAGATATTTCGAGATTTGGTAAATAAATTGTAGATTTTGCATTAATTTAAAAAAAAAATTGTTTCCCTCTATATTATGATTGCTTTGAATTTTGTTAATTATTCGTTTCAAATTGCAATGATGCCAAAAACGTCAGACATTCTTTGGTAATGTTTGTCGAATTGTTGTTTACAAATTTAGAACAACTTGTTCACCAAATCAGAGGGGGGATTCCCATTTTATTCGTATTCATATTCCTATTCGTTTTCATTTCTTTTCATTTTCATCATCAAATTTTTATAACCAACAGGCAGACTGACAGATATTTTTTGTATATAAATAGATACATGACACTATAAGAAAGTTAGTGGGGGGAATCAACAATCGCGTGTTTAGAAAATGGGAGACTAAAACGTATTTATTGTATTATTATACAAAGTAATGCGACAAAGTCAAATTTTTGGTTTGAAAGAAACAGCGAAATGAAAATAAAATTAATTTTAATGATTGACTATATCGGTAGGCTTCAAATGTTAATGGTATCTTAATTGAATAGGCTGAGATACATACAAAACAGTTTAAGTTTTAATTAATCTCCCGTGTCATTATCTTCATCTTTATCGAGGAAATAAATTGAATTTATTGATATTGACAGCGACTTGAAGAAGACGAAAGCTTATAAAATGAATTATTCGTACTAGAACTGTCAGTTTTGTTTAATAAATTATGTTTGGCAACTGTCAGTGGAAAGTAATAAATAAATGCAATTTATGACACCGAAGTACTCGGACATACAAACCTTGTCACATGGCTAGGAAGTATGCTTTGTTGAGCATTTTAAATTGCCGTACGTTTCTAATTTTTTTGACAGTTTGTTGATATTTGAATTTTTTTGGCAAATGAAGGGGGAATTATCATTTCATTTATACGTCAAACAAAGAAAGTACTCGGAAGTTGTTAGACGGTTAACTTGATAGTAGTAGATTTCATCAAATCTGCTATGGTTTTGATCGAAATTTTAATCTGATTGACGTGACAGTCATATAAGTCAGTCTTGTGTTACAAATTTGACTATGTATATACGATTCAAACATCTTGGACGTACATTCAGGGAAAAATGTTGACTTTGACCACTTTTTGGACATAGCCCTTCCTAGAGCTCAACTGTCGAACGAAAAGAAACTACGGCCATCTCTGAAGAGAAGAATTAATGTAGAACTCCTTAAGATTCCCTGTGTAGACAGAGACTGAAGAAAGCGATAAACTCTTCATTAAGCCGTCGTCATTTTGAACATAAATGACCAGTCGACTCAGTGACGCACCATCATAAGGAAAGTTGCCGAAACCACACTCTCAAGAAAAAGCCCGTGGTACGCCGATAAGTGCACACAAATGAAAACGCGACAAAAAAGAACAGGCCAGCGGCAAAAGGATATTGACGAGTCTCGGGACAGAAAAGCGAGTAGAGAAGGAAACCTCGTCACCGACTTAGAGGTATTGCAGATTTTCAGCGGCACCAAAATACAATAGACTCGAAACAGATGGAATGCAGTCGATGTGATAACCCTTCCTCCCACTTTCGAAGAGGTCAGCTAAGCCAATTTAAACTAAAAAGTAACAAGGCGCCGCCTATATTGTGATGAATCGGTGCTGCTTTACCACCATAACTATCTTTATATGCAACTGATCTTTAATTAAGTAGAATATACCAAATAATCAAGTGTGGGTGGATAAAAGCATCCCCGATGACTGCAGTCTTCTTATCCTTTTATTAACTCTTTCCTCGTTATACGAACTTATGCGTAACGAGTTTCCCATTTTTACTGCATTGCTGCTGCTCCGCTTATGGAGTTGGCTAATGTCGCAGACCGCAGAGCGCGTCTACATAATGCTCGGTCCTGGATCGCTTCAGTGGTAAGCCCCACGCGTTGTTGCGCATTTGCCATCTGAGAAATCCAGGAATTCTTTTTCCGACCTCGTTTTCTTACAGTTGGAGTGACCGTAGTTGATAGTGCCTTTTTAACCGGATTTTCCGCAGATCTTCTTTGAACGTGGCAATACCAGCTTATTCTATTCGCCTCAAGCTGTTCGGTTACCGAATTCTTTATATGTAGACTTCCTCTTATACGCGTAGATCTAATACAATCACGTTTAGTGACTCCACTAGACATCCTTAATATTTTCATTTCCGCTGCCGTCATTTTGTTTTTAAACGCTTCGTACATTGTCCAGCACTGTGAACCGTACATAAGAGCTGGTCTAACAACCGTAGTGTAGAATTTCCCCTTTACTTTAAGTGGAAATTTTAGGTCGCAAAGATTCCAGAACATTCCCGCCATTTCATCCATCCCACACTAACTCTGTGGTTTACGTCGTCGTCACATTTCGCGTCCATGTTAACGATTGATCCTAAGTACTTAAAGATACTGCTTTTCGGAAGAACTATTCCGTCTAACATTATATCCGAAACAGGTCGCAACGGATGCGCAAATGGGCACGTCAAATGCTCCGTCTTTGAACGACTTATTTTAAACCCGTTTCTCTCTAGCGCATTTCTCCATGAATCTAAGGCGTTCTGTAAATCTTCGACGTTATCGCTAAGTATAACTGCGTCGTCAGTGAGGAGAATTGGCGTTACATTTGCTTCGTGCATGCAGTCTTTTAAAGATAGTCGAATACTACGTTAAAGAGGAAAGGGCTAAGTACGCTTCCTTGATGCACTCCGACATTAACTGGAAATTCTCTCGTTAGTCCAGCAGAGCTTTTAACCGCAGTTTTCAAGTTTCCGTACATGTCTTGTTTTGTTCTAACATAGGTTTCCGGTTTTTGAGACATCAGCGCGGTCCATATGAGATCCCTAGGCACTCGATCGAATGCTTTCTCGTGGTCGATAAATACCATGTGTAAATCCTTAGACGAATCTCGGTGCTTTTCCATTATTATTCGTAGGCTTCGGATAGCGTCCGCCGTCGATCTTCCTTCAACAAATCCACACTGGCTATTATCGAGCTTTATTATTTGCCGAAGACGTTCGTTTAAGACTCTTTCGACGATTTTCATTGTGTGTGGCATAAGCTTGATTGAACGGTAGTTGTTGTCGACTAGATGGGCTTATATACATCCAGCAGACGTACATCATATCTCTCAGATTAGAAACGAGCAGGAAGGCCGAACCTTCGTTTTGAAGACCAAGCAGTCCCGGTTGCAAGAATGCTTGGTTTTAAGAACTAACCGGGGTTGAAGAAGTAAGAAGGTTGCGGTGTCTTAGGCAGATATTTTTTACGGTTCGAAGAAGCTCATCAAGTAAGTAAGGACAATAGCTACAATTGAGATGGATCAATTAGTCCTTCTGTTTTTGAATGAAAAATAGTTTATTCCGCAAAATTACATTTTGTCGGGAAATCTTAGTCTTCTATGAGCTCAAAATACTGAGCGTTTTTGTCCGCTGATCCATTTTTTTTTTTTTTTTTTTAGCAGAAAATAGTCTCTTGCTGCTAAGTCCTGGAGTACAGCAACTTCGCCATGTTGAGTACGCATGCGTACAAGCGTGCATTGAGAGTATTCAATGTGGGTGCGTGGGGTGCGTGCTATCCAAAACAAACTGCCAACGCCAAACACGTTCTCGAATGAAAATTTTCTAATGAAATTCAATTCGTTTGATTTTCGCCAAAATCAAAGTCATTGACAAAACTGATGGTGTTTTATTTATGACGAAGCTGACATATCTTGCTAATCTAGTACTAAAATATGTCCCGATTCAATTCTCCAATAAAGAAAAATAACTGGACTGAATATATCGGGCCAAATCATAGGTGCTTTCTGGCAGTGTGTGATATGACCATATACGAGTATATTATGCGTCAGTTGTTTGGAGAAACAAGCTTTCACGAATATACACCATTTCTATTTCCAGAAACCTCAAATGTCTATTGGTGTTATTGGTTCGCTCAAAGACGAGTCTTCACATATCGATGCGCTAGGGTCATTTTGGAAGACAACAATGTTGAGTTGCACTGCATGGAAGAACTTACGTCTGTCTCCTAAGCAATGAATATTTATCTCAATGAGATATATTGTGATGAATCAGCCAAGTTGCACTTCAAACCTTACTGAACACCATTTTCAAATGTAGGGGTCTTGAATATTGGATTAAATTTCGTTTTGTTCAGGGTCGCAATGGAATCTCATATACTAAAATGTGATCGGTAATGAGCTTGTCAGGTGCATGACGCGAACCTTCATTGGGACTGCCACCGTGCTCCGCTTAGGCTTCTATTAACAGTTTTTTTTAACTTCAGATGGCATGCCTCCCGAATTCTCTAAGTAGTCAATAACTTTCCTGCTGGCCCTCAACAAAAAAGACTGCAGTATCGGTGCACCTAAATTTGAAGGAGACTGATACCGATATCTTCCTAAAAAGATTGAGAACTTCCAGTAAAAGGGATACTCAAGAAATAGACCATTCGTTATTCTGAGTGCTTTGTTCCGCCGATAGTAGTGGAGGCTTGAATCGGGAATTAGAAAAGGTACACTCAGAGCCTTTATTCAGACTTCAAGAAGTAGTTGGGCACGCGTAATCGGCTCACCATTTTTAAGATTGCGAAGCAACGTAGAAAACACTCACAAGGGATTCAATTTCCGAAATTTTATAAGATGAGCAGGTATATTAACTAAATTTTCAATAGTTTCGAGAACTACTTTAACGCACTATTAAACGAAGAATTTTCATGCAGTACCTTTCCCTCGGATTACGCGCACGTAGAGCAAATGGTAAATGTTACAGAAGCCGCATTTAGCGATGCTATAAAAAGAATGTACCTGCTTCGTGCGATCTAACCCGATAACATAACCTCATAAGAGTGGAAAACAATCGAAAATCGGTTTAAATGGCTAGCGATTTTATTCAATAAATAATGAAAGGTGAAGGGAAAACATACTGGTTCCCCTCCTGTATTGCAACAATTACCGACTTTCGAGAATAGTGGCGTAACTATGAAAATTTACAAACGAGCGTCTTGATATACACAGCTGGAATAACCAGAGCAATTCAACTTTCACTTTTGGGACGTAGAGACATCCCAGGGAATTGTAGGGCCGACGAACTTGGAACCACTATATCCATTCTAACTGAAAAAGGTAACATTAGTATACCTACCGTTACGCATAAAGAAGAAATAAAGCTGGATGCCTAACAAACGTTAGGTGGACGGTCGGATCAACATCTAGCAACTCATAAAATCTGGCCTAAACTGGATCTGAATCGCTCTAAGAGTTTGATCCTTCTGGAAACATCTCAGCGCCCCCACAGGTGTGATTATTGGTCACTGTCTGTAAGGCAAACATACAAGAAGGCTTGGTATGTTCACAAACAACTTCTGTAGAAGCTGCATGGGCGGGGAGGAGGAGGAAATTCCCTATCTTCTTTGTACATGTCCAGCTCTTCCCTAAAAAAGAAAACTCAACTTAGGAGCTTTCTTCTGCAACGAGTTAAGCGATCTAAGCAACACAGTTAAAAGACTCCTTAGCTTCGTCAAAAGCTCAAAATGGGTTTTTGAGTAGGAGGATCACAGATCCATGTGGTACTAACGCAAGGGGCCAACAGGCCTAAGTTGGTAAGTCTCTTCTTCCAACAGCCGCTTTAATCTAACTTAACCTAGCCTAAAACTGTGCGGGAGTCGTCCCAATGCGCGAATAATTTTAATACATAGGCTCTGTCGTTGACCAGGAAGGAAACGATTACGAAATCGCATATAGAGTTAATGTGGGTTTACTTGAATGGCGTGACAACTCCTCCAAATTTTGCTACATAAACGACAGTCGTATGCCCAGCTTTATCATCGCAATGTAAGACAATGTCCCATTGTGACGGAGATGAAAGTATTATGAATGTCAGCAATTGTAACAAAACTAGGTTTTATACGAAGTAAGCGCATTCGCAGAAGTCTCCCCATTAAGGAACCGATAGTAGAGACAAATTTCAGGCTGAGCAAATCAGCTGGCACTGCATTGTTTAACGAGGGTCGACGGAAGTCTTCGAAAAACTTAGAAGCACTAGAGACTCAAGTTCCAGCCGAAGTTAAAAAAGAAATAATAATTGGATCACTAGAGGGCGAAAACATCAGCATCACTAACAGGGTGATCTGTAAAAGACTGGCCTGTTAAATGGTTCTAAGGTGCGCAAAATTAGCAAGCCTCAAAAGCTCCGGTAGCTGTGCATTGTGCAAAATAAAAAATGCAAACGGTTGCTAAACAACTGAAAGCCTTGGAAACGGTATTGTTGACAGGCCAAGCTAATCGAAAAAACAAACGATTGTCAGTGCAGCACATGGGTTGTTAGGTCTCTTGGGATCCAAATGTTACCCTTTAGAGGAAGTGTCGGTTACCAGAAACCTGCTTCAAAAATTCCATCAGCTTACATCGTCTTATTAAAAGTCATAATTAACCTATTAAAAAATCCTTACAGACTGAACATCTCACCACTTTGCTACATATCTGAAGGTATCTGTCAGCCAGTCGAAATATGAAGAACTTCATGAATTAGGAACAATTATCTGGTCGAAGAAATAACAATTCCCTTCCATGTATGATTAGCCTTAAGACATTTTTGACTAACACTGGTGCAAGTACTATCATTTGTATCCAGCGTACTCCCCAATTCTCCCAAAAGTTTTGCCATGTAATTAGGTTATTCTTCACCAGCAACCCACACCCAGCCTTTTAGTCTAACAGATGTTGCTAATGGAAGTATTGCCCAACTCATAGAAGATAATGAAGAGGCACAAATATTCAATAAAACGCTTGACATGTGTTAACCACATGCCAAAAAAAAAAAAAATACAAAAAAGATATCAATTCAACTTTTGACGCGGTGTCTGCCTCCGTTTATTTAAACCATCTATTTACCCGCATGGATACTCCACTCCGACCGAATAAACAAAGCGCAGCCGGAGATCAAAAATAGATAAAATCATAGTTATCTTTTCCATTATTTATTTATATTTTTTTTTTGCAATAAATTTACCCAAGGCCAATCAGTGCCGATTGTGGGGTATAATTGGGGTAAGCCGATTGACAGCAATGCATTAGGCCAGTTATCTACTGATTATTGGAAAATAATTTCACGAGTTTGCTATCAGTAAATCAGTTCATAAAGATGTCAGTGATATATTTTTTGTTTGTCCAAACACTCTAATGTATAGGTATACGAGTACATACAAATCTTTTTAGAGATATCCGAACTTTTGATTACGCTTATGATTCATTCAACTACAAGCTTTCAGTCTTGAGTACTTATTGAGTAATCATATCTGTGCAGCACTTATGTACATATGTTTTGTTCGTTGACTAGTTCTACGACAAGGGTAGCATGATTAGAATACGATCAATCTGGTTGTGTGTTTGACGATCAGGAGACGGAAACAAAAAACAGGAAACAGCAATCCTGTGACAACACAGTCTGCATGACTCTATCGCAACATTCCCAAAATTACCTAGAAGCTCCTTAATCAAAAAACATTTCCCAACGTAACTTGTGTTGCCATGGATTCTAGGCGAGGCCCCAGAATTCTGGATGTCCAAACGTTTTGTGACCAAGTTGAGCATACGGATTCGCATATCGCAAAACATAGAAGAGCACTTAAATTTTCAATAAAACACCACTAGGAGCTTTATTGACTGAGATACTCAAAACCTTACTTTAGGTGTCAATATTAAGCAAAGACAACAAGTGGCGATATCTCACGATTCATCTCAGTGAACCTCATGGGAAAATAAGGGTAAATGTGGAGTTTAAAACTGACTTTAGCTGCTAGTGAGCTCTAAGAGCACAGTATTCAGTAAGAACAACATGTTTCAGTTTAAGAACAATATGTTCCGATTGAGGCCATAGGGGAGCGCTAATGCACATATGTGATATCCCGAAGATAAGAGGAACTTCCCAAGGAAACAAAACCTGATACGTGGCAGGCAAGGAACACTCGGTGCTGAAATTAACTTACTTACTTTCTTACTTTAAGTGGCGCTACAATCCGAGGTGGACCTGGGCCTTAGTTAACAAGTTTCTCCAGCCAGGTCGACCCCTGGCTAGCTGCCTCCAGTTTCGCACGCAAAGTTGGCTGAGGTCCCCTTCCACTTGCGTGCGCCACCTGAGTCTTAGCCTTCCTCTACTGCGCTGTTCCTCGGGAGCAGATTCGAAGACTTTTCGGACCGACCAGACATCTTAGTCTTTGGATCTTCACTCTTCTGGGTAGGTCCATGTCGCTGTACAGTCTGTACAGTTCGTCGTTGTATCTCTTCCTCCACTCACCGTCAATGCAGACGGGACCGAAGATCGCCCGAAGGATTTTTCTCTCGAAGCAACCAAGAACACCCTCATCAATTTTTGATAATGTCCATGCCTCTGCGCCATAGAGCAGGACCGAGATTATAAAGGCCTTATATAGGGTGACTTTTGTTGTCCGAGAGAGGGCTTTGCTACTCAATTGCCTTCTTAGCCCAAAGAAACAGCGGTTGGCAAGAGTAATTCAAAGTTATATCTGTCGAGGGTGACGTTCTGCCCGAGACGTTGGTGTTGGTTGTCCTTTTTGCTTGACAGCATATACTTGGTCTTGCCTTCATTCACCGCTAAAACCATTTTTGCCGCTTCCGTCTTGCGAAAGCGCCACTGACATCACGCTGCTTTCTTCAGATTATGTCAATATCGTCGGCGTATGCGAGTAATTGGACGGACTTTTGAAAGATAGTGCCTCTTGTATTTGCTCGTGAGTTTTGCACTATTCTTTCAAGTATGATGTTGAAGTCAATGCATTGCAGCGCATTGCCTTGTCTAAATCCTCTTTTGACATCAAACGTCTCGGTGAGATCTGTACCGACCTTGATGAAGTAGCGTGCATTTTCCACCATCTTCCTGCACAGGCGGACGAGTTTG
This sequence comes from Volucella inflata, assembly GCA_928272305.1. Classification (NCBI taxonomy): domain Eukaryota; kingdom Metazoa; phylum Arthropoda; class Insecta; order Diptera; family Syrphidae; genus Volucella; species Volucella inflata. Next base: position 22,752,507 of record OV743716.1, on the reverse strand, counting down.
GCAGTGGTGCCAAAACTAGACATTGCTCTGTACAGCTCGTTTCCATAGATGCTGTCATATGCGGCCTTAAAATCGATAAATAGATGGTGTGTATCGATCTAAAGCTCATGGGTGTTCTCCAACATCTATCACAGTGGACTTTTCTGGCCTGAAGCCACAGTGATATGGACCTATCAGGTTGTTGACGAAGGGCTTCAGGCGTTCACACAAAACGGCAGATAAGATCTTGTACGCGATATTAAGGAGACTGGTGCCTCTGTAGTTGCCGCAGTTCAGAGGGTCTCCTTTCTTCAGAATCGGATAAACAATGCTGAGGTTCCATTCAACGAGCATACTTTCGTCCTACCATATTTTACTGATGAGTTAGTGTATGCTCCTTACCAAGTCATCGCCTGCCGCTTTGAAGAGCTCGGCAGTCAGGCCGCCCGCTACAGCAGCTTTATTGGACTTAAGCTTAGATATAGATATCTTCACTTCATACAGGCCGGGTGGACGGAATTGTTGGTCATCACCGTCCAGGTTGAAAGGTTCATTCTGCCTGACAGCGGTATTTGTTTCGTCGTCGCCGTTGTACAATCCAGAAATAAACTTTCCAGATTCTCAGTATCGACTGCGACTCTACGACGACGATCCTTTGTTCGTCCCTACAGGCTTCGTTTCGGGGTTTGTTTCCGTGGCATGTTGTTTTTACCTTTTGGTAAAACTTCTGAACCTCATTCCTGGAGTAGCATCTCTCAATTTCTTCGACCGCGCGCCTCTCATGCTCTCTCTTCTTCCTCCTGAGAAGCCGGTGTTCGTCTCTCCTCTTCCGCTCATAGAGCTCATGAGCAGCTCCGGTCCTTCTAAGCAGCGCCGCTTTATATACATCTTGCTTAGCTGCACGTGCTTGCAGTTATTCATAATCGAACCAGGGGTTTCGTTGTGGTGGACGAGTGAAACCCAGCACATCAGAAGCGGCATCTCTGATGGCGTTTTGGCAGTGTTTCCAATGGTCTTCGATGCTTGATGCTGGCGGTATGGGGCCTCTTAAGAGATTAAGAGACACTCGATCGAAAAAGGACTGGGCGATCTCTTGCGATTGTAGCCGTCCAACGTCACAGCATTAGCTTGTCTTGGCGTAGTTTGGGATATCCGCAACCGTAACTTGGCTACAACAAGGTAATGGTCCTAATCGATGTTGGCTCCTCGGAACGAACTGACATCCATAATACTGGAGGAGTGTCTTGCGTCGATCGCAATGTGATAAATCTGGTTGACTGTTGATTGATCAGGAGTTCTCCAAGTCCCCTTGTGTATGTCGAGATGTGGGAACCGCGTGATAGCTAGGCAATGTCTCGCCCCGCCGCAAAGTCGATTATCCTGAATCCGTTATCGGAGGTGGTGTCGCGCAGGCTATATTTTCCAATCGTTCCACCAAAGATACCCTCTCTTCCTAGCTTTGCATTAAAATCACCGAGGACAATTTTAATGTCATAGCTAGGGCATTGCTCGTAGGTCTTGTTAAGGAGCTCATAGAAGTTATCCTTGGTGTCGTCATTTTTCTCCTCTGTGGGGGCATGCGCGCGAATTTAGCGCTCGCTTACATGCCGGAAATTGAGGACTTCTTGTCTTAATCGGCCTCCGACAACAAATCCACATCGAAATAAGCTCTGCTTTTGCCATCGATAGCAGTCCGGCCCATCCCACAGCTTTTCTTGAATGGCGGTTATGTCTGCCTTGCAGCAGTCTAGGGCCTCCGCTAGTTGTTCGGCTGCACGAGGTCTTTTAAGGGATCTAACATTCCACGTGCATATCCGAAGCTCATTGTCCTTAAATCGTTTGCGTGGGTTGTCAACAGTTGATCCGTCCATATCCGGGGCTTGTTGATGCTTTGTATCTTATGCTTTTTTTTTAAATGGCCGGGCAGTTACCCCGGCGGCACAACCCCCAACCTGGAGGACCAGATCGATTTTTAATGCCCCTAGGACGAGGGGTCGGTTACACCAAAGCCAGTAACCCGTTCCGGGATGTGAGCGCTGCCGTTGGCCCTTATAGGGCTCGTCCGCCACCATCTCTTTTCCAAGACCCTGACTTAGTCTCGGAAATCCTTACCGGCCTGAGCTCCAAATATGTCGGAGTAGCCCGGATGAGGTCTTGTTTTGTTTTTCCGACACTCACCTGACTTATGGCGCAGGAAACTCGCCATTTGTCTCCTTCACTTCGCAATCTCTAGTTAGAATCCCAGATGGTGCCACGGGGAGGCGTGAAGTAGGACTTATTAGCAGAGCTGCAAGATGTTCGGCTGCAGAGGCTCTTTCTCGTTATTTGAAGAACCAGCATCTGTCGGAAGATGCTACTTCTACGAGGTATTGTACTAGTCGTTACCATCGTTACGTTCTCTTTAACTAATTTTTTCTTTAAAGCCATAACGTTGTTTTTTACATGGAAAACGATTTGAAATTTAATAATTTTTTCACAACCGAATTGAAGAAATAACACTATTTTATAACACTTTTTTGTGTTTTAAACCAAAAGCGTTTTTGAGTTTTAGTGAGACTAACGAACAGCAGTTGAATTTTATATATAAAGAAGATAAAGCACCGAGTGTTGGGCGATCAGCAAAATAGCTGCGAACGAGGAAAAGATATATCCCTAAACGTTACGAATTTTACCAGAGAGTCAAGGTATCACGTGTTACTGAGACACTAGCAGAGTCTAGCACATCTAGCAATCAAAAAAGTGTAACCATCGTTTTGAAAAGATGAAATAAGATGAAAAGTTTTTGACTTTTACGGCCAGTCATAAGTATAATTCAAAAAGTATCAACAAAACAACTACTTCTTGTAGTTCTAGGGTCTTCTATCCATAATCCGTCGCGATCTGCTTCCAAAACTTTATAAAAACCGCGTCAAGGCTCTACTTTGCTTAAATCTCATAAAATTAATAAAAACTTTCATTATTCATTGTTTTACGTCGGAAAACGACATGTGCTTATAAAAATGTCGTTCACTGTACTAAATACTCAAAATACTCAGTCAAGGAAAATGTATTCCTGTTTGTGTAAATGGTCATACACACACATTCAAAATTTACAGCTGACATTCTTGAAGGTGTCCTTGAGAATGTTTTTTTTCTTTTTTGCTTTTGCTCTTGTTCGGTTTCGTAATTTTGAAGCTCACATACGAGTATTTCTTTCTTTCGTGTTCGCGTTCGTTGTTCTGTTCTGTTCTCTTCACCTTCTTCTCTGTTGTTGTTTGTGCCTTCTTCAACTTTTCGCAGGAAAAAAAGAAGAGAGAGAGCAGTAAACTGCCTTCCCCACATGCTGTTCTTTCGAATTCTGCGCCTTAGTACGATTTTTCAAGCTCGACAAAGGTATCCTTTTCGTCATGTGGATCCCATTGCTTGGCTGTGTATAGGTAGTCTTGTAAGATGTCCTTCCACATTGCACAACAAAATGAGTTTTGTGGAAGGCTGGTCCTGATAATGGCAGGGTGTTTAGTTGGGGTTGGGTAGTTGGGTGGCTAAGTAAGTGGTGGGTGTGTACTCGTATTTTGGGATGGAAGGATAGAAAAAAATAACAGTTAAATTGTTTTTTTTCTTCTTAAATCGTGTCCCCTTATGCTGGATATAAAAGGATAAGACAAGGAGAAAGGTCGAAGTAATCATAATTGTGAATGTGAACTATTCTTATGCAAGATAAAATGATGTGCCCTCCTTGGTCTGGGTAGATGGGGAGGGTTGGGTGGTGAGGAGATTGTTGCACATGGTCACAATGTAGACTAGGTAGATAGCGTAAGAAAACATATCCGTAGGAGTTCGTACGTGCTTGTATAGCCTCATCCGTTTTGTGTATGTGCTCGGCTTTCTATCATCTCGTCTCTATTAGTTTAAGGACGACATTATTTCATTTTTTTAGCTGGTTTTTCCTTAAGTCATCTTCTGCCTTTTGTTATGTCCTGATTGTGGAAATTTTGAGGATTAATTAATTTTTTTGTTTCTTTAAAACTGGAGAGGTTTTTTCTGTAGTAGTACACGTTTTGCAGTCACTTAAACGATTCGGATAGAGTCTGAGGAGACTGAATGCCGAATTTAGGTGCTTTTTTGGGTTAAATTTATGTGAAGAATGTGAAGAGGTAATTGAGTCCAAGGATAAAGGAATTTAATGGTTTGACTTGATGATTTCTAAAGTCATACGGAACTACATTTACATACGAATGTTTGTTCCTTTGTCTTTAGAGACTACCTGAAGCAGGTTAATTCTCGTAGAGTGAATGTGAAATCCTATATAACCTAGTTTTGAGTTTGACTAAGTTAAGACTTGTAGCTTTCATTCAGGACAACGTATTATGTAGTTTAACGTACAAACTCAAAAACCATTCTCGTTAACCAATTTATTTAATAAAACCTCATTTTTAGGAATACGCAAGGTAAAGAGCTCAACTCCAAGTCAAAGAAACAAGTTTTCTTGACAATTATACAGAAATTGAATACAGTGTGGAACTTGTGGGTCCCCAAAGTCCTTGAGATGCCTTTGAGAATTTTATTTTCTTCTGTCGATACGGGCAGCTTTTTTCTCAATTTTTTTTTTATGGAAGGTTAAGTTACCCAACTAGTGGAGTGAGTTCAGTACCAACTTTCACCTCAACAACACCTAGTATTCGCAGCCTAGATCAAGAATGAACCGGATATTGTCGATGAAAGTGCAGTCACCCTAATCACAACATTTGTCGCAGGAGATGGTGTCACTTATGGCTTGCTTAACTTAGGTGTTTAGCAAAACTAGTGTCCCTTTGAAACCCCACTAAGGAATCCAGTCTTTTCTCCTGAAAGGACGCTGACTTCTAAAGTATACCAATCTGGTACTTACTGTAGCATTGATAAGAGATCCAACTTTGAATGCAAGACCTAACAGAGGACACAGGTTATGCCAACATCGGTTTATGACTTGGAAGCTCTTTTTCGAGCCCAGTTTTGTTGGCAAATTGGTGATCTTGATTCTACTGTGGTGGTTGGGTGCTGTAGAAATGGGGTAGCCGCTAAGTCCCGGTCTTCCTCTACTGCGCTGTGCCTCGGAGGCTAGTTCGAAGACTTTTCAAATCGGAATGTTGGTGTCTATCCGTGCTACATGAGCCAGCCATTTCAGGTCGCTGTACAGTCCATACAGTTCGACGTTGTATCTTCTCCTCCACTCACCGTCACCGACGGGACCCAAGAATCTCTGACATCACGCTGCTTTCTTCCGATTATGTCGATACCAACGGCATATGGTAGCAATTGGACTGACTTTTGAAACATTGTGCCTCTTGCTCGTCTCTATTGATGCTGTCATACGCGGCCTTAAAATCGATTAGACGAACGGCTTCAAGCGTTCACACAATAAGACTGACAAAGATCCTGAGGTTCCATTCGTCGATCATAGTTTGTGTATGCTCCTTATAAAGTCTTCGCCTGCCGCTTTGAAGAGTTCGGCAGTCAGGCCGTCAACTCCAGCAGTTTTGTTGAACTTAAGCTTGGATATTGCTATCTTCATGTAGGTCGGGTGGACGATCTAAATCGTCCAGGTTAAAACGTAAGTTCTGCCTGATAGAAGTTTGGGTTCGGCATCGCCATTATACAGTCTGCAAAAATGCTATTTCCAAATCCTCAGAATTTATTGCAATTCTACTCCCTTTTTGGTCTCTACAGGCTTAGGTTCGGGGCAATCTTGTTTTTACCTTTTGGTAAAACTTCCAAATCCCATTTCTGGAGTAGCATCTCGCTCTCGACCGCGCGCTTCTCATGCTCATCCTCTTTCCTTCTGAGAAGACGGCCTCAAATCGGTTGATAACTACTGTAAACGAATTAAGGCCGATGAATTTCGGATATGTACGTGAAAGTTTAGAGATGGCCCCTACAAAAAGAGGATAAAACCTACGACGTTTACTACGGCGATTGATATCTACGGCAAAGGCAGCGCCTATTTGGATGCGGATTTGTTATTGGAGGAAGACTTAGGCAAGAGGTCTTGACTTTCCGACATGTAGACGAGCGCCTCCGATCCAAGGCTAAAATTTGGCGATCTCACTCCTGATCAATCATTCATCAACCAGATTGAACGCATTATGAACGATGCAAGACATTCTTTCAATATTATGGATGTCTTAATTTGTCGAGAAGCCAATATGCGATATCACAAAACACTTCGTAATTTCTACACATGGTGCATTTTCAATTTTCTTCAAGCGAAGGATGTACCTAGCACTTATTGTTTTCTTGTTTAACTGCGGAGTACAGAGTCGTGAGGGCTGTAGCTATTATCTCAGTCGTATAGCTGTGTTGAACGAATTCGCAAATATCCTCCTCAGAAACAAAATATACATAATGTCCAGAGAATTGGATATGTCGGCTGGATCCATGTCAAGGCTTATTCGAGATTATCTCCATATGAAAGCCTATCGTCCAACCACGGGACATCTCATAACTCCCAAGCGAAAGAAATAAGTCTCGAAAGAAGCAAACAATTGTTACAGAGGCACGCGGTTAATGGACATGAAAATATTTTATTTACTGATGAAAAATTTCTACCAAAGAAGAAGTTTATCTAAAGAAGCAAAAAAAGTAGTTCCGAGGGTTCAGTGCGGACACCATCCCGCTTCTGTAATAGTTTGGTGGGGGATATCGCATCAAGGTGTCACATCACTGCATTTTTGCGAAAAAGCTGTGAAGACGGGTATTCCAACAAGACACTGCTCCGGCACACAAAACCAAAACGACGCAAAAGTGGCTAAGATTCAATATTCCGGATTTTATTGCTGCTGCAGATTGGCCATCAGGAAGCCCAGATTTCAATCCGCTGGACTACAGTTTGTGGTCAGAGCTGGAGAGCATGGCCTGTCAGACTACCCAACGAAATTTGGACAGCCTTAAGGGAGCTTTAATAACAGCAGCGTCGTCGATTCCTATTGAGACAGTGCGTGCCGCTATAGAACAATGGCCCCAACATTTAAAAGCCTGCGTCAAAGCCAAAGGCGGTCATTTTGAGTAAAACTTTTTTTTCTTTAAATTCATATATTGTGAATTAATGTAAGAAATAAATTTCATGGTAAAAGACTTACTAGACTTTTTTTTATTGCAATTTTAAAATGTAACAGAACTTATGGCTGGACTAAGTATATCCTCGAGGTTACCGAGGTTATCTAGTTACCGTAGAAATTGTTCTACTAATCGTGCCATCAGCACCTAGTTACCTAAAAGTGCCATCTATCCGAAACTCGTCCGTACTTCTGGCACAAGCATTAGATCTACGTCGAATTCACACATGCCTCCAACTGTGATTGTGTACAATGTTCTTGTTTGGCCAATGGTCTAACTTTCATATTTAGCTCAGCCCTCCCTGTACTGCATAAATTTATACAAGATACATATATAAGTATCGTGTTTTATAAAGAAGGGACCCGACTTGTTCACTATCATGGAATCTGCTAAATGGCTGCGTGAAATATGCGTTACCTGTAAAGACGCAAGTTCCTCGACTTGTAGTCTGTTGCTCGTTACTTATCGAATCAACATTCATCAAAAGATGTTACTTCTACGAAGTATAATTCTAAAAATTCCCACCTTGACCTTTTCTGGTAGTCTGACCTCTCTAGTATAGGTGGAAAGAACGAATTTATCTCAGAACTGTGACCACTACTTGCCGAAATACAAACAACAGATAATCTTCACCAAAAAGTGCTTATCTTAAAAGACATAAGAGTATGAGCAAGCCTTAAAATACAGCAGAATTCTTCACTTCTCTATCTTTGTGGTGTAGGAGAGCAAGAGTGTGTTGCAACAGCAGTACACTGTTTGCTCCAAATGTTTAAGTCATTCTTGGTTGAAATCTTTTTTTTGAGACAAAATCACACAATGATACAAAAACAATTCATCTTAGATGAGTTCTAGAGCTTCAAGGACTTTATTTTCATTCTCCTTTTTTTTTTTAATTTTTTTTGTATCATTTATTTGAGCCATCAACATCATCCCAGTGGGAATTTGTGTGCCAGTTTTATGGCTCTGTTCATCTTTTTCCTCTTTCATGCGGCTAAGAAACAAAGCAAAAATGTCTCGACATTTGCTACAACTTCATTCGCTTTCATCTAATTTTTTTGTTCCCCCCTTTGTATCTTTCTACTCAAATCTTTTTCCGTTTCCACTTTATGTGGAATAGGTATATAGTACTCCGACATTATTATAACCTAGCTGGGGTTATATGAATTTGTTTTAAGGGTTAGGGTAGCTTGTGAACTCCTGTTGACTAATTCGTTAAGACACTGTTTAAAAATCGCTTCTGGCTTGGTATATCGATTTTCCCTTATATCTGAACAAGCTCCGTTTCTTTTCAAACCGTGTGGCGTTTATAACCTTCGTTTTATACTTCTAAAATTGTTTACAAAAAGAATAAAGAACAAAAAGATGAATATGAGGAACGGGGATACCAAGGCAAGGGTATACCAAGAAAATGCGAGGTGCTCAAGTGTGCTGAACCTTCGTGGGCGTTGAAAGGATTTTCCTTTCATTATAATCTCTAAATGATTTTAATTTTCTTTTTGTTCCATTTATATTCGTTTCCTCTTTTTTGTTTTTGAAATTTCGACTACCGCTTTTTGGTAAATTGAAAATTAGGAAAACAAAGAAAAAAGAAATCACCTTGTCATGCACCACAAAATACTCAATTTCCCAAATAATAATGGAGCAGGGGGAGAAACAGAAAAAAGAAAGTAAGCACACCTTGGATTTTAATGATGTCATTTATGACAACTGCGAAAAAGGTGATTGTAAGCAGTAAGTAAATGTCAAATGGTCGTAGGCTGAAGGAAAATACTTCAATCGATTGAATTTGCACATTAAATGTAAGATTCTTTTGTAAGCATGGTACAGTCATACAAATAGTGGAGACTTACCCTTCTTAAGAAAGTTTGCAGATACAAAGGAGTTTGGTCTTTCGAATTTCTTCAGATCTTCAACAAGACCATGAGTACTGGTTCCATATTATACGAATAATTTAATTTAAAATAGGCAAGTTAAGATGAGCCGTGTTTCAATGGAAGCCATCACAGAGTATAAGGAGCGTACGAATGCGTACGAAAATAATCGCGAACAGTAACAGCCTGCATGAAATACGTGAAATTAGACTGGCAGCATGCAAAATTCTAAACAAAATCGAATCATCACCTTATCCCAGTGCCTTCTTGATTGCTATAAATAACGATGATCATGTATCAAGCTATTTATTACTCGGAACTGCTATTGCTCGCCTGACCTTCTCGGTGACCCTCTTTTTTTTATTGTATTTTCTGATTATTTTAAATAGGTAGGTACACCAGAAAAGAAGATATTCCAAACAATTCATAGGAACTCATTTATTATCAATAATTTACATACATTTAGCTAGAAAGTGTCCAACAAAAGGAAAGAAAACATCATTAAATAAAAAAATAAAAAATAAGACCGCACTCAATAGCTACTCTTTACAGTACCTACGCAGCGATTGATTAGGGAACTGGGTTAGCAGCGCAACAATTAAGTTCGTAACGAGGTGCTTGTCGGTAATAGCATGAGTAAACCCTTACTCATGCAAGCTGAAATGGCATATTCGGTCAGTACTGATATACTTATACGGCTCATTACCCTAAACGGAATATAATAAAAGGATGTGACAAAGCAACTGATGTCCTCGGATATAAATCGATTTACTGCAATCATGTAGTGCGGTCTAGGAAGTACAATGAGGTGGGCCGGACATAAGGGGGATATACTATGGTAACTGCTATAGATTTGATTTGCCATTTACGGCTGTTTTAAACAAGAAGAGCTTCCGACACAGAGCGAGCATCTTATGGCACTCTGCATCAAGGAAAAACTCAATAAAAGACAAAGACGAAGCAGCAAAAACCAAGTCAGTTGAGCACTGTCAGTGATACAAAAAAAAAAGACAGGACATTTTTGGCAGTACATGGGTACGCTTATTGACTTTGCGGTGGGAGGAAATATCGATACAGTAACCACACGCTTTCCTCATCTTGCATCCAGTATTCCGGGTATTCGGGCACCCAATCTATCTCAAGGAACATCGAAGATAATGAAAGGTTGTTCTTCAGGAATAGCACATGGTAGTTTTACCAATAGGTTAAGATCTGTCAAGGGAATAAGACCCATATAGAAGCCTGGATAGATGAAGAACGGAACCTAATAGTAGAATCACAGTCGGTGCTGAGAATATATCTAGTCAAGTCATAAATATTGGTACATAGAAAAAGGCTACAAGTCTTAGAACAACTTATTCGAAATGACTTCCATTTGCCTTCCAGCACGACTTAAGACGATGTGACCACTCATCGTTTGCGAGACGCACTTCATGCATGGGGAAATTGTCCACTGCACGGACAAGGGCTCGCTTCAACGACTCAATATTTGAGTCGAGTAGAGCAAGCCATGCCCTCTAATACGGACCAAAACTTGTTATCCAACGGGTTGAGGTCTGGACTACCAGCTGGCCAATCATCCGTTGATATGAAGTCCGGAACGTTGGTTTTGAGCCACAGTTGAGTCGTTTTTGCTTTGTGAGCTGGGGCAGAGTCTTGCTTGAAAGTCCATGGCTTGTTGTTGACTATTGATTGGTTGAGAGACTTCACAATGGGTTCCAAGACGGTCGATTGATATACTTTGGCCGATGTTTTCACTCCTTTCTTGGAAAAATCGAGCTTGGTAACGCCATCGTAGCACACTCTCCACCATATCAATACAGACGCGGGATGGTGGCCTCTTTGAACCCTCGGGATGAGTTGGGATGCTTCTCTGGATGATCGAGCATACACACGATCATTCTGCTTATTGAACGATTCTTCTACGGTGAAGATTTTCTCGTCAGTAAACAGATTTTGAGCGTTTTTACCGTACCGGCTGAGTAACGCTTTCGATCTTCGCTTGCGTTTTTCCTTCAGCGCGGCCGTGAGCAGGTGTCCAGTGTGTCGCTTGTACGCGCTGAGTCCTAAATCTTCTTTTATAATGCGAGACATGGATTTTTGTGCGAAATTTGCATTTCCCGCGACAAGATTTTCTGTTTTCGCAGCGGTTTTCGGTCGATTCGTTTCTTCACCGCGTTGTTTGCTTTCGGAGTTCTCACAGTGCGCGGACGGTCGGATCTTTGACGGTCTCGTACTCCACCAGTATCCTGAAACAATTTCACAGCACGATACACAAAATTGCGAGTGATTCCAAGCGGTCGCAACGTTGTAAAGATATCGCCTTTTCCATGTTGCATTTTAGTAGGCCAACTACAACAAAACGATTTTCGATGTCGACCCATTCCATGATTGTAAGCAATTAATGTCAAACATTTTTACGTCACAATGAAGCATAAATATCAACTGTCAAATCGCAATCAATACGAAATGGATGCGCCAAGTGTTGCATTCGTAATGAGTGAGTTCAGTTGTGTACCACTATTTATGACTTGACTAAGTAGAAAAGGCTCTTCTGCAGACGGTATAAGGTCGAGTGAAACTCAGGGGCGGGGTCTCTGATTGTTTTTTGGCACTTTTTCTACTGGTATTTGATACTTCATGTTGGCGGCGGAGGATCTCTTATCAAACTAAGGGGCACTCCTCATAGTATCAATTTATCTTTGCGATGTTCGGGATGTCAACAATCGCGACTTGGCTACAACAAGGTAATGGTTCGAGTCGTTTTAGGGTTCTCCAAGTCCCCTTGTGAATACCAAGATGTGGGTCGACTAACCTGAATCGGTTAACGAAGGTCGTTTCGTGCAAGCGATACCTTCCAACAGCACTACCAAAAATGGCACCTCTTCTCAGCTTTGCCTTTACATCGCCGAAGACAATTTTAATGTCATATACAGGGCGTGGCTCGTATGAGCAGGTTTGTTCAAGGGTTGGTAGAACCTATAATTGGTGTTGCCATCTTTTTCCTCTGTGGAGGCGTGCGCGCCTATAAGGCGAATGTTCGAAAATTTAGCCTCGATACGGAATGTTACAAGGCGCTCGTCCACGTGCCCGAAACTCAAGACTTCTTGTCTAACTCTGCCTCCACAACAAATCAGCATCAAAATAGACGTTACTTTTGCCGTCGATAACAATCGCTCTAGTAGATGTCGCAGTTTTTCATCCTATTTTTGTCCGGTCTATCTCTAACCTTCCACGCATATCTGAAGTTCGTTATCCTTAAATCGTTTACAACCGTAGATGAGTTCGTATCTGAAGCTTATTTTTGCTTGGTAACTTTCGTTTTTTTTATATGACTGGGTAGTGACCCCAGCAGCACAAACACCACCCATGAGGACCAGTTCAATTTTAGATCCCCTAGGTCGAAGAGTCGGTTAGAAAGCAATCAGTAACCCGTTCGAGGATGTGGGCTTTGATTTTGCTCCATTTAGGGCTCATCTTCATCTCTTTTCCAAGACCCTAACTTAGTCTCGCAAATCTTTACCGGCTGGAGCTTCAACTATATCGGAGTAGACCGTTGTTCTGTTCCGAGACTTTGGTTCACCATTGATTCCATCTTGAGAATACATTTGCCGTCCCGTTTATAGTGCTACAAGGAGGTACAATAAGCACAAAGTATGTGTAGGAGCAGTTGCAACACTGGGTATTCTGCAGCACTCAACAATCCAGTAGTATCACAATGAATTTACAACTGGTCTGGATGTAAATCAAATGAGAACCACTTCTTACTCAAAAAACTAACTGTCAATCTTATAGGTTTGTAGCTACCCAGTCTATCTAACCTTTTTTTTCGGCTACTTAGGAAAACCAGATCGGCTGAATAACCTATTCGGTTAGTCTAACATTAAATCCAGTGAAGAAGATGCATAATGATACCAGTCAGAGATTTCTAAATAGTTACTGGCAGTCGTTTAAACTAAAGCCTTTAACTAATATTATACACATATAAATATTATACAAATATAAACAGACAAACAATGGAGCGCTATACTCCGCTGTCACGCCATCCTCAATCTCATCAACGAAGAGGACGATTTTGTGTCGAAAATCATCAAGAGCGACGAGGCGCATTTCCACTTAAGCGGTTACGTCAATAAGCAAAGTCTTCATTTCTGGAGCACTGAAAATCCGCGTGTGATGCACGAAGAGCCATTACATTTACTCAAAGCCACTGGGTGGTGCAGCGTTCACGTGGGAGGAGTGATTGAGCCGTACTTTTTTGAGGACGTCATCGGCAAAACGGTCACTGTTACTGGCGAACGCTACAGGGCCATGATAAACGACTTCTTCCTGCCGGAATCGGATAAGCGGGGCTTAGTGAACAACATGGTTTCAACAAGACGGTGCAACCGCATACACATCACGAGTCACAATGAATATTGTGAAGGAAGCATTTTCTGGTCGCGTAATCTCCCGTTTTGGCGATTTAGCATGGCAGCAAGATCGCCCGATTTAACCATCTCAGACTTTTTTCTTTGGGGCTCCTTGAAGTCGGGGGTTTATGCAGCCCTTAAGGAGAATATTCGACAGGAATGCGAACAGTTATTACCGGAAATTTTGCGGAAAGTCATGGAAAATGCGATAAAACGGACACAAATGTGTATCAAAATTAAGGGCAGCCACTTGGCGGATATCATCTTTTCCACTTAACAGAGCAAGTTGTAAAAGTCCAAATAAAGATTTCCATCATCAAAATCTTTTTTTTTTTATTTCGTAAAAAAGTATTGTAATTCAAAAACAAAATTGAATATTCTTGCTGATTTTCTCTAAAACTATATTATGCTCTTTCTTTCCATCTTTTAATGAGAGATGGAGGAAATATCTGTAACATTTATTAGCGCTAACTTCAATGTCAAATATTTCCTTCAAGCGCTGGTTCTAAAACGATGTATGAAAGTCGCCCATATTCTATACTATCCATAGGCAAATCGGAGATAAAGTAGGTAAAATAACATAAGGCAAACCGAACCCAAACATCAATGCTATATGTCAAACAACTGACAGCTGTTTCTACAAAACCGTCAAAATTAAATGCATGAAAATGACTCACCATAATCCCGTAGATTTTGTCTCGATCCTATCTGTGAACTCTTGATTAACACTACCACTCACCACCATTAAACTAATCCACTGGATACGAGTAAAAGCACATAAAAGTCAGCGAAAAAAAAAGGAAAGAAAGAGCCCCACATCGAAAGTCAGTTTAAAAAAATGAAACGAGGTTAACGTTGTGTGTGCACTCTTGAACGCGATTGCATAACGAGCATAAGCCTGGCAGAGCACGCACCCATATTTTGAAAGAACATTACAAACGGTTTATTGTCATAACTGCTATGGAGAGCAGAGCAGCAGTAGTTTGGAAAAATACTCCTTTCAGAATGCCAGTCATCGTGAAACGCGATGTAGAACGTTTCGTGTAATACTTTGGAGCGAACCATGTGCAGTTCCCATGCTGTTCACACGTGTCATCACGATGACAGTGGGGGTGTCAATGGTGGGCTTGCTCGCCTGTGTTCGTACGAGTACTCAGCCTTCCGTTCGTCTCGTTAGTTGACATGTTCCTGACACTCGAACGGAGGAAGTATCCGGGTTAACCATGTTGATTGCTTTAATTTAACCGGCTTGTGTGTAAGCATGCAGTTTGGTCTTCCGAGTCCCTACAGCGAAAAGCCTCCACTCACCACGGCGACAAGTCGCTCGGGTCGCAGTTGAAGCATGCAAATCGATATGCTGGCGCTCTAATGTGAATGTTGCATGTTGAGTGGATTATATGTGGACAAACGAACTGCCAGATGGATTCGCGTTGAGTGGAAATGTGCATGGGTAATCATAGGCGAAAGTATAGGTCTCTCCAGAGGTTGTTTTGATTTGTTCGCGTTCATAAGGCCAGAGCGAGGTTGGATTGCTCATTTGTTGGAATGCCATCATGGATTAGCTAATTGGATGCTTTGTGAATTAAGCTTATAAATTAATGGCGCTCAGCGCTGTTAATGACTGCAAGGATTACGACACAAATTGGATTCTTTTTCAGTGACGTCGCCAGTGACAGAAGACAAGGCTCGAACGTCCGCTTTCTGAGAGCTATCGTATTTTAGGACAAAAAATTTAAGTTTCTTCTTTGACAGCAGGATTGTGATTAATGTATATGCATTAGAAAGTATATTTGATAAAATTCAATTTGTATCTATCTGCACTTCAATGTGTATGTGCAGCAAAACATGTAACAATTGTCAAGCTAAAAACGTACGCTGTACTCGTTCATTTTGTCACAGTTCTTGTGCCTTACTGTGGGACGTGCCTTAAATTTTAAAACATTTCGCCGACGAGTGACAATGAATAACATCATTGTTAATGCAATTTACATTTTTTCTTGTCCTTTGTTCTGTTCCTTTTTGCTGTTTTCATTGGAATGTTGTTATGAGTTTTGATTTAGCCGTTTAAGCTTTTTATTTTAATTCTTACCCACATTTTGCACGGTTCACCCTGGATAAACAGAAAAGTTGATATGCTTGAGTCAAAAACGTACAATTTGCGCATTTCAGATTTGACCTAGTTTTAGAAGGTAGAAGTACAGTAGGTGTTAAATGTTAAGATACTCGAAATTTGAATAAAAGGATGAATACAGTTCAAGAAGCAGATAGGTAGCAATGGAACAGACTGCATCCAGATTTAAGCAGGATCACGTACATATTAGTTGCAAAATAAATTCACTGCAGATGCGAAGTAGTTACAGGCTCTAACTATTTTAAAATTGCAGCTGTCAATTGTGATGTTTTGGTCGTGTCGTCTGTAGCTGTCAAGCTTTTTTTTTTTTGAATGCATGTAACGACGTATCCCGTTTTAAAGGCTCCGGCCCATAGAATCCATCAATACGTTGACGGTAGTTACGAATTGACGGAAAGTAGAGCCCCGTCCGAGTAAAAGTCCGTCACATGCCAATGACGTTTTGTTGTTGCTAAGAGTGTTTTCTTTCAAGCTATGACAATTTCTCTTCATTCTCTCAATGCTTCCAACAATGAAAGTGCTTCCTCTCAATTTGTGTCCATGAAAATAAATATGTGAATGTCTGAACTCCCAACGGATCGACGGATTGGATAAGTACAAACTTAACTTACTCTATCCGCCGTATCCATCATATCCGTAACCTATGGACCTGCTCCATAACAAAGTGTATATTCTATACAGCTGTCGGTCGAATACGTCGATGCAATGGATTCTGTCGGCTGGGGTCCTAAGTCGTTTCAGTTAAAAATTTTGTAAATTCTTGTTTTTATTAACGAATTGGAAATTTCGACGACTATTAATTATCTATTAAGAAGTAGATTTCAAATATTGATTCAGCTCTTATGGTGCTTTTTCCTCAGCTTTATCTTCTGATTGGACTGCTGGTAGGACAGCTGCAAAAGGAATGTCAAGCGTCTTCTCCCTGCATTTTTTTCGCATGTTACTTACAACGAGTCCCTTGTTTTGTTGTAAAAATCAAAACTATTCTTCTTTGACTTTGCAGGCATGCACCTGCAGAGAATAACGATGACAGCATCATAGACGAATTTTGTGACGCACATATAGTGGCTTTACAAGAACCTAGAAAGCTACACTTTATTAAGAGCTGTTCCAGAGCCCTACGCCAAGAAAAGAAGGAAGGGCCCCGTCGTCTCGTTTGAGAGACGTGTGAATGATAAAATAGAAAAATATGACTGCAGGTATGACAGTTGAACCACGGTAACGAATTGGTTGGAGATATCCTCGAGGGACACGCTACAGCTCATCTGTAGAAAGGAGAACCTTTTTAGGGTTCAGAACCCATGAGTCTCCCAAACATAGCCTATAATATTTTTTAGGGCCCTATTTTGAGATCATCTTAAATCAAAAACAGACAGGAAAATATAAAGAACAAATTTCTGACACCGACTATCTTTAACTTAAAAGTCGCATATGATAACAAACGAACAGTCTAGTGTTTACATCCTTGCCAAACTGTACTGGTTATGCATGATGAAAAGGATGATTTCTCGCTGCTCTATCAAGATCAATAAGGAATATGGCGTGACTTTTGATGTCAAACGAGGTTTTAGAAAAAGTAACGCGCTGTCGTGGAAGATTTTTGTATATCGCCATAAATTGAACCAACGTTATTCAAAGGCGTTGATTAGATTGAACGGGTTAATAAAGCTTTCGTAAGTAGCGAGGCGGAAGAGGTCAAAAGAATTTGATGGTCAACGAAAGTTCATGCTGTTATCAGAAAGGACGCATGCAACTGATAACTTGATCAGAACATGACCATTGTCAGTTGCAACTTCGAAGTAGTTGAGGACTTTGCCTACCTTTGCTTCACAGAAGGAAGAAGCAACAAAATCATCGAAGAAATCAGACGCAGAATTTTTTTTTCCCAACTCTGTGTATTTGGGATTAGGGCACAACAGAACGTTCTCTCATAAGTCCACATTAGCTTAATACAAAATCATAAAAATCTCGGTCTTGGTCTATGGCTTAACGGATTGAACCTTGTCAAAAGCTGATGAGAAATCGTGTTAGCTAGAAGGTCTTGTTAGGTGGGATTAGGTTCGAGACTGTTGTGTGTTACGATTTTTACTTATATCTCTTTAAGGGTAATTTCTAGAGTTACTTGGTTCTTAATTGTTATTCTAGCTAAAAAGTACGCGAATCAAATCATCTAAGAATAAATAATCTGATATTCGCTTGGTTAAGACTCTTATGACATTTTGAAAAGAAGTGGTCTAATGGTGTTAAGGAACTTTTTAAGCAACCCAGCTAATAAAGGTGTTCTGATCTTAATACTCGTATCATTTACAAAAGACACCGTTGACCAGTGTAGTGTAGTCATCTTCTAGAAATACCCACTGTCTAATAAAACCATTGCTGCTATATGATCATGCAAAAAACGCCTTACATATGAAAAGACTATTGTCGCAGTTCATTTTTCTACTTCATCTAAAAGAAAAAAATTCGTATTCAGGCACTTATGCACCTTAGGCGACGCTAAAGCACATTTGGATCTTATTAGACTACCGGAGGGCAAAACCTATAATGTGAGTTCAGATCTATCATTCGAAGAATCACCAGCGTCACACGAATCAAAGTAGAATAGTTCGAAATTAATGCAGAATAAAGGGTGGGCCATCTGTTAGCATCTTTTTGAACAAATTTACAGAAACTCACTATTTTATTTTTTCAAGGTTCAAAATTGATCGACTTACTGCTAAAAACTTTGCCAAATATTGCAAAGTTACTTCCAAAGTGAATGCTGTATTGCTAACGCGAACAAAGATCATAGCAATTGAAAATCCGTCGCACTAGCCTGACGTGAATTTCGCATAAAGATTTCAGATTTTTCGCTTACAAAGTCCAATTGCAAGATTGAAGCACCTCCTGTGTTATTATTTCTCTGTTTGGGCCTTAAAGGAGGTCGAAAATGACTACAGCTTTGCTCAGAAAATCTTCTTTTGAGCTGAGGCGCATTAAATAAACAAGCAAAATTGCCATATTTGGGGCTCGAAAAATCCATGCAGAAGTCAATGCATCATGACCGTGTGACAGTTTAGTGTGGTGTTTGGATTTGAGGCATTATTGGACCTTTTTTCTTCAAAGACAACAATGGAAAAACGTTACATTTAATGGAAATCACTAACGAGAAATTGAGAATTTAGACTTGTGTGAATTTTGACTCCAGCAAGATGGGGTTGCGTGCCACAAGAAGTCCAACAATCAATTTATTGCACACTAAGTTCAACAATCGTAAAATTAGTCGCTTTGGTGATTTGACACCGTTGGCCTTTTTTTGTAGTGGCGTGCCATTAATGATCAATACTATGTCCAGAGACGATTCAGGTACTCAAGAATAATATTGGTTAGGCTCTTCATTAAATATTGGCCGAAACCATAGTACCTAATTGTATTGAAAAGTTGGGTTGACAGGATGGCATACTACCAACCCAGCCGAAGCGGTCATTTGAATGAAATAACATTTCTTAATTAGCCGAAAGGTTTACTCGATTCAGTAAAGCAACAATTGTTGAAAAATATTGAACAGTGATTGTCTGTACTCCATTTAAAAACAAACAGACAGATGACTCACGCTTTAAGGCTTGATGTAGCACCACAGGCAATAATCTAACGATCTTAACCAGTTAATTTATTGAGGTGACTTTATTGCCAAAAAGTGTTTTCAATAAATCTATTTAAAATCACAATCTTTCCCTATTGACATCACGCAAATTTAGAAACAAATAATTGTTAATCAGCGCATTTTTCTTGTGTCTATTGGCGATGGCGATGGCGCGATAGTTAGCTCATTGGACTATCACGCAGAGAGTCTGGGTTCGATTCCTGGCTGGGTCACCAACAATTTTTCAAATCGCCGTCACCCTTTCAACGGCAACCGCAAACTCCCGAAAGTAAAATTGCCTACGAAAAAGCTTCTAAGGAGTGCCGTTCGGACTCGGCGATAAACCGTTGGCCCGGCTCAGATGTGACAAAAATGACAACAGGAGCAACACAAATGAGTGTTAAGAAGGAAGGCCATGGCCCATACCGGGCTGCCAGCGCCACAATGTTTTTTTTTTTGTTTTTGTTTTTTGCTATTGGCAGTAACTTGCGCTCCGGACCCATTTTCAAACAAATAAACGGCGATGATGCTTACGGCGTACAAGCCAAACCATACGGGACAATTTCTGAATGCAATTACAACTGTTGAACTCCTTGAGGGGTTTTCTCCCTACGGATGCGGCAATTCTGATTGTTTACATAACCAAAAAAAGCCTCATCACTACGTACGATACTAAACTGTGTCAACTTCTAGTTTATGTAAAGCCTTAACAACTGATGCAATAATTGGTCAAGTGGTTTTAGTTCTCGCACCAAGATCTTTACGAAGAATTTTTCAGATAGTTGATAGACAAAGCCAAAGTTGCTGCTGACGAAGAATCGATAAATTGGGCTTCTCTTCAGCACATACTTCCACAATTTTTTCTTCTGAAAGCTCTGATGATTTCACTTAATGCTGTAAAAATTTCGCGAACAGAGCTTCGATTTTGGAAATAAATTTAAAAAATTTCAAATCGTCGCTGCGACGTCAATCTTTTCGTAATGAAATTGCAAAATACCACCCTTTGGTGGTATTCGGAACATAATGTATTATTGAGTTTTATTCCTTTACAATTATCATTTAAGGACACGATATACTTGAAAATCTTCCACAGAATCATTCTTCATATCAGTGTATGAGCAAAAGCCTTATTTGCTTCATAACGAATATTTTTCTTCTGGTCCATGAGTATCATGTTTTATCCTGACCAACCAGAGAGCCATTAGATATTTACTATCCTGATGTCCAAAAACCATCATTTTCCATGGTGAAGGGAGTTTTTTTTTACCTCGGTATAAACATACAGATAAGGAAGACACATTTCGCAACGCAACTATTGATGCACTGCACTACCACAAAGGTAGACTGCTTTCGATGAGTATCATGTTTTATCCTGACCAACCAGAGAGCCATTAGATATTTACTATCCTGATGTCCAAAAACCATCATTTTCCATGGTGAAGGGAGTTTGTTTTTATCTCGGTATAAACATACAGATAAGGAATACACATTTCGCAACGCAAATATTGATGCACTGCACTAACACAAAGGTAGACTGCTTTCGAGACTAAAAACCTAGTACAGGCAGTTTACTGACAGACGTAGCCCGGAGGTCCTGACACTAAAGTCGTCCATTAAAAACTTCCAAATATTAAAAAAAAAAAAAAACATAAGCTCCAGCAACCCGAATATGTTCCCGCAAACAAATGAAATATTGCGTAGAAAAGATCAAAACGACCTGCCGTTTTGCCCGAACTACCCTAAAAGAACAAGTACTGTTAACAGCAGGTATATGTAGATCCAGAAGGAGTTGTCGTTGATGATAACAACTTTTTTTTTCAAAAATCTGCAGGAGCAGGTAGAGGCCATAGGAGCGACTTTCTAGGATGTGTATAAGGCAAATGATGTCACTAACTACCGAGTAAGCCATGAACTGGAAAATCGAGTCCTTTTGTACAATTTCTGCCTTCAAAATGAAATTTCGAACTGACAAATCGAGAACTCAGGCTTCACCAAGTTCAATGACGAAAATATGGCAAATAATGTTATCCAAACGATCTTCAAGTCACTTAGAAGAAAGAAATCTGTGGTAATCGATGGGATACCGAACATTTTGTTCTGACATCTACCTCTAGTAACGCTAGACATATACTCACTCGTACACCACCCTGTTTAATAATGCAAGAAATAATGCACATTATGCAGCGCATAGGAAGTAAGCGGTGGTGCACCCGATTCCTAAAAGGGATAAAGACACGTCCAATCCGATAAAACTTCAGTCGATAAGCCTCCTCCTGAGTAGTAAACAGTAAACTGTTCAAAAAGGTGATCGAGAAAGACTTTTCTTTAAGCTAATCGGGTATGGCATAAGTAAACCTCGGCTCTACATTCTTTTTTATATACTCTCCAGCAGACAGTTCATCGTGAAGAATGGCGATCCTAGTTCAGCTGGAACATTTGACATTAAATGGTTTGCAACAAGGTGCGGTTAATTCGCCGATTCTTTTCAACATTTACACTAGTTATCTGATAGGTGTCTGGAGCCCCGGAGGATACAAGAATATTGTTTGATCTTGGGAAAACATGGACAGCCATTGGCTTGTCTAAATGTAGTTAGATACCTCGGGATGTGCCTAGATTAATATCTACATTTTTATATATATACAGATGTTGCTCTGGCAAGAGCTAAAGGTACTTTTGCCCTTACAAAGATACTGTTTTATAGCAGGCAACTCGATGCGAGGGTGAAAGTAATCTGTGCCATGGCCCTTATCCGGCCTATGCTTGTATTTGGATGTTCTGAGGCGTTCAACGTGAGAGCAAGTTTAATGGAAAAGATTTAGGTGTTTGAGAGTCGGAGTAGATAAAATTCTATCCTAATGAAGTTTTATACGAGTCTTATACGTACATATAACAAGGCGAACCTAACCTAATAAGAGTGGACAATTTAATCGAAGACACATTGCCAGAGCTATAACCTCGACGGACAACCTGATCTAAAAGCTGAAAGACACCAAAGCACCCTAGTTCTGATGATGTGTAAGCATCATCCTGAAAAGCAGGAACATTTATTTTTTAAAGGAAGAACCTTTTTTGAAACTAAGATACGAGTATTCCTATTTTCCTTTGCAAATCTTTCCACTGAGCTACGAGTGTCATCAACTTAAACGTTCACCACTTGAAATGTCAATGAGTCAAACGTACTATAGGGGAGATCCAATTTGATTGTCAATTAAAGTACACGTCGCTGTTCAGCTGTTCAGAGTTGCCCTGAATAAAATAGTGTATCAACTCCCTCCGATGAGAATTTTAAATTCTTTTCCTTCCACATCAGACGTCAGAACCATCAGCAAATCAGAACGACCGACGGTGCAGCTTTAAATTTAAAATGTTTCCATTCAAAAGATAAGAAAGAAAAAAAAAGAAAGAAGAAAACAATTTTCCTACGAATACCCATCAGCAAACGCCATCAACCGGATGTTCGCAGAAATTCAACGGAAATTATATAATTTCGTTCCCTTCCCCTGGGCTTTTACCAGAACAGGAACCAGCACCCCTTGCTCCCACTTTAAAAAAAATAAAAAAAACAGAACGAAAAAATGACATCGATTGATCGAATTTATTCTACCCATTGGGACAGCAAGAGTATGCAACATCGACGGATACATAACGAAATTGCGTGTCTATTTTTGGAAACATCCTGTTCCATTCAGTGCTATCAAGGAGCCTACAGAAACCACCCAACATCTTGAGAGATGTAGCTCGAGAAGAGTAGATATTTCTTCCTGCAAATATTCCCTATTCAAGGATAACATGCCAAGTGATTGATAGTTTTTTTCTATTTTCCTATGAATCTATCATTCGTTGTCCTGGAAAGGAAAAAGAGAAATACGTAAACACCAAACATAGGTGGAATTCGAATCCACTTTCCTGCCGCTGCTGCTACTGTTTCCTCCTATTATTTTTGTGGGTCATCGGACACACGAAACATGGTCAATGGTTTCCTTCTTTGTCCTCATAAAACAGCCATCAATCCTTGAATTCGGGGTAATCTAGATGTAAGGAGTATTCGTATCGTTGGATAGCCTCATTCAAGGCCGAATTGAAAGGGAAATATGAAAAGCACTTTCGAGTCCTTCTCTGGAGGACACGGGACTCGTTAACGATTAGCAGTGTGACCAGCTCTTTTTGGAAAAAAAAAAGAAACATTGATTGGGTGTTAGATTGTGCCACAATGGACTAGCTACGAGAGCTATGTTTGTTTAGGTGTGGGAAAGTATACACATTGAAAAGGGATAAATGGGGTTTCGAGGGTGTTGTTTCTCCTCGTAACTCGTAAGTAACGAAACAGAAATGAGAAAGCGATGAGAAACTATCGATTGGCCTAGTTTTGTACAGAATATTACAGGCTTTATGCGGAAGGATTTAATGCTTTTGTTGTGGTAGAACCATGATAGTACAGAATACAATCCGGACGAGAGAATGTTCATTACAGATTCGAATGAAATGAAATGAAATTTGATGCATGTTTGGTGGAGAAGGAGGGCTTTATTACTATTTTATGAGCAGATAATGATTAGAGGCATCTCTGGGCAGATGTTTCCTTGTGGCTGTGTACGAGTATGTTTTCCAACAGGAAGTTGTTGTAGCTGAGGACCTTGTACAGTCAGAAGATCGTATGCACTTTGCGTACGTCGGAATCCTTCTTTAATCATTTGATGTTTCGTCCGGTAACTTGGACTATAAATTGAACGGTTACATCTGTTGTAATGGCTTACAAACTAAGCGCTTGTACTTTGATACTATTAGAAAAAAATATGGTACACTTACTCGTATTAAAGAATCCAATAAGAGTTGGAAAATATTTTTAAACTTCGTTCGTATCCCTATGAATATATGTACATACAAATCTTTACCAGCCGCCTTTACCTTTACAAGGGCGATATCACTTGAGGGTTTGTTTTTTTAGCTCATAGTACATCCTTTCTGAGTTGTGAGTCAATTCCTTTCGGCACAGCGGAAAGAAGAACTGGGGTATGATGGTATAGCAGACAAAACCATTGCGCCCAGTGGATTATCTAATAGTTGTTGGAATTGTGGCAAACGAAAGACAAGGTTTATACATATAAATACTAAAAGATGTCCTTCCTTACAGAGGAAACTCTTCGCGATGTCGTCA
Source organism: Volucella inflata (assembly GCA_928272305.1). Classification (NCBI taxonomy): domain Eukaryota; kingdom Metazoa; phylum Arthropoda; class Insecta; order Diptera; family Syrphidae; genus Volucella; species Volucella inflata. The sequence goes on along the minus strand of OV743716.1, from coordinate 22,728,263 downwards.
TTGCACTCATAGTAAATACGAGTAGCACAGGAAGTGGGGTTACTTATGCCAGGCACCTTATGAACGAAAATAGATTAATAGCGCAATAGTCCGATCTGCCACAAGACTAATCTCTCCATAAACTGTGCAGTGCATTAAGTCATTTGTGGACAAAGAAAGGGAAACGTAAAATTTTTGCTTGGGACTGAATGATGAAAGTTTAAATGAATTACCGTTGACTTCTTTGGGAAGTTTAGTCGTAAAGTTTTCCGCCCCAAAGCCCGTCAACGCAAAATATTTTGTAACGGATTTGTCTTTCGGAAAGACTGAGGATATCTTCGTCCGCTTTCGAAAGAGTCCATGCTTCACTGCCATAAAACAGGTCTGGGATGATAAAGGTCTTTATAGAATCTCCTTAATTTTTCCGGATAGGGCCTTACTACCCAATTGCTTCCTTAGCCCAAGAAAACAACGATTAGCAAGAGTGATTCTTACCTCTAATTATGCTGAGGGATAGCTGAGCCAAGTCCCATACTACCTCGAATTTATGTTCTGTCAAATTCGTCGATGTTGTGTGGACCTTCCTGTTGACGGCATATATTTGTTTTAGACCTCGTTTTCTGCTAAACTTATTTTGGCAACTTCGTATCATAACGATGTTGGGGCACTTTGTTCTCCCAATTATGTTTATAAAGGTCCTCCAGTTCATGATCAGATATGACACCCCTCTTTCAATCACAAACATCAAGCCGAACTGTCATTGGAGACTGTATTTGTTTTGTTTAAGATTTGCCATTTTACGATATAGATCGTTTAACGTAGGTACGCTTCGCTCATTAGGAGCAGATTATGGTCGACGTAATCGTTCATCTTAGCGTACTATAGGCAATACTCTAAAAAAAAAATTAAAAGAAACTGGCTGTGTTGCAGACCTATCTATCATAGAAATGAAAATATTTCTCTACAGAAAATATGGGCGCCCTTAGTGGAAGTGTTGACGGAGATCAGAATTTATCGATTCTACGGCGATCAAAGCTTTTGGGCTTGTCTTACGGGACATAATAGCGATTTGCATCTGCACCCTTATAAAGTTCAACTCACTCAAGAATTGTCAAGAATTGAAGCCAGTTGAACACAGAATGTGTCGAACATACGCTGATTGGGTGCTTGAACATCAGAGTTGGGATTTCAATTTTCACCAACGATGGGGTTCATTTTTCAATCGGTAAATACGTTAACAGTATTTAACGCATGGCGATGGTGCGATTGATAGCTCATTAGACTATCACGCAGAGTCTGGGCTCTATTCCTGGCTGGGCGGGTAATGGCAAACTCCCGAAAGTAAAAATTGCCTACGAAAAAGCTTCTAAGGAGTGCCGTTCGGACTCGGTGATTAACCGTAGGCACCGCTCAGATGTGACAAAAATGACAACATGAGCAACACAAATGAGTGTCAAGAAGCTAGGCCATGGCCCATAACCGGGCCGCCAGCGCCACAGTGTTTTTTTTTTTTTAAATACGTCAACAAACAAAATTGTCACATATATTGAAATGGAAATCTAAATGTAACTATCGAAAGACCATTGCATTCACAAAAGGTCATTGTATGGTGTGCAATTTGGTGTGTTTTGTCCACAGTTCTGAGGAAGGTGTAACACCACCGTCAGTTCTTATCGTTTTCGCCAAATTTTAATTGACCTCTTTTTTTGCCTTAAATCGAAGATATAGATGTGGAAGATATGTGGTTTCAACAAGACGGTGCCACATCTCACACAACACAGGTCGTTTAGGATTTATTGCAAGAAAAATTGTCTAGACAAGTTATTTCGCGTTTTGATGATGTGAACTGGCCCAATATCGTGTGACTTGTCGCTGTTAGATTTCTTTTTGTAAGGCTAAGTAAAAGATCGTGTTAAAAGTCATCGAAAACTATCTTCTCAGAATCAAGTCCTGCAAGAACTCCCATCAATATATTTGAATGATGTTACATTTTATTCATAATGGCAAAGTCCAGGCAATATCAATGCGGCATCGGATAAAGAATAATGCCGCAGTGCGTCCCAGCTTGTCGTAAGAGGTACAAGAGCATGCAAGTGTCAAACCACTCAAACTTAAGATACACTTCATGGAAATGATAGCAATTAATAACACTACCACTACCCCGCTGGGCACCACGCCTGCAACGCACTCGGGTGATCCCAGAGCAAGCAGAAGTGCTTGTGTCAGAGCTCGACGGATTCCGGGGGCGGGCAAAGTGAAGTTTCCAAAATATTTTCCTAAACTTCAGTTTGCAAGTTGGAACCTCGGATCGGTGACCTCAAAGAGTTTAGAATTGGAAGCGATTATGCGCAGAACTCTACAAATCCTGTGCGTACAGGAAACGAAGTGGTGTAATACAGGAAATAAAGCGCGTTTTCTAGATTTAAAAACTAAGGCATTTAAGATGTTCTACCATGGAACGGTCAATGGACGAAACGGTGTTGGAATCGTTGTTGCAGCGGATCTTCTAAGCAACATCGTTGGTATCTTGAAAATAAGCGACCGCTTGATGAGTGTTAAACTCGTCATACACAATGAAACGTGGAACATTGTTAGCGCGTACGCTCCACAAAATGGATGCGACCAATCGGAAAAAGATACATTTTGGTCAGAGTTTGGTAATTTGCTTAGAAATATACCTATCGATGAGATGCTCTTCGTAGGCGGTGATTTAAATGGCCACGTCGGAGAAACAAATGTTGATTATGAGGACTGCCACGGCGGTAAAGGCTTTGGGACCAGAAATTCAGCTGGCGAAGACATCCTTGTAGCGTGTAGGGCTTACGGCTTAACCGTCTTTAACACAATGTTAATTAAACATCAACGACATCTTATCACCTATAGCAGCGGAGGCCACGAAACGCAAATAGATTATCACCACTGCAAAATGTCGATGAAAAACCGTGACTGTAAAGTAATACTTGGAGAATCGCTAGTAAGCCAACACCGTCTGCTCATTACAGAATTTTCACAGCGGAATCACCGAAAACACGGGCATCGTTTGGAAAGCCAAAAATCCGGTGGTATAATCTATCGAAGGAACGAAGCGCAAGATTTATCGCACTGGCTAAAGAAGTACTTCAAAATATAAATGGTATAGCAGACTCACTTAGCCCGCAAGAAATGTGGAACAGCATGCACGAGGAATGCATAACACTCGCAAAGTCCCATCTGGGGACTATATTGAAATACCATCACGTCGTCAAAGAAACATGGTGGTGGAATGACGAAACCAAAAGAGCTGTGGCCGACAAGAAGAGTGCATTCCAAGCGTCGACAAAATGCGATCGGAGCGACGATATCGAAAAAGCTTGACTGGCTCTTGAATACGAGCGTCTTAAAAAGATCGCAAAGAAAGTCCTGGCTCGAACTCGAGCGGCAGCTGCGGAAAACCTGTACCAGGAGTTGAAACAAATATCCTCACGATCGGCAGATAGAAGACAAGCTATACAAGAAGTTCAAACGTCGTACAATTCTAAAGTGGCAAATATTTTTAAGCTCGCTGCATAGAGGCGAAAAAATTCGGTCGAAATACATCAAAAGTGCAGACGGTAACTTACTAACAAGTGAAAAGCAAATTTGTGACCGGTGGCTTGAATACTGCAAGGAGTTGCTTAACAAAACAGTTTCCACGTGATATCGTGCCGACAGCTGGTCTATTCGAGGAGGAAGTTTCGGCTTTTTCAATCGAACAAATAAGTATAGCAATCGGAAAAATGAAGCGGGGGAAAGCGGCGGGACCAGACAGCATTCCATCAGAGTTTTGGTCGAAGATGGAGGGAATGGCATTTAAATAAATTAAAATGTGGACAAATGGAGAAGTAGCTTCTTGGTTCCATTATACAAAGGAAAAGGCGACACTCGAGAATGCAACAACTACCGTTCAATCAAGCTTATGTCACACACAATGAAAATCGTCGAAAGAGTCTTAAACGAACGTCTTCGGCAAATAATAAAGCTCGATAATAGCCAGTGTGGATTTGTTGAAGGAAGATCGATGGTGGACGCTATCCAAATCCTAAGAATAATAATGGAAAAGCACCGAGATTCGTCTAAGGATTTACACATGGTATTTATCGACCTCGAGAAAGCATTCGATCGAGTGCCTAGGGATCTCATATGGGCCGCGCTGAGGTCTCAAAACGTACCGGAAACGTATGTTAGAACAAAATAAGACATGTACGGAAACGTGAAAACTGCGGTTAAAAGCTCTGCTGGACTAACGAGAGAATTTCCAGTTAATGTCGGAGTGCATCAAGGAAGCGTACTTAGCCCTTTCCTCTTTAACGTAGTCTTCGACTATCTTTAAAAGACTGCATGCGCGAAGCAAATGTAACGCCAATTCTCTTCACTGACGACGCAGTTATACTTAGCGATAACGTCGAAGATTTACAGAACGCCTTAGATTCATGGAGAAATGCGCTAGAGAGAAACGGGTTTAAAATAAGTCGTTCAAAGACGGGGCATTTGACGTGCCCATTTGCGCATCCGTTGCGACCTGTTCCGGATATAATGTTAGACGGAATAGTTCTTCCGAAAAGCACTATCTTCAAGTACTTAGGATCAATCGTTAACATGGAAGCGAAATGTGACGACGACGTAAACCACAGAGTGAGTGTGGGATGGATGAAATGGCGGGAAAATTCGGGAATCTTTTGCGACCGAGAATTTCCCCTTAAATTAAAGGGGAAACTCTACACCACGGTTGTTAAACCAGCTCTTATATAGGGTACAAATGGGAAACTCGTTACGCATAAGTTCGTATAACGAGGAAAGGGTAAATAAAAGGATAAGAAGAAGAAGAAGAAAGGTCTCGGTTAGGTCGTTACTCCATTGACATTGACGGAGCAGCAAAGGTTCTCAATCGTCATTCTGCGCAGATGGACGAGCTAAGCAGAGATGGCAAAACTAAACATGGCTCCAAATAGCTCATCTTTATAAATGTGTCTATAGATTTGTGATTTTTTAATCGATGGAGAGATGGCAGATATCGATTTGGACTTCTTGGGTTTTTCCCAGGATCTACCGGAGTATAGAGATTTGGCCATATGTGAAGTTTTTTGATCTGAAATCGCACTGACAGGAGCCAACCAGGTTGTTGACCAAGGCTTTCAGACGTTCACACAATATGACTGATAAGATCTTGCATGCGATGTTGAGGAAACCTATACCTCTATAGTCGGTTATTTTGTGGACCTGACAAACGATACTGAGATTCCATTCATCAGGCATACACTTTTCTGAGTAGATTTGTATCTATGCTCTATACAGAGACATTTCCAGAGCCGCAAAGTCAACAAGCTAAATTCCATAGCCAGGCAAGGAGACATGCCTACCAAAGATGTTCTCATTTACTATCCTGCCATTTAAATCGCCTAATATGATTGAAATGTCGGACATTGCTTATAAGTCTTCTCGAGGAGCCTCTGGAAACACTTCTTATGGCATCTTATGACGATCCGCATCAAGGCTTTGTTTGCTAAAATAACCCTTATGTGCGCCCATGACCCATGCTCTTCAGGCTCTGTTTATCCGATCAATACCATTACTCTTAATGGATAGAAGTGGTATCGCCGTGATAGTAGTCAAGGGTCTCAGCTAAATGCCCGGCTGTACGTGACTTGTTAAGAGAAATGAATTGGCTTATCGGAGACACTCTAAACTAAGCACATATAACTAGCTGCTTATACATAAGCAAGTGCTAAAACCTTCGTGGACTTATGGACTTATACAACTATCGGGTTGAACCAAACCAAACATTATGTCGGTCCTACAAACATTCCAAAACAAAGTGCTTAGAGCAATCGTAAATACTCCATGGTACGAGTATATAAGGAATAGTATATCTGGGAATTGCAACTGTGAAAGATGAAGTAACAAGCTTTGCTCGTAAACTTCGCACTCGTCTTGTGCATCATTGCAATCAGGAAATAATCCGGAGATTGGACGAGACAGATCTTGTGCGGCGACTTCAAAGAGTAAGACCGTTCGACTTAGCGCCTTAAGGAGAAACCGTATGAAGTAACGGTAATAGTAGGTGCCTTCGCTGGAAAGCTACCTACCAAATGCGATTAACTACAAAAGCTTGAGCTACTTGTTAAGGAAACTTAGTCGTAGTCTTATAGAAAATGGGAGGATTTTAAGTGAGTATGAATCTGATACTATCATGAGCGGGTGCTTATGGTGGACTCTGCTATACCACTGTGGTAGGCAGTATGTGCTCGTTCTTATGATGCGTTCTGTGGTGGTGTGGTGGTGCCCTTATGAGCGCGTGCTTATGGTGCCTATGAAGGTTTTTACCTTAAAAAAAAAAAATTTATCCGAGGCCATTAATTGGTCCGTAACATCTTAAAGTTTTATTTTTTTTTGTATACAATTGTAAGCCCAATAATAGCGTAAGCCAGTATAATGCTACTAGCCGAGCATGAGTAAGAGTTTTTTTATGCCGTTACCGAAACTTCACTACGAACTAGATTGTCGCGCTTCTGGACAAATTCAAGTTATAAGACAGCCCGCAGTTTCCCGATCAATCACTACCCAGGTCTTCTTAGGGAACCCACATCCTTTATTACCTACTTCTTTTTCCAAACTGTTGCTTGATGGTAGCCCTTAAGCGCCTTCCTTCCTGGAGTCTATTCAACTGTTTTGTTTGTTAAAGGCAAAAGCAGCACTCTAGCTTAGCACCTGCATAATTTGATAGAGTTTATTTAATGCATGCTAAAGCATCCCTTTGCTTTCTCCATTACTCGGCGAATATCCCGAACGTGTCGTAAAATGAGTCGAAAATGTTGTTGGTATCAAAAGATCATTCGCCTCCTGTGTAACTGCCCAAATCAGCGCATCGTTGCCTTGTTATGATGGTTAGGGTCTGCAAAATTTATACGTCAGCAAGAGCCGATTAGACCACGAGTGGGTGGTGTTTTGCATTTATTTTGGTGTGTTCTCTAGACAACCAGCAGGTATCCGCTCCTAGACTGTCTTGGAGGAAACTACGCAATGTTAGTTGTGCCATTTATAATTTGGAGTTGGATATACTCGTATGTAGGTATCGAGTTTTCGAATAGGGACTTGACAACTTTGAATTTAATTTGTGAACGCACTCTTTCACTAATCATCAAACTGTCAGTGCCAATTTATTCAGTAAACTCAACAATTTCATCATGGTAAAGTACACGAACGAGCAACGTCTGCAAATAATAAAAATTTTCTACCGAAATTCGGAGTCAGTGACTGCAACTTTAAGAGCGTTAATTTCAATTTTCGGCCGTTATTCTCGCCCTAGTAGACAGGCAATAACATGTTTAGTGTAAAAATTTGAGTCTACATATTCGTTGTGTGATGTTGTCGTGTCAGTGAGACAATGGGTTGGTCCGAGTGTCGAAAACATCGCTGCCGTTCAATCGTCCGTAGCAAACGATCCAAATCAGTCAATTCCACGGCGTTCTCAAGAATTGGACATCGCTCAGACCACATTAGGGCATATTTTGCATAAGGATCTTGGTTTACACCCATATAACATCAAGCTGACTATGTTCTCCGATTGGTTTCTGAAAAAGATGCGTCAAGATGGTTCGTCAATAAGCAAAATATGCGTTTGGTGCATGCCGGCGGCGTTATTGGGCCATATTTTTTCGTCGACGATAACGATCGTCAAATTACTGTGAATGGTCAGCGTTATCGCGCCATGATCACCGAATATATTTGGCCCAAATTGGAAGATATGAACTTGGACGACATGTGGTTTCGACAGGATGGTGCCACAAGCCACACAGCACACGTTACAATCGATTTATTGAAGAGTAAGTATGGTGAGCCTGTTATCTCAAGAAATGGGCCAGTCGATTGGCCGCCTCGTTCGTGCGATTTAACGCCGCTTGACTATTTTCTGCAGGGTTACGTTAATACATTGGTTTATGCCAACAAGCCGACGACGTTGGAAGAGCTCAGAGCCAACATTGAACGCGAAATAGCGGCCGTTTCGGCCGAAATTTGTTGCCGAGTCGTTGAAAATTGGGTCCAACAATTCGACCGCTGCAAACGTGCCCGCGGTGGCCATATGAATGAAGTCGAGTTCCATTCATAAATGTTTTGATTGTACTTCAAGCCGATAATAAAGTTTTTGAAATATCTCAAGTGCTTTGCGTTTTATTTAAAAAACAAGTTGTCAAGTTTTTATTGGAAAACCCTTTAGATCCCGTCGATTAAAAAGAAAGACTACTTTCCTTAGTGGCAAGGTGCAATCATGAAAGGATTAATAGAATCAATTAGTTGGAATAGGCGCTTGTACTACGCTTTTACTTCTTAATTGGCGATACCATCAAAGAAGAATAAATCCATTCCTTTGTAAGTACTCTTAAAAGGTAAAGTCAGGACCTGCGTTTTCCACGAAGAGTAGAAAGTAATTAAAAAATGATGAAAAGCACTCGTGTTTAAGTGGCTAGCAGCCTGCATTAGCGAAGTTCCTGTAATGGGCTCATTAACAATCATTGGGTTAACGGATTAGTTGCATCTATCGAAAGGATTACCTAGAAGCCCACATATAGGTACATACATACAAGTAAAATTGACCATTGCTAATTAACAGAAGTCCTTTGTTTGGTTTAATCCAATTGCATTCAATACTCAACCGTCATTTTCATTGACATGTCGTCCTTCCACAAGGGAACATCAAACATCTCCTATCTGACAATCTTAAAATCGATTTTCACTACAATAAGCTAGTCAGCCACTTCGAACCAGTGTCCTGCCTCCTGCCTCCTGCCAGTTGCCGATTCATTCAATCTGTAGAAAATTATATGCGCATTCATTCAGTAATCGAATTGCAGAATGTGCTGGTGCATTATAGACCAGAACTGTAACCACAGTAAAACGGCAGAGTTGCACCCTCAATATTCAACCGCATGAAATTACTCCATCCTGAGTAGTGACATTAATCCAATCTATCCTTCCCTAGCACGTTCAGTATCCTCCTTGGAATACTATAACATTTTGAATGAGTATAGGACCTATGAACCGCCTTCAGGATTCAGTTCTGTATGTAAAGTCGGTACACTCCTTCGATGTTGCTAGTTTCACTCAAAGAAAACAACAACAACAGCAATTATAGCAAAAAGGATCTAGAAAAAAAAATAATTAAAATAAAAAAATTCTTCAAATCCTTTCTGCCACAATGCTCGACTTCGCTCGGGTGGGCTTGAGGTGGAACAGTTATATTTTTATTTACAAGCAAGATGTAGTTTCATCCCCTAACTGTGGAGGGTGTTGATTGAATATAAAAAAAAAAAAAATAATAACTACCACACACAGAAGGGTTTGGAGCAGAAACAGTAGGAGGTTAAGCGCACTCAGTGACGGTGAAAAATCTGTGGCATGGAATTGATGCTGTGGAACGTGAATGGCAGTTTAATTTATCCAAAGGGTCATCTTGTGACGGCAATTAAGGCCAACGTGGTACACCCAACCGTAAGCAGTTACTTTGTTTCCTTTTGTTACGATGTTTGCTTGTTTTTTACATTTAGTTTTTTGTTTCACTTTTGTCAGAGAAGAGAGGGTTAAGCGTACACGAAGGTACAAGACCAAAAAGGCGAAAGAGAATAGCTTCCTTTTGGCTATTTACAAGTTGATTAGGATAATGGCTTTTACTCTGGTCCTATGAGTACTCCTTTAACTACCCACTGTTCCCAGCAGTGAATATTATACTTGAAGGGGAGAAGGTGAGTAGTGTAGACATCCATGAATTGGGGGAGACACTTCCTATGCCAGAACCGACTCTTGAAGCGTAGAAAATGTCTAGTTGGAATAGATTTAACACCTCGAGGCTGTTTTTTTTTTTTTTGTAATATATTTTCGGCTATTTAATAACACATTGTGAGCTGTAGATTGCTAGTGATTTTGCTTTATATTCTAAAGACATGGTTAAGTAATCCGCGATGAAAAAAAAACAGTCATTTAAATGCAAGTAAAACTGGTTTGGATAATTTGGGAACTACTGTGGAGAACAATTATGGTTTAAATTTTAATTAGACAGATGTACAGGGGATCACATTACCGGCTATCAAGTAGATACTTATGTGAGAAAGAACAAAAAAAATCAAAACATGATTTTATTATTCATCAGTCATCTGATCAGGAAGGGTCAATGGGCAACCTTGTAACAAATTGTTGACTTTCGGTATGTGAAGAGCGATCCATGGTAAATTGCACGTACACCAGTGTATTGGGAGAGTGTGGGGAGTGATTTTTTAGCCACTAATGCAATCAGAAGGATTTGTTGGGAAATTTGTCAAAGCCCATGATCTTTCTATAGCAGAGATCATTTAGACCTCCGAATTGCATTCTGATCCGTGCCAAGGCAGAGCAGTTGCAATGGAAGAACATCGGACCTCCTTATTTCTGCTATTCCTACAGTGTCTTAGAGTGGCACTATGTGCAGTGATGAATGTTTCGAATTTGGAGATATGTAGGTACAATATCTCTTCTCCCATGTTTTCCTAGATATCCTACATCTGTCTCCACGGGTATAATGTGTTTGGTATGAGATATTTAGTATGTGGTTAGTTGTTGCAGATGATCGATTAATGGACCAACGGCAGCACTGTAAAATTGTCCACGGCGATTTAAATGCAAAGCTGAGAAGAGATGGCATTTTTGGTAGTACTGTCGGAAAGTATATCACCACATTGTGGAGGGACGAAAAATAGTCGTAGCGGACTTGGAGAACTCCTGATCACCGTCAACCGTCAACTTGATTGACCACATTGAGATCGAAACAAGACACTCCTTTGGTATTAAGGACGTCTGAACGTTTCCAAGAGCCAACCTCGACTAGAACCTTTACTTCGTTGTAGCCAAGGTGCGATTGCGAATATCACGAACATCGCAAAGACAAGCTAGTACTGTGAGGAAATTTAATGTCGAACGGTTACTATCGCAAGAGATCACCAAATATTTATCCGATCAAGTCTCCCTTAATCTAGAAGACCAATGCCAATACTATCACAAAGTTATCAAGGATGCCGCATTTGATGTGCATTCGACCATCACAGCGAATCTTTTGGTTTGGCGACGAGTGCCATTAAGGACATGCACCTAAGCAAGATGCATACAGAGCGGCGCTGCATAGAAGAACTAGAGCTGCTTACGAACTCTGCGAGCAGAAGATGAGAGGCGATTTTCGGTTTGTCAGGAGGAGGATCCTCATGAAATACCTTCTGAACTGCGCCAATTACAGAGGCATAGCGTACAAGATCTTATCTGCCGTTTTGTGTGAACGCCTGAAACCCTTCGTCAACAACCTGATAGGTCCATATCAGTGTGGCCTCAGGCCAGGAAAGTACAAAGTGGTATTTACATTATCCAAAATGGAAGATGTTGAAAATTCTTTGAGTAATTGTTGGTTAAAGACGGTGAGTGGAAGAGGTACGGAAAGTTCAGCTACATCGACCTTTTCAAAAGAGTGAAGGTCCCAAAACTAAGATGGCTGCCTTATATAGATCGGATAGACACCAAGACTTCGGTCCGAAAAGTCTTCGAATCCGCCCCCGAGGAACAGCGCTTTGGAAAAAGACCGCGCCTCAAGTGACGCAAGCAAGTTGAAGAGAACCTAAACCAACTTAGGGTGCGAAACTGATCGCAGCTAACAAAAGTTCGAGTTGTTTGGAGACGCTAATTGGCTAAGGTTCAGGTCCACCGCGTACTGTAGCGTCATCTTAAGTAAGAAAGATATTGCGTACCTGAAGAGACTACTGTTTTAACTTTTTTAGCTGCCAATGACCCGTGTGTGAAAAAAGATATAACAGGTGGTTCGAAATGTCCCGAGAACTGGCACATAGATGACGAATCTGATAAAATATTCATACGAGGGTTAGTAAGTACCAACCTACGTGTCAAAGTAGATTCCCATGGCACAATATCCTCGTAATATGCATCAATTATCCCAAAACAACCATCAAGATATGACGAAAATGTGGGTGTCACTTAGGGCAAGTGAAAATACCGTGTCACAAGTCAGTCGCAATGATGCCAAAACTGCATGAATTGTACTTCGAATCCCTGCTGCACCCTTTACATATTCCTCAGATTTGGCCTCCGAAACCTCAGAACAAATAGTCCCTGGAAAGAGATATACTTCCATTACATAGGAGATTGCTGAAACTAAAGCAGATTTTGTAGGGCTAGACAAGTTGTTCTATAAAAACAAGACATTCTTAGAAACAGCAGCGCTGTCCAGGATGAGGTCACTCCTCAAACAACTCAGAGCTAGTGCCTTTAACTTGGGTTGGACGATGCATGTCATCTTAACTTGTTTTATACTCCGTTTTTGCTGAACGTATGCCTGAGAACATAAGAAAGTATTTCTGTGTGCTTGTCTTACACATAAAGGGATGTCGTCTGTTTAAATTGCGACTTCACATCTCTTATTTGTAGGGGGTCCGCTTGAGAATTAGGTTCCATTACAGACGAGAGGTCATTTATAGTATTCCTCTGTGGTTGTTAAGAAGCAACCAACACCAACCACGAAGTGGACATACCTGGAAATAGAAACATTAATGTTCAGTGCATGAAGAAAGTTGATGATCGAGATAAAGTCAATGCATTCAGTAAATTCATCTGCTTCAAACTGTTTGTTTGTTTGTCACAGTTTGTCACAGTTAAAGTGGTTTCTTTTCCCGCAACGCATTTCTTGGACATGAGTGATCCACCACTGAATTTACCTGTTGCCCTACTTAAGGTTCTATTAGTCTATTATTCATGACGTGGGTTTGCGTCGTTTATCAGCACGATTTCCTCCTGATTGCAGGGGAACTCATTAACCAGCTATTGGAAGGGTCTGGGGGATCAAATTCATACTGCTGTTACCTCAGATTGACTTGAACCAAGTATTGTGCTATTCTTATATGCTAGGTCAGCAGGTTTAGTCGTCTGTGCGGTGATATTGCAGTCTGGTGTCCCTACTTCGGAGTTGGGTTTTGCTGTGTCCTTAATTAGGTCGATTTGTCGATATTTGGTTTAAGACCGAAAGTCTGTTCTTATGAAGATTAATCATTTGAACTTTACCCCCCGGGAGATGAAAGATTTGACTTTGTGTGGATTGATTGGTGGATCAAACCGAATAGCCCAATCAAGACCTTAAAAGAAACTCACTTCATTAGCTCGCTTTGACTGTGTGGAATTTTGGAATTTTCGGAATGTAGCTATCGGAACGTCAACCAAATAAGCGATTACCAGAAATCTTTTCTCTCCAGAATTTCAGATCTTGCATTTAATTCTAAATTCCAGAGGAAAGGAGACAATACACCACCCTGAGGTGTGCCCTGCGAACAAAACTTCTGCACGAGATCTCATCCAGTTTAGTGGTGATAGCCCTGCGATGTAGCAGTTAACTTGCTAACCTTCCAAGTAAGATCTTGAGATTTGAAAGTGCGGTAGTGATATTCATATCAAGAAGGGCTTCAAGACCATCTTTCAAAGGACAATACCAATCAATATCACGCCATCTATGGATGAACATTGCTGTTTAAACGCTTTTGTATAACTTCTTACCACTGTACTATAACAAAACCTTCATCTATGAATATGCAACAATGTTTTACTTCAAATACATATTTTTCTATCTCATTTTACAACTCATTACCATTTTCGACGAACACATTCTGATGAAAGTATATTTTTTCTTTTCATTTCAGGTTTGTGACAAGCTCCTACTTTTCTACCCCTATGGCATACCTACATACATAAAGCATAAGCAACAACATATAGTTTTAATATAGTATTTTTTTACGATGATATGCTAGTCTAATTGTAGAAGCTCAAGCTACCACCACTTCAGTATTCCATTTAACATATTCGTATTTACTACATCTAGATATTAATATACTCGTATTCGTATACTCGCTCTACTGTATAGTCCCGTAACTTGTACATTCCTACATTTATACTATAGACAACAGAAAAATTAAATCTTTTGTTACATCAGAACATGCGTGCGTGTACAGATACTCTATGATGCTTCCTTAAATGGTATTTCAGTTTAACTTTCTAATTTTCTTTAATTTTTCGTTTTTTACTACTTTTTTTCCTAAAATCTGCCACTTTTTTCTAGTCGTCGATATGCAAACAAATTTCAAGGTCATAAATCTATGGCTTTATGGTCATCCATCAAAAAAAAAATTACCAACTTTCCGGATGCCAACACTTTGACGCCGTTTGAACGCTTTTACTCGTAGATGACCACGATTTGTGAATATTTTAATGAGAAAATTCCTAGTTTTGAGCGGGAATTTTTTAAATTCTTTTCTGCAATGAGTTTTGGTTTCTAAGATCAATCCATATTTCCTAGATACTGTTTTGTTGCGACTTTTCTGATTGGAGACCCGCTGTTCGACTGATGGAGAAGTTAATTTCACTAAACTGAGTATTTCAACCATGAGACGTGTGATGTATCTATTGCTACCTTTTGGACCTCGTAGTCATGCGTCATTCCTACCATCCTACTTTAATGTCGATACAGTTTAAGGTTGACCTAAATCTTAACCAATTTATCTGCCTAGTAAGCTCAGTTTTTAGCTAACTTCCTTCAGTTGCCCCTTCCATGATGATTGAAGTGTCCTTCTGTCAATGCGCGGCATTTAAGGTGCTCACTATCCATCTACTCCTCCAATGCCAATGTCAAGAAAAATGGACCAAAACGGCGTGAAAACGTGAAATATAGTGGAACTCAGTCACTCAGTCAGGCAGAAGACCAGCCGAAAGTCAAAGAGGAATCGATACTACTGGGGAAGAGCTGGAGTAAGTTGAAACACTTCGCAGTAATCCGAATATGATGGCGGGTAGGCGTTATTGACGTAGTATGCCCCTCGACGGATGACAAGATTTTAGTTAGCATGTAAATAATCGACACATTTGAGCGGTTGCCAAATTATACCGACGACGAGAACAAATATTTTAGAGGCTGAAATGTTCATGTAATATGAAATGTATTCGACTGAAAATTATGCCTAAGCTTGCCTCAATTTCACCTCAAATCACATGACGATTTAGCGATATCAGCTCCTTTACAGCATCGATGTTTTCTGGAACAACAGTCGATTTTAGTCGACCAAAACACAGTGCCCCGGAATGGTGTTTCACCACCAAAATTTGAAACGAGTGGATGGCCACACTTTACATCGCACGAAATTGTTCGATTTTCTTCCATTTTTTTTGGCTAAATCGAATCGTTCAGGTCTCACCAGAAACCTTAATGGTAGTCGTATGACAAAAACAAACAAAAGGCTCGGGTACGTGTTCCATTAAAAACGCCAAAACGTACAATACTTATGTCAGACTTCATGTATCAACAGCAATGTTACCATATCTCAAACAAGTGGCAACTTCGGTAGATCTTAGTTACAAAATTACCCAGGAGTAGATTGAGAGAGTGAAATCGGCATAAAAGACAAGTTATCGGTCTTTCAGATCGGTCGATATACAGTGGTGTGAAGCTCACTATAGTTTAGTTTAATAGCGCCATGGTTTGCGGGATATGGGGAGCAAATAGAGCAGTTCATATAAAAGACAAAATCTCACCCTTACTTAGGTGCCACTATGCTTCGAGGTCTTTAGCTAACTGTCTTCAGTGGCGCTCTAGATGTCTGTTTAGGTCTCATTCTACCTGTTCGTGCCACCTATATTAAGGTCTTCCTCTGCTGCATTGTCTCTCCGGGTTAGATTCGAGTTAGACCAGAGCATTGGTGTCCATTCGTTCTACATGTCCCAACCACCCATCCTAGGTCGATGTCGCTATACAGCCAGTCCACGTAAACAGGACCGAATATTTTTCGCACAAAACGACTTCATTCGTTTCGAAAGAGTTTATGCTTCAGCACCATAAAGCAGGACGGGGATGTTCAAGGTCCTATATAGTCGCCTTGGTTTTACAGAATAAGTGCCTTACTACTCAATTGCCTTCTTAGCCTAAAGAAACGGCGATTGGCAAGAATGATCCTTCGCTTTATTTCTGCTTAGGAGTTGGCAGAATTTATGACAGAGCAAAGCTAAACAGGTCCCTCGAAATCATAGCTGCCAACCGTGACGTTCTATCTGGTTCGTCGATGTTGTATGTCCCGTCTTGTTGATAGGTTGGTTTTTGGTTTTGCTCTCATTTACCACTTCGCCCATTTTGGCAGCGAACGCAACGATAAAAGTTTGCTAAATTCTGCCAATTATGTTAACATCATCCCCAAACGTTAGTAGTTTAACTGACTCTTTAAAGATTGTGCATTCGGTGTTCGCTAGAAAATTTCGCACAATTATTTCAAGTGTAATGTAAAAGAAGTCACAGTGCTTCGCCTTATCTAAAAACTTTCTGACATTAAGTCGTTACCGACCTTGTCAGAGCAGTGAGCGTTCTCCATCGACGTTCTGCAAAGACAGAATGTTCTATAGTCTATACGATTATACTTCGCCCGATGACATTTGTGTGGGCTTTAATTCGAGGAGAAGGTACTTGCATTTTTTTTTCAGTATCAGCCGGAGATTGATGGCTTGGTCGGTGGCCTGGTCTGAAACCGCAATGTTAGGCGCCAAACAAATGGTTGACAAATGGTTTCAAGAGTTCACACAATATGGGAGATAAGTTTTTATATGCGATGTTGGAGAGACTTAGTTTGGCGGAGGTTGAAAGGGTGTGCTTCTTTGTTGTAGGGGCAAATGATAGTGAGATTCCATTCATCAGGCAAACACCTTTCTGATTTTGATTTGAGAAAATCCATTCCAGCTTGTCCGGTAAGCCGTCAGCTGCTGCTGCTTTCTTTGATTTTAACTCGGATATTGCTATCCTTACTTCATTTTGGTTAGATGGGCAGGAGTTTTTGCTATCATCGTCTACGTTATATAGTTTGCAGAAAAAGTTTTTCCATATTCCCCGTACCGACTGTGATTCAACTTCGAGGTTTTCTTCTTTATCTCTGCAAGTTTCTGTACGGGTTTTTTTGCTTTGACACGTACTTTTTACCTATTGTTCAGACTTGCGTATGTTATTCCTAGAATACAACCTTTTAATATCTGCAGACGTGCTCGTTTCTCTTCTTTTGAAGAAGGCGATGTTCTTCCCGTCGCTTCTGCTCGTAGAGCTCACGAGCCGCTCGCGTCCTTTGTTGTAGTGCCGGCTCCTATACTATTTGTTTGGCTGCATGTGCTTCCCGGCGTTCTTTGTTCTTCCAACCAGGGATTTCGCGGTTGGGCGAGCTCAGCATATCAGTTAGCACGTTGGCAGCGTTGTCGCTGCTCTTCGGTACTTGGTGCTGGAGTTGTAGGAGTTTTTGAGAAAATTCAATGAGTATTCTGGTGGTTTCTCGCGATCACAGCTTTTCCGCGTTATACCTTCTTACAGTTATTTTTTCTTTGCACTTGGGAAATCCGCATTCGCACCTTAGCTGCCATACGGTGGTTGGCTGCTCGGAATGTTTGGCATCCAGAACATTCGAAGGATTCTTATCGTCTGTAGCAATTCAATTGATTTGATTTAGAGTTTAATGATCCGGCGCCCGCCATGTCGCCGTGTAATTATTGAGGAAATCGTGTGCTCGCTATAGTGGTATTTCGTCCCGCCGCAAAGTTTCTAGACCTAAGTCCGCTGCCAGATGTGGTGTCGTGTAGGCTACGATTACCAATTGTTCCATGAAATATGCTCGCTTTTCCTATCCTGGCCTTAACGTCATACTTCGAACACTGACAACATATTTTGTCAACGAGCTCGTAGAAACGTTCCCTGTTGGCGGCATCATTGTCGTCCATAGGGGTATGAGCACACGTAAGACTTACTAAGTGGGATGAAAAGTAACCTCCTTGGGAACGAAAAAAAATTTTTTTTTTTAAATGTTTTTTTATTTAATTCAATATAGTCCCCTTTTAGCTTGATACAGTTATTCCAGCGATTTTCCAACTTCTTGATCCCGTCCGAAAAGTAATTTTTCGGAAGGTCTGCAAAATACTCCTCCGTGGTGTCGATGATTTCCTCGCGTGAGCCATCTTTTGAGGTTTGGGAAGAGATAATAGTCCGAGGGAGCCAAATCGGGCGAATACGGTGGATGCGACAGTAATTGGAGCCGTAAGGCATTGATCTTAGCCGTGAATTGCGATGCTCTTATGCGCCGGCGCATTGTCTTGCAAAAACAAAAATTTTTGTCGCTTCATGTGAGACCGTTTTGCAGCGATTTCGGCCTTCAATCGCTCCAATAATGCACAGTAATAGTCGCTGTTGATGGTTTTTCCTTTTTCGAGGTAGTCCACGAAGAGTACGCCGTGAAAATCCCAGAAAACCGACGCCATAACCTTTCTCTGGTGTGTAATAGTGGATCCAGGTTTCATCAACAGTTGCCAATCGACGCCAAAAGTCCGCCCGATTCCACATCAGCAAGTCCAAACACTCTTTCGAAGTGCTCTCGCGTTCGTGTTTTTGGTCAGGAGTTAGCATGCGCGGCAGGTTAACTTTTTCATATGCAGAATATTGCCCAAAATATGGCGTGTGCGCTCAGTGCTAATCTTTGTGGTATCTGCTAGCTCGCGCACCTTCACTTTGCGGTCAGCCAACACCATTTCATGTGTTTTTTTGACATTGTCCTCTGTAACCGCATCGGAGGGCCTGCCGCTGCGGACTTGATCGGTAGTGGTGTTGCGGCCACCACGAAACTCTCGAAACCAATATTTGACGGTGTAATCTGACGGAGCATTAGCCCCATAATATTTATCGAACTTTTGCTTTGTTTCCTTCTCCGTTTTGCCTCTCAAAAAATAATGTTTTATGAGAGAACGAAAATCATTTTTGTCCATACTCAACATAATGCCAAACACGTCAACAACAATCAGCTGTCAAAACAAAACTAAAGACAGTATCGCACTGAAATTTGGCATGTCTGCCTAAATATGAACGGACTTCAAAGCACCATAACCTTTTTTGCAGTAGCAACACATTCTGGCGGTCAAGGAGGTTACTTTTCACCCCACCTAGTATGTTAGCGTAAGACTTAATGCGGGTTATCATAGGAGGCGTGTGCTCAGGTGTCGGAAGTATACAATTTCTTATTAAAGTTTCCCCCATATGGCAACTCCGCACCCGAATGAGTTCTGTTTCTTTCCCTACAGCAATCGGCATGGTATACATCGCAGTTTTTCATCCTGCCCATGGCATCGCACTTCTTAGACAGTAGTGATGTCCACGTGATGGCAGTGAAGGGCCTCTGCTAGTTGCTCTGCTGCATGTGGCTTGTTAACGTTGCAAACATTCCACTTGCAGATACAAAGTTCGTTGTTGTTTAAATGTTTGCAAGGGTCATCAACGCTGAATCCGGTTATGTTCGAGGACATTAATTGATTCGTCACAATGATAATCTCTTCTCTAAAGAACTTTGGGCCATTTGACATCGTAGGTCAATGTATTACTACTCTCCGAGCGCGCACTTTCCATATTAGCCTACATGGGTTAGAGTTTACTTTTGCAATAACCAAGGACCACTACTGGGAAGTAAGGCAAGCACTTTGCTACGAACTTAATTGTTGTTGTAGCGTTGCTAGCTCAATCCAAGTTATAGGACAGTTTCCCCATCTATCGTTGAGCAGGTCCTTTTTTCGCTTTACTGTATAATAATTCTTTAGCTCATCTCCAGATTCGTAAAGGGTGTTGGCATATTTTTCAAAAATATTTGATCAACTTGAGCTGGCCGACTCACTTTCATTCGGCGTGCTCAGGCCGTTGCTCTGCCATGTTTTCCAGGAATTTAAAAAGGAAAGTCCTCGCGCAAAGCAACATTTTGAAGAATGACGAATAGTTTAATTAGAATAATTCCTTTCATTTTTCGTTTTCATTTAAAAAATGTCTTGAAATTTGTTTGCATTCGAGGAGATACGAAATTTTTTGTTCAGCAGCACCCACTTTGGAGAACGTTCTACTTAAACTCGCTTGAGATTCGAAAATTAATTTCTCTTCTTTCCACTCTCTTTCTGTTTTGCTTGTTTCATTTGTTTTTTGTTTTTTGTTTTTGTTTTTGTTTTTTCGTTATTTAATTGTCTAAAATTGCATTTTTCTAAAACTTTTAAATCTTGAACTATCGATGGAATATATTTGTACATATCTGCATACTCACACTCTACGTAAAAAAAAAAACCGAAGAATTTCAATACAAACTACAAACTACTCGTAACGCTTTTGGTGTTGTGAAGATACTCGTACATCTCTTTTAATCCTTCTATGTCACACTTCTGTGAATCTTCTATCATTTCTTCTATATTTTCATTTTCCTACTCTCCTTTCTGATTGTGCTATGCAACACAATGTGTCTTGTTGTTAATTATGATAAATATCCGATAAATACTCGTTTTTTTTTTTTTTTTTGTCTCAAAGTGCACTTTTATAATCATCCAACAGAATATCTTTGTGAAGCAAAGCAAAATACAATCTCGAGCAAAGAAAAAAAGATTCTTTTTACTCAAATTACTTACTCGTATATATTGTGTGCGAATGGATTACATTTTAAAATCTCAAAAACACTTGTCTTGAATGCATTGAAGAGAGAAAAGAATAGTTTTTCTCCTTTTTTTTACTTAAAAATTCGAGTTTATTTTTCTGTTTCCATTTTGTTCCATTGAAAATTTGCAATACAATTTTGAAAATAATTTGAAAAGTTAAAATGTCACGTGAAAATTCGCCTCGACACAGTGCTCGTTTGAATCAACATTTACCACCGTTGGGCGGTGGTGGTGGTGGTGCATCACCAAAGCGACAACCACCATTGCCATCACATCATCATAAGCCACAACCACCTTTGATGGAGTCTCCAATGAAATCATCAACAGGTGGCAGTAGTAGTGCCAACAGCGGCAGTAACAATGACATACCATCGGCTACAGCTACATCAAACCAATCACAATATCAACCAAGTTCAGCACCCATTTCTAGTTCAGCTTCAAACATATCCGATGACAGTGGAGAGAATCCAATTCTGCCACCGTTGAGTGGGTCGGGACCAAGTCGACAGAGATCGTTGCGCGATCGCTTAAAAGATGGCATCACCGGCAGTTTCTCATGGCAGTAAGTACAAATTGTTTGAGTTTTTTTTTGTTTTTCATTTTCGATTTTCGATTTTCGATTTTGTTTTATTTCTTTCGTCTATTTTGTTTTGTTCTTTGTTTTTTTCGTTATCGTCGATTTATTTTCTTTGAAATTCTCATAATTGTGTTCTTTTGTTAAAAGTTTATCAAACAGTTTTTTGAATAGTTTTTCTCCTTTCTCTTTGACGTTTAGAAATTCAAAAAAACCAATTTTTGAGTAAAAACATTTGTAGAAAACGTTTATTTGAGTTTTTGTTTTTTCATTCTTCACTCACACCGTAGAGTTTTTTTCAAAATTTTGTCATAGACAGCACAGTAGAATTTGGTTTCACTTTTCAAAAAAAAAATTAAAAATCGTTTTGTTCAATTGAAATTTGAAAAATTCATTTAAAACAAATTTACATAGATAAACAATTTGGTAAGTTTTTTTTTTGGTTTATTTTGAAATGAAATTGGAATTTGCACATTTTTTTTTTCGAAATTTTGTTTACAATAGCTGACATAGATACAAATTGTGGAAATTAATAAAGATAGACACTTTAGAAATAGGAATTGGGATTTTCATACATACTCGTAATTGACTTTTGGGTTTCTGGGCTAAGTCTTTGAAGTGAACTACAAGAATCTGAAGCAGACTGTTGCAGTGTTACTGTCTTGAAACAACGCACTGATTACTGTTGAGATTTTAGCAATTTTTCTATTAATTTTGTTGATTATTAGCGGTTTCTATTCTTTGAGTTTTCTGCAGATTATAGATAATCTTAGCTGCAATCCTTTTTCGTATTACTTCTCCGCATATCCATTAGGTTATTCTGTCATCTAACTAAGTTGTTCGTTACTTATACGCGGCGTTTTTCTGTTTAACATTTTTTTAATAGGGCGTGGCCATTCGGATGGTTCCAATATCACAACTATGACATGGCTATTCTTTGATCAATAAACCCGTACATTGCAATCGACGCCAGGTACTTCTCGACTCGGATCATTACCTTGTTGCAGGCAGGGTACGAATGCGGATATCAAAGTCTTTAGTTCGACGTTGAAAAGCTGCAATCGCAAATATGACCACAAGAATCATTCCCGATCGCATTGCCTTTCAGCTCTCTCAAAATTATAAATCCTCGCAGTCGGGAATCGAACCCACACTCTCTGCGTGATAGTCCAATGAGCTAACTATCGCGCCATCGCCATCGCGCGATGTATCAATGGAAATGCTGTCAACGAGCTGCAGGAAAACTACACCTGATGTGATTGTTGTCAAAGCGCGGCTAAGAAGAAACCTTGGGCTTAGCGAGATTTAAAAGCATTACATGCAGCCAAACACGAAGCATATAAAGCTGCGCTACATTGAAAATCGAGAGCTGTTCGTAAGCCCTATAGACATGAAGAGACTTCTCGGAATAAAAAATGAAAAGGCTAGAGGTGCGCGATTGAGGAAATGTAAGCATAATACGAGTACTCGAGGAATGAAGGTCAAAGGCTTAACCAGAATATGTCGGGGCTACAAAGCTGGAATAGAAGTCTGCAAAGATGATCTTGAAGAACTAGTAGTGGAGTCTGGAGTGAAAACACTGCATACTCCTGCCGATGGTTCACCCTGGGCATACGATAAAAAAATTCGTTCCTCTGACTTAGACGAAGTTAAGGTAGCAATATCGAGCAAAAATCTAACGGAGCTGCTGCGGTAATTCAAAATCGCCACTTACTATCTATTTGTCGTCCTCAAAGCCGCATCTAGGGCCTTAAATCGTGCATAGGGGCGTGCTATACAACGAACCGTCAAACTATTTAGGTTGTGTAGGATGACATCTAGGATTATCGCCTCTCCATTATCGGTAATGAATTTGTCAACACCTTCAGTTGTTGTTTATGTCCGACCTGCTGTAATATAACTTTGTTAACATCGCCCTAGAATCAAACGTGCAAAACTGATCAACGAGGGAGGCACAATGTCATCGAATTGTTTGTGTACGCAGGCGACATTGACGATGTAATTGAAGAGGTACAGCTAGCCGTCAATGAAGCTTTTCAAGAATCTAGGCGGAAGCGCCCAAAATAGATCTGACGGTTAACGAGCAAAAAACACATGCTCTCATCGAAAAGAAAGCACAACAAGCGCTGCTTAGCCAGAACGTCAGTCAGCAGTTATAATTCTTGCGCCAATACACAGAAATTAGATGCAGAATTGCTCTTGCTGATCTGGCCTCAAGAGATAACAAAGTACAGAGCTATCTTTCGTAAGACCAACTGCGTTTTATAGGGCTTTAGACCTTGCCGAAAACGAGTGAAGAAGTATTAAATCGTTTGGAGGGAGAGATCCTGTGTGTGATTTTCGGCCCCGTTCTTATTGACAATGAATAGAGAAGAAGATTCGACCACGAAATGTTCGGGCTGTACAGCAACATCGATAAAGTCAAGCATTTACGGTTCTAAGGCCTATAATGTAGTCCATTTAGGACAGTCGTTCCAGCTTTTTTTTTGAATAGCAAGTGAAATGCAGTCATGCTACTAAGGGACTATTTAGTGACAGAAATTATTGGTAAAGACATTTGTCCTGGCCGGACTGAATGAGCGGCTTAGAAAGCATGCGTCAACTAGTGACCAGTTCACCATCGTTGCAGAAGGCGCTATTGAAGGGGAGTTTAGTTTCTTCGGATCGAAGCCAACTAGATATACAAGAATAGACGAATGTCTATAAGATAGGCCATTCCTCCAAGGGGATATAAAGAAGAGAGCGACAAAAATATTGCGTCGCTGCATCATAATTGAGTACACAAGATGAAGTTCGTAAAAGGAGGTGAGTTAAGGCGATATTGATCGACCATTAAAGAGTTCAAGACGAAGCCAGGGACAAAAGTATTGAAACAGGTGCAGGATCAGAATTTAAACCAAAGGCGTAATGAGGTATAAAACAATGGATCCAGGTAGACAACACATATCTTTCAAAGCTGCACCACCTTATCCCATTTTGGGATTGACCTCCTGGAAGCATTGCAAGCAGAAAATCACATAGCACCGACAAAGACCCTGTACACCTTTTCAAAAAAATTTGAAAGGCAGTTCAGAGAGGCCTCAAAAATATTGCAGCATGCTTTCTGTAATTCAAGGTTCTGTTTAAACAAAAAAAAAACTCTGGCGCTGGTAGCCCGGTATGGGCCATGGCCTAGCTTTTTGACACTCATTTGTGTTGCTCATGTTGTCATTTTTGTCACATCTGAGCGGGGCCTACGGTTTATCGCCGAATCCGAACGGCACTCCTTAAAAGCTTTTTCATAGCCAATTTTACTTTCGGGAGTTTGCCATTGCCCGCCGAAAGGGGGATGACGATTTGAAAAATTGTTGTCCATTCAAGGGATCGAACCACAGACCCTCTGCGTAATAGTTCAATGAGCTAACCATCGCGCCATCGCTACCACCACTGTTTTAAAAAGGAAAGGTTTACAAAACAATGGAAGAAAGGCAGTCAGTAGCGGAACTACCGAAACGTTTTAAAGAGCAGGAATATTTGGGCTTTTAAAATGGATACATCAGTGCAACATCAGAGTGGTTCTGTTTAAAGAGGCCACATCAAAGTAATCCTAAATAAGCTGATAAATGAGGGTCATCATCGAATACAAGCAGTTGCATAGAGTTTAGAAAAATTGTGCTTCTTGTATTGAATGGCGGGGTTTGGATAATTTTCTAAAGGACGGCGCTAAAGAAATCACATGGCAGTGGATCGCCTTTTCGGAAGCCTTCTTTCAAAGGTCTGGGTAAAACCATTATTGACAAATCAATTGGTTGACAAAGCTTTCAAGCGATTGCACATTACAAAAGAGGAGATCTGTAGGTAATGCTAAGGAGGCTGATCACTCTTTAGTTGCCACAGAGTCTGGTGTCTTCTTCATTTAGAAAAAGACGTACAATGCTTCATTTTCATACTAATTTTGGAAATGATTTCATGCAAACTGGGTCTACTAGTGATGTCACAAAAAGTGGTCCGCCACGTATTGCTCGTTCGACCAAGAATATGACTGCTGTGGCCGAGAGCATCCAAAAGAGTCCACAACCATCGACGAGACAACGATGCAGACATTTTGGTATTAGCAGACATTCGTTAGAATTGTGGTGAAAGACCTGAGGATGTTCTTTTATAAATTGCAAAAATTGCAAACCATTCACCAATTGCTGCCTGCTGAATGTCAAGTGACGTTTTCTTACTCAGACCTGTAAGACCTCGTGCGAGGAGAAGATTTCGTATCCAAAATCATGATTCCCGTCCAGTGATTATGTGAATAAACAAAATTTGCGTTTCTGGGGCACAGAGAATCCACACGAAATGGACGAAGAGCTATTGTATCCTCTCAAAGTGACTGTTTGATGCGGCATTTTCAGCAAAAGTGTGAGCGCTACATACACATGTTAAACGATTTTTTTTCTACCACAAATCGCTATATTGGGTGTTGAACACTGTTGGTTCCAGCAGGACAGAGCAACCGCTTACACAGCTCGTACAACGATGGAGATTTTGAATCACAAATTTCCAGGCCGTGTGATGTCCGGTTTAAGCGATTTGAACTGGTCGGCGAGCTGTTCTACTCCTTGTGCTTGCCGACTATCTTCGTCAAACCAAGGATTTTGTAGAGGTAGATGGGTGAAACCCACTACAGCCTCAGATTTTTATGTCTAGTTAACATCGGTCGAAATAGTTGCAAGGTCTTGGATCGGCAAACATTTTTGTCGGTTTGTTGCGTTCGTAGCTTGGGTGTAAGCCGTTAAAGGTTACAACATTTCACGGATTTGGATTTGGATGTTATCCCTTTCTTCCTTTTGGAGTCTTGCAAAGAATTGTCACACCAAAACAACGTTGCCGACTTAAAGTTCCGTGGGGTCTGAACACTTCATCATAAAAGTCATTTTGAGGAGGATCGTAGAGGAATACTATGGAAATCACAATAATGTCGATCTTTCTATCTATCTGTTAAAAAGTTTTTGCAGAAATAAATTCTAATGTCTTTAGGCAGCTGCCACAGTCAAAAATAGAAGTATTGGAAGGAATAATGGGTCCGAACTTCACCATCTTGACATGTCATAGCCTTTTCCACTTTGAATAACTTTTCTCAAACAAAAAAGGCAACACGCTCATAATTTCCTTCCAAATTTCTAATTAGTTAAGCCTTCTCCCAATTCTCCAGAAATGCCAATGAAATGCTATGCTTCCTTGTATACCAATCACGTTTGGCTCATAACATCTAAACTCCATTCGTAATAAAACTTTCCCTCGAAATTAAGCAAAACAAATCCCTAATTCCATCTACTATAAGTCCCCCAAAATTATTGGAATCGTTTGCTATGTAATTATTTATAATCAGAGGCGTAATTAGTTTGCTATTCGCTTTCAGGCTCAACTACCTTTAACCTCATATACTCCAATCAGCAGAAATATGTATATTTGCCCCCACACCTTAAGAATTGTTTTCCCTGAAATAGGTTAACCAACAAAATGTAGAACGGCAACGACAACGACAGCAACTCAGCAATGGTAAAATGATTGCAAAAGGACACATGGGTGGGTTATATTACGTTGCGTTACGTAATCAATATTAAAAGCCAAATTAAAAGCCATTATCCTTACCGACCTTCGCTTGCCGCAGCAATAGGCGCACCTGGAATTTTTATGGCTGGCAATTATCTGCTGCTATCACAGTCTCTGTTATTGTCGCCTCATTCCACCCGCATTTGCAATATAAACGAAGGACGACTACAGTGACAGGTAACTACGACATCAACGACGACACAATGACAAAAAAAGAGCTCCTGTCAATTTATGTGATTATATGCGGACATGATAAATGCCATGTCCAATATGTCTCTCTGTGTAGTTGTAAAAATGGTCGACTAGGATGACCACTACACCATTGCCGGCGACGTCTTTACTCGGCTCGATTTTGCTTTGCTTTGTGCTGTGCTTTGTGACGCGCGTTTTTCATTTGCCAACATAGAATATAACATTCATGCCGGAAACAGTGTGGTACGATAACCAGCCTTGTCCTCCTTCTGCTGGTGTTCTATGGTGTATCGCGCATAATGGCTATCCAGGATGAGTTTTGGACGAAAGCCAAACGATTCCAACAATTCAGTGCCGATAAATCGTTTCTTTATTTCTATCTAGCTGGCCACACTGACGTGAACACGCACACACGATTCTACGAGTACTCACATGCATGCAGTGTGACAATGTGTTGCTACCATTTACAACAGTTGTTGGGGAAGAGAGGATGGCAGTGATGGTTATGTGTACCTTGATGTTGTTATGTTATCGTTCGGCATTTTTGCTTAGTTAGAATTTAAGGACATGCAGCTTGTAAGGTACTCATATTCGTAGAAGAGGAGGAATAGATAAAGAAGAAATTTCATTCTGCCTGTGGGGGTATTCCTTCTTCGGAATATGAAAAGTTATTGACTGTTCCTCGAGGGACAGGCGAATGGATTTGTTTTGTTCCATTGGGGATACGTCCTCTTTGTTGTATCTTTGTTGTTTTTTTATTTTTCTATGGTTATCAAGGAAACAGCAAAGAAGAGTAGATACATGGATGGGGATATCGACATGGCATTATCTGATCTATGTGTTCTCAAGTTTTAAGTTCTTCGTTTAGTTGGAGTACACGTACTAATGGAAAGTTGTACCACTTGAGTGCTTGATGGACTTCGCTCAGTACTTCTATCACATTTGCCAGTTTGTCTCTATACTCTCCACACAGGCACCATAGGTGTTACAAAGCAAACAACTTTTCTTTGGCATTAGATGTTTGCAAAATTTCACAGCACTATATGATGGACGATCTGAAAATTCAGAACCTGTTTATCGTGTCAAATTCCCCCACTACTATGGTTGGATATAACCACCCTCAACAAAGCAAATATCCAAAATCATTGCAAACTTTAACTGCAAAAGAACGGGATTTATTATATCTTGGGATGCTAGTGCCGAAAGCACTTTTCAGGACAGTAGCAAGTGCACAGTAGCGCATTTGCGGGCCATCGCACTACGTTCGACTTGACTATAAAAAATGTTAACTCCCAACCTCAGAGTATCTGATAGTGCCTTCACTGAGTTGTAAATAGATGCTCAAATCTCATCCACAAAACTTACTTTCCAAATGACCAGATCACCCCGTTCGTGAGAGGTAAATTGTATCTATCATTTGTTGTGGTCAGAATTAAATATGAGCTTGCATCCATTGACAGCATATACACAGTGTGGTCAATATTATACCGGACTAGCTCTAGAAAACATAGTTAAAAGACGATTTCTGTTTATTTTTCGAAATATTTTCCTCCCGATTGCGTAGTGATTCAAACGCCTGCTCTAGTTCATTTTAAGAAATTCCCTTCAGTGCCCGTGTCGAAGCTGCTTGAATGGTCGGACTGTCATCAAAAAAGCATCCTTTCAACTTCAATTTCAATTTCGGGAATAAGGAGAAGTCGCACAGTGCCATATAAGGTGAATACGGTCGAATATTCAATACACACACTTGATTTTGAGACAGAAATTGACGAACAATGAGTGTTGTGTGACTCGGTGCACTATCGTGCAACAGTGACCAACTTTTGGATCGCGATATTCCGTTCGAATACGATGTATTCTGGCCATCAAATGCTTCAAAACTTCAAGATCATACGCAGTAGTATCTGTTTAACCAGTTGGAATGTATTCTGCAACAAAATCACGTAGTTTTTGCATCATTTGGGGCGTCCGAACTGAACTTGGGCTTCCTGTGCGTTGGCCATCCTTCAGCGTCTCTTTGGCGTCCGAAAAAACATTTATGCCACTGAAAAACACCTGTCTATACTCAAACAATCAACACGGTAAACTGGTTGCATCAATCGGAATGTTTCTGATGTTTCTTTACCAAGTTTTGGGCGGATCAACCGAAAGTCATATTTTGACAAATAGTAGAGAAAGATTCGTGCTTTAAAGCGCAAAATAGATGATGCTCTTGATTGCTGATATATTTGCCATACTGTGTATTAAGTTTTATTACAAAAAGGCATAATTCAGCTGCCTTTAACTCTAAACATTATCGTGAACAGTGAGGGCAGCCTTTAGTCAAGAGCTTCATGCCTTCAAGTCGAACTATCTTCCTACTAAAGGGTGGGCTCTATCTACAAAGCTGGGAATGTTGTTGAAGTCCCTGCTTAACGCTGTCATCAGTTCTATCGTTTACGGATGATCAAGCTGAAATCTTTGTCACATCGTCCTCAATGAATGTTTATTCTAAAACTCAGTACTAGACGTAATTGACACATTTTTGGATTTTTAGCATAATAAACGGGCTTATGCTACTTATCGCCAAGGAAAATCCCAACTATTTGCCTAATCATTCGTATGAGATGAATTCGCACAAATACTCTTTTTCCAGAGACGAAGCTATAAAGTTAAATTCCTGGGTTGGACCCTAGCAAGCCTGAGATATTGCTCTGGCGTCTCTTTGAAAGATCACTGCTCATTTCACGTGGGAACGTTGAAAATGAGGTGACTGATGAATCTCTTCTCTAAACTTCTCTCATGATCATCATTGCAGGAAATTATCTTATCAGGTTACAGGCATATCAAAAGGGAGCTTTCAAACTATTTTAAATGGTAAACGGGCCTTCTACTGCACCAGCCGCTTGCTGGAGTTTTATAATCCCATAAAGGTGACGGAACACATGACACACCTTTATATGACACTTGTTTCCAGAGCATTTTCTCTGTGAAAGTCCGGATTAAGCTGGCATTGGATTCGAGATTTCCTACCTAGAGTTGGTTCTAACCCGCTCTTGGAGTGAGTCCTTTATTACACCGTACCCACGTTAACATTAATTCAGGAAGAGCCACCGTTCGGGTATTTAAACTTAGGAACTTAAGACACCCATCGCAAGTATTATGGAGGGTACCCCGGTCTCTTTTCAAACCTGCCCTAGCGACTGTTGTTCTAGAGCTTCACCCTGCTGTCAACTCGGAGGAGTTGGAGATATGCACAGCCAACGCAGCTTAACTCCGTATCATTCATATTAACGCAGGATGAGACGCAGATATGGCCACCGCCTGCTCTTCCATTATCTCTTTTGTTAATGATCATTGGACTTAGGCTCCCACAGTCGGTCCTCCATTCATCTTCGCAAGTAAGCATCGCGGAAATTATATTCTCTTGATTATCAGGCTTAGTCAGTGTCCTTACAGCTGTCGTTACTGATGCCACTACTGCCCTGCGGCACGCCAATGTTTTACTTCTACTGTCGCTATCACGTTCGGACTCCGGGACAGAACTTTATCTCAGCGCTTCTGAGTCAATAACACGACGGGAACGGTTCTCATGATCACCATAACGGCTGCTGCAGAGACCTTGCGGTTAGCTCACACGTTCCGAAGAGATTCGACGCATTTGTACCGAGATAAGTCGTTTTCGGATGTACCAGACACCTGACACTGATGAAGTGGTTGCTATTGCTGTTCATCATTGAAGCGTTTACCCATCTTTCTACAAAGTTTTGAGCGTAAATATCTTGTATTGCGACCTAATTTGAGTAAGGTCATCTGTACCAAACACAATCATTAAAGATCCTTTGAACTAACTCTTCCATCTGGCATACGCAATTCGTAAACTTAATGAAGTCTGACAGTTGAAGGCCGACAGATGATTTATTTCGGCCCTTAACCTCATTTTTACAGGTCATGCATGCAATCTCCATCAATCTGACTATATTCGCACTGCCCCATTCCGCTTACCCGGTCAGTACCTTCGGTGATGCAATGCTTCGGTTAATTTATCCTTATTCCAATTTTTTCTCTTTTCTTTGTTTGTGTGTAATTTTTCTCGTGTCATTTGCGAACGTACATCCGACAGACACCTGTCAGTTGATTATGTTTTCGGGATTTGCGTGTAAACAATTTTCTTTCCTTCTTGGAACATCAAAATAATTAACATCACTCTCATCCCCCAAACACTCGAGCTCTTTCAACGCAAAAAACCAAAGAAGTCATACATACTCGTAGCTCATAACTCTGAGTCATTAATATCAACTGGTTGTGATAATAAATCACAAAAAAAAAGTATAACAAAACGTCGAATTCACATCTGGAGGTTTGTTTTCATTTCAGGGAGTCCTTGAGATACTCAGATAGAAGTGACGGTCTCAGTCTGCAGTGTGATGTAACAAACCATTACTTTCGAGGCGCACATAATTTGCCTTTCGAATGGAGTTCATTCGCATGCTGCTTGTTGGGTTAATCTGGTCACACCGTGACTTATAATTATGGATAAGTGTCTGCTGTTTGATTGAGACCCTGAGATGGACCGGGACAAAATGGCAAACAGCAAAAAACAGTCACGACAATGATAAGTGTGGAGCGAGCGATTGAGTGTTAAGTGTTAAGGACAGGGTCAGTGGGTAAGTGTAAGCCCAGCAGGGGCGGAAGACTCTTATAATTAATATGCGCAACGAAAGATAGTTTGAATGTAAGTCTGGTGTAGCAATAACCCTCCACAAGGCTATAATTAGCAGGCCGTTTTAAACAAATTCACCGAACCTATTCATTAAAGAGAATGTTGTCATCGGTTGAGTGTGTATCTGTAGGGTATAGTGGGTTTATTTTGCCAGTAACTGAAAAAGGAAATAGCTGTCAAGACTCAAGTCCTTACTCGAACCTTACTTCCGCAACACTTCTTTGGCTTTTCTGATCCATGTTTCCAAGTCTCGATTGTGCGGTATTTCTTCCGTCGCTTTGATGGTTAATTTGCTAAAATTCAACCCTTTGGATTCTCCTTGATTCTACGAATCTTCAGAAAGGCATTATGGCATCTTAAGTGAGCTTTCCAATTTATTTATGGAAATGTCACTTGCTACGGAAGGTAATTCCTAACTTAAGTTTCTTTAACGAATGGACTAAGTGAACGCCGGCCTCATTTTGGAAGAAGATCAGTTCAAATACACTACAAGCCCAAAACGAGCACATTTAACATTGATGGATCACTTTTGGATTCATGTTAGGTCTGCTGACATAGCCATCAAGTTGGAAATGCGCCTCTTCAGAGCAGGTGATTTCCTTCACAAAATCACCATTCCCTTATTCAGTAGAATTCTGACCGACACTCTCACTAACTGCTGCAATATTCTCATTAACCTGAGCTGCACAAACACGGACAGGCTCCTTCTGGGTTTTAACTGACCCTATTGTCTAAAATTTGTTGACTAATCGAACCACCGTACATAGGACATTCACGACATTTTCGCACCGTTGCTTGCAAATCACCATTTCGGAAGTGTATTTTCACGGTTTCTATGCGTTGTGCATCCGTATAATTTTCAAAGACGTAGCACACTCCTCACCATACCATTACAGACGCGGGATGGTGACCTCTTTGAACCCTCAGGATGAGTTGGGACGCTTCTTTGGATGACCGAGCATACACACGATCGTTCTGCTTATTGAACGATTCTTCTACGGTGAAGATTTTCTCGTCAGTAAACAGAATTTGTCTGTGAGCGTTCTTCGCGTACCGGCTGAGTAACGCTTGCGTTTTTCCTTCAATGCGGCCGTGAGCAGGTGTCCAGTGTCGCTTCTACGCACTGAGTCCTATATCTTCTTTGATGATGCGAGACACGGATTTTTGCGAAATTTGCATTTCCCGCGCCAGCATTTTCTGTTTTCGCAGCGGTTTTCGGTCGATTTGTTTCTTCACGGCTTTGGTCGCTTTCGGAGTCCTCACAGTACGCGGACTGCCGGATCTTTGACGGTCTCGTACTCCACCAGTATCCTCAAACAACTTCACAGCACGATACACAAAATTGCGAGTGATTCCAAGCGCCCTTTTCCATGTTGCATTTAAGTAGGCCAACTACAACAATATGATTTTCGATGTCGCCCCATTCCATGATTGTAAGCAATTAATGTCAAAAACTTTTAACGTCACAATGAAGCATAACTGTCAAATCGCAATCAATACGAAATAGATGCGCCCAGTGTTGCATTCGTAATGAGTGAGTTCAGTTGTGTACCAGTATTTATGATTTGACTAGCTAAATTTTAAACATCCATGAAAGCGTCCTTTCTTTCACCTTCTTCTGTCTTCTGCGGCTATCATTGCCTGAGGCATGATCGTTGTATGACTTATATGAAAATCACTCCTAGGTCATTATTCTTTCTGAGAAATTTGTGTACATTGCTTGTAGACTTAGGTAGGAGTTTTTGCATCACATTGCACACATATTTTACTAACGAAGAACATCAGATGCGGTGTGATTATTTCTCAGCAAAATTTGGCCGACTTTATTACAAAATTCTCTAGCTATCTTCAAGTATTTTGTCGTTAATTTGGAATCTGGGATATCTGCAATCGTAACCTGGTCACAATAATTAGCCTCGTCGGAATATTCGGATATTAAGAATAATTGAATTGTATCTTTCGCTTATCTATTGGCAAAATCCCGAAGAATCCTCAAATAACGAACAGAAAGTACACTACGACAAAAAACCAAACGTCTTTGGCTGAAGAGGGGTTTATATGGGTCTTTTTTGATCACTGTAGAGGACCGCTTACCTTTAACACTGTTTTGAACATCATTGCTGGCTGGAATATGCCTTGCGAGCAAGACGATTTTATCATCCAGAAATCCGGGATATAGTAAGCACTTCTCTGTGAAAAAACATTTATGCTGCTTTTAAAGCATGGCGCAACAAGCAGGTTTCCATTCTGCGTCTTTCTGCCTCGATCACATTAACTCTTCATGGATTATAGAATTACATTCTCCACTTCATCTGGTGTTCGTTGATTTCAAAAAGATAGTATAGGTTTTTTTAAATTAATAGTTAAAGCAAGGTGTGCAAGTATGAAGATGTGAAGCGTCACGCGCTTTTTAAATCCGAGGCCGAATGTTCATCAAGGTTGCATACTCTAACTACTGCTTTTTGCAATTGTAAATGGTAATCGTACCCCAAAGAGTTATGGCATGACAAAATGGTCTGTCTACAAAGAGTAGACATATCCAATAAATACTTACAACCCCATAAAACACCTCGACTACGCTGAATATCGCAGTTGTCAGTCAGTGGCGGCAGAGGCAAACTGGGAATGACTGAGGACTAATTTAAAAAAAAAACTAAAAATCCTGAGTCTCTCATCCTACCTTTGAAGTATCTTTTGATTGAGTAAGACGTTTGAAGCCATATTTTAGAAGGTTAGCCTGTGATCATGAATAAACTGCGCAAGAAGTTAAAACCAAGGCGCGACGGCTTACCTTAAATGTGAATGTCTTACCATATGTCCAACATTATAATCAATAATGTAGGCAGAACAGGCCAGTGATTCTACAAAAGTGAATTAGAAAAGAATTAGTCATTGCCTTTGTAAGGACGAATATTGTGTTGCTCGATGAACCATGCAATCGTTTACATTATTGTCCACTAAGCCGTCTAAAAAAATCTCGGCACCTAGGAACTATAGGAACTAGGAACGATGGAGTTAAAACAGATAGCATAGGACTTAAAACGACGGCACATAGGCCTGGTTGATTGCCTAAAACCCATGGGGAACAAAGGATACAAGAATAAGATGATTTCTCAAGTGACAAAGTTTCAAGATTTTTAAAGTAGTATAAATGATGTTATTGATAGATCCGACTATGAAGTCAAATTTATTTTGACATTTTTGTGGGTTTAGCACGCACTCTGACACACAAATACTTTCCTATGTTAATATACATAAGGCTTCGATGACTACAGCCAACTTCTCTTAATTTTACTTCATAAGATAGTATTGTATTAAATGTAGTTCAAAGCTGGGGGTACACGGATATTACTTCAATTTATCATTAGACATTAGTTTATCAAAACTATATTCATATCCGTAAACTTCTTAAATATAGGGTATTCCGATTCTTTGTGGGAATTCGACATCCCTGTTTCAATTACATACGTCAAGCCGAACTGTCATCCGAGACTATTTGTTTTGTTTAGATTTTGCCACTTTAGAATATGGATTGTTTAACAATCGCTGAATGTGTTTAAACTGTGAAAACTTTCTACAAGAATAGTGATATTCTGTATTAGGTACAGTTCGAGAAGATTATGGTCGACATAATCGTCGAACTATAGACAAAATTGTAAAAAAAAAATCGAAGAGAGGCCTTTCCATCATTGAAATGAAAATATGGCTGCCGTTAGTGAAAGTGTTGACAAAGATCAGAATCTACCCATTTTACGGCGAGCACAGCATTTGGGCTAGTCTTACGGTTTATGTTGCATTACAATATACACTTACACCCTTATAAAGTTCAACTCAAGAATTGTAGCCATGGAATGACCACGGAATGCCTAGAATGTACGGCAATTTGGTGCCTGAAGATAAGCGTTTGGATGACCAATTTTTAGACAACATTTCTCCAGCTATGAGGCTCATTTTTCACTCGGTGGATACGTACAGAAACAAAATTGTCACATATGTTGAAGTGAAAATCCAGATGTAACTGTCGAAAGACCATTGCATCCACAAAAAGTCACTCTATGGCTTACAGTTTAGTCTATCATGTCTACAGTTCTTCGAAAATGAGGAAGGTGCAACATCACCGTCAATTCTCATCGATATAGCTAATGCTTACCAATTTCTTTTCACATCGAATCGAAGATATGGGTGTAAAAGGTGTTTTTTTTTTTTTAGCTACATGAGGAGTTTCGATGGTTGTTGTCTATAGTTTGACAGCTGCCAATGTCAAATTGTGTTGACATTTCTGTTCAGTAAGGTTTGGTAATTCATCGTGAATCGCTTAACGCCATATTGTGGAAATTTACTTTGAAAAAAATAAATCTGTTCGTGAAGTTCATAGAGCACTTCGTCAATTATACGGTCAACATAATCGGCCTAGTTATTGATCGTTTTCGCACTAATTTAAATCGTCTCGATTCAAAACTATCGACAAGATAAAGAAATGTTCGTACCGAAGACAATATCGCTGCTGTAGCGCAAAGTGTTGAAGAAGACGCCGAAATA
This sequence comes from Volucella inflata, assembly GCA_928272305.1. Taxonomy (NCBI): domain Eukaryota; kingdom Metazoa; phylum Arthropoda; class Insecta; order Diptera; family Syrphidae; genus Volucella; species Volucella inflata. The sequence goes on along the minus strand of OV743716.1, from coordinate 22,692,153 downwards.
TCGATTCGTCGCCGTTCTCAATTTCTTCGCCTTTTCCTTCGACTACCTGGAAAATTTTACGTAAGGGCTTTGGCCTACGTGCCTATAAAATACAGCTCGTGCAAGAATTAAAGCCAAATGACCATAGTTCACGTCGCTTTTTTGCTGATTGGGCTAATTTGAAACTGGCCGAAGATGAGCATTTTTATCGAAGAATTGTGTTAAGTGATGAAGCTCATTTCTGCTAAAATGGCTTCGGCAACAAGCGAAATTGCCGTATATGAAGCGAAGACAATCCTCAAGCTGTTAACGAATCACCATTACATCCATTAAAATTAACTGTTTGGTGCGGCTTACACGCTGGCGGCATCATCGGTCCTTATTTCTTTCAAAATGAGGAAGGAGCTGCCATTACGGTGAATGTCGAGCGATATCGAGCCATGCTGACTGATTTTTTATTTGCAAAAATTAATCAGCTAAACATCGACGACATTTGGTTCCAACAAGACGGCGCGATTTCCAAACAGCGCTCTTAACCATAAACTTATTGCAAAGTCAATTTGGTGTCAACTTTATTTCCAGAAGTGGTTCTGTTAACTGGCCCCCTCGTTCGTGCGACTTAACGCCTCTCGATTACTTTTTATGGAGCTATGTTAAGTCATTGGTTTATGCCGACAAACCAGCAACTCTTGAAGTATCGGAAGCCAATATTCAAGCCACCATTAACGCCATGTGGCCAGACTTATTGGGAAAAGTAGTGAAAAATTGGACTGATCGAATGGACCATGTATATGTATATATTCAAAAAATAGATGCCATGAAATTATCTATCAGATTATAATGACAAAAAATTCATTCCGATAATATTTATGTCTTGTATTATTCTTTAAAGTCCTCAAGCTTTTAAAAAACCACCTTTTGAAGACATGTGGTTTCAACAAGACGATGCCACATCTCAAACAACACGACTCGTTTGGCTTTATTGCAAGAAAAATTGCCTGAACGAGTTGTTTCTCGTTTTGGTGATATGAATTGACCACCAAGATCGTGTGCTCTGTCACCATTGGATTTGTTTTTGTGGGGCTTTTTAAAAGATAATGTTTATACACACAATCTCGTCGTTTTGAAAACAAATATTCGTCCAATTATGGCCGAGTTATTGCCCAATATATGTTGAAAAGTCATCTTAATTTTACCTTGTCAGAATTGAGTCCTGCAAAATCTTCCGCGGAGGACATTTAAATGATGTTATATTCCATTCATAATGACAAGAAGAGACGATTATCTTCCCACAGCTAATGCACGATGGTGGCTTAGTCCAGCAGTAGCTTCAAATACTTCTAATTGCTTCTTAATCATCACCAGGATCTATCGCTCAGGAAGTCTTTATTTTCCATGCGCCGTATTTGCGAAGTTGACTTTCAGTATATGAGGACAGTGTCGTCGAGTCCGCCGCTCCTGCTCCTCCATGTTAATTTTGTCCCAAACACTGAAACTTTTAAGCTGTTTTGATTTGCTTTACCATATTTACTAGTTTCAGTCCTGGTTCACTCGACGTCTCGTATATCCTGTTCCCCAATTGTCACCAAAGTGACTATGAAAACGTGTTTTAAGTCCACCCGTCTATGGTTGAATAATGATCGTTTCATGGTAGTTCCTATCTTCACAGATATTCTGAAGCTTAATATTAGGTGAAAAGGATCACAAAGAATCTATCTTTTCGAGATATTGATGCAGCAATCTAGAAACTACGTCGGATAAGGTTTTATGTGTGAGATTTAATAGTAAACTCAGAATTTCGCCATCAGAAAAAGTTCCATCAGCTTTATTAAATGTCGCTTGGTTGAAACCAAAAAAAGCTGCTTAACTCGATTTTAGTTGTTGAATGACTACGCCAAACCTCTTAGCAGGGTAAAACACTTATTCACCAATTTGATACCAATTTCGCTTTATCTAGTGCAATGCCACTTTGTATCACTGAAGTGTTTGAATTCATTTAACTATTGTGAAGAACAAAACATTCATGACTCAAGCCCACAGGCAATGGCTTTGACTTAATTCAATAATTCAATTCGTATTGACTTGCTGATGAAAAGAAATCAGAGTAGTCTTACTCCAGGTTGGAAGTGCTGTATTTTCAGCTTTTTGTGAAACCTTGCTTATGAATATTCATCTTAGAATGAGGTGGCGGCTACATATTTTCATTGAATTCTTGGTAAATCTATTGCCCTTTAGGCATCATTTCTAAAACTGTTTTACCTGAAAATATTCTGGAAACTCTACCGTGTTAAAATAAGGCAACAGGTGAACAGAATAACCTAAAGTCCTGAGAGATGTGGTTCACAGTCGACTTTCAATGTTACAGTAGAATGCGTAAGTAGTAGGTACCAGCATTTTGTCCACTACCTACTGCAAGAGAGAATATAACCCAAACATACCCTGTATGGCTTTTGGAAACTTCATTTTGATTCGTAAACAATTCTGTTTACCAGAACTGTGGGCTCATTATCAAGTCAGATATTTTTTTTTTTTTGTTCAGGGAAGATAATTCTTCAACTTCTATTCTGAAATTCCTGGAATCGTCTGTTAACATTCACCACGACACTGGGCACTTCCTGTATCCCATGTTGTAATCACCACATTGGTGAAGTCCTACTCCTCAATCTACTCCTACTCCTACTCATTTTCGTGCTCATTTAAGTCATTAATCCTGTCCCAAGTATAAATAACTCGAAAACACGAATTCTGAAATATAAATCACATAGGGTAGACCAAAACTTGATTCACATAAATCGTGCTGCTCCTTTATGTCTTCGGGGAACCCCAAAAACATTACTTAAACCGATTCGAGTCTTTTATCTGCAAAGCAACGATTTGACCTTGTTTCCTATCGCAGGCTGGCGTTGTCTCTCCTCCTGTTAATGGGCAAGTAAGGACCGACTATTGTCAGGAAGTAATTCTAGCTATCCGCACAAAGTAAATGTATCTTTTGCACGCTAAATGAAAATTAAAAGTCATCAATTTGTTTATCCCTCCTCAATGGCAAGAATTACACTGAAATACGAGTACTTAACCAAAAGATTGTGTCGCGACAAGCTTCACTTAGGTTTTTTCCAATTCCCTTCGGATGTTGATGTTGTTGCAGATACTGAAGTCATGTTCTCGTACATATCTTCTCCTCCATCATTATCCAATAAACGGTTTCAATTTAAAATTCCCAATCACGTTTTGTTGTTTTATGATAGTTGATCCTAAAAGAAGGAGTTCGATACAAGAAAGTATCGGTATCTGAGACATAATTCGAGTATCTGATTTGACATATGCCTGTGGACTGTACGAGTTCAGGGTCACTTGTTCTCGTGTAGTCTCATCAAGCATCACTTGGGATCTACTTGCTTCCGCAAGGCTTGTGAAAAATTTCCATTTGACTTGACTTTTAATGATGTGAATTGCCAACGATGCCGGGACGTAATTGTTATGCACAAGTGAAGTATTAAAAGCGTGTTCGTATTATCATTGTCATTGTCAAGGAGCATCGCCGCATCGTAAAACGCGCTATGTATCCATCGTCGTACTTGTATCTTTTTTTTATTGGGGGGCGGCGATAATATTAATGTAGCAGCGGTACACCTTTACAAGCTTTTAATGGGTCTTACCTGTTGGTGCTGTGCTGAATAAATTCGTGGTCATAAATTTTCAGAGAAAAAAAAAACAAAATTTCGAATGTTTTACCGTCGAAGTTGAATTGATATTTCGTGTGCACGAATCGATAGTACGTGCACACGGGTTGAATGGAATAAGTTTAATTTTGCGTTTGCGCTTTTTTTTTGGCATTCAAATGTTCAAGAATCTCGAACTACTTGATTGTGATGGCAGATAGCGGGGTACTAAAATAACTTCCGAATTCCCAGACGGTTTTGTTTCTTGTGGAATTGAGTGAATGTTTAGTCATAAATTTTCAAGCGTACTGGACCATGAAATTCTAGTACTTGTTGGCTTAAAATCTGTGTTCCTGTATCAAATAACTATTTGATTTGATCAGTGTCTCCAAGTGCGCCAAGTATCAGTAGAAGATTGGATGAGCTCTCACTGTCAATCTATTTATAGCCAATGCTCAAGAAGCATTTGTGTTATTTAACGAATACACAGATCGATTTAAGATGATCTTCTGCTTGATTGTGCAATTGGATATCATTGTCATATGATACAACACTCTCAGAATGGTACAATGACTTCTACTTACGAAGGTCAGCAGCTTTCGAGTGACTGTTGCAATTACATTCCACAAGCAATTCTCATTTTGCCATATTGACTCAACATTGGGGCAATTTTCTATCAGGAACCTATTAACTAAGAAAATTTCCTTAAAACTTATAGAAGGTCGTCATTCATTGTTTGATTAATATCCTCATGGATCTTAACATTAAAAAAATAATACACTCCGGGTTCTGTGGGTTTGTGTTTCTCTTAGCAGAACCGTCATTGTGGTGGATGTGACGCTGAAGATACTTTAAAAGTTTTTGTTTCAACATTGATGGCTATCTTGTTTCTTTAATACTCGTATAACTCCATGTTAAGAATTGCTCCTTTTGCAACCCATTAAGCTAAATTCATCAGCGAATTTCTTACCTTCAATGTCTCTGTTATCTGGTCTTACCCAGAATCTGAGCTTGACTGCATGTTAAGAGTGAAGTCGACATAGTAATTTGGGAAACTTTGATGCTTGTCTCGAGGTTGAAGTTAGCGCAAGTACGCATACATATACCAAATAACTTGGCCTAGATGATATTTAGGTAATGCAAATTTGTAAATTCGTTTTTTCGACCTAAAGTACAATGCGTTTTCAATGCTTTCGCACACTTTTTGCCTGTGTGTAAAGGAAAATCTTTTATTGCTAGTTTGTGGAGCACTAGGTCATTAAATATTATTTCCTACCTTCTGATCAAAGAACACCCGGAATTCCTCAATAAAACGAAAACGGTTCAATTAATCGGCTGTTCCTCCAATCTTCAAAACACTTTTTATAGGCGGATTTTGGAATCGCCTTCAGCTCCTTCTCTGAATTCCCGTTTATCGCTTCAATCGTTTCAAAACGCTTTCTGCTCAGTGGTAGCTTGAGTCGTGGGAATAAGAAAAGGTAACAAGAGGCCATGCCAGGTGAATACGAAGCGTGCAGAACGGTATGAAAGTTGTTTGAATCAAATAGTCGCGTACAAGATGAGATATGTAAGCCAGTGCGTTGTCGTGGTGATGATATCATTAATTGTTTCTCCACAATTCTGGCCTTTGGCGACAAACCTTTTCCCATAAACGCCTAAATACGCTCACGTAATTTACTGTTTGCCCTGGTGGAAGAAATTCTCGCCTGAGAAGTGCCTTTCCGATGATTGTTGGTCAGTTTCGATGCCATATTTATAAACCCATGTCTCGTTGTTGGTAATGACGCCAATATTTTGGCTCAAAGAAAGAATTTCTTTAGCAACATTAATGCGGCTGCTATATCCCTGATGCTCACACAACGGTCTGCGAGGACTACTTTCTCAACCTTTTCGATGTTAACGTCTGTCATATCGGTGTAAAGACGACCAGAACGGGGCAAATCATCAACCACACGGTTCGTACCTCTCGTACGCTTGTATTTTCGACATTGTTTAGTTCCCGTAAGCTACCGTTTACATTTTCAACGCTTCCGCACACGATATTTTGTTACAAACCCAAAATTTTACGGATACTCTTTGCTCAACTAAATTTGATATAGCGAAATTCGCAGAACAGATACTGTTTGTGCGGTTTTGAATAGGTGTCTCCAGTTGCGCAATCCCTTTTGGTAATTAAGGTACCTTTATAGATCGTCTGAGAAGAGTAAATGTTCCACAATTTTTTTTTTCAAATAACTACCTCGGCAAGCTTGGCGGCAGGTCTTCTGTCATTCCGATTTTTCAATACATTTTCGATCAATCGCCACTTATTTGACCATTATTGTTCTTGAGTGCCTGAACCGCCTCTAGATTATTCGCAGAGGACCGTTCTTTGATGACTGAATACACGATTGTTGGATAGCTTTTGTGCCACGTAGCTCCATCTTGCTAGAACCATAGCCCAAGTCCAAATCCTCAATTGTTGGCCATTTAATATGGGTTACCATGCCTCAGTAGCAATCTTCATTGACTGTAACTTTTTTTCCATCGTCATCTTGGTAGAAAATCAGTCAATAAAGGCTCCACTCCAAAAACTACACCGAAAAGTCTAGTGCGATTGATATTCAGATGCATAGATCTGCGCGTTGAGCTTCTCAGGTTAAGGTGCACCTATTAAGCAACAGCTACAATATTTTCCGCACACGACTTTGCAATATTTCCCAAAGTTGTTCAAGCGTAAATGGATCAATTTCGTACACCGGATGTATAATACTGAGTTCCTGTGAATTCTTTGCGCGCATAAGAGCTGTCAGTGTCAAATCAACATCTAATTCAAAAATATACCGACAGATAGCCCATCCTTTGTAATATTTATTCCCACCATCAAGAACTTTGTAAACTCTAAGGGCCAGAGCTTATCTATTTGCTTTTAAGGTCCAAGGCACCTCTGGCGACAATCAGATCGTTTACAAATGGTTAAGAGCACTTACATACAATAAAACGGCAAGCAAGATGTTATTGCGTGATATTAAGAAAACTGATGTCCATAGAGTAAACGATGGACTTGGAGTTTATTGGGTCGGATCGGGCAAACGACACAGAGGTTTCATTCAGCAGGCAGACTTTCTTTTGACTAAAGTCCTGAAATGGTTTTATGTATGCTCTTTATCAAATTATCTTCCGCCGCTTCGAATAGCTTTGTAGGACTATTTGCGTCGATATCTTTGTCATACACAGTCCTAACTATTGCTATCTCAACTTCAAGTCCCATTTATAATACTGCGAGATGCGATACGAGAGTCGCATTTGAATTTGAATGCGAGAGCTCTTGCATTCAGACATCGGACGTCTGTTTACAATGATGCGTCAAAACGCAACCAACAATTGTCAAGTGAAGTGCTAAACACCACTTAAAAATGACAAGCTCAAAGTGAAAACAGAAAAAAATTTAGCTGTCACGCATTGCGAGATGTGAGAGTTTTCCATATTTTCGAATTGCGATGCCCGCTGCGAGATTCGCATTATTGTAAACGAACACATTGAATTACATGTTACGGAAATATTTTTGACAGTTCATGCGCTCTCGTTTTCGAAGAACGTATCGCATCTCGCAGTATTGTAAATGGGACTTCACTCTCGGAAAATCCGTAGAAGTAGTTTGTCCACATCATAAGCGTCGATTGCTACTCCATTAGTAATTTGTTTTGGTCATTTTTACAGATTTTTGTTTAACTATTGAGAAGTTCTCTTCATCCTTCGAGCGCTTCAACTTAAACGAGTTGCATAAAATGTTCGGACAGCTACATTATCTGTTTGGTTGACTTTTGATGTTAGTATTACGAAACCCACGTGATATGCTTTTCAACTGTCCTGTTTTTGTTTATTTTATAATCACTTCAACGCTAAACATAAAACTGAGCTCATTGAAACATCTTTGGTAGCATCTTTAATTTTTCCTTTGGAGACGAGAGCCTATATCAGACTGTTGTTGGCAAGTTTAGTCCTGGTGCCGATTATTGTGATGCATTCGACGCGTACCTATAGCTCAAAATTGTTTGTCTAAGCCTGCCGATTTCAATAAATCTTCACACAATTAAGGCCCGCTTCTATTCTCCGTTGCAGTCACCATAGTGTTTGTTATATACATAGGCCATGTACATATGTTCCCGAGCTAGAAACCACTTCTTGAACACATTAGCTGCATCTCTATTTAACCTGAAAAATCCTTAACCTAATCTCCAAATATTTTGTTGCCCATATAACAAGTTTGCCATGGTGACCGGCATTGCTTTAGGTACAATGGGCACTTAATGTATCTATACTGCGTTAATGATCTATCTATAGGTATCCCCTTCCACACAATTTAATAAAACTAATTTTCGTGACTATTTATAGTGATTTACCACAGTATATTTTAACTACGATCTGTCAATGACACGACAAGTAAGATACATCGCTCAGAGTTGCCACCTCAGTCTATCGTCTGCTTTGTTCTCCCAGTTCTATTATAGTTTTACACTCATGCGTGCGTGTATTACAACAAGTTTGAGTGAATTATCAACCGCAAACTGAACAATACCTAAAAAAACAAAAACCAAAGCTTCTCCTCCTACCTCATGAGCAGATATGTACCTTTCCAAACTGTCATTTGATTGATGTATGTCAAGCAGTATGGTCTGCCTAAAATAGTGACATTCCCATTTTATCATGAAATGCAATCCATTGGTGCACTCGTACGAACATGACACCATAATCAATTAATCCGCTCGTTTGTTTGTTTCAATGTTTTTGTGTAAAACAAAATGTGTAAACAAAATTAGCCAACATATCCATTTCATCCATGAGCTAATAGAAACACGTTTCATTGCATAAGTAGGCCGGATATGGAAGTACGTCACAATTATTTTTTTTTGTAAGTACTTCAATGCAAACCAGGCCTAATGTCCCAGGCTCAGACTCTAACTCTAACTCAGACTCGGACTTAAAGTCGAATTGCTTTGCCGTCATCCACTCGACCGTATAAATGTCGTTTGTTTGTTATTTTTTATTTTTATTTTTTTCATTCAATAATTGATGAGACTTACAAGTGCACTGACGTTCATTTACAGGCGCGATGAGGTGACGCCTGGCGGGAGGTTTGATTGATGAATGATTAAATCTATCGTTCTAATCGATTTGCCTATTAATTTCGAAAACTTGGGTGGGAAATCGAAACGGACCTCGCCCAAAACAAACGAAACTAACAAGCACGGACAAAAAAGTTGAAAAATCTGTCAGAATTTAACGTCAACTTTAAGGTAAAAAAAAAACTATCAAGTTCGGGGGGGCGTATGGTGATCTGTTTTCCTATTGAAGTCAAGGAAATTGACATACTCGTATCTACCAGACATCCAAGTGGCATAAATCAGTTCTTATTGAGTGATTGATGGATATTCAAATAACTGGAGGTCTGAATTGGTAAGGGGATACCCCACAGTATCCAACTGTCAGCCAGCACAACAATGAACGTCAATGACGACGTATGATACTAGGCCTACTCGTATACTCCTTCACTTAGTCGTACATACGGAGACTTCCTTCCTTTATAAGTTTTTTTCGTTGATTTTTTTTTTTTTTTTTTTTGATTTTTTTTTTCTCTTAAATGAAGCACAGATTGTCTGTCTATTGATGATGACAGCTTGTGTAGGTGGATACAGGATGAAGAAGATTGGGTACAGGATGTGGAGAGTCCCTTTGATAAATGAGAAATCATTCATTGGTAAAAGGTACTCTTGATAGCAATCCATTTAGCTTGGTCGAGTGGAGATGAGTATTTTCTTTTCCTATTCTTCAATCGAAAGCAAGATAAGTGTGTTAGTAAGTACCCAATTCTGAAGAAAGCGAAAGGACATTATGATAGAGAGGATGTTCAGATACGGATTAATGGATGTGGAAATTTGTTCAATTTTTTATTCCTCCAGGTTGTGATGGCTTAAGGTAAGAAATTTTTTGCGCTTAAAACGTTTAAGTCGATTAGGAATTCTTCAAAAAAAAAATCTCTCAGAAAGGTGTTCTTTATTTGCAGATTTTTTTCCCGTCCATACCAATGATTGAAAGAATTATGAGAAAACAGTTTATGGTGATAGGGGCTACCTTTAGAGACGCTTTTTATTGCTGGCGTCGACTTGAGATCCACTAAAGATGTATGGGAACAGAAAGTGCATAAACATCATCACATAAGACGTGGTATTTTTTAGCTACCTGAGTTTTCCGTCAAATCTTTGACTGAAGTGTTTTTGCTGGGTCACGAATAATTAATAGCAATTTAAAATCGTTAAATTCGGATTATTTTGACCAAGGCAATGTCGCTGTATAGTAAGTACAGCTCTTGTTGGACTTTCTACTTAAAATTTCATTTATTACTCGAAATTGAAGACAAGTATTTTACGTCATACGGACGATAAGGGTCCTATGGAGGGCCGTTTTTGTCTTGCATGAGAAATATTTATTCCTCTCTTCGAGACACAGCGAAATTCAGGAGATATTAAAGGTCCTGTAGGTGGCGCACCTTGTCATATCAACTTCGCGCCCCATCATATCCAGACTTATCAAAAGGAACGCTCTAACTATTCTTTTCTAAGAATGTCGGATGGAGGATGGACAGAATCTTTTGCTGAGACCCGGGAACTCTTGGTAAAAATACACTTTCCTGGATGCAGTGATATCAATACGAAATCCGGGAGGTCTCGGCAGGTCTCTCAATCATTTCCGAAGAGAAGATTTTCTGGCCTATTAACAGCTTCTCAAGTCCATTCAAATCTGACGGTATACTACCTGTAATTCTATAGAGAACGCAAAACCTAACAACAACGTACTATACATACTCTATTCTTAGAGATGCGCTCACAATACGCCTACCTCAAGGGAAGATACACGAAAACTGCTTTCCATAAGGAAATGTGAACAAACGATACACTGAAGCATTCACAAATATCTGATCTAGCTGGACATAGAGAAAGTTATTAGTCAATGAGACTATCTTATGCTCAGAACAGGAATTATTCAACCAACACTAGGAAACGTTCCCTTTACTAAATTTGCCCAAAGAGGAGCTCCACAGGGTGGCGTTATTTTACCTTTACTCTATCTAATGATTACGAACAAAATCATTGCAGCACTATATAGAGAAGAGATCAAAGCGGTCACTTATGAGGATGAGGCAGTGATACATGTGTCAAGGAAGTCTCCTTCCGCTATAAGTAAAATCATGAAAGCTGTTCTAAATAAGGTAAACATCGGGGTAGCAGATGTTTCACACTATCCTCCAGCGCCAAGCAGCTGACTATCATCCTAGACCGAAAGCTTAGCTGAAAGCAAGACATGTGTCGCCTTCCACACCTGCAACAAACATTTGGAAAGAAATGCGGACTTCAACAGCTTAGTAGGACCACTTCTCACTTGCGGCCCACTAGAATGGTGCAGGCTAAGCAAAGATAAAATACACAAACAATTTAAAAGGCCCCAAGGAAGAGTCAGTATAGACACCAAAGGCGCATTGAGCTCGACGCCAATAATTGACGATACCGTGCTCCCATATGTTTTGCATCTCGACTTACACGCAAAGAATACTGCGCTATGCAGGGCAGTCAGACTCAAAGAATCTGGGTGGGGGACTACACGACCATGAAGCCTTAGCAATATCCTGGACTTGTTACCTTCGGCAAGGTCAAGTGTCCAACCGACTACATCATACCCAAACCAAACCTCGAGAAAAACTTCTACGTAGCATTTCCCAACAGAGCTCAGTGAAAGAAAGATGAAGTATCAATGGACTTAGACACGGTCATCTACATCGACGGATCAATGATGAAATGTTGCGTGGGGGCCGATGTCTATTCTGAAAAAGATATCGTTCCCGCATTAATTTTGCCAGCGTCTCACATACAGAACTACTAGCGATCTAGCGATCCGAGAATCTTGCACGCAAATGGGGCGTGACACAACGCACAAACAAAACATGCTATCCTCATAGATAACCAAGCTGCTATCAAAGTTGTCGACTTGGCTGCCATATCCTCCAAACTGGTGTATGAGTGCAGGAATGCACCCGCCTGTGCGCACGGCTAAAAAGTCCCACTACTCTGAGTTCCAGGGCAGAGTGATGGCTGAGTATGGCTGATCTGTAACGAAAATAAAACAAAAGACCCACTGAACAGAAGCCGCCTAAATATCGCCAGAATCACAGCAATAATCATGGGGCAGCGAACAATTCGAGAGCATGTAGCGTAACTAGGTATCCCATACAGCACCCACTGCCGAAGTTGCGGGAATGAAAATGAAACGGAAACTCTCTTTCATTTGCTCTGCAAATGCTCCGCGCAAGCAAGAACCAGACCGCCTGCATCTAACCAACCACACTTCGACCTGAAGGAATATGAGCTCTAATCCGTTCTCTGAACTCCACAGGCTGGGACTAGACACCGAGAGTCTCATATCCTCAACAACACATATCATGAACAAGGTCGCACGGGTCTTGGTGACAAAAGAGCACATTCTGGTGGTACTTGAGTGCATTCTGAACTTACCTGAACGAAATTGTTCTTATGTGTTTTTTGTCTTTTGCTTGTTTTGTTCCTTTCCTTCGTGGATAGCCTCGCTAGAGTACAATCTGCATCGGAGAAACAGAAGCACTATTCACGATTTCTGTACTATACAAGATTTAGTCATAGGTACATCGAATCGGATGCAAAATGCCATTTTGCCGATGAAAAAGAATTCGAAAAAAAAATCGACTGGACATGCTAGACAATGGACAGGAGGAACTTGAATGATCCATCAAAACTTCCCCAAAAAGTTTAAAGGTTACTTTCTTTCGGATCTTTCGGATCTTGTCTAATGACCGACGTTAAGCAGCTTTCACGGAAGGCTTTGTGTGGACTGCTTGGAAACTTCTTGTAGCATGTCAGGCTATGGCATAGAATCTCTGTCCCACTGATATTCATACAAGGCTTCACTATTTGCAAGATATGTCTGTCTTCCAAGTGGAAGCATTCCTACTCCTGATGTGAGTGAAGTATGACAGGTTAAGGCTCTGTGGAATATCCTCATCATCTAAAGGCTAGCTCGATAGTAGAAAACTTTTTTGAATGTCAATGTGAATTTACTGAGGCTTTTTTGGGTTCCAGACTACAAGGAAATCGCGGGAAATAGGATTGCCATAGAACTTAACAAGGAAGGCTTGAAGCAAGAATTTTCGAAATCTGAACCAGATTTGTGATTTACTGTGTCCCCTATAAGGGCTTCTATTAACACTTGCATCTCTTTTGAGAACAGCCGTATGTCGCACCAAGCTGAAAATAGACTTAATTTCTTACTGACTTCTAGCATTTCGCTTATGATAGGAATCGTAATACAACGCTATCAATAACACTCGCTGAAAGTGTGTTGATAATACCACATGGCGCTTCTTCTTCCAGTAGCTCTAAGCTGTTGATACAAGCCACTGATAAAGTGGGTACTGGTATTGGCACAATGGCACTTCAACATGGATTGAATCGTTTTCAAACGCAAAATTGAGAAATTTTACTTAAAGGATCTCTGCATCTGAGTACAAAAAAAAGGAAGTAGGTCATTCGCCCTCAAAATTTAAGTTTCTCTGTTTTATTTTGTCATCAAAAATATCCATATTCAAAGCTTGATTGCAATAAAAAAGCAATCCGAATCAATGTTGGCTACATATTGTTCGAAATGTCATAAATAGGTGACGGTTTGATCAACAGTAGTACTGAAAACACAAGCATGACGGCCTTGGCGCCGTATTTTGGATATTGCTTGTCAGATCTTTTCAAAAGCTTGTCGAACTAATCTTTGGCAATTCTCTCCTTTTCCACAATGTGGACAAAAGTGCATCTATCCTATTGTCATATATATCGGCAAATTAAATCTTGAATTTAATTGTAACTATACATTATGTGACCAAGCCTGTAGCTGAGCAAATGTTGTCTAAATCTCCGCTTTTAAAATATCGTTGCATCTGTTTATATGTCTTTGTCTTTCTTTTTGTTCTTTCCACAGTACTTCCTGGATTACAGTGCTATCCACTGAACTATTGTTGTGTATGCAAGGAGAGCCTAAGGACGGACCACTTTTAACTATTGTACAATATATGCTCTACATTCCGATATGACTATGGTCCACAAAGCTGGGGGATCTGATGACAATGCCACTGGCTTGGCCACATTGAGAGCAAATAGACGACACTTCTCCTCCAAGTTCAAGAGATAACAGAGGACTTATCCTAAAGCAAGCGATCGGAGGTAGTAACAAGATTGAAACTGCGGGCCTGTAACCTAGAATGCTTGGCAAATGACTGTGTCTCAGATCTTTAGCGCGTTGGAACGCTTACTGTTATCTGGTCAACATTAGTAAATATATTGCCTGGGGTTGTTTCTTTCCTCGACGAGCTCGATTGCGCGGTGATCTTTTCTCGTTTCGACCGTTTTTGAGATCATCCCATAATTTCCCATAATTTTGTAACCTTTAAGACGAAAGTATCTTGTAAATGAGGATTCAAAGTAATTCTGCGTATTATAATCTTGATTGATATATTGAAACATTGATATTATCTGTCAGATACATACGTAAAACTCAAACCAAGGTGCCTGAGATATAGAGGTTTGGTTTATACAAACAAACGCCACTCCTACATTGCATTTCAAGGTGCACTTTATAGTGCACAATTTCGTTCACAACCAAAGAGAAAGGAGCAAATCAATACCCATCCATTTAGTAACACAAGTGAAGGGCGTTTCAAATTCAATTCCAGTTAAAGTTTGCCCGTGTAAACACCTCCTATATCAATCAATCACGTTCAATGTTTATCTACAGAGCCTGTGGGCATGTATCTGAGCAAATATTTGCATAAAATCATAACTGCCGACTGCAAATACGTTGTGTTCCCAGTGATATATTAATTACAGCAAAATGGTACGAGTATGAATACAATGGTACAAAGCATTGACCTCGAGGCATAGAGTTCAGAGCACAAAGTATTGTATCTAGCAGGGACCGTAGTTAAACAGGGCAATTTCGCAAACCTAACAAAGGTTCTTTGCAACAAAAAAAACAAAATAAAACAACACAAACAAGTGAATAGCATTTCACTTTACCCCTTCGAATTTTTGATTAAGACATTTGTATCCCCTGTTGCTGTTCAATTTAGATTCAAGCAGTGAATGTTCATATTTTCGTCAATCTTCCAAACCTCTTACATAAATTGAAAGCCACTTCAAATGCAACATGCTGTCGCAATGAACTATCATTTTCGCATTAATCACATTTGACTCTTCTCTTCCCTTTTTCTGTGTAAACACAATAATGCTCATCATTTGAATTAAAACGAATTTTCATGTTTCATGTCTGATCTGAACAAACAGACTGTCTACCTCTGTATGCGTAAACCTCCTCTTCCTATGGCCTTCAGTTCGCATGGTGCTCTCGTTTGTACGAGTATTCTTTTGCATTTTGTATCTAACATTTGTATTGTTGGACATAATCCAAAAAAAAACATCCGCACATTAGTGTCATATTTGCGAATGGTTGGCAAAGTGGCAGTGGGGAGCGACTAGAAGCACAATGCACCACCACGATTGTTATTGGAGGCATTCAGTGCAACAAAGGCGATTCCAAAAATAGTCACGTGAACTTGTTAAACGTCAACTTAGATTCAAATGAGCACTGTCAAATGAATTTAAATGGAATTTGTGTTTGTTGTTTTCTAGTCGGAAAATGAAAATGAAATTAACAAAGTTGGAGAGCATGAGTGGGAGAGAGATGATTGTATTTTCATGTTATGGAAGCTGAGAAGGTTATGAAAGGTGTTTGACCTTATTAAAAATTATATGGAAACAATTCGAACATGAGAATGCAATATTCCGTTCAGGCATAACGTTGAAACTATGACAACTGACTTTCGGAATTGTGTTCTTATGTCAATTGTATTCCTTTCCCTTGGTCAATGTCTCACCCTATTTGATGTTTTAATAAATTATAGCCAAGTGGTAGTTGCCTAAACCCATGGTGTTTGTTCTGTTTTGTTTTTGTTGACATACAAAAGTTAAAAACTTTGACATTGATGTGACACTTAGATTAGTCATGTGATGGCTACTTACATCACATACCCGTGTTTATTATATGCCGATGTTATGCCATGCTTTGAAGCGTCATAGAGTTGCTGCATATGGTGGCAATATTGACAAGACCTCTCGAAAATGCCTGGCTAATCAACCATCATGTGGGGTACAAACTTTTATGAACTCTTTTATATGTCATTTCTCCCGTCCTGGAAAAAATTGTGATTCCCTTGATCATGAAAGTCATCCGTCATTTTAGAACTGTCAGGTAGTAAGTTTTAAGCTGCGCTACAGTTCAGAATGAAATGAGACCTTAATCATTAGGGATCCATCATTAGCCCAGTTCTTAGCCCTTTGAAATTGTGCGAGTTAACTAAAAAAAAAGGTTTTCGTACACCGTCTTGATTCAATGCGCCTGGAATGTTGATGTTCATTGTAGCCCACTTAGATTTCGGATGTGCAGATTTTTGTGACCAATTTGATGTCGTTTTGCAGATCATAATTCGCCGTGAAATCTCTCTCTTACAATCTGGCGTACAAACCTCCTACCGTTCCTTTAAGACGCCCGACGATATCTTGACCGGTATTTGAGAGAATTCATGCTGCACCGAGACTGTTTCTTTAAGGAGAACTTAATTTGTCTAGAGAGGGTCCTTAGTTGATAGGACTTTGTTTTCCAACCACGAGTTACGGAACTTATATAATATCCTTGAACATATTGATGCCTGAAAGTGCTTTAAAAACTTAGAGATAAGGCGTAGTAAGCGCTCTAAACAATGACGTTGGTAAGCTTAATAGCGTACCTGAGCTTCAATAAGTCTATCTGCACTACACATTGATCATGTCAGCACGACGCGTCATCAGCGTCTTTTGGTAATGTTCAGCATAAAGTCAGAAAAGTTGTGATGCCGCTGACATTCTCCCTCTGTATATGGTGCGATAAAGTTAATAAGTTTCGAGAAGCGCAATTAAATTATTAATTTAAGCTATAACTGCGACAAGGTTGTATTCAAACCAATGTTTACCGTATATAAATTTCGTATATCCAGAGTGATGAAGACCTGTCCTAGATTGATCGCAATGTTGAAAATTTAGTTGGCTATTTGCTGATTCGATTTGATCCCATAAACGCCGAGCCTAATGCGAGCGTAAGCCGGACATTCATGAAGGTGTTGTCATCACTTTCAGAATAAGCATCGCAAGATATTGTACGAGTATCAATTATATCTAGCATATTTAAGTGCTTAGCAAAAGTAGAAAGACCCGTAACGACGCTGGTAAGCAGCCGAAAGTTTTTCCTACTAGGAGACAACGAAAAGGTCACTGATTTCCTCTTCAGGAAGCATGCGTTTGGTCTTCTGACAATCCGGAGATTCATGCCATCTGCAGATATGCTCATATGAAACCCAACAATCAATGGAAACCCCAACCGAGAATGCAGGCAGATTCAACGTACGTACAGGTGCTGAAAAACTCTACTTTGTGCCTTGCCTTGGCAAGTTCATCGGCGATTTAATTTGTCATGATCTTATTGTAACCTCGGATCCAGACAAGTATCGGTGAAACTAAAACATCTTACATTCTCGAATTAGTTTGGAAGTCGAACAGCAAAGCCCTAAGCGCACCTTGGCCGTCGCCCCTTCATTGATTCTTGACAATCTAGCTCGTTGCCATCAGGATTGCGAGTATCAAGTGATCCAAGTTCTCCTCCAGAAAAACACCAGCACAGAATCTTAAATCAGTTTTGGAGACATCCGTGAAGACCGAACTTTTATGGCTCAGATTCTAGCCAACACCACTGAGAAAATTGATAACCCATACTCTGTTAATGATTTGGTATATATAGGTATTATTCGTCCTACCAAGCCATCACTTCCGTATTTGTAAAGCCCTGCCGGTAAGCCATCATAATTTGAAAACTGTGCTTTCCTCATTTTGAATAGGAGCGAAAACTGCTTCTTCATTGGGTTTTATTTGCAAACTCCCTCTTCCACTTTGTTGATTATAATGTTGGTCCAATACATTCCTATTTTGAACACCGTTCTATTATACCATAAGCAAAGTGACTTCCTTTCCTATAGAACTTCTGATGTTGTTCCCAGTAAGATAGAAAATAGGATTTACCGACCGCTTTGGTGAAGCAGGTACCTATCGGGTTTTCCAATAGGGACTTGACAACTTTGAGTTTAATTTGTGAACGCACTCTTTCACTAATCATCAAACTGTCACTGTCAATTTATTAAGTAAACTCTACATTTTCATCATGGCAAAGTACACGAACGAGCAACGTCTGCAAATTATAAAAATTTTCTACCGAAATTCGGAGTCGGTGAATGCAACTTTAAGAGCGTAATTCTCGCCCTAGTAGACAGGCAATAACAAATTTAGTGCAAACATTTGAGTCTACATATTCGTTGTGTGATGTTGCCGTGTCAGTGAGACAACGGGTTGGTCGAAGTGTCGAAAATATCGCTGCCGTTCAGGCGTCCGTAGCAAACGATCCAAATCAGTCAATTCCACGGCGCTCTCAAGAATTGGGCATCGCTCAGACCACATTATGGCATATTTTGCATAAGGATCTTGGTTTACACCCATACAAGATCAACCTGACTCAAAAATTGAAACCGATGGACCATTTGAAGCGACGTTCGTTCTCCGATTGGGTTCTGGAGAAGATGCGCCAAGATGGTGAATTTTATCGCAAAATCATCTTTAGTGACGAAGCTCATTTTTTGCTCAATGGGTTCGTCAATAAGCAAAATATGCATTTGGTGCATGCCGGCGGCATAATTGGGCCATATTTTTTCGTCGACGATAACGATCATCACTTTACTGTGAATGGTCAGCGTTATCGCGCCATGGTCACCGATTATTTTAGGCCCGAATTGGAAGATATGGACTTGGACGACATGTGGTTTCAACACGATGGCGCCACAAGCCACACAGCACACGTTACAATCGATTTATTGAAGAGTAAGTATGGTGAGCGTGTTATCTCAAGAAATGGGCCAGTCGATTTGCCGCCTCGTTCATGCGATTCAACGCCGCTTGTCTATTTTCTGTGGGGCTACGTTAAGTCATTGGTTTATGCCAATAAGCCTTATTGGAAAACCTATTATATTGCCTGCTTCCAAAGAGGGAATTTTCATCTATCACCACTGATCATGACACATGCTCGCGTACAGATCATTCTGCGGTGATCATTTGTTGTGCATCCATTTCGTGGGATCGAATTGCATGGTGATATTATCAAGAGATTACTGTTTTCCTATAACATGTCTTATACAAGGTGGGCCAAAAGTCATTTTCCAGTGTAAATCTGGAACAACTTTTGAATGAAAAGTTAAAACTAATGAAATAAATTACATCGGTTAAGTGGCCGCCATTAGAATACAGGCATATAGGCTCTTTTGATAGCACTTTCCATGACTTTTTAAAGTGTTGCCGACGTAATTTGAGCGAAAACTTCTCGAATGTTGAGTTTCAGCTCCCCTATAGGTGCAGATCTTTCCTCAAAATTTGACGAATCGTGCCACGCAATATGCCTAACAATGTGTGTTGGACGTCGCCGTGTCGATGTTTTAGGGTCGACTGCAACACTTTCACTAACCACCGGAATGTTTTCAGTCGACCGTCTATAACGAGGTCTAACGATACGCTTTACATCGCCAACATTTCCATATTGCTCAAATTTGGCCATTATTGCACGAATAGTGGGAGCTGTTGTAGCATTTCGAACTCCATAAAATTGCCGGTAGGTACGTTGAGTGTAAATTATTGACCGACTGTTTTCCAAAAATAATACAACGATTTGTGTTCGCTGTGCGATCGTGTAGTGCTCCATGCCAAATCTCCCAAGTCTTATGTCAGCAGCAAAAAAAATTAGCCAAAAGTATCTACAAATAAAAGAGTTATTATTTTTTTTACATAGGAAAGGGACTTTTACAATAACCTATAAATGCTCTTGAGCTAATATCTATCTGTGACTGATCTGCCACCAGAACATATTTTGACTCATCCATCCTATTTGTCTATTGACATCCTTCGACGAAGAACTGTCAATCACTAGGTCAAAATGTTATTTGATAAAATGGTGTTATCCAACGAAATAGTGGTTATATCATATATAAACGTGTGTAGGTTTTGGGCTTCACTTGAACGTACGTGCTTGAACTGAAAACGTCAATTTGATTGATGTTGAACAAATCACGAGACTATCGATAAATCTACCAAAAAACGTGATAATTTCTTGTCATAAAAATAGTATTTAGCAACAATTTAACACGTCGTACAATATTAACAACTCAAATGTGCAGATAAAAACATGTGTTTCTGATGAACCGATAAAAATCTGCGTTCGCATGTCAATGCTTTGTGCAGTAATAATTCGCCGACACTTGACCCTACGTACTTCATTTAACAGAAGTCAAAGTCAAACCAATTAACAACTGTCATCTGTTAGAAATTCTGACATAAGTGCCATACATACTCGTAATTACCAGATTTTTGTTAAAAAGCTTTCACAGATATATTTTCTCAAAGTCGGATACCTTGTTTATTTATTTAATTAATTTGTTGTAGATATTCTGATAAAAACGGCGGTGTAGAATAAAAGGAAAGAGAAATCCTTCAGAATTCCAAATATAATGCCGCTACCAACTTAACCGAACCAAAATTAGCCCGCCAACTCGTTATCAAGTCCAAAAAGTTTAGATATAAAAGAAATTTTATTACTAATTTGCGGTTGTCTATCGCCCGGATCAGTTATTTGCATACAAATTACGAAAATTTACTAAAGAATTTGACAGTCTGTCTATGTGAAGGCTTGTCCGTCAAGAATGACACATACCAATGCTCCAACTGTCAATAAAAAACGATGACAGAACTAAAGAGAACAACAAAATTACTCAGACATCTGACTTGCATACTAAAAAAAACTTTTTAAATAAATTAATAAATAGGAAAAACAGATAACTACAACAGAGACAACATAAAATAATTTACAAAGATGAAGAGGAAGGTACAGTGTATCTTTCGAAACCACCTCTAACTAATATCTGCTTATCCGAAACTACGTAGTTAATCAATTATCCAACAAAAATTCGTTCCCTGCAGATGAATTATTCATGCAAGGAACTACTTTTAGATACTTGTGCCAATGTCTGTATACAGGAGGGGGGGAGTGAGCCTATACCTTTTACAATTACAACTACAACTGCGACACAACGACTCGATGTCAATAGAACTTCCTATGGCTTTCTATGCGAGTTTTATGAGTATATTGCCTATTCAGCAGTCTACGTTCTATTATTACTTTGTCGAGGCCCGTGAGTGAGTTTTGTGCTCACTCCTAGTGAATAAAAGTCTTGATGGTGGCAGTATAATGTGCCCGACGCCCATGTGAAACGTGATCTGAATCCGTAACATCAGCAGTAACGTTCTATTGATTTCTTATTTCCAAGCTCTCCTCGTATAAGGGCTGGTTTTTTGTCGAAGGCGAGCGCTATATGTACGAGTATGTATAGATTTATATATATTTTTTCTTTTTCAATTTTTTTGTTTCTGATTCTATTCCACACAATCGTGGCTTGGATTTCATAAGACGGGCGCAATGGCAAACAATTGAATTTCGATTGAAACCGATTGATTGACTTCAGTGTTATCGACATTTCAATGACAATGTCGGGTGAAGTATTTTAATGACAACTGAGTCCCTGGCATTCTGAAGGTCAGCTCCTAATGCGGATGTTGTCCTTGGAAATGATGCAAATGATGTGTCATAGATAGAATTTTTACATTGTGACTGGGGCAATTGTCTTCTCTTTTGTTATATTGTTGACAGAGACAATGCACATACGTAGACTTGGAAGGACTCATTGTGTACTCGTAGAAGACCACATGTCTCAAAGCTTCAGCATTGGAACCCGGTTTTTTTTTATTTTCTTCTAGTTTTCTGACGTCCCGTATGGCGTACCAAAACAACTATGGATCTATTCTGTTGTGAGCTTTTGATAAATGTTGAACGACATGCTTAAATTGAGCATCCTGTGGAGCATTCCGGGATATCTTCTTTGAGAAATCCTCTTTTTTTCATCACATGTATCGGTGGTATCATTGAGTGAAGATGGAGTAACTTGGAGTCCAATGGCAGATATGGTACCTTAATATTTTTATTTATTTGTTTTGTTTTGTTTAAAGGGATCTGATGCGCAATTGTGGGGACACTGTGACCTAAAAGACATTTTGTACCACAAAATCAGTATTAAGAGGCCAAGAGAGTCTCAAATATTTTGATGAAATTGAGAATCCCTTTGCGGTTTTGAGAATTTCCCCAATAATTAGGAAGTGTCGTCTTTAAGGAGACTTTTACTTGAGATGTGTTTCATAATTTCGTCATCTTCCATACAAAATCGGCATTCAGCCTTCTGAATGAGACCAATTTTGTATAGTGTACGGGTAAAAATCCAACCAGTCTTCTGATATAATCCCTTTTAAGTTATAGGGTTTCGTTTGATGTATTGTGAGAGGGTTTGATGGTTCTTAAGGACCGACACACATTTTTTCCTCCCAACTCTTTATTATTGAGTTAATGGCTTCTTCGGTATATTACGGGACGAATCCACTTTCACACTCGTGCAGTAGCAAGAGTACTGTAAGAGCTATACATTCACAAATACTCCAGCCCAGATAGTATATCTCGCCTTCTTCTGAAGAGGTGTTCTTCTATGCCAGAGAAAATACCGGATAAACTTTTTCCTTAATCCCATCTTTAGGAGTCTTTCAGAGCAGATGGAAAACAGTATTTGTTCAGCGCGTCCCCAAAAAGCCGAATTTTCTTCTCATTCCCATTGCACTTACGTGCCAACGCTGATAAACCGTCAGCTCATGAAATATCTAGAAACATGAAAACTACTCAACGACCAGCAGTTGGATCATCGTTGAAATAGATTTTGTTGTAATTTTATGGCATATCTCACCGAAAAGAGGAAACAATGGGAACATCAATTTGACGGAAACAAGATAGCTGCACCCGATATTTCTTATGCATTTGACAAAATTTGGCATCGTGCTGCTTTGTTGGAAATCGCGTGCACTTGGGATTATTGACTCTCTCCTCAAGAATTAGCAATTCCGTTTAATGCAAATTGGCTTAGGTGGTTTGAAGTCTGACTTTCGCAAAATAAGTTCTGATATGCCCAAGGGCTCTGTTTTGGTTCCAACACTCTTTTTTATTTTGATCAATGATCTCTTGTCTACTAATTCTAATCCAATATACTCGCTTGCCTACGACAGTACTCACTGCTTTTCATATTCGTTCTAGGGCTCACGTCTTGTGGATGGGGATCGGCAACATATGTTAAGCTCATTTAATTTCAATTTAACTGCATTACCAACTGTGGAATTATTGACAGAGTGGAATTGAAATGCTTCAAACACAGAGTGTAAAAGCGAGATTTGGACACCCAACCATTATCTATAAGTGACACTTGCATCGTCGAAACCAAAAAACTTTATTATTCTCAGAATGCGCGGCAGTTTTCCACAACGATGTTTGAAAAATTTCACCACCTCTCAATGGGCCTCAATATTTTGAGCATTCATCCGCCCAAAATTGAAGCACAATTTCCACGTCTAGTCAGGCGCCCGTAAGACTTCTTTGCATTATATCCTTAAGCCCACTCTGGGACGTACTCTGAATTATTGTGATTCTTTCTTTGACCAAAAACTCGATTTATTTCCCAGTCATTACAACCTGCAAACATTCAAAACCAATGTACATCGGTTCTTCTCTTTCTTTCCTTCTTTATTTTCCATTGCCCACGCTGTATGCAAGCTCTCCCACCATAACTCTGCTGCACCGTTGAACCCTGTTGTTGCACTGTTGCGCTTGTCATCAAACTTGTCATTTGAGTTTGATTTTGGCAAAATGGAACTTCCCAGGAGGTTATTCTTTATTAAGAGAAGACAAGCAGCTGTTATAATTTCAGCGGTAATCACTGAATTTCTTCGGTATTTTAGCTTCGGGCTTTTCTGTATTCGTACATTGATAACCAAAATATGTTCGTCCGACTCAATTTCAGTTCCTCAGAATGTTTGAACCTTGGAAATACTGGAGCTGTATCTCGCAATCTTAGTTAAGCCAAATGTTAGCGTTAATGAGATTTCGTCCTGCTGTATGTTCAATTAGGATTAGGCTTATATAGCCAATTATTTTCCAACTAGGGACGTGTAGAGATTAAGATTGTAGCTAATTAAGCTTTAACGCGGATAATAGCTATGTGCCCATTGTCTACGGAAATGAATGAAGCGCATGCAAATTATTAGAAACTCAGACAATTACGTCAAAACCAAAAATGGCTATGAGAATGTTTACAGTGATTACGTCAGAATTATCAATAAAGTTGGTTCTGACGTATTGGTTTGAGTCACATACCATCGAAATTTGCATATACTAAGGCGTATTCCCTGACATAATCTTTATTAACGTAATCGCGTCAGGGATTTTTTGGCCTATAACTAAGGAGTACAATTTAACGTGATCTAGTAGTAAGATCCGGTGGAATGTCCTTATCTTTCTCAACAACTTCGCTACATGCCATCTCTGCCTTCTTCCAGGATATTGCTCCTATTTTTTTACCCTCAAATGTCTTCTACCTACTTATTCAATTGGTTTTAGATATATAATTACTGTTCGTAAGCATGGTTCGCATTTGCGGTTGAGAACAGATGTTACTTTCGTTGCACATGGCTTGTTGGATGTGCGAGCACTACTTTGTCTCAGATATTTTTCACTGTAAATCTCTATTGTATGATTTTTGTTTTTGATTTACTTATACGTACTTAATTGGCACGTTTTTATTGTAAACCAGACACGCTCAGAAACACATGTAATAAATACTCAAAAAAAAACAAAAACATTACCACACATCAGACAATGCTCATTGGAAAAATCAGAGCAAATTTGCTATTCTAACGAGACATCACAACAAACGGATACTTGTACGCATTGCTGTGACAACATGCACTTAATTAAAATTGAAAATATGAAAACCAGAATCGAAATTAAAATTAATTGGACGTAAAACATACGTGCAAAAGACGTGACAACTGTCACGTGCAAAACAATCGATTAAGATTGAGAGTAAACAAATTTGACGTGTGTTTGGTGATGAACGATGAAAAATACTCATAAGCGGTCAGCGCTAGCTAGCGCTTATAATATTTTCATTTGTCATTTTCAATGCTACTGAATCAATATAATACTTTGAAGATAATTTGATTTCTTAATTGTTCTTTGGCAAATATAGTAAATTTTCCCCTCTTCAAAACTAAAACAAACAAACACCAAAACAATACTCTGATTCAAGTTGACAATTTTAGTAAATCAAATATTTGTTTGATGTCGTTATGGGGCTGATTCTTGAAACTGAAGTAGAAGTCATGTGAGAGTTGTTTTGTAACTTGTTGTTATGACGATTTGTTACAGCCCTTGGCTTGTGCTAGGTAGAGGGTTAATCAAGAGCTCTCATATTTATCTCTTACTCGGGAGATACTAAATAGACAAAAAACTCTAAATATTACTTGTCTCACTGTTGAAATGAAAAGATTTAAGGCAATATAATTCCAAGAAACTATTTTAATTACCAAACTTCTTACCACTTGTAGACATTGTTATATTCTGTTGCATAATGTACTCGAACAAAAAAATTAATTAATTAATTTAGTTTCGGTAAAGTTGACACTTGATGGATGGTTTATTTAGAAAAGATTCGAGTACATTTAATCTAAGTCCATTCACTGGATCAGTAGCAAAAAGAAAAACACGGACGTACGAGAACGAAGCACATATGTAAGTAGATAGATAGAGGTGGCGGTTCAATATGAAGACAAGTAGCCCTAAAATGTGCCATTTTGTTATCACGCCTCGTGTGAGCTAGTTGATGATACGCGTTGTTGAGGATGTAGGACAGTCGGTGGCTAGATCCATCCTATGGAGTTCAAAACACGAATTACATCTCGTAGCAATAATTGCTCCTGTGGCTGCAAGGCTGTGAAGTCCAGCACGGAGATTCCTTAAGTTTGATTGCACTGCAGAGTGTGGTATGTTTTGTATGTAGGCCGAGAGACAGAAGATGTAAGAGCACAGTAAAGGCATTCATTCGCGCTGACCTTAATGCATCCATTGCGACTATACTTGCTGTTCTTTTGGACCTTTTTATTATAATTTATTCAGGTTGTTACCCTTACTTAACGCGGTGATCTGTAGGTGAGACTTGGACTTACTTCCGGTGTATGCATCCACAAATTCATTTTGTTTCCCAAGATTTATCTGCCGGTATAAAAGGCGACACATGGCTTCCTTACTCTGTGTTCTCGGTTTTGCTTCAAGTTAAGTTTTGGGTCAAAGATTCCTAGCTATGGAGGTGTGAGTAGTTGACTATTAATACAAGGAAAGCTAAACAGAGGTGCAGCAGCTATAGCTTGCGCTCATGATTTAATTCTCCTTTAATTTATCTATTAAGTAATATGCCGTTTTGATGGCCCATTTAAATGGACTTACGTGTGCAGTCCTGGAGTATCGAAGACATACTGAAGATATCTAACATACTTCGCTTTATTAAACGGACTACCAGTCAAAAATTCAGTAATGCAGAAAAGGCTATTTTTTAAGATGGCTTCAATCGCAACTATAAAATCGAAACATCTAATGGTACAACGATGTTGTAAGTGACAATGAAATAGCCTTTTACACTGATGGCTTCGAATTGGATAATGAAATAGGAGTAGTTAAGTATTGACAGCATTACCGTTGAGTATAAGTATCGGTTTTTAAACTGATTCCCAAATTTCTTCTGAATTTCGTCTACATCAACTAGAGTTCGATGGATCTGAAACCTTTGAGAGTTATTTATCACGATTAGCGAGTTTGTAGTGTAAAGATTACCTTATGTTCGAACACGGTACCAAGAATTGTTTCAAAATACACTTAAGGCTCTTTCGTATAAATGGTTGTAAACTTTAAATGAACTATTTAAGTTTTTCTTTGCTGATAACGCATAGGAAGATCTGGCAGCATGCAACGAGCTTTGTGATATATTAATGATCAGTGATTTAAAATACAAAAGATTGCTTATTAGTTAATAAAACTAATGTCTCAGGATGAGCAGTGCATTTCTTAGGAAAACTTACCGCAGCATAGCGGATTGCACTACCTAAATTGAGGTTTCCTAACTTTGATTTAAAATAAACTTGGGCTTTTTTGGGCTCGAATCTTTCCAGATAGGCACCTTTACTACGTTCGAGCTACCATTCGGATGTACATTAAAATAATATAATTCTTTCCTAAGCCGTACAACTCCCTTTGAAATATCTCTTCGAGCTTTTTATTTCCTAGCAGTAGGTACTTGCTATAAAATAACATATTGTGAAGGGAGTGAAACTCGCTTTCATTCTGTTTCTATAGTCAATGTAATATTGGGTCAAATAGTGGCTGTGGAGAGTCCAATTTTGAGTAATTTTTTCTGGCCGGCCAATTCACCGGTCCAAAACGAGAGATAAATTGCTCACCGAAATCATTTTTCCATCGATTAGCGTGCTGTGTGGCATGTAGCCCCGTGTTGGTGGAACCACGTGTCAACTAGGTTCAGCTCGTACATTTTGAGCAAAAAAAAGTTCAAAATCATTGAACGATAGCGGGCGTCATTAACGGTAACGTTGATCTCAACGTTTTAAGGCCAACTCTTCAAAAACACCACGCTGTGGCAGGTCGTTTGGCTCCAGTTCTTGCACGAGCTGTATTTTGTAAAATCCTTGATCCTTGCGCAAATTCTTTCACAAAGTCGAGCAACACAATCCCAATAAACAAATCACGGCCTTCATTAACATTGGCGAATACAGCACCAATATTTTCCTCTGTATGCATGCAACAAAATTAAGTCACTATGGCTTGAATTGCTTGCTCGGTAGGTCGATTATGTTACGGTCGTCATGGTGGAAGTGTACGAAAAATATTTTTCACAGAGCACGAAGTTAAGCGTTGTTCGGATCTAAGTCTTTCCATGATGAAATAAGCATGTTTGACTTTGACTTTGATGGGCCTAGCTATTTTCCCACCCGTGATTGATTTGGTCAACATTTTGTATGCCCAGCTGTGATTATAATCTACAATACTTTGGAAGAACAGATATCTCGTAGACAGATAAGTACTCAGTTGTTTGCAGCATGTAAAGACTTGAAGTCACCAACGCTTTATGGGCCTGCCGTGTCATGTCTGGCAGTAGATGGGGGATCTCTCAAAATATCACTCACTGGATCTATATAATGATTGTCAGGCTCAACAAAATATATATTTCTGTAATATGCACTCAAAAGAGTGCAGCGGACTAACTCCCCTACACGTATTTATCAACAAAATATCTTTACGCAGCTCGGCATGTATGATACGAACGAAAAAGTTAGATCTTTGCGACCACCCGGACCTACTCTCTTAAATACCGGAACTTGACATGATCTGCCTGTAAACAGACTGCCTTCGAATGACATTATGTTTCGACAAAGGGTAATCTTTACGGAGATTTCCAGCAAAGAGGCATTTGTCAGCAACAACCCACCAAACAGTCAAAACGGCACAAAGTGGTATACGGATGGTTCTAAAATGGAAAAGAGAGTGGGAGATGGTATACACGGACCAAATACAAACATATCAACAGCTATCTTAGTGTATTACAAGCTGAATCACACGCTATTTAACAATGCGCCAATTTTATCTGCAACTCCGGTATCAAAGGCGCAAGCATTCATATATTCACAGATAGTCAAACAGCTACTAATGCCCTTAGCTTGCACTTCCTTGACTCCAAATCAGTCATGTACTGCTTCAAAACCCTCCAAAAACTTAGCTCAAAGAACAAGACCAAACTTGGGTGGGTTCCTGGGTATGAGGGTATTCATGGCAATGATAAGTCTGACGAACTGGCCTGAAACGGTAATGAACCTCAACCCTTTTGCTGCGCTCCTCAAACAGCATTCGATCAAGGCATCAATAGCTGGGAGCACTCGAAATGCATCTCATATTGGGAGGATACTCCAGGTCTAAGACAGCCATCCTGCCCTTCAACAAAAATGAGAATAGTTGTCTAAATCTTAGTCAGCACATTATCAGAAACCTAATGGGGTACCTCACAGACAATGTCATTTAAACAAAATAGGACTAATCGACTTTTCAGAGTGCCGACTTTATCTTGAAGAAGACGAAACAGTTGAACACATTTGATTTGACTGTCCAGTACTCCCCTGGGAACAACTCGACTCAATGGTGTCTAAGTGATTTCCCTGCCGATACAGTTACCAACGTCATGCGCAAGTTGGAAAACCTACTTACCCAAGCACAGTTCCGACAAACCGGTACAAGAGATCCTTAGGTCGTATTTTGCAATTGGCGAGTCAGAAGAAAAAGATGAAGATGACGTCGATTCCGTATGAATGTGATAATTTACAGCGCGAATGTTAAGGGGTTCTTCTTAACATCATCATTTAAAACTTTCCGTTAAACTATTTTCATATCTTCTAACATTTAACTATACAGCATCCACGAATTCGCATAAATTCCATAAATGTTAGTTTCTTTATCTAAATGAAAATTCGTGCTCTTAGAGCATGACAAGCTGTGATGCAAACTTAATAATTACGGGTTACCCTTATTCAAGTACAATCCTCCACTTACCTCAAAACCAACTGAACATTCTCAAATCACATTAACTCAAAACCATACTTGACATTCAGCTCATCAAATAGAGGTCATCACCATGATGAATCATCACAACGAATTTTTTGCCAACCAAATAAAAAAAGGACGCTGAACTGCTATTTCTCATTCAATTTAAAATCAAATGTATAAAATCTCTGTTTGCTGTAGGCGGATATACCATACTTGACAAAGTTTTGTCGCCAGGATAATGGCGCCAGCAATTAAATTTCGCCAAATTTCTTTGAACTCATGTTGAACTACAAAGCACTTCATCGGAAATCTGACCTGTTTACCACCTAAGCAACATCTGAAACAGGTGCAAATGGAAATTAGTTTGGAGCGGAATCGGTTACTGGCGTCGTCTGCTAAAGACTCATAAATTATTTATCACAAAAGATTGTGTATCTTTGGCAAGTTTCGGGTGGAGCACAACAATGAATCATAACGAGTCCACAACCATCTTCCCCTCTGGGAGCATCTTTTACTGCAACCGACTACCGACTACCGAACACCGACATTCCATCATCTCCCACTGGGAATTGCACGCGAATTTATGCTCTATGATCATTACTTCCAGTGTCTGGAGGTCTGAAGGTCATGGTTGAAATGGTCAACCCTGTACCAAAACCAAGAGAGTTCCTTCCTTGACGATGCTTGGTGGGGCAGACGTCAGCAACAATGGCATACGAGTATACCAGCACAAATTGCCAATTTAAGTCGAAGAAATATAATCGAAGGCGGATTCAAAGCCACAGATAACAAAACGATTTTATTATTTATTGCGAGGGGATTTTTTTTCCAAAAAAAAAAACTGTGAGACTAAGAGACTGTGAAGACCTTGAGAATGATAGATGGAACGTTTCGGACTTAATCGACTGAAAGGTGCAGCGAACAAGGCGACAGAATCGATGAAGTGTCCCTGAATATATCGATAGAGTTCAGTCGCAAAGTTTGAGGGCATAGAGTGTGTGAAGTTTAAGAGCAATTACGCAGCTGGATACGTTTAATGTGATAGCACTGCGTGGTGGTTAAAATTGTAATGAAAATTGTTATTAAAATTGGTTTGACTCATGGGTGGCTCGAAGTTGAAAATTTCTTCAAGGAATGATTGTTAAAATAGGAAGGCCAAGAATGTAACGATGTTATTTAGATGTACTCCGAAACTCTGTTTGTCTCAGAAACTCATAAGAGAATTTTGACAATTTAACTGACAAAAGCGAAGAGCACCCCACATAAAATAATATCGGAGAATATAAAGCACTTATACCGGCAATATGCTGTTCTTGGTTCTGTGTCTTTAATTGCGAAGATAAGCCGACTATGAACAATAACTTTCACAAGAAGAACTAAATTGTAGTCTATGCGCAAAAGGCCAGCTATCGGGATACTTAAGATTTAAAAATGTACGAGTATGAAGCCAGTATATGTGATCCTTAACCTAAGTCCTTTTGTCACTTAACACACTGGAAAGATACACTTCCAATATTTTAGTCTTTGGCTGCCGCAATATCCTTCACTCTGCAAAATATTCTTCTAAAGAACTTTCTACTCTTAAATGATTGCTTAAAAT
Source organism: Volucella inflata (assembly GCA_928272305.1). NCBI lineage: Eukaryota > Metazoa > Arthropoda > Insecta > Diptera > Syrphidae > Volucella > Volucella inflata. Next base: position 22,661,109 of record OV743716.1, on the reverse strand, counting down.
ATTGAGCCAGCAATGAAAGACACTGCGACACTTTGTTACCTTTCTAAAATTCTTTTGAATTTCCTCACATACTTTCGTTTTATGATGATAACTTTATCATCGGGATATCCGAGCCCATGTTTGATGTCTCGCCGGAAATAAAAAAAATTCTCTAGCTATGAACTTGACATAATCTCAGTTCTAAGCCTTCTTACGAAAACAGTTATTTGCACAATAAGAGACGACCTTAAGCTTGGAGACACCTCAATTGAGCCACACATCCTTCTTTTTATGGAGCAGATTAATCATTGAACCACCTAGACTTGACAATAAAGCGTTCGCTTAGACACTTGACATTGCGACAAAAACTTGAATATTCTAAGAGACCCAATACAAAACAAAAATGTGGCTCAGTATTGTACAAGTACAAGTGCAAGTATAAGTGTTGGTACTTTTTACCAGGAAAAACCAGAAACCAGAAACAACTAAAAGATGGGCCATCTGTTGTCTTATTGTGACACTGACAGTTCACGAATTTTGAAAATAAATTTCGGTTGAAAAAAGGTACCAACTGCAGCTGGTGTACGTAATAGTACGTCTACACCGACATGAAATTCAGCATTTCGGACAAATTCAACATTTCAGCCGAGATGCTCCATACAATTTCCAGCATTTCGAAATATTGAATTTCAGCGAAATGCTGCATTTCGTCTCTGCATTTAGGAAGTTGTCAAATTGAACAAACTTTTTTAATTATTCCGCAGATCATTCAGCGCACTTCATAGCGCTTACAAAAACAACTTTGAAAGAAGTCAGCTGTTCCAATATTTACAATCACTAACAACTATGTGCCTCAACCAGTATAAGCATAAAAAAAAGGAGGAAGTGGGAAGGCAGCAGCTGTCATATTTATAAATGTTTTGCGTTCAATGTGAAATGATATTCCGAAATTTCATTTCGAAATGTTGATTTTCGGGTCGGTGTAAACGTACTTTAAGTTTGTGAAGAAAGTTCGTGCGACTGGTTTGCTGATTGATAACCAAACATATTCCCGTGTTCATCCTGTGCGCTTAACGAAGAATATTGGAGCTGTTGCCGAAAGAGTAAACGTAAACCCATCTGAATGCATCTAAAATCTCAGCAACTGAAAATCATTGGCACTAGCATGAGGATTTAGATAAAGATCTCGGATTATTCGCTTACAAGGTCCAATTGACTCAAGAATTGAAGTTTAATGACCACCCACTTTGTTATCGCCTCTATATCAAGAGGATAACCCCCCACCTACATTTTAAACTGTAGAACAACTTCCAGGAAAGCCAAAGTTCGTCTGGCCGCTCATAGATTAAAGTACGGGCCTCATGCATTATAAAATTTTCCACAGCTCAAACAAGAGCGTGCTTCATAGACTTAATACTTATATGTCGAGTAGTGTTGCCAGAGTCCTCACATCGGACCATAGTTTGTAGTCAAATGGACTGCTTAAAGATAGTCAAATAAGGCCAAGTCGCTTTTGCCTTAAGAGCTGGAGCGGAGCCTTTTTGAAAGGTCACCGGTCTATTGGCGAATAGTGTTTTGTTAAGGCGCTTCACAACTTCTTCTTCTTCTTATCGTTTTATTAACCCTTTCTTCGTTATACGAACTTATGCGTAGCGAGTTTCCCATTTTTACTGCATCGCTGTTGCTCCGCTTATGGGGTTGGCTAATGTCGCAGATCGTCCGATCTCGTTTTCTTACAGTTGGAGTGACCGTAGTTGATAGTGCCTTTTTAACCGGATTTTCCGCAGATCTTTTTTGAACGTGGCAATACCAGCTTATTCTATTCGCCTCAAACTGTTCGGTTACAGAATTCTCTATATGTAGACTTCCTCTTATACGCGTAGATCTAATGCAATCGCGTTTAGTGACTCCACTAGACATCCTTAACATTTTCATTTCCGCTGCCGTCATTTTGTTTTTAAACGCTTCGTACATTGTCCAGCACTGTGAACCGTATATAAGAGCTGGTCTAACAACCGTGGTGTAGAGTTTCCCCTTTAATTTAAGTGGAAATTTTCGGTCGCAAAAGATTCCCGAATTTTCCCGCCATTTCATCCATCCCACACTCACTCTGTGGCTTACGTCGTCGTCACATTTCGCTTCCATGTTAACGATTGATCCTAAGTATTTAAAAATAGAGCTTTTCGGAAGAACTATTCCGTCTAACATTATATCCGGAACAGGTCGCAACGGATGCGCAAATGGGCACGTCAAATGCTCCGTCTTTGAAAGACTTATTTTAAACCCGTTTCTCTCTAGCGCATTTCTCCATGAATCTAAGGCGTTCTCTAAATCTTCGGCGTTATCGCTAAGTATAACTGCGTCGTCAGCGAAGAGAATTGGCGTTACATTTGCTTCGCGCATGCAGTCTTTTAAAGATAGTCGAATACTACGTTAAAGAGAAAAGGGCTGAGTACGCTTCCTTGATGCACTCCGACATTAACTGGAAATTCTCTCGTTAGTCTAGCAGGGCTTTTAACCTCAGTTTTCACGTTTCCGTACATGTCTTGTATTATTCTAACATACGTCTCCGGTACGTTTTGAGACCTCAGCGCGGCCCATATGAGATCCCTAGGCACTCGATCGAATGCTTTCTCGAGGTCGATAAATACCATGTGTAAATCCTTAGACGAATCTCGGTGCTTTTCCATTATTATTCGTAGGCTTTGGATAGCGTCCACCGTCGATCTTCCTTCAACAAATCCACACTGGCTGTATCGAGCTTTATTATTTGCCGAAGACGTTCGTTTAAGACTCTTTCGACGATTTTTATTGTGTGTGACATAAGCTTGATTGAACGGTAGTTGTTGCATGTCGAGTGTATAATAGAACCAAGAAGCTACTTCTCCATTGATTCGGCATAGGTTGTCCACATTTTAATTTATTTAAAAGTTTCGATAGCCAAACGCTGCCGATCCCCTCCATCTTCGACCAAAACTCTGATGGAATGCTGTCTGGTCCCGCCGCTTCACAACGTTCTCTAAAATGTATGTTTAAAACATTTTCGCGGAGATATTGAGAAATTTCCCGCGGAAAAAAACCTCAGTGACCCCATCGTAGGGGAATCCCCATCAAACCATCACAAAAACTTAATGGGACCAGGTTGAACTTACGGAACGAGTTCAGACACATGTCATGATGACAGAGCATAAACCCTAGCTTTCTTTTTGTTTAAAGATTCTTCAACAGTGAAAATTGTCTCGTCAGAAAAAGAAAAAAATCGTCGCTTCACGTACTTCGAAAGCAAGGCTTTTGATTTAAGCTTACGTGACTGTTTCAATCCTTCTGTTAGTTCTTACTAACAGAGGTATAATCCATGTTTGCGCTGAGTCCCAAATCACGTTTAAATACGCGCGATATGATGTCCTTGCTGATATCCATCTCCCGAGACATGGTTTGCAGGTTGTACAGCGGATAACGGCGATTTCAATTTTCCACGGCTTTGATGAATTGTGAGATTCGCATAGTCTTTGGACGGCCGGCTTTTGCTTGGTTAACTATACCACCAGAACCTTCATATAACTTCACTGCACGATACACAAAGTTTTGTGTGATTTTTAGTAGCCACAACATTCGAAAAATTGATAGCAAGCAATTGACGTCAAAAACTTTACTATATACGCGGGAAATTTACATAGCTGTCAAGTTAGATTGGACGCGTTCATTGGTTCTCGAGAATGAATGTGTGCAGTTAGTGTACCAAAACACTTACGAGAACTTGGAATACGGATGAGCAAGGAAATTTAATATTCGAGTTACTGCCGGTGCTGATGATATAAAATTCGAGCGACTTGATTTTACCGCTTTTATTCAGACCGGATCATTTAACTTTTGCATCGAAAGCAAAAGTACTACAGTCCAGGGTGGACCTAGGGCTCAGTAAACAAGTATCTCCAACTAGCTCTATCTTTTGCCAGCTGCCCCCAGTTTCGCACGCGAAGTTGGCTGAGGTCCATTTCCACTTGCGTAGCCACCTGAGTCGCGATCTTTCTCTATTGCGCTGTTCCTCGGGTGCGGATTCTAAGACTTTTGGGACCGGAGCGTTGGTGTCCATCCGCTCTACATGCACAGCCATCTCAGTCGTTGGATCTTTACACTTCTGGCTATGTCGATGTCGCTGTACAGTCCATACAGTTCGTCATCTCGTATCTTCTCCTCAACTCACCGTCAATACAGACGGGATAGATGATCTGTCAAAGCAGCCAAGAGCACCTTCATCCATTTTTAATAATGTCCATGCATTTGTTCGTTCGACCAAAATGACAGCAACATTCAAAAGTCATGAAAAGGCAATTGATGTACATAGATGATAGTTGCACAATTTCTCCACTGAATTCAAACCTGAGTAACCAGTTGCGATTGAGAGAAGAAGACATCTGCGTAGAAGGTATTGGCTATGTAATTCAGTCTGACTGTAGCAAAATTGTACCCAATTTTTAAATTCTTCCACCTTCGCCTGAAATAGATACTGCCCTCTCGTTTTCCATCACTTAAAGAATTCCAAAGGACCCAAGTCCAACATCTTCAGTTAAACTACTAAACATTTACGAATAGATTCATTATTGCCTTTAGAATGGAAACAAAGATAATCGAATTTCGTTGGGAGCCCCCGCAGTCTTGAGTTAATTCCAATCTGGTATATCATTCTTTAAACTAACTCCAAGGCATTTTCTACAGCCTCAAGCCCCCACTAAATCGATACACCGGAATCAATAATTTCAAATAAATTTCACAACCTACATTCAGTGTCAAACAATTATGTATTGTCTGCTCCAATGTCCTTGCAAGATTCTTCCTCACTTCTCCTCATTACAATGCAAGTTACAGTCTCATGCACAAAATCAAACCCGCAAAGCCAAAAGAAAATCATTTTCCTCCTCCGCATCCAAATGTCATAACGTCAAGCAAACTATTATAATTCGTAAATGTGTGTTTAGTAATAAATCACTTACATCGGACATAATTAAAGTCTCATAGGGGATGAGGAAATGTGGGTTAATATTCGTATGTGCCATGTTATGACTTACGAAGTCGCCTGGTCTAACTTGTAAGTTGGTCGTCCCGGCCCGGTTAGTTTTATACTGTCTAGCAAACCATTTAGCAACTACACAGCCTTCAATGGTCGACATCGTCATGTCAGTTGTGTTATTCGTATTATGGCAGCAACTTTTCTTTTATGGAAATCCGCCTATCGTGACATAATTGTATCTTTAGGGGACGGAAGCAAAGCGCAATCAATGATTAATTTCTGAATTAAATTATTTGTTGGAAAATATCGATTGGCACGTAGGCTATGCTAAGAGGTCATTCGTTATCATAGAGTTGGAATTGGAATTGGAATTGAAATGGGAGTCGTCGCAATCGGGGGCTGTTTACCTTTTATGAAATTGTGTATCGTCAAATTGGTGCTCTGATGAGGAGTAGAGTACGTAATTAGTACGTTTCAGCTGATTGTGGAAGTTTAGTTATTTTTTTTTGGGTATAGTGGAGTACTGATATGACTACACTATGACACTTATTACTTTGTCTAGTATTCGGTAACAGAAAGCAACGAATATTATTTAATAATTGAATAACGTTGACATGAATTTGAGTTAGAGTCTACTGTCTAATTGAGTGCCAGTTTTTGGACGGTTTGTGTGACACGTAATATGTGCAAGTAGGAAGAGATATTCGAATTGGATATGGGAAGGGTGCTTTGTGTGTTGTAAAGTAGATCAATGCATCACGACATGTTTTACTACAAATGCTGGAAAAAATTTTCAGGTAAACTACTAAAAGTAAAGCGATTCAGGTAGATCAAACATAAGCTTTTGTTTTTACTCATGTCCCGCAACCCCTTGTCCCACAGTCACTGATCCAAAAACGTTTTACCAGTTTTTCTGACAGTGAGAGCTACTTAACATGTGCTATTCACTATATCCCAAATGTCCAGGCTTGGATCTTTGAACCTTAAACTTAATCACTTCATAGACAACAATACGATCTATGATTCGGAAAATACTTCATGCAAAGGTAACTTCTCAAGAAAAGGTTGTTCCCAAGCTCATTTTTCTTCTTCTTCCTCTTCGTCTCTAGATCAGTCATCCGTTTAAGATCCATCGCAGGTTGTCTTAATAATTTCTCCCGGTATTACTGACCTTGGTAGAACAAGACAACAATTTATTTTTTGACACTTTCGAAAAGTCAATGAACAGTGGGGATCGATATTCTGATGTTTGGCAAGCTGTTGGTCTGGTCGGAACGAGAGGGATGAGAGCGAGAAACTATTCACTCGGCGTCAAGTTTTGTCTTGCCACCGGAACATTATATTTTCTTCTTTTTTTTTGACAACTGGAAGCAGATTGCTTAGTTAAAAACTTCTTCTGTTCGGAAAAAAAAAACACCCTCCTAATGCATGCAAGAGCCCTGCCCTCGATTTGGTTGTGAATATATCAAATCCCTGGTGAACTTTCGAGTGCAGAACTCAGGTGAAGGATTGGTTCCATTTCCCACAATACAGCCCCAAAGCATTGATGTATGCACGCAGTTTTGCGTCACAAGACGAGTGATCCATTTATTCATAGATCCAGCTTAGAGCGCATCACCGTCTAATACCTAGAAAGTGGCTTTTGGATCACTTCCTTCAATGCTTATCAAAATCCTAATACTCGCTTTAGATTTCAGTAAGAGTATACTCATTTTATGCTAAGTAACAGAAGATACATTTTCAGATATATTTTAGATATGTCGGGAAATATTTGTTTGGCTTTTATGTGACTTAGGGTAGCAAGAGACTCGGGGCTCAATAAACGACGTGATGAGAATGGGACCTTTAAGACATGTCTCGCAAGTTAAATAATAATCTCTTTTCCCGTGACCCAGAAAGGACTAAATAAATTCATCCCTTCCAACTGTATTGCACTCTCCAACTTACTTGGAAATGGTGAAAGATTATTTCATTCTTATCAGGATTGCGTTTGTCTCCGAAAAGCAGACACTCTTACTACCGTTGTCGTCCTCAACCAAAATGGGGTACATTTCTTTCTTGGCTTTGACATTGGCTGAAAGCACGACCAGCTATACATAAGTGTGGGGAAAATCGACGTCCTTTTCCTACAAAACGAAAAGGTAATTGTCAAACCTCTAAATATAGCGAGTTGTCCCAAAGGCTAACTTTTTTTTTACATGGTACATGTCTAACTAAGCCTGGCGTGCCGGGAAGAGCTCCCAGGAAGCCAAAATTGACTGTTCTTTGCCGTTTGGGAAACAGCAGCGAAATATAGTATTTTGTAAAGAAGGTTTTATATTTTGAAAGAAATACATTTCGGTGTGAACCTTGAGGATCGTATCCTGTGGCAATCCCATGCCAAAAGCCGCCAGCGCGTTCAAACTTTTCGACAAAGGAGATTGCCATCCATAATGACAAACTTCTAACTTTGCTGTTCTAAAACAAACAAAGTAGGACATGGTTCGTCAGAGACTATAGCGTATTGTTGCTTTTCGGCAGTTTGATAGTCCTTAAGCTCAACATGACTAAGTAGTCATCTACCAACTTTCGATTTTGAAGGCTATTTACAGTGTTCGTCGAGGATTTCGACAGCCACAAAATTGTATGACCTGTTTTTGAAGCATAACTGGGTACATGCTATTGATGTCAGGGGATCTCAAATTAACAAAGAACGCCTTTTATCATTTACTGCCTTAATTTGTTACCACACCTTGTGGCAGATAACAGCTGCGACGGGTTGTATTGTTTTAACCAACTTATTTGCAGTTCCAGTGATAGGAGCTAGTTGTAGGCCAATTATGATCTGAATTATGCAAAATGTGTTTCGAGCAAAGACTGAGACTCTACTCTGTACCCAGGTCTATCCTATCTTTTTAGCTAAAACCTCGAATATGTAACAACAATTGGCCTATGAAGCAGCTCAAACGGCTTCGAAAAGTAAAAAAGGCAAGCTGCCTCTGGAGACGTTACTTCGGCGGTATTGATTTAAGTCGTCAAATTCCATGTGACTATCCTGTTACTTTTATTTGAAAATTTTCAGACCTCCATGGTTACTCTGTATAAACGTCGATGGCTTCTTGTATATAAGCCACTACACATACAAGCTGAATTATGACGATCTGCCTATTTGTTTGTCTTTATCGTCAGAGTTGGCTGAAGATTACCTTCTGGAGATGTAATTTGAGGATAGTCCTGAGCTTTGGCAATGAACGATTTTTTTTCGGAAATTTGACGACTTTGTGTTGTAAATTCGATTACAGTTGCTGATTATGCAGTGGATTTACAGTGTCGCTACGCAGCCTCATCCAGAGCTGACAAAAAGTATGTAAGCCACGGACTATAATTATTTAAACAACAAGATGCTCATAGGTCAGCATTGGAAGACGTTACTCCAATTTTGTATGCCCTACGAGTAGTTAGGAAAAGAATATCACTGGCAATCAAAACTTGCCCTGTAACCGAAATTCGTAAACTAAAGACTAAGATCCCTCTTTGCTACACAAATTTCAGCGTACATATGTTGTTTTATGAGAATTGAAGGAAAATACTCACATTAGAGTTATTAACCTTTGCGATAAGGAAAGTTAGAAGATGTGCTGAAACTCGTATAGCTATTGACCTTTTGGTAAGCTGCGGAAACGCATCAAAGCTTATCGTAATTGGCTGGTCAATCCAATCACAAATACAGATTTAAAATTACAGTATTCCAGCAGTTTAGTTTCACTTGGGTTTCTATCTTAAAGTAGCTTTTCCAGGTCGCAGTGATTTCGACCTTTAAGCAAGTTAAGTTAGCTTCGATCGACTGTTACTGCGCTGAGGATTCGATTTTTTTACCTTACATGATTTTTCGTTTCCAATTTCTCAGAAATTTTATCAAAGTTGTCAGACATATCTGTCAAATGTCTTTCAGATAGAAAATTCACATTTCGATTATCTTATTTGTTGATGCCGAGCCAATTATACTCGTACATTGGTTAGCTCTCATTTAGCGATTTTTGTTCAACATTTCCTTCCATGTTCAAGTTCATGTAGTCGGTGATTTGAATTTTTGTTTTCTCCAAAACAACTACCAAAATGTAATTGTAACTTATTTACAAGCCTTTCCACAACTCAACCTTTTAAATGGGACCCATTCCCCAGAGGCAAAGAATGTAATTTCCAAAACAACACACAGATACAAGAAGGAGGGAATTTTTCCAATTTCGAGGGCATTGTAGGCCTCCGGATTGTTTTAAAATTTAATATTTCAATGTGACCAAATTTATATGTATGTAGGTATATCATGGAGTGGAAATTTTATTTCACACGGCTCGAATGGATGAGATTATCGCTGCAAATTCAGATTAGATTTCATACGTAGGGTTGATCAATATTTAATGCGATATACGGTTGATTCGATCTAAAGTGAGAACTTACTGTGAAATACCTTTGGGACAGTTGCGAATTGGTGTAATGGCTAACAGGAGCTAATTATCTGCTGTTTTAATCAATGAAACGGTGGTCACTTAATTGAGATTAATAACTTCAGAATCCGGGTTAACACGTGTAAGGGTAAGCAGGGTTTTTGATAATAATTTTACAGAAAACAATAACTCTATAGTTGAGGAAATAATTGACACAAAAATGGCAATATTTCTTTAACCAACAAGAGTGCATCTAGGATAAAAGCTAGTTTTGCTATTCATCCTTTAAATTGGTCTATACAATCGTGTTTCACATAAGCTTCAAACGAATTCTTTTTTTATAAAACTGCTTTACGCCTAACATTGCATCTGTAGATCGGGCCTTTACTGTTTGGGATATAAGAGTTTAATAACTTACTTGAGTTGTTAAACAATACGCAGTGAGCCTGGGTCTCAAGAAACAAACCTCTCCAGTTAGATCGGTCTTTAACTTTACACTGCGATCCGGTGCATTGATGTACTCGTACATACTATCGCTCTGCATGTCCAAGACATCTCAGGGACTAACGCGCCTAGATAAGTCTAGTCGACTTGCTATTCGAGCTACAAAGTACCGATTTTGCGAATTCGAACGAATTCAAATTAGAGTAGCAATACTGAGTGAGGGCCCTGACTACTTTGATGTCGCTGTACAGCTTGTATAATCATCTCCTCCAAGGCCCTTCACTCAAACGAAATAAAATATTATTCTCTCGAAATGACTGATCCTCTTCTTCTATCTCGTTTTGGATAGAGTCTATGCTGGAGCACCTTAAAGTAAGACTGGGATGATCAAGGTCTTTTATAGATAGTCCTTAGAGACTTACTACTCAATTGCTTTCTTGATCCAAAGGAGCAGCGATTGGCAAGAGTGATTATTCGCTTTATTTCTGTAAAGCAAAATTGATGACAGAGCGAAAGTACACAAAGCCCCTTAGGTACTACTCGTACCTCGAAATTATATAAAAGCTGTTGACGTTCTGTGCAATACGTGGATGTTGTGCGCCCCTTCATGTTTGCAATATTTACTTTGATTTGCCAATACTAGTAACAGCCTGTTGTTTTCTCGAAACTATGTGTGTCGATATCATCGGCGTATGCTAGTAATTGCACAGCATTTCGAATGATTGTGCCTCCTGGGTTCGTTCTTTCTATGATGTAAAGAAGGCACATGATGTGATGCGCTACACTTTGTCTTAAACCGTTCATGACATCAAATGTCTTTGTAAGATCGTTACTGACCAGGTAGAGTCCTGAATTGATGAACTAGCTTAGCATTGATGCCAAAACTAGATATGGTTTCATATAGCTCGTCTCTATATGCGGCCTTAAAATCTATGAAAGATTTTAGGTATCGTTTTGGACTTGTTGAATTTTACCCGGATCTGCCGTAGTGTGAGGATTTCGTCGATGGTTTCCTGGTCTGAAACCGCACTGATAGTGGTCAATCAGGTTGTTGACGAAGGATTTGAGGCGCTCACACAATATGGCAGACAATGCGATGTTGGAGGGACTTAATTTTCGATGGATGATATGGTCTCTTTCTTTGGAGAAATGAGTTGGTGTATGTTGTTGTTAATGGGCTCCCGACCCGTGTAGAGTCTCTGCCTGAGACACTGCAGCCTTCCACCCTCTACGATCCCAGGCACGCTGCTTCCAGTTGTCCAGACCAAGCGCTCTGGCATGCGGGATGGCTTGGTGTTTAAAACGGATTCTCGGTCTTTCTTGTCTTCTCGAACCTGGGGGCTGGGATTCGAAGATCCTCTTAACTGGAGTATTATTGTGCGTTCGCTCGATGTAGTCGAGCCAATGTAGTCGACATGTTTTGGCTTTTTGGACTACATCCACATCTTGGTACAGCTCATAAAGTTCGCGATTGTATCTTCTGCTCCATTCGCCCTCCTCGCACACAGGACCAAAAATCCGCTGAAGTATGTTTGTTTCGAAGGATTCCAATGTCAGCTCTCCCTTCTTGCTTATCGTCCAGCACTCGCCGCTTTAAGGAAGAACTGGCAGGATAAGGGTTTTGTAGAGCACACATTTCGTCCTCCGAGTTAGGAGTTTTGAACCCAATTGCTTGGCCAAGCCGAAGTAGCAACGGTTCCCTAGGGTAATTCTTCGCCGGATCTTCACTAGGGTGTCATTCGTGGAGTTCATGTTTACTCCGAGGTAGGTGAACTCCCTAACAACCTCGAAATTTTTGCTATCAATAGTGACGTTTTGTCCTAGGCGGTGGACAGATGCTTAATTTTTTGTTGATAGCATGTTCTACTTGTCCTCATTTACCAACGGATTTCGCCTGTTTTTCAATCGCCGTGAATGCTTCTATCACTGCACGCTGGGAGCGACCGATGATGTCAATATCGTCCGCATACCTCAGCAGCTGAACGGACTTGTTGAAGATAGTGCCATCCGAGTTGACACTATATGCTCCAGTACAAGATTGAAGAAGTCGCATGATAGCGCATCTCCTTGTCGAAATCCGGTGCATGTATGCAATAGTTCGGAGGAAATGCTTCCAAACTGCACGTTGCAGTGCATGTTTCCCAGTGTCACGCGACACAGCTGAATCAGTTTTGCCGGGATTCCGGATTTGGCCATCGCCATATAAAGCTCCTGACGATGTATGCTATCATGCGCGGCTTTGAAGTCGATGAATTGGTGGTGTGTTTCGGCTTGAAATTCGTTGGTCTATAGTCGATCTGCCAGGCCGGAAGCCACACTGATACGTGCCGATTAGTGTGTTGCAGAAAGGTTTAAGACGTTCACACAGTACGTTGGATAGGATCTTATATGTTGGTGTATGCTCTTTACAAAATCATTTCCCCTTCAGGTAAGCAGACAGACCTAGCTGCTTTGTTTGATTTCAGCTTAGATCTGACTATACTTACTTAATTTTGATCAGTTTTGGTTATCATCATTCAGGCTGGATGAAACCCAGCACGTAAGTTACTTGCATGATGTTACTTGTTGGACACGATGCCATTGGTGTTTAGTACTTAATGCTGGTGACAAAGGAATTTTTGAGAGATTTTGCGATACGCGTTCGGTGCAGATTCTGGCGGTCTCTTGCGATATTTTCTCAAAGTAATTCTTCTTTGTTGTGGCGCTTGGTGGTCAATGTCAATGTTGGCTCGCCGGAACATTCCGACGTCCAGAGTGCTTGAGGAATGCATTAAATCCATCGCAATGTAATCAATTTTTTTTTAGAGCAGACCGGAAACCGTATACTATACTTGTTTATTGATAGTTTGCCTCGCCGCAAAGTCAATAAGCATAAGTGCGTTGCCAGAAGTGATGTCATGTGGGCTATGCTTACCAACTGTCCTACCAAAGATGTCAAAAGCTCCTCATATGTCTTGATGAGGAGTTCGACGACGGTGGCGACGTTAGCAAAATTATCTTTAATGCAGATTATCATAAGTCCGCATCCTTTCCTTATAGCAATCACTACAGTTTACAAAACAATTCTTCACCATTTCTTATGTCCGAACCGATGAATATCTGCGCGATATCAGTCAGAGCCTCTGGTAATTGCTCGGCTGCACCCGGCCTAATAAGAGTCCGAAAATTTCACTTGCTGATCCGAAAGTCGTAATCCTTAAAATGCTTGCACGGATCCTCAACAGTAATTCCATTATTTTCCGAGGCCATTAGTTGGTTATGAGCTTTCCGTGATCAGGAAAAAATTCAATTTAACAGATGTGCCTTGCTGGGAATATCACCACTGGTCTTCTGTGCTTTATCCTGGCGGCGGCGTTTAGTGTCATACAGCATTCTCAATTTTATATTTTATGCTTATGCTGGAATTCAAAAATGTTTAAAAACATCGGTATTAGTACCTATAGTAACAAACATTTAAATGTAAAAAGCGATCGAATTACAAAGTCCTTACTTTAATTTGTCCGGTATCCTACGTAGCTCATTAACAAAACGTTATCTTTTTCCATTCAATCTAAAATGATAATTACAATTTATATTCTGGAAATTGGGTCAATTGCCCCATCAACCTGGGTTACGAGTACTTCCCAAGTTACAATGCCATGATGTGTACATACCCATGTCGTCGCTTCTATCCGCCACGGCATGACATTCATATTTTTTCTTACTTTATTTTTTTTTTTAACAGAAAAAATCAATATAACCGCGCCGTCGACGATTTCTTGTTAAATATTTAATGCATCTTTTGTGTTCCGCTTTTGAAAGGGACAGTCTTTACGAGAGTCTTACCATATAAACGCCCAGCAATGTGTAGTATTACCCTCCTTCTCGTAGGTAACCTGACATAAAGCAAGCTCTTCTACTCATACTTGGCAGCTGGAACATGGGCTCTAAAACTGAAAACTAAAAAAACTACTACTGCAACCACTCAAGTGGAAACAAAAAGCCATTACGTGTTGAAATACATGCCGCCACCGTTCGTCCAAAGATTGGTAATTCTTCGGATGAAAATGAAAACACCAAGATATTCGTACACAATCAAAGCAACCAAAAACAACATCAACAGCAAATACGACTTAGTGTGACGTGAAGAAAAACAGAGATTATAATTTCGTTGAGTAATCAATGCAAGGTTACACGGTCAACGTGACTGACCTTTTATTATGAACCAAATACGGCTTCAACGTACGGAGACGGATTTAGGTGCGAAATAATGGAATCAGCTGAAATTAAAAAGAAAAAGAAAAAACTAATAAAATGCTTCAAAATCAATATCACAATAATAATGAAATGAAAACATCGCCATAAAGGTGCTCGTAGAATGACCCAAGAATTGATTATCAAAATATGGATGGCCATGAGAGTATGAGAACAGTCGGAGCATTGTCGATCAACATCTTCGTAGCAGCGAATAAATGTCGACTTAAATTGCTTTGAGTTGCACTGGTGTATTTTGAAATACTCTGAATCTGTTTGTGTTCTTGTCAAATGTAACAGACACAAGGAGTTTATTGTTCTCAACTGTAGGCCAATCAGTACGGGGGAAACAAAGTTGGATTTCAAAGTTTTTTGGCAGGCCTGTCTTGAAATTCTTCTGTTTTTGGCGAAGTGTTTAATTCTTGTTCCTCGTTCCGATTTCCGGAACATCACAATTCTTATGGCAGAACGATGAGAAGAAAGAGAAGACAAATAATGTGTCAAGTATATTAACCTTCGCTTTATGTCGAATCTGAGCGGCTCCCGAAAACCTTTGTGAAGCGCATTAGACTGGAAAAATGACTTTGAGCAGATCCTCTGTAAGCATAAACTATCCGGCAAAACAGCCTTGTGCTAAAGCTGGTCATTGGCGGGAAGAATTCCCTTATCTGACTTCCTTAGTTATTCAATGGTAACGTATGCCTCAGTCCATTTCTGTTTCTCCAACAGCAAGATCACTTGACATACTTCTGATGTGTGTAACAACTGCTCCTAATATTACATATCGAATAGTTTCTTTCAGTCAGGGCTCAAAGTTTGTCTCCTTTAGAATATACAGTGTGACAAAAAATATACCGGACTGTCTCTAGAAAACATAATTCGAAAACGATTTCTGTTTATTTTTCGGTCTTTTTATACAAAATATTTTCCTCCAGATTTAATGCACCTGTTACAGCGATTTAATAGTGATTCGAGTGCCCGCTCCTGCTCACTATGCGAAATTACCTCCAGTGCCTGTATCAAAACTGCTTGAACGGTCGGAATGTCGTCAAAAAATCATAATTTTAACTTCAATTTCAATTTCTGGTACAAAGCGAAATCACACACTTGATTTCGAACCAAAAATTGACGAATAATGATTGCTCTGTGATTTGGTACAAGAAAATCATGTACTTTTTGGATCATTTCAGGCGTTCCAACTGAACTTGGCTTGTTCTGGGGAAATAATTTTTATAATTCTTAAATGTCAATCAAATGAAATGAAATTTTGACAGATAGTAGATAAGGATGCTAGCTTTAAAACGCATGTTCGGACATATGGAGGGCGCTCTTGGTTGCTGCTGAGATATAACTCGTGTCCGGGATATTATTTGCCACACTGTATGAAGTGTGGCGTTGTTGCAATGACCATGAACACGAATACTTTAAAACTTTGGTATTTCGTTGTCAATAGTGCCAACCTCTAAGTCTCTGATGATATCTACATTGTTTCTGACACGCCATAGTCCTATTCAAAACGATGCCCCGCACTTTTTTCCACTCGCTAAACTTGTCCACAACTCGTTGCAAGCCTCCAATTGACTCGATTCAATCATCTGTAGCCAGTATAGGCATGTCTTCTATGAATGTGGCTGAAATAGTGCTTTCTTTTAGTGTAAAGGGAAAACAATACCGAACCGAGGAACTTCCCTGTGGTTCTTCTTCAGCTATCTTATTAAATTTTTAGCATTCAGTTCCTAAAGATCTGTTTACAAGATAGGATCTTTTCAAATCTTTTATAATTATTTCGGAAAAATTTATATTATCTTCACTGTCAGCCTCGCATCTCATACATTATCGGAAGTTTAAGAAACACCAAGAAAAGTGTTTTTTATTTGTTTCTCCTCTATTTTATTGGTTGTTCTATTTACACAGGTCAATTTTGGATTCTGTGGGTCTGAACTCGAACTGATTGTTGGGATCAAATATCTTTTCCTAGCGACCAGTTCACAAAGCATTTCGTCTGTGTATAATGTATTCCTGATGGTAATGTAGTGAAGAATCAATTGGTCAGACGAAATATTTGGATCTGTAGTTCCAGACAAGCTTTGCTTAGAGCATAACTAAACCTTTCCATCTCGGAAAGTTAGTTCAAACCTCCAAAGATGCTCTTCAAGCATTCTGACAGCTAAATACGCTCAGTGTTGTGTAAGTCTCAGATCACTGTGAGATTACGGGAATTGAGCGAACCAAAACTCATCTGCAAGGAAAGATTTAGAGGAGAATTTCTTAGAAGCCGGACTTATGTTAAAATTTCTTGCGTTCCCATTTAGGGATTCCATTTACCTTAAGGCTAGGTATCGAATCTTAGCGAAAGCTTCCCAACTTCTCTAAGAGGTCAGAAACTTTGTATCCGTTGAATAGAAATGCTGGAGACTACTTACATACTTGTGTTGTAGCGGAGTACCACGCTTTGAGTTTGAGTTGTTTAAGTTGTTTAAGTTGCTGGTTTATCGGAATAAACCAATGACTTAACATGGCCCCATAAAAAGTAATCTAGAGGCGTTAAGTCGCACGAACGAGGGAGCCAGTTTACATAACAACTTTAGGAAATAAAGTTAACACCAAATTGATTTTGCAATAAATTGATGGTTAAGAGCGCTGTATGGCAAGTAGCGCCGTCTTGTTGGAACCAAATGTCGCCGATGCTTAGCTGATTATTTTTTTTCAAATAAAAAAATCAGTCAGCATGGCTCGATAGCGCTCGCCATTCACCGTAAGGGCAGCTCCTCTCATTTCGAAAGAAATAAGGACCGATGATGCCGCCAGCGTGTAAACCGCACCAAACAGTCAACTTTCATGGATATAATGGTGATTCGTTAATAGCTTGAGGATTGTCTTCGCTCCATATACGGCAATTTTGCTTGTTGCCGAAGTCATTTAACCAGAAATGAGCTTTATCACTTAACACAATTCTTCGATAAAAATGCTCATCTTCGGCCAGTTTCAAATTAGCCCAATCAGCAACGTCGTGAACGATGGTCATTTGGCTTCAATTCTTGCACGAGCAGTATTTTAGAGGCACGTAAGCCAAGATCCTTCGCGCTACAGCAGCAATATTCTCTTCGGTACACACATTTCTTTGTCTTGTTGATGGTTTTGAATCGAGAAGAGTAAAATTAGTGCGAAAACGATCAATAACTGCACGAATTGCTTGCTCACTAGGCCGATTATGTTGACCGTAACACTGACGAAGTGCTTTATGACCTTCACGAACAGATTTATTTTTTTCACAGTAAATTTCCACAATTTGGAAGTGTTGTTCTGGCGTTAAACGATTCATGATGAATTGTTAAAATTGAACATAAATGTCAACACAGTTTAACATTGACAGCTGTCAAACCATAGACAACAACCATCGAAACTTCTCATGCAGCTAAAAAAAAGCACCTTTTAGAACGTGATGAATTTATCTCTGGAGCCAAAAACGGCCAAATACCAGAGATGCAGAGGCTTATCCCAAGAAGCATGGAAAGCAAAAAAACAATTGGATGAGAAGATAGTGCCACTGAGGAAATGCAAATGTACTTTCTAAGCATTGAGCACTTGTACGAGTATATGTCTTTCCCGTGCCGTGAATTTCTAACTGTTCAGCCCTATGGTACAGATAATGGATAACTCTGGATGGTTCTGTAGGTACTTAGATGTCGGTGCTTGCCTATTAAGCATGATGAGAATTGGCATCACATTCCTCAAGTTGAGTTCAATTTTTCATGCCCTGCTTTTCTTGACAATAAACTGGTAAGCTCAATCCATTAACTCTCTGGAGAGTCGAATGGCAGGCTTAATATCGGCATTATTAGCAAGTGTTTTCTTTGTTCTCTCTCTGCTATGTGACCAATGTTTGATCTGGACTGCTTTGTCTTCATAAGGAAAACTAACTTAGCACTAGGCTCATTCTGATGACTTATTAGTAACATCCGCATTACAGCCAGTCCCTGCCCGTTCTTCCACTTTTAGCGCTGAAATGATGGTGATTTATGACTTAGAAGCATGAGAACGGCCTTGTCATTTAGGGGTAGTTCATCTGCTTAAAGGCCATTTACTACGTTTAATAAACCGGGGTTTTTTTTGTCTGATACTGTTGAAAATTTATTTTTAATCAACAGAGCGAAGGTCAGTGTTTAATTAAGATCAATCTGTGTTGCCACATAAACACTGTACCTATAGCAGTTCAGGGTGCCTTTACTAACCCTTAGAAAGTTGTTACCTGTCTTTTTGCATTCGGCAGGCAAAAGGGATTTTTTTTAGTAAGTCACACGTCTGGCCAAACCTTCTTCATTGTTTTTTTTTAGGTTTGATCGGTATATAGTACGAGTATATGAGTCCTTCGTCATAAGAGGTCAAGTGTGCGTAAGCTTTTAAATTTGACAAGAAAATCAAAGCAAATGTGTTAGAAAACTGAAATGTCTATCTTAAGGTTATTAACAGATTATTTATCTCAAAGACGCAGATATTGACGAACCCAAATGTCATCTCGCCGCTTCACTGAACTCTGACAAATGCTTATATTTCAACTTCACCAACAGTAGATATCCATTAAACTAACAATGTTCAGTTAATTTCTAAATAAATTAATCAACGTGAAACATAAATAAACACGAGATCAAGACCCGACAAAGCCGGACATAAAAATCTCATCTCTTGAGACATACCCGACTGGCTACCTAAAGCCCAAAACTCGGTTCTAATCACTTGATAATCATCAAATTACACAATAATTGTGCCAAATGTTTATTTTCTTGTTTTACACTCTGTCGAGGTAATTCAAATACAATTTAGTATCCCTCCACCGTCGATTGAGTATTAGATAATCAAACTAAAGATCACATTCTTTAGAAGTAGTCTTCTAGATACTCAAACTCGAAGATTGGGAAAGGCGCGTCTAATGACATCACTTTATTATCTAATTGAAATGTTTGGGAAGCCATCAAAAAGATTCGCAAATTTGCAAATGAATATGAGTACTATATGTTTAGTTGAGAGTTGAATTATTGCCTCCATGTCACCAACTATGGAATCCTGAAGTGTTGACTGGACGGACAGACCGAATGGAGTGTGGGTCGTTCGCCGAGTACTGTTCAATTGGAATTTGAATTTGCATAAACCAACTTGGTATGTTGAATTGGGTCAATGCTGGTAAATGTTAGAGAGAATATTAATGATGATTATGACGAAAAACAAAATGCATACTAATCAATTTGTCTGTCTGTTTTGCAATGGAATTTTATATCTCTCAGCTGGAGATGTTTTTTTTTTCGTTTTCTATCTTTTCAAATCCTCTGATGTATACGACGTGGTTTTGAAGATTGCCAATCGTGTTTGACCTTAACAGTGAACTTTGGTTGACGTTGCTTAGATTGGAGTCTTATAAAACAGAGAGGAAATGGAGGGGAGGAGATTTTTGCCACTCATGGTTGTGGAATGTTAAAGTAACTAATCCTTTGTAAAAAGCTTCTTTATTGATTGAAGATTGGAATTATTTCACATTTCAGAACATTCATACGGGTATGTTTGTATTATAGTCTTGGCTAATCTATACTAACCGGATTAATGAAATTTAATGTCTTGGCAGAGAGCTATCACCAGTTTCTTGTATAGTTGCTCCAAGGAGAATTAAGCCAAAAGGTGCCTTAAGGTCAGTTTTAAGGTCATATCTATGACACTGTTCAACAGATCTTTATCACTATCACTAAACAATTCCATTGTACCGAACCAAATAAGAATCATGTTTCCCTAAAAAAGCAAGTAGATGATTTCATCCTACTTAACTTTACTTTATAGGTCACGGTAGTCAGGTATGGAGCTGAACCTCAACCAATAGCCTTACGGTCTACCTTAATCTTAAGCTGGCTCCCTTTTACTTGCATACGTCAAGTTGGCTAAGGCTATTTCCTTGAGTAGTGCGCGTCTTTCTCTTATGCCTCAGGTCTTTCTCTAAAGCTTCAAAGATGGTGTAACTTTAAAGATTCTCCCAGTCGGAGTGCTGGTTCATCCGCTCTACATTTCTCAGCCATCGCAGTGACTGGAGATGACCAAAATAATTTTTTTCCGAAAACACCTTAGGGCGACCTGATCCATTCATAACAAAGTTCATGCTGCTGCACCATAAAACAGGACAGGGTTGATTAAGATGTTTTATGGAAGTGTTTGAGTTTTTTGAGAGAAGATTCTGCTTTGCCTTATCTTTTTCTTTCATTTTGTTCGAACAGATTGATTCTTTGTTTATCACTATTAATTTTTTAATTGTTGAATTGCTATTAATTGGCAGTCGTAATCTTGTTGTAGCCAGCATTGCAAAGTCTACTATCACTCAAGTTGTTTATATGGTTGGGACATGGACATTTGTACCTCTAAAAAATCCCTATGGAATTAGAACTGTTGTAACGGAGCAGTGTTTGGAAGGTGAATACCACTAGTACACGCAACCTGGAGACCATCAATACTATGTACAAAAACCTAATAAAAAAAAAAAACCACTGCGTAGACTTTTCCATCAATCCTACTCTTCAGGACTGGCTCGAAGTGGATCTAAAACAGCATTTGTCCAGTCACTAAGAAATGCAAATCGTCTCTCTGGTTCTACGGATTTACTGCACTTACGTCCCTTTTTTCAAGGTAATCGAAACTGTAATAGAGCTTCCGTTTATGAAATATATCGAAACACGAAAACTTCTCAGCTATCGCCTGTACGATTTTTGTCTCACCGAAAAGTAGCACCAATGCGCACATTAATCTACCGAAAGCAAGTTAGTTGAGCTTTATATTTCTAAAGCAATTGACAGAGTTTTCACCAGTTTTTTGTGTCGAAAACTCGTGCGTTTGAAATCGACGTCTATATTCTTCAATGGATTACAAATAACCTTTCGGAACGTTCAATTCAAGTTGGTTTGGATGGTTTGAAGTCTGATATTCACAAAATAAATGCGGGTATGCCCCAGGGCTGGGTTTTGTCCGACACTATTTAATTTCCATTAATGATGGCTGGGCTATTTCTTCTAATCCAATAAACTCCTTTGCTGAAGATAGCGCTGTTTACATTTCATATTGGTATCTGGACTCACTCACGTCCCTGCTCATCGGTTGTAGAACCGGAAAGGTTACGTATGTTAAGCTCATTCCATTTCGATATAAACAGCATAACCAATTGGGGTACCGCCAAGAGAGTAAAATTTAGTGCTTGAAAAACACAATACTATCTGCTGTCAAAATTTTGATACCCAGCCATTATCCATAATTGGGATTAGCATCGATATGACCGGAAAAAACTTTCCACTCCCGTCATGTGTTTCAATGATAATTTACCCTGTTAGACCACAGGCTCGAAATGCTGCGAAATCTTTTAGTCACCATCAAACTCTTAACCTAAACATCCGTCGTGGTAGGAATGCTCATCAGTATAGACTTAAGCCTACTTTCTAACGTACTACAAACGTTAAGATGATGCGTTATTTAGCACTACAACTCGGTTCTTTAATGCCCTGCTGGGCTCTCTATTTCCTAGTCAATATAACCTGCCGAATTGTCTTTCCTACGCGATGTTTATAAGAAACGAAAAGAAAAAAAGAAGGGCTGAAGAACATAAAGGCACACTGTGTAAAGCAGAGAGTGGCAGTCGATTGCAAAATATGCCACTCAGGCACACCCATCAGTAAACAGTAGACAGTAGACAGATAAGTTGATTTACATGACTTGCAGACAGCTCAAATACGTTGTAGTACCCCAAACAATATATAGCTCGGAATTTGTAGACGTCCTATGTCCCTCAAGGTTAAAGTAAACAGGAAAGCTTAATGGATTTTAGTTCGACACTGAGTTGTATACTGTATGATCTGCTGTTAAAAGACGGCAACATAACTGACCAACTTCTCTAAGACTGTCTTGACAAGTAACATAACGCAATCTATCCTCCCAATTGAACAGCAAATTTAACGGGTAACTAAAACTTATGTTGAAGAGACACGCTGTCAATATCGCCATTGCTATGAACCAGCAATCACACTCCAAACGTCAAAATTCCCACTAAACCATGAATTACAAAAAAGCCAAATTCATAATTATGTTGTTTTCCAGTTGATGGATTGAACGGAAAGTTTATCAAAATAAACTCCAGGGGATGGGATCTATTTTTAATCATTTTTTTCTTTTTGGAAGTTCATCACCCTCTTGATCATCAAATTACTTTCAACAATCAAAAACCCACGCAAATTTTAATTATGTACAAACAGGAACCGATCGTTTAATTTTTTATCAGTTCCTCATTTCACACTTATTTACACTTGTATACTCGCACATCGTGACTAAACGCCAGTCACGATTTAATATATAATTTAATTTGTTCAAAAAGTAAACAACCTTTCCCCAGTTCTTCAAGTCATCCATTTATACCGCTATTGTATAAGCCCTTATGTAAACTTGAGTCTAAACAGGCTTCCAAATATTTTCCATATATGAAATCGAAAGTAAGATTTTGACAGCTTTACATTGTTTAACAGTTCAATGAGCTTTCACTGTTGTCTCCATATGGCCATCGGTACCTAAAACCCACAAAAGCCCAACAACAAAAGCAGCATCAAAAGCTGTCTCGTCTTGAAAAAGGTGCGGGCGCACAAACTGAAAGAAGCCAAGGTCTAGCCAGTTCTTGGGAATTGACAGAAGTAAACCCCCTCATACTCACTCACACAGATAATAAGTTATGTTTCCCACAAACGGCTCTTTCAGTTGACATGCAAACGTGCAATCATGCATAAAAACTGCCTCCAACACCTTGAACCAAAAGAAAGAGACGGAATCACTATGTCACACATGACTACGAACAGAGTGACGTTTTGTTGCAGCAAGTTATTGCAGTTTTGCAGACACGAAAGACACACATCGGTAAGGTGCGTTCAACGTTCAATCCACGGGCATTTCATACAGATTATATAGCCAGATGGAGCTAGTATCGAACGATTATACTGTCACACGGGGTTGAGAGAAATTGCAGGTCATTTGCTCTGTTTGTACGGATATGTACGAGTATGCTTTTTTGCACTTTCATAATGATGCAGCATAAAGACGAACGTGTGCTGGGTCAGCTTGAATGACAGCGGTAGCCGATGTGGAATAAAGAAAACTGATATTGTTGCATGTCAACTTGCGTTTGGTTATTTTTAGCCACACAGTAATGCAGTTGCAATTAGAGGCAAGTTGTTGTGTTTGACTTGTCAGTGTGATATTCGTTTTTCTTTCTCTGATTTCTATTACTATTGAATTGTAGTTTCCACTACATATTGTTTCAAATGAAAGAAAATTATAGATAAGTATTTACTATAAGCACAGACAATTTGTGCTATAGTTTCACAATCCTTAAGTCAAACAAATTAATGAACGAACTTTTGCTATAAAAGTTTTGTTTCAGAAATTCAACAGGTTTGTTCGAATTTGTACAAAAGCCCATTTCTACGATAATGCTGAAGAGATGTCAAATCAATCTCAAAATCAGCAAAACTATAGTTTATCAACTTAAGGTCCAAAACCTTCAAGCGGAGTCGTTTACTCACAACAAATACGCATAATTTCACGCAGAGTTTTTTTCCCAGTTGAGATGTTTTCTTAAATATAGTACATACGTCCCAACGTACATCCTTTGTAAAGGGTAATTTCAGAAATTTATATGTCAACTAACTGTCAGATTGCGAACTGTCAGTGTCATTCTTATTTAATAGTCTTTGTCATTGTATCGTAATACACTTTAATATCGTTATCAACTGTAAGTAATTTGACTCAAATTTTATGTTTCTGTGCGCCACACTTAATGAGCACTTGCTTCGTACTATACCAAACATAATCGACGATCTGAGACCGCTATTCGCCATATTGTTGACCGTTTTCGTACAACATATGAAAAATGTAAATTAAAGAGAATATTGAATCTGTTCAGGAGAGTGTTGATATGATCCAAATGTGTCGATTCGAAGTTTTTCTCAACAGCTTGGTGTTTATTCGTTTATTTTAGAGAAAATTTCTCGCAAAGATCTTGAAAGCTTACAAGATCCACCCTTTGCAAGAATTAAAGCCGAATAACCATCGCTTGTATTGAAATTTCGACAAAAGGGCCCAAAATTACCTGGCATTGGATCTACTACAACTGTTTTATCGAAAAATTATGTCAAGCAATGAAGCTCATTTTTGGCTCAATGGGTATGTCCATCAGAAAAATTGTCATATTTTGAGTGAAGATAATATACATGAGCTTATCGAAGCGCCGCTACATTCCGATAAATGCACATTTCGGTGCGGTCTATGAACTGGTGTTGTCATCGGACCAAATTTTTTTAAAAATGAAGCTAATCAGCGTGTTACCATCAAGGGTATTCGATTCAAAGGCATGATTAGTGATTCATT
This sequence comes from Volucella inflata, assembly GCA_928272305.1. NCBI lineage: Eukaryota > Metazoa > Arthropoda > Insecta > Diptera > Syrphidae > Volucella > Volucella inflata. The sequence continues at coordinate 22,636,596 of OV743716.1, read as the reverse complement.
GGAAATCCACGTTATTCGTGTTATTTAGGACATACGGCCATAAATGCTTGAAAACGGGGTCGAAAACTTTGCCTTTCGGATAATATTCATCAGATCCAGCCGTTATGGACATATGCCAGCAATTGTATTTAAAAATTAATTGCAGAATGTGTTCTCTCGATTGAATACATGTGTTTTGTTCAAAAATCAAGACTTGTGAATCTTCCGAAACAAATTTTATTTACATAATGGTTATAAGCCGTTTAAGCGACAAGAAATAACAGTTTTTTTAGTTATATTATAAAGAGCAGCTTCAAATATGTCGATGGAAATCAGACAGATTAAGCTTACTCTCATCGCGTATAAGAGCTTATCATGAGTCTGTGTTATTTTCTTTTGCTTTCTTGAAAATATTGCCTCACATTTAGTCTCTACAAACACCTTCCTAATAATAACTAGACTGTCAATGTGCTCAATTCTAGCAAAATGAGCTAAAAAAATGTTACGCACATTCTGTCTTCGTAGTTTCGAAGCACAATGGTTTATGGTTTATGTTGAAGATGTGGCCATTATGATTTGGGCGAATTCCTCTCAGTTCTAAGGCTCAGGAACGCAATATTCCGCTTTAAACAAAATAGTCTTAGAGTGATATCCTGAAATTGAATATAGGACTTTCAGACACAGAGTACTAATACGGTGATCGTATACTAGATAACATGATACATGGATATTTCAAGATGATGAGTTGGCAAGCAAAAGATAAGCACTAGGATATTTACAGAATCTCCATTCCGATCGCTGCACGCTGGGCATAATTTAACACATGCGCAGTAGCCAAGATACACGAAATGTGGATTGTGAACCCACGGATGCTCTAAACCACCAGCGAGTCATCGTTACAATTCTGTCGTAGTTGATATTTTTTTATTAAGTGATCTTTGTATCCTGCAGTGGCATGGCACACAAGACTTTTATGTTCAAGCTTTTTTAATTTTTCTTCAATTGGCATACGTCACATATGTGATGCTTTAACCAAATTCGGCTCATGTCATTAATTAGGCACATCAGTGTTATGGCGCCAATTCTGTCACTGTGAGATTATCTGCTTCGGAATTTTATTGAGTCTGTCTCTAATTTAATTCAATAGTGATCTCTATTGGTTCAGAAATTTTATTTGTTTTAGTAGCAAAGGCAACTTTTATTGTATTTTGTCTAAACTAGGCGAATAGTTTGCTTGGAAACTATTTTTCAGTTGACTTTTGGGCAAGGTTTATTCATAATTGCTGATTAAGATTGTATCCTATTCACCTTCTTCTCTCTGATCTCGAAATATTCAATTTTCTGGTCTCAGCCTGATCAATGTTATGTGATTTTAATTTCTGATGACTGGTCTTACCCACGATCTCTTACTTCATAACATAAAATACCGTCTGCAGTTAAACATATTGTCAGTAGCACAATGATATCGAAGTTGACCTTTCGAAGAGCAAGATCTTCGAAATCTTCATGATATGCTTTCATGTTCTTAACACTATCTTCCATACTTCCGAGCTGTTTTATTCACTGCTGCACTATGACCAGAGCCCTGTAACCTTTGAATACAAATTTTCAAGTGATCTTTGCTGGTTTTTGTAACGACCTTGTCTTATCTAAAAGTTCACTCGAAACTAATCAAAAGAAACGCGTATTCCGCTGATAGGAATTTAATATTTTTCGAGATCTGTGATCTCGGAGTTAAAGGGCGATAGATTTACATTTAAGTCATTTTATATATTGTGCATATACATAGGTATATAGTCTATACTCGATCCTCAATCGAGAGCTGATCAACCTCGCTACCCAGTATTTCTCAGATCTATTTATTCATGCAGAAGTGAGCACAAAATGGAGTCTATAGAGCACCTTTCAGGGCAGTCCCTAGCATACCACCTTGATCAAAAAGTTCCCGGAATTTATTCAGAAAATAAAAAATACAAGTTTATTCATCTAAATCTATATTATCCCCTTCAAAGCAATTCCAATCGACTGCCATACACCTATGCCAGCGCTTGATCCAATCCTCGAAACATTTTTTATATTCTGTTTTCGGTAGGTCCATCAGTGCTTCCTGCGATTTTTCCATTACTTCCTCTCGGCTGCTGAAACGCTTTCCCCGTAGTGGTTTTTTAATCGATTGAACAGAAAGAAATCACAGGGAATCAAATCAGGTGAATTCGGTGGCTGTTGGATGGTATTGGTTGCATTTTTCGTCACTGTGCGACGGTGCGTTATCTTGGTGCAAAATCCACGAGTTTTCTGCCCACAATTCTGGTCTCTTTCAGTTAATTGCTTCACGCAAACGTCTCATAACGCCCAAATAATACTCTTTGTTTACTGTCTGGCCTTCTGGCAAAAATTCATGATGCACTACACCGTTGTAATCCATGAAAAACATGAGCATTGCCTTCTTTTTTAACTGAAAACGACGTGGGTTTTTTGGTCTCGGCTCATTGGTGAACGCCATTCACTTGCCTGATGTCTGGTTTGCGTGTCGTACTCGTTTCGTTTCGTCTCCAGTAATGATCCCTTTGATGAATGTGGGATCGGATTCAGCCTCGCAAATCATCTCTTTTGCGACGTCAACACGGTCTCGTTTTTGCATTGAATTAAGAACTTATGGCACCAACTTTACGGTTATTGACCAACATTTCTTTTACTTCATTAATGTTTTCGTCGGTTTTCGATTTCGATGGTCTGCCACTGCGTTCATCATCTTCGATTGACTCATGACCACTTTTGAACCGCTCGTGCCACTGGTAAACGACCGTTTTCTTTAGAGAATCGTCGCCGAAAAACGTTTCCAACATTTCCAACGTTCGCGCACCAATAAATCCGTTTTTTACGCAAAATTTAATACAAGTTCGTTGTTGCAAATTTAAATTAATTTCTAAAAATGTAAAAAATCGCCAACACACACAGTAATAGATGTACTCTTGGCTACGTACCTTTTGCAAATGTCAAGCTATGACACTAAGATTTAGAGGGAATATCAATAACAGATGTACCAACTTCAGAAAAAAAACTCAAATCGGAACAATGGGAGCGCCACGCGGTGGTTATTCCGGGATCAAGGTGGTACATCAAGAAATCTATTTGCAGTAGCTAAGGCATCACATTTCCATGCTTTACAAGTGGAATTACAGTGGGACTTTACCTAATCTTAGTGTCCCACACCCCAACGAGGATATTTCTAACCTAGCCTAACCTAACCTATCACTTCTACATGTCCAAAATTATTGTTTAGATTTAAACTCTAAGTCAACGTTTTTCAAGATGATAACCATCCTGTTAGTAAAGGTCGTCGAGATCCTCACTGTTCCACAGTAAATGAAGTAAATTTTTTCTCAAAACCCAAGCAAAGGAAGACCCATCCGAATTCTTACTACAGTAAACAATCCATTTCATTAGACTTTACCCAGCGTTAATACCCCAATCAGACAAAACTTCTTTCGAATTCACCACCATTGCGGCCTGCTTTTCTAAGCCTCTAACGCAAAAAAAAAAAAAAAAGAAACATTTCCTGTTTTCAAATCACGTGTGCACACAAGTTTAAATCGGGTTTCTGACGCGACAGTAACCACTCGGGCACACTCTACTGCTCTCTATGCTCAATCGTGCATTTTACTGGCGCAAAACTTAGCCATATGATCGAAGTTACAAAGTAAGCCATAGAGCAACCAATACACGTGCTTGGCCAAAGCTCCGTGCTCCCTGGCTACAGGCTATTTCACCAAGTTTGCCGCATATATACTCGTACATACATATGTATGTAAGGTTGTATATAGGGAACAGTGAAGAAACTCTCGCTGCAAACCAAAGATCAATGATCGCCACAAACATAAGCTTTAAGCTCTAGAAGCCTACACACCCCTCTAGTGATCGTATGCAGTTTTGTGTACCTGCATAAGTGTTGTGTTGCAGGAAACCTGCATGCGTATTCACCTTTGGTTAAAAACAACATTAAGAGGAAGACCCGCCAGAGGCCATCGTTAGCAACAAGAAGAAGCCGCCGCGACACGATTTTCTCAAGCCCACAAAGAGATACTCAAAAACCGATCGTCTACACTCATACTCCGACAAAGTGCCACCACAAAGCGCTATATTACTCGTAACTATAAATTCACCAATACAACACGATCCCATCAACCATATGTGTTTCGTGTTTCGTGTTTCTTGTTGTTGTTTGTGGTCGGTGGTTGTTGGCTGGTGAAGCCAGTAGTTGTTGCTTTATCAACGTGTAGTATTTGTATGATCGCGCCGAGCCGCTTTTTGACGCTTTTGCGGAGAAATTTTCAATCAGTTTGAGGTTTTCATTTGCACCGATCGCTAGCATTTGCGCATAATTAATGCACCTCCGCGCGTGGCTTTAGATACAAAATAATCAAAAATATATTACTATTTCTGCACGTCTTTCTAAAAACAAAATTAAAGAAGAGGAAAAGAAAAATAAATTGCAGCGGGTTATACAGAGTTGTCAACAAGAACTCTTGTGTCGGTTGTCAGATGAAAATTTGAAAATTTTTTTTTGACCAAAAGTGGAACACAAACGAGTGTTTGGTCGATTGTCTGTGTCTTTGACGCGAGTTGCCCTCAACTTTCGATTTCGTTTCGAAAAAAATTGTTCTTTTTTTATTATTTTTATTTTTTTGTTTTGTTCGTGTGTTTCTTTTGTTGTCGCTTTTGTAGTTTTATATTTCGTCGGGCCCTGCCCCTCCTCAATTGGAATCGCGCGAGTGAATTTTGCAATTTTTCCCATTTGCAGTAAAAAAAAATTGTGTGTTGGTGCAGCACACCTTTGTGCAGAGTGCAGTGAAAAGTGTGTTTGTTTTTTTTTGTTTTTTATTAAAAAAGAAGAAAGAAATTGTTTTTCTTAAAGAATTGGTGATTTTTGTGTCAGTTTTGTCTGAGATGTGACTGTCTGCTGTTTCGACAAAGGGAATTGTAATTTTCGTCAGCTAAGGTTGGTACCTACTAAAAATGTTTCATTATTTCACTCTAAAAAAAATTCTGCAGCAAATCGTTCAAAAATGTTTTAAATTGTTTAAAATTGTTTGAAAATATTGTATGAAACCCTCTTTGAAATGTTGTTCAGTTCAGTCGGAGGGCATCTGTCTAAAGTAGCCCAAGACTCATTTCTTGTGATAAATGCGGAACTAGAAAAAATCGTCCAAGTTGAGATGGTGGAAACTCCATCTCTCCTGTTGTTAACGGTCAAATTAAAACCGGATTGCTTAGTGTTTGATTGTTGATTGCTGAATTGAGTTTCTGTGAGCCAAGTTACGAGTAGAGTAACCGCTGACCAACTTCAATTGAAGTTGAGTGCGTTTTTTCACTCTTGTTTTGTTTTCCAGTTTTTGAAAATTTTTTTTTTTCGTTTTGTTGTTGCAAAATGCATCGATTTTGAGTTGCATACCGTTGGATTTGGGGAAAGAAAACCGCATACAACTTAAGTAGCTTCACACACATTCATGGATGGAGCTGAAATCTTACTTTCCCTTTTCAAAGAATGGCTACACGAGAGTTGTGGATGCTGTAGTTTTTTTTTTTTTGTTTTTACTTTATTTTTGGCGGGTACACCTCCAGGAAGATTAGGTTTGATTGTTTTTTTTTTTCTTAAAACTAGAGCCATTATGTAGGTGGTGTTGTAGTGTTTCATGGTAACAAATGTGCTTTCTGATAAACAGGTGTTAAACTGGGGGATAAGATAATTTTGCATTATGGGTGAGTTTTGAGGAGTTTTAAGGCTTTTGTTTGTCTCGTGCATTATGTATGGAGGTGGCACATTGAAATGCGGAAATGGCATAAGAATTTGTACGCGAGATTAATTTAACAAGCATTTGGCTTAAAACTTTAAGCATTTGTTTCAATTTTTGTTTCCTTTGGAATTGCGAGTGTTTGCTGACAGGCCAAATTACACAATCATTCCTAAAACTTGTCCAAAATTGACAAAGTCGAAAGTGTAGGTACCTATAAACTCAAGTGTGTCGTTTGTTATTGGACGGTTAATCCACCCAGGCCCTGGCATACCACTTATGTTAAAATATTCACCGAGTTACGGTTGAATGAGGCTTTGCCAGAAAGGAAACCAACAACTGGTCCCAAAGCTGGAATAAATGATCTATTACTCGTAGCTACCATAGACTTACGAGCCAAGTCTGTCTTATCCGAGAATCTTTGATAGCCTCTCGGCTTCCTGTCATCCAATATTTCACTTCAATAATAAGCTTGTCTCGGTTGTGAGTAGTCCATTAATTTAGGTTATACTCACCTGAGTTCAACCTTAGAACACCATCGGTTTTTGGTAGTACTTTACGCGCAACCTTTCTGTGATTTCTGCATCAGCTACCGTTAAAGTCGACACCCAGCAGCCATTTGTTTTGTCTAGTCGTGCAGTTCTTTTATATAAGAGTTATTAATTTTGTTAACTTAATTTAAAATTTCGGCCGTGGTAGTATTTGTTCGCAAAGTAAGACCTATTTGCTGTTTGAATATCTTCTTGGATTCAGAAGTTCATGCTTATACTATTGTGCTTAAGAAAATTGGAACTATTCATCATCTTTTCCATTAATTACATTTAATGAATACCTTTCTACAAGCCGACCTATTTCTAACCTCTTCGTTACTAATAGTAATGTCTTCACATTTGATTGATCCGATAATATTTCTTCCGGCCTCTTCTCGGAACCTTGTCTGGAATTTTTGGAATATTTTCTGTGGACTTTCATCGAACATGGCAGATCTAGTTGATTTGCTCTGCCTGAAGTTTCTCCACTATCGGCTTGCTAATATTGAAAATTCTGAAAATGTGCGTACTTCTTAAAAGATCACGTTTTGTCAGCCTCGCCTACATTTTAATTTCCCTCGTTGAACGCCGCAATCCATTTGTTAAAAGCCGGACGTACAACTATCATGTATGGTTTTTCATTCAGGTTGATGAAGTCGGTATACTGATCTTTGTTTCTACCATTTAACGTAGACTTTGTATTGAATCGTATATCGACTGCTATGAAGATACGAAATATAGTCCTTTTCGTATAGTTTTAAATTATGACATATTAGCTTTACCAATATATGTAACAACGAACTGTAGTTGTTACAATTTTTCGTGACGTCTTTGCCTTTATACAGTGATTAGACATCCGACCGCCTCCCGTCATTTTATTAAACAAAATCCAGAGCAATTTGGATCCAAGATCTGCGAAGATATGTGACACCATTCTTCTGAGCGTTATTTTTGTTTTTTTTAAATCCGTCGTTTCCACTTCGTTCGCAACAGTTGAAGAAAATCCAAATCCGTTTAGTAAGGAGGTGCGGTCACCAAGGCCTCTGCTCATCTCTCTTTCGTCAATTTTTTCTTCTTTGTATTGCAATCGTCAAAATATTTTATAAGCTCATTTATCTGTGTTTTGACGTTGCACTTGACGTATTGCTTGATGGTGTTTAAAGAGGGTGCATCTTCTAAGTTCCGATACCATGCATCTGGTGCTACTGCAATGTGTCTATTAATTTTCTCAACCGATGTAGGCTTTCGCTGGCCTTTCCCTGTTTTTTTTTTTTGTTTTTATTAAAAAATCAGTCAGCAAAAGTTGGAGCTGTTTTAAGTAATTCGCGCACTTTTGAACCTTTAACTCGCCGTGTTGCACTTTTCCAGCAGTTATCTGGATTTGATGTGCATCGCTGCTGTTTTTTATTTTTTATAATTAGCGCGCGCTCAAGAGGTTGTTAGTACCCTTAAAATGGTTGCACACAGCGTGGGCGATGGAAAGTTAGGGAGGAAAGAAAGAGAGGAACCGATGTACGTTGGTCTTGAATATTTGGAGGTTATAATGACTAGGAAAAAAGAGCTCGGCAGAGCATTCATGAGCTATATGGAAAGCCTTATATATTGAAGCCAGATCAGAGGGGGTGAAATATTTCTTACATCGACTTCGCAAGTTTGGTCATTGCAACGTAGGTTGTCATTGACACACATACCGAGAATGGAAAGTTTTTCGGTTTCGACGATGCAAGTGCCATTCATGGATAATGGCTGGGTATTTGAATTTCGCTCGCAATAGAATGCTGCTCTTGCTTTATATAAGTAATTAGAGCGTTTAATATAGTTGGATCATCTGATTTTCATGGGATTAGCTTTGATGATTTGGGGCCTTTAAGGCTTGTACGGCTTACGCATTGCTGAAAATTTATTCCTTCAGCAGGGTCAATAACTTGTTTAAAAACTGAAAATACTTGTTATATTCATAGTATTTTTCCTTGTACCGTTCTGTCTTATATATGACCGACTTTTTTGATTCATCATCTAAGTAAAATGTATGCCTTCGAGAGTTGTTTGTCCAAAGTGTCACTAGTGGAACATTGGTTATTGCCATATTCGTTTTTCTCTATGATTTATCATCGCTCATAGGCTGATATTTCTGTGATGTTTACATGTTTTCTAATTTTTGTTAAAAGCTAGTTGGATATTCTTTGCCTGGTTCCTGTAATATCTCTGCTTTAACAAATGTTGAACTTGACTTTGTCTTTTGTTCTCTTATATTTCGATATCGATTATTGTATGATAGGACTATTAGATAAATTAAATACCTAGACATTTCGTTTGGAATTTACATTATGTTTCTGACATGCCGTCTTCCTAGTCCAAACACATTTTCCATTATCCTAATGCGATAGTACGAGTAATTAGCTATAGTTGTTTCTTTTTTACTACGCAGAGTCATTAAAACTTTGACTTATCTCGATTTTGAAAGTCATAAAAAGTGTGGCCTGGGTATTTAAAACGTCCGTTGCAACGGATATTTCGCCATAATTCAATCGCCAGGGCCATTCCAGAGTTTTATAGGTTCCACCACCTACGAAGAGGCTATCTTTTCGCGTAATAAGCCTCGCAAAACCTGATGCTGCCTTGCTACCTTATAATAACAATAAAATTTTAAATGTCAAAGTGACACATGCAAAAAAATGCAGTTTAGTTCAAAATTCGATGGAGACTATACGATTCGAGCACAAGAAATCAGAAATACTTATTTCTTTTTTCAGTTATATATAATTTTCTGATTGGTTTTATGATCTTTAACCGGTTGGAAGCCTCTAAAAGTAAGTGATATTCAAACATTAAAACTTAACTGCCGCATCAAAAATTATTTTTGATTGACTGGCTTTTAAGGAAAGTATTTAAGGTAAACGTGAACAAAAATGCAATAAATTATTATCATTTTGTCATGCAGTTAGTACGATAATCAGGTGCCCCAAGTTACAATTTTGTACTTACTTGATCAATTTGTCATTTTATATCCAACCAAAAATAATCCAGAAATCTTTCAATAAAGGCTGTCGGTGTCTGCCTTTGCTACTATTTGGTGCTTATTTGCGAGTCACATGGGACCTTTACAAAGCAACGAGTATTGACTTTGTTAAATTCAGACTAACCAATCCTAAAACCTAATTGAAAGCTGTCGATCAGATTGACAAATGATAACAGATCTTGAACGCGTTGTTAAGAGGAATTTTTTTTGCCATGAATTCGACGCACGATGCTGTCGTTCCATTTATCATTCATCGAGTATTTTTTCGCCGTATTTAATCCTTGAAATAGTACGTGCCCTGCACTAATTTATACCCTGCCGTCATAAAAAGATCAACAAGCAAGCTGGCCGGTCCAGCAACCTTTTGTATTCTTTTCATTTCTAAGATTCAGTGCAAAGTAACGATTTCGTCCACTGCCGTCTTACTGGTTCTAGTTTTTTAAACGACATTAAGCAGAAATACGAATATGCCATTGTAGCTGTTGAAAAAAATACAATCACCTCGAATTGTCCAGTTGTCGAAGATTCTTTCATTCTCCATATTATTTGATGCATACGATCTTTCAAAATGTTCCCAGCAAGGGCAACAGCTTATTGAAAGATTTTAAATACTTTTGTTCTTTGTGGGCTCTGGTTTTCCGATATGCTAACCGTTCATTATTAGTGCATTAAAATTGTCAGAGTCGATTAATAAAAAAAAAAGCGCCAAATAAGGAAGTCACATGCTGATCTCTTTGTCCGATTCTGGTCGCTATTTCGAGGAATGACACCAGCTGAAAATGTTGGCACTAAAAGCCATGATTTCTTGGGTCAATGGTGCATGCGCTTCCAAGCCTAAATTGTTCACAACAATGGTAATAGGCGCCGGGCTGTTTAATCAAAATTCAGTGGAGCGTCGTTTGTGAATTACTCAACATCTGAGATCGATGCGGGTTTTCGGCAACACGACGACTTACAGTATCAAAATTTCCAGTGGTTCTTGAGTTACGGGCACTATTTCAGGACTTCGCATCAGTCATTTGTCCCACTAGCTCAAATTTCTGAACATATTTAGCTATTACTTGCTAAGAACTTGGTTTAGTGATAGGTGCTACATGTTGACTGAAAAAACTTTTAATTTTTTCAACTATTTCAGTGAAATTGTCACCACCTTCATTGTTGAAGTATCCAAGCATGTTTTAAAATTAAAATCTTTTATATAATAACCTTGTAGGTGTTCATTTTTGTTTCAATCTCTCCCCCTTTCCACCTTTTTTCTTGGTTTCAATAAAATCTACCTTGCACCGCGTGAGGATGCTTTGAGTACTCGTTTATTCGCATTTTTATTGACAACGAAGGACTCTCAGTTCGAAAGTGGAGCGCTGTCAATCAAATAAAAATAACTTCTCAAAATAATCAGTTCAAACATGCCAACTAGTTAATTGTCACAAGTAAATATTTGAATTCTCCAATATACAGTTAAAGTTGACATTCAACAAAAATCTTAAACATAGACCTAAGTTAATTTTAGACAAGCTCTTGACCTCAATATTAGTTTTGTTGTTTTAAAGACTAAATGAAAATAAAGTGTCAAGTGTTTTCAACTGTTCGCGTACAAAAAGTTCGGAACTGTCAAAAGTTCATTTGTTTCTTGTTACTTTTCGTAGAGTTTCAATGCATCCGAACAGGCCTAGTATCTGCAGCTTTTCATCTTCGTGACCAGATTATCATTATTCCCTAATGATTCTTTTAAAAGGCAATCTGTTTCATATATAAGCTGACACCAGCTGTCACTAATCACCTTTTAGATTGTCTCTGTTTGACGTATTTCAAGACTCATGGGCACACGTTTTGATGTCAAATTCTATTCACCGGGACTTCCTCATATCATTACAACCTATCGCTTTACAAGTAATCAAAGATAAATATATGTATTGACTCGTGGCAAGATTCTCGGTAATCACCTAAAGAACAAATCATATCGCAATGATATCATGTCATATCTGTTGCAGAAGTAGGTAGGTACATACTTCAGAAGTAAATATTGGCAAAAAGTGTCGGTTGATATTACTAGTGGCACAATTAACGCAGCACAATTAAATTATGCCGGTTATTGGGGCATATATATATGTTTTTTTTTTTTTTTTTTTATCTTATCGGCCAGAACCCTAAAAATACACATTCGTATACTGCGTTGGTGATTAACATCCGTTGCCATTATGACATACTAAATGTTTTTTGTTTTCTTTTTTTTTTTGCTTAAAAAACAAATTTTTATTCAACGAACCTATATTTAGTTTGTTTTTTTCGAAGCTGAAACCTTTGATTCAACTTGTCATGTGACTAAGAAAAGATCGCAATTGTTTTAGTGTTTAGCTATCGATCAAATATAGTTCAATGTCTGTCTAGACGTACTACATTCGAGTATGTATTTTAGTTAAACATTACTCATGGTACTCAATCAAATTTTCAAAAAAAAAAAGAACAAGTAGCCTTCTCCTATTTAGATTTGTATATATTTTTGAAACAATCGAATTTCATAGATTCTGTTTGACATCACTTACTCAAAATAGCATCTATTATTTGATTAAGCTGCTGTCAAAATTACAATGTGATATGCTGGCGAAAAATGCCGATTTTTGTAGATGACAGTCTTCAGTTCAATAAGAAATGTGGTATTCGCTCCTTCAGGGAATTTTAAGGTTTGTCAATGAATTGTCAAACATCGTATACTATTTTATTCAGCTTTGAATGACAGCTGCTGTCAGTCCTTTGTAGTGGTAATTGGTTTTATTCCAATAAAATCTCTCTCTCCGTAAATGATTGGATTGTTGCAGTAAATATGTAGTTCTCATCATTGATGAATGGTGTTTTAGTTGATACATGTACAAAAAAATGGGTCACGCTGGTGTTTGGGGCTTGCAGGGCTTTTCACAGAGCAGTGTTTTCTACGACAAAATCTGTTGCCAGATGCCCAGTAACACGTCAAGGCACTTTTATTCATCATAAAATACTAGTTGGTCCATAATGTATCACCCGATCGAAGACGGCCATCGACTTTACAAATGGCGTCGAATATCAGTCCGGTTTTGACATTTGTGAAGTAAACAGAATTAGAATTTGTATGAATAAGCAATGGAACGCTTTACTCCTTAAGAACGCGAAATATTCGTGACGATGTTTTTGATGAACAATTCGACAGGGTGCATGCCCTTTTTCCTGGCCGCTTGACTCACAGGACCAAGCAAACCCTAGAAGGCCTCGTATCTCCAGTTTAGCCGAAAATATCGCTGAAGATGTCGTAGAAACTCCGTCGATTCCGTGCCACGCAATTTGTCATTCCATAAACGCCTCTGAAGCGCCTTTTCGTGAAAGACCTAACAAATTGCAGACAGTCCATCAGCTAATGAGATTGACAGCAAAACTAAGCTCACGCACACTGGAACCTCGACAACCAGTCAAAGATTTTGCGTCGAAAAAAATTATCACTGACGAGGTCCTTTTCTATTTATGTAGATAAGTGAACAAGCAAAAAATTTCGTGGTGTATGTGTTGTCAAGTTTCTTATATGTTTGAAGACGATAGGTTAGTCGACCTGTAAAAATAAAAGATGAGAAATTTCAACATCGCACTTCGATGCGGATCCAACTTAAAGTTGAACATAAAAAAGTCTCAGAGAGATGACAAACTTTTGTTAAACTTAAACCTTTCGTATGTGGCGATTTTTATGCCACCTACGCCTTGTATTCCGGCTTTGTTTCATAAGAACCCACAGGCTTTTAATAGTAGAAGTATAAGACGATCTGTATTATGGTTATACGCCGTTCTTGTCGGATTCAATACGCAATACAGGATAAGTCCTTAGATGTTGATTATTTTAAACCTAATTTTGCAATATCATAGATTTTGCTGGTAACTCCAAACTACCAAAGAAAAGCCGACTTAAGATACAAAGTGAATACGGTCAAAAGTCAAAAACACGGAACCAGAATTCATATAAGGCTTAACGCATTTTTATACATTTAAGTTCCATTTTAAACTTATGGTTGTTCGAATGGAGTAACTTATTAACGAACTTCCCTTGCTCGAAGCCGTACCCAGAAGCGTAAACGTAGGAAGGAGGGTATGAAAGCCAGAAACAAACTGGATCACAAAGATCACAAAGATTGCTTTAAACAAAACCGTAAAAACCACTTGGCTAATCCTCTTGACCTCTGTTCCAGTTCAATCTGCTTGGTATTCTTGGTTAGAAAATGAGCTTGAACAATTTAAGCCGTACCTGAATGGTCTGTTCAAACGGATGTGGTCTTTTTTTAAAGCAGATCTTATCCAACATTGTATCAGAAAAATCTCCACTTAGTTCCCAAGGCGTAAACATAGCTTCTCCATTTTTTTTTACATCATGCTCATGGTGACGTTTGCTTGGTATTTTTTGCACCTTAACATCTATCTCTGGATCATAAAGCACTCAATTCTCTCGACTAGCTATCTATAAACGCTTAATTGGACTTTTGTTTGTGAAAGTTTATCATGATCTTTTTTTATTTTTTTCACATCCTTCTTTTGTTTGGCTTAAACAGGAATTTTCAAACTAACCCATGTAAGTCAGTTTTTTTTGCGTAAAAACATGCAAACATCTTGAGGCAAGATACCATGGCCCATCTTAGTGATTTTATTTTCGCCAAACATTACTACCTTTCATATAACGCTACATTCTGGGGTGGACCTAGGCCTAAACCAACAATTCTTTCAAGCAAACAAGGAGATTTGTGTTCCTATTACATTAAGCTTTCACACCATACATATTTATAGCTTTCTGTTGTGTCGTGTTGTCCGAAATGTTTGTTTTATGTGTCGTTTCTTGTCGCCTCTGCTCCAATGACCACAAACGCTCTAGTGACAGCTTATTGCTTATACTACACTGAGTGTGCCACTTTCTTGTTCAGACTTCTGAAATCCTGTTCCTCAGTTAATTTGAGGATCAGGAAAACGATGCCAAAATCCCATTCACTGGGCAAACTTTTATATGATCATATTTTACAAATGAGTTAACGTGTGATCCTTACATTTCGAATCACTATGCAAGTAGTCTGTCTGCTTCTGCAGCCTTATATGCCATTGCTCTAAAAATATAACATCGTTTCTGAGGAACCTGTATTATTCTGCTTACAGAAGTCGTGAGCACCTCTCCGCCGGCTGTGCATCACCAACTTCCATGTCTCTTCTTTTCATCACTCTGTTTCAAAACAGGGGTTTCGTTGTAGTGGTCGGGCAAAATCTAGGCAATGAAGTGGCTTCTCTAATGGCATGCTTATTTTTGCCATTCTTGGAATGCGGCCTTGACTTTGAATTCTTCTTATATTTTGCATTCTATAGAATACAAGTAGCCTAAATATCAACAACCAGTTGCTCTTGAATAAGATTTGCCGTATAACATCTTGATTTAATCAGCAGAAGGCTATCTTTGAACAAGAGGATCCAGTTCGGAAATTCGTTTTCTGGCGAATCAGGAGGCTTTTTGATTCTGTGAAGAATTATTTTTGCTAGGAGTTTGAGTACGTATTAAGGCAAGAACGAATACCTATATAATATTTTTCTCTAGTTGTCGTTATGGTTACGTTAGCTATAACATTTGTTAATTCCACTCTTCGGAAATCACTTCTGTTTCCCAAATTTTCCAGGTTAATCGCTGTAGGACCTGCGCTTCTTTAAAGGGTTATACCGGGATCGTGTCTACGGCAACTGACTTATTTTTCCTTACGGTCTGCAATTAATTTTTGCAAGAGAAAATTCGAGTACTTGTTGCTGCGGAAAGTCCTTCGCTGTAATAAAAATGCCGCTGCCTATATGATTTAAATCTGCTGTTAAACGTTTTCTCCACCTCGAAAACAGTTTCAGTTAGTCCTTTTACCAAGTATGGTAATTCGTGGTGCTGTGTGAGCTGCTTCCTGCTTCATGGGATATTATTTGTGCAGACCCCACTTACGAGTAGATGGTTAAGAGGTCATCCATTATATGAGTGTTTTACTGAAAACCAACAAATTTACTGCCGCAAGAATGGTTCAACATTGTCTCACATAAAGATTATGTCGATTGCTATTCCTCTCTCAATGAAGTCTAGTGGATCTTTCACTAGGTCTAAACAAACGATGTGGCAGGAGTGTCCTTACTAAAATGTTTACGAGACTAAATTGCTTAATGTTCATATCCGTTTGAATATAAGGTCAAACGTCAGCTTTTATCACAATTTATAACTACCAGATCTGTTCATGACATCATCTTATCGTATTGCAATAACAACTGATCACTAAATTTACTCCACTTAGCCCTCCTCAAAATGTCAAAGATCGCTGTGTAACAATTATTTTGCAAACAACTGTCATACTTGTATATCAATAAAAATAAAATTTACCAAAATAATCAAACAGCTACATAATTAAGTTAAACCGGCTAAGGAATGTCGCAAGATTTAAAGTTGATTATCAACCATGGTGGTTGAATGCCATGACAAAAGTGGCTCTGAAATTACAAAAAAAAAAAAAAAAAAACTCAAAGGAAATACTCGTAGGTCCGTAATACGAGTACTACAGCATCAGTGGATGTGACAAAGGATTAAATTGATTTACACTAAGCTTAACCCATTTGAATATAATTTCTTTTCGTCTCGATGCTTTTTAATGATAACCTGTATAATTAAGTATATTTTGGCTTAATGAGCATCAAGGTCTGTCACTGAAAGTTGATCGGAGAAGTTCAAAAATCTCGTAATCCATAGAGACGAGTACACCATCATATAAGTATCTCAAGTCAGAGAGGACTCTCTTCGTTTTGACGAACTCTGAATTGAAGATGCGAGTACCGAATGCAGACTACACATCACAAAGCACGTTTTCATATCTTTGTTTGATGGCAAAGTATTAACGGCTAACGACCCGATGACGGTGCTCGATGGTGAGTCGTTTCGTTTTGTTCAATTTTGCTGACCAAACCATTCAAATTTAGTCGCAATTTTTTTTTGCTGTTTTGGGTAGTCAATGACTTTCTACATTAAAAGACGATGGAATGGAGACATAATAGATACAGATACATATACGAGTATACTCGAACTTGTACTTGTATCTGACCTTGAAATAGTCCATTTAAGGTTGAGCGAAATCTAAAATAGATTGTGTCGTGTGTGTTTTTTTTTTGTGGAACTCTAGGCCATGGTACTCGTAAAAACTAGTAATCCTAATCCGAAATAACACGCCTGGCAGTTTGTCATTAATGGAATTACGAGCATAAAGTGTGAGAAAATATCTCGTGTATAATTGAAACCTATAACCCGACTTTATTGCGCAACTTTTCCGTATTGAAATAGGTTTTTTATTTGTGGATCTGAATCTATCTCTCTCCTCCCCCTTTCTGGGCTAATGATTTCAATTCTGCAAATGAAGACATGTTTCAGTTGTTTTCCTTTATTTTTTCTAAGTGCTGCCATCGGATACTTGAATTTCTATTGTTTTCGAGTTAGCAGTTTTCGACTGGTACACTTATGTGTCATCAGATAGACAGAATATATTTTTATTAAGTAGAAAAACTTGTTCTCTTTTTTTTTTGCAAAATTTATGGCGTTAGAATTATTACCTCTGTTTTTTAAAAAGTTGTTTATCAACAAAAGAATTAACTTTAAGTCGGGGCAAGGTTCTTGACATGTGATATATGTGCCTGACGTAACGTATCTTTCAATCTGATTTATACTTTCACTTCAAAATGAAATATAAAAATCTTTTGGTTTGTGTTTTATTTTGGATAAGACCAGAACTCAAAGGATCGGTGATTGATTTATAACTGAGTGAATAGCGATTTATTTCTCATCACTTTCATAATGAGAACAAGTAGTCAGTCGTGTATGATTTACAATTTGTCGATTCTACGATTTGATTATTCTTGATTTGTAAGCATTAAGATTGGAATGACTTGGATGAGAGATGTCATAAATCTAATCAACTCAGGGGGCTTGTTGTATTGTACATAAAACGGAATGAGCAAGCGATAAAGATGTTTCAGTGAAGAAATTTCGTTAGACCTGATGATTGTTTGTTTGGAACTGTTTTTTTTTTATTCTACATGACGGCCAATTCAAAATCCATTGTTGACCTTAAATTGTCGGCAAATCTGAACTTTGTCGACGTATCTTTTGAACTTGAATGTGCTGTTTGGAGTGCTTCATTTAGTTATGAAGAATACAGATCTTGATCTGTCCGATACTATCCTTGGAATCGAATCTACGTCACACACAGTTAAAAAGTCCCAGTCAGGTAATGTGCTCGGCTATGGTCGATTTTGCTCAGCCTTCCGATTGGATTTTGCTTCCAATTTATCAGCTCTCATAGTCTTAGTGGAACACCTAATCTACTCGTATATCTCTTGCGAAAAATTGCCTTCTCTTATGTATACGAACGAAGATCTGGAGCGGCTTGCCAAATCAGTTGACATCAGTGTGAACAAGGTATTCTGCGGTCTGTCCTGTTGGCAAGTGGAACTGCCTTGGTGGAATGCCATAACTTTCGATCTTAGAAGGGGAAAGTCAACGGCTTTGCGATAAAGCTCAACCGACAAGAGACGATACTGTCCTAGAATTGTACAAGTACCTTCTCAATAACTGAACAAAACGGAGGAAATCTTGAATACTCTCTAGAAAAGTGGATTAATTCGAAATCTTCAAGCGTCATATAAAGTTTTCACCTAAAATTTAATCTATTTTAACCAGATGACTGCTGGACGAAGTCTAGTGGAGAAATTCTTGCTCAAAAGTGTTACTCAAGGTATTTATTGTAATCAGCCCTATTTTTGTGAACTTATTTAACGACAGTCAACTTTAATCTAAGCAGTGTAGTCAACAGATCGAAAACAGCAGATCTACCAGGCTGACATAATTCCTCCTAAACCAAGGCCCTCACGTAAAGTACACCAGGTTGTTGCATACGACAAGCCAAGCGGTTGAGAACCGCGCCGAATCGATTTATCACGGTCATTGCCGTTTTATTTTCTTCAATACGAAAACTGGGTTTCAAACCTTTCGATAGTATACAAAATTATGCGATCGGTAGGCCCATTTTGTGAACCATAAGCTGCTCTAAGCGTACGAAACACATTTTTTGTGGAACACTTTCGTAATACGGCTGAATAATTTGTGGACGCTATGTCGTCCCACGGGGAAAAGTACCTTTAAAAACATCATCCTTGACATAAATCAAGCGGTAAAGGTGGCATTTAAAAAAGCTCTCTCTGATAAAGATAAAATTCATAAACTTGCCCTTGACAACGTCAAATGTATTCTGTGTACTGCGCTCCTATTCCCCATCGAGAAGCCCAATCAGTTCAAAGTCCGTCTCTTCTCCGCCACCCTACTACATACACATCTTCTTGGTCTCTAAAAATATTGGAATGCCACTTGGCACACCTAAATTCAAGCTCAAACTGTTGTAGATGTGAAAGACGATGCCAATTAGACGTAGTCAAATGACAGAGCCTCTACTTTACCAACACAATTCTCGCTTAAGACGGAGACGGAGGCCTACGAAGAGTTTTTTATCTATTAGATATATACCTAGTCAAGTCATAAATACTGGTACACAGAAAAATCAGCGCCAGATGAAAATGAATTAATATTCAAACAATGTGTTTTTTTGTTTTTATTGGGTTATTCAATGGCTACAAATCTTAGAACATCTTATTAGAAATGACTTTCATTTGCCTTCCAGCACGACTTAAGACGATGTGGCCCCTCATCAATTGCGAAACGTACTTCATGCATGGGGAAATTGTCCACTGCACGGATAAGGGCTCGCTTTTACGAATCAATGTTTGAGTGTCGAGTAGAGCAAGCCATGCCCTCTAATATGGACCAAAACTTGTAATCCAACGGGTTGAGGTCTGGCCAATCATCCGTTGATATGAAGTCCGGAACGTTGTTTTTGATCCACAGTTGAGTCGTTTTTGCTTTGTGAGCTGGAGTAGAGTCTTGCTGGAAAGTCCATGGCTTGTTGTTGAATATTGAATGGTTGAGAGACTACACAATGGGTTCCAAGACGGTCGATTGATATACTTTGGCCGATGTTTTCACTCCTTTCTCGCAAAAATGGAGCTTGGCAGCGCCGTCGTAGCACACCTCCCAACATACCATAACAGATGCGGGAAGGTGACCTCTTTTAACCCTGGGGATGAATTGGGATGCTTCCCTGGATGACCGAGCATACACACGATCGTTCTGCTTATTGAACGATTCTTCCACGGTGAAGATTTTCTCGTCAGTAAACAGAATTTGTCTGTGAGCGTTCTTCGCGTACCGGCTGAGTAACGCTTTCGATCTTCGCTTGTGTTTTTCCTTCAATGCGGCCGTGAGCAGGTGTCCAGTGTGTCGTTTATATGCACTGAGTCCTAAATCTTCTTTGATAATGCGAGAGACATGGATTTTTGCGAAATTTGCATTTCCCGCGACAAGATTTTCTGTTTTCACATCGGTTTTCGGTCGATTCGTTTCTTCACGGCTTTGATCGCTTTCAGAATTCTCACAGTGCGCGGACGGCCGGATCTTTGACGGTCTTGTACTCCACCAGTATCCTCAAACAACTTCACAGCACGATACACAAAATTGCGAGTGATTCCAAGCGGTCGCAACGTTCTAAAGATATAGCCTTTTTCCATGTTGCATTTAAGTAGTCCAACTACAACAATACGATTTTCAATGCGCCCCATTCCATGATTGTAAGCAATTAATGTCAAACATTTTTTACGTCACAATGAAGCATAAATATCAACTGTCAAATCGCAGTCAATACGAAATGGATGCGCCCAGTGTTGCATTCGTAATGAGTGAGTTCAGTTGTGTACCAGTATTTATACTTGACTAGGTAAAACGGTCACATATTTGCGTCTTGGTGGGCATTATCCCATGCTATTGTATAATTAGCCATTTTTGCAGAAGCTGTATAGATGCAAAGAAGGAGGAAACCGTTCTGCATCTGTTATCTAGTTGCGATGCTTTTTCTTCAGAAGAAAAATTCATGTTTATGGAAATTTTGAAAGATAGCCAAACTAATGTTTAGTAGACTTCACCTTTGCTAAAATCAAATCGAGTGTAAGTATTGGGTTATTAAATAAGTTCTGCGGTTTTTAGAGTTAAAATTAAACACACATTTTTGGTATACAAATTTATATTTAATTAATTAAATATTGTCTATCATGGTCATTTGCTTTCAACGTTCTGGAAAATATGCCTATGTTGTAAAAGTCAGCAGACAAAAAAATGCATTCCGTTCAAATTGTTTTGGAGAGAGCGGAACAGATGGTATTCAGAAGGCGCAAGGTCTGGAGAGTACAGTGGGTGCTTCATAACTTCCCAGCCAAATAAATTCAGCTTTTGTGTGTAATCCAACGCCCTTCCTGTTTTCGCCAAATACCTGGCGGTTTTTCTCCCACTGCCTTCTTAAAAGTATCGAGCCAAGGGCAACAATTAATGGCATTCATTGTCTAATTGTGTGGAAAAACTCGAAGTAAAGGACACTTCGCCAATCCCAGAAAATGCTCAACATAACCTTTTTGGGATCTAAATCTTGCGGTGTTTCACTAGGAACACACAATGACCTCTTCCGCCGAATGTTGTTGTAAACCACCCATTTTTGGTCTCCCGTGACCAGAAAAGCCTCAAGCGAGTTCCATCTCTGCAAATACTCACGGGCTATTATGTGAGCCATAATGTTTCTTTCACTGAGCTTGTGAAAAACCCAAACTTCCATCTTTTTCAATATTCCAAGCCTTTACAGTAAAACAGTTGTATGGTCTATATTAAACCGCTGAGCGATCTTCCGTGTCGTCAAATGCTTGTCAACCCAAAAGCTGTATGACCGGCACAAAAAAATGGCGCAAAATTCAAAGTAGGGGCTCGTACTGGAGTACCCTACGAGTATTGATACATTTTTGAAGTCAGTTCAGAGTCCAATTGCATTCGTCTTTTTCCCCTTCTTTTTCGTCAAAAGTTGTTATCATTGGTTTGTTGACATACCCGAAAGTAAAGTCACCACTGCTATCTGTATAAGGGTTGTTCTCTAAAAATCAATCTAGTATGATACTTCCACAACTCACGAGGTCCGTCTAGTATTCTATTATGTTCCTTCAAATTGATCTTTGACACAACTGTTACAGTCTTTATTATTTCCTTACAAGTCTTTGTGACAAAAGTAATAAAGTTAATATTGCCGCTTGCTTCATGATCGCTTTCAAGACTAAGTTTTATTTTTTTCACTTAGGAATGTTTTTGTTTGTCTTCAAATGTAGAAATTTGAATCTCATTTATAATCAATGCAGAGGAGCTGCTGACTACCGCACAATCGTACTTTATGCTTGACCAGTGACTCATTGAAAGAATGGGTAGTCTGCAGTCCCTTAAATCTCTAGAGCACACTCAAAAATATTTTAGAGTTTTGTGATCAAGAGTGCATAAAATTGTTCCTCTTTTTGGTTTCCTGCCTTTTAAGCATTTTCACTTGCCTACTCCTACAAATGTGTTACACGACGAGCGTTCAATCTTACCTTACTTGGTAGCCGGTGGCCATTATTGGTATCTGATGCACAGGACCGAAGTGGATAAGGAATCTCAGTCTGGGGAGGCGATAGTAAGCAGTACTATATCTTAAATCGTTCCTGTGTAATATATCCTACACTAACATTGTCATCGTAAGGTAGTGATTACGATTCCATCAGAATGTATCTGCGAAATTTCCGAAAGCAAATAAAATTATTTTGCCAGCCGAAACTACTTAATTGTTGGCCCTTTCAGGATTTTGTTTCCTTATTACCGTGAGATTGTACAAGCGATTGAGAACTGTTGGAGGTCAGCAAATTTTTTTCACAACAACTTGTAAGAGATCTACATGCAGCTGTTACATATAAAGTTGCTAACCACATACCTTAACCCAAGCTGTTTTTTTTTTTATCGAACGACATTTCGTTCTGAGAAATTTTCTTCAGTATTGCATCAGATTTTTGTTTAATTTGAAAGAAACAATCTGACATCTGATCTGTCAACGTTCATTTGAAATTTGAGACTCTTTTAGTAAATGATTGGTAACATTTTGTCGGCTGTATTTTCAAGTGTTAATCCTAGGCTAAGGTACTTTTTCCGAGGTCGGGGCAATCCACGTTTCGTAGAACTCTACTGAATGAACACCAAACTCGCTGTCAAACTTTGTATGCATTAGCGATTTTACCGTATCAACAAAAACAAACATCCCATTATCTTTCAACTTGTTCTGTTCATCTCTGCTATTTTATATCTTTTGCCATTTTCTGTGACAACATTAACCAGTTGCCTCTAGCACCGCTCACTCACTAATATAATAATTTTTCAAATTTAATTGCAAACGAAATTCGTGTTGCAACATCGCGCAAAAATATCATACTCGTACAGTGGCCATATTGTTTGCTTCCCAATGAAAACAATGTAAATGCTATTGCTTTAGGCATGGAAATTGTAGGCCCCCTCCCCCTCTCAAACAGTACCTGTACATGGACATTGTAAGGCCTGACAAATTTAAATTAGCTTTTGGCATTGTTTTTGTTTTACATGTATTTTTATGGGTAACCGCAATGATTGTCCCATGCAGGTAAGCAGGGAAGCTCGTTTTTATTTAGCTCGCCCACAGAGCTTGTGTACATTATGCAGTCTTGTTGTTTATACTCGTACGTTAACGAGAGAAGCCCCCGAAAAAAAGAAAAGATAATGAAGAAAAATTTAAAAAAAAACAAAACAGAGTCAACACAATATAAATTTTGCTTAAAGACGATGAAGAAAGACAAAAGCAAACTCGATGTACGGATGAGGGGGTTGTGCATATCTTTTGGCTGGGTTTTTTTTGTTTTAAATTCATGTGCAGGCATTTACAAATCAAGGATTGAAAGGACTTTCTTTTGAATCAATTTAGGTAACTTGTAGAACGCCCCATGTCAAATGAAAGTACGATTTATGCGCCAAATGAAGGTTAAGTAACCACAGAGCTTGAAAGATATTATCTGTAGTTTCAAGGCAGATATTTTGTTGTCCTTGAGTATTGTTTGGGCAGCTTATTTCCAGCACAGAAAATGTTATTCTTATGAGACTACGTCAAAAATATAGTATAGTACTTAGGAGTATATGCCTTCCATTCGCATGTGCATATGTAATCTCCGCAATACTCCTATGACGATGTAAACATTTTAGCACGACTTATGATATCAGCGAATAATGGTCGCTGGCAATCCGTGCTCAGTAATCTGTGATCGCTGATCGATGATTTGATGCGACCAGTACAACCTACCACCTTTTAGATGCTTACTCAAGAGTTCCATTTCCGAGACCTAGACTCCAGGTAAAGTTTTCCTTGATTGTTCCTTTTATAGTACTAATTATCTTTAGAATGTTATACTAGTATTTTTAAAATGCAATAAAATCTATGAACTTCAGAAAATGCACCACAAAATACGACGCATTCTTGTAGTGTCTCTTCGAAGAATCGAAGACTCTTACGATTTCAAGTACGTGCGTAATTTCCTGACCATATCTATGTCGCTATACAGTTCCCAGAGCTCGCTATTCTATGACCTGATTCAAGGCCCAGATCGCACAGATTGAATGATTTGTTCTGCTTGACCATGAAACTTGCGTCTTCTTCCCCAGTCTGCAAGATTCGACTGTGCAGGCCTTGTTGCCCTTTTAAAAAAAAAACTACTGATTAATGCTCTTAAAGTAACGTCCCTCAATTCCATCGACTAGGTGGTTCTAAGGGTCTTTCTTTCTTACTTTGAACAACCCAATGTTTTTCGTTCTCTGTTACTCTTAAAGGCAACTTTCGTTCTTCTATGCAACGCTTGAGCAGAGATCTTTCACTCTAAACGGGTTTTTATGCACTTTTCATCATTTGGGAGAGAGGGGAAATCCTAGAAACCTACGGACAGCGTTACAGAGTTACGGTAGTGTGAGACTAGTGCAATGGCTGGTTTGAATAAATCTGGTACTCACTAAAACCCTTCTCTGCATGCAATTAATTAATTTTGAAACCGTTCTGGTCTTAAAGCCCCGCAATAGCAACGAGGAAGCTCATCCCTCAGTCCAAAAAGCATCCAGCGCAATGAGTACCGGGGTCTCTTACGGACGGGCCTCTATTCAGACTTCCATTCGATTGTTGCAATGTTGCCAACCCGGAGGTGTCAGAGATATACACAACCAATGCAGCTTGGCTCAGCTTGTATGAACCAAATCTACACAGGTGAGGAGATACAGGTTCATCCACCTCCAGCTCCTCCTTTTTTTCGGTTATTACTGACAGGTCGTTGTTACTCACGGTCCTCCATGCAGCACAACATCGTGGAAACAATATTTTCAGGCAAGATAATCAGGCCTAGGCGGCCCTCTAACACCTGTCGTTGCTGATGTCACCTTGTGCAAACGAAAAAAGCGTACTCGGCGTCCACCTCAAGGCAATAATCGCACCTGAGAAAATTCACTCTCATTCACTCGCATTGAACAGCCCCCCGTGTCCAGAGAGAAGCTGAGTAAGATAGTAGTTCATCTTAACATGACCTCGCTTCAGCCACGGGCTGAGCCTACAACCTCGTCATTCTATTCCTGCTGCAAGCACCCCCTTTAATATATTTCCCCTGTTACTATCTTGTTCAGATTCCCAGGTTAGAAATTTATTGCTGCGTTTCCGCGCAAGTACGTTGGTAGCGATCACCATAACGGCTGCTCGACAGCGCATCCACCAGCACATCAGCGCCGTACAGAGTAGAGTCCACATCCGACACTAGTATCCTTTTTTATCTCTCTGGGGCTACCAACATTTAAATTAGCCTAGACAGTGCGACTGCTACCTTGATGGCTTTTTCAGCCGCCCGCTCAATGTGCTCTACAAAACTTTAAAGGGGAGTCGCATCGATACACAATCCAACATAGCGAAGTATCGGCTCTCTTGGACGTATGCATGAAAGTCCCCGCCGAACCATCGTTGCCCAGTGAGGACAACCATTTCCGTTTTTTGAACCGCCAGCTCAAACCCACGGGTTACTTCCGACTTCAACTGTTTTTTTCATCGTCCTCCTGTTGTATCGTACTAGAGTACTCGATCCTGGAGATAGCTGTCTAGTATCCTTTTAAGGTAGTGCGGTACATTTTGCCAGCTTAAGGTCTGCCGGGTATCTCATCCGTGCCTAGAGAATACAACCATCTTCGTTTTTTCGGCTGCCAGTGCCGAGCCCTGGGCCACTGCGTACTTTTTAAAGGCTTCTCGTTATCGGTGTTAATTTATTGCAATTTTCAATCTGATTAGGATTCTTTCCTAATTCGAGAGTTGAAACTTTTAAAATCTTCTTGATGGACAGACATCGGGAAGATCGGGAATAATATTTCAAGCAACGCCACTCTTTAGTTGTGAATTAACGTCAAAAACTTCAAAGGCACCAACTGAAGCAGGTTAATAAGCAGAAGTCATTCATTAAGCCCTGTAGCTAACGTTAAAGTGGTGTCAAATCGTACTATACGACGTTGATTGACAGGCTCATTTCTTGAAATCGACTAAAAGTCGATAAAAGCGATAGCTTGATCCTTCAAACAAAGGTTCGTTTTTAGTCTAGGGGCTGTGACTCGAGGATCATCTTTGTAAGAACTTCATCATCATTTAAGTTTGATGAACCTTTTCTCTGCACCTCAACTTGCTAGAGTCTGTTGCCATCAACTTTTCCCTATTATCGCGGTTGAAGAAACTTTCGGGGATATCTGATTCAACGGATACTTCTGAACATTTCGAAAGGTATGCACATTGACAGTGCGTTTGTCTTATGACAGTCCGTCAGTCTGCCGGTGATTTTATGCAATAGTTAAAATACAGAAACTAAAGTTCATGTTAGAATCTCCTTGTTTTACTCTTGTCCTTGGTTTTTTGCTAGATTCTGAGGGTAATTGTGATCACTTTGAAATCAACGGCCTTCTACCACTTAAGTTTATGACGCTTTACTTCGTGAATCAATCCTATCATCCTTTTTCTATTTTTCTATCTTCTTTCTATTTTAAGTATCCACGTGTGGAATATTTATCCGATGTTCTGACGCAAGTCTTTCTAACGCACGTGTTTATAATACTGAACTATATATTTATTTCCTCAAATCTAAACACTAACAAACATTTAAACTTTTTGCCGTCGTTGAATGACATTTCGCACATCTATTTGACGCTTCATCTCTGATGCGGATATAGGTATATACAATATTTTTTTTTTTTGCTCGGAATAAAGCAAAACTTTATGAACCATAAAACTTGTTAAACCATTTTTTTTTCTATCCACAACCACAAATTCATCTTCCAAAGAGATCGCCAATCTAAGCGCTAAAGATACAAACCACAAGTCTCTCAATTTGATTGCTACAAATCCCAACCCCCACAAAATGAATCATCGGCAGTCTTTACACTTAATAAAAGATCCCAATAAAATGCCCCATGATTTACGAGCAGTTTTCAGTTCAAAGTGTTCCATCTACATCTATCTTTTACTCTGATGATTGAAGCGAATTAGCACTTTACGAGTA
This sequence comes from Volucella inflata, assembly GCA_928272305.1. NCBI lineage: Eukaryota > Metazoa > Arthropoda > Insecta > Diptera > Syrphidae > Volucella > Volucella inflata. The sequence goes on along the minus strand of OV743716.1, from coordinate 22,609,702 downwards.
GATGATGTGAATTAACTTATCACAATAAGGGGATCTATCGTCCTTGAGTCATTAAACGTAACTACCTATCAAATGATGGAATTTTTTTTGGAAAAACATTGAACTCCTCTTTGTCGATACAAAGAAATCACTCTTATCGATGACCTATTCGAGATTTCTTCATCGCTTAAATCGATAAGACACAGCAAGCAATAATTAACCCAGCAGAGCAAGTTGAATGCACCAATTTAGACAGCTCAACGTTGGAAAATAATTGACAACCTCCAGCAGTATTAAGTCGTAAAATTGATAAACTTTGACTTAATTAAATTGTACGAAAATTTTCCGCACGAAAATAGAAAAAAAACTTTTCCATTGTGCGAGGGAAAATTGTCAGTTCGTAGTCTTATCGTTGAATGGGCAAACAAAAACGAGACTGACGCATGCATTTTACTAAATAAATCACGTGCTGTGAGTCATGTATGCACTTTGATGTGGAAGGCCTTTCCCACATAATATATAGTACTATATATAATCAGCTGGCAGATGGGCTTTGAGGACTGAATCGAGATAATTATTCCGATATGGCCACTGGTCAGTACTTGATGGCTGTCGTTTGTCAGTAGTTTTGACAAATAGCATTCTTGTTTTCGTTTGGAATAGAAATCGATTCATACTTCAATTGAAAGCTCTGTTTGCTTGAATATAAATCAGAATAACATAAGCAAACAATGGAAAAATGAATAAATACAGAAGCAACCGCTAGCTGTCAGTTGACCTGACAGGTCTTATTCTCAAACAATAAATCCTTTGAAGCAATAGATACCGCTGACAGAAATCGTGTCTAAAATCCATCACAAACTTTTAAAATGGCATGTTTTAGCCAAATGTCAAAGTCAAAAGTTTTGACAGATCACATTTTTACACAATGAAATAAGAATTTCTTAGGTCGTGCTTAAGGTCTTAACTCATTCATGTTGGTTTTACCAACTGCTGAACTTGAAAGAACTATCTGTAATGAATTGTCAGTGTCAACAATTTTGACAGATAATATTTTTATGTGATTAACACTAAATGCAATCATGCATAACTCACATTACAGCTCACACCTGACACTCATTACAATGACTAACCACAACGATGAATAGAATGCTTCTTACAATGTCAATGAACTGTCAATGTTTATTATTTTGACAGATCGTTATTCTCCACAAAACAAACAACGAAAACATCGTACAAAAGTACTCGTAAAAATTAAAAAAAAAAATCGCAACTATCTCGGTCCTCATGTGTAGGTGTGTTCCCATCCGGTATTTGTTGCAAAAATTTTCATGTAAAATCTGTCACTACTAGTTAATAATCATAATCGAGTTGAGTTGACTGCACTTTCATTAGCTGAGATGTGTTGACATTACCGTTACATGATACTTAGCGCTAGACTTTCACTTTCGTTCAGTAAAAACAGAACACTTTCCCAGTGATCTGTGTTTGATGGGGTCAAGTGTAATAAGGTGTCGAGGTAGCATTCCAACAAATGGTGTATGTATTAGAAAGTAAAAATCTTGTTTATGACAGAAGATAGATTAATTATAAAGCAAATAATAAACATTTCCATTTATAAGCGCTAATTGAAGTGATATGATGATAAGTGATAAGTAATTTATGAGGAGTTGTTCGCACAGTGCGCTACGGGCTGTCACCTGTCATGTAAATTATTCATTCGAAAGATAAAAATGCGGAGTTCCGAAACTGCTGAGATTTTTTTTGTTTGATTTTCTAATGAGAAGCAAAAATATTTACACAATCACGACAAAAACACTTACCTATATATGAAACTTGTTGATTTTGTAAGAAGACGTCGTTTATTGATTTAGTGTATTTTACATTTGACTCGTGTCATTAGTTTGAGAGTGACAGTTTGATACAGATTATGAAGGGGATGTTTCTTTACTAAGAATGGCTGCGTTCAAAATTGTTTGTACTACCCACCATAAACAACACGACGCGCGAAACTCGCATCTTCTCATCAGTTGTGGTGACGGATGAGACTATAAAGAACGCTGTTGTTTTGTTTTTGATGGCCTCAAGTCGCCTTGTTTCGATGGGGTATGTCCATAAGAGCTACAAAAAGGTATAAATCAGCTGTTGGCAAATCTGAAGATAATCTTCACTGATGCACTGCAACTTGCATTCATTCCGAACCACTGGTGAACAGAGAGAGTGGCCTTTATACACATAATCTGAAAATATGACTACACGCCCGTTTAGAGCTTTAGACCTATCACTCTTTTTACCTTCATGTTGTATATCATGGTGGGAATGATCGAGCTATGTATATATAAACATAACTACTTTGCGAATATATCCCATATCTTAGATGCAACTGCAACCGCGAAACTGCGCTTTGAAATCTGGGAGACAAAATTTAAGGTGCACTCGATAAGGAGAAATAGGCAACTTTTGTTACTTTTGCATGTGTTACTCAACCATACAACATGTCGTTGGAGATTAATAATATTGGTTGTGTGTGCCTGAATGCCGGCCTCCTGTTTCCACTGATATGGTGTATGGACGACGACTGAAATCTAAAATTAGGTCGTCTCTTCCGTTTAACCATTTAATCTCAACAGCACCAACTGTGACTCAACTGATTGATACGTTTTTTTTAACCGTTTAGTGGAGACAATAAGGCGGATGGTCCAGCAGTTCAAACCGTAATTCATGGATTTTCGCCAACCGCTGAGGTGTGAGACGGCGCGTTGTCTTGGTGAAACAGGATTTTCTTTTTCTGCAAATGTGGCCGTTTTTCCGCAATTTCTGCCTTCAGCTTGGCAAGTAATGATGCGTAGTATGCTCCCGTAATGGTTTTTCCTTTTTGAAGATAATCGATTAGGATAACTCCTTAACTATCCCAATAAACAGTCGCCATCACTTTTCTAGCCGAAAAAACAGTTTTTGCTTTTTTGGAGCCGGCTCGTCCTTTGCAGTCCACTGTTTTGACTGAGTTTTTATCGCGGGCGTATAATAATGTATCCAAGCTTCATCTAGAGTAATTAATCGGCGCCAAAACTCGGATTTATTGCGCCTTAACTGCATCAACAGAGCGTCGGAAAAGTTCATTCGAACACGCTTTTGGTCCAACGTAAGCAAACGCGGCACCCAACGCGAAAACATCTTTCTCATGCCTGAATCTTGATTTAATATGTTACAAACACGTTCTTTGGTCATTTTCATAACCTCTACTATCTCTCTCACTTTAATACGGCGGTCGTCTAACACCATTTGGTGAACTTTAGCAATGATATCGTCAGTGGTTGCAGTTTTTGGACGTCCCGAACATTCATCATCTCCTAAGCTCTTACGGCCACGTTTAAATTCAGCTGCCCAAAATTTCACTCTGGTAAATGATGGTGCAGAGTCCCCAAAAACAGAGTCCAACTCATTTTTTATTTACGTAGGCGTATTGCCTTTCAAAATAAAGCATTTCATAACAGCTCGATACTCAATTTTTTCCATTTTCACAAAAAAAAAACACTCACATCAACTCACTCAAACGACTGTCAACTGAAAACTGTGCGTCCAAAATGAGTGGAACTTCAGTAAGTAACTGTCAAAAGGTGCACAGCTTTTATTGACGAGTGCCGCTATCCTAACGTTGTGGTCGGAAACCTTTCAAACAACCCTCGTACATGTTAGGCTTCTTTTTATAAGGAACGCTGAACAGTTTCGAATGACAACCAACCTTCTTTTCAAACCACAAAGATGACCTTATTGAACTTGTAGAACCAAAATATGCCTATAGTATTTCCAGACATACTATATCTGTTAAAACATATTTTCCAAGAACCCTAATACGAGTATGTCTTGTGAAAACTGTGTATCTGAACTTTAGCTGACAGCATTTTTGACCGGAAGATATCTTCTCTCAATCATTTTTAGCCTGCTACAATATTTCGTTTAATTTGTCAATCCCCCACTACGATACACTCAATTGCAAACTGTCAATTTATATCCGATCTAAACTTCCTGCTATTGGCAGCAATCCATATTTGTGTACAAAAATATAAAAAGAAAACGCATTTCGAAATCTTCTTTAGTCTGACCATAAACATTTAAAAATTCAACCAAATTATTTCAAGCTAACGCTAAAAATAATTAGCACCCCTTGTCGCAAAAAGCAATAACAAACGCTACTTTTAAATCGATTTGTTACATTTCTTTTTTGGCAACCGCTAACATACGAATATGTTTAAGTCAAATATATTTCGTCTGCGTTTCTATTTAGTTACTTTAAAAATTCTCACTCACTTGTAAATTTCGAATATTTTTGTTTATATTTTCGAAGACAAAACAAAAAAACCAAAACATCGAAATCTGTCAAGCATTCAATGTCTAATCTTAATCGGCACGCCTCTCATCTACAAATTTTGGTTCGATTTTGCCTGTTCATCATCCTAGACCACACCTAAAAATAGCTAATCCAAAACGAGAAAATTAAATGACAGAAATTCTACACAAATCCCAAATAATGTCGAGTACGAGTATTCGAATATGCGGCTTTGAATTTGGCTTCGACTAATCAAAATGTGCAAATGCCGAAGCGCACCCGCTTAAAGTGTCTTTAGTTAATGAATTTATTCCAAAAATAAAAAAAATAAAAAAATTATTGAATCAATATGCCAACAGTATTTGGCAGCATTCCAAGTGAAATACATTTCGTCGTCGTAATTAATTCAACCGATTTAATTGGCCACAAATTGCAAATCAGAAAATAGCCAATAGACCCACTACTGTGTGGCAGATGCTCTCTAATCAACAGCTGGCGTCCGAAAAGACAAAAACGAACGATAAACTTCGAAACGTCAAAACTAGTGTGACACTTGAGCGAAATTAAAATTCGAAGTCCAGCAAGTTGGCCACACTTTTGATAGAATAAAAAAAATTTAAATAAAAAAATAGATGTATCGTTATCCGGTTAGTTAGCATATTCATGAATGATGATGATGTTGGGCGGGAATTTTAAGCAATCGAGCACAGTTTTTTTGTGGAGTAAATTCCATGAAATTCCACGGCCTGTTTTTTTTTTTGACATTCCGGATTCGTGCTGAAAATATAAATAAATCCGGCTGATGTTTGTGTTTTTTTGTTTTTGTTTTTTCTTTGAAATTTCGTAGAGAGCCAGGAAAAATTGCTCAACATACTCGTACCCACCTCCGGCTATACAGTTTTCGGACGGAGGTTTAGCGCATTGAACTCGTGCTCGTATACATACATGTGACTCATGGAGGAAATGTTGACTTAGGTGTTGTATGTTTCTTTTTGTTTTGTCTTTTTGTCGCTCTGACCTTCAGAGAGCTCTAATTTTGTCAGTCTAAGCAATCCGTCTTAATGCCATTTGATCTGCTTTGACGTGCGCCAAAGGAGACCGACGGCATTTGATATTGCTGTTGGGGTAGGATCAAGAAGTAACAAGGGGACTTTTTTTCTATTTAAGTGGCGATGTTATTGGTTTAGAGTATTTTTGTTTAAATAATATGATTTGGATTACTGAGGATAATGAACTGTCAAATTGACAGATACCTCTATATACGATTATCTGACATAATATGAACGATGTCAAGAATATCCTCTTAAAATATTAAACTGTGCGCCTGTTGGTTTCATTTGCTATACGAAGACAGCTGTCAAATTTTGACGCCTGTTATAAGTTTCTCTTGAAACTTTTTTGTTTACTTTTTGGAAATGTCATCGGTAAGTACTTATATTGACGCACTATCATGGCTACAAGGCTACAAAATTGTATTGCATAAGATGGCTGTTCATATCGAAAGCAAAATCCATTTTTTGATGATTGACAGTAGAAAGTCATCCAACATACAAGATGTGCAAAAAACTTCACAGACATGACCGTTATTAAGACGAGGACAAATTTCAAACTGTTATCGGAAGCATGTGATGGTGAATGGCTCGTCATTATCCCTATGTTCAAAAGTCTCGAATTTTCGAAAAGACAATTTTGTGGGTACTTTACAAATGCATTGCATCACCTCCCAAACAACATATTGGCTACGAATTTTGACAATTTTTTCAGTTTGAAGGCACGTGTCTTGAACAGTTTTATCATAGAGCAAATTTTAACACAGTGACAGATGCTCCAACTTGCAAAATAGTTTTTAACTTTGCGACAACAGAAGATAATGTGTTCTGTGAATGAGGGGCCAAAAGGATAGCTCTATTTTTCATTGAAGTTTCCATGTGAGCTCTTTCCCCAGTCATTCATATCTAGGTTAGGTTGGGTTACAGTGGCTGTTTGAAAAGTCAACCCACCTAGGCCTATTGGCCCATTTTGATGACAGGTGGATCTGTGATCCTCCTATTTTGGAACCAATTTCAGTTTCTAGTGAAGCGTACGAGAACTTTTACGTCGATATGGATTAGATCACTCAAGTCACTGTAAAAGAAACTTCCGACTTAGAGTTGTCTTCTTTGTGAGCCCATGCCCAGTCAGAGTATGTTGAGGATGGTCTCCTCCTGCATGCAGCTTCTACAGAGTCGTTTTTAAAAACGCCAGGTATTTTTGCATGCCTGTCCAAGTGATGATAGCGATGAGATGCCTCCTATTAGAAAAGATCAAGCGTTTTGAGCGATTTAGATACAGCTTTTGCCAGAATTGTTTGCTGTTCATCCAACAGTCCACCTACGACTAGAATTAGCTTATAGAATAGCACCCAGCTTTAGTTTTAGCTTACAGGTATCGATTGGTACGAGTATACTGATTTAAGGAACGACATTAAGATTGGTTCCAATTCTATCGAGATCGTGGGCCCTATTACTCCTTGAAATAACTTTTTGGTTGATGGTTGGTTCAACGAAGATGGAGATTGAACTGCTCCGCTATCTCCCTGAGAGATTATTGCCAGTCAAGGACGGTTTAAGAATTTTAGGCGGAAGGAGAGGCATAGGTAAAAATTGTCTGAAAAAAACCCGTCACCAACTTCGCTATCAGTCCTGGGCCCATGTATGTAGAGATGGACTAATTATTCGTCTCTGAAAGCATGATTTTTAGGAAACCAATTTTCGGACACAATATGGGACATTATCTTCAAGTATTTCCAATGAATCAAGAATATTTGCGTGGCTTTATTATTTCTTTGTCCACTGTATAGTTACTCTAAGGCGAATACCTGCGTTAGCAGCCAGTTCTCTGCTGAAAACATCGATGGGTGTCAAGTAAAACAGAATATCCAGTGCCGCGGAGGAGGTAGCCCTTTGGATTTTGCTTAGTGTACTGGAGATGGATGTTCTGTCTGAGGCTTCCGACAAAAAAAAACACCTCGTAGGTGAATACCGGTCTTTTAACCAAGACTTATAGCCAGTGTGTATATATTGTACCCAATGGCTTTTTTGCAAGAGTAGAAAGGCTTCGGTAGCTCACCTTACTTTTTCTTAAATATTAAGTTTCCAGTTTTCTTGTTAAAAATAAGCTCCTACCGTTGATTGAGGGTCTATGCTTGGAATTTAACATTTCCTGGAAAAAGGACAAAATCAATTTGGTAGAGGCTTTCTTCCAATCCACAACAATGTTTGTTCGAAGTGTGATTTAATAGTGTTTAGATGCACTCTTGAAACGTCTATAGCAACGTCATCTGCATATGCAACCTTCCTACTACCACTCGCGTCCATGGATGTTAGAAGTTCACGGACCACTAAGTTCCAGAGAACGGATAAAAGGACACCGCCTTGCGGCGTACCTCTGCTGGCTTTTCCGCTATTACTTAAAAGAGTGATAAACTCCCCAAGTAAGCCATTTATCTTTAGGTTTGACAGCGCAGTTACGATTGCGGATATGTTGACATTGTGAAAGGCACCTTCAATGTCCAGAAAGGCGGCCAATGTGTACTCTCTATAATGTGTGTAGAGGCGTTTCTACTGACTTTCCTTCACAGTAGGCATATTAAACCGTGTACAGTCAGACTTCGTGTACAGATACCAATAAGTTGTTCAAGAGTTTTCTGGAGGAAAGAAGATGCGAGTAGATTTTGGAGAGAAGGGCTTTGGGAATGAAAACTACATTAACTTCTCTCCATGATAAGGGTATGTAAATCATTTCTATGCATCTCCTCAAGATATTCTCTAACGTTTGGCACGTTATTATCTGAAGACATCATCTAGCTCTCTGGCTCAGTAGACTTGTATGGTTTGAAGCTGTACAGGGCCTAATGTCTGTGAATAAAGAGCTTCTTGTGAAGTTGGTGTCCAGTAGCAGGTTGGATGATTTAGCACTTACGTTTGTCCAAGAACAATCGGTTCTTTCAAACATCGTAGCATCTAATTTCGACTAGACATCACGAATTTCTTGGTCGTATCAAGTCTTAATACTGTGCTCTCAGTGCTAATTGGTCAAAACATAAAATGTCCCAGTCCTCAACTCTAATGAGTTTCAGCGAATTTCAAAATTAGTATCAATTAACATTTGAAACTTAGAATAGTGAAATATACTTAAAACGCTACGCAAAATCAATACTTGACATATCAGTTATAATACAAACAATTAACACATCTCTGAAATACCAATGGCGACGTTGATTTGACACAAATCGCACTGCCGTCCACCTTGGTTTTTGGATATCCGAACGGAAACTGCTTACGAGAAAAATGTTTGATTGACTTTCAGACGCTAATCCTCATCGAAACATAGGTAAAAAATTTCCGCAATTGCTTTACAATTAAACTCGATTAACAGTATCTGTTAGTAGACTCTTTCTGCCACAAAGCCGGAAGTGTATTTTTTATTTATCTCTATGTACTGAATCAGGTTTTTAACCGCACAAATATGTGTTCCCTTTGATTATTCATCTTGTTTATAAGAACCAGTTTGTTTTCTCCGGTTTCTGTTTTTCATTTATTTTGTACAATTTCCTCACCCACAACAGGAGCAAGTTACTCAGATACTTAGATACTGAGTTCCTCATATTCATATTTATACAAAATGTATCGTACATTTTTTTTTAGTCTTGTCGCCAATAATTTAATTACTTATCCTATAACAAGCCACATCGACCAACGTTCGGTCGGTGGGTTGTGGCGCTGGTGTCATTGAATCTGTTTTGCAAACTTTTATTCCCACAAGTGCGGTACTCGTACACGTTTAAGGTTTCACATATTTGACCGGCTCAGTGCACGAATTCAAGGTTACTTTGAATCGGGCCGGGTCGAGCCATATGCCACAAAAGGGTATCAACATTTAAGAATGTATCTACATAGCTTGAGATTGTTGGTTAGATGGTTGTGCTCGGTGGTGCTCGTTGGTTTACTGCTTAGCTGAATTGCTGACTTGTTAATTTTGAGTTTGTTAAACTTGGACAAGGGTAATTCTTTATTGGCGATGGGGTGTGTCGCACCACTTCCTACTAAGTCACGTTAGATACTCGCACATTACTCTCTATAAACATAAAAATAGTAACAATTATAGGTATATAGTAGAAATTTAATTAATTATGCCTTGGTTGGTTGGGTAAGAGTTGGATGTTTGGCACTGGCATTCATGCTGCCATAGAGGAATGCTGTCATGCGGTAGGTGCAAGAGAACAAGTTTTTTTGTTTGTTTGTTGTTTTTGTGTGTTAAAATGTAAGACATGGCTTCATGTACATACATATAGGAGTATAGCCTAATAGCTTAAAGCGTTGTGAGGTAATTTTTCACTCAAATTGGAATAGGACAAGGCTCTGGGAATGGAAAAGATTGATGACTTTTGTGAAAATGTATTAAAGATCTAGATAAAATATGGTTGCTGAGAAATACGTGTTTGACTTTGTTTCTTGTACGAGTAATCAACTTAAGTGTGAAGAAATAGGTTTTCTTTCGGTTCGAAAAGTGGGAGCAGACATTCAGGAAGGAATGTTCACTTAAATAAATTACATGTAAATCGATAGGCTAATTTTTAAGCTCTGACTCAGTTAAGTTGAAGTCGAAGCACTCGTGTGAACATGGAAATTGAAAGTTGTTTTGCCAAGTTATGAACAAGATTGCAATCACCAAGCGGAATATCAACCATTTGTTAGTCGTATCGTGAGAAGCCTAATGGTGTTAGTTTTTCAGGGGCAGAAGTCTCTTTAAAATTGTAGTGGCATATAGTATGTAGTGTTACTTTTAGAGACCTAAAATGTGGATGGTTCTTAATGAAAGAAAAGGTTAGAAGGGTGACAGATCCGGCAGAACACTTGTACATCATAACCATCGGACAATTAAGGATAATCTGCATAAGCATCTCATGTCTTTAGTAAAGAAAAAATGATAGATTGCATTGCTGTTAGCTTTTAAGATTGTAACCAGCTCTTGTACGAAAACAAAATCCAGACAAATTAGTTGTCTGTTCAAGGTTTCTTGTATGGGATCCTGGTATTCAAGTCGTATTTCACTTGCCAAGCAAAAAACCTGCTATCCTTGTACTCTGATCAATAGGAAAATTTAACAAATCGGAGCTATTAATCCATAGCAAAGAGAGCAATGTCATGGAGAACTGAAAATAATTTTACGGACAAAAGGATTCTACTAATGCGATCCTCCTTATTGTTGCCAGTTGAACACTTTAGCGTTGCTGTTTAAGATCCAAGATGAGTGTCATCGTTTGATTTATCCTCATCTGGAGTGTCTGTGACGGGGTTTCTGCTAAGAATATGGACGACTAGCTATTGAGAAAGCTAACCGAACAAGTAACGTCTATTTGAGATATAAATGAAAACATCAGGATCTTTTAGGCTTCTTAAAGCATGTGCTATTAATGTGCGCTTATTCCCGCTATCCATGCGAGGATCCTTAAAAGGATTTATTGCATGCTATGGACTTCACTGTTGATTGTTAAGCATGCGATTTTAATAGTGTTCTTGATGTTAGCGCACAGGTTAAGAAAAGTTTAATTTATGCATATGAGGTGCAGTTAATAAGAAGCCTTCTAGGCGGGCAATAATCGTTGAATTACAGGCCACTTGCCTGTGACTTACATTGGCTGTAAAGAACCCAAATGGAATTGGAAACACAAAATTGTGGAGCTTGACCAGAGTTTACATTTTGGTTCCACGGAAGTTCAGATATTTTGGGTCTTTGACCCCATCCTAACCGAGCAGTGCAATTGCTTGTGGGAGAATCATGTTCGCTGTGATTATACACAAATCAAGAGTTCAACCGACTTAAGCTTAGGTTTCTCATGGTGATGATTGGATGTAGTAAGGCATTTATAAAAGCGAGTTATCACTTCAATTGTAAGTGCCATTCGCAATCAACATAAACTGAACTACTTTGTTGTTGAACTCATCTCAAGTTTAGTTAAGCATGCAACTTGATTGCGGCGCTTCTCAACTTAAGCACGCCAGTCGAAATGGGACCATTAATTATGCGGACTTAAATATTTTTCGAACTGAAGCATTGTTGTTAATTTTTTGCACATATAATTAATTGGGGCCTATGTAAGGCTTTGAAAGTTGTTATTATTTCGGATAAAGTCTTTCCATTTAATTGCTTACTTTGTCTGAAAAAAAGCGAGGAACTACAATTTTTTTTCGCTTGTCTTCAGTACGGTTTTAATATTTAGAACGCAGCAGCTAAAACCGGAGCTTGTTTTTAGTAATATTCAACGGTAGACACTCATATACGGAAATCAACTGAGGGTAGAGCCTCCCCTAACAATGGTTTTGAGACAGTAATTTGTGACACCGGGACCGAGGCGTCTTAAATTGAAGTTTTCTTCATTCTAGTCTCGTTTCCTTGTGCTGGGGCCTTCAAACCCTCTTGACAACGACATTGTGTTGTTGTAAATTCGTTTCTTATTACAAGTGTAGCAAGATGGTTTAGCTTTATGGGCAAAACCTACAGCTTGATACAAATTATCATGTAAACCCTTACATTTTCTCCTTCATATTACGATACCTAGTATTTAACGAAGTTTGTTTCATCTCAGCACACAATATTAACGTCGCAGTCCTGATCGTCGTCCGCCACACATAACTCTGTAGTGGAGAGCTTCATCGTGGTCTTTCGAACTCATTTGAGTTTAAGGGCAATTCTTCGTTAAATCTGTAGAGATGAAATTGTTCTTATTGAAAGGATCGTTATTTTTGTTCCTTTACTGAAAGGACAAACCCACATATTGTTCGACTTTCATCGAAACATCTTCAAAGACATAGTGGGAGCGATTGTGTTATTGATGTCGGTTGGGTATTCCAGCACTGATTGAAGATAGTGTCTTTTGGTAGCACACACTATGTTCCAACACGAGATACAAGAAATCGTATGACAATTCTTTTCCGACACTTGAACAATAAAGTTACGAAGAGTTGTTTCCAAAATGCTTAACGCCTCATCTGGAATCCCCAAAATTCCGTCATCGTGTTGATTCATTAAGATGATAAATGATACTCGCGTCATATACAAATCTAAACCCAAAGTTGAGACAGAAAGTCTTGAATATTGATTTAAAAATTGCCCTCGTATGGAAACATTGTGGGGTCCAAAGGACACCTGCTTCGATAGTCCTTCTAGACACCGTTTTTGTCGACATAGGATCACTGGTTTTTTTTTAGCTTTGGACGTAACCATTAAAACTGATAGGAAAGATATCGAGCATAGATTGTGCCACTGTACTTTTTTGTGCTTATTATTTTGGTATACAGAACTATGGGCTTTGAAATAACTCCTAAAGGCGATAGTTACTTGTTGCCCGCCGAAAGGATTGTCAGGTTCATATATCTTATTCGTTCAAACTTAATTTGAATCCATCCCAATTCATTATGTCACCAGGCATGTTTGCCAATAAAAAAAGCCAGCGTATCTACTGCTATTTATTATTATAACCCGTTCATCATGCACTACAGTGTCATCGGCAATCAAACTGCTATCAACATTTCAGCCCATATATGGAGGTATATCCCCAAAGTAATAAACTATCTTTAACAAAACACAGTTTCTCATGTATCCAATCGACTTATAAGTATTCTGTTCAATAACTTCCCTAGCAAGTTTGTGCCAAGGCCAAGCTCCTTTTAAACTACCTTGAACTGAGAGCCATTGTCCTTTCTTGAGGTTATTTATGTCTCAACCAAACCATTTGCTTGCATTTCATCGAGATATTTTTATTATTATTTTCCCTGGGAGTTCATAAAAGGTTTTCCCATTCTACTTGGCGGGGATACGCCTCAGAAAACAATACGAAAGCATGTAATTCTCCCACGATCATGGATTTCTGTGGCATCGTAAAAGACAACAATGCCAACCACAAAGAAGCCAGACTTGAGTATGTGTTTGCGAATGTAAACTGAACTTGAAATATTACACGTATAACTGTACCATATAACTGGTAGATGAGAATTAAATGCTTTGTAGAAGAATTGTTTGTTGAAAAGTCTGCAATTGAAATACCTATCGTTCGAAGTGAAAAATTCCATGAAATGTAGGTCGGTTCATCTTTTGTCCTAACTTCTATTATTGATGTAGTAGTGTTTTGATGGTCGAATGCTTCGATGCACTCATGCAGTGATGCAAGAATGTGGTATGTAGTTAGTATGTGGTATGTGGCATTAAACTCGATAGACTCGAAATGAAATGAATGTGACATTTATTGGCGTAAAACAATGAAATATGAACTTATCTTCTAACAAGTGTTAAAAATACACTAAATATAATGGTGTACCACAAGGTTGTTGTCTTTCACCCATACTATTTTAAAGTGTACGGCTATGAGGTTCTTTGTACTGAATAACATCTTCAAACAAAGAAACAATATCTTTGAAAATGAGTTTTTGAACGATTTGTGACATAATTTCGAACTTGAAATACTCGTATTCTATTCACCACATTATTTCACTTTTTTCACCACCCTAGATCAGACATTTAAATCAACGCCGAGTCACGATAAAATAATTGAAAAGCAGAACGACAAGAGATTTCGGTATTTCTTTTTTTTTTATTTAAACTTAAATCGAAGGGATACATTCGCATTCGATCGAAATGAATATCCTCGATAATGGGAAGTACCGTCTTAAAAAAGACTGGAACAGCTGTTCAATACCATCGCTTGTGGATATCGACGAACATGATGACATGAATGCTTCTTTACCAATACCACAGAAACCACCTAGACGTAGTTCCGTCGCCATTGGATTACTAGGAAATAAATCAGACAAAACGTCCAAACGTCGAAGCTCCATTGCGGTTTCATTCCTCGGCCGACGGGAAACACACAAGGTAAGTCCAAGACTCTAAACCACATCCCTCCTGTCAAACTGAAATTGACATTTCCATTTTGTTTTTGATTTTCCTTTCAGATAACAAAGGATAACAACTCCTCCTATGAAACAACAATGAGAACAGAAAAAAGCGATGGTTCACCAAAAAGTCCCGAAATCATATTCACCTCCGATGAGAATTTTCATTCATCTTCACCGAAAGAAGGCCGTCCGGTCTATTTCGAAGATGGCTCCAGTCCGAAAAATCTCAGTGTCTATGAATCACCGGTCGATAAAGAACGTAATCGTCGTCGCCGTAGCTCTTTACAAACGAAATTAGATCGTCGTCGTCGTAAGAATTTCGATCCGAATCAATTAAGTCCTGACACATCGATTTACCATGAGGATGATTCAAATATCGATGAAGATCAAGTGGCATTCGAAATGGAAGCCAATCAATATATGCAACGTCAGAAACGTCATTCGTGGTGGAATATATTCGTACCTGATCAATTGAAGACAAGGTTTGTTTTGCTTTTCCTGATACTTTGGGTTTATTCTAACTCGGGAACACAAGACTGATACTAATTTTGACAGATAATCTGACGTATAACAAACTTGTTATTGATTGAAAACAAAAACAAAAAACAAAATTAATCAACTGTCAGTGTAAAGAGTGTTAATTTATGTAATTGTTGAATGATTGTGATTAATGATGGTAATTTGTTATCGTTTATTCTTTTTTCATGTTAACATAAAGATGATTATATTCTCGTCGTCGACACAAGGGCCCCCTTGTGGTGTATAATCAGCATTTAGTGTAAGTCATAATTATGTCAAGGTGTTTTGCTTGACATTTCATATGAACTGTCATCGTACTAACTGTCAACGCTTAAGACTGACAGCTATTAAACAGAATTCCAGCAGCGCATAATTCTTATTCACGAGAATATGAGTACGAGTACTGCATGTCATAAAACATGCAAAAGTGTCAAGTAGACATTTTCGAGGAAAACGAACGGAGCAACTAAGTTTCATTAAGCGATTTGTGCGCCATAATTCGCACTTATTACCGTCATCTCTCGTGGTACTCGTATTTACTTACTTTCGAGTAAATACTTGAAAGAATTCTCATTTATCTGGTTACAGGGATGTCATAAATTCTCTCAAGAGTAGAAAAAAAAAAAAAAAAACAATGAACGATGATGCATCTCTGGGTAAAGAACAACCGAATCGAGCCCCCTTAACAAGTAAAAAATTGCTAGTAGTAGCAGTTAGTGACACATACGAGTACATTTTTGGCAATTAGGAATATCATGACTTTGTTGTTTCGCTTTGTGAAACAATTTTTTATGACGCTGAGAAAGTATTTAAAAATAGAGATTTGCTGTAGAAAAATGATTCACAGAACATTGTGAAATACGCATGCGAAATTGATTATATCCTGAGAGGGTAGTTGATTTTATTAGCACGTAGTTGCCGATTGATATCGTATCGTAAAGAATTAAGCTTTGTCGCAAAAATGTTGTCAACTCAGGGACAATTATTTACGCCCGACCATAGTGTGACTATTAACTATTAATAAAAAATAAACGTTAGCAGATTAAATCGATTGTTAACCTCTTTTGGGAAGAAAACCTTGATGAACGATTGGTGATTACAAATGGGCTTTGGTGTGATTAAACAGTTTCCGAATAAAAGAACATTTATATCAATTTAGAGCAGATTATAATTTTTTTTTCTGAAAGCACAAGTCAGTTTATGTGGTTCAGGTGCCTAAACCAGTTCATATTAAATAAAAGACAGTCCGAGATGATCGTTCGACGGCATCATTTTTTTTTACCGTCATAATCTTGTAATTTAGCTTATAAGGGGAGCAGTTCGGAATGTACGAATATGCAATGATTAAAAGTAATCGCTGAACGTCGTTAACAGGGCTGTTGACAGTGTGCATTTTTGTACGCCAAGCTAAGTTTTCTTGTTACAATTTGTTTGCCATCAAAAATCAGATCTTGGTAAATTGTGTAACCCAGATTCGGCCGTTGCAATTAAATGCCACGAAGTGACATGACTATAGCATTACTTGAACTTTGTGTCAGTTTTTCTGTCCTATAGTGCACGTTAAAAATTTTAGACCCTTCACTTCAGTTTTCTTTCAACTGAGTGCATCGAGAAAATTAGCGAACTTCATGTGCTTAAACTGCGCTTCGACAACTCTGACGCTATACGTAACACAGTCAGATAAAAACCTGGGTTGTGAATTCTGAGAACGGTTAATTTGAAATGATGGGGTGAAATCAGTTAAGTTTAGAACGGATTTCTATCTCCTGTGTCAGAGTGCATGTTGTTTAATCGCATTTTTATTTGTCCAATATAGATGTACTTTCTGCCGGATCATGGTCAGGGACCGTCGGCTATGGAAGCAACTTAACGCATTTAACATGATTGGTCTAGTAGTTTTTCTTGCTTACTTAATATGGCGCTACTCTCCGAGATGGACCTGGGCCTCAGTGAACAAACGTCTCCAGCCAGCTCGATCTGCCTTCAGTTTCAATTTGCGAGCACCACCTGAGTCTCGGTCGTCCTCTACTGCACTGTCCCTAGGGGGGCGGATTCGAAGACTTTTTGGACCGGAGCGTTGGTGGCTATCCGCTCTACATGACCCACACATCTCAGTCGTTGCATCTTCACGCTTCTGGTTAGATCCATGTCGCTGTACGATGTCCGTACAGTTCGTCGTTATATCTCCTGATCCACTCACCGTCAATGCAGACGGGACCGTAAATCACTCGAAGAATTTTCCTCTCGAAGCAGCCAAGAACACCCTCATCCACTTTTGATAATGTTCATGCCTCTGCGCCATAGAGCAGGACTGGGATTATTAAGGTTTTATATAGGGTAACTTTTGTAGTTCGAGAGAGGGCCTTGCTAGTCAATTGTCTTCTTAGCCCAGAGAAGCGACGATTGGCAAGAGCTTTTCTTCGTTTGATCTCAGCGCTGGTGTCATTGTCTAAAATTATAGCCGAGCCTACGTCGATAAAGTCCTTAAATACCCCAAAGTTATAACTGTCAAATGTGACGTTCTGTCCGAGACTTCGATGTTGAGTGTCCTTTTTGCTTGACAGCATATACTTGGTCTTGCCCTCATTGACCGCTAAACCCATTTTCGCCCCTTCCGTCTCAATACTCGCGAAAGCGCCACTGACATCACGCCGCTTTCCCCCGATTATGTCAATATCGTCGGCGTATGCGAGTAGTTGGACAGACTTTCGAAAGATAGTGCCTCTTGTGTTTGCTCGTGAGTATTGTACTATTCTTTCAAGAGTACGATGTTTAAAAAATCCCATGACAGCGCATCGCCTTGCCTAAATCCGTTCTGGACATCAAAGGTCTCAGTGAGATCTTCACCAACCTTGATGGAGCAGCGTGCATTCTCCATCGTCATCCTGCATAGACGGACGAGTTTGTCAGGGATCCCGAAACTAGACATTGCTCTGTATAGCTCGCCTCTATAGATGCTGTCATACGCGGCCCGGCCTTAAAATCGATGAATAGGTGGTGTGTATCAATATAAAGCTCATGGGTCTTCTCCAAGATCTACCGTAGTGTGAATATCTGGTCGATGGTGGCCTTTCCTGGTCTGAAGCCACACTGATATGGACCTATCAGGTTGTTGACGAACGGATTCAGGCGTTCACACAATACGGCAGACAAGATCTTATATGTGATGTTAAGGAGACTGATGCCTCTCTAGTTGTTGCAGTTCAGAGGGTCTTCTTTCTCGAGAATCGGACAAACAATGCTGAGGTTCCATTCATCGGGCATACTTTCATCCTTCTATATTCTGGAGATGAGTTGGTGTATCCTCTTTACCAAGTCATCGCCTGCCGCTTTAAAGAGCTCGGCGGTCAGGCCGTGCGCTCCAGCAGCTTTTTTGCACTGCAGCTTGGATCTTCAATTCATCAAGGTCGGGTGGACGAAATTGTTTGACTTCATCGTCCAGGTTGAAAAGTTCATTCTACCTGACAGTGATATTTGTTTCATCGTCCCCGTTATACAGTCTAACGAAATAATCTTTCCAGATTCCCAGCATCGACCGACTCTACTAAGATGTTCGTCTCTACAGGCCTCGAAGATCATTACACATTTATAGGCTTAAAAAGCCTTCTTAATATGGTTCATTGTCAAAATGTAAGAAATGCTCTTATCTAGATGCCTACCGACCAGATTTTTAGCTGTATTTGGTCGCAGATTTGCATATGTTGACCCTTAAACGTATGCGGTGACAACGAATCGAAGCCATCTAAACAATGGCGTTTGAATGTCCAAAAACGAAATCAAAATTTGATCAAACCATGAAGGTTTACCAACTTCCGCATATGTCATAACACTTTGCGATTGGATTTAATTAATGTATCAAGTACTTATACGACGCAACGTATTCGTATTTTGTATTCTTTCTAGAAATCTCCTTCAGTCAGTCAGTAATCCAGCATTTGAATGACAATTTTCCCACAAACACAAGCAAACATTCAATAAATTTTTATATTGTCTACTAAATTGTCATCCTCAAATCAGTTGCATCCGAGGTTTTAAAATCAAAATGGAACAACATAAATGGTTAACCTTTTAATATTCTATTGACATTGCCAATTAATATTCCATGCAGCGTCAAATAACGTCAAAGCGCTATTAGGAAAAATGACGTTCGTACAATTTAATTCAAGTAGCAGATGTCCCTTAGTCATAATTTATTGTTTATCCATGTGAGCTTTAGTACTTTTTGTTTGTACCATAACTTAAATTTATTTACGTTTTTATTATTTTGGGCAGAGTAAACAGATTTAAGGAACTTACTCGTACGTGTCAATGATGTGCCGTTGACATTAAGAAACAAGCAATTATTGCACTTCTGTTGATGTGTTTATTTCCAGAATCTGGTTGACCTTAACTCATTTTTTTTTAGACCAAATTTAGTATCGGAAGTTTATTTCCAACCATTTTGACCAAATGTCATTAATTGACGTTTGGTGATGAATTGGAGCGTCGCGTCGCTCCTCAGTTTCAGAATTTATGTGACTGTACGAGTTGTCGTGTGAAAAAGAAAATCGTGACATAATGTCAGTTCAAGCTGCATTTACTGTTAGAACTGTCATTGACAACAACTGTCATATATCTATGTACTCTTAGACTTCTAGCAAACACGTCGCTTATGTTCATTGGCATTTTTAAGAGCAACATGCCTACATATGTACATTCAAATGCTGCGCCGTTTTATTGGTTTGACACATATGTACATATGGCGTATGAAAATCTCTTTAGGTTGCTGCATCAGAAATCACCTGATTTCTTTGTCAGTAAAACCTTGTGATTGAGTGAATCATAACGTAAGCAGTGGGGTTTTTCAAGGTGTGGGGTATTTCATAATTCCACTAAACCAAGGCAGATTCTTAACTGAATTTCTAAGAAATTGTGATAAAAATTTGCTCCATCATAACACCAATGTGATGGTAATCAAGTTCCACCTCATGTGCATCTCTGTGCTGTACGAGTATACGAGTATATGTACATATGTCTTAGAGTACGAGTACGTTTGTTGGGTGAAAGTAAAAAACAAAATTGCAACTGCCATGCAAAAAGTAGTCTCACCCATTGGAGACGATAATTACCGATTTAGTTGGCTCCACTCGGTCGAGATACTTTATGTACTTAACGCTATGAATGTAAACTCATATATAAAAGTACATATGTATATAGATGTGGTATGGGTTACAGAGTATGTGGTATGCGGTATGTGCACTTTACATCACCATATACGCACTCGTTTCACACTGCAGAATGCTTTATTCGACTCTCAGAAGTTGCTTTCATTCGAGATACGACTATAGGTTTTAGACACGAGTAATCGCACATACTTGAACGATGATTATAACTTTTAGCTTGGTAATAACATAACCATAACCATCATATCCAAGTGGATATATCTAAATTGGAGTGGGGGTTTTGTTTTTCCCTGACTACGGAATTGAAAACTCGACAAAGTACCTCCATAGACGTATACATATGTACATATATACACGACTTCGAGTAGATACGAATAAAGTCAAAGTAACTTGTCGAAATGGTTGGCAAGTTTTCGTCTAACTAGTTTTCGCAAAATTTCAAATATGTATCGCACTTGTATCCGAATGAGTCCCGATGTATGGACCCCAATGTGAGATACTACCTAAACATTTTGAAGTTGTTGTATTGAGGTTTTCTTTTGTTTTAGTTGGTGGCTTATATCTTGGCAATGGCAAGGCTATAACATTTTATTGCCCTTTAACCCAATAGTCTTCGCAGAGACTTGCTGTGGTTGTTGTTAAAGTTTGCCTAAGGGCACTATTTTCGTTTGACCTTTAAGAAATAATCGCAGTTGCGGTACTTTATGGGTATGTTACCAAGTTTTATGGCACTAATATTGGGTTAGGTCAAAAACAACAGGCACACTTAAACTGGTAAACTGGGTAATGAACGATACGATACAATCGAAATTGGTAGTCAGGAAGTTATCAAACGTATTTGTATAGCCCCCTCTGGGTCACGAGGGTAATTCGTTTCATTAAATCGTAGACGTGTATCGTGACTGGCCTGTTTTGTGTGGCTATCATTTCCGATATCATTTGGTGTAGTAGTTTTTTGGGAATTTTTATTTTCAGCTTCTGGCATCCGTTATGGGTTGGTCGGTTGTGGTTTGATATTCAAACCTTAGGTCATTTATCCATCAGCGAATCTTTGTGCTTGTCAGAGGCTCACTGTGGCATGTTTTGAACTCCAAATCGAATCCTGTTGTGTAAGAAGAGTGGTAACAGAACGAATTAAAAATAATTCACTCTGGGCGACACAAAAATCGTTTGAAATGCAATGTGATCAAAAATTAACGTTGATTGGTGATTTGAAATTGTATGCCCTTCATAGGCACCACCGATAGCTTTGATCATCATCTTGTTGGATATTCCCAATGAGTTGAGCTACGAGTACTACATTTTGCTATCTTCTCAAGACCTACGTTTATAGAAGATTCAGGAAAAATAATTAAAGTGCCAGAGCTGCCATGTATGTGTGTTCTATTGTTTTACCAAGCTTTCAGTTAAAATGTTATTCGTTCAAAGAAAATAAAAATATCTGGTATGAGATCTTTGAAAAATCTCTAAGCTTGGAAAATTTCTGATCCATTTTTCTCAACACGGAAATTGAAGGCAATAGGATGGAAGTTTTCATACGAACGTTTAGAAATAAAACATATTCACCACAGCTTAACTCTATTGACTTGCTTTACCTTGTAGTAGGCCCAAATAGTCTGGATGTTTAGGCACAGCTGTCAAACTGCCCTCTGGATCTGCCAAAACTGAAGCGCACACATAAAATGTTTTGGCGATGGGATGAGGTCATTTCTAGAACATATGTTTAAAGCACTATGCAGTTAGTGGAGTTTGTTTAGAGCAGATGTATCAGAGTTGCTGCAGTCTTCTCTGCTAGTTATCACAAAGGATGCTTAAGTTTACCAGTCTTCAACTAAGAAGATGTTTAACTATTATACGACTTAATGCTTAAGCAGTCTAATACCTCACAACTCAATTTAAGTGACTATATAGTATGAGTCATGTTTTTTAAGCTCTTCTCAAACATTTTTCTTTACATTATCCAGGGTTAAAGACGTTTGGCTAAGACATAGTCACCTCATAATATTTTGATCGCTTTCACTACAGTTTTGAGTCTCTTTGGCATCTACGAATCATGTTTCTCTAACTAGTGGGCTGGGATTTGAACATCTTCTTAGTTGGAGCATTGTCATCGATTCGCTCTTTGTGGGTCAGCCAGAAAAGATCTCGTATCTATCTATCGTATATTTGGTGACCATCTTCACATTGGAGCACGTTTAAATATGTGCTTTCTCCTCCACATAGAATCTCCTATTTGCCAAAGTATTATTCCTTTAAGCGCCCCTAATACCCGCTGGAATCCTTCTTTCTTAATTTTTTTTTACCACTCGGGTTTTTGTAGAACGTAACCTTGAGTTTTCGAGTAAAAAGTCTTAAAACAGAACCTGTTTTGCTTAGCCAAAGAATCAATGGTTTGCTAGGTTCTATATTTTTCGCATCCCTATCTAGATTTCCTTTGCGGAACAAGATCCACCCCAAGGTTGGTAAAGGTTTTTTTAACTTGTTCATTATTTATATAACCGGAACATTTTGTTTTAAAGTCACGATGGATAGAATCTTATAAAATTTTACAAGGTTCTTCAGTTCTTTCTCCAAGATGTAGAGTTTCTCTGCAGGGTGACCAAACAAGTAAAGCTAATACTTCATCCATCAGACATGGATTAATCATCTTATACTCAATTGAAGTTTTTGTGAATTCTTTGGCAACTCATCGAAATTGCCGGAGATGTTGTTTCTTAGCCTCGTCATTTCTAATCGAATTTGTTCCTGACCAGGGGCAAAGATTGCTTCGTTATTGTTTTTGTTTTTTGACAACACTATTACATTTTCTACCTCATTTCATTGAGTAGTTGCTGATATACTTACTTACTCAGAGTGCTGGATTGACCAGGGCTTCTTGAGCTATTGTGGTCTTTCGTCAGGTACCTCCAATCGGCTCAAGTCCCCTCTTCTTGTGTTCGCTACAGAAGTTGAAATCGATCTATACTGTGTTGTCGCTCTTTTTAGTAGATTCGAAAACTCTCTGGGCTGGGAATCTGATGTCTTTATGACGAAATCGATGGTGTACAGCGTCTACAGTTCGCTGTAGAACGTCTCTTCAATTCTTCATTGTAGCAAACGGGACCGACTTTTTTTTGAGGTGCTCCAGAGTATTTTCATTCGCTTTAGTTCAATGTTCTGTGATGTAATGCAGGGCTAGACACATCAGCATATCCTAAAATATTGTGGCTGCTACAAAGAGGGTTTTATTTTTCAATTGCCTTGTTATCTCAAAACAGCAGTGATCATCAAAAGTGATTTTTCGCATGATTTCCGCGCTGGGCCCTGGTAAAAGGAATCTCTTACTACCTCAAACTTGAAGAGCCCTATCGCGACGTTTTGTCTAAAGGCAGCTCCTAAGATGCTATTAAAATCCATTTCCTTTTCCCTCCATGTCTGTAATAAGATTAAGAATCTCTTTTAAGTTACAGCTAACGGGCCTGAATCCAACCGCCTGCTACATGTTTTAGACAAGATGTAGTTTCTGCGCGAGACCGTTCGAGTGCTGTGTCGATTCCTTTTTTAGGCAGAATTGCCTTCATCGGGCATTCTACACTCAAGTTTTCCCTAATAGCATCCTTTTGTGAGCCTTTCTTCGTTATCCAATTCCTTAACATTCTTATATTGTTTTATTATTATTTTTGTCTCAATAAGACTTCCATGAAGACTATGCGGTACTGGACGCACTTTTTATACCAAACAATTTCATGCTAAGGCTTGCTCAGACGACAGCCATAAGGTTTCTTCGTTTGCTCATATCGCAACATCTGTTCTAAGTCATTATCTAGATTAATTTATAACATATTATTTGAAAATACTTGCATCTGCATAAGTGCGTACATGCATATTGATTCGTGCCTTTCATTGATTTACTAGCTAATCAAAGTTAATAAGATGTAATTTTTGCTTTGAAAACTGACCTTTAACTTGTACGGATTCCAACCCTAATACGAAATGAATTCCAAGAATTTACACAGACTGTTAATGACATAATTGGCTTCGATGTGTTTTTTTATGGATCACAACTAAACCAAAAGCTTTATTTTTATGGCTTAGATGTAAAGTAAGACGTTTAAATGAACTATGCCGTCATGTAAAGGCATGGATACCAAGTAGCTATTTCAAAATTGTGTACTTAATCCTATTGAAACTTGCTAGAGAATGTTCAAAGGCTTTAAAACTTATTCGAATCCAAGTGGTATTAGAGATTCACACGTGGCATTAACGATCTACGAGTAATCGTCTGATCAATCACTCAAGCATGAGTTTTTCTTCTTCCACTTCAAAACAATTTTCTGCTTCAATAAGTCTGTCAACGTCATTCTTAGCCAAAGCGATCAATTAGATAATATCATATCATCCAACCGTCTGCTAAAACTAGAGCAAATTTGCACCGCAAAATGAGACTACCGGCATCTGAATCAACAAACTGTCGGTTTTTGTTCTTGGCCTACTTTACAAAAAAAAATTAAAAAATAAAAAAAAACATCAAAATTGAATCATCTAAAACTAACTAAAGGTTGTCTATTTTCTCCACGCGTACCCCATTGTCTCGTTTTGCTAGTTATCTCTGATAAGAATGATGACAGCCTGACGCTAACATATGACTCTACTCGAATCATATCGTAGGTGTCATCCCCCTACGCCTGAAAATTGTTTACAACTGCATTTTAACCAGAATGAGTAGTACTCGTAATTTACTAAAATGTTGTTGCTGTTCTTTTGTTTTCTTTCTTTCGAAACAAAAAAAAAAAAAACACAGCCTTGTACAAGGAGGAAGTAACCATGTAAATCACAGGTGGAAACTTTTTGACATTTGCTGTCAGATTTTTTTTGAGTTCTTAGTACAAATTTACTTTTGTTTCTGATGACAGTTTATCGTAAACAGATGGGGTTTTGTGTTTTTTTTTTGTTCATTGAAAATGAACAAAATGAATGAATCATCGGGCTTGACAAACAGCCGGTTTTGACTACAAAATATTGTTTGTCCTAAATTTGGCATCTCCGAATGTACTAGATCAGTTTCAATGTAATATCAAATTTTCTTTCCTGACATTGGATCTATAAATATTTGTCGAAATTTTTTAACTATCAGTGTACTCTCGTGTAGTGATGACGGAATTTTCCAGAAACATGTTAACCTTGTAAGACGGACGGCATGCCAAACATTTTAATATTATAAATATCCACTGATATTGAACAGTCATTTCTGTGCTATCGTTTCAATGCTGTCGAGTACTTTTTTCTTACTGTGACCGTTTATAATACCATTGTCGTGGACTTTATGTAAAAGGAATCACCAGAGGTTTTCCTTTTTTAGTGAAAATCGAAGAGATCTTCGAACTTGTGCTTATTCGTTCACTCAGCACATGATCGTAATGCACCCTATCTACTCAGCACAAATTGCCAGCATTCTTTTTGAGTCTATAGACTTCTGTCAGTCTGACATATTTTTGTCCAGGAACTTACTTCATTTAAATTTTAAAAAGCGTTACAGATTTCGGTGGATCACGGCCTGAACTAATCAATACAGCTTGACAGTATCTACTACTATATATTAGGTTCGTACGTCGCCCTGTTTTTGACCGCTATCTTTAAAGTCATCGACTTATATTCTTAAAACGAATATCAGTGCTCATGCGCCCGTCATCAACCATATCATTAGCTTCTGAAGTGTTTGTTTAACAGGGTTGATGACGATTTAACGGTGATATAGTTTTTCAATAAATTGTTTAATGTTTTCGGTTGCAAACAAGACGAAACAAAAGCTGTACGGCCGAAAAATTGTAATTGCTGAAAAATGAGTGAGGTCAGGTTATCGGAAGAGAACGTTAAATGCATATGTATTGCACCATGAGTCTGGAATGAACTGCACATTCTCAGTTAAGCAATATTTGAAAAGCGTTAAATAACGTCGGATTTTATGCACTCTTTTCAATTTCGACGATCAAGCGATATGTACATATGTAAAGCACGCTGTTAATCTGGTCGTGGCTGGAAAATGTTAGCGCCAAACAGAACTCCAAGACCATCAACGTCAGCAGTGGCTCAAATTTGAGACGAAATTAGGATGAGATTGCAGCCTCTTTTGAAATTAAAATGTTATTTTTACAAAATAAATTAAGGTTTCGTCCACACAAGGTCCAATAAACAGAAAATTTGTTACGGTGTCTCAACAGCCAAAGAGAACGCACAAGTATGTTTATATTGTCCAACAGCCACAGAGAGGTGTGCGATTTATGAAGCTAAGGTATATTGCCGAAAAGGTTGACGAGTTTCTACTGCCATAGCTGTAACTGTTCCAACCAGATACAAAAACATGAAACTATTTCAGACGTTGTCAATCTGCATACCGCTAGACTCTCGATGGAGAAGTTAAGTGAGTACTTTTCGAAGCAGTTCGAAGCAGATCCTTAGATCCTTTGACCCAACCGGGTAAGAGCCCTACACAGAAAGTGGGACTGGAAAGACACTATGATTGCTCTCGAAAAAATGTTGCCATTCATATGCCTTCTTTAACCAAGCCAGCACCGACGGGTAACACTCATTCTTCTGAAACTAATTACGGAGCCTAAGTAAATAAAATATTTTACAACGTCAAGCTCAAGAAGTTAGGTTAGGTTAGGTTAAACAGAGCGTGTCATAAAACACATCGTTAGGCACCAAAATGAGCCCATCGCGATCCCTGTGGGAACAGTTGAATTTAACTTCAAAAGGCAAAAACCTAAACAGTCTCTCTGGTATAACACACAATTGCTGTACAAAAGCCAAGAAGGATTTTGAAATTCGTGCCGTCTATTTCCTCTAAGTTTTCAAAACAGTATTTTCATTTTTCGCTTGTAGATCGGCACAGAATCTACAAATGTCTGTATCTGCCATTTTGAGTCTCTTTGTGTGTGTCCTTCAAGATTCGACCACCTTATGTTGGCAGTCTTAATGGTCTTTTCCTCGATAGTGCCCCTTACTGTACAGAGGGGTGGTTTGATGTGAGCAACCTCACTATTATCGAGTAGCCCTCCACTTCTCGCAAGCTCATCCGCTTGTCCATTTCCCTCTATACCGCAGTGTCGTGGCACCCAGCACAGTCTCACCCGGTTCTGAATGCTTAATGCTCTGAGCATTGTGCGACAGCCCCTGGCTGTATCAGAGTTACTTTCAGTTGATTCCATTGCCTTAAGAGCAGCCTGGCTGTCGATGTAGATAGCGATATTTCTACCGGATACCGATCTCATCTGCATCAGGACAGCCAGAACCTCTGATTGGAAGACACTACTTGTGTTCGGCAGTCTTATGGATACTCTTAGTCCTGGGTCTTCTCAGAAGATACCGGAACTGTTTTCAAACCTTCTACGTGCCGTGTCCGAAGCTACTGCTCTTGAAGTGACCCAGATTAGTGAGTCACTGTTGCCAGCAAGTTTTTTTATCTGTAAGTCGAGCATGCTTCCTGCCAGACCTATGATATTTCAGCTTTTTTTTTATCGCGATGCTCGATCATTGTCATATGCCATGGCTTGCACTTTTTTACTTAGAAGAACGCGCCTCTGATATTAACTTGCTTGCTTATTAAGATTTGACTTCATAACGGCGCTTGATAGTCCAATATTATGTCTTTAGCAGAAGCAACGTATATTCTTCGTTACTATTTTGTACATGCAAATGAGTTTTGTCAGATACTAAATAAAGATCTACAAAGCTCCGTTTAGCTGAAGTTGGTTTGCGCTGTCATGAATGAGTCTCAAAATTCATAGCGAAGCGAGACTTTACCGGAATGATATCGAACTGATGGGAGCCGATCGGTTGATTCCCATTTCCTTTGTTGAGTAAAATATCCATAACTGGACAATTTCGCATCAAATTGGAAGTCATTTTCTTGTAGACAATTAGCCACTTTAATGTTTTCTTCACTTTCTTTAAAGACTTCTGTTAGGCTTTTCTGATAAAACTTCCACGATCATTTATGCTATAAAAAAAGAATTAATGGTTCTTGCATGACAATAAAAATAAGCTGTTAAAGATGGAAAATCAAACGGGCTAAATCTGTTAAAAACGTAGTATCGTGTATATTCTAATTTTGGACTATACTACGAAAGATGCCTGCTTTCCTATTTTCGTTCCAAAATACGATGCTTTAAGCACACTGTTTACCGATTTTGTCGACGAACTCGTCGGAACAATGCTTTATGAAAACGCCTTTAAGGGAGAAAGCGCATATATGCATACTAAATGAAGCCAAAAGACTTCTGATCACGACTTCTTGCCTTGAATAAAACTCCGTATTTCAGTGTATAGTATGCTGCTTCCGTTGAAAAGAGTAAGTATTACTCGTAGATATCACAGTAACTCATCCTAAGAAGCAATGCAGTCCAATTTTTACCAGCGGATAGACTGGTATAATCAGTATAATCAATGATACTCGTACCTATCAGCAGATGATTTTTTCTCCATTGAAAGGTTGTCCTGTTTTATATGGGGTTGCAATAAAGAACTGTGAATCCTTCTGGCAGTCCTTTTTTGTGTGTAACTTCAAATCTTTTTGTAATAAACAACAGGAAAGCGCGCCATCATTTGCTCCTTACGAGTGCAACAGGGATTTATCTGCAGGGAGTTTAAAGTTTGGTGCTTATAATCCTTTTTTAACAAGCCGGCTCATTTGTTCTCCGAATACAAAAACAAGTAGCTATGTATCTTTTTTTTATTATTTGTTAAAATCCGGACAAAGAGCTCCAAAGATAAACTACCACAACCCTGACGTTATGAAGTAAGCTGGAAATGAACATCAGCTTACAATTGCTCCCCTGAAAACATAAAAGATATCCGTACGAAGCTACTCTGAACCTTTAGATAAGTTTTATTTTCTTGACTATCGAAAGTTCACGCAGTCACAAGTCACAACCAATCCACCCCCTATTTGGATGAGGAAAACAACTGCAGCTGGGGGTCTAAAAATATACAATTTTCTCCACACACCAGGCCTACGAGTATCTTCCAACGAAACCAAAACAAGATAACACAAAATTATTAAAATAAAAAATAAATAAATTCAAATGCGAAGAGAAACAAAAAGGCAAAATCTCGGAGAAATGCATACTTGATTGCAATTCGAAAATTAATATGTATCTTGAATTATAAAAATATATTTACCAGCTCCAGCTAGCTACAGATACGGATTTGTTGCTGGGACTGGGATAAAGATGTCATTCCCTGGCCTGTAGATGTTGTTGGTAGTGTTGTTGAATAAATTTAATTTTATCTATCTTTCTGGTGTGTAGGGTACAAGTATAGTGTGTGATGTGTTGGTTGAATGGTTAAAGTGTATTGCTCCTATTTGGGGAGAGCTACAAGAGGGATGCGAGTATCTTTTTTTTTCTGTGAACTCGTTCATTGTACCGAATGGAACATACATAAATACGAATAGTACGGCAACGTTCGTTTCGTATACGTATAATAGTAGATTATTTGCTTTTAGTCAATGTCACAATTGTTTTATTTATTTTCTTATTTTGTTGTCCCTTGTTAAGCCTCTGTGAGAGAGAGTCAAATCTGGAGAGTGTGACAAATTAGTTCTGAATCTAAAGCCATTCCGAAAGCGATCACAAAAACATTGCAATCTCAGGCGATTTAGTATAACGTGGAACATAAAGAGATCCATTTGGTTAAAATTTCGGATTTACGAATAGTGTTGTTTGAGTGGAAGATTTTTTTCGACAATTGTTGTTGGTCTCCCCTTTTTGAAACGAATAGTGTACAATATTTAAACGAAGATGTGAAATAACTGTGGAAAATTTTATAACTTGATAATTTAGGGGCCTATGCAATCTGTCAGTGAGAAGTGATCATCAAACTAATCATCGCATTCTTCAGTATAAGACTTTTTGGTGTGCTAAAAACGATATCGCACTGCGATTAAGTGGTAACATGTGGTTAGTTTCAATATTTACAATACTTAGTGGATGTGTCAACTTTTTTTTGTGACGTCTGTGGAGCACCTTGAAAACGATAGTTATTTGTCTAGAAAATACAAATTGTTTTTTTGTTTGTTTTATAGTGGAATTTTGATATCATTTGTCGTTAGTGGGTCATGTTTTTTTAGATCTATCTATCAATAGAAAACAGTGATTGATGGAGGTCTTTTAATTTTATAGGCACTACGTTCCAAGATACCTGGTTTCCTTCTTAACTGTCGTATGCTTAATTTGTTTATGGCGGACCAGCTTTCCATTTAATTGGGTTAGGGGACCTCAGTGCACGGAATATTGTTGAACTACGTTTCCTTTGGACTTTAAGGTGTACCTTATTCACATCCACTTCCTTCAACTTATATTAATATTGACAAATTCTTTGCCTGATCTTATCAAGAACTGTTCGTTTTGAGATATGCTTCGTCCAGAAAAAAACGCAGAGACACGTTTGGAAGATTTGCAGTTTCTGAGTAACAGCGGTAGTAACTTTCCATGTATTGCAGATTAAATCAGAACATTCGCAGCTTTCTCAACATTGTTTATACGAAACTGAGTGCAACTTTGCATTATTATTGCTGAAATCGAACTCCGTTGATACCATCGTGGGGCAAGGTGACGCTAGCTGTTACTATGAATGTTGGTGTTTCTGTTCTGGAATAAAAGGTTTGGATTAAGCTGCAAGCAGTTGCCTCAATTTCCAATTATTAGCCATTGAGTACCTAGGCAACATAGTGTAAAAGTTTTATTTTCGAAGTCCCTGTCTATTTTAATTTGGAGTCTTATCTTGTCAGGCCTTGGTGATAATAAACAACTTTGGTGCGTACTGCTGACATTTCAAATGTGTACCGCCTGGGACTTTTCGCAGGTTTGTGGAAAAACGTTTAGCAAACACCTAAGGCAACAGGTAGAACAATTTAACCAATGTTCATCTATACTTACGTTCAGAATAGATGCTAATAATCCCATGAAGACCAAGCTTAGATACATCAGATCAGGTCATAGTTCTTTTGAAATTGCCTCTATAAACGGGAAATAAATAATGAAACCTAAATCACACTTCTTTTAATAGATCGTGCATCTGGTTTAAACTCCTAAGTTTTGAAAAATTTTCCCTTGTACTTGGAAATTTGTTAGAACCTATCGCATCTCATCGGTACCTGTTGGTGATGCAAATAGAATCACGATCTCGGTTATAAAAATCCCTTTAAATATTAAAATTCCGGATATCGTCATGATTTTGGTGAACTGGAAGTTCGTATAATTGATGATCAGTTAATTAATTCGATTGCTCATTTTAATAGTCCAAGAATATATCGTTGTGTTCAGAAAGTGCCTAGCAACTAGTGATACATTTAGTAAGTGAATAAAGTCACCTAATACTAAGAAATATTTGGCTTCTGTTGATGTTAATGTATTTCATAACGTTAGTTATGCAATATACAATAGTTCCAATTATTTTGTAAGCCTTTCTGGTTGAAGTGTTTTGTGGCCATTCGTTCAACGTGTCGTAGGTATCTATTCCGATTTATTTATTTCCTTTCCGATCCAGTCAATGTTCCAATGTAGATTGTGGAAATAACTTCTTAAAATCCCAATCCCAAAATCGAAATCGGTTATCACTCGACCATTTTTTTTTTTTTGACCTAAACAAACAAACGCATTTCAAAGACTTCACTCTCCTGATCGCAGAAAGGCAACGTGAAACCATTCTCGGTATTTTCACCTTCATTTTCAGGAATGGGTTTAAAAGCAGATTATTCTTTGAATATACGAATCCTTCAATCTTACCTAACACTCTAGTGTTTTGTAAGCTGAAATCTCAGGCGTTAAGCTGCTGCCTGTTTGAGAGAGTTAAAAGGTGGTTAAAGACAGCTTCTGGTTTCAGGATTCTCGGTTGTGCCAGGGAACGGCTGACGAGCTGACCAGAACAAACAGTAGGAGGCTTGGAACCGATAAGCTACCAACATCCTATGCCAAACAATTTAAAGCGGCCTGGAAGGTTAAATGATAAGCCAGTTTGAGCAGATATCGCCAAACACTCAAATATAATCACAGGCCATTGTTCTTTTGGGCGACATCAGCAACGCTTGGGTATTTACTACTTTTGCGATCTGAATTATAATATCTGCGTTATAAATATCGATGACTTTGAAAAATCCGTAAACGAATCATTATGGTACGAAGAGTTGTCAGGGCATTGACCTCCCGCGCTCTCTGAGTGGTATCGCAATGAGCCTGCTTCTTGTTCAAATGCACTTAAATTCTAATTCTGATAAATGCCATGCTTGGTACCATAGAGCAGAGCTAAGACGGTATTGAAATCTTTCTTAGCTGTTCATAAGAGGAACAATAGTCATAAATGTGCCGATGACAGACTGCTAGTTTCTTCGAATGATGTTGATATAATCAACATTAAGATTATTTGTTATGTGCTTCTATCTGGGATATGAAGTGTTTTCAAAACTAGGTATAGTGACAAGCGGTTAGAAGACGGGAATGGAACTTGTTTGCAGTTGATTTACATATAAGTTTGATGATCGGGCAAACAATTATACAACTCCATTTGTCAGGGATTCTAAAATAACCTATAATGTCTTGCAGTTTGATTGTATATGCTCCTAACCAACTAATGTTTCTTAGTCGTTTGTTTAGGTACCGAGTTTTGGAATCGTTGCGGTCAAATCGATAGAAATGAGTTTGACCACTCTTCACATCATCTTGCTTGAAACCGTATCAGTGTTTATCATAATTAGTCCCATCTTTATCTCTGCTTGCGTCTGATCGGTCGTCGTGTCTTTGGCAACATCTAGTAAAATATATGGACGTCATTCCTGTTGTAGCCACTACACCATCTCTTGCCAGTCAAAGAAGCAAATGTTAATGCCGATTCTTTGCTCATAGAGTTTTCCAAAGGTTTTAATCTTTTTGTTGCTGCGTTGCTTTGGATGGTGGCGATGGCGCGACGCAGAGTGTCCGTGGTTCGATACCCGGCATCACCAACAATTTTTCGAATCGTAATCACCCTTTCTGGGGGCAATGGCAAACTCCCGAAAGTAAAATTGCCTATAAAAAAGCTTCTAAGTAGTGCCGTTCGGATTCGGCGATAAACCGTAGGCCCCGCTCAGATGTGACAAAAATGACAACATGAGCAACACAAATGAGTGTCAAGAAGTTAAGCCATGGCATATACCGGGCTGCCAGTGCCAGTGTTTTTTTTTTTTTTGCTTTGTATGCATCCTTTTTGCCTTTATGTGTTTGTTGGCAGCATTGGACTTTTTAAGAGTTTTTTTCGAGACTGAATCAAAGGTACTTATTCGGTGTTTTACCATCCGAGATATCTGCTTTCATTCAACAACGAATGTGATGTTCCAGGTTAATCTTGACTCGTTGGAACTTTCGTACATCCAAAACTTTGAAGGTGTGCCTTGTTCCAATCAAGCTTGGTGACGGCGTTTTTGTTAGAGGGCATTTTTTTTTCATTGAAATCTAACCTTACAATTATAACATCGTTTAAAATATTTTAATCTTGTAAACTTAACACGAAGGAAGCCGCTATCCTTTTTTATACATTATTACTCGTATATCCAAAAAGCCCTTGTCGGTTCGGAGAACAAATGCAATAATAAACCATCATACTGCGTCTTCATGCATTTCAATTTTCCTTAAAGAGATGAAGTCAATACCATTGATTTGCATCCATTTGCAAGCTAAACGAAGACTCTGTTGAATTTTTTGTAAATCGGCCTTCTTCTCCTAAAGTATAAAGAAACATTTTTATGTATCATATAGTGACTTACCTCAAAGAAGATCTGTCTTGTCATACCTTTAAGTTGGAAAAACCGCAGGTACACAGAATTTCATACATAGAATTAACCGTTCTAATTTAGATCTGTACGATCTTTTTTCCATTACAAGTTCTTTCAATAATGTTCGAGATTGGCCACGTGCATTCTTACATTTTTAAAATGAGCCATTGGAGTTGATGTGTCACCTAACTCTGTAATACTGTTATAATACGCCATCAGGTTATCGCTGAGTTTAAGATAAAAGACTATTTTCTTAACAATAGATGACTTTCAAGATTGACTGACAAGAAGTCAGTCGTAGTTCGTCAGGTGTTTGACCTAATAATGTTAAAATGAATAATACAGGATCTAATATAGACCCCTGAGGTACCTCGTTAAGGTCTTTGTATTTAAAAAAAAAAAATGCCTGGAAACCTGTTCAATATTTGTCTATTCCATGAAATACTTTTACTTTTTATGAAAAAGTTGACTTTAAACATAATATTTCCGCAATTCATAACTTTTATGACATTTATGACACTTGTAAGATTTATGACATATATTACAACAATTATGGCCATGACGTTTGCATGGTCACCATTACTTAATTGTGATAGTTTGTCAAAATGTTGTCTACTCTATCCCCACGAAAAACGTTTCATCCAATTTAAGGTATCTAGTCTAACGGGGAATGCCATTCGCCAATATTACCTTAATCACCAAAATATCCCAAAATTAAAAGACAACAAACAAACAACTTCCCCCAAATGCCTCTTACTATTTTTATACTGTGTCAACATTATTTATGTCGGCATGTAGCCAAATTCCGTGTATTCTATTTTCAAAAAAAAAAAACAGAAAACATCAAGGACTTTCGAGTAAGTATATGTATCCACTAAAAGCGCAACAATTAAAAAAAAATGTAAATATCTTTTCGAACATCACCCACCACCCGTCAAGAACTGGTCAACTTTAACAGTCAGTCTAGCCGAACTGAAACGAATTTTTGTTTATTTGTACATAATTCGTTTGGTTTGGTTTATTTTTGAAATATTCTTTCGATGCCAAGCATTTTTCTTTCATGTTTTCTTTATTTGTTTTGCTTCCTGTGTTCCATTTTTTATTTTTTTTTTTCGTTTTGGAACCAATTTCTCAACTAAAATATTGTTGTAGATTTGTTTTCTATTTTTTTAAATCTCAACGCACGAGTATTACGCATTTTTAAGGTTCCCAAATCTTACAAAATATAAAGCGAAATGGAAAACAAAAGAAAAATTAAAGAGAAAGAAAACAAATTACTCAAATTTAACATAACATATCTGTAATCGAAATGCGTCTTAGATTTTTCTGAATTCTTTCTTTGCAAAATAAGAGGAAAACCACCAAAACCTCATCCGTGTCATGTTTAACCTTTATTTTTTGACGTTTATCAAATGTCAAGTGCAGTGTATGGGAGAGGAAAATGGCTTCTAACAAACATAAAACATGGACATTACATGTCGAGCATGTATTATTTATTTATCAGCATCGGGTAAACCTGGAGGACAGGGTGAAAATCGTTAAAGCCGTACATAAATGGCATAATCATGTTGACATGTTTTTTGAGGGAGCGTTTTTTTTTTTTTTTAATTTTTTACAACATGTTTTCAACAGATTCAGCCGAGTGTTAATCAATATTAATTTAGAACGACGGGAAAAACACTTAACTTAAATTTAATTCACGTTTTGACATTGGTTTAGGCATTGACACTGGCGTTTACTCTGATGTTACTCTGATGTACAAACGTAACTTTTCGATCATGTGGTGGAACATTTTGATTTGTTTTATACTTAACAACAAATCTTATCGCAGCGGATATCATGTTTAAAGTTTTGCTTTTGTTCTGTTGCTTAAACGATGCATTGAATCACGTACGCGAGTTATTTTAAGCACAACATTGTTTCGCATGGCATATTTCGATAGATCGAAGTCGTGAGGTATGATTTTACAGCTCAAGTATGTTTTGACATTAATTGCTGTTTTAAGTGTTTTTGTGATCACTGTTAAGTGAAGTTTCTAATTGTTATGTTGCCTTTTGTTGGTGGAATGTCTTACAGATGCAGTTTAATTCATCGATGCCACTTATGCTATCAGATACGTAATGCAACTGTGAAGGTTGCCTTACGATCTTAAGTGTGTAATCGTTGATGATATGATGCTGGTTGTTCAAATAGTTCGAACAGTAAAGCCAACAACATTTTTAGCACCTTATTATGATTAGCCGGAATATCTAGCCTGCTCTAGGATGTGCTTTGTGATATTTTAGTTTTATTGATGACATAAATGAATGCTCTGGTTGTCCTGATTCTTCGAATCAAATAAACTTAATCATTGTGGAATAACTAGAATTAAATAAAATTAATCTTTAGGTACTAGTAATTAGCCTAATCGAATTGCCCTTGAGGAAGATATGCTTTCTCAAATGGCAAAGAGACCCACAAACTGTGTGTTATGGATTCCGTCTTCCTTCAAACAGCGTCGGAACTCAGTTTGTACACCTGCCATAGCACACCACACCGATATTCTTTAAAGTTTTCGTTCAAGGGATAGCTAGTCCTATTAGAACATTATTTCAGCATGTGTCACTTTTTTTCTCACCTGTTTAATAGGCTGTTGAGCTTAGAATAAGCGATGTTGTCGGAAGGAGGGTATATTGGAAATAAGTCAGCGTAGAAGGCGACGAACTTTGATTCTATTTTGACGCAAAACAATTCTTTACTACCCATCACTGTTGTTGACTGAGGAGCTCTGGAGTTCTTCTGTTGTTAATTGTGGTTCTGGTACCGGTTGTTTGCACAACCAAAACTTTCAAATGCAAGTTGCCTGAATATGGTTTGTTCAAAGACATCGATACCATGTCAGGTAATGTTATTGGCAGTGGGAATTAGTGAGATCTCCGTCGGTCTTCCAATGGCTTTTGATCATAAAACCCATTACTTCAAAGCGCTGTGAGCCATTGCTACGGGTTTAGCTAAAGCAATTTAATAATATATTACTGATGGCCATGACTTGATGCAGATTCCTTTTCAGTTGTGCTCAACATAACTCTACAATGTTTGCTATACAGATCCTCACTTGCAACATCCAGTGCCAAATGTTTTTTTTTTTTTCAGTACAAGGAGCAACCCTCCGAGTATGTGTGGTTTTCGATACGAATCCCCTTCCACAAACTGACGTCCAGTCTATTGATTATGTCAAAGCACATTAATTTGTCGAGTTTCTGGATTGGAGCTCAAGAGCCCTTCCTCAGATCTGAATTGAATTGTCGATGACATTTGGTAGCGAAATACTCTATTTCGAATGGATTGACCTCTAGCTGTATTGTATGTACATAGTCTCATTCTGTCAGCTACACTTCTAAATATGCAGCGATTCATAGTTTTGGCCTTCTCTAAGAACTGAACGCAGTCCAAGACTTTGCTAAAATATCTTTTAATTTTTATATTTATTAATTTTTCATAGTAGAAGATAAGGAAACATCACCAGACGTGCTTGCTTCACTGTTTGGTCTAAAATATTGCAGGAAGGCTGTACTTAAAGTTATGCTGCTCCGCTTTTGAATTTTGGAAACAGAAAGTGAGTGCCTGTAATTAGGTGGACAAAGCGGATGGGGAGATGTCGGCTTTTACATCTGTATAAAGTGAGATGAGCAATCTCAAAGGGGTTCCTGGGGACTTTTTTTTAGAGTTCTTCTTTCAATCCCTTTCCGGACTACTCAACCTTTCTCTGCCCTATAATTAAATTATAAGAAACTCCTCTCAAGTTCGCCACTACATGTCTACTTTACATTCGAAATCTATAATCAATAACTCAATCGTGCCACACCCATCGTCACATCAATCAATTATCCAATTCTGCCATATTACTCACACCGTTGATGTGTAGTATTATTTTAAAATTACATACTCGTACCTCAATGAAGTAAGTTTAACTAAATCGTCGACGTAACGTCCAGTGGAAAATATTGCATAATTGATTTATTATCAAGCAATTACTGCTGATCGCTCTCTCTCGCACCGACTGACTGAATTAAATAATCGCACGAATTCAAAGTCGAGACCGGCATTACTGTATTAGCCACATTGCCAACGTTGGGAATTGACTTTAATTAGAAAAACAAATCTAAAATTGCCACAGACCCATGCACACATTATTCGAGACGATATCAGTGTCAAGTTTCCAACATCTTATCACTTGAGGTAATAGATACAGATAGACCGATATATAGTACAATCTCCGTCTCTTAAGTGACCATCTGTATGCGTATCAGATTGTCGACACGCTAATAAGCTAATAATCGCTTCGAATAAGTACGCCTTAAGATAATTTTGTTTTAGCGTTTTCGCACAATAGAAATTCAAATTTGTATCACTAACGTTATCTCTTATCACTATTTTGGACGGCACAAAAATAATAAGAAAAACCCGGAACCATGTGATAATTGTTTTGTTTCTTTTGTGCAAATAACTTTTTATCCCCCTCGAAAATAACTATGTTATGTCGTCGTTTCCAAAATTGGCAGCGAGTTAATTGAATTTCTGAATTTCTGAATTTCAATTTCAAAAATACTCGTATCTCTGCAAATTTAACGAAGCCGGCGTCGTGTTTTTTTTTATCTTATTATATTTGGAGGAGCGGTGGATACATACATCGTTATCTATATTTGCTTAACATATTGCCAACTTCGTACTTGTAGATTAGGGATGAAGCATTTTGCAGAAGGATGTTCTCGTACTTGTATCTATTACCATCAGGCATTGTGCCAGAATAGTGCTTGTCATCCATTTGATATGGCGCCAGACATGCGATATTCATTACAACTGCAGATGCTTTTTTCGTTTTGTTTTGGAGAAGTAACACCATCTTTATTGTGTCTTGAAGCATCTGTAACAGATACGAGACAACGAGACTGACTCAAGATTGAATGAAATATAACTTGAATGGGACTAAGTGGGTGTTCGATTGCAGTTTAATGGAGAGTATTTCTATTTCCTTAATAATACATTGTTGAACTCAATTTGGCAGAGAGTCCATAGTGCGAAGACTCTGGGGGATCGATTTCAACTCTGTCCAAGTCATTATTAGCAATCCGAGATCTTGTGAAAAGTTTCACAGCAGTCGGAAGACAACCTTTGGTTTCGTTTGTCAATTTCATTAAAGTCTCTTTAAAATCCTCACGTTGGGCGCCACTTAAGAAGTCTTCTTTCTTATTATGTAGTACCTTTCCAGATAAAATGAATTCAAAGAATCATCTAAGGGAAAGTAATTTGTGTCCGTCATGCTTCAAATATTATTCTTATATCAATCCTACACTAAACTGTGTTAGAACTCTCCTTGTTAACTCAGAAAGATCTAGAGGTAAACTCTTACAGAATAAGATAGTTCCTCTGCATAAAAGAGGGTTGATTGATAATTGTGAACCCCCGGAAGTTGGACAAAAAGTACAAAAACTTAACTCATTGAGCTTATCGCACTGTTGAATGCCTCTCAGGGAAATAAGAATGCCGTTTGAATGCTCCTTTATTTAATAATTGTTGATTTCGTTAACGTCGGTCTTATTTAACTCTTTCGGTTTCTCTGAGTTCTTAATTCTTAAATAATACATACATGATTGGCAATACGTTATGTTGATATCCAAGGTTTCGGTGAGATAAAATTATGAATATGGAGTATTTTCCATAGGCAATCTTTACAATACAACCAGTGTAACATGGATGCCAATACTAGGCATGGCTCAGTATAGAGCCATATATATGCTTTCGTAAAACTGGTAAAGGGAATTTTAATTTTTGACAAGTTACAGACCTACCAGGCCTAAGGCGACAAAGATCTTTTACGCTATGTTTAATAGGGATTCTTACTTTTGAATCAAACAAACGATTATTAGGTTTATACGAGTATTCTTTCGACATACTTTTTTCCGAACAAATTTTGAAGTTGGTGTATACCATACATCACTTTACCTCCTGGCAGAAAGCCTGCCAGTCCAGGAGCCTCTTCTATGATAGTTAAGTTTCACCTAACTTTGGTAAGGTGAAAAAAACTCTGACAAAAATCTGGTAGACAGCGGAATTTGCCCCGTTGTCTACGTTTAAAAGTCGGAATCTTTAGCTCTGACTCTACTACAAAAATTTATTTGCATAAATCTATAGGGCTCTGGTCAGGGTTTGTTAGCACTTTTTTTCCCTCTTGCTCAACCCTACCACAAGCGACTCTCGTTTTTCTAGCCATTACCGCTTAATATGCGAATTTTTCTGCCAGCACTCTTTATTTAACCACGTCTTTCATTTCGGTGATCGTTCGAAATAAAGCATATCAATTGAGGCGCTTTAGACGGCTTCATGGCATCGATGCTACTCATCCCAACCACTTAACGAAGGTTGTTAAGGCATTCTTAAGATGTTGAGGGCACATTATCGTATCAATGCGATTTCAGCCTCAACGTTAAATATCTTTACATTTGCCGCTGTCATTTGATCTGATGTGCCCTAGATAGACAATCGAATCTACATGTATTGGTCACTCATAATGTTCTAACCTACATAAAACTGGACAGTTCAATGACAAAGTAACCGTCATGTTTCTTTGGGAATAATGGGATGAGGTAACCGCGAGCTGGTAACTGTGATATTCTGCCTTGCAACAAAGTCAAGTTAAGACATGGTGTACTGTGGGCTATGCTATCAACGATGTCCTCCTTTCATATCTCGGTGTTAAAATCGCCTAAAACAAGGTTAATGTCACGCTTAGACCATTGCTCTAAGGCATTGTTGAGGATCTCTTTGAAACCTTTTTACGAATTAACACTTGATGTGGACCTGTACGTGCTGAAGGCTCATTACCTTACCTTGCCTTATTCTGTACAGTAGTCACCTTATTTTACAGTATAGCGTTGTATCATCCTCTTTCTTTTTTTTATTCAACTGACCTTTCTGGAAGATGTCGTTATATCAGTTTATGGCTCCGTTATTTGTTCGGCTATATGTGGCCAGTCCAAGATTCTATATTTCTTTGTGTAGATCCGAATGTCTTTGCCTTTTATATCATTTTGCGCGTTTTCGGCAATAAATCCGTGTTTGAACGAGGCTATAGATTGCTTCGGAACAGCAGAGTTCTTACGTAGCCGAGTTGTTAGCTTAATGGACAGCTCTTAAAGGGGTAATACCCTTTCTGGAACCAGTATCCCACTTTGGTGATATGAGAGCTATTGTCGACTGCCGGGCTTATTCGCCACCATTTGTATTTCAACGCGCTTACTAACCCTGGAAATATACGGTCTTTCAATAAGGACACTCGATTTTAAATGTAAAATGTGTTCGAGATAAACTCTCATTCTTTTTCTTTTTATTTGTAAATTGTATGGCACTAAGTATTGAATATAACTTCGTTAAAATGTCCGCCGCGGATTTGTCTGGTGCCACGTATTCGAAAAGTACAATTTTCGATGACTTTGCATCTGTGTGTGCATCTGCATCTGAGAAGTCTAAAGGCTTTGGATCGCTCGATTTCTATAATCAGTTCACTTTGCCCTCAAGTCGTTCATGCCGAATGTACATTGTAACACGATGTGCTGTCCTGTCGAAACCAAATTACATTGGTAGTTTGATCACAAGAAGAAGTTAGCTGATGGTTATACCAATGTCAGGGTCGTTTTGCAAGAAATATGAACCGACGTTTCCGCCAGAAAATTCGCACCAACCATTTCGCAGTTTTTGCTGTTGGTTGTTTACACGTCCATTCATCCACAAATAGGCTTAGTCGCTAAAAATATTCTTTTTGCTCAAGTTTGCATCAACTGCAAACTGCTCCAGAGCCCAATCAGCGAATGCACGGCGTGGTCTATGCTCGTGCACCTTTAATTGTTGGAGTATTTGGATTTTTTACGGATGCAGACCAAAATCCAGATGTAAAATTTGCCAAGTCGCCAAGACTAAGCTCTTGTGAACGACAAGAAATTAACTGTCTTGGGTTTCCCCGTACACTCTCACACACAATAGCAATGTTTTCAACAGATCTTGCTTTTCGGTGAAATGCCGGTGTTGGCTGATGGTTCGTCGATCAGGTTAACTCGAACTTGGGCACCAAACGTCAAATAGACGGGTCGCCAGGACATTTCACTTGTCTCGATCAGAGCACTGATTAAACAAAAAAGCTGTGGATTTGCAGACGTTTCTTAACACTGTAACACTATTGAACAATTTGCAACAAATCTGACAGATTTTGCTTTAACAAAACGGCCGCCAAACATAACAAATTTCGAACGTCCCGCTCTAAACACTTTGAAAAATAAATATAAGAAGTCTGACACTTTCGGTCATCTGAATACATTCTCTCTATGTCGTCAGTATTACTATCTTGTCATTAAGTCAAATCCGTTGCGACTAGACCAATTACCGATGACTACCACGTAAAAATAAAATCAATACAATTGGTATGCAGAAATATTTATAGAAACGGGCATCGGCAAGCTGACGCCGCCGGCCTTTCCTAATCTCCTGAAGCTGCTAGACTCACCAAACACACTTGAATTTACTAGCGCTTGAAACCTCAATATAAAGCAGCAAAAATTCACGACAGATATATTCATTAACTAATTAAATATTCAGCTGATATTTTAGCTCATAATTTCTCGATTTTATTCAGTTCATACAAACATTTTTTATTTTTTTAACATTTTTAAATTTGGGCTGTTGCACCAATGACTTACCCCTTACTTTTCGATCAGAAAGTCTACCAAACATTTGGTCAACGAAGGTCGAATTATTGTAAAACATTTACAATGCAACGTGAAATCAAAACCTTATTAATATTTCGCCACACTCATCAATTCTTACACCACGCGAATTGATTATTTTGCAAAGACAGCCCAATTATGACAGACACAGTATTTCAAACGTCAGATATGCAAGTTCAGAAATTCCCCTGCCAAAGGAAGTTGATAATTTTGAAGAATGTGAATAAAAAATGCAAAACGAAAAGTCGTTGTCTTCTTGACCGTTCTTCAATTTCTTTTATTTTTGGCAACCAAAAAACAAAAACCTCATGACTCGATAAGAAATCGGAAAACAATTTCTTAGATAAGCGAATAAATTTTGGAACAGCAATTACAAACTCTTAACTAGATGTAATTGGTCAGTTAAATATTCGATCACTGATCACATTAATCGAAACATGTATCTTGAGATATATTACTCGTAAGTGAGGGATGATAAACATCGAAAACGGCAAGTTCAAGACCGATGGAGTGAGTGTAATTGGCAACTGCTCTTTGTTTTTTTTTTCTAATTTTACAATCGACATTAAAATTAATCGTAAATCATTTGTTTTTGAAGATAACCAATTGTTTTGCTGAATTCAAGAAGTTTAACACAAAAAAAAAAGGAAAGAAATAATTATTTTTATTATTTTTGAATTGTTGAGTACAAAGTGATTAGGGCTTATTGTGTGTTGAGTCAATTTATGCAAAGATCGTCGCAATAAATTAACAAATTAATGCATTTAAGCCGATGTGGTATCTCGTCTGACGAAAGAGGGAGTTTTTATTGTATTGCTGGTATAATTTATAACTGAGGTTTGATTGTGTTATATATAGTATAGTGGATATTGATATTTTGGTGATGATGACGTTTGTCACATTAAGTCTTTAAAATTAATGAGAAGTGTATTGTGTTGATATTTTCTGGTTAGGTAATTGTTTGAATGTCGAATTTAAGTTATTGGCGGATTTGATCTGATAGATGGGAGATTGTTTACCTACAATCACAATGAAGTCAGATAGTAACAGACGTCATTTTGACTTTTAGTTGTAGTTTAAGTTGACATTTCGAAAGTAGATCGGTTTCTAGTTCTCAAACAGGTGTGAGATTCGAGGATTTGAACATTCGACTTTTGTGAATTTTTAAATAAATGTGTTAGACTTTTAAAATGAGAGCAAATGAGTTGGTGGGAGATGATCACGTTCTTAGAAACTTTTGACATTTGATGTTTGAACTACGATTATGGCCTGACGTTATGTTTACGTAGTAGTCAACTTTGAATGTAATTATTTATTTGAAATGTGCTAAAATGCACGTACAAATGAATCATTTGATTATTTTGCAACCGCAAGTTATTAAGTTACACGTGTCTTTGGCTTAAGGTAGGTTCGGATGACGTCAGACTAAATTGGAACTCTGACGTTTGT
Source organism: Volucella inflata (assembly GCA_928272305.1). Taxonomy (NCBI): domain Eukaryota; kingdom Metazoa; phylum Arthropoda; class Insecta; order Diptera; family Syrphidae; genus Volucella; species Volucella inflata. Next base: position 22,565,798 of record OV743716.1, on the reverse strand, counting down.
TAAATTTATTGTGACATCAGACCAAAAGTACTTTCAATAAGAAATTCAAATATTCTCATACTGTTATCCGGTAAGAAAACCCCTTAAAAGAACTGACACAAAAGTATCAGATGTTTGCGTAACTGATGTGCAAAAAAATCTCACACACTTTGTATGAAAGTCCGGGTTAATGTGACTGGGTAAAAATTTCGTCGTTCATTTTCAACACAATATTCTTTGAGTGATGGGTAAGTTTAAATCTTTTCCTCCAGCGAAATCCACAAGCTACACAGTGACTTTAATCCTATCGGGTAAAGGCACATCAATCACCTAAATTTGATAGGAGATATCAGCGATCCGACTTAAGAGATCTTTCATTTTTGGCCGAAGTGACAACACAGTAAGGGACAACTTTATAAGTGTGGTCTTGCCATCAATTTTTCACCAAAAATCACACTTCTTCGACTAAATGTTCAACCACTCTCCCTATCGTCCAACACTTAGGAGTTCTTCTTGATCATAATCTTAGCTGGAAACCAAAAATAGAGCGAATTAAGGACGTTTAAATGTTTTCCGGTTCTTTTATCGGAATACATAAATTCAGGCTGGGTCAAGCACTAGTCGAAGTGTAATAGTCGCCTTTCAATTTTGTGCACGGTAAGAGGAGACCTTTGATTTTTTGCCAACTCTGAATGATAGAAAACCTTGCTTTCAGGATTTTGCTATTGCTCGCCGAAAGGATGATGATGTCAAGATATAAATGAGCTTTTCTTCTATTTTTTTTTTTTTGCCAGGATTTGAACCCAGGCTCTTTTAGAGCAGTCAACGATCTTACTCACTGCGCACGACAGACCTGTAAAAGAACCTTCGCCAAAAAATGCATCCAATATCCAAGAGCTTTCTAATTCAGGTCTAAAGAAAGTTTATGACATTTCCAAAGAAAAGCACCAATAGTCATGACGTTGTATGGTAATACTCGTAATACAAAGTCTCCGGAACATTTTCAGTGTTTTCCGTGCGGAGTTACTCACTAAACGCGAAGCAATTCGCTTAAACATTTCATTGTTTTCATTGATATTAAAGATGCCATCAAAACTATAGTCTTGATGACTAATCCTTCAAACTATTACATGCCGGAGGTTTCATTGGGCCGTATTTTTTCGTCGTAGAGTTCGCTATCTTGCCATGTTGGTACACTGTTTTTAGCTAGAATTAGATGGACTTAACATCAATGGTTTGTGGTTCCAAGAAGATGGCGCCACATGCAACACAGCTAATTGAACAAATAATCTATTGAAGGGGAATCTCTAAAAATCGTCCTCTCGAATAGCCACGTCGCTCATGCGATTTAAGGTCGCTGCTCAGGAGCAATACATTGTAAAACGCGAAATTACCAACATTTCAGCCGGTATGTGTGGAAGAGTGGTGGAAAATTGGCTCCAAAGAATCGATCGCTGGGAATGTGCTCGCGGTGTGTACTACTATCTGGACATAAATTCGGCCTGATATCTCATTACTGTGTTAAAATATATTGGGAGCACCTTTACTTTAAGAAGCAATTAAATTGTGCGTAATTGTAATGGTTTCTCTTCAAGAAATTGAAGCAAAAACATGGAAAATTATAAATAATAGTACAAGACTGGCGATGTGGATTTGTCTTAGAAACTGTCGAGCGTTTTTTGAAACTTGTGTAACTATTACGTCTAACTAGGTAATTCATAAATATTGGAGCAGAATCACATTTTCCGTCGTCTGCTGATATTAAGTTCTACTCTCTATGATGGTCTGCACATTTTTCAAATCATCTCAGTTGCTATCAACTTTGTCAAACTCAAATGAACCACTTGGAATTATAAATTGCATTCAGTTCATTTGTGGGTTTAATGAATTGATTTTAATCTCTCGAAATTCATCTCGAAAAACAAATAAATCTTTTACGACTCACTTCTGTATTGAACGTCTTGGATGAAAATAACATTTTTTATCTATCAACAGCCGATCTACAGGTTTTACCAGAACCACCCATCATCTTGCACAAGCACCTTGCCTCGTAAATATGGAAAATTTATAGCATTGTCGTACTATTGCGTTCTCGAGCACCACTTGGACTTTCAAGGACAGCGATTATAGCAAACAACTTTAACCCCCAAGATTGTAGTGTTTTAAGTATCTATAAAACATTGTTTCTATTTTTGTAATAAATACTCGCTCGGTATGCCAAGCTCTTGTGGATCATACGAGTAATACGTACGAGTATCTTTCGAGTATTTCTTATTTCATAGATAATCATTTTTGATAAAAACAACTTTTACAGTTTAAAACAAACATTTTTCTTATGTGCACTCTGTGGAAATAAGTGTACTATTTCACACGCAATACCTCATTGCAAACATACTTACTTTGAGTATTCAAGATTAAATTAACGTCGATATCAGTCGATTGTATGGTATTGACACATCGATAAGATATTGATATATTTACGCCAGTAAACATGAATTTGCTCGAGTGGCCCAATTCATTGGTGAAGATTGTAAAAAAAAACTATTTAAAGCACAATCGAAATAAACAGAAGAAACGTGCTGTGAGGAATAAAAAAAGTCTGGCACGAGCAGGCTCAGTTTTGAAATCGAATACGACGTTCGAAGACAATCCTTATATTGAAAACCTCGAGCACTATGTAGGGTCTTGTTTGGTTTCAATTCTTAATGTTGCAGTACTTTTGCCCATCAGTATTATCTCTACTATTAATGCTCTTGTCATTTTGATTTCAAGGTACTTGAGTAATACCCTAAAAATAAGTGATGACGGTGTCCCAGAAAGTCCTAAGATTCTAAGCCTGATGCCTTACGTTCTGAGCCCGTAATTTGGCCAAAAGCTCTATCAACTTTAACAAGAGCGTATAAAAGTCAAATCTTGCAGCAGAAAAAGAATCTTTTCATGACATATCCGGAGAATCTTGGTCCGTATAAGGAACAGAATGATGATGAAGACCCTTATTATATGTAGTCTGCATCAATGTTTCATGCTAAGGACTCCTCTGCTCAAATTTCAAGCAAATGTCGGCAACACTCTTGGCTGTTTCACAAATTCTGCTCCATTTGTGTCTGCGTCCATCCAGTTAAGATCAGAAGTAACTTTGTGGGTATTCCGCCAATATACTCGTACGTATTACAAAAAGAGTATCTTCTTAGGAAATCACCTTGCACAAATTCTCCTTTCGCTTTAGATGGCTCGACAAGATCCTTGCCAATTTTCTGGTGTCACCTAATTCGGAAGAGCTTTTCAGCCATGACAAATATTTACATAGCGCCTTGTTAATTATCTCCTATCATACTTATAGATGCAGCCTTATACTTGAACAATGGATAGTTGGTTTCAGTTTGTAGACAATGGGTTGGCAGTCTTCCCGTCTGGTATAAACTTACAAAAACTGTCTGGTCTTGTTCCGAAAATCAAATATCTCGCTGACTTATTTATGAAAAATCGTTTCTCATCCGACATCTTCTTTCTTCAGCGCTACTTACCAGCTTGTATTACACATGATAAGGTTCATTATGTACCTTTGCTGCATCTTTTGTTGCAGTGACGGCGCGACACTGTTGAGGGTCTAGTTACGAAAACTTATGGACAAAAATGTGCGTACATTGGCTATAAAAAGGTAGAAAAGCGAATTAACCTTTGATCATGCGTATGTCCTATTTCACGAAGCTTTCCGTTCTTGAGTGTCTGAATCGTCTCTGGATTGTAATCATAGATTCAATCTTTAATGGCTCCTAACAAAAACAAGTCCAATGACTTCAAATCGCACCTCGTTGGAGGTCAAACAACATCACTAAAACGATTGCTTACATTGACTATTCAACTTAATGTGCAAAAAATCGATTGTTGGACGACTTCTGCGCCAGGTAACTCCATCTTACCGAAACCATAGCTCGACCAAGCCCAAAACCTCAAGCTCTGGCCATTGAGGTTTTCATGCCTCAGTAGCGATCTCCATTGACCGTAACGTCGAAGAAAAATTAGCCAACAATGCTGCCACACTAAGCAGTCACAATATGTGTGGATTTTCCAAGCCCTAGATACGAAAATTTTGCGTGGCCACCCGAATGGGGATGCGCCTCATCTGAAGATATGTTTTTTTGATCAAAATTGTATTCACTTTCAAGCTGCTCTAAAGCCAAAACAGGGAAGCGATAACGAAGCGCATGGTAATTTTTCTTGAAATCCTGAGTCAGTTGGTCATTGTAAGCGAATAATCCTAGATCTAGATCTTGATGTGAAATTTTCCTCAGGCCAGTGCGAATCATGTTCAATTGCTGAGATCTTTGTCGGGTTTAAACTTACTCTTTTGGCAACAGCTGCAATATAGGTCGGTTATATATCAGCAAAACAGTCTCACGAATTTTTTTTACAAACTTTCGTACATCGGTTGCAATTGCAGTTGATGCATGATTTCGACCTTTCTTTTCGAAACTTGCAGTGTTGCGGCAACACAGTATCCACTTTGGAAGTAACTTCCCAACGTTTTGTCAATCGATCCATTTCGAACTGCGAAAACAGACTGACCATATTCCGACCATCGTGCCTAAGATGCTTCTCTTGCTCATCAATTGAAACAAGAATACAAATAAAACGAAAGTTAAAGGGCTACGAAGTGGAAAGGTTTATTCATTCACCGGTGTGAACAAACAGATCCAGCATCTAAATTCGAAACATCTGCCTTATTGAGAGTTCGCAGCATCCAGATCTTCTTCTTAAGTGTAACTACAGTCCGGGTGGACCTGGGGCTCAACCAAAAACCCTCTCCAGCTGGCACGATCTTTCGGCAGCTGCTTCCATCGGTGATGGAATCCAAGTTGGTGAAAGTCTCTTTCCACGGGCTCGTATTTGAAGATTATTCGGGCCGGAGCTGTGCTGTCCATTCGCTCTACATAGCTCAGACATTTTAAGCATTGGCAAGAGTTATTCTACGTCTTATTTCCGTGCTATTATCGTTGCTACTTGTAACTGTGAAGCCAAGGTAGATAAAGTCTTTAACTACCTCGAAGTTATACTAGTAGCTGTCAATTGTGACACCCTGGTCAAATTTTCGATGTTGGGAGTCCGTTTTTGATGACAGCATACTCGTATACTTGGTTTTTGGCTCATTTACTGTGAGACCAATTCAAGCTACTTCCGCTTCGATAGCTGCCAATGCCACCTTGACGTTCTGCTGTCTTCGTCCAATAACGCCGATGTCGTCTATGTACGCAGGCAATTGGAAAGACTTGTAGAGCACCGTTTCCCTTCTATTGGCCAGTGAATTCGCACGATTCTCTCTAAAACTATGTTGAAAAAGTGTCATAAACGCGCGTCGCCTCGTCTTAAACCTTTTTGACATTGAAGGTTACCCCCAATTTGTTACCGACCTTAATGGAGCAGCGAGTATATTCCATTGTCATCCTGCATAACCTGGCATTATCCAGATCGTCCCTGTGCACACTGTCATATGCGGCTTAGAGTCGACAAATATTCGGTGGGTGTCGATCTAGAAATTCAGGATCATTTCTAGGATCTGCCGTAGTGTGAATATTTGATGAATTTCTTGGCCTGAAACTACCCTGATATGGACATATCAGACGGCTCATGATCGGTTTCAAGCGATTACACAATTTTGTAGGCGATGTTCAGGAGAGTGATTCCCCTATAGTTGGCGCAGTTTATGGGATTTCGTGTGGATTAGGCAAACTATGAGTTCCATTCATCGGGCATGCCTTCTTCTGTACATATCTTGCAGTTAAGCTGGTGCATGTTCCTAACCAGGTCATCTCCAGCTGTTTTAAATGGCTCAGCTGGAAGCCCGGCTGGGCCACCAGCTTTGTTCGACTATAGTCTCGAAACCCCTATCTCAACTTCCTCTAGGTTAGGTAGACGGAATTCTCTGCTGTCATTGTCCTGTTTTGATGGTTCGTCTACCTGACATCGGTATTATGGTCTTTGTCGCCGTTATACAGTCTGCAGAAATGGTCATTGCATATTTTCATCACCGCCTACGATTCTACTACTAGGCTTCCGTTTTCGTCTTTGCAGGCTTTCGTTCTGACTGTAGCTCTGTTTTCGAACGTAAATCCTGTCGTACCAATCTCTCCATTTCCTCGACTGCGTACTTCTTTGCTCTTTCTTTTTTCTTCTAAAAGAAAACCATAGGTTCCTTTGTGGTGGCGTTTTGAAACCAATTACGTCAGAGGCTGCATCTCTGATGGCTCGTTGACAGCATTCCCATTGGTATTCTATGGACTGTATAGCGAGTCCCGGAATTTGAGAGAGTTTAAAGAAAACGCGGTCAGCAAAGATTCTGGCTTTGTTTTGTGATTGCAGCTTTTCAACATCGAAAATGGGTGGCCTGACTCGTTTCTGTTGTGCTAGTGATATCCGCATCCGTATCCCGGCTGCAAAAATGTAGTGATCCGAGTCTACTCGTATGTGTCGGACCTCAAGGAATTTGGAGGAGTGTCTGGCGTCGATCACAATGTGGCTAATCTGGTTGACAAGTCCCTTTGAGGATATTGAGGTGTGGAAACCGCGTGCTGGCTACTATGAGCTTGCATGCAGCCTCCAGATACTCATCATTTAATAGTTTCCCATGAGGTTCTCATTTGAGACATTTAGCTATCCACGGTTAGCAGCTATCCAGAGACTGGGTATGCTTGCATACGTGTTACGTCTGTTAGATATTTTCAAGATCACTGAGCAAAAAAGTGAATGAAGATTTTAGTTGAAAGACATTTTAGGATTAGGCAAAAAGTAAAATACCACAGTGTACAAATTCTAATTAAAATTATTTCACAAAAATAAGGAAAGTGTAAACATCTTATTTTCTAGTGGTAAGGCTTAACGTTAGTCCAAAGATGCTATTTTAAATCTATCCGGTATAACCAATTTAAAATGATTTAAGTCTACCGAGTAGAAAAGTTTATTTGAAATTACTCACTAATTCACCATCTCTAGAAGCAAGAAAAACACAAAAATATTTATTAATTATGCAAATGTTGTTTTTACTGCATTGTGCGGTTTGATTCATTTAATTGAAGAATTGAACGATTGAATTGGCGCCATAACGGCGGGTTGTGTAGTGAAATTACTGGATTGTGAAATTAAGAGAAATAGCTTTCAACAAATCAAGCCATAAACAAGAAATGCCTAGAAATTGGTCGGCTTTCCATCGATTCATTTACAGATTGAAATATAGTATTTCTCGATATGGAAAATAAAGTTGCCTAGCTTGTGAGGTCATCATTTTTAATGCGCAGCATTTTGTGTTGTAATAGTTTGGTGACACTTTGAATAGGAATTATTGTACACGTTATAATTTATGGCATTCCTGTGTGTGTGAGACTTTATGCAAAAAATTACTTGAAGTATGTTGACCAAAGAAAGCTGCAATCCTAAAGAGACAAACTGAGTGGCCATCAAAAAACTTTACGAATTTAAAGAACTTTTTAACGGCAAACTTATCTTAATTGGAACTTAATTTTAAGGAAAGAAGAAGAAGTCTGGGATGCTTCCTTCACAATATCCATTGTGGGTCGTGCTGTGTGTGCGGTTGCACCGTCTTGTTGAAACCACATGTTCACCAAGCCCCGCTCATCCAATTTCGGCGTTAAGAAGTCGTTTATCATGGCCGATGGCGACCTCAAAAAAAATACGGCCTAATCACTCCTCCCGCGTGAACGCCGCACCACACAGTGGCTTTGAGTGGATGTAATGGATCTTCGCGCATCACACGCGGATTTTTATTGCCCCAGAAATGAAGATTTTGCTTATTGTGACGTAACCGCTTAAGTGGAAATGCTCCTCGTCGCTCATGATGACTTTCAACAAAAAATCGTCCTCTTCGTTGTTGAGATTGGGGATGGCGAGACAGCAGAGTATAGCGTTCCACTGCTTGTCTGTTTGTATTCTGCAGCTGTTTAGTTCACAAATGTCAAATATGATTGACGTACGATGTCATTTGCAAAAATTATAACATCTTCCGATAGAGTGATTAACTCTGCGCCACCTTGTATTTGGCCGTATCGTATGTTGGAAAGCTTATTTTCGACTCCCTCGATGTAAGCACCTACTCCTACATTGTCTATAGACACTGATTCTGTGTAGTGAAGACAACATTGAATTTTAGATGCATTAAATTCCACTCTATGGATAATTCTGTAGATACGAGTATACAAGGAGGCGCAAAAGTTGTCACCCGATATTCTGTGGCCTTAATTTTTTTTATGAATGAAAAACGTTGGTTCTGCTTTTAGATAATGTTTATTTAATGTCTTAAATTTTTCCATCAAGTCGAGAAAATGATATCGGCTAAGTGGCCGCCGCCAGAATTTATGATTGATTCGGGCCCGATTTATGTCTTTTTCCAATTCTTCTTGCCAGAACTTCCGGCGATAGGTCCTCGCATTCTTGACGGATATTCTCTTCGAGGAACTTCAAGAGCCTGAGACTTGTTGATATAGACTCGTGTCTTCAAAAACACCACAAAAAGCAGTCTGGAACTGTTAAATGAGGCGGAGCAAATCGCCAAAACGAGAGGCGACCCGGAAATGCGGACCTCAGAATTGAGATTATGGCTCGTGCAGTGTACGTCGTTGCTTCATCGTGTTGGGACCATATGTCCTCCAGTCCCAATTCATCTAATTGAGAAAGGAGAATGTCGTCCCTCCACAGTAATTGTTTGTCCGCGGGGTTTTTGAAAAAATAAGGCCCGTTGACGCCTCCAGCGTAAGCAGCACACCGTGCACTAACTTTGATCGGCTGTAATGGCTCTTAGTGGGTTATACTCGAATTTTCGGTGCACTAGAAGTGATAATTTTGCTTATTTACATATACACAGAGGTGAAAATGGGCCTCGTCGTTCGTGATGATTTTCGATGAAGAGTTGTCTTCCTCGTGGTCGAGATTCAAGTTGGCGGTCAACTTTGTAAGGGAACATCTTACAGTCTTTCACCAATATTCTCTGTAAAGACCGATGTAAAGACCCAATGGCGTAGCACGTCATCTGGTCGATAGTCAGGGGTCTTTTGCGATATTTTCAACCACAGCTGGGATATTCTTAGCAGAACGGCTGCTCCATCGCCAGCCAGACCTGGCAGCATCTCGTGTTGTTCCATACTGTTCTAGGCGAGCACCTAAACATTGTAGTGTTTGCCCAGCTGGTGTCGGATGACCAAGAAATCTGCGCCGAAATACACGCCGTGCTAACACCACCGACTTATTCCGCAAGAAAATCGTAACAATCTTACGACCATCATATACGAGTACACTGTCATTCCCGCTTCACAACCGAAGAACAGGGGCGTGTTCTGGGGGAGTAGCATAATAATCAGAGAGCGGATGCGAAGCGGCAGGCAAAAGATACTATACAAAGTTAGAAAAATAAAAAAAAAGTTTTTGTTTCAGTCCCGAAACCGTAAAGTAGGTCTTGAATTCAAATTTCCTAAGGGTAATTTCTGAAAAAAATTTTTCAAAAACGAGCCTGATGACAAGCCTCCTTAAAAGCCTTTGAAACATCAAGTGCAACTATCTGGCTTTAGGTTCCACTTTGCAATGAAATATTCCGCCAAATCGTCACCTGGCTTGTTTGCTACAAAAACCATAGTGCAAGCCACTTAAAAGTTTTCTTACCTCGGGGTCTTGTGAGGTGACGGCTTATTAGCGTTTCGATGTCCTTGTAAAAAACCAACATAGTGCCAATTAGTCCGTAGATAGTTAGAAAAAGAAGACGTACCTATTTTTAAGTAAAATTCATTCATAAAATTTGATTTGCTGGCATACAAGAATATCTCATCAGAAGAAGAGTTGAAATGCGCGAAGGTGAATATAGATTAGTTCTATTGAATATTCAATATGCTTAAATGCAGCCAGAGACAAGGATTAATCTCGAAATGTTAGGCTAGATGCACAGGATGTTGATTATCTTTGACCAAAAACCTGCCGCCTGGAACATCATTATAAACGAGGCTCATGTCTTCGGTTGATTCATCAATGATTTCTCCACTTTCGGGACACTATATTAATTATTTTTTGATTTAAAGTTAAAGTGCGACTTAACACGTTCAAGAGGTTCATACTCGTATCATTCTTACCAGAGTCGTTTTTTCAGTATTTCACTACTTCATCGTGAAGGATCGAAAAATCCTTTCTGTACCCGTGATGGCCTTTCTATAGTTGGGGTAGTTCTAATACTTTTTATCCGATAAGCAATAAACGCCTTCATTCCAATGAATATACTGTTTGTGACCATACTCATATAAGAAGCTGCAATACGAGCTGAGTCTGTCTTATTATTGCCAAAATAATTTCTAAGAATTGTTTCCCTTTACTATGTTGTCTTTTGTCTATGTAGTAGAAATTGACAGATATGACTCTGTGTTTATAACAGATACTGCTACCAACTGACTCTTATTCTCTCATTAATCTTTTCATCTCTAATCAGCTACTTCCTGTCGTGAGCCTATAATTACGAAAATAGCCAACCACATGTTTCACTATTAACAATCCAAATTCAACCAACATACATAAACCGAAACTATCTTCGATTTAAATTGATTAGCACACCATTGAGTTAAATCATCATTTCACGTTCAAACTGAATGTTCCCATCATCAGTCAAATGATATATGAATTTGTACCTATTTAACAAGTTAATTTCCTGCAGTTCATTAAAAACAAAAATTCAAATTAAAAATAAAAAAAACACTTGAAACTGTTTTAAGAACGATTAGATAAAGAAAAAGCCTTTGAATGTTTTAGAACCGAAAAAAGTATCTCATCAAAGGAAAGAATAATTAAGCAGTTACTAAATGCGGTCGATAACAAAAACTCAAGAAACAAAAATTAATTTTCTAAAAATGAGATAAACAAAATTAACTTTAAACCAAAAACAAAAATAAAACAAACGTATGCCTACACTTAACCAAATATAATTTGTGGAAATTTATAAAAAAAAATAAAAAAATTCAAATTGGATAGACGAATAAAAAAAAAACTAAAAAAAAATGAATATGATGGATTATTTCACAGAGGCAAAATATTGGTAAGACAATCTCATAGGCCATAAAGAAAGATATTTTGGTTTTTTATTGGAAATTTTTTTTTATTTGAAATTGTTTAGAAAACTGTTGCTGGAACTTGTCCTCTAAAGGCTTCCATTGATCCTTTTGTAGGATAAATCATGCCAACCAAAGACTTTATTTTGCAACCTGCTTATTGTTTTTTATAAGAATTTTGCAAAAATTAAATCCGAAAGTCGTGAGCATTTTTTAACATTTTGGCTCAAAACTTGGCTAACCACAGCAAGACTCGACATGGAATCTATAGGTTTCCCGATGAATCACAACGCCTTGAATCACGTGCCTTTTCCATTGTTATTGTTAAACTAATCTTAGCATGTCTATTGACGTACTACTAAGTACGAGCCAACGAGCTCCATAAATTTTGAACAAGATCAGTTCTATGATTTTAATCGACGTAATTTTCGTTTTCAAGTCTTTGAAATATCTCAAAATTTGAAGCAAGTCATGTTGCAATAGGCACGAGTGTACTATAGTGCAAGTCGTCTTGATATGATGATGTGATGGTTAAATTTTAGCTGCATGAGAAGTTTCGATGGTTGTTGTCTATGGTTTGACAGCTGTCAATGTCAAACTGTGTTGACATTTCTGTTCAGTAAGGTTTGGCAATTCATAATGAATCGTTTAACGCCATAACAACGCTTCCGAATTGTGGAAATTTACTTTGAAAAAAATAATTCTGTTCGTGAAGTTCATAGAGCACTTTGTCAATATTACGTCAACATAATCTGGTTAAATGGCTTCGTCAACAAGGAAAATTGCCGTATATGGAGCGAATGCAATCCTCAAGCTGTTAATGAATCACCATTACATTCATTAAAATTGACTATTTGGTGCGGTTTACACGCTGGCGGCATCATCGGTCCTTATTTCTTTCGAAATGAGGAAGTAGCTGCCGTTGCGGTGAATGGCGAGCGCTATCGAGCCATGCTGACTGATTTTTTGTTTTTAAAAATTAATCAGCTTTACATCGACGACATTTGGTTCCAAAAAGACGGCGCAACTTGCCATACAGCGCGCTTAACCATCAATTTATTGCAAAATCAATTTGGTGTCAATTTTATTTCCAGAAGTGGTCCTGTTAACTGGCCCCCTCGTTCGTGCGACTTAACGCCTCTCGATTACTTTTTATGGAGCTATGTGAAGTCATTGGTTTATGCCGGCAAACCAGCAACTCTTGAAGCATTGGAAGCCAATATTCAAGCCACCATTGACGCAATACGGCCAGATTTATCAGATTTATTGGGAAAAGTAGTGAAAAATTTGACTGATCGATTGGACCATATAACTCATAGTCGCGGCGGGCATATATATATAAATAAATGAAATTATCTACCAGATTTTAATAATAAAAAATTCATTCCAACAATATTTCTGCCTTGAATTATTATTTAAAGTTCTCAAGCTCTTTAAAGAAACACCCTTTATCTCTCTAAAATAGTAACCAAACTTGAAGGCATTCTTAATTCGTAATTATTGTGGAAGATCTCGACTGCAGTGGTCTGACTTAAGTTCAAAATCTATTTTTTAAGTCACAAAAATATACCCAGTGTTTTTTTTCCATATAATGTTGGCGGCTAACTTTAGCTCCCGGAAAATATAGGGTAAGATCACCATACGTGTATACATTCTTCATGAAAAAAAAAAACACATACGAGGACCATTTGAAAAGTTCTCTCCCAATAAAACATTGAACATTTGATGACTTTTCTTTATTATTTTTCTTCATGTTCTCCTCATACTTTAATACACTTATTCCTTCTATAATCCAGGGCTTCTGTACTTTTTTTTATGCCGAATCCTCCAACTTCTCAAAAAACAGCTCCGTCTCAGCTATAACCTCTTCGTTGGTTGAAAATTTTCGTCCAGCCAACTGTTTTTTTGAATTAGGGAACAGGTAAATATTCTGATGGTGCTTAGCCTGGCGAATAAGGTGGTGGTTCAGTACTCTGAATTGGAGGTCATGGAGCTTAGCCATGACAACAACTAACTTGTGTGGAGGTGCATTATCCTGGTAAAAAAAGAATTTTCTTTTAGGCCAAAGCCGGTCTTTTTCGCGAGTTTTTTTTATCTAATTTTTCTAACAGATTAGCATAGTATTGACTTATAACAGTTTGCCATTTGAGGAGGTAATCCCAGTTCTTTGGTTTTAGGAATAAAGTGGTGAATCTAGGTTTCATAAGTGGTTATAAATCTTCTCAAAAAATCGCTAGTATTCCTTCGAATAGGAATTGAATTTTTGTTCTTCGGTTAATAAACGCGTCACCCATCTTGCTGACACTTTTTTCCTAATTTCGTTAGTTAAAATAGGTAACACCCGTTCAGTTGAGATCCCTATAGTATCAGTTATGTCTTGCACTTTTAATACGGGATCTTTTAAAACCATTTTATGGATTTTATCGATGTTTTCTGAAGTTGTGGATTTCTTCCTCTATTGCGCTGTCTCTCGAGAATGTATTCGAAAACTTTTTCAGACCGGATGGATACCAATAATCTGCTTTACATGACCCAGCCGCTTCGGGCAGATGACCTTCATCTCATCTCTATAGATGCTGGTATATGTGGCCTTAACATCAATGAATAGGTGGTGTGTATCGATTTAAAGCTCAGTGGTGTGAATATTTGTCGGATGGTCGACTCTCCTGGACCAGGCACTTAAAATTTTGAATTTTGATTCAAATCAACAAGGGCCCAATCAACAAAATGACGACGGTGTTCGTGATTCAAAGCCCAAAATATTGACACTGGCGATTCGTTAAATTCGTTTAAAAGATTTTCAAGATAATCAAACGTTCAGTGTATGTAGATGACGCCATTTAAATTGTCTTGTTGATTAAAACTGTTAAAATGCGACAGTAGCCAAGCATTAAGATTGTCAAAATACAAAATTTTAATTCACTCACATGTTCACCCGTTTCATGAATTACACCACTTTATTCCTATTTTAAAAACCATCCATTGTTTTCCAAGGAAAAAGAATTGTTCTAAAGAAAAACAACTGGCCTATAGTAACTTCCTTGATGGTATTTAACATAAAGTTCGATGACGGATAACAACACCTGTGGTGTAACACTGAAATACTTTAAACGCGAAATTGTGTAGTTGTTGTTTTTTCAACAGAACAAGTAGAAATATGGCAGTTTGACGCATTAAACTTAACCGAATGTAGCTAACGCATTTGCAGTAAAGTCATGTCGCGCCAGATATTTGTTGTCTTGAACATTTTCAACCTTCGGTTTCACATGAAAATATTAAATATGTTCATACCGGCATACAAATGCATACGAGTATGTACGTATGATGTAAGTGAATTCAAAGAATCTTTCGGCTAACTGCTATTCTGTAGTTAAGCTGTGCGCTTTCAGTATTAAAAGGAGTTGTATGAAACGTGACGCAACTTTTTCAAGATAGAATTTGAAGTAGAATTTCAGACTATTCAAACTGTTTGAAACGTTTAAACTCTCCTACAAAAGAAGGGAAAAGGTGTAGTTAAATCGATTAGTGGACGTGGACGTCGTCATAACTTTTAGTTCATGCACTACCAGAAAGACACCTTTTTTCCCCATATTTTTTCGGTGTGAAAATCATCCTTAAAGACCAACCGATACTACAAGTAGAAAGGCGGATATGTCAGTAGATGTGCAAATTTGTTTGTGGAGTCTAAAGGAATACTCACAAGAAGAGAAACAGGAGCAGAATTGTGTATAGCTGGCCTGGCATGTTATTGCTAGAGGTATCCAGATAGCCCAGTACCCTTGTCCGAAAATAATAAGGCGCTTTGTACAAGTGAAGTCTGTTGTAAAGACATCAGTGATGTCGTCTGCCTAGGAGTTCTGCCGTCGCCATTATTGTTGATGAAATCAATTGTGAATAGAAGCTCTACCAAATCAAGGTGGCAGACAGTTTCAATCGATTTGCGGGCTGAACTCAGTTTGTTCTCAGCCAGCAAAGATATGCTATCGACGGTTCTGTTCCCCAAAACATAATCGTCAGAAAAGGGTATTTTTTAAGAGCTATTAGTTTAGAAATTATATTTAAACACATACAAGTTGAGCAAACGAGTCCAGGTTTGATGAAACTATTGACAAAAAATGATTTCAGGCATATTGCCACTACGGATGTGTCTCAAGGAATGCAACCTAGAGATCAAATCGACAGCTTCTTCTGTATTTTAGAAAGTATGTTCAAGGCTAGAATCATTGTTGGCTTGTCCGCATAAACGATTTCAAATGCCCCCACAGAAAATTATAAAGCGATGTCAAATTCTTTAATAACTTGAAGGTTTCGCCGGCAATATGGTATATGACATAATCCTGTTGCAACCAAATGTCATGCAGAACATGTTCAAGCAATTTTGGCACAAAAATCGTTGAACCGCACACGGTGGTGCTGCCAGCCCTATAATCGCAACAAACAGTGGATTTTCTAGGGTGTACTGGTTTCTGATGGATAACACTTAGAATTCCCTTACTCCAAATTCGATACTTTTGCTTATTTGTAAAGCCACTGAGATGGAAGTAAGCTTTTTTACTAAGATATGATTTGGCGGTAAAAAATGTGAATCGACTTCCAACTGCGTCGACAGTTCAACAGTCACAATCATTCCCGATCTTAAACATTGGAGCAGTAGAACTTGTGTAAACCGGATCGGGTTGAGTTGAAATCTTCCTCAACCATAACCTAAATGGATATTTTCATCTGTGCACACTATGCGCGTTATTGTCAGTGCCTTGGAATCCAAAGAGTATTCAATTTTTTCAAATTTTGAAATTGAAAATTGTCATATTGAAAAGAAATTTTATGAAAAACGCCCTTTACAGAAGAAGAAGGTCCCAAAGCTGGTCCTGTGCCGAAGGTTCTTATTCCCTTCTATCTTATATGTTTACCTTCGTTTAGAACACAGACTCATGTTAATATAATTAGTTGTAACGTCAAGAATTAACAATATTTCCATCATAATCTTATTAGAGCCGCTACTGAATAAGTGAAGAGTCGGTATCACAAAACCGGCGGAAGTGGGACTGAAGTCTTCCAAGCCCAATGCTGCCAAAGTAAAACGTCTATTTTTATGCGAAAGTTAATTTTCTTTCGATTTAGCATGTTTGCTAGAATAACTGATATAGTTTTCTTCCTTAAAGAATGGAAACTTGTTGCGCCCTAAAGGGAATAGGACATGTCAATTCATTTGCTCTAGGCTTTTGTATAATTATTTTCAATTAATTCTTCTTGAAATCGCTCTTTCAAAAGGGGTAAAGCCCGGCATTTTATCGGGGATCCATTATGTTGGAAGGTACATGTCCTTGGTTTAATAGGGCGCTTCTGATAAAACTTAGAGGGCTGAGAGTATGAGAGAGACTATGCTATAGATCGACTTTCACTATTTCTCAAAGTTAACCTTTTAATTAAGTTATCATGATTTCATTTTCAAAACTTTGACCAAACTTAGTGATATTTTATTCTCTTTGTTAAAGCTCGCGAACTTTTCGAGAATATATAGGTACACAATGTGGAAAATAATATCCCCGACACAAATCATATCCCAGCAACCAAGAGCGCCATCTTTTTGTCTGAACATGGGTTTCAAATCTTAAATCATTCTCTTTTAGCTGTCAGAATTCCATGACATTTGGTTGACATTTAAAAATTATAAAAATTATTTTTCCAGAACGCTTTTTCATTTGATGTTGAAATTTGAACATGCTTTTTAAATTCCATCCAAAACTTGGTAAAGATGCATAAGAAACATTCCGATTGATGGATGCAATAATTGTAACGTGATGATTGTTTGAGTCAGAGAGACCCTGTACCGTGATGATTGTTTGGGTCGTAGAGACTGCACCGTGATGATTTGGGTTATAGAGACCCTGGAAGATAACAAACACACAAGAAAGCCAAATTCAGTTCGGACGCCGAAATCAGTACGTGATTTTGTTGCAGAAGATCGAAATGATTAACTGAAAATAATGGAAGGAGCCTTAAACAATAACAAGGAGACTATTCAAATCATCCTTCATGAGCAAAACAATAGGCAAAACAAAGATCTGTCGCTGTTGCACCTTAATGCACCGAGTAACATAGCAATCGTTTTTCAAGTGTGTGTATTAAATCTTTCCCCGTATTCACCTGATTTTCCATCGTGCGACTTCTCTTTATTCCCGAAATCGAAAGCAAGCATTTTTTTAAAAACATTCCGACCATTCAAGAACTGCGTCTCGGGCAAAATGAGCTTAAGCAGGCTAGAAAACACTGAAAAATAAACAAAAATCGTATTTTAAATAAGTTTTCCAGAGCCAGTCCGGGATATTATTCACCACACTGTGTACATCAAGAAATACGCAGTGGCTATAAACTATCTTCAACGTTAAGCAAGTTCGGAGGTAGTCCTACCTACTACAATACTATAATACTAATTCCTATTGTAAAGCACTTCAAAACGATCAAGTGGAATTATTGTTAATACATTTCCCTAATCATAAATCACACGTTACTGATAAAAAAAGCTAAATTTATCTCTGATAACTCATAGCTTAACATGTTATGTAAATCTTATTCAAAAGTTTGATCAGATGATCAAATACGCTGCTATAGTAATTGCGTAAGTTTAAACAATAGTGCGTCTCTTGCTAATTGTTTACTAAACTTTGTACTAGAGTATGGCAAGTTCGAAACGGTTATCAAGTGATTAGTAATCAGGTAACAGGTTTATAAAGGCCTTCAACCTCAACGTCAAAACAAATAGGGATTCCCTTGGACTTTAAGTCAATGTAAGACTATGTAATTGATTACTGTTTACGACAAGTATGCCCTAATCCCCTGGGAATTCCATCGCAATTCTTTTAATCAAAACAAAAAGTCAACATAAATATATATAATATTACGATCACTGAATCCGTCAGCCAATCGATTAATCCGATCAAATCAATTTCTAGTTCTAGTTCTTGCGGCAACCATATGAGGAAAGTACACTTTTAAATCTGTTATACGAAGTAGTAAATTTCAACTTTCGACCGATCAAACATCGAACACAACCTGCAACTCTAAAGCTAACTAAAAGGTGCGAACGTTTTTACTACGAGAATGTCAGTGTCGCTTAACCTAGTTTATAATGTGTAACACGTTCTCATAGCCGTTCTAAATCAAGATACGCACTAAGAAAAATACCATTCAATTATGTGTATGATGTTTTCACAATTTATTCACGTGAGTAAGTGTAAGTTGTACGAATAAACGCACAATTTATGCGAATGGAAATCAAGTCAGCTATTCAGCAAGACAGTCAGTCGGGCAGTCATGCATTCAGTTAGTCATGCATTCAACAGGCGGCTTTTCTGCCGGTTAGACTTTAAGTCGCTTAGTCGTTTGAATTTTCATTCACTTCGACATATGAGTAACACGTAAATATTCCAACAAGCCGTAAGTCGCGTCTCGAAATAGATTAACACTAACTACCTCCAATTAAACCCAATACCACGCCAATCGGGTTATGCATTCGAATGGTTGTATGCTCTCACGATTGTATCTTAAAATTGCATCAGAAAATCTGAATTCAGATAGATTCTCTTTGTATCTAAAAATAGAAAACAACAAATCATGAAAATGAAAAATTACGCCTGCGACATGGGTTTCAAGTGGAATTCGACACTCAAGACTCTGTCACAGGAGTTGTGTAAATCAATTTATCTCCTGCAATAGAAGTTCATAAATTGCAATTCAATCGATCGGATAGCTCATTTGATAGAGAGAACTAATCAAGACTCTGACTTATATAAATTTTAATGAGTGCTTGTCCAAGACCGCCCACTTGTATTGGCTCAGAAACAACAATTAAGGGTCGTTGCGGATACAAGCGCTGGTAGAGTAGCCTAATCTATGCCTCATAAACATGTGGTTGCTTGTCATTTTATTTTTACAATTTTTCAATTGTTTTACAGCTGATTGAGCTCATACTTACTCGTACGTTTTATCGGTGTGAAGGGAGCTTAAATCGATTTGATGTATGGATATTTGAGCTGAAAGAATTTTGTGATTGTTCTTTGGAGTGGTCGTGTTTTTGACTTGTATTTACGAGTAGATACAGGACACACCAGCACCATACACCAATTCACCATGCTGTGAATTGGCTCAAGGTTGAGTGTATACTTTTTAGTCAAATCTGTTGGTGTTAATTTTAGTATGAGATACATGCATAATTTCTGTTTTCTATCACCATTTAGTAGGCGGGGTTTTATTGAGGTAATGTCACTTTAGATAAAACAAAATAAAAAATATAATCGATGGGAGAAAATGTAGGCAGAGAAAAACATTGTGTATCGGTGGAAAAGTTCTCAAATCGAACGTTTTTTTCGCCACAAGGCCATCGAGGTAATTTGTTTTATTTCAAACGACTTGATTTCGGTTGAGTAATAAAAAAAAAATTAGTACACCCAGGCTATTAGGAATATTGGAGAAATTTTTTGCAGTTTTATTGGAACCAAAAAAAATGCTGATTTGGCAAAAATGATTTGTGGGAAACGTTGCGTAACAAAAATATGAAACAGCGATTATATCTATGAAAGACTCTTAAGATTTGTGAGTAAGTCGGGAAGCATGAGATCTTGTTTTCTACGGATTTGTTGAATTAAAGTCACTTAACCTCATAGATAAGCATTTTTATTGCATCACGAAAACATGAAACAAAATTATGATTTCCGAGCTGGTCGGGAGAAAGTTTGGAACATCATCTGAGACTTTTTCAATAGGTGCCGAATTTGTTGGTAATTGCTTCCCAAAAACAATTTTGTGCCTCTTACAGATTTTGGGAAGTAAGACAAACGTGTAACGAAAACATGAAACATAGATTGGAAGCCCAAGCATGTCGGTTGGGTATACGGTTAAAAGTTTGCCACCTTTGTGACCCACAGATAGGAAGCTGAAAAAATACATCTTCCGAAATTCCTTTCCGATGGTGTTTATGACCATAAATCCAACTAATCAAACATCTTTCTTCGGAAATCAATTTTCGATTTGCAACATCTTAACATCATTCAAGTAGACAAAGTAAACATTTGGCTCTCTTATTAGCTCTAGTGTTTCATCAGTCGGATGCAAATTTATTTTACGAAAATAAAAGAGTGCCGAAATCTGTTTACTTTAAACAGAAGTGGATACTTAACACATTGAATACATTCAATTATGAGTACTTAGCAGTTTTATTTGTCTTAATCTTTCAATTTGTAGAAATCAATAAATGTCAGTCAACAAATTTTCTAAAAGATATTCATTGAATATTGTTAATGAATACGTACGTGATAATAAGCAAGTAAGCTCGTAAATGATTCGCTTGAAAAGGTATTTTCAACGAAAGATTTCTTCAACTATTTTACTATTTCAATCCATAATGATTTATGTTTCGAACAAGGTTAAATTGAACAGATAAACAAAACAAATCATTTACTTAAATGTCAATCGTTGTTAAGGTTATTTACAATTCTAAATGTTAGAAAAAATGCATGGGGTTTTTTTTTGTGTTTTTTTTTTATAAGGAATCGCTATTTTATAGTCTGCTGTCAACCTACTTTAACTTTTAATGCTCTAAACAAACAAGTATTTCAGAGAATCTTTGTCATTTATTGGGTGCCTTTAAGATTATGATGACTTTCATCGGTCAACATCGGTTAATATTGCAGTTAATTTCGTTTTGCAGTTCCTTTTTAATTCGAGGTGACCTTGAGACAAGAGATCTTTATTTGTTAAACTGTTGAGGATAGTCCACATCTGATCTGATTCACAGGATGCGACGCAAATTTAAAATACCTACACAACTTCTCTTTGGCGGGCAATGGCAAACTCCCGAAAGTAAAATTGCCTACGAAAAAGCTTCTAAGGAGTGCCGTTCGGACTCGGCGATAAACCGCAGGCCCGTGACAAAAATGACAACATGAACAGCACAATTGAGTGTCAAAAAGCTAGGCCATGGCCCATACCGGGTTGTCAGCACCAGTGTTTTCTTCCTCTTTTACACAACATCATCTAAAATCTTAAACACAGAGTCCACGGAGCCGGCCAAATGTTCCAACTTGAGTGTCCTCTTTCGAAAGGACAAATAAGATCACATTGGTACCATGCTCTTCCTAAGCAAAGCATGATAAAAACAATTTTCCTTTTGACCTCGGGCTTTTGACTTGATTTATGTACAAGTCTTAAGTGGTTTTTCTGTCTTTTTTTTGTACCTCCTGGATTTGATGAGCATTTCTTTAATTTTTAAATGGCGACGCTTGATGTCATTCATGTCGTTGTCCCTATCTGGTATCCCTGATCGTTCTACAGCAGCAAAGCTAATGAACTCCTTAATTTGTTGCAGGGTTAACAGAACACACATACAAATACACATATTTTCTGTCGTTCGCAGATAAACTCATTTTCAGTTTTTACTACCATGTTGTTCATGTTGGACGTTTGCCATACCTCTAGCAACCACTTATTCTAGTCTAGTTGAAAATACTCTATTCCTTATATTTAGTCAAAGCATCAGCATCAGTTTCTTAAAGATTTATCAAGAAATGTTAAAATAAATCGCGTAACAATGTATCGTCTTATCTCAAACCTTTTCTGCATCAAAAGTGGCTACGAAGTAGGCGATTTTAGGAGAGCACCTTTGAAATGATCTCTTATTAGCCATAAGCCGATTGGGGTACTTTCGTTGTCTGCAAACAAATCGATTGGGGCCAAACGTTGATTGACAGAAGTATGCATTCCAATATTATTGCAGATAAAAACTTATCGATTGTGTTAATCGCTTTCTTTCTTCTGGGTTGGGCAAAAGATCTTCTGAGTTTGTGCGGATTCTTTACCAGCTTTTGTGGTTTGAATAACATGTCGGTGAATACGTGAGTTTTAGCAGCCTTATTGTCGAGCTCAGATGTCTACATCGTCAGGTTGATGGAATTCTTAGCTCCTGACGTTCAATCTATTACATCACGTTTACGTACACGGTGGAATAGATTGTTTATTCTTTCTTTCTTTCTTCTTCTTTAAGTGGCGCTACAGTCCGGGATGGAGCGGACTCGAAGACTTTTCGGACCGGAACATTGGTGTCCATACGCTCTTCATGACCCAGTCTTTGAAGAATTATGAAGCTCCAAATTACTTGCTTTCTTATTCACTAGTTGTCACTTGGTAAAGCTCAAAAAGGTTATGGAATCGCAAAACAGTGTTGCAATTTTGATGACAGTGTGCATTGAACTGAGCCGCGAGGATCACATCACTTCCTACCAAATAAAATAAAATTGGAGTAAAAGTACAACATTGTCAAGCAACACCCTACATTTCAGATTCCTCCAACACATTTCATTTTTGAAGAATATCACATTTGGATCTACTGTCTTTTCAAAATCGATCAGCAGAAAATGGAATAAAACCTGATATTCCCCACAGACTCAATGATGATCTGCAAGACTTTTAAATCAAAATGGTATGATCGTAGTACCACCACGATCAAGCGTCCTCTAATAAATAATAGGCTCTTTCTACTTATCGATGTTGTAGCCCTGAAAATGTTGTTGGCAAGGCTGTTTAAAGTTTCGCTGGCGAAGTAAGAATATTTAAATTACAACAGTTACCTCGTCTTTACTGAGCTCTGAGGTATGAATACGGGTGATCATTACTGTGTGTAACTTGTCCTAAACTGGTTGCATATTGCTGGCAAATACTAAATTAAGAACCATAACGATATACGTCATCTTATCCGAGATCAGTAGCTTTCAGTTTAGAGCTACGAGTATTCTTATGTCTTCAGTTATTTTGTGTACCATTATAGTCATAGTCACGTGCATATATCGCGTTGCATGTTATGCTCTAGTTCTCTTGTCTTTAATCAGTATGATATTATAAGTTCGTTCATCCCTACTGCTATTGCTGCTGTAAGACTAACTCCTAGATCATTCTCTTAAATCCCTACTGCTTATTCTAATGCACCCTTCTCCTAGTTTCTGGTTTCTGCTTATCTGAGTCGTTCTTAAATCCGTCAATCCTATTTTTTACCATTCCTGCAAGGTTTCAGAGTCTTGTTTTTCAAGCAATTTGTAATGTGAAACAAACCATCATCATGAGATAATTTATTAAACGGTGGCCTAGCGCTAGATGACGAATACTTTGCTTGGTTCTAAAGCAAAGTTATTCAAAAGTTAGCTTAGTCTAATTTACGTTGACGAATTTTGGTGAAGAATATTTAACCTTGAACCAAACGAGCTGTCGATCTGGTCGCACTCTGCAGATTGCAGATAATCAGCCTTTGATGGCTAGGATAAGCAGTTCAAACGAACATCAATGCCTCAGCTCTTACATAGTCCTTGCCTGCCGCCCTGAAACATCACAAATCAAAGCTGCAGTTTAGTTGAAGACAATCTCAATCAACTTGAAGTACGCAATCGGTGGCGATTGGCAAAAGAGAAATTAAACATGAGAGCCATTTTAATTAAGGCGTCCATCTTTCTCGGACTGTAACGACGTATAAAGCATTTCTTTCCCAAAAGCGAGCATCAGTATTCATCGGTTTTGTCTGAAGTTCTTACTTAGTCATTGATGATCAACTCCACAAGCATTGTCAGACTCATACTTAATACAAAACCAGGCCAGTAAACGATTATAGGGTTTTGTCAATCCGATCTATATTATACTTGAGCATACTTTAATTTCATCGGTGAATTATATGATTATGACTGATTTCCGCCAACATTTTGCATTCATGAATTCACGATCTATCATCCATTCTTGGGCTATCTGGATTTGAGAGGCAAGCTTCTTTTTTTTTATCAAAATGCGCGAACAACTTGACTCAAAGAAACCCAACCGAATGAAATTTGATCGAGAACAAAAAGCAAGAAGCTCACATGATGAACCGGCGAAAGCTTAGAAACATTTTCCAAGCCTTGCATGGGCTTGGATACTTAATATTTACCTTCTTTACCTACTTTACTTAAGGTGACGCTACAGTCCGACGTGGACCTGGGCCTCAATAAACAAGCGTCTCCAGCTAGCTCGATCTTTTGCCAGCTGCTTTCAGTTTCGCACGCTAAGTTGGCTGAGGTTCTCTTCCACTTGCGTGCGCCACCTGAGTCTTGGCCTTCCTCTACTGCGCTGTCCCTCGGGGGTGGATTCGAAGACTTTTCGGACCGGAGCATTGGTGTTCATCGCTCTACGTGATCCAGCCATCTTAAACGTTGGATCAATACTCTTCTGGCTACGTCGGTGTCGCTGTACAGTCCACACAGCTTGTCGTTGTATCTCCTCCTCCACTCACCATCAATCGAAGAATTTTCCTTTGAAGCAACCAAGAGCACCCTCATCCATTTTTGATAATGTCCATGTCTTTGCGGCTTAGAGTAGACTGGGATTATTAAGGTCTTATATAGGGTATTTTTTGTTGTTTGAGAGAGGGCTTTACTAGTCAATCGCCTTCTTTGTCCAAAGAAGCAGCGATTGGCAAGAGTTATTCTTCGTTTGATCTCAGCGCTGGTTTCGTTGTCTGAATTCAAAGCGTAGCCTAGGTAGCCAAAGCCCTTAACTACCTCAAAGTTATACCTGTCAAAGGTAACGTTCTGTAGGAGATGTCGGTGTTCAGTGTTTTTTTTTTGCTTGACATGAGTTTTCTCCTAAATCTGCCGTAGTGTGAATATTTGATCGATGGTGGACTTTCCTGGGCTGAAGCCACTTGGTATTTAATCTTTTGTTAACGTAAATGCTTGAGACACCAGACAAGTACGTCAAGTTTTTTTTCAAGAATTAATTGAACATCTTCCATTCAAAAAGAAAAAAACGTAATATATATATAAATTTTAACTCTTTGAATAAAATATCGGGTCACATTTCTTTTAAAAAAAAAAAACGGTCTGGCAACAGTCTGATCAAAGCGGTCTGATTGCAATTAAAATATATCA
The DNA here is from genome assembly GCA_928272305.1 of Volucella inflata. Classification (NCBI taxonomy): domain Eukaryota; kingdom Metazoa; phylum Arthropoda; class Insecta; order Diptera; family Syrphidae; genus Volucella; species Volucella inflata. The sequence continues at coordinate 22,540,798 of OV743716.1, read as the reverse complement.
CTGCATGGAAGTTGAATACGGTGTACGGCACAAATGAATACCAACCGCTCTACTGTTCTGCTACCCAACGCTCATAAGTAAGTTAACAGCTTGTTGCAACCCAAATATCAGCTAATTGTCATTAGATTGTTGCCAGATCGAATCTTTTGACACGTGAGCCTAAAATCCTCAAACTTTATACAAAAAGATATACCATACACCACTATCACTTGGCACAATAGCACTCGAATTAAAAAAACACAATTTAGAAACAAAAGGACGCTAATTCGAACATAAAAAAACGTTTTTTAATTTAACAAAATTTGTACAATATTAAACTTTTTTTTAAAACTTAACACAAGCTTTTGTTTGTATTTTTTTTTCTTGTTTATTTAACAATTTAATTTATGTTGTGTGTTTTGATTTTACTATTTTGTGTTTTCTTTTTTTTTTGTTTCTTATTTTTTGGTTAAATCACCTAACTAACAGGTCACGTAGAGCTAGTCAAGATGTCACTCTTATGTCACGCAGTGTTGACAATTTGGCAATAACAGCACGCAGGTAAGTGCCTTTTAACCACTAAACGTTTTCGTTTTTTTTTTCTTTGCATGGCGCATTAAATGCATCTAATCGTACGTATCTACAATGTTTAATTTGTTTTTTTTTTTCTTTGGCATGAAATATATATATTTTTTAATCAATGTACATTGAAAAAGAAATTAAAAAAAAACCGCAAAAACTATTTTTATAACACAAAGAAATTGATAAATTAAGATATTTAAGATCGTTTATAAGTATTAAGTATCTATTGACATGTGAAAGATAAATGAACTATCGAGCAAGCAGATAAATGATACACATATCTCTGATGGCTGATATAGACATCAACAATTGTCTGTTTAATTACTACGTAAATGCCCTGAGATAATTGAATGAGAACAATAACAACGGTATATCTATAATTAAAATAACACTTTCAACTTCCACCCAGTGTCTGGCATTTATGTGAATCTTATGCACCGTAAAGCGCACCGACATTGGCGACGACGACGGCGGCGTTGAAGTTAAAGGTAGCTAATTAAATTTATGACAAGCTAAAGGTGCAAAACTCTTGGTAACGTAGCGAAATAGTTATACGAATAGATCTTAGGTATCTATACCTTCCACTGCTGCGAATACCTGGGTTCAAGGTAAGATAGACGTCTGTCGCCGCTGTGTTTTGCCCCATCAATAATTAAAAGCGAAATTTCATTAACTCTGCGCTATTTAGATACGAGTATTGTTCTCATAAGTAAGTTATCTTTTAACGTGAAATAATCTGATTTTGAACTTGGTCAAGATAAACCTTTCGCAGACAGATATTGCTTTATTTTATAAAAATTATTTAGATACGAATTCATCAAGATTCAAGCAAGTTGATAGATCATCGATATTGCTACTAATTTATTAACCCAATTACGTGTGTACTGCATAAGATGGTAGACATATATAGCAGTGATAGTCCCAGTTTATTGAAGTAGTTTCGAGTAGAATGTCAAATTATGCTTCGATTACAATTTAAGATAGGCAGGTGTATAGGAATGTGCTATCAGAGGTGAAGAGAATGAAAGTAAAGGTTGTTGACATTGTACATTACGATCAGTGCAAGGTTGTAATGATTAGTTGATTTAATTGAAAGCAATCGTAGATACGAGTATAATGGATTTGCTCAGATAAATATGTATCTTTTCTATTTTTTTTTTTTTTTTTTTTTAATGCAATCAATACACATAAGTCAAAAAGTGCACTTACCTGTCCTTGGCAGTAATTAAATGCATTCAAATCTTAGTTAACAATAAAGCTAATGCAACAAGATTATGTGTGCTGTTGAATATAAAAAGTGATTTAATAGAACACTTGTTACGGATATGAATGTCATCCATTAATAAGGAATTCTTTTGACTTAATCCGATTTATTTGAAAAGTTACCTTGTTCTCGTATATTTCCAGTACAAAGTGAGACCCCCACTTGATCGTCGATAAATGGGCTCTTTATAGACATCTCTCTTGTATTATATTAGTCACTTTTAATTTAGATGAAATCCAGTTGCTTAAGATACATTGTTGCATTGAGAGGATTATCCATCAACACTGGCTGTTCACTGATTGATCACAAAGCTTCGGTTACAACCCTGAGAGGACTGTTTTATGAATATACTCGCAAGCCCAGGATTTAGTCATTGGAGAAAACTTTCCCACATACTTGAATACAGCCCACTTAGGCCTCTTTATTTTCTGTCGCGTGTCCCCTTTTTTTTCTATTTTTTCTCTATTATTCCTCTTAAAATGATATCAGCTATCCCACGATTGTTTAATACTACTGAGCCTACAATATTTTGGCTTTGGTTGGCTATTTGTCAAACAGATTTGACATTTCAAAATCGAATAAAACCATTTTCCAGCTCATGTAACAAAATATGAACTTAAAAGTTCCATTTTGCTGAATATCTGACGACTATGGCTTTCCACGGAACCCTAAAGTCAAAGAACAAAAGCTCTGCAATAGATATGCAAATAAAATCTTAAAGATGTTACGAACTGTTACGTAGCATCGTCGAAGTCCAAATCCTCAATTTCTGGCCATAAAAAATCGGTATTCCTGCCTCAGTAGCGCCCTTCATCGACTGTAAAGTTTCTTCCAATGTTGGTTTGAAAGAAAACTTGCTCACTTTAAAAACCACACCAAACAGTGCATACGTGTGAGTTTTCCGAGCCCCAAATACAAAAGTTTTGCTTTTTTACGTAAGCGCCGAAATGGAAATGCGCTTCATTTGAAAAAGTTGGCTATATGAGCAAATTTGTCATAAATGCTGAGCTGCTCTAAGCTCAAACAGAGAAGTGACAACGAAGCTTTTGCTTCAATTCCTGAGTCAATTGGGCGAATAATCCGAGATCTTTATGCGAAATTCCCCTCAGTCAAGTGCGACTTATGTTAAGTTGCTGAGATCAAGCGCGATTCTAGTGTTCAGGCGCAGGCGCAGGTGTTCAGGCGGCAACAGCTGCAATATGTTCCGTTGACCGTACAGGACGAACACGAGAATACGAGGGTTGTCTAAAAAGTTTCCGACCGAACAATGATACAAGACATTTTTTTTTATTTTTCTACATAGTCTCCTTGTAACTCTACTCACTTCTCCCAGCGATGCTCCCATCTCTAACCCGTCCAAATAGTACTTGGCGGTTTTCTCTGCAAAATAATTGTTCACGAAGGTGATTGCCTCCTCATTTAACGAAAATCTCTGTCCTCCGAGCGCAGTTTTTAGATGAGGGAACAAAAAGAAGTAGCTTGGAGCTAGATCTGGTGAATAAGGCGGATGGTCCAGCAGTTCAAACCGTAATTCATGGATTTTCGCCATGGCAACCGCTGAGGTGAAACAGGATTTTCTTTTTCTGCAAATGTGACCGTTTTCCCGCAATTTCTGCCTTCAGCTTGGCAAGTAATGATGCGTAGTATGCTCCTGAAATGGTGTTTCCTTTTTGAAGATAATCAATTAAGATAACTCCTTTACTATCCCAAAAAACAGTCGCCATCACTTTCCCAGCCGAAAAAACAGTTTTTGCTTTTTTTGGAGCCGGCTCGTCCTTTGCAGTCCACTGTTTTGACTGAATTTCTGTGTATAATGGTGTATCCAAGTTTCATCTACAGTAATTAATCGGCGCCATAACTCGGAACAGAGCGTTGGAAATGTTCATTTGAACACGTTTTTGGTCTATCGGAAGCAAACGCGGCACCCAACGCGCGGACAGCTTTCTCATGCCTAAATCTTGATTTAATATGTAACAAACACGTTCTTTGGACATTTTCATAGCCTCTACTATCTTTCTCACTTTGGTGAACTTCAGAAATGTTATCGTCAGTGGTTGCAGTTTTTGGATGTCCCGAACGTTTATCATCTCCTAAGCTCTTACGGCCACGTTTAAATTCAGCTGCCCGAAATTTCACTGTGGCAAATGATGGTGCAGAGTCCCCATACACAGAGTCCAACTCATTTTTGATTTGCGTAGGCGTATTGCCTTTCAAAAACAAGAATTTAGTAACAGCTCGATACTCAATTTTTTCCATTTTCGCAAAAAACACTCACATCGACTCACTCAAACGACTGTCAACTAAAAACTGCGCGTCCAAACTGACTGAAACTTCGGTAAGTAACTGTCAAAAGATGCACAACTAGCATTCACTAGCTTTTATTGACGAGTGCCGCTATCTTTACGTTGCGGTCGGAAACTTTTCAGACAACCCTCGTATGTTCGGTTATCAATCAGCAAACCAGTTTCACGAACTTTCTTTACAAAAATTTGTACACCAGCTGCAGTTGTTGCATCACTTTGGAATGATATTGTACTACTTTCCATTGTTTTTCAAACGTATTTCGATCCAATACCGAGTTTCCGTCAAATTTTTAAAGCGCATCAGAGCTGTCAATGCCAAAATAACATGTGGTTCAAAAATAAACCAACAGATGGCCCACTCGTTATTACTTATTAACTTGTTCCTTTGAGTATCGTAAATATTTTGTTTTGTTATTATTGTGAAAGCTAGTTTAACTCGATGCTTCTTAGAACTATAGACCTATGTTTGATTTCTCTGGAAACAATCGCTGTCACAAAATTTTTTTGACGTGTCACACAATAACATAACATTTGTTTCTCTAAATCGACCACCCATTCGATTGTTTTTCAAATTCAAACAGCCCAAATCATAATCCAAAATGGATTCACTACACTCGTGATAGTGATAAACTGTCAAAAAAGGAGTTAATAGAAACAACCCATCAACGTAAGCCCATTAAATCGGCGTTTGTTATTCAACTCACATCGAACTTAGCGGTTCCAAAAACAAAACAAAACAAAACAAAAATGAATTCTTGCAAACGCAATCCTTCAAGTCTCCTTTCCAAGAGTGATGAAGAAGAATTCCATTAATTAACCTCAATCGTCTGCACCAAAGCACTCCCTTTTGACATATTTAAATTAAACGTCAACACTCTCATACGTGCGTGGATATCAAAATCGCACTTTAATGTAAACAACAACACAATTCCAGGGTCATTGAACGTAAACTCATTATTTCGGACGATAAAAATCTTTCTTAGGAGAAACTTACCTTCACAAGCGCCAATTTGAATATTCAAACTGTCAAATTGACCAGCCAAGTAACGCAACGGTGCGCAATAGTTAGAGATTGACGTGTGTACTCGTACTCGTATTTTGTGAGCTGCCAACAAGTTAAATGTCACTGCACAAAGATTATGCAAATGTCAGCGTAGAGTTTATTATTACCTCAGGCGTTCACTTGTTGTTAATTGCATCTTATCTGTATCTTTTGGCCTGAAGAAATATCGCACGCAAGATTTGTATCCGCTCTGTATTGTTGTTTGTCAGGGAGGTGCGTTAAGATTTATGAATCTAGAATTCTCTTGGTCAATTTTTGATTGGATTTTTTAATCACGCCAACGATTAACTCTGCCGGTGCGTGAGATGTGAGTAGAAATGTCAGTGGCCCGCGGCAGATTACTGGGTATGTTCGTCGATTAAGAGCAGTAGAAGCGTGATTTATGACTAAGTCTAGGTGCTCGTAGGTGAACTGATTTCCGCATACTGAACTTGGCGATAGCAACGATACGATCGAGGAAGTTTTTTTTTGTTTTTATTTCATTTCGAATGTAACGGTATTGCTGTGATTTGAATACGTTAAATGTGATTTAATGGAGTGGATACTACTTGAAGTGTATCCGGTGACGGTATGGAGAAAGGATTATTGCTCCATAACCATTGACCCTGATCAAGTTTAGAGTTTTTTTTTTCTTTTTTTTTTGCATAGAGTTTAGCCGAAAGCAAGCCGTGTCGTCGGAACACAAGCACTGGTTAGTTGATTTGATTTATCATTTCGGTAAGAAGTTAAATTAATTGGAGTCAGCTTCGAGGGTGAAGCGTGGGATTTTTTTTCCTCTTATTTTTCTGTAAGAAACAGGTTTTTTTCTGAAGGTTACAGGTGGTTAAGGAAGATGAATGAGATTTCATTGAAGGATGTGTACTTTCTAGAAGGAGACATGTATACTTGAATCGCAGTGAGTTGTGAGAGCTCGGATCAAGGGTGGCATAGCCTTCAAAATAAGATAAAATGTTATGTTAAGCTGTTTAAGACCGAAGAAAAAAATACATGCTGGACATGTCGCAATGCTTGTGATGAGGTACAATGTCTTGACAAAAGATGTCAGTGATGTCTTAAAACTTGCTCAATGTTGAGCAGCAAAAATCGTTAGCATACGAGTGGTATTATCACTTATTTAGTAGAAATATTACCACCTCTTTTCTGGACCGTACAACTCGCTTCATCTCATTTAAAGTTATTCCAACCGTCCTCGATTTTACTATCATACAAAATAACCTTTTTTTTTGGAATATTTACTCTTTCAAATGCTGATCGTAACTGTGGCAATAATAGTCCGTTCGGAAGTTCCAAATTTCGATGACCCGTTCGAGCATTTCGAGTGGTGTTTGACGAATAACTCGAGTAATGTAAGCCTCCAGTTCCTTAGCCGCTCGTTTATCTATATTTTGATTAAAGCCAAGGTTTCACGAGCTGTGTGGTAAGTGTCGCCGTGTTTTTGGAACCACACAATGTCGAGACAACGGGCTTGAATTTCAAGTAGCCCTCTAGTTAAGCCCTTTAACCTCTTCGGGTTGCTCCTTACCTCAAATACTACTATTTTACTTATTGATACGAGTATGGCCATTAAGCCAGAAAAGAGCCTCTTCCCCGAACAAAATTTCGGTCGATAAAAGTAGATCTGTCTAGGAGCCCAACGACTGAAACGGAAACAGTTCTACAGGTCGCTGGCTTCAGTTTTTGAACGAATTCAAGCTTTTACGCTTTTAAATCAAGATTCTCACGTAAAATACGCCAAGTTGTTGCATTTTACAAGTCAAGCTGTTGAGAACGGCGCCAAATTGATTTCTCAGGGTTCTCGGCTAAACTCTCCGCTACCGCTGCTATATTTTCTTCACTTCGTGCTCGGTGTGGTCTATGGGCTGCATATTACTCAATAATGGAAATTGGCTTTCAAACATTCCAACGGCATAAGCGCTCGAAACACATTTTTCGGAGAACGCTGATTTTTGTAATACAGTCTATCCATGATGAAATGTCAAACAAAACGATCATATCAATGTTACACGAAGCATGCGTGATTTCTCATGGAATTCCCATTGAAATTGCTTGTCATAAGAGAATTCAGTAACTTGCTTGCCACTGTCGGTTATCTTGTCATGGTCATGGACTCCCATCACAAGTTACCACATTGTTCGAGTCCTCAATCAATATGTAGATAAAACCCTTCGTTTTCAAATTATAAGCGCTTTCAAAGTTGGCAACTTTTAACTTACCTTCGTACGCACTTGACTAAACAAAAATGTGGATGACTGTTGTGGATTTGTGTGTGTGGTTAACGAACCGCAGAAAAATCGAAATAACATAGCTGCTCTTGCACTTGAGTTTAATGTCAACTTTTCAATCTCTATGGACTAATTAGGAATTGCACATCCATCAGCTCACTCTTTACTTTATGTCTTCATCAGTTTCACTTGATAAGTTGAAGTACATCCGACAAGCATCAGATACACTAGATACTCGTATTTCGACAAGAAGACTATTGCGGATTTTCACATCCACAAATCAAACACTTAACTGGTTCGCAAAGAGAAGAGCTCCCCTCGCCTGCGTTGAAGAACTGCATCTCATCAGTTCTGGAGAACCCACGTATGTATCTACATTTTATGAGTACATTACCATGAGTTGCATTCACGCAAATGTGCCATCTTTATCATTATCATCAGTAGCAGCAACATCAGTAGCTAAAGATTCAAACCGACCTATCATCGCCACAATTATCGTCACCACCATCCTCGTAATAACCAGCAGCAATATAAATTAATTTAATGAATTACTCGTAATAGAAAATAGGAAGAAATAAATTACACCAACATTGAACTTAGAGATAGTCGTATGTATGAGTATAACATACGTTCATGCGAGAATGAGAAACTGAATGGTGAACGTGTGTAGAATGCTACAATTACAAGTACGAGTATCTACGAGCTGATGCACTTGTGGGAAAACTTTTAACCCCATGTCGTTAGGAATATACGAGTATGTGCATATATACTCATATAAGTCACTTACTCAACTTTGAAGACTACGAAGTTATGTATCGGGAAGGTCAAGTCCAATGTCAGAGCCTTGAAAATGCTTTCCAAAGTGCATACATGTTTTTTCGTCGCACGAGTTCGTGAATGAGGAAAAAGCATTTAGCCTGACGGTATTCGAATAGTGAAGAAAATTCATTTCAATAAGAACATTAGATGATTTTTTTTTTTATAAATTATGTAAACAAGGTTTACTGATTTTCGATGTTAGATACTCGTATTTGACTTTGGAATTTGGGTTAAATCGACGCTTTATAGAAGTTTCGTTAGGGGATCTTTTTTTTTAGGAAGAAAATCAAAAAGTTAAGCGGCTAAGCATGCAAAATGCTACTAAGATCCTAGGACATAATCTTGCCATCGCATGAAAATATCATGAGATACTGCGTAGAACTATCCCACATACCTCTGTCATGGAGAGAAGTAAATGTAGTTTTCATTCCCTAAAGCGGTAAATGTTCTCATGTTGTCCCAAAGGACCTAAGACCTATAAGCCTATCATCGTTCCTTCAAAAAAAAACTCTAGAACGACTGATTGTCATCCATATACGATCTAACTTTAATCCCAGACTTCTATCCACGGTACCATATGCCTACTGCTAAGGAAAGTCGGTGGAAACGGCTTTACACTCACTGACAAGCCACATCGAACAATCCTTACATTATAGAGAATATACAATGGTAGCTTTCTTAGACATAGAAGGCGCCTTTAACAACGTCAAAATATCCGCAACCACGACGGTGCTGTCAGCTCTGAAAGTAGATGATTCACTTGGGGACATGATTAATCTCATGCTGAAGAGCAGGATTATCAAGTCCAAACTATACGGGTCCTCTGTCAAAAGAACTGTCAGCAGACGTACGTGGTAAGGCGGTGCCCTCTCATCCCTTCTCCGGAACTTAGTGGTTAACGAACTGCCGATATACCTGGCAGAGGGTGGTGGCGTATGTGGATGACGTTGCTATAGCCGTCTCAGGAAAACATCTACATACGCTTAAAGAGCTACTGCGGTATAATCTTAACATATTTACAAGCTCGGCGGATCGCTGTGGACTGGGAATAAACCCCCATAAAACCAGTCTTGTCCTCTTCTCTAGAAAATACAAAATTCCGAGTATAGACCCTCCCTCAATCAACGGTACCAGCTTGGTCTTCTCCGATACAGCGAAATATCTGGGTATAATTTTCGACAGGAAATTAAGCTGGAAACCTAACACTCAAGAAAGAGTAAAGAAAGCCTCAGTAGCTTTATTCTCTCGCAAAAAAGCCATCGGGAACAAATGGGGACTTCGCATCACCTATTGGCTATATATCTCGGTTATAAGACCGATACTCACCTTCGGGGTGGTTGTGTGGTAGACGGCTTTAGACAAAGCACGAAGCTAAGTAAAGTCCAAAGAACAGCATGTCTGGGCATAAGCGGATCCCTTCGCACAACTCCTTCCGCTGCTCTGGATACTCTGTTGCATCTGACACCCCTCGACATTTATTGCAGACAAGTAGCCGCCAACGCAGCTATTCGCCTTAAAGCGACTTCACAGTGGGCAAAAAGACATTTTGGCAACTCAAATATTCTTAACACATTAGGAATCCTACCAGAAAATATCGACTACACCATACTCAAACAATGGTTTGACAAGGGCTTCCATATAAGCATTCCCTCCAGATCCTTCTGGGAGGAAAATACCTTCCTCGAAAACAATTCAATCCACTTCTACACGGAAGGTTGAAAGACTGTTAGTGGGGTTGTTGGTGGAATTTTTCCGATAGGCTTAACCTCATCCTCTTCTTCCGCCTCTGGCAATTAAGGAAGCCCTTTCCTGGCTGAAGAAAAATGTAATAACTACAACTCTTTTCCGATAGCCAGGCCGCTATCAAATCCCTTGACTCATGCTCTCTAAATTCAAGAGCAGTCATGGACTGCCGATCATCTCTAATGGAAATGTCGAAGTAGTTTAACATTCACCTTTGATGGGTGCCGGGACATAGAGACATTCCAGGGAATTATAGGGCCGACGAACTTGCCAAAATTGGAACCACTGTACCTATCACACCTGATAGGAAGGGAAGGTGGAAACCTTGCATAGGCACCAATGGTCCGACGTCCATTGTTAGTTTCAGATTCTTACTGGTAATACCTTACCGCTAAGTATTACTTGGCGAGGGACGAATTTGAGCTTTTTGCCTCGTCACCGGGTGCTTAGCGAATTCGCGTTCCGCTGCTGTTCTAAATTCCTTAGATCGCACATTATTCGCACTGCTGCATGGTTCACAGCAGCCCAAAGATCTTCGGATTTCAACATATATTGAACTATGTTTTCTGGTGTAATACTCGTATAGTAATATAGAACGTGCTCCACGTTCTCTTCTGCGTTTACGCAGCGAGGACAGGACGGACTCGAATCACGATTTCGCTTGAATAGATATTCCCGGAAACAACCGTGACCCGTCAAGAACAGTTCGCCGTGTTTTCGTTTTACCCAACTTTCAATCCTTGGGATTAGTCGGTACGTCCATCTCCCTTTTCGGGACTGATTCCATTGTTGTTGCCACGCTTCTATATAGCGGCTTCTTTTGAATTTCTTGGCTTGGATTTGCACGCGATTTTCATAAAGCCGCCTAGTTTCCAAAGCTGGGATATCGATTGATACCATAGAGGATAGTACCACTATCGCGTCGTGGGATACCATCCGAAATGCACTGCTAATTCGCAGTGCACATGATCTGTACACATATTTGATTCCCCTCATGTGTGTCTTTTTATTTGCGACGTCGGACCATATTTGTGCCTCGTACAGCTGTATGGAGGCTACAACTCTCGCAAGCCGCCGATATTCGACATGAGTCTCGAAAAAGCGCCTTTCGCTTTCGAAGATTTCTTGCAAGCATATGCGAGGTGATGCTTGAAATTAAGCTGAGCATCAATCATCACTCCCAGGTATTTTATAAATGGGCTGGAAATAATTGTGTGATCTCCGACTTTTATCGGTATCGTCTCTAGCACCCTTCTACTCGTAATGAGAACCAATTCCTCTTTATGCTCCGCGAGGTCTAAACTCATATCGCGTAGCCAGTTTTTTATCAGTGTTATTGCTTCGTTGCAATACAACTCGATTTCTTCAAGTCGTTTCGCCACGATTACAACAGCAATATCGCCCGTGAAACCTATAATGGCGGCTTCCCTGCGGACTGGGAGTCGTAGAATGTCGCCATACATCGCGTTCCACAGTAAGGCACCTAACACTGATCCTTGAGGCACGCCTCCTGTAATTTTATATAATATCGTCCCGTCGTCGGAGTGGTAAAGGAGCAACCTATCGGTAAAGTAACTCCCGATCAATCTTAATATGTACTTCGGTACATTTAATCTTTCGATGTATTGTAAAATACGCGACCAGTTCGCCGAGTTCGAAGCATTTTTCACGTCAAGTGTAACCACGGCGCAGTACTTTTCACTGCCTCCTTTCCATCGTCTACCTTATATGGCCGATTGGGCTTTGTCTATTACAACTTTACAACTTTAATCGCGTCGGTTGTCGATCGGCCCTTTCTTAAGCCGTACTGATAATCCGCGAGTCCATCATTGGCCTCAATGATATGCTGTAGTCTGTTGCATATAATAGGTAATAGGAAAACATAGGGATATCTATCGCTACGTACAAACAAGAATTAAAGCTGGATGCTAGATCTGAATCGCTCCATGAGTTTAATTCTTCTAAATAGAAAACATCTTAGCGCCATTATAGGTGTCATCACTGGACACTGCCTCATAGGTAAACATGCAAGAAGGCTTGGCATGTTTACTAACGACTTTTGTAGCGCTGCATGGACGACGAGGAAGACGAGACGATCCTTCACCTCCTCTGTACATGTCCATTTCTTAGGAGCCTTTTCCACAAGGACTTAAGTGACTTAAACATAGACATTAAAAGTTTCCTACGCTTTATTAAGAGCTCCAAGTGGTTTCTGGAGTGAGTGGATCACAGATCCACGTGGCGTTACAATGGGACACTAGGCCTAAGTGGGTTGGTTCTTTTCAACAGCCACTTAAACCTAATCTAACCTCAAGCATACAATAAGCTCTTTGAACAATCCATTGGACTGTTTACGTTCCTTTTCTTTTGTACAAGCTTGAGAACTTGAATACATTTTTGGATTTGATCACTTCAGAACACTTCTTATTGAATTTCAACAAAATCCATTCACATCTGTCGAATTCAAGTAGACACAAACACTTCGCGAGGCATTTGTTATTTTGAATCAAACTACACCACTTTCGTCCTGATGGATGCGAAATCACTTCGGTCAAACTTTTATTATTGGTAAAATAGCACGTTTTTCAAATTAACAACCACAACCATTGCTCGAGATCTGAATTTTATTTTGACGGTCACAGGAAATTAATAACTTTCTGGATCAGTAGTCGTTTGCTATACTTATTCCACTAGATGAAACGTGTAAGAATTTTTAATTTGTAGCTATGACTGTACTTCTAAATCAAGTAGGATTTTTTAGTGCTTGGCTATTTTAGAATTTTGATTTTAGAATATCGTTTAGAAGTCGCGAATCTTTTCACATGTTCAATAGATAATCTTCATACATCTGTGATGTCATACTCGTAATACATTTTTATATAAACAAATTTCCATCGGAAACCAAGACAATTTAATTGATTCTGAATATTTTCTTTTTAATTAGGAGCAAATCGCGCAGCGTTGATCATGGCCTGGCAGCGCCATTTGATTTGGACTCTTTGCGATCAAAAGTTGAGGGACGTTTTGAAAGTGTTGACCGTTTAACAAGTAAGTATTAAGACTTTATTTCTTTTGTTTTTTTTATTTCAAACATCAAATGTAAAGTAGTTACCGTTCTGGTGTTACCAATAACATTTACGTTTACCCATTCTCATCATGTACAGATGCAAGTCTGGCAGATATTTTAGAATTAAACGTGATTCATTAAATCTCTAAAATCTTGTCATATGTTGACGTAACAGATCGCCACATGTGTTGATACGTGACCACCTTTCGCGGAGACATAATTTCACAGGATGTACATATATCCATGGGGGCAAGAATAAGCATTGCAATCGCTCTCCGTCAATTCCTTTGATACCCATTCGGAGCCCGTGTTGTGGGCACAGGTTCCACCCTTAGTATGTGTAGAGGCCGATCTTAAACTTCTTCCTGGTCTTTAGGCTTCAGCAGCCAGAACATATTGCAACTCTACATCCGGTGCGACCAACAGGTGCACTTTTCCTGCATTTTATATTTAAACCACAGCCACCGTGACGCTCCGACAAGGGGGCCTACCTCAACAAGTTAGGCTCGGACCGAAGTCCGGGGGGCTCCTAACTCCCACGGTACCGTGTTTTAAGTACTGGCATGGACTACCGGTGGTCTCAAAACAACCTTCAGTGGCGTAAAAGTCTGAAGATGTTGTTGATAAGTCCAGTTTTTCTCTGCCCCGCTTTTTATTAGACAGCGGCTGTCGATTGAAGTGAGACACTCCCTACAGATTTTCAGTACAAACTGAGTCTTGCACTATCACTGCCAGTGAAACCGCTTTTGTTTTCATGTCAAAGTTCGTGAATACTACCTATATAGTAATTGGCTTTATTGTCAGCACTATCAAGTAATTTTTTCGCTCTATCTGCCACATGAAATGCGGCGTATTCTCTAGTTCCCACCCTTAAAGCTGTCGGTAATAACCTTTGAAAAAATTGACAAAAACTAGCTCTGACAATCTTCTACAAACTCCAGTCCCACAACTTTGAAGTTCCTTGCAGTACTTTCTTATTGTTATGACGTTGCATAACAACTACCTGTTGTTGTCAATGTTGTTTTTTAGGATCACTCAAACCACCGAAAATTTGTGAGTGTGATAAACCTGGTTAAAAGTTCGTTTAATATTGGAAAAACTTTTGCTAGCTGCAATCATATTTTGCTCGGTACAGAGTTGATAATTTGATACGAAACTTTTTTGACTGGGCTGCCAAAAATATGCTCCCATGCTGACTTATCTGAATTTGAATATGTTTTGCCTAATTCTTCCCTTTGAACAAACAGTCAAGAGCTCAACATTCTCCTCAATTTGCCATCATTTTGTAGTGATCTGGGTCCAATTATTGGCAAGTCTTACAGACTTGAACAGAGTTCAAACATTTTACATGGGCGAACTTCTTTGATTTGCTGATGCCGTCAACAGTAAAATCATCAATTTCGATTGACAACATCTTTTACGCTACTGGCAAACTTGATCTGTAAAACAATCATGTCAGAACTAAGCCACTACGGGCATAAGAACGCCCCTTTTGGTGTGTTGGGAACTCTTCAGCCATCATCGCTATTTTAAAATTCTGGTGGATTGCCGACAAATCCATACTGATCTAAGCTACGAATAGGGCAAAAAAGGTGACCGCTGTTCCGGTCAATCGGATCGGTGACAGTCACATATCAAGAGTAATGCTGTCTATTACTTATTCCCAAAATAGTACTACTCGTACAAAAACAGAGTGTTCAACAATATCCTTTGTGAAACTGCATTTCTAACGAGGTCTCTCTATGAAAATATGCCCTGACTGGCCATATCTCGAAGCTAGAAAACAACAAAAGTTAGAAAACATTCGTAGTATCAAGTTGTTTGTATAAAAACGAAACAAGTCAACTTCGCAATCTATGCCTTCGTTCAATATTGCATAAAATATGGACTTATCCAAAGCCTAGGGTTGCTTTTAAATTATTTTTGCTGAAGCTGTTATGGTGTAGAGCCTAGGTCCATTCAAATTATCAATTCCAGCATTCATAGCTCTGATTATTAGACGATCCGAATTTCTATAGATGTAAAGCAAGGTTATTATGGAAAATTTGGAGAGAACTTTGAATTCTTACACTGTGCTGATCATTCTACGAAAATGGGATTTAATTTTGTATCTACTCGTAGTACTACAATTTGGTAAAAAAAAATCAGAATTTAATCAGGTCTCAGATAAATTCTGAGGAAGATTTGAACTATTATTCGAACTTCGAAGAATGTTTCCTTAAAAACTGATGGCACCTACACTGAGGTAAAATCACAGGTTCTCCGTCTCTTGCTCGAAACTGAATTCCCAGTATCAGCTAAAAAACAACCCATCAAACTGAGCTAAGTTCCATCAGTTCTGGTGACAGGCAGGGCTTTTAAATACTCTGCTGCGTCCTTTGATGGCTTCAAGTCGTCTAATGCCAATGCCATATTTGCAGTTATGTTGCAAGAAAGCATAGACCAGTTGCTGGCAACCCAAAAAAGATTTATCACTGCTAGCTGAACCTTGTACTACAAACGAAGCACTTGATAAAGATTTGTGCCGAAATTCGACCGAGATGAGTACACGTTCCGCAAAAACTTCAGACCTATCAGTCTGGCTTCGTTCCTGTTCTAAAACATGAATGGTATGGTCTAGTTTTATGAGCGCAAATTCGCCTTGCGAATGCATCCTTTGTCTAAGATGCGACACAGATATAAACGAAATCTTTTTAGACTGTGCTTCAAAACTTAAGTAGAATTGAATGTGCGCTCGACAAGAATTACTCGCCTCGCATGTTTATCGGCATTAAAAGGTTCAACCACCAAACCATTGACGATATACAAAGGTACACAGCTGGCGCAATTCAAGGGAATTCTTTTTATGGGCTTGCTGAGGTTCCGTCGTTCATCAGGCATTCACTCTTCTGACCGAATCTAAGAAATGATTCATTTCTAGTAGCTTTAAATACCTCAGCCGCTAAGGCGTTAAGTTGCATTGTTGGATTTCAGGGAAGATATTCCTATCCTTACTTCATTTGGGTAAAATGGACGAAAGTTTTGGCTATCATCGTCTAGGTTGAACGGTCAATTCTGTCTCGCAGCAGAATATAAGGCTTTTTTGCCAATACTCCTTATTTTCTCCTTTTTTTTTTTATTTCTACAGGCTTTTTTTACGTCTTTACTTCTTTATGTTATTCCTGGCGTACAATCTCTTAATATTTTAATATCCTCAATAGCACGCTTCTCCTGCTCTTTTTTTTTCTTCTAAAGAAGCCAATGTCCTTCGCGTCGCTTCTGCTTGTAGAGCGCTCGAGTGACTCTCATCTTTCGGTCTAGTGCCGCTTTATACGCTTCTTGTTTGGCTGCACGCATTCTTCATCAAACCACCGATTTCATGGTGCTTGTCGGGTGAAACCACCGGTGCGTCGGTCGTCTCTAATGGCACGTTAGCTGCGATGCCACAGGTCCCCCATACTTGATGATGGCGGTGGCATTCTACGAGCTAAGGTGTTGCGCTTCTGGCCCCATCTAAGTAATAGGATATTCAGTAGTTTCCTGATCAATCGACATGAAGGCTCCCTAGCTATCATTTTTTATATGCTGCTCAAGCAATCCACCATAGATTCTGATGATGGGTATTGATCCCAGACCATTCCATCAGCTCTTTTTAGAGCTTAAATCTGGTAATTGCTTCGGCCATAAGGGTATCATCATCTTCCCTCCGTTTCAAGTAGTCTTGACAAAATCTTGAAAATCTTTCGTCCAGTCTTTATGGTTTTTGATCCATTCTAAACTTTTCTGCTTGTTTTGTAGACGCAGCAGGAGTTTTTGCTTAAATAAAATAATAAGCAAAAATCGCTTAACCGCGGTCTTCAACTGCGAAGCAACTTTCCGCTGCATTTTTTTCTGCTTTAAGAAGGATGATGATTGCACGTCCTGTCTCGTTTGTTCCACGACTTTGTTTATTCACGGCAAGAAAAATTCTTATGACTTCTAAGAGTGGCTTCTATGCAAGGCGGTTACTATCCAAGTGGAGGCAAATATTGGGATTTGACACTTTTTAGGAAAGAAGTCAAAAACAAATCCACGCATTACTGCGTCTAGGAAGCCGTCAAACTTTTGGCCTGCACCGCATATGAGCTGAAGTTCTATCGAAAATCATTACATAGTATAAAACAAAGTCGCTTCCGTGTCTGTCTGTTTGGCTGCTAACTTCTCCTAAACCACACAACGGATTTTGATGCGGTCTTCACCATCATTTATTGTTCACAGAAGGTTTATATACTTACTTACTTAAAGTGGCACTACAGTCCGGGGTGGACCTGGACCTCAGTCAACAAGCTTCTCCAGCCAGCTCGATCCCTGACTAGCTGCCTCCAGTTTCGCACGCTAAGTTGGCTGAGGTCCTCTTCCACTTGCGTGCGCCACCTGAGTCTTGGCCTTTCTCTACTGCGCTGTCCCTCGGGAGCGGATTCGAAGACTTTTCGGACCGGAGCATTGGTGTCCATGCGCTCTACATGACCCAGTTATTTCAGTCTTTGGATCTTCACTCTTCTGGCTAGGTCCATGTCGCTGTTTAGTCCATACAGTTCGTCGTTGTATCTTCTCCTCCACTCACCGTCAATGAAGACGGGACCGAAGATCGTCCGAAGAATTTTTCTCTCGAAGAAACCAAGAACACCCTCATCCATTTTTGATAATGTCCATGCCTCTGCGCCATAGAGCAGGACCGGGATTATTAAGGTCTTATTAAGGGTGACTTTTGTTGTCCGAGAGAGGGCTTTGCTACTCAATTGCCTTCTTAACCCAAAGAAACAGCGGTTGGCAAGAGTTATTCTTCGCTTGATCTCAGCGCTGGTGTCGTTGTCTGTATTTATAGCAGAGCCGGTAGACAAAGTCCTTAACTACCTCAAAGTTATATCTGTCGAGGGTGACGTTCTGTCCGAGACGTCGGTGTTGGTTGTCCTTTTTGCTTGACAGCATATAGTTGGTCCTGCCCTCATTG
This sequence comes from Volucella inflata, assembly GCA_928272305.1. Taxonomy (NCBI): domain Eukaryota; kingdom Metazoa; phylum Arthropoda; class Insecta; order Diptera; family Syrphidae; genus Volucella; species Volucella inflata. The sequence goes on along the minus strand of OV743716.1, from coordinate 22,522,787 downwards.
ACCGCTTAACCCATTTTCGCCGCTTCCGTCTCAATACTCGCGAAAGCGCCACTTACATCACGCTGCTTTCTCCCGATTATGTCAATATCGTCGGCGTATGCGAGTAGTTGGACGGTCTTTTGAAAGATAGTGCCTCTTGTGTTTGCTCGTGAGTTTTGTACTATTTTTTCAAGAGTACGATGTTGAAAAAATCACATGACAGCGCATCGCCTTGTCTAAATCCGTTCTGGACATCAAAGGTCTCGGTGAGATCTTTACCGACCTTGATGGAGCAGCGTGTATTCTCCATCGTCATCCTGCACAGACGGACGAGTTTATCAGGGATGCCAAAACGAGGCATTGCTCTATATAGCTCGTCTCTATAGATGCAGTCATACGCGGCCTTAAAATCGATGAATAGGTGTTGCGTATCGATCTGAAGCTCATGGGTCTTCTCCAAGATCTGCCGTAGTGTGAATATCTGGTCGATGGTGGACTTTCCTGGCCTGAAGCCACACTGATATGGACCTATTAGGTTGTTGACGAACGGCTTCAGGCGTTCACACAATACGGCGGATAAGATCTTATATGCGATGTTAAGGAGACTGATGATGAAGTCATCCCGGGTGTCATCATCTTTCTCCTCTGTGGGGGCTTTTGCCGTCGATAGCAATTGCCGTAGTAGATGTCGCAGTTTTTCATCTTCTTTTTGTCCGGCCCATCCCATCGCATTTCTTGATTGGTGGTTATGTCTGCTTTGCAGCAGTCTAGGGCCTCCGCTAGTTGCTCGGATGCACGTGGCCTATTAAGGGATCTAACATTCCACGTGCATATCCGAAGCTCATTGTCCTTTAATCGTTTGTATGGGTTGTCAAGAGTAGATCGGTCCATATCCGAGGCTTGTTGATGCTTTGTAACTTCTTTTGTTTTTTTAAATGCCCGGGCAGTTACCCCGGCGGCACAACCCCCAACCTGGAGGATCAGTTCCATTTTTAACGCCTCTAGGACGAGGGGTCGGTTACACCGAAGCCAGTAACCGGGATGTGAGCGCTGCCATTGGCCCATTTAGGGCTCGTCCGCCACCATCTCTTTTCTAAGACCCTGACTAAGTCCTGGAAATCCTTACCGGCCTGAGCTCCAAATATGTTGGAGTAGCTTTTGCCGTCGATAGCAATTGCCGTAGTAGATGTCGCAGTTTTTCATCTTCTTTTTGTCCGGCCCATCCCATCGCATTTCTTGATTGGTGGTTATGTCTGCTTTGCAGCAGTCTAGGGCCTCCGCTAGTTGCTCGGATGCACGTGGCCTATTAAGGGATCTAACATTCCACGTGCATATCCGAAGCTCATTGTCCTTTAATCGTTTGTATGGGTTGTCAAGAGTAGATCGGTCCATATCCGAGGCTTGTTGATGCTTTGTAACTTCTTTTGTTTTTTTAAATGCCCGGGCAGTTACCCCGGCGGCACAACCCCCAACCTGGAGGATCAGTTCCATTTTTAACGCCTCTAGGACGAGGTTACACCGAAGCCAGTAACCGGGATGTGAGCGCTGCCATTGGCCCATTTAGGGCTCGTCCGCCACCATCTCTTTTCTAAGACCCTGACTAAGTCCTGGAAATCCTTACCGGCCTGAGCTCCAAATATGTTGGAGTAGCCTGGATAAGGTCTTGTTTTGGTTTTCCGACACTAACCCTGATTTATGGCGCAGGAAACTCGCCATTTGCCCCCTAGTGAGATTCCCAGATGGCGCAACGGGGAGGCGTGAAGTAGGGCTTATTAGCAAAGCTGCAAGATGTTCAGCTGCAGAGGCTCATTCTCGTCATTTTAAGAACCATCACCTGCTAAAATTTAAGAGATACTTAAAAGCGCCTACACACGAGGCAATTGGTACATACAATTTCTACGACGTTTGAGTAGGAATAAATTGTGTACGACGCTACACACATCCCATCCCAATGTGCCAGTCCAATCTAGGATTTCGTACGAGTAGATAGTCATGTCGCTGTTGTCGAAAAACAAAAAATATGAATTACCTGCATCCAAATTTTCTTTGGATTTTCAAATATTTGTAGTTCTACATGCAACAAATCTGTAGTCAATGAATTCTGAGGCTAGAATTATTAAACTCTTCCTGCATAATCGTGCGAGCTTAGACCTAAGCCTTGAGTGCTTTTCCAATGGACGTACCTCCTTCGCGCGTCACTTCCAACAAAATTTGTTCGCAACTATAAACATTGTTTATAAAGAAATTCTATAATCAAAGGCAGAACTTCACATTCTTCACGTCTTTTGTTTTTCAAATTACACTCGTGCGAAGCCGGGGCGGGTCGCTAGTATTTTATAAAGTCCTGGTACCACCATGGTAACATTGTTCTGTTAAATGTTAGCACATACTAACAGAATGCACTTACGAAAAGCAGTTGCATGCTTTTAGGCTTAAATCAAAAAGCGTAACTCTTACTATCTAAGGCTGAAAACACATCGAAGCGGACAACGACGCGACGTCTTGTCTTTGTCCGACAAACAAACAATTTTTATTTCGACCCACAGCAACCGGAATATGTCTTTTCGTCTCGTCTGCTTTGGTGTATGTTGACTCATAAGAATCAATGGATTCTTGTCTAATTCGACAACACAACAAACCGCGTAAAGTGTGAAAATCGCTTATTTTATTTGTAGTCCACGCCTTATAAATCGTTGTATCTCAATGAAAAAAAAAACCAGTGTGCACTGTTGGTATATTTACCCATTTACCAGCCATTGGGTGGTCTGCACCACACTCTTTCCCAAAAGATAACAACCATCCAAAAATGAAGCGAAACAAAATTACTTTTTAACTCAAACGAATCGATTCATTAATTAAAATAAATAAAATAATAAATCCCATCACCAGCATACTTATAAGGAAACGAAAAAGATTGTCGAATCCGATCACCTACTGAATTCGATTGGAATCTAAAAACTAGAAAATAAAAAGGCAATTTGCATGCTTCTAACGATTTGTGATGGCGAAACATTCTCAACGCGCAAATGAATATTAATTGCAAGCAATTGAACGCGTTCTATACAAAAATATCCAGATAGCATGCATAGAGATACAAACAGACTGATAGACAAACTCGTACTCATATACTGGTACGAGTAGTACATACTTTTATTTGTTTAAAATATTCGCAGAGTATTTTTGATCATTTAGTAGCGTCTATTCGTGGCTTGTGAATCGATTCTTGCGACACGGATGATTTGTTGCTCAACATATTGTACATGCATCAGTGATGGTAATTAAAATTAAAATAAAATTCACTCGTCTGCATTTATTTTGTTGGACTAGGGTACGCTATTGCAAGAAGGCAATTACAATTCTCATAAACAATTTGCAGTCGCAGATACTCGACTCGTTCAGTTCTTAGATGGAATTTTTAATTGAATTGTTTTGTTTATCTTTTCGGGAACTGAAACGTAGGTAGTTTTCAATTGATGTGATCACTTGTGGATGCATAAATCAGACACTGGACAGTGGGCGAGGCATTGTGGGAAATCGCAGAGTAAACCAAACCAAAGTCTTGTGCAATGCTTAAGTAGTTTGACACTCAAATTTGGTTGCGATGTTTTAGCATTTATATGCGGCATCTGAGGCAAGAACTCCCTTTGAAGGATAGTGACAATGTGTGTTAGAATTGAAGTCTTTTCTTTCCCCTAAAAACGTAAACGAAGGCAAACAAGTGACGATATCTTCATCTACCTTCGGCAAAGCTAATTACCGCTGAGCCCGAAAAAACAGCGATTTGCAAGTGCTACACTTCCTTTCTTTTTGACCCGTGTTGAGGTTTGGTATTCGGAATTTCTTAGGGAAACACTTCCCACTTTTCTTTCCGTGTTGTTTGTTCGCAGAAAAGTTGGCATTCTTCTTCAAACCGAGGAATCCGTTGGGATGCTTACCAGGCACACAGAGTGAAAATTGCAAACTGCACTTTTCGATTACATGCAAGGTAACAAGAAAAATTCGTCTAGACCAAGAGATATTCATTGCAAGTGAGAATAATGTTCTAACCGCGATGTCGCTTTATGTTCGGTACCCTTTTTGTTAACAGCATATAGGTGGTCTTTCCCTCGTTGACCACTAAACACATTTTCGGCGCTTCCGTCCAAATACTCCTGAAAGCGCCCCTGACATCACGCTGCTTGTGCTGACCCTTGAGTTTTTCACTATTGTTAAAGAAATCGCATGACAGCGCATAGCCTTGTCTAAATCCTTTCTGGACAGGTTTCGGTGAGATCTTTACCGACCTTGATGGAGCAGCTTGAATTCTCCATCGTCATCCTGCACAGACAGATGAGTTTGGCAGGGATGCCAAAACTAGACATTGCTCTGTGTAGCTCGTCGCTATAGATGCTGTCAGACGCGTCCTTAAAATCGATGAATAGACGGTGTGTATCGATCTAAGGCTCATGGGTTTTCTTCAAGATCTGCCTCAGAGTGAATAGTTGGTAGATGGTGGACTTTCCTGGCCTGAAGCCACACTGATATTGACCTATCAGGTTATTGACGAACGGCTTCAGGCGTTCACACAATATGGCAGATAAGGTCTTCGAAGCGATGTTAAGAACACTGATGCCTCTGTAGTTGCTGCAGTTCAGAAGGTCTCCTTTCTTGAAGATCGGACAAATAATGTTTGAGTTCTATTCCGTGCGACCATATTTTACAGATGAGTTTCTTCTTACCAAGTCATCGCCTGCCGCTTTGAAAAGCTCGGCAGTCAGGTCGTCCGCTTAACTGTACCAAAGTCGGGTGGACGGAATTGTTGGTCCACATCATCCAGTTTGAAAGGTTTGCCGGCAGCGGTATTTGGTTTGTCATCACCGTTATAAAGTCTACAGAAGTGCTCTTTTCAAATCCTCAGCATCGACTACGACTTTACCACAATGTTCTCTTATTCGTCTCTAGAGCCTTCGTTTCGGGGTTTGTGTCCGTGGCATATTATGCTACTCAACAACACTTAATGCTGGCGGCAGAGGTTATCTTAAGAGAAAAGATTCTACCAGAAAAGAATTTAGACAACTTTTGCAATTGGAGCCGTCCAACGTCGAAATTCACACAGCATAAGCTTGTTCGGGATATCCACAGCCATATCTTGGCTACAACGTTCAGATATCATAACACTGGAGAAGTGTCTTGCGTCGAACGCGATACGGTCAGTCTGGGTGACGGTTGATTGATTAGAATTTCTTCAAGTCCCCTTGTAGCTACGACAATTTTTTTCCCCGCCACAAAGTCGATTATCGCAGGTGGTGTTGTGCAAGCTTTACTTTGCGACAGTACTACTCGTACCAAAGCTGCCCTCTTCTCCTAGCTCTGCCTATAAATCGTCCCGGACAAATCTAACACCATGGCTAGGACGTTGCCTGTAGATCGCAGAGGTCATAACAACTTTCTTTGGTGTACTCGGCTTTCTCTTTTGTGAGAATTGGGCGGATATAAAGCTAATGTTGGCAAATTTAGCCTTGATACAGATTGTTATGAGTAGCTCGTTCACATTTTGAAATCTCCTTCAATAACAAATCCGCTACCGCGTCGATAACAATCGCCTAGATGTCACAGTTTTTCAAAGATCGGTCAGTTATGTTTGCATTGGGGTTTTCCTTGCACGCCTGGCTCCGCTCTTAACACATTGATAAGTCTAAGTTCCCTTGGTATTCATATAATGTGCTGCACTCTCAAAGCTATTCTTCCGTTAAAAAAGAAATGGTCTTTGGTACAACACGCACTCGAGCTTTTTATGGACAGGCCCCTGATGCAATGACAACCCTGTGCCCAAGACTAGTTTCGACCAGAATCTTAGCCAGGATTGGCTCCTCACAGATGTGGCCAAACCGGATATACTCGTAGGATGCGGTGCCGGTACAATCCACAATGGTAGATTTTACTCCTCGTTAGAAAAGCTTCATCTGTTTGTTTTCCATGCCGAGTTTCTTGATGGCAAAGACTTAATTTTGAAGAACCGGTGGAGGGAGCGATGCATTTGCATCTGTAACGACAGCCAAAAGGCACGCACATACGTAAGGCCTTCCATTGACAGTTGGGTTTCAACTGCAAAATATGGTATGACTCCCCAGATCCCAGTCAGACCAATCAAATGCTTCCCGACGTCTCTAAGAAGTCAACGGCATTTGTGCAGCAGGAAACACCATGTACCATGTATCTCGGCTGCAGAGATAGATGGAACTCTTTTTGATTATTTTTAGCCATCTCATCAACAGCCCCATGGCCCCGAATGTGAACCAGCTTTTCAGAACAACAAACTCTCGCATTCGAATCGCCGTCAACAGGAGTACAGATAGGATTAATAACTGAGATTAATAAGCGCAACGTCGTGTGCTAAAAACATTGCCAGAGTTCCATAGTTACGCAGAGACTGTAAATGCAATTAATATGAGCAACGTCATGTGCCAAGAACATCGCTAGAGCTATTGAGGAACATCATTCGGGAAACGCGTGCTTCCGGGGTGGCTGAGATTAGCAAAATAATCGTCAACTAGCTTGTAGAGTGGGTTTCGGAAATTCGCGGCGTATATGTTTATGTTCCTTCGCCAAAATAGTAGCCAGTAGAACACTTCAAATCTCAACCTCAAACAATAAATACATCACATTCTACTTTAAGCCAAAACCAGGGTACGACAGGGTTCCATTCTGTCCTCGCTTCTTTTTCTGATAACAAAGCCATGTTATTCGTGCAGCACTATCTAAAGCAAACAGAAGAATTCGACGGATAACGACATCTTACCCCAAATAACTGAACTACGCTGAATGTTGATAGCTATGCTTCACATAGGATTATCTGTTGTGTAGACTTTCAGCAGATAATCCAAAACTTAAAATCCAAGGCTAGCACGGTAGGGCTGTTTACAAATGTGTCCTTTTAAAAACAAACAAAAACACTGTGGCGCTGGCAGGATGGTGTCACATCTGAGTGGGGCCTACGGTTTTTCGCCGAGTCCGAACGACACTCTTTAGAAGCTTTTACGTAGGCAATTTTTTACTTCCGGGAGTTTGCCATTGCCCGCCGCCCGCCGAAAGGGTGACTGACTGACCCAGACTGTCTGCGTGATAGTCCAATGAGCTAACTATCGCGCCGTCGCCATCGCCATGTGCGTTGTGTGTCCTTTCACCCAAATTAATATTGTTACATATGATGTAGAGAGAGAAAAGTTTTCCTCTTTTCAAGAAACATGTAATTTCGGAAGTGTGGGGCTTCGAGCTTGATGTGCGAAAGGAAATCGGGATTGTTAAGGTTGCATTTAGTATGATGAAGTCTGAAGACACCAGCTTCACAGAATTAAAACTGAGCCACATGGATGTAGTATCTCGAAAGCAACATTGTGGAGTACGTGATCTAATGGTTACCCAGACAAGACAAGAAGAAGGACTCTAACAAACCAAGTATGACACAAGGCAATTGAAGGAGGGCACATGGAAGGAAGTACTGCAGCGCGTTCTTGGAAACCGAACAAAATGCCGCATATTGAATCTGGGTGCTCATGCCCAGATTGTTAGTTCGATTCCTTGTGGCGAACATAAACTCGGATCATAATATACAGTCCGTTTGATAAGATCGTATATGGCAAAACTCGTTTATGAAAACCGGTTTGGAAGTGGCATCTGCATTAGCAGATAAAAAAATACTTCTGCTAAGATACTTTGAATAAAAAAAATTTAAAGAGTGTTCAATTTTTGTCAGAGACGGAAGTATTTTAAAATGAGTGTCGCGTTTGCATCACGTTATGAAGCAGTGTTCGTGTGCACGCATCCAAAAGGACCGAAAATGTCATACGGAGCAGCTGCTTAATACATGAAAAAGTCAAAAGCATTTGTTAGCAAGTGGGTGCACCGTTATTTCCAAGTTAAAAATGTGAATGATTTGCCGGATCGTGGGTCTACGCCAAAAACAACAAAAAAGCAGGACAAAATGATTCTACGCGTGTTTGAAAAAACATCCTCTTCTATCGTCACGTGGAGGACAAGGGATTTTATATAAAAGGGGTCTAATGTGTGTTGTGATACGATACGAAGACGTTTACTAGCCAATAATGTAAAATTTCGAAGCACAATAAAGAAACCACTACTGTCAAAAAAACACGTAGAAAAACGACTCAGTTGGGCCAAGGAGAATTTGGACAGAGATTGGAACAACGTTATTTTTTCGGATGAAGCTTCTTTTTGGGCATGGTCTCCTATCACTCATACCTGGTGTATACAATCCAATAAATTAATCCAGCGTACCGTCAAACACCCGGCAAAGGTGCACGTTTGGGGATGCTTCTCAAAACAAGGATTTGGCGATTTGTTTATGTTTAAAAATAATTTAAACGCACCCAACATGGTCAAAATTTATAAGAAAGCTTTATTACCATCTGCCCAAAGGTGGTTTAAAAGAAGGAATGAGAATTGGTTACTGCAATAACATAATCGCCCGAAACATCGCAGTCGTTTGTGCAGTGCGTGGAAACAAGAAAATGACGTCGATGTTTTAGATTGGCCATCACAGACGCCGGATGCAAATCTCATTGAAGATGTTTGGGCATTCATGAAGCTAAAGCTCCAAGGAAAGAAGATCACGACGGTCAACCAATTATCACGAAAAATACGAGCTATATGGAGATCTTTGTCTCAAGATTATGCTATAAGATTAGTAGAAAGCATGCCTCGAACACTCCAAGCAATTATTGATAATGGAAGAGAGTGGACAACATATTAATTGAAAAGCATTCAATTAAATAAATTTTTATTATTATAAGTTCTTCTTTAATTTTTGTCGTGTACGATGTTATCAAACAGACTGTAGTCCAAAAAGATACTCTATAAAGGTTTTGCATAGCGATGACAATAGTCGCAAGAGACTTCTTGCATTTTGACTGTCTTTTAACTAGGCCCCGACTGTTATCAAAAACCGATAACCCTATATCAAAAACGGTCACACGATAACCAACATTTAAATATTTGGAATACAGGCTCACGATGAAGCACATGTGAATTTTTAAAAGAGCGAAAATAAGCCAACAAATACGAAAGGTTTGCTTATTTGTAGACGCTTATCGAAAGAACCGGTTGCGATAACTACTGCAACAATTGCATACTTTATTCTAAAAAAAAAAACAATAATCAAATCTAAACTAAGTGCAATAAAAAACGAAAAGAAAAAAAGGAATATTTGTTGGCTATGACTTCATTGTTATACATCGACCGTTGCCAAACAATTCAAATTGTTTTTAACTAGCCATATTGATTATTTTGAGGTGGCAACTCTTAACACGCCCACCTTTGAACTTCACCTGTATCGAAGTAAGTAACCTAAAGTAGCTTTTTTCAACGGTGACGTCTGTCATTATGTAATTTCACACTTTTGCTATCTTTTGTATGCACCTTCGAACCGCACTTATCTACAGATTACTGTCAGTATCTACTGATTACTATGTCAAGCACCATGGACTTCAGATAATCTACTTCACAAAGCATTTAATATTATTGTTTTCCGTTTCTCATAAGATTTATTGACACTGATACCAAACCGTTGTGAATATCTACTCGAAAGCGAATTTCGAATTGTTGGTTACTCAGTCAGTCGTTTCAAAAGCACATGCTCGTTGGAACTTTATTTTTTCGAGCAGTAGCACAGTGTTAGTGTGCCTTTGAATCATAGTTAGAACCAAGTTATCACACCTTGTCTTATCATTATCAACGAACTATAAAACTTCGATAAAAATTATTCGCGCGAATTATCAATTTCAACCCTTGGCTTACTCGTATACAACAAACAAATCATAACTTTAGTTCTAATAGAGCAAAAAAAATAAATAAAAATCAACAAAACAAAACAAAACAAAACTCTAAGGCGTTGTTGTCGCTCCAATCCCCATCTGCGATTCTGCAAACTCAGCGGCATTCTGCGAATCCAAGCGCGGAAAGTACGTATACGAATATTTCAAATATCTCAACGAATCTCAGTTCAGCATTTCTGATGTGGTCGTCATAGCATTGTGTCGCCTCATTAGTGATCTGCATTCGGTTGTGCTTGGACTGCAACTAGTTTAAGTCATCTCTACATGGCGACCTCCTGGCACGATTTTGGATTGAAAACAACAAAATGGAAAACATTGAAATCTACCGACACATGGGACGCTGTGAATTTCTCGTATTTGTATACAAAAACGATTCCTACGATGCAAATGACATTGGTGCGGCATTTGAGGAATATGCTCGTTTCGAGCAAACTGTTAAAACTATCAAAGGTTTCGTAGATATTTTTTTTATTTAAGCAAATTGTGTTACTTCATTCTATTGACTAATTTCTTAATCTGTTTGGTTTTGTTTTGTTTTTGCAGATGAACGAAAGAAATCATCGCTGCCAACCATACCAACAATGTCGTACACAGTTGGTAATCGTGACACATTGACATCGGTTGCTGCCCGCTTTGATACTACACCATCTGAATTGACACATATAAATCGTTTGAACAGTTCGTTTATATATCCTGGCCAACAGTTGTTGGTGCCAGATAAAACGGCTAAAGATGACATATCCACCGGATCGGGAACTGGCGATGAGAAGGCATCAACCGCATCTGGTAAATCAAGCCCAGTGGAGAGAAAACTATCTGCCGAAGAGGCCGGTGAAGAGAGAGGTGAGTAAAAGTTTGTCACACAGAATTTTGATCGTATGTCGACTAAATTTGTCTCACTATTTTAATCGAGCGTAATATTGATATGCCACAAGTTTCCATTATATCATCGATGCTATTTCTATTCTTTTTTGATCACAGCTCGTCTTATCTTTTTAAGAGGATGCTACGAGTATTTTGATATTTCATCATATTTTTATATTTCTAATTTAAAAGAGAGTAGAATGACTTAATGAATAATCTTCCAGCAGTCGCCGTGCGTCATCCAATTGAATATTTTTACGATTGAATGCCGGCAAACCGGCAAACCGGCATTGAAGGCGATTGGTTTTGATTGTGTAATACCATATCTAATCGAAAACGATTTATTGATGGATGGTTACAATACTTAAAAGCTTACACCTTCTAGTTTCTGTTATGTCTAATATTAGTAAGCAGTTATCTTCTTTTCTTAGAAAAAAACAATTATTAGCAATTTAATTTAACTTGTAGTGAGACTTTCCTGCAGGAATGCAATTTAGATGAGGCTGTGCCACGCGACATGGAAAAATGTCATACAAATAAGGTGTGGTTGGTTTTTCGTCTGACGTCAGATCAGTATTGTTTTTGGCATAAATTAAATTATAAAAGGTTTTACGAACAATTAAGAGTTCAAAAAAACTTTTCTAGCAATAGTCAACTGTTTTTCTGAATTTCTAACTTGCTTTACTATGTTGCTCCAATGTTTGGGGTAGTCCGAAATTTAACCAATGATTTGCGCCATTAGTCAAATTCGTGGCTGACTGCTAAATCCAAGTTGATTGGAATATGCATGGTGAGCCCACTGCGTAACTATACACACGAGTGTGGGAGTGGTATTCAATAGATAGACACTTTCTTGATGAGCTTCACTTTAACGCTACGGTTTCATGATTCAGCGCATCGAAGTGGCTAGATTTTTCTTCGTCCGCTCTCTATAAATCTAAAAGTTTAAGCTTACGAGAAAGGATTTTATTACTGAAGTACGTCCTACATATAAAGAAACAGCGATTAACGAGGCCTGTAGATATTCTAACTTTTTCAAGCCATTCAAAAAATATGATTTCCGCCAAGCCATTTTTTCATGTTTGCTAACAAAAAGAAATCACATGGGGCCAAATCTGGAGAATGGGGTGGGTGAGGCAGCAATTCGTAGCGTAATTCGACCAGTTTTGCTGTGGCGATTGCGATTTCGGTTTTGCTCCACTGTTAGCAAATGCGACACCCATCTCGCCGATAGCTTTCTCATGGCCAATTTTTCGTGTAGGATATTTTGTATGCGTTCAATTGAAATGTGTACAATGTCAGCAATCTCTCTGACCTGGATGATGGATTTTATTAACCATATCCTCCGTAGTCACCTCAATGGCACGGCATGGGCGCCGTCCATCAAACGGATGTTCGGCCACGCTTGAATTCATATCTGATGGTATTCATCGAAGGTGCATGGTCCTTATAAACGTCATGCAACTTCACTTTGATTTCCTCACAAGTTTTCCATCGAAAAAAAGAAATCGAATCGCTGATCGATATTGCTCTTTCTCCATGATTGCAAATAAACTCGAACTTGATGACTTTCAAAACCAAACTACTTGATACATCTGTCTGAAATTTTGACAGTCATCGTTGTATGGCGCTATGTGATGGCATACACATTTTGCATCAGTGTTGCCATCAGTCGGTAAACACGGGTACTTATCATACAGCCCTCGCACAAGAGGAGTTCTGTGTTCTAATTTTTGAGCTGTCAAAATAAGACTTGCCACTGCATAGCTCGTTCCTATGTACGCTGTCACATGCGTCTTTGAAATCAATAAATAGATAATCAGTGTCGATATGAAATGAAATTTATTGATCTTCTCTAAAATCTGCAAAGATTCTTATGGTCGTTGTGATCCCAACTTTTCAATGACGACATTTGGAATTCTTTCATGACTCCTATATGCCCGCGATACTCGCGTTGAGGAGTTTCTGCCGTTGATCGCATGATGATCAGATAATTGATTAGGGGATAGTGATATCCCTGAATGTATATTGGCGTATGAGAACCGAAAATATACAAAACCTGAATCCATTGTCGGACGTAGCACGTCGGACCCGCTCAAAGTCAAAGATGGCTTCAATATACAGCCTTGCTTTAATATCTACCAAAGCAATTTAGTTGTCATACCTGACAACTACACTCTCAAATTTGGCATTGTTATGACCCCTTCGCTTACAAGGGGTCTGTACATCAAGGCCGCAGACGAACCAAAGCCATGGATTGCGCCTTTAATCAGTATATGAGATTCCTCCGCTTTTAGAGTTAACACTCCCCCTCCGGGAGTCGAAAGCCGTCAATGTTACCTTACCTTCAGTAAGAGGTACTAGACTCCTAGGCTTCACCATGTAGAGGAGAAAAGAGGAATTGATGGGCAGAAGAAAGCATGATAGTAACTTAACGCTTGCATACTAACAATGTCTCATTAGGGCACTTGAGCGCAGCGCCTGAGATATGAAATTTTCCAAGTTCGTCGGGCCGATTTACATCCGCTACAGTTTTTCGTCGTATGTTGTTCTTCATTTATCGTCTTTGTAGCGGGGAGCGAAAGCCCAATAAATTTTGTTTAAAAATAAGAATAGGGCAGGAACGTCCATTTTTGACAAAGTCCATGTTTCTTTTCCATTAAGCATTCCGGGACCATTCAACTTAGGAAGTACATCGATTGCCATGTAACTGTAATGTAACTGTAATCATCCATGTACCTTGTAAATTTGGGGATACAGGAAACTTCTACACACAATCTACTAGAACATAATCCTGAATCCATTATCGGAGCATGAATCGTGCAATCCTCTCATTTCTACACGGGCGATGCTGTCAATGTCTTTCTTTTTTATATAGACATGCGCGCAAATTAAGCTTAAATTGACAAATCTGTAAATGAGAACAGACATGATTCTGCAGATTTTCTCAATTCCTTTTTTTTCCTTCCTCTTCTCCTTTAAATTGATGATCTGAACTACTATAAGCAGCGTTATATCAGCTTCTGTAGTAGGTAGCTTCGTAAGTTGAAATTTTTTTTTAATTTAGATCAGCAACTCCGATGGTCTTTAATCTGCAAAGTCGAATCCCACTTCGTCATTGTCATTTTCTCATTTCGGAAGCGGGAGCTCTGTTGTTGGTTCACAAAGGGTTGATGTCCCCTAAACCGTTTAGTCAGGACCATATTGATTACATTTGAAAAAGTAAGTAAGTCTCATAAGGAGACTTATCGACTTACCGAAAATTAACAGAATTAGGCTATTTCCTAATGTGATGGGCCATAAAGTATTTATCGCTTCTGCTGTCCCTCTACTTCTGTAGCATTTTTGATCTTTGTACCAAAACTGTAAATGGTATGCAGTTTGCAGAGCATTCCTTTTAAATGTTTACCACTGACTGTGACTACTATTATATGTTTATCTTTATCTCAACATGCTTCTTTTAGATATTTGTACCTTGGGCAAGTTGTTTTCATATTTTAGTAGCACTTTTCAATATCATTCTTGCAGAAGCATCTCTTCATCAGTTCGTAAAGCGCTTTTATGGTTTGGTATTCTTTCTATCTCCTGTTATCAAAGAATAAGTGATAGGTTCTCGCTCTTTTTTTTTAGTTTCTTTGATTTTCTCGTCTGTAATTTGAGATAGAATAGACTGTGTGAACTTTTTCTGCTCGTTTAACGCACGCTTTCAGATATACTACAAAGGTGCAAAAGAAAATCACGACAATTATTTGCTTAACATCAGGGTCAACATTTTCATAAATCACCCAATAATTACAATTCACATTATTTTGCCTCTTACCATCCCTGATTTTCACTTATCCAGTCCACAATCCCAACAAATTCAACACCATTTCTGTTAACTGAAAGCTTTTCTACTCTCAACTTCCAGTTGTCATTCCAGCCATGCATATATCCATCTCACTTACACCTTTGTCTTCACCCTCAGAAGAAAAAATCAAAACCACTTGCTGTCAAAGCAACCAAACTAGAAGTTGTGCTAAAAAAAAATTTATTTTCAAAACAAATTTGAAAAATTCTCCAAAAAAACACGAAATCTATCCCAAAAATCAATTGAAAAATAATTCGAAATTCTATTTTAATGTGAATTTAATCCAATAATATCAATTTTATCGAACGGCAATTCATATTTTCTACAAAACAAGGTTCAACGCCGCACCAACAGAAACAATGCATACAGCCGTATTCTGGAGAGATGGAGGTAAAATTTTAGTTTTTGTTCACAAAAAATTCACGAATTTCAAGTAATTCTTGGTTTTGACTGATTCAATTTGATTAAATTAATTTGCTGTTGCAAATTATTGTTTTGATTCATCTGAAAATAGGGGGAAAGGGTTGTTTTTTGTTTTGTTTAACTCGCACCGATCTCATCCCATCATCATCATCATCAAGATTTTGTCATGCGATTTGGGTTGTGGTTTATTTTTATTCTTATTTATGGTATTTACTTGCTGAAAATGTAAACAAAAATTTATTTAAATTGCCACGAGAGATTATAGTTGTTAGCTTCTTGTTATTGCTGGCAAAGAGTATTACTCGTGATATTTTCATTTCAACAGAGGGGAGTGCTTCGATGAACTAGGATTGGGTGATTCGAGTGATTATGATATCAATACCAATTAGAGGTGGTCTAATGAATTTCAAGTTAAAGGCTAAACGGAATGATAGTGGAACTTATTGTATTGAGTTGATAAAAATTATTTGCCAAGTGATAAACGTGCCACTGGTCGAGAGGCTGCTGGTGGATTGTGCGAATTGAAATACGGTTGTTGTCATGAGGGATTAGTTTTGACGCGAGTCGCCGACGTATTTAGTAAGAAATTTTACAAACTGATTTGTAATTCTTGGAGAAGAAATAGCCTGGCTGGCTGCTTCTCCTTGTCTTATCATTTATCAGCGGACACCACGATAAGACTTGGGGGACCAAAGTTTTTCAAATATATTTAGCTGTGCTTGGTATTTTATGCTATTATCTCGTTATCTTGAAAGTTTTGCCCTATTTTCTTTTAAATAAATGATAGGACGCTCGTTTCGTTTAAACTAATGATTAGAGTTAGATGTGGTAAAGGGGAAATTGCAATGCAGCTTGCGTTTGTGATTACAAGTACTTGCGTAGAGTGTAGCAAACTGCGTTGCGTTATTAGGAGCATTCACAGAGATTGTGCTTCGCAATGTTATCATTCTGGCTAGATGCCACTTGTGCTTTACACATAATGATATTAAACAAAATCCTGTTACCTCTTGAAAAAGGCAGTAAACTGCGCTAAAATATTTTCCGCTAAAAGACACAGCCAGAGTGTCGCGACTTTTAACAGAGTTATGTCCTGGAAAATGTTAATTTGAATCATTACCACGAAGCTCATCGAAACGAGTTAAGAGTAGCCTTGTAAAACTCAACAAATTGCCTATAGCATTGGGTATACATATCTCCGCTTGGAAAACGCGATTGCTTACTTTGCAAGCAGCGAAGTTGAAGGTTCTCGTTCTCCAAGAAGACGCCAGCCATCTGTGAGTATTCGACTATATCCATTTTCTACTTTCGATTCTGTTTGATGCCAGTTTGTTTTTTTTCTATCATCTCAGTGTTGGGGTCGTTATCGTCAAAGGAAGCGACCAGAGATAGAATACAAAAACTTCGGCCCACAAAATTATAGAAACTCCTCTCCTTGTTCAACAGCAATTAGGTTTAAGAGTGCAGCCACAATCTCGATATCTCGGAGAGGGAAATCAATGCATCTAGATCAGCTAGGTCTGGCGTCTGGCGAAAGCCAGTGACTCCAGAGAATACTCCTTGTCCACAAAACTAATATCTTGCTGAAAGCTTGCTTACACTTACACTTACATAAGCCGACAATGCTTGAAGTTTTTTGGGCATTCTTAATCCTTTCTTTCATGACTACATAGCTCTCGTAAAGAGTAGACATCCTCTTTTTGTTAAGGGTACAACCTCGTCGATTACGCCTACAGTTGTTCACGCTTTCGATCAAAGAGACTTCAGTCGCTTCCACAGACAATACAGTTGTCGTCTGCGAAGACTGGAAGCCTGGTAAAAGCACAAAGCAAAGTGTTAATCAACATGTACCACATCAGTGTTGCTTTAATGCACAATAGTGGTCTACGTGGCCTGGCGTTTACTGACCGAGTTATACACCACGTTGAATGTTTCGTTTATTGATGCATAGTATTGATATTCCTTGTCGATTTTTTACACAATTTCTTCGATGTTAGTATTGATGCCCCATTTTAGGCCAAGATTAATTCTGAGCTCAGTTTTGCAAATATGCAAACATCCTCCATGCTCCTTACCTTAATAAGACTGTAAGATCCGACGAGTGTATAGTCATCCCAATTGAAATTTTCCACAGACAAGGAGTACATATGGACTGAGCGTGGATCTCCGGAAGAACCCGGCACGTACATATATACGATATTACACAATGTTTATGATGACGATAGCATGAAAGTAAAATCCAAATGCAAGCCTTATTTCTCTTTAGCTGCCTTGTCGTGATGGTGGCGATGGCACGATGGTTAGCTCATTGCACTATCACGCAGAGGGTCCGTGGTTCGATCCCCGGCATCGCCAACAATTTTTCGAATCGTCATCATCCTTTCGGCGGGCAATAGCAAACTGCCGAAAGTAATATTGCCTATGAATGAGCTTCTAAGGAGTGCCGTTCGGACTCGGCGGTAAACCGTAGGCCCCGCTCAAATGTGACAAAAATGACAACATGAACAACACTAATGAGTGTCAATGAGCTAGCTGTTAAAGTATGGAGGTGAGGCCAAGGAATTATACTACAAGTGGTACCCGCAATCCACTCGTGATTTTCTCAACTGCGGCCGCGACATGGATTCTGGAGACGCCAACGAACATTCTACGAAAAACCCCTGCCGATTTAGGCGCAGACCCAGGAGCTACTGAATCACTTGATGACTCGTGGGGCTCTTTCTACGATACGTTCGGTATATTGGGGAGAGAGAACTAGAGAAGCTCTGCCTACTAAGGTTTAGCTCTATCAGAATAGACCATTGGTTGGTCAGAGTGCTGTTTTTGACAACTTGTTTCCGGAAACCGAAATGTGGAATGGGCTTTAAAATGAGCACACTCTGAGGAACTGTCATCTAAGGGGCAGATGAAGAGGAAACAGAGATGTGAGATACACACACGGCGCAAGACATGGCAAGTGCTTAAGGGGCCGCAATTGCCAAAAGTCTCTCTCCCGCAGCGGCGACGGAGAAGAGAAATAAGTCGGCGGAAAAGACACCCACTGACTACGGCTAACATTTTAGATTTGAAGTCGCGTCCTCCTTTTCTGTCCCAAATAGGGCCAAAAGTCCTGTATCTTTCAGTACAGAATGCCCGGATGAAATCGGCGCTGCAACAAACAAAGGTTTCAGTTCCAGTGGTCGAAAGCAGTTAAGCCCATCGACGAAAACAATACCAGTGGTGTCCGGATAAGGCCGGCGCTATAACGGCGACTTTCTTGCTATTTCTCGGTAAGAAAACTGCAGGCTGCTTACTAAGGGATACAATAACCTGCGATGCTTGCTGTATAAGTAATGGACGTTGGGCTTACGCTCGCAATAGGCTGCGAGTATTCGGCGTTGACTTGGTTGATGCTGTTACTGTTGGCACTTTATCACGTGCTTTCTTATATTTCTTTGAGAGGTTGAAAGATTTTATAAAAGGAACTGTACTTGTTCCACAGACTAGTTCTTTGTTTGACAGAAAAATGAATTACACGTCGGGAATGTCAGATCCGTCACCAAAACCGATGACAAAGACCATCAACGGCAGTTTGTATCACATAGTTGGTTCACCGTACCTATGAGTAGATCCCAGTGTGTGCCTATTCTTTGCTTCGGTTCATGTCCATTAGCAAAGTCTTGTCGCAATTTTCGTGCCTTGTAGGCAGTACGAAATATGTATTTTTTCTTTATTGCTCTAATGTTTTGTCGAGCTGTTTGTGCAGACATTCTTAGTTAGTTTCGCCAGACTAATGTTGGTGAGTTTAGCCTTAATATGGACTGTCATGAGGCATTAGCTCGCTTGTGTGAGTGGATTATAACTTCTTGCCTTGCAGCAAAACTTTTACTCTCCTAAAGATTTACCGTAGTAAATTTAACACGAGCTCCTGGATGATGGTGATCTCTGCCTTATAGCTAGTTGTTCGGCTGGGCGTGACTTACACGAAATCCCAACATTTAATCCGTAGATTCAAACGTCTTTGCCCTTGTTGCATTTTAGTCTCATTAACATCGCATACAAGATCTTCTCTGCCATATTGCGTGAACGTCTGAAACTCTTCATCAGCACCTTAATCCCATTAGTGTGGTTTCGGACGAAAAAAGTCCACAATGAATATGAACCACACTCCGGCAGACCCAGGGAAAATATCAAGAAGTCAAAATCACCTTCTTTTTAAGGCCGCATATGACACCATTTATTGAGACGAGCTATATAGAACGATGTCTAATTTTTGCATATATGCGGAATAGTGGTTGAGAACACTCGTTGTTCCGTCAAGATCAGTAAAGTCTTAAACGATACTTTTGATGTCACAATAGATTTAAGATTAAGATTAAGGAGACGCGCTGTCACCTGAGTTCCTTAACACCATACTTGAAAGAGTTGTGCGGAACTTACAAGCGAACATTGATGGCACACTTTTACAAAGGTCTCTGGAACTAGGAGTATCCCCCGATGACGACATGATTGAGAGAATCTGGCTGTCACCGATGCGTTCGTTAGTATTGTAAAAGAGGCTAACAAAATGGGTTTAGCAGTAGATGAGGGCAAAATGAAGTATGTGCTGTCAGTAAGAAGGCACATACAACATCACTGAATCGGACAGAACATCACCGTCGAAAACTATAATTTGAAGGTAGTAAGGTAGTTCGTCTGGCCTCGCTCTGTTATAAATTCTGCCAACAGCACCTCAGCAGGAGTAACACGAAGAATACCTATTGACAGTCGCTGTTTGTTTGGGAAAATTCAGTGATAAGGCCCTATCTCGAAGAATTAAGGAGACTTTATGGTGCTGAATCACGGACTCTGTCAAAATCAACTAGAAAATATTATTTGAAAAATATTTGGTCCAATTAGTGTGAACGGGTTTTGAAGAAGAAGATTCATTTATGAGCTATATGCAGTCTACAGCGACATCGACCTTAATAAGAAACGTCCCATAAGTCGCCTGACATGTGCAGCGAGTGCATACCAATGCTCCAACCCGCAGAGTCTTTGAATCTAACCCGGATGGACAACAGTTTAGAGAGAGACCTCACTTTAGGTGGTGCGCACAATTAGAAAGAGTCTTCAACGGACTTAGAGTGCGCAACTGGTTACAGTTAGCTAAAGACTGATCTATGGAGAGGCTTGTTAACTGAGCTCTAGGTTAACGCCGACCTGTAGCGCCAATATATTACTAAACATGGCCAAGTAGACGCCGTTCAATGCCCATCTTAGTGATACAATACTCAAGCGCCATCATTCGCAACATAACCATTTAGCGAGATAAAAAATACGATCTAACAAATTTGACCAGCACATCATGGTTCATAACAAACTTCCATGGTTCTCAGCAACTTAGCTTAGCTTGAATATACGTATAACTCTTGTACATCAAAGAAACTTACATCATTTGAAAACTTAAGAAATGAAGCGTTGGGCTACTCTTGAATTCTTTATCTACCCACTATTTTGAAGGATCCGAAAATAATCTAATACAGTTCAAAGCGTCACATTGCTTATACAGGCCGCGTAAAACCATTCTATCACGGAGCTTGCTGCAATGAAGACTCAGCCTTTCTGATCGTCTTGAACATGGAGATTTTCAGAAACATTGACTTCTCGTAGTAGCCGAGTATTGCTAAAGATGAAGACTTGGTCACAGTTATCAATAGTGACTGAAATGCACTTACTCATGAACGCGGCAAGCTTCACATTTGTCGCTCCAATGAAATCTTTAATGTTGCAGACTAGAAAAAAAAATGGTAAGTGATGTGTGTAAGAGGTAGAGGGTCGTTATAATGGTAGGAACCACTCCCATAAACAATATTTATTTTCTAAATTAATAAGCGGTATTTCTAAGCTCTGTTATATATTCGACAAATAGGTAACAGGTGACTCACTTGATTCGCTAATCGTTTTCATGTTGACAATACCAATTTACATCCAAACGAACTAGTTCACAGATCAATCAGCTATTTCAGTGGTTCAAGGCTCTTTTTTCGGTTTTCATTTTTAGTCTGTGCAACAATCAATTGTCAAACTGCGTCGTTTTAGGGAGTTTTTCCATCGACTCGATTGCCCTAATTGAAGTGTTTTACCGGTTGATTGATGATTTATTCAAGAAATCAATCAAGACAATTGAACAGCACATATTTGACAAAATAAAAAAAGAAACGTTATCTTATTAAACAACTAATTGACTTATAAATGTTTTTTTCTTTTAGATATCCTCGATGGCCTCCGACCGGGATCTCCAAAACCAGGTCATATTGAACGCATCTCACCGAAAATTGGTTCCGAATCAACAGGCGATGATCCAATAATCACTCAACGTTTCCTTAAGATCAATGTACGGCATATAACCGATGGACAAGGTGTAGTTGGTGGTGTCCTACTTGTTACTCCAAATGCGGTGATGTTCGATCCAAATGTTTCTGATGCTTTGGTAATCGAACATGGCCCAGAAAGTTACGGTGTTATTGCTCCTATGGAGTTGGTTGTCAATGCTGCCATATTTCATGATATCGCACATATGCGTGTCGCTGGTGGTGATTCCACCACAACAGAAAAAGCAGAAATCTACTATCCAAAGTCGGTGTTGGAGCAGCAACAACCAACATCATCCAGTCATTTAGAAGGTTAGTAGAAGATCAGTTTCCTTTCCTAACCACTTGTTACACAATAACCTGTTGATTTTGATTGTGTAGGTGTAGGTTCGGTTGAGACATGCGACGATCAGGATTCAATTTGTTCAGGTTCTGGTCGTGATGGTGATGCATTTCCCAAAGCCTTCGATAAGGATCGTTTAACAGACGTGAATATTTGAACGTACACCTTTGTTTTGTTTGAATTTTATTGAATTTTCTTTATAGAAGGATGAGAAAGATGAAAAAGAAGCTGAAGCCAAAGAAACGTCAAAGACTGAATCAAAGTCAGAAGCTGAAAGTGATGATGCTGAAGATAAGAAAAATCTGTCAATTACTGACAAACGAACTACTCTGGAGGAGAGACGAAAAAGTCTCTTAGATCATCACTGGGCTATACCCAGTAAGGACCGGTAAGGAAGTTGTTTGATTTGCAGCTTTCGCCTTATTTTTTCTTTCATTACTAATACGAAACCATCTCTCATGACTTTTATTGCCTAACCCATTACCTAATTATGTGTTTGTTTTGTTTTAAGTTTGACAATAATAACTTGAATGCGTAATTTGTTTTAGTGTTGCATGAAGCTGTTAAAGTGAAGAAAAGTGAACTTAAGTTAAGCCCCGTGTTGTGTGTATCCCATTAGGGCCGATCTAAATGACGTTGTGTTTGTCCGGTTTTTGTCACATGATCAGGACCACGGATTTCATGTTGAACTAAAACCATGGTTTGCATAATAAGTCTTCTTCACCGAACACGGTGTCATAAGAGGACTTTTGCATAATACATAACATCTTCTGCTAGGTGTGGTAGGTGTTCTGCTCTATAGCCTATTGGAGATCTTATCTCTTTTCGCTGGTTTTACCAGCTTGTGATTTGTACTGTTTTTACTGACAACTTTTAGTTTCAACGATCTTAGTACTAAAGTACTAAAGGCCCAAAGATCGTTGCTCCCATTTTATCCCTCTCTGAGGCTTTTGATTGTTGCATGTATTCGTTTGATAGTAATTAATATATTTGCATGTGCGCTGCATGAGCAGGGTTAGTCAGCAGTACAAAGAGCAAGGTCTAAGAAGTTGTTACGTTTGGGTACATTCACATATAAATACCAACACGGAAGGGTCCTTTATATTTAGCATTTATCAAAATCAGCACAAAGGAATGTTTTCAAACACCACAACTTCACATGTAACATTTAACTTGATGTTGTTGAAATTATATCTCCTGAAGGAATTTAAAAATTATTGTTTGGTTCATGGAAGGCAACTTTAAGACCATTGGAAGTCTAATCATTGCTAACCATTTCTTCTTTCGTTTACGACACTTGTATGGATGTGTCTCCCGATTTTTGTTGCCGATAATGACGTATACATGAGCACAAGTTAACCCAACGTTGCCATCAGAGATCGGGACTGGGCTTTAACTTTTCACTATTCCGTTTTCTAAGACCAATAGCTTATTTAAATTAAAAACAACCGCCTAATTCGATATATAAAAAGGAAAGGGTTGGATAAGAGATTTTTCGGTCTTAAAAGGGCTTTCCCCCTGGCAAGATTGTATTTGACCGATCGGATCATTCATTATACAATGGAATTCCACCACATCTGTTCTTTGGAGAAGGCCAGTATGCTTCGAATGCACTTGCCTACGTCTACGTGTGCACCATATCGTGTAGAATATTCGATGGACCAAATCTGCTTTCGCTCTCCTGTAGAAAATAAGTGAGAGGAGATGGCACACGCATTATGCGCGTTCTTTCACCAGTTCTTTTTTTTTACGGCTCTCAGAGAAGGTGAAAATCATCTTTGTATTTCCTTATCATCATACCTGGCAAACACGTGCATTTGGCTTTCATTTATGGCTCCCGTTTTTACTGTTATCAATGTTTATCTTCAACCCGATGGTGTTTGAATTAGTTGTTTGGAGGTCCATCATGTTATGTGATAGCAAACGAACGTCGTTAAGATAGTCCAAACGTTTGCGCCTAATTGTTAAAAGTTAATCGAAGATTGCTAGTTCTCATTTAAGAACGGAACATTGCGGATTTCCTATCCCATAGCATCCAGAGGATGTATCCATATCTGCCCTAAACGTATAATGTTGCATTACGATTCGTAAGTAATGTGCCGATTTTCTATTGGCGCTATCAAACGCTTTCAAAACCAATGACCACCAGTTAAAGTATGGGAGAAAGCGGAGATATAAACAGCATGTTGAAAACATGATTTATAATAAGACAATTTGCATGACAGAAACCCAGAAATTGAAAAATCATTTGCCATTGTTTAGTCCGTTGCATTGTTGGATAACCACATGTCTTCTTGCATATTCAGATTTCTCATCACGATGACAATACCTCCGTTCAGCGGTATGTTGTTGACGGCACTTAAATTGTTATAAAAATTATGATTTTTGTATACAGAAAGATTGGTAAAAAACAACACTCTACTTACTTACTTTAGGTGGCGCTACGGTCCGGGATGGACCTGGGCCTCAGTCAAAAAAACGTCTCCAGCTAGCTTGATCTTTTGCTAGCTGCTTCCAGTTTCGCACGTTAAGTTGACTGAGGTCCTCTTTCACTTGCGTGTGCCACCTGAGTCTCGGCCTTCGTCTTCGGCGTTGCCCCTAGGGGGCGGATTCGAAAACTTTTCGGACCGCAGAATTGGTGTTCATCCGCTCTACATGACCCAGCCATCTTAGTCGTTGGATCTTCACTCTTCTGCCTAGGTCGATGTCGCTGTACAGTCCATACTTGCCCCAAAGAAACAGCGGTTGGCAAGAGTTATTCTTCGCTTGATCTCAGTGCTGGTGTCGTTGTCTGTACTTAAAGCGGAGCCTAGGTAGACAAAGCCCTTAACTACCTCATAGTTATATCTGTCGAAGGTAACGTTCTGTCCGAGACGTCGGTGTTGGTTGTCCTTTTTGTTTGACAGCATATACTTGGTCTTGCCCTCTCAATACTCGCGAAAGCGCCACTGACATCACGCTGCTTTCTTCCGATTATATCAATATCATCGTCGTATGTTAACCGAATTTGATGGAGCAGCGTGTATTCTCCATCATCATCCTGCACAGACGGATGAATTGGGCAGGAGGGATGCCAAAACTAGACATTGCTTTGTATAGCTCGTACGCGGCCTTAAAATCGATGGACCTATCAGGTTGTTGACCAACGGCCCCTGGCGTTCATACAATACGGCAGATAAGATCTTGTATGCGATGTTAAGAAGGCTAATGCCACTTTGCCATTCATGCCATTCTGCCTGACAGCGGTATTTGTTTCATCGTCGCCGTTATACAGTCTACAGAAATAAACTTTCTAGATTCTCAGCGTCTCTACTACGATGTTCCCTTGTTCATCTCTACAGGCTTCGGTTCGGGGTTTGTGTCTGTGGCATGGTTTTTTTTACCTTCTAGTAAAACTTCCAAATCTCTTTCCTGGAGTAGCTTCTCTCAATTTTCTCGACCGCACGGTTCTCATGATCTTTCTTTTTCCTCCTGAGAATCCAGTGTTCGATTCTCCTCTTCTGCTCATAGAGCTCGTGAGCAGCTCTAGTCTCCAGCTCGTGAGTAGCTTCAGTCTTTCTTTGCAGCGCCGCATGCGTACATCTTGCTTAGCTGCATGTACTTTGCGGCATTCGTCATCAAACCAGGGGTTTCGTTGTGGTGGTCGAGTGAAACCCAGCACATCAGAAGCGGCATCTCTGATGGATTTTTAGCAGTACTGCCACTGGTCTTCAATATTTAATGCTGATGGCAATAGACCTCTTAAGAGGTTTATAGAGACTTGATCGGAGAAGCATTTGGCGATCTCTTGCAATTGTAACCGTCTGACATCGAAATTCCTCACAATTAGATTGGCTACAACAAGGTTCAAGTCCTGGTTCCTCGTAACGTTCGGACAGCCTAAGTCTGCCTCCAGCAACAAATCCGCATCCAAAAAGGAGCTGCTTTTGCCGTCGATAACAGCCGCCGTAGCAGATGTCGCAGTTTTTCATACTCTTTTTGTCCGGCCAAAAAAACAACACTACTCGTACATTATTGCAAACTTTATTCTGACTAAAAGAAATCATTCACTGCGCTGCTGCCATCACAATTAACTCCGGAAGTCTTTGGTATCACCAAGACCACACTGGATTCGTGGTTTCTTTCGAGAGACATGCCCGAATTAGAGGGTACCATCTGAAATTGATAATTTATTGGCCGATCAGTCTGACTTCGGATTTCCAAATGTAGTTTGCCGAGGTACACCAGGGAATCTATACAAACAATACTCAACAAAGAGCAGCAAGTTGAAGTTCGTGCTTAAAAGTCAGGAAAAAGACGATGCTGATTTATTTTTGTGATTCCTCTGGTATAGATCACAACGAATTCGTCCGTAATCAAATCCATGTTTAAGACTACAAAATAGGGTCTTTTCTACAATATATGTTAAGTTTAGTTGGAAGGATGCATGTGCCGTGGCATAATAATCCTTTATCCGGAAACCCAATAGAATAGTAAAAAGTCTGGTGCATTTGCACCGATATTCGTCTTAACATGAGAAAATTATCACATCAAATTCTCAACGTTGGCTATGAAATAAAAGCGAGGTATTTTTTCCATGAATCAGTTACTACTTTCGATGCTTTTCCGTTGCAGAATAATTCAAAATACGTGCATTTGGTAGATAAATTCAAATAAAAAATGTCTGCATGCTATCTGTAATTTTTCACTCTCAATTATCAAGTTTTTGCCCAGTCGTTGTATGCTCCAGATTTGTTTGTGTCGACTGTATTGTTTTTTGTTTTTTACTTTACTCCTTTTGTACTAACCAAAGTGTAGCTTTTGCAACAGATAAATCTCTAATCCGCATGTGGTATTTACTACACAGTAAACAGCGAATGCGAATGCAGTTGTAAGTTTTGTCCTGGAATCAAAACAATTAGAACTACTAAACCAAGTTAAATAATTCAATGTTCAAGTTATTAAATAATTTTCTGTTTATTTTTCATCTTCTACCTTCTTCTTACCAAACCGAACCAACAACAAAAAAATACATTTCACTTATCCCCTTTCCCCAAAATCAATTCTTTTTCCATTTCCATTTCCTTTCCAATATTTCTTACATCGTATCACATCATTCCAAATCAAATATAAATGAAACCTACTCCTACTCGTACATCCAAAACAAATCGAATCGGCAAACAAACATCAATCTAGATTTTCTTTATCTATATCCCGAAGATCATCGGACGAAGAAGCCGATAATGAATCAAATACAACAGTTGATAGTGGTGCACGAGCTCAGGATCCTCATTCGGCCACATCATCAATAAGTGGTGTAGGTGGTGGAACAGGTGTTGGTGCTCTAGCCGGTGGTATAGCTGCTATTGAATTAGAAGAAGAACTATCAAAACAATCGCGCTACGATTCTGGCATTGATATACGTGATCCAATTCCAATTGTACAACCCATACCAAAGAAAACCGTCTATAGTGACGCTGATATTGTATTAAGTTCTGACTGGGTACCACCGAAAACAATTTCACCAACAAATGTCAGTGAAACAACAACTTCATCTAGTTTAGATGCACCATCAGTTGGTAGTCGTAAAAAGACTTCCAGCGTTAGCTTCAGTGTAGACGATAATGAACCTCAGCACATGCAACAACCATTAAGTCAAGCTGACAAATCTGGCGACAAAAAGAATAAGGTAAGTTTAGAAATAAGTTAAACTCGATTGTAGTGAATGTCATTTGTGGTATCATTTATTTAATTTTCCCTTTCTCACCAGATGTTGACTGTCTTGAGTAGTCTTTAATTTTTAGTTTTTAAACTGTGTTATACTGATACCCAAATCAATTTTCAGTTTTGATCTACATGAGCATGTGGTACAAATATTGTGCCTAATCGTTTCGATCCTCATGGGACAGAATACTATAGGATTGTTTGCAAAAATAAAACTCTTAAAGTGGTAAGCTTCTAAGCAAAAGCAGCTTACTTGTTAAGCCTGCACTATTCCATAATCGATTTCTTAATGTAGAGTCTTCCACGAATATGAGTACTTATCTTTAAAATGAGATTACCTATTGTCTGACTGATAACCGTCACCTTAACTTTTTTCATTTTTCGTCAATACCTCTCGTATTTCGTCTTAGACATCGATCCGTATGTTTACATAGGACATCCGCTTGTCGTTTGTAATAAGCTTTTAAGCGTAATTTTTCTCTTACAAAATTTTACAGAGTTTTCTATATGGTAATCTGTGCAATAGGTTCGTGAAACTGGTTTGCTGGCATATAATATTCACAGACCCTGTTCTCGTGCGGTACGTACCGACGAAAATGTGACTTGTGTGCCAGACTCAGTGTTCGACTCAGTTTGGGACATCAGATTCCCATCGATCTCAACAACTCAGCATTTCTCGCACCTGCCTGATAAGAATTTTCCAAAAAGAACTCGCTTTCCTTACAAAGGCCAAGTTACCAATGACGCACCAGTCCGGAATAGACCTGCCGCTCAAACAATAAAACTTTCTTATAAGGGTGATCTTAAGATAATTCTCCAGTTACGTGGTCTTCCACTTGCCACTTCGTCTCTTCCATTTGCGACCGTTTTTCCTCTCTAATTCGTAATTCTGGAGGAGGAGGATGAAATCTCCAAATACCGCCAACGCGGCTTAAAAAGGCAAAGGATATGTACATTCGTTTTCGAATGTTTCTTAGTCCAAGAAACAAAACAATCTGATTTGGCAAGAATACCAAAAAGAGACATCGCTCTGTATTACACATCATTAAAGATGTTCCCATATGCATTCTTGAAAGCGAGTAAGAGGTAGTTTGTGTCGATCTTAACTTCTTTAATTACCACTAGGTTTGCGGAAGTGGTAGTATTTCGTCAATCACAGAAATGCATAGGTTAATACCGATATAGGAGGTAATCTCTTAGTTAACAAAAGGTTTCGTGTATACTTTCTATCAACCCTATTTACTTACTCGACTTTAGATAGCTCTACAGACCGGGGGGATCTGGGCCTCAGTCAACAAGCGTCTCCAGCCAGCACGATCGTTTGCTAGCTGCTTCGAATTTCACACGTTAACCTGGCTGAGGTCTCCTTCCAGATGCGTGCGCCACCTGAGTCTCGGTCTTCCTCAACTACGGTGTCCCTCGGGGACGGATTCGAAGACTTTTGGAGCGGAGCGTTGATATCCATCCGCTCTACATGACCCTAACCATCTCAGAGCAGGACTGGGATTATTAAGGTCCTATGTAGAGTAACTTTTGTTCGAGAGAAGATTTTGCTAGCGCAAAGAAGCAGCGATTGCCAAGAGTTATTCATCGTTTGATCTCACCGCTAGTGTTGTTATCTGAGTTTATAGTGGAGCCTATGTACACAAGTATATCTTGTCCTCGTTGACCGCTAAACCAATTTTAAACTAAACCGATTGTCAATAAAATCGGTGTATGCGAGTTCTTGGACGGACTTTTGAAAGATTGTGGCTCTTGTTTGAGTTTTGGTTGTCAAAGGACTCGGTGAGATTTTTACCTACCTTGATAAAGAAGCGTGCATTCGCCTTCGTCATCCTGCACAGACGGAAGAGTTTGCCCTCAACCCTTCTCATGCTATTTTAAATAGAAAGGCAACACTGCTATACTAAAGTTAATATAACTTCGTATTGTTTAGGTGTGCGGTAGACTTGTCTTTTATTGTCCAAGTTCAGTGATTCGTTTGTTTAAAATTCTGTGGAAGAGGGTTTTCCATATCCTTAGCATCGACTGTTACTTTAGTACTAAACATTCCTAGTCATCTCTACATTTTTCTGTTTACGTCTTGCTGTTCTTGAAGCAGCACCTCTCCATTTCCTCCATTGCTAGCTTCATTTTTCCGGAGAAGCTGATTTACCTTCATTCTCTGTGCTCCTAGAACGCAAAAGCTCTCGTTCTTCTATCCGGCGCTGCCTTATAGGAGAGTAATTTTGATTTAGTTCGCTTGAACTCTCTCAATCCAGGAGTTTGTGCTTGGAGTGGGGTCAAGCGCATCTATTGATTCTACTGATTTCCAGAAACTACTGCAGGCATAATACTTCTTATAGATTCTGTGGCGATCTACAAGGGAACAAGGACACACATATTGTGTGAATGTGAGGCAATATCGTGTAGCCGAAGGAAATTCTAAGGTAAATATTTCTTTGAGAACTTGGAGGAAATAGACGGCACCGATTTCAAATGCCTTCTTGGCTTTTGTTAGGAAATCGGATGTTTTACCAAGGAGATTGTTTAGGTTTTTGCCACTTGAAATAAATTCCACTGGTCCCACAGGGATCGCGACTAGTCCGTTTTGGTGCCTAGCGATGTGTCTTATGACACACCCTGTTTAACTTAACCTAAGCTTATACTTCTTATCTTAACTTGGTGCTTACAATAAATATTTATCCAAATAGATGCTCTTCTGAAGCAGTCACCGGAGTATTTGTCATAGATTTTCATTTTCTTATAAAGAAAAGCGTCTCCGTCTTAGGATAAAAAATGTATTTCTTTCGTTATCAATCAAAATCAGCAAACTCCCAATTAAAATCTTGAATTCCAAATGACATTCCACAAGCAAGTTTTATATATTTTTTTTTTTTTTTTTATAGAAATCCCGTTTAACAACTTTATTTTTCAGATGCTAAAGAGATTATCATATCCCCTCACCTGGGTGGAAGGTCTAACCGGTGAAACTGGTGGCAGCACTGGCGGCGTCAGTGGCGTTGGCAAGTCAAGTGACACTGAATCAGCTCCAAACACAGGCGATTCGAATCAGAGTGTCTTTTCCAAAGTTTTTTCAAGGTAATTTGTCACTTTTTTTGAATCTGTAACGATCATTTAAAAAAAAAGTCGTAAAATCAATCTCTCGTCTTTTTGATAAGTTTTAGTAATTGGATAAATCATTTTTCTTTTATTTTTGAATGCTCACCCTGGGATTTGGCTAAAAAAAAAATTTACCACACACTTTTCACACACTTATACTCAAAATCTTTCACACCACTCTTCTTCTTCTACTCTGTCTCCCTTTTTTTCTCATTTTGAAAACATGAAAACACGTAATTAAAAAAAAAAAAAAAAAAATCAAAATTTCTTATTTTTTTAAACAAAATTTTATACAAAAAATAAAATAAATAAATAAAGTTCACCCATCACTCTGGTATCGGAGTTGGGTGGAAATTTATTTTCGAAAACGCCATCTGAAGATTCAGGAGGTTCGCCAGTGCCTCCATTAACTCCACATTCGACACATTCCGAGGGTCATGGTACCCCTGGGTAAGGGATAATTACATGTTTTTTTTTTTTTTCTTAGTTAAAAATTTTGTGTCCGTTTCTTTGGATATAAAATGAAAAAATTCAAAAAAAAAAAAAAAATGTAAAAACAAAAGAAAGCAAAATTGAACAATGTAACCTTGTCGATGTGTAGGGAATGATTTTCCTTTCTTTCTTACCGTAAATTTGTTTTCATATTTGATTTATCATTTTGGATTGATTTGATTTGGTTTCCTGTAAATAATTTGGACGAAAAATTATTCAACTTATTCATTGTTGCTTAATCCTCCTTGCTAGGTCTGTCTACTACAAAACTTTTGTAATCTATTTGATGTTACTTTTCAAGATATTAATTAAATTGTGTAAGAGATGTAAACATTTGTTTTGTTTTCATTTTTTTGAACTGGAACTTATTGTTTTCTTTGGTGTAAGTTTGATTTGAAAAAAGACAGTTGGAATCGTTAAGTAAATGCACGTAGTGAATTTAGTTTCTATCATCTCTTTTTAATTTGTCGTTCGTTATTGGTTTCTTATGTTTTTAATTTTAAAACAAATTTATATCGTTGTTAGTTATGAAAATTCTGTTAATATTCAAACTTGTTCGAATCGGAGCCGGTTGATCTGATCTGTTGATCTTTTTCTTCATACCCTGTAAAATAAACTTTTTATAATTGTCTTAGAATTACTACCTTTTCTTTTCCTTATAAAAGGTAATTATAGTCCTCTACAACAAGTTGCTCGTAGACTTCAACGACCCATTTGTGCATACGCCAAAAAGACACATAGATTGTCGCCTTATTTGGCTACATTCTCCATCAAACCGAACAAGATTTACTAAAACTTATTGACGTATTTCTTAATTATTTCTCCAGACTTGCTCTTGTCCTTTCATTCATATTTTGGCTATCCTTTTCACAAGTGTGAAAGACCTCCTTCATAACTCTGATACATAAGAATGAAGTAACCATTTCTTATTTCATCGCGTAACATCTTAACTTAACTTCTTCAAAAGAACTTTTAATGAAGCTTAAGACTTTCAGTTCTGTAGCATAGATTCTTGAAATGTTGATCAACTATTGCACACCACGTTTTACTTCTGCCATTTGCTACTTAAGCCGTAGCAATAACAGCGACTCTGATTTTTTAAGTGTTCACTTACAATGTGGGGTCCCAACCACCTTTAACCACATCTGCTGTTTCAGAAGGCAATTACGTTGGTCCTCTTCTTTCATTTTAACCATAAATACTCTCCCATCTCATTCTTTCAAAACTATTTCCAAACCAGACATCTTAATTCTTCTATTTGTCGCCAAATGTCAATTGCCTTATCACGTCGGTGATATCTTCTCCGCGATAAACCTATACCCCTTGTTCAATCGCTCCATAATCTAGCCATTTTATGCGACACTGATCTCAATTTTCCTTCATGTAGACAAGATAAGGTGATGGCGATGGCGATGGCGCGATAGTTAGCTCATTGGACTAACACGCAGACAGTCTGGATTCGATTCCTGACTGGGTCACCAACAATTTTTCAAATCGCCATCCCCTTTCGGCGGGCAATGGCAAACTCCCGAAAGTAAAATTGCCTACGAAAAAGCTTCTAAAGAGTGCCGTTCGGACTCGGCGATAAACCGTAGGCCCCGCCCAGATGTGACAAAAATGACAACATGAGCAACACAAATGAGTGTCAAGAAGCTAGGCCATGGCCCATACCGGGCTGCCAGCGCCACAGTGTTTTGTTTTTTTTTAGATAAGATTTTCCTTCGAAACAACTAATCTTTATGCTTTAACATACTTTCTCATAACAGAAGAAGAAGTTTTTTTTGGTTCGCCCCCTGGTTCAGAACACCAGTCAAGCGTTCCCTGCTTTTTATTGACTTAATGTTTCTAGAATTGAAAACATTCAATACTATGTTCTTTGATTTGGTCTTCTTGTTCTTCTCTAAAACAAAAACAAGCCATATCTCTTACCATCCTATCTAAACAGCCGCAAAAGCATATAGATTTTAGACAACGCAGCAACGTAGCAGACATTCTGTTTTTATCACTGAGTTCCCTCGGGTTCTGTCATTTGTCTACTCTAAACCCATTGTTCTCGATTTTAGCCCCAAAATCTCCCTCTTCAAATTCGGTCTGCTCCACTCTTTTTCTTAATATTGAGTTTTAGTTTTTCGAGTCATATTTGTAGATAGTACTCTAAGCTTGTATAATGGTAAATAGATGGACCCTACAGCTACCACTTAAATTGTAAACTCAAATCGACATACTCAGGACCCAAAGCAAAGCCTTATCTTCTGACCACACATAAGTATACAGTAGAAGCTTTGTATAACGAACATCAATATAACGATTTCCTTGATTTAACAAATTCTTCGAAATCCCCCAGTACTGCCTGTAAGAGTTTATGCAAAATATACGAATATGCGAATATTTTTTGTTAAAACCTCTTTATGACGAATTTTCAATCATTGCGCAGTATATAGACTGTATAAAGATTCACATAACGTATACTACCAATCCATCACACATAATTTGGTGCAATATATCTCCTCCTCTTGTGAATGGTTGTTTTCTTGTCCTGGGAAACTGCGTCAACTTTTGCATTAATTCTAATACATCACCGAAACAAAAAAGTCACCTGTTCGATTAATATACGTTAAAAATCATCAAAACATACTCGTACATTGGTATATTTCGTTCTTTCTTTCTTTATTTTCGTTGCGCCCGTGCTGTGTAAGAACATTTAAAGGCTGTTCATGATCTTTTGTGCGCTCATTTATTGTAAAAAAAAATTGTAGCTCTATTCCGTTCATCTTCTTTTCAGTTGGTACGCCGATTTTAAATTTGTTATCCACTGCTAATACTATAGTAAATGGAAGAGAATATACTCGTGTAACCAACTTCCTTTAATTTATTTATTTATTTTAAGTGGTTGTAGGTGAAGTACAGGGAAAAGAACGTTGTGATAGTACTAAGGAAGCAAGAGTCTTTTCTATGGTTACGAATGCATGTAGTGAACTCTTCCTCATACTCATCCTTTTTATGCCGTTACCTTTATGGACAGAGTCTGTTTGCCTTCGTCTGTTTCTTTCATTAACCTTTGAAACATCTTACATCTACAACTATGTCTCTGTACGACATTTTTATTGCGGTGGTTGAAGTATTCAGTACGTTTGCAAACTTCAATTACATTCTCGTCCATTAGCTCGGCAATAATTTAATTTTCGCTCTTTAGGTGTCTTTTTCGATACTCGACTGGGACTGAAGTTCTTTTCTAACGATTTCCAGATATACCAGTTAACGCGATAAGCTCGAAGCATGTGAACAACCAATTTCTCAACAAGATGACTTCTGAGAATATGCGTGCTTAAAAGTTATTAAATTTTGCTATGGATCAGCCACTAGCATCCTCAGTTTTTACAACTCCGTCGTTGAATTTTTTTTTATCTCATCGTTACATCTCACGTCGATATAGCCCCTCATACGGTCAATAGTTTGCTGTAACATTCAAATTTAACTTCATCCTTTCATTATAGGCGCTTCAAACTCGCCTTTTACATCCTTAAAGGTTAAAGCACAAGTTTTTGAAACCAATGGTTGTGGGCGATCGTGTGATTGAAATTATTATTTTTGTATCTGTTGAGAAAAGGATTAAGAGTTATCGTTGTGGTTCAAATATGACCAACCTCTGATCTGAAAGCTTGTCGTACAAATTAACTGCTGCTTGGCACATTAATTCATTCGCACAAATTTCGGGGTAACTTGGACTTTAACGAACTGTGGCCTTGTTATGTTATCACGTTACGTTTTTTTTTGATCCGCCTTATAATGCCGATGTTCATTCATAAAGAGTAATAAACATCGTCATATGTGTGGCACTTAACTGATTGAAATTTAAATGATCTGTTTTCGAAACGAACCAATCGTAACTTACTATTTAAGGTGATTGCGAGCTACGTCTTAAGACAGCATCATGCTGGAAAATGACAGTTTGTATTAATTAAACGCCCTAACCAGTTTGTTTCTTACTTTACTTTAATATTGTCACTCCTCATTGAGCAAAAGACCCTTACGCTGTACCCCTTTCAATCATATTGTTGGCTCCATAATTCCAAAATCCTAAAGTAGTTGGAACACCAGATATCCGTTAGGCATTTTGTCTTTCACCTTCGTTCTGTTCTCTTCGAGGTTTTCGTCTAAGGGATTTAGATTTGACGCCAAATGATTTATTCATCTCTTGTTATATTATAGGCTTGGACTGAACTGATTCTATCTGTAGAATCGAAAAGTCGAGAGGTGGACACATTAAGAGACCCCGAAGACCATCAGCATTTTTCTGAATATTTAAGAAACATCATTAAAATTATTTAAGTTAGGCTCAATTGAAGACCTTTTATCCCAAAGCCAACGCAAAGTAAAGTTAAAAAATGACCATCGTAACGAATTGGAAAAATGCTGGCTCTACCAAATGTCTTTCTTTAGAGGGCTGCAATTCGATTTTAAAAGGAGCTGCGGTCACAACTTTAGGCTTAACAAGCATACATGAACATTTTCGCAGTCATTGACCGGTCCGCGCTTCAAATGTGTCAAGTTCGGACAGAGAACTACATTCTTTTTTTTTTCTTTTTATTGATGATAGCTTTCCTTGTTCTATACTCCGCCGTCTGTCGTACATCCCCCTTCCCCGTTTGAGCTAAGGGGTTCCGATACATGTTTTTATCCACTTTGTAAATCCCTCATCTGAAGTGTGTGATATTTAGATATATCTTTTTTGGCGACATTAAAAACTCAGCTCATGAGTTTTCCTGTTCTTCTATGAGGGGGGGGGCTCTGGCTTTCTTCTTCCTTCTTGGTTTTCAGCAAGGTTTCGATAAAGGATGATACTCGATTCCAGCTATATTCACTTGAGATCATCTTCGATATAATATTTTCGGGGGAGATATAACCTTTCCCCGATTCCAGGTGCAATCTTTCGGCTGTGCATCTGCTGCATGTAGAGAAAGTGTGAAAAGCGTCGTCTACCAGTGAGTCGCCGTACTGACACATCGCATTGTCTACTTTTCGCACCCTGTGTAGGTTTGCATTAAAATATCCATGTCCGGTTAAGAACTGCATGTTGTTATAATTTATCTCGCCGTGTTTTCGCTTTGTCCATTCCGCAATGTCTCTCATTAGCCTGGCGGTCCATCTACCTCTTGTTTCAGACTTTCAACTTAGATGTTTGATCATCTCTTTTACTTCAGTGGTTGCCACTTCTACTCCTACTTCTGTCATCTTCATACTCTCTGCGGCTTAGAGGTCAATGGGTGTCACTCCTGCAATGACAAGAACGGCCGGTTCCTATACAGTGCGGTAAAAACTTGCGATACGCATGGCTCCGCGTCTCTGTACTGCTGCCAACTGTTTCCTGTGCTTCTTTTGTTTGAGTGCATCTGCCCATATTTCGCATTCATACATAAGTATAGCGTGTGTAATTGTCATGAGCAGCCTTCTTGTACTTTCGCTTGGTCCCCCATAGTTTACCATGATCCTGCTAAGTGATGAAGTCACTTCAGCAGCTCGCTCGGAAGCGGATTTAATTTGATACCAGAAAGAGAGTTTGGTTTTTCATCGAGACGTATGCACGTTTCATAATTTGGTTTAACTTGCTTCGTGCTTCCTCTGTATCAACTTAATTAATGAAATCCTATAAACTCCTATAAAATATTTAATATTTAGCGATTGATTCTCATTAGGTGGTTGGGTATGATGTAAATGGTTTAGGCAACTATACAACTCACCAATAACTGATGTTGCCTTGTACACACTTTTATATTCTCGATACACATGCAGTTTTGATAGTTTATTAAATATTCAAGACAAGATTCTATCTGCCATGATTGTACTGTGATTTCTTCCTGATTTGTTGGTTAAATTATTCTGCTATGGTATGTGGTGGTAAGCTGCTGATTCTCTTCGAAAATAATTTCTTAACAACTTAAATTTGCTGGATTGTTTCCGATTTTGCCTTTTACCACTAAAGATGGCTTTTAAGAAACTTCATTCCTTTTAGTTCTCTACTCGTACATTAGAAACAATAAAAGTAAAAAGATTCTTTTGGTCTTTGCTCTGCCTTCTTAACAGCATGAAGCAGTGGTTGGTTTGGTATGAACAATGTTTTTTTTTTTAATTTTACCCTCTTTCTGTTGAGTAAATGTCATTTGCCTATCCAAAGGTATAGCTGTTTGTTTTTTAGGTTTTCCTTTAAATTAACCAATTTCATTTTCCAATGATTTCTGTTCAGTTCTTTAGTTTCTATTGCTGCTGTTCGATTCTGCCTTGAAATAGCATTCGCCG
The DNA here is from genome assembly GCA_928272305.1 of Volucella inflata. Taxonomy (NCBI): domain Eukaryota; kingdom Metazoa; phylum Arthropoda; class Insecta; order Diptera; family Syrphidae; genus Volucella; species Volucella inflata. The sequence goes on along the minus strand of OV743716.1, from coordinate 22,485,578 downwards.
TTCATGTACAAAAGTTTATGTAAATGTTACATATAAAATAAACCGTTCAATGGGCGTTAACACTAAATGAAACCCTATCCACTCTCTTAAACAAATAAATTGTTTGCACAATTCTTTGAAATAAATTTACTAATCTTTCGATTGTTTGTAGGCGTTCATCGATTGGTACATTTATGCGACCACACTCCTCGGAAGGTACACAATCGACAACGAAGTTAAATAAGGAGAAGCTACCAGCACCGAAGTTAGACTACCGCTCCATGGTGTCTATTGATGATAAACCGGAATTATTCGTTTCTGTTGATAGTAAGTACACGTCATCTAATAATTTTTTTCTCTCATATTATTTATGTTAAATTAGCTAAAATAGAAGTTATGTTAAATCGCACTAACAATTTTCTTTGTTTTTTGTTTTATTGTTGAAAAAATTTACATTCGTTATTTCGTTACAAAAATAAAAAAATAAAAATAACTTCTACACATCAAAACATACAAAAAAATTGTAAACAAATTAAAAACTGAAAATAATACTATATAATCAAATATATATATACTAAAACATCACTATGTAGTACGGGCACCATATTTTCCAAATCTTGATCAAGTTGGTATGTTAAAATACTTGTGCACTAAACAAATAACTGCTCGCTCTATGTACACCTTGATTTTGTATAGCCAGAGAATAACTGTTGTCTAAAACCCTCTCGTATTCTTTTAGATGTTTGTATTGTCTCGTATATGCTTCTCAAGTGTTAACCACATGTATCCGATTGATTTGAAATTGATTAAATGCAGTCAAGGTACCCTATGTGCATCAATGTTTTTTTGAAAATCAGAGACGCTTTCAAAACGTTTGGCTTAAATTCATTTGTAAAATGTCTGCAATTTAATTTAGAATGATGTCATTATGAAATGTATCCTTTTTTGTAAAACTCAGTCTCTTATGATAACCGATGAGTTTGGTTTACGAGTAGTAGTTAACTGGTGGCTTAGATGGTATAGTCGAATTGAAATCTTTATAGAAGTATTATCTGATTGCCTGCACGTCTCCGGCTTCATTCGTGTAATGAAAAATGATAAAAAAAATTCCCTACATATCAAGTTCTAACTTTTCCAAGGAGTCAGTCTGTTTCGCGACTGATTTCCTGCATCTTTTCTGATTTTTTTAATCTGCTTAAAGAAATATCAGGTTCGTATTTCTCTTCAAGCACTATAATGATTAAGTAAGTGCTTGAATTGTCATTATAAAGCGTTTTTGTAAGCGGTTTTAGCTCTAACTATGAATTTGTTTTTTGATGAGAGTTGATATGCTAAACACTTTCAACTGGCACTCAGGTCTGTATCAATCATCACCTGATCGATCTCAAAAGATGGGAATGGAATGATCTATACTGTGTATTACGACACTGTGTGATAGTTTTGTGCAAAAGTTCTGTTCCTTCAAACTAACCGTGTAATTCGAGTCGGCTATAATCAATAAAGTTTATGCCCTAACTCAATTTTTATGGTGCGTGTTTTCCAACGCTCAAGATTTTTGATATTTACGGTCATGCGGACATGCAGACATGCATTTTGCCGGTTCACCTCTAACGCAAAGACCTAATAAACTAGAAATAGGCTTTCAAGATTGACTTACTTAGTTCTTAAAGGTACACGATCCTATTTTCTGATATAGATATATACTAGGTACAAGGGTAACGTGAAAAGTTCTCAGCCTGGCAATGAAAGACTGCGATTTTCAGGTAAAAAATGATATTATTTTTCTACATTATGTCCAGGCCCAGCTCCAACCCGGACTGTAGTGCCACTTAAAGAAAAAAGAAGAATCTCCCTTGACTTCAAGACACTTTTTCCAGCGTTTCTCTAAAATCAGTATTCCTTTCCGTAAGTGAGATTTTGAAAGGCTGTGAAAATATTTATCTACGGCTTCATTGGATGGGAAGCACTTCCCAGAAACAAATTTCTTCTAGTTTGGGAACAGAAGCCTGAGGGTGCCGAGCGAATCTTACCCGCAGTTTTCCTATCGCCAACGCACCCTTGTATACAGGTGAATTGTCCTGGTGAAAGTTCATTTTTTTCTTCTTCAAGCCAGGCCTCTTCGCGTCGCGCCAGGCCAACAAGGTTGGAGTAATAGTCGCCTGTAATTGTCCTGCCCTTTTCAGGGTAATCAATAAACAGCATCCCTTTCGCATCCCAAAACACACTGGCATGACCTTTACGGCAGATGCGATCTACTTCCATCTAAGATGAAGAACAAAGACCGAACAATATTCAAGTATAGTATATTCATTTCAACGAAAAGCACGCATGACGTCTACTGCAAAAATTCCATCTAATTGAGAGAACAACTTGAAACTTGTCGTACGAACTATAGGCACGTGCTCCCAGGCAGGAAACATAATTTCTTGCTGGTTGGTACGCCATCTCCGCGTTAGGTCAAGAACTTTTCACCTTGCCCTCGTACTTAAACGTTCGGTCAACTTCTTCATCAAATCAAAAGCCAAAGCGTTCAGTGTAGGTGCTTTCGACAAATCGTGAGAGTCAGTATAATGTTGATAAGACCATTTCTTTTTATAAACATCAGTGTTTGGTGAAATAAACTCTGGCATAAAAGCGCCTCTATCTTTCTGGCTTAACCGAAAAATAGAACTCTCTTCTGAACTCTAATGAACCTTAACCCGGTGCCTTAAACACAAGTGGCTTAGAACTATAATACCACAACTTTAGATTTTTACAGGTTCGTAATAGGCTCTGCTTAAATTTTGAATTATTTGATTTATCGAATACCCGGAACTCACCTGCACTTGATTCTGTTCTAGGTGGTTTGACTTAAAGCTAACTTGCGGCAGTCCTTCTTAGTCTTTTTTTTTCAAAGAAAACTATTCTACGACTTCTGTTTTGGATATCCCTTCTAAGGCAATGGCGTAAGTGTCTGTTAAAAATGATAAGATCAAAAATTTTGTAATGTTAATGAACGTGCAGATATTTTATTTCAAACAAATGTGTTTGTAATGACTGCGCTTTAAACTGTGACGATTACAAAAATAATGCAAATCTCGCGATTTTTCCAAATTTGGTTTGTAGGCTTAATTTATAGGGTTTTGCTTAGGTTCCTGATCCCACTGTAATCCTAGAAATTAAAAGCCCCGATGAACTTGATTGATAGAATTACGAGGAACAATTTTCACAACCACAATGGCCGAATTTCTATTGGCGATAAGTGTGGTCCAGAGAGAACTACTTGTAAAAGCATGCGGCCAGGTATGTGTTAGCCAGGTATGTGATTTTGTCCTGTTGCTGCAGGGATGACTGGATACAGATTACGGGAGGCCTTACAGGCTAAATTTGTTTAAGCAAAAGTTGTACCTGCTAATGAAAAAACACTCAGATGGCAAACAATTGAAACTCATGTGGTAAGACACGATTATCCAATCCCTATAATAAGGAAGGATTAATGGCTAGCTCAGTTGATATGGGTACGTCTATTAAGTCTTATGCTTTTTGTTAACATAACTTGCACTTTCAAGTTTCGGTTTTTTTCCTTTTAAGTCCTCTCAATATGAATCCCCAAAATTTATTTTGCTTTACGCTGTGTAAAAGGTGTAGATGTTGGTCGAAATGCGTAAACAACGGAATACCATTTAGTGGAAGAATGGTTTATGCTTTAAAATCTTCCAAAAATGTTCGGCCAGAACTTTTTTTTACACTGGTTTAGATAAATTTGTGGTCGTCTTTGGCAATGATTATACGCCGAATTTTCGATAATACAATGTAAGGCTAGTGGGATACGGTTGTTACTTTTGGCTTGCATTAAGCCATTTTACTTCATTCGGGTCTATGATGTACAGCGCTATTTCTTTGTTCTGATTTGTTTTCAAACAGTTTCCAGGCCCAACATGATTATTTTACAAATCAGCATCAATGAACGAACAAAAAATCAGAAACTGCTATAGATATCATATTCTAAGTCTTAAATTTCTACGAACAACAGGTTAAGACCAACTAAGACGTATTTTTCCTGTGAAACATTTTTAGATCAGCAGTGTTTTACTGTTCTATTCCGAATAAGTATCGCAAGCCTTGATTAATCGAAGTAAACAATTTAAGAACTTCCAACATCTATTGTACATAAGCACCGCCAAATAGCTGATGTCATTTTCAATTTAATTCCATTGCATAAACAACATCATAGCAAATATTGTGTTAGCCTGCCAAATTGGTTCTTTGCATTTTAAGATTGATTAGATGATGCTTCAATTCAACAGCAGAAGACCGAAGTAATGTAATAGGTGTCAATTGGAAAGGTTATTTTTATTTCAAACTTCGGCTAAACACATGTACCTATACATATTGTCTTTTGATGTTGGGATAGATATTTCAAAACAATATTTCATCAAGGAGTGTTTATAAATACATATACGAGTATTATACGGCCCTCTGACGTTGGTCGGTATACTAAAAAAAATCATTTATGGATCTGACTTAAGATATTTTTACACAATAACAAGGTGTCAATATTTCGTAATTTTCATAAAACACTTTTTAAAAAACCTGAAAACCGATTATCAACAAACCGTTGTTGAGATGTTAATTTAATTATCATTTCATGGTTGCTTACTCGTTGACAAAAAGTCTTTATTTAATTTTTTTGGTGGACGAAATTAAGTTAATTGTATTTGTTTTGCTTACTTTTATTGATCCAGATTTTGTATTTATACCTTTCGATTATAAGGGTGTTTCTTTAAATAGAAATCGGTTGTTGGAGTACTTTTCGTACGTGACGGTTTCGTAAAAGGCATAAAGTTACCAGGTAAACGTGCAGAGGACATCCGGCCACGTATTAAACGAGTATTTGAATAACCTTATTAAGAAGAAATTTAAATTATGGTGCAGGTTATACAATTCGTTGCGTTGGTATCTTCCCAGAGCTTTGAATTATTTCAATGTGCTTTAATAAGTTTGTCTATGCTAAAGAACTCGCCAAATAAGTTGTTGGTGCTGGTTCACAGATTACCACCTTAGGTGACAAAGATTGAAACACGCTGCACTAGAGCCAAGGGAATGCACATTGAATAAAGTCTTGTTGGGGTTGTCAATGAAGTTATCTTTTATTTTTATTTTTTGCAAAAGCTCGTTTGGGTATTCTATGGGTGCTTTCAAGAATTAAGCCGGCTGCACAGATAGGGCAGCTGACCGTTCAAATATTCAGACATAAAGGCGGCTACGTGCATCCTTGCTTTCAAATATTCAGATAGTAACGGCAGCGCTGCGCATTTCCTGCAGCAATTTTTTCTGGCTGCTCTGGCTGTACAACAGAAACAACTTATACAAAGATGGTAGTTTCTGTAATGTTGACTTTTGTTTCTAGAGAGAGACAAAAGGTCTAAATCAGAATTTAATAATATTAATTTTAATGACATCTTTCGTTTATTTCGACAGAAGTTAGCTGTAAGTCTTTCAATATACCGCAGCTGACTGTTCAAATATTAAGCTGCAGACGAATATTTGCAGCAAACGTAAAAAAAAATTACAGCCAGGCTGCGGCTGTGGCGCAGCAGGCTGAATTCTTGAAAGCACCCTCTATATAGAGCTCTGCAGATTTTGGTTGCAATTGACAGAAAATTACTATCCTCACAGTCTTTCTTTTAAAACATGCTTCACAAAAGTATAGGTGGTTGATTTTTAAAACATGCATTTAAAGGGGGACTAACATGACTATTTGAGACACATAGTTCCCATTTAGCATAGAAAACGGAGTTGCTTTTGTTTTATATCGACAGGAAATAAAATTAGTAATGCTATGGTATTGTACATAATTTATGTAACAAGAACTTGCAAATGGAATGAAAACGAATGAATATTTTTCAAAACTTTTATTATCTATTTGTTGGATCACTCTATGGCACATTGATTGCAGTGCACATTTGTAGTCTAATTGATTAAGGTCTGAGCTAGCGTATGGCCAATCATCCCTGGAAATTAAGTCTTGTTTCAATTTCCATAGTTTATTTGTGATGTGTTTTGTTGAGGGACTCGACAAGTTCTCTAGAACGTCTGTTCGATATGCTTTCGCCGAGGTTTGGACACCTTTCTCGCAGAAAAGACCTCATCGTTCTGTTTGTTGAACGATTCTTCAGAAATAAACATTTTCTCGTCGGTAAAAAGAATTCGTCTACGACCGCTCTTCGTGTACTATCGTAGCAGAATTTTCGATTTTGACTTACGTTTCTGTCTCAATAATTCTGAAGGTGACCGATGTGTCTCTGGAATGATTTGAGACCAAAATCACATCTTAAACTATGCGACATGCTGTCTTTACTAATTTCTATCTCCCGAAACATGATTTTCTGCTTGCTTAGCTGATTTGAACTAATACAATTCTGCACGGCTTTGATGACTTGTGATGGTCACATAGTGCGCGGACGGCCAAATTTTGCACGGTCGACTGTTCCATCGACCAGTACCCTCAAAAAACTATACTGTACGAAACACAAAGTTTCGTGTAATTTTTATTGGCTGCAGCAAAGATTCAGCCTTTTTTGTAGCCGCATTTTTTCAGATCAATTACGACAACACTATTTTCAAGCGAACCCCATTCCAAAATTGCAAACAACTGACGTGAAAAACTTTTTACGTGGGAACTGCATAAATGTCGCTTGTCAAATAGCCGCTAAGTCTGGGTGGATGAGTTGATTGGTTTTTGTTATCCAAAACATTTGCTAATACTAAATATATGCCGCTCATTGTAGCGAAGGTTAGATAAGGTCAGTTTACAGGGGCTGTTGGAAAAACCACCCCACTTAAGACGGCATATGACGTGATGCTACGTGCATTAATGATCCTTCTTCTTTTGAAACCACTTTGAGCTTCTGACGAAGCGCATTAGACTATTAACCTCCATATTGATAAAATCCAAAGTACAGTTTTCTTCTTTCGAGGAGAGCTGAACACGTACAGAGTAGGTGGAGAATTCTCCTCTCTTCCTCCTCCATGCAACCTCTCCAGAAGTCGGTTGTGTAAATGTCAAGCCTTTTTGACATCGTTCAGCCTGCGAGCAAGACAATGCCACCTCCTATGATGACCTATGATGCTGAGATGTGTCTTATTTAGAGTGATCGAATTCTTAAAATAATTTAGAAACGTTTTTGGCTAGATTTGTTTGGTTGCTAGACATTCCGATCCAGCATCCAACCTTTGTTCTAGTTTCCATATAACGATTGGTATACGGATAATAACCTTTTCAGTTGGATATGTAGAATGGTTTCAATTTTGGTGACTTCGTCAGTCCTACAAATTCCTTGATCTCTGCATCACACATGGGTGAATGCTGCCATCTCTCTAGCGATGATCGACAGTCAATGTTGGTTTTAAAATTTAGTGAGACAGACGGGAAAGGAAAATTAAACTGTTTTTGTTTATCGTTTGCGATCGCATTCAGCAAAATTCAACTGTCCTTTTGGCCGACGATGAAACCTGCTTAAGATTTTCTAATGGCAACGTTCTTTATTTTTTAATTTCATAATGCACGTCTGAATAGGAGTTTGTTTCCTGCAGATGTATAATATTCTTTTTGGTTTCCTGAGTTATGTTATTAGAAATATGTAATTGTTCAACCGAATTTGTGTCATTCGTTAATCCTGAGTATAGCAGTTTTTCTAAGTAAGTAATTTGGCAACTGTCTACTAAATTGTCGGCTAGGTTCGAATTGAATATACGGATTCTTTTCATATAAAAACCCAATAGGTGTTGTGTTAATGGAACCACAAAAACTCAGTTTAATGTTTAATGTACCCTACTACCGACTGTACCTTCTAAATACGCATTTGTCTAACGTACTTCATCCTCGTTATATGTTTGTCTGCTTATATAAAAAGTATTTATGTATATCAAAACAGAAAAAAGCATGAGTTGTTTACGAAACCGGCAACTACTGTTCATTCTGTCATCCAAATTGTTTTCTTCATGCATGATTTCCTACCTACTTCACAAAAGCTTTTATACAATTTGCATGCGCCTAACCCACAAAACTAAAAAACAAAAAACAAAATAGAAGCCATAAAGAAACGCTCGTAAATTAGCTTTATTGAACTACCCACAAATGTATCCCAGTTGATAAACAATATTGTAAACTTACCCCTCTCCTTACAACTACTTCCATTACTTGGTATCAACAACCTCCCCTACTTTTATTGTTCTAATTTTTGTTTTATTTTATTTTTGTTGCATTCATTACCTTTAATTAACAAAACATTTTATCTTTTCATTTATTCCTTTAACTTCAATGTACAAAATGAAATAATATAGAACTGATTCCAAGACCAGCTAGAGCCTGTGCTGATCCACCATTGTATCTGCGATTACGTATGGGCAAGCCAATTGGAAAAGCTATCCCACTACCTACATCAGTGATGTCGTATGGAAAAAATAAATTGCGACCAGAATATTGGTTTAGTGTACCTAAGAATCGGTAAGTGTAAATGTCTATGAAATAATTTGTTATTTCCTTATTTGTTAGGTTTGACCAGGCTATGAATTTTAAGTACTGCGAACGGGTTGATTGAAATGCGCACTACTCGAATGGGGTTAGTTTGCAGATCTGTATAAACTATAATTCTACCAGTGGAAAATATTGTACTGTATAATCGGCAAGCCAACAAGAACTAAGCCCATCTTTGGAAGTTCAAATACAATAGAAAGGCATCGGTTGACAATACATATCATGATTACTAATAATGGTTACTTAATCCACGCATGGACGGCGCTGGATATGTATACCATACATCAATTGCGGAAAAGCGTTGCAATAATTTGTTACTTTTCCTCGGGCAACTATGTTAAGCATTTATTCTTTCTTTCTGTTCTTATTTTCCCAAACATCGTAAAGAACTAAACTCGCCCATGCATTAATAAAAAAAAAGAGAATCAAGTTGTTGACGATATCAAGAATTAGCTACCATGTGTTGTTATGTTTTTTTTTTATTTTTTGTCACTCTCCGAAAAAAAAAATCAATCCGGTTGCCGTCCATTAAATTGCAAATAATGTTCACCTGCGTGGTGCTATTATCATTTCGAATGCTTTATCTTTCGTTTATTGCTTCAGCATAAAATTAAATTTATTTGGTGTTTAAATTTGGAGCAGAGTTGTGAAGTAGTTTAATAAAATTACTTCGTCATTCGAAATCCTCCATATATTAAATTTAAGTGAAAGGACATTGACGGAGTCCTTCATTTATTTTCTTCCTTAATAAAATCAGCAAGTTTAATTGAATGAATTTACATCTCCTATATATTTATTATTATATGAAGGCTATCCAGAAAGTTATTTTGGATTTAATCTACCTTCAAATGAAGTCATCTTTATCTGTCGAAATAAGTGTCGTTTTTATCCATGCACACCACTTTCTGACGAAAGGTCCGATAAGTACAAATTTTTGCAGCTTGTGTTGTGCTGCGTGGGATCGCGCATTGTTGTAAAAGAGCTTTAGAGCTCTCTTGTTGTCCAATATTGTACGAACCCCTATTACTTTCTGTATCGTGGCATCGTCGATTCATTCTATTCATGCGTCATCAATCGGTGCCAGATGATTTGATTACACCAAGGTAAGCAATTGTATTCTTCATCTTCGAGGCTCTCAGTTGTTCCCCCAATCCAATTTTCGAAACCAACATTGAACCGTGCACTTGATGTTGCTATTCCACCGCCTTTCCTTTTTTTTCTTAAAAGCTAATATTCCTTCCTTGATATTTGATCACGAAGAGCGTAATCAAATTTCGTTTGATGCTCCAGCACATCTTAAAAAGTTTGTTTTATTACAAGGGCACAAATATATGACCTGTTGCCAATATAATATTTTGTACTCATACCAATCATTACTTCAGATGGAGTTTTGGATAACTGCCTCCAGTAGAGTACCCCAAGATGATTGAAGTCCTCTTTTACCTTCTACTGCGTCCCCTCGGATTGAAATCGAGGACTTTTCGCGATAGGGCATTGGTGGCCGTTTTTTCTACATATACTAATTTTTGACTACGCCAATGTCACTTTACATTGTCCACAAGCTCGCTGTTATATCTACTTCAAAACTCCTTAACGAAATATCTTCATCCGGCAATGCTTACGTCCATGCTCCTGAGCTGTAGAATACGACTAGGGTGATGAAAGTCATATAGAAATAAGTATTCACATACATATAGGATTTCTTGAAAATGGATTATTGCCTACTCAGGCCGTCGTAGCCCATTTCTAACATGTCCTTATCTATGTTAATAACGCAACCGAGGTGGACAAAATCTCTTACTTGTCTATATTTTGTGATTGTTTAAGTTGGGTTTGCGCTCATTCGTCTAAACTATTTTTTTCTGGTTCTGTTTCAACACTTACGTGCACAGGCGCGACAGTTGGTTGTCGACCATGCATTCTCTGGTTGCTTTAAATGCCGCGCAGAACAGCCTATTTTCCGTATCGAAGTTATGTTGAGTTATTGCTGACAACACCTCCTCTTGTTTGAAAGGGTATTGCCTTCTCATTCTAGATGATCCAGATTGTCTTCGCCCTGTTGTTGGAGTTAGTACTTCATTGATCGGACTGTTCTCATACTCTTTCTATTTTCTGCAGAAGGATCAACCTTCTTTCGTTGTTTTTGCTTCTTGGGTAAACGAGCAGCTCTTGAAAACCGTAGTTTTATGGAATCTTTTAGGTAGGATAAGTTAGTGCCTAATGGTTAAATAATTATACGAGGGCGGGTCAATAAGTCCGTGACTTTTTGAATTTCTGACCTCTTTACTGAAACAGCAACACTGCTCCTGTCAACAGGCATCTGTCAGTTGACTCCTGTCAAAATTTAAACTTGCTGCGTCAGTTAGTTTGTGTTTGACAGCTATTTTTATCAATCTACTCACTAATTTGAGGAGAAAATGGAAAAAAGTGAATTTCGTGTGCTTATTAAGCATTATTTCTTGCGAAAAAAAACCATTACCGAGACCAAGGCTAAGCTTGATAAATACTATGGAGACTCTGCACCATCGATTTCAATGGTAAAAAAGTGGTTTACTGAATTTCGTTGTGGCCGTACAAGCACTGAAGATGCCGAACGTCCTGGACGCCCAGTTGAGGTCTCTACACCCGAAACAATCGAAAAAATTCACGATATGGTGTTGGCCGACCGAAGATTGAAAGTGCGAGAGATTGTGGAAGCCGTAGGGATCTCGCATGGCTCAGTGGTTTCAATTTTGAATGATCACTTGGGCATGAGAAAGCTTTCCGCAAGATGGGTGCCGCGTTTGCTCACAGTCGACCACAAACACATGTGCAGTTGCCATGGCAAAAATCCATGAATTTAGATTTGGCTCCGAGCGACTACTTCTTGTTCCCAAACCTAAAGAAATAGCTTGGTGGAAAAAGATTTGACTCCAATGATGAAGTCATCTCGCAAACAAAGGCCTATTTTGAGGACCTCGACAAATCATTTTTTTTGGAAGGGATAAAAAAATTGGAGAAGCGTTGGACAAAGTGTATAGAGCTCAAGGGAGACTACGTTAAAAAATAAAATTATTTTTTTATCAAAAAATCTGTGTTTTAATCCAAAAGTCACGGACTTATTGACCCGCCCTCGTATAATAGATTGAGTCAAATCCCAACTATGCGAATTCGTTGTGTTATATATTTATCACTATAAAGCGAGTATATTGTAGATCGCTGTCAATCAAGTACAGGGTGAACCGAAAGTCTTTATATTTCAAACGATGATATAAAAAAAAAACTAGTCATATGTGATAAAAAGTGTATACTTATTATGAAAGTACACAAAAAGGGGATTTATTTCTTAAAAATAACTTCATCCATATGTGATCCTTGTTTATTTTGACACTGCTGCAACCTGAAGCGGAAATTTTCAATCACTGCCTTAAAAGTGTTGTGAAATGTTTTGCATTTTCTCTCGGATATGTGCCTTTAATTCTTCGAGAGACCCTGGATTGTTTCTATAAACTTTACTTTTAAGGTATCCACAAAGGAAATAGTAAATTGGGAATAAGTTTAGGCTACGAGCTGACCAGTTAATACCTCTTTTGGATATAACTTTTTCCCCAAAAAATTCGCGAACTGCACTCAATGAGTCGTTGGAGGTGCGACATGTTGCTCCATCTTGCTGAAACCACGTACGTTGATTAAAACCATTGAAATCCTATAGCGCTGGAGCAAAAAGTCCTGTAGCATGACAGTATACCGCTTTGTTTTCACTGTAAGAGAATTTCCTTGTTGGTCGTTGGTCAGTATGGACCAATAATGCCTCTTGCTGATAAAGCTGCCCATACAGTAACTATGAATGAATGAAGGGGTTTTTGATGCTTCACTCCAGTACCTGCAATTTTGCCTATTCACATACCCATTTAGGCGGCGGAAGTGGGCCTCGTCTGAGAAAATGAGAACATAATGTTGGTAAAGCTGGTGAATTTCTCTAGCATTTCGTTAGCAAACTGCAACCTGTGAGCATGATCTTGACGCTTTAATTCCTGCACAACTTGAATTTTATACGGATGTAAATGTAAATCTTTGTGAAGAATGCGGCTTAAAGATGTTCTGGACAAATTTAAGATACTATACAGAGTCTAGGTTGTACGCGAACAGACGATCTTACATGCTCTACAATTTCAGGGACCATTGAAGTTCTAGGTCGACCAGATAGATTGTGGTAAATTTATTGTTGTACCCGTCTCCTCGAAGTTTTGCACCCATTTTCTGATCAATTGAAACGATGGAGCTTAATTTTTCTTTGTACGAAGAATCGTTTTTTCGATAGTACTCGTGTACGTCCGGTGAACGACGCCATGGCACTAAATTCCCATTGGCCGCTCTTGCGATGCATAACCCCCCCCCCTGTCATCGCTATGCGACGCAGTTGCTGATTTATATATAAAAAGACTTTTGATCCACCCTGTACAATATATATCACTGTAATACAAGCGCCATCAAATAAATGTAGATTTTTATCAAGACAATTTAGGTAGCTATGAAACATATTTATGCCGCTGATATGGCAGTAAATTTATTACTATAAAATCAATGTTTTCGTATCAATAGATCTCGGATATATTGTCGAATTGCTGTAGATTTTGGATGTTTATGAATAGGTAATAGTCTCCATGTTTCGCCATGTTTTATTTTAATTAAACATATGCAAACACCGCTCTAAATCGTCAACACGTTTTTGTTTTTGGTCCTGTGAACAAACATGATGTCCACTTCACACAGATCTTTTCGCATACCCAAATATTCGTGCAACATGTGATGCACACTTTCTATTCATATCTTTACGATGTCAGCTATCTCACGCACTTTCAATTTACGATATTTTAAAACGATTTTGTGGATGTTTTTTTACGCTTACGGTAAACAAGCATAAAGCGTTCAGCATCATTTGTGTATCGTTTAAAAGTCGGTACTAATTAAAAAATGGATATGTTATTACGAGTAGATTCGCCATCTCTGTGTCAATCTCGGGGCGTTTCGAACCACCTGCTAGGTTATTTTTTTAGAATGATATTTTTCTTGTCGGTGTGTGTTCGCTGTTGTCTTTACTATGCTAGAGTTCTGGGATCTCGAACTCCTCAAAAAAGCACACCAACTTCTCTTAACCTGATGCATTTCAGGGTCGGGAAAAAATTGTGAATAAAATAAATAAGGCTAACACTGTAAAGTGGGAAGTCTAGGCATTGATCTACACCGGATTGTCGATACATCAATTTGTTTTGCCTTTTAAAATTTTTTCCTTAATACTCTTTGGCATATCATAGGTTGTGAAGATTTGCTGTTGATTTACTCATATCTTACTAGAATCATATGTTTTCGTTGTGTTCAACCATCAGTATGCATCCTTTCCGTTTTGAGGCAGGCGTTTACCCTTTGTAGGGTAGTACGAGTATACAAAGTGTAAAAAGATATTTTAGGATGAACGAACTGCATGCTTTGATATGAGCTTCATATGATGTTGTTGGTAAGCTATTGTACAATCCAGGTATTTGGCCCCGTTAACTCCTAGCCACAGGCTTGATTAGGATCAGTCTCAATAGATTTTCTTTTTTCCGGATTTATTCTTTAAATATTTTTTTTAAAAGCATCATTAGACTGAATGCTTGAAAATTAATTTTCAGATTTGTCTCTTACATATTCTAACAATAGATTCAACATAGGGTAGAAGGCACCTTTCCCTTTGACCATAAACGTTTTTTTCAAACATTGACCCCATTTTTTTTTTCAAATGATAGACCAACGTAGATATTACTCTGACAACTCGAATCCATATCTCAAAGTTCTCTGGCAATCATAGGTCTTTATGGTCAATAAATCAGTGTTTGACAAATTTGTTTTCTCTTTATCATTCATTTATTTATATTTATTTTTAGTGTCGATGAATTATACCGTTTCGTCAACACTTGGGTTCCTCATTTGTACGGTGAACTTGATGAAGAACAAATCAAAACACGTGGTTTCGAGCTAATTCAACACGACACCGAATGGACAAAGGGCGGTCAAAGCAAAAATGGTCGCACCGGCAGCGAAGATGGCGAAGAAATAGCCGACCTAACACGTGAATCATGGGAGGTGAGTTATCATTTTCTATATTCCTTACTCTTCCTTTAATCAATAGTTTAGGGGCATCATCATCGTGTAAACATGATGTCTGTTTGAAAAAAATTAAAAAAAAAAAAAAAGAATTTTCTTTGAAATTTTTTCTTTAAATTTATTTTTAAAAAAAAATATATTTTCGTATATTTCTTTCGTATATGTTTTTTCTACTCCATCGAATTAACTCGAAAATCAATCGAAAAATCAAATTAATCACAAAAAAAACTGTGCTCAAAAAAATCACAGCTAATAAAGGCGCCGTACGTTAAAATCTACAACATAATTAAAACTGCCGGATCTCATGATTTGGATTTGTTGGGTGGCGAGGTTAGGATTTGAAAATTGTATCTTTCCAAAAAAACTAAAAAAAAAAAAAAAATACCAAACTAAGCTTGAAAACTAAAAAAGAACTCAAAATCCAGCTGAAACATAAATATTTGAAAATAATAACTTTTCTGTTACTTTTGAGTTGTAGTTGAAAACAAGACGCATGTCGGAGATGGAGGAGCGTTTAATTAATTGAAACTTGGACTGTGGACTATTGTCCTTAACTGCTCTGTTCCATCATCGAATGTGTTGCGTGTTTCTGTTTTTTTTTTTTTTTTTCGTTTGAAACTGTTTTTGTTTTTCTTTTTAAGAAAACCCACCACTGAAAGTTTCTACTGAATGTTAGACAGCACAGTTGTTGTTGAGTTTTAAATTAATTGTTGAGCCCCAGTAATTTATATTTTTGTTATTTTTTTTTTTTATTTTGATTTGTTATATGTTCTTTTTTTTTAATTATAAATTTCAAGTTGATTTCGAATTGAGAAAAAAAATCAAAATTGCCTTTATTTCACTTTTAGTGATAATTATTTGATTTGATTTTGTAAAAAGAAAAGTAATTCATTTTTTCGTTTAATTTGTTATTTTAATTTCGTTGTTGTTGTGTTGGTATATAAAAATTGTTTGTAGCGTATACATTTGAACCCAAATGAACAGATATCCAAATTCAAATCAATAAACATGATACCACAGAAAACATCGATCAATTTAATTAAGATATACATACTCGTACACAAGATAGATACGTTTTATTTTGATTTGTTTTAAGGTGATAAATTGTCTTAGGTATTCATTTACCCACATCTGAATTTACTAATTAAACTGTTCTGTTGACTTCTGTTTATTTCTGCTTGCTCTGAGTACTACCATTTAAACGATGTTTTTGTAAATAAATTGTAAATATGTTGAAGAATCACATTTTACACATTAGCATTGCATTTGATTAAAAGGTTTATGGAAAGTTTAGCGTGAATTTTGTATACTTGCTGGTATCCCTAACCATATGGCATACAGATGGTTTGTGTAATTTTTATTTTCATTTAATATTTTACTTTCAATTAGTATGAAGACATTCGTTGCATACGAGTACGATGCAAATTTATTTCCTACTTCGAGGACGTGCTTGTTTCGGGATGCAACCTTGGATGATTTTTTCTTTTTGTTTTAAAATATGTATTGACGATACACCTGCTTGTAGTCCTTTGTTATAACAATCGTCTTACGGTTAAGTTTCATTTTCTTTTTTTTTCTCTTGGATTCGAAAAAAAAACCTTAAAATCCAAGTCGAATTCTTTGAAGTGGTAACATCATTATTCGGTTAGTCCGTCAAGCTGATTAACAAATTTCTTTAGTAAGGGAAGAAGATCTCTAATGATGAACAATCCTCTCAGCTTCCAGAAGGTTTTTTACCAATGATGCGACTAAATTAGGCGATTGGCTTCAATTGTGTCTGGATTACATAATTACAAAAATAAGTTAACCTATACCTAAATAAAGTTTGGCCGGGTAAGGGCTTATTAACATTATATCTGACGTTTTGAATTTGAATAAAAGTCTTTTATTGCAGATGAAACTATTTTTTTGTGTACCAATAGAGATTTTAATTGACCTTACCGTGAAAGAAAACACCTCTTAAATGGTGTATATTTTGTATTTTTTGCAATCGTGGTCTTTTGAGCACTTTCCAATTCATCATCACAGAAATTCAGATATATATTAAAACCAACGTTTATACATTTTCCTAATTATCTTTAACCCACATTGTGTGCACAGATTTTAAGGGTATACACAGTTTTGGGCAGTTGGCGTCAATTAAAGGTTACTACGGTCTCGGCTTAATTTTCAAAGAATAAGGGTCAATGATACTTTTGGACGCTATACAGCACTAAAATGTACATTTAAATGATGTATTGTATTCTGCAATTCTGCATCACAGGTTCCATTTTGATAAAAAATAAATAAAATTTTCGCTTTGCTTTTTTGCGACAATGAGATGTCATAATCGTAATTCTTTCACAATCCGGATTTTATGTGAAAACATACAATGTGATCAAATCCTCTGGGCAGCCCCTTACGTTAGCCCTCCATTGTGGATACCGTACGTACTCTTTAGATACGAATTTTTTTTTTTACTTTTTGTTCTTTGCCGTAAGCGTGCCACCAAACGATTTTTTGTTGATACTGTTGGTGCGATCCGAATATTAAAATTTTGTCGATATGCATACTACGTCTATGCAATTGTCCGTTGGTTAATAAAATAGTATTCGATGGTTTTTGGTTTGTTGCTTTTTTGTGTATTCTTGCATATTAAATTTCCCAAGTCTTATCAAGCAATATTCTAAAAAGGTAAAATTGTAATATTACATTTAAACCATACAGCGGGCCACATTGTTTGTGTAAAACTTTATATTACCGACCATTCCATGTGTTTCAGATAAGCTTTATTCGAATTTCTAAATACGAGTAATAAACAGTAACTAGCGATCATCAGTTTGTTACTTCTCCATTATCCGTCTATATTTGTGTGTCTGATGTGTCTAGCATGCAATTCGTTTTATGCCACACAAGTCAGACACAGATTATCCTAGCTAAATTTATGTAACAATTTATAAAATAGGTTAAGTCACTGCAACGTAAGTCAGATAATTAGGGTTCCACCATTATTATAAGAAACTTCTTTAAACTCTCCCTACTTGATGAAATTGTAGCCGTTTTTAGTTAGATTTATGGCTATTTCATGATGCTTTGTTTCTTAGGAAGGGGCTTTTATGGCATCATAGGTCTATAGAATTGTTTTCGAGAAGCCTCCTTACTCTTTGACGTTCAATTGCTCTGAGAAGATCCTAGGAAGATTAGCAATTCCCATGATGTTTTCTACAACTGACAAGTTCTTTGTGTGAGTGCTCTGGTCTAATAGAATAATAAGCCGAGTGTATTGTGTATTAAGTATTTTTAAACATTATAAAGCGGAATTTTGAATTGAGGCAGTATATATGAACTTACTATAGAAGCCTGTTATAAAACGACATCCACACATCTCTGTTGATTTCGTATTTCGTATTATATTGCTAACTTTAAATGTTGGTAAGCAACTGCGCCTCCCTTTGGTGTTGTCTATTAAATAAACATTTTCTAACTACTAACAGCTTAATTTATAAGATGTTAATGATTTCTTTCTAATCTTACAGGTTCCTCGTCCGATTAGATTCCTTATTAAGAGGACCCACAAGAGGTTCTTAAAAAGACAATCTTCAGTGCAGGTACAATCGTTTTTGTAACCTTCCCTAACAGTTCCTGCAGTTTAAAGTAAATCTGTGCTTTAGAGTGATCCCATTTTTGGGTCGTTTTTCGCTTAAATCAAAATGAATCTTTTAAAGAATTACTTTAAAAGTTCATTGAGTTCTTTTGCATTGCGTTGATTAAATGAATAAATGAGTGGCTTACTAATTTTAACAGTGTGTCGCTAGCATGCCCTAATCAAAGAGGATTCTGCTTTAACAAACCCCATTTGCTTTATGATGATGTTGATTATGAATGAGTTTGACGTTGTGTTTGCAATAAATAACTTTGTGTTTTATTTATTATATTTAACTGAACGATTACTACGAAGACATGTCACTGTAAGACGTGTCTCTGTAAATTGCATTATCCCTTCTCATGACAGTAGAAATGCTTCATTTGCTAATCTGATCTTGAAGGCTACACGTAATGGTATTTATTTGAAAATATATCACCAAAATACGTACAAATACTTTCTATAGCGTGCAAGTAGAATACAAATGTTTTGGTAGTGCAAAATTAAATTTTGTCGCAGCTCTCAAGGTATGCTGATTGAAATTCGGAACCATGACCAAGTAAATCAGCGATTGCTGATTGTTCACCGGTCAATAATCTTTTTTTTTGCAACGAAAACCTTCACTTGTTTCAGAACAATTGAAATTATTTACAAAATACAAATTGATTTATAGAAAAACCCACATCCGCTGGGCTCTTATTTGCTCGTAAGAAGATGAACTCCTACATCGATCACAGAGTACTTGAATTCGGTGTCATCTCTACTAGTGGCGTCTCAAGATCACAACACGATCATCAATGTTTTACCTTCAATGTTCAATTTATAACAATTTGCTGAAAAATCAGCATATGTAAATCAAATTACAAACTTGTACATTGATCGCAACAAATCGGTATTGATATCACTATGGAAATTTCCTGCACTTTAGCTGCATTCCACAACCTATAAGTTTCATAAGACCGAGTCATCATCATGACAAGTTGGTGTAATCACCATGACCTCGATCCGATTCACACTTACTAATTTTGATTACAAAATTGTATCTGTAAATGATCTTGAGAAAGGCGGAACTGATACAATTAATATAAGAAGTGATCTTCATTTTTCGTTTCAGAATTTATTTTTTTTTATCATTAATTGTGGATTTTGTTATCGAATGTGGAACATAAGTTTTTTACACCAATGTTTCCTTAATTGATTTAACCCTGCCTGGCCATTTTCGCCCCAAATACGACTTTCGTCATCAAATTGTGAGACCCTCATTGAAATGAAGCACGAATAATGCGTTCTTACGCTAAAAATGTACGAGTATCGCAAATCAATTCGCGTTTTAAATGCATTATTCGATTGGCTTCTTTTGCGTTGTAGTCTGGTGTTTCGTTTATTAAACAATCGCACGTTTAAAATAAAATCACGTGGGAATGTGAATTCAATTTGATTGCTTAAAAATTGGCAAAAAGTACATTTCGTTAAGTAAATTTATGGTTATACGATGAAGCGACAGATAGGCATTTAACATAAGTGATTTTGAGGTTATAATTCAAATTCTTTGTGCATATTTGCAAACTTTTAAAAAGGGGCATTACCTAAGATTGAATTATTTGTTTAAATACCATTTATTATACTCGTACTGTGGAATTCTTGGTAAACAATTACTAAAGTTTGATTCTTGTTGCAGACACGTCGTCCGTTCTGGTTATGGTCAAGGTTTAAGAAATCGTAAATCTTTTACACTCACGTGTAGATACGGATATTGACATTTGGCATGGTTTGCGTTTTGAAGAGATGTTATCTTTTGAATGGTGAAGGATAGATAATTTGACGGCGTTAACTTTGTCGGCATGTTGATGTTAAGTTATGTTTTATGATGATAATAAAATGTTCTGTCATTACCACAAATGTTGCGTTTTCTTTGCAATAGAAGAGGAAGTTATTAACTTTTGGAAGAGGTTTTCAAGTTTTTTTCAAAAAACTTCTATTGCAAAGATACACATGTCCACCTTTTTGAGTATATTGAACATTACTGTAGGCGAGTGAATTATTTACTTCCATTTATAACTTTGACTCTTGGTCTGATATCAAGAGATATCTCTAAAAGCTTTTGATAATCTCGATGATTTTCGGCTGCAAAGTCTTATCGAGTAGAATAAAACCAATCAAATGGATTTTCACTGATTGTAGAAGGTTTATGACTTGATATGGTAGATTACGTGATTGAATTGTATTTCGTGGTAGAATATAATTATGACATGCTCTGTGTCATATCAATTATGACATGGTACATTTTTGGCGTGTAATTTGCATTCGACGTAGTCATGAAGTATTTTTTATTTGTCTAGACCTTGAGATCAATATTTTTTTTGATTTCCAAGCCTCTTTGAATGCCAAAATCACAATTCAAATTGATTGATTGGCTTGATCATTATTTTTACTTCTCTATTTCCCGATTGAAGCAGTGAAGAAGTTCATTCGGCGATATGTCATGCAAATAAGAAGCATCATCTCTGCAATCCACATGAACTTTGACCAGTTGGTATTAAGAACTCAGGAATCCGCGTCCATAAATTTTCTTGTTTTTCTTTGTTTTGCTTTCTTCTTGTCTAGATGGTACGTCCGAGATAGAACTGAGTTTGCAATATAAAGCATTCCAGTTAGGGATGTCTTAGTTCAATTGCATCCGTTTGCACATTCGAAGGTGATTGAAGTCCTCTTCCATTTATACGTGTCACACAAGGCGAGGTCTTTCTCTACTCCGTTGACTCTTCGGGTAGGAATGGAAGATTCTTCGAGATAGACAGTCAATATCTAATTGATCTACCAACTAATTTGAAGGTTTTTGACCAGATTCATGTCGCTATACAACTCTGCAATTTCACTGTTATATCTCCTCCTCCAAACCCGTCAAGACAAACGAAACCAAAAATCGATTGCGTTCGAAATGATCAAAGATATCTTCAAATTTTTTCGCTATCTTTCCTTCGGAGGAGTCCTTTAAAGCTACATACTTCACAATCAAATCATTGCTTCTTGTTCAAGGTTTCTACAGGCATCAGTTACGCTCTCCGAGTTCTGCCTATGATTTCAATCTCATCGGCGTACATGAATTCACAGATTTTGAAAAATTGTATTGTACCTAATATGTTGGCTTGTGATGTTCTTACAAGTTTCTTAAGTTTGATGTTACGGAGGACACATAACAACGCAATACCTAAACGATTTTTTGGTAAAAAAGGATCTCGGTTATATTGCTTCTGACTTTTACGGAACAGCGATTGTATTCCATCGTCACTCTGCACAATCTAGCGAGTTTAACCAAGATGGAAAAAGTAAACGTGACTTCTTATAGACCTTCTCTATGGATGCCTGTGTATGCTATTAAAAAAGTAAAAAATTTGACTTATCAAGTTCCTAGTGTCTGTTGTAATTTGAATGTTTGGTGGACTCACCTAATCTTAAACAGTTGTGGTAGGGTCCACTGACGTTGTTGACAAGTGGTTTCAACCGTCAGCACAATACATTAAACAAAATCTTGTCAGTAATGCTAAAGAGACTGGTGCATCAATAGTTATCGCACTTGATAGTCTCCATTCTAATGAATTGGGCGAGCGGTGCCGTCCATCATCGCTTATCCTAGAAATCAGTTGATATACCATCATTCACCCTTTACTAACTCACGAATGATTTTTTGATCACGAGTCGCTTTCGGTTTTCTATGCAGCGCCGCTATGTAGGTAAATTGGTTTGTTCTGCGTGCCGCCCTGCACACTTCATCAAGGTTACATGCGTTTGAAAGGTGAAGCCCAGTTCATTAGTTTCCGCATTATTGGCGGCTTCTTAGCATCGATGCCACTGTTCTTCAGCACTTAAGGCAGGTTCAATTCAGGATAAGCAATAGTTTTTGGTGGTGTAGGCTGCATTTGCAACCATTTTGCTTTTGCTTGTTCAAAGTAGAGACCCAAGTCTAAGATGGTATTATACCCGAGAAATGTCTTGAGTCGATCACAACACAATAAACTTAGTGACTGTTTTCAGGTGGTGGCGATAGCGCGATGGTTAGCTCGTTGGACTATCACACAGAGGGTCCGTTGTTCGATCGCCGGCATCACCAACAATTTTTCGAATCGTCATCAGCCTTTCGGGGGGCAATGGCAAACTCCCGAATGTAAAATTGCCTATGAAAAAGCTTCTAAGGTGTGCCGTCCGGATTCGGTGATAAACCGTAGGCCCCGCTCAGATGTGACAAAAATGACAACATGAGGAGCAACGCAAATGAGTGTCAAGAATTTAGGCCATGGCCCATACCGGGCTGCAAGGGCCACAGTGTTTTTTTTTTTTTTTTTTTTTTTTTTAAGATCAGTTTCCAAATCTATCCGGCAGAACGGCCAAAACATGTTCGTCTTTTCCTCATTAAACTTCATACTTACCAAATTTTTTTTTAGCGGGGCTCATTCAAACATTTTTTGGTACCATCGTCTATTTATTCTGTAGGAGCTTTATGGTGTTTTTGGCGAATCTTGCCTTGAATGTTACAATGCGTTCGCTCAAGCACCCAAAGCTCAAGGTCTAACACTATATCCCCATTTGTGTTGAGTTGCCTACAAAAGACTATAGCCCGGGGGCTTTTTATTTCGACAAAAATCCCCAACTTCAAATGTGTCTGGACCGACTTCGAATTGAGTTCATGTAGAGTGTTACAACTTCAGACAGGTCTCAAGACAAATTACTTTCAAGTATCCTATTTGTATTTAATCAGCTTAATTTGAAGAGTATAATTAATATCCTCGTTGAAATAATTTCAATAAATTGAATTAATGTGATAAGTGCAATAATAAAAACTGTTCTCGTCGTAATGATGACAATAATATCTAAATGCTCTTTCATTGTAAAATAACGAATATTTAAGCATATTTTACGACTTTCCTAACCAGATTTGTTTTGAATAAATCTAACTTTATTACTCTCGTGGGGCTCATTTAATTGAACTTGTTTACCCAAATTCAGAAGCTACTGTATAAAAGAAAGATTCAATTAAAAAAAACAAAACAGGATCTGCTCTTGTAAAATGGTGTCTGGTTGTAAAAATTAACAAAAGATTTCATTTGTCAAGGTCGTTGACTAATATTTGATTTTTTAACCAAACATGTGGCTTGAATTGAGCTTTTCAAGATCCCATCAATGATTTCTATTCACTGAGACATTTCCATAAATCATTAATAATTTAGAAAAAGTAAATTATTGAACGATCATACAAAGATCTAGCGTTCGCATCTATTTTATCCATAGATCACAACAGAGGGATCTTGCTAATGATTGAGAAAAGTGATCTTCACTTTAAAATTCAAAATTCCATTATACAACGAATGATCATACACAACTTCTCATTTAAATTCATTAATTTCTGAATATGATGATCACTTAAATATGATATACGTGTATGCATTCACATTCTACAAATATGTATTCCTGTCGTCTGACGCAATCGGTCACTTCTCAATAAATCAATCACTACATATTTCAAACTTATTCAAAGCCACCTACCTGACAACATTCCATATGCTATTACACCATCTGATCAGATCTAATTTTGGCCAAAATTTTAACTATAGAAATAGCAGCACACATCAGATTTATCTCAATCAAATACTATACAATGACCATCCTCCATTTTCACTTGATAGACCATCACGTAAACTCCAAATCAATGCCAATCATAAAGAACTACGAGAAACCAGTCTCTTAAGCAACTCTTGCAAATTGCAAATTGGCGCCAGTGTCTTAGATGAATTTCATCGGCATTTACTTAGAATTCTTCATCGAAAGTTTAAGTGCTCACCAACGTTGGCAATCAATTGACGACGTCCACCACATGTCTTCACCCCTTGACTGTGTTTCGAGCATCTTGAATATCTTCTAAGATTTCATCAATTAATGGTAAATGCTCTTCAAGGAACCAGTTAGAGGCGGTCTTCGTTTCAACTACGTCATACAAAAAATTTCATTTCAATTCGAGCTTGAGTTCGAGATCGGTTTCTGTTCTTTCTTTCAATTTCGGTAGTCAAAGAGATGCGTAATAAAAAAAAAAGGCTCAACTTAGAATCTTCGAGTATATTAAGATGGATTGGGTAGACTTATTGCCGGAACTTTTGAAAATTGCATTTTGTCTATACTGACAATTAAAATGAGGAATACATTGTACATAGTGGGGGCTTCCTCATTAAGTGTAAACATACTCATTTTGTGTGATTACGATTAAGTGCAAACAATTCATCTTTGACTAAATTGATGGATGATGGAGGTCAAGTAAGGTTCTAGCAGAGTGTTTCATATAGGAGGCTTGCGTCATATTTAACGCAAAAACTTGAATTGTTCTCGTAACAAATTTAAAGCGAATTTATGCGTTTACCCTTGGTCGGTTGTTTGAGTTGTCAGATGTTTTAAATTAGGACACATGTCCCCAATCAAAACGTGACTATTCCATTACTCTATAAAAAATATCGTTATCACCCACAATTATCACGGAGAAATTAAGTTGTCTTTGGTTTTGAATGTATGAAGCCTATAATCACATACTTTATCTGGATTGCTAAGGTCTTCCTCTGGCGAAAAATACGCCCTCTTTTGATTAGGGTAGTCACTGTTCGTGGTTTCACATTTTCTTTGGAAATTGGTTCGTGCCATGGAAGGCTAATATCATTTAAGGACCTTTTACCACCCATACCAATCTGTTCATAACGTAAATTTGGTAGGCAAAATCCTTCACCACCTCACGCTTCATATAAGACTGCGCATTGTGTCGAATTTGTCTAGTGTTGGTGTTGAATGGAGCCCAATAAGTTTTTCAAAATTCTCAGCCGGTCTTCCAAACCTGTCAGTGTCTTCGGTCATATGTCTCATCATTTTCGACCGACTTCTGTTTCTGTCAGAACGTGTATGTCACTGCAGCCTATTCCAGTTTAACAACTGCAGTGCTTTTTCAGTGGTTTGATATTTGAAATAGCATACATTAGTTGTAGTGATGGGGGTAAATGTTGAACCTTCGGAACGGACCGACATCCAAATTATTGATGCTATGTATGTTGAGGAAGATCGCAATGTTATGG
The DNA here is from genome assembly GCA_928272305.1 of Volucella inflata. NCBI lineage: Eukaryota > Metazoa > Arthropoda > Insecta > Diptera > Syrphidae > Volucella > Volucella inflata. Next base: position 22,460,236 of record OV743716.1, on the reverse strand, counting down.
ATGAAGTTGTTGTACGATGCCAACTGATCGTTTTCTGGCAGTGGGGTGTCAAATCATTGTGAGTTGTTTTTCGAAAGGTATGCCGACCCGGCCAGTCGGCCAGTAAAGCGTTCTGTAAAAGATGCTCTTCTATCCTTTGGAATCACCAAGACTAATTTTAACGCAGTGCTTATGACATTCAGTTGTGAAGAATATCAGACCCATGTTTCCGAAATATGTAGGTATTTATGTGTCTTGTAATAAGGCATTCGCGCTTGTTTAATTACTTATATGAGAAGATGGTCTTTCCTGCATGTTTTAGAGAACAAGCTATAGTTCATAGGTTTTTGCTCCGCAGGTTCAGTCTCTCTTTTCTCTCCGAGCCTGGAAAAAAAGTTTCCGGGATGCTGTAGCCTCTTTGCTCTACGTGGGCGAGCTATCGTCAATAGATTCCTATCGGCTTTTCTGAATATGTGCCCAACTCCTAGATCTCGCAGTGCGTTATCTCATTTATTTATATTTCGTCTTTCGTAGATGGGATCATTTATCTGAAAAAGTATTTTTCTTGTGAAAATCTAAACTTTCTTCTGAGTTTGTCAGGCTTTTCAACCCACACTTTTGGATTGCAGTGAGGTGCGCTTTAAAGCGATCTAAGGTCTCTACTAATGGGTTGGCTTCATATGGTTTATTTATGTTTCCAACATTTTATCGTCAATATAAGAAGAAAGATAATTTTTTTTTAAAGGATAATGACAGCGATAAGCGGAGCAGCAGCGATGCAGTAAAAATGGGAAACTCGTTACGCATAAGTTCGTATAACGAGGAAAGGGTTAAGTAAAAGGATAAGAAGAAGAAGAATGATAGCGAGTATATCATGCACCTACCGTTGTTGTGCATTATGAATTCCTACTACGACTTTGCATATACATTGTATTATGATATAGAGGAATCTTTAAGTAATACATTAATTGTAAATTTAGAAACTGCCTTGCACGTCTGAAACCCTACTCCAAGAGGGAGTGACTTGATTTTAGTAATTGAGTGCTTTAAAACTTCATCGGTACGGAGTTATAGTAAAAAATCATAAAAAGCACTCTTGTGCACTCTTATTACATTGTCAACTCCTTAGCCACCTTTCTATTTTATTTTGATAAGTGGGTGTTGACAAAATCGGAATTACTTACATATTTTAGATAATGGTGCAGTCCGGGGTGGACCAAAATCGCAATTACTGTAATTTAATATGCAAAAATGTCAAGTAGAGTTATCACTATCCCGGCTGCAGCTATCCTATTCGACTTACTTAAGCAGTTCCTTTGTCGAAACTCCAACTAACCTCCATCTGGCTGATGTAGTGCTCAGATATTCTACTGTAATCGAAAAATAAGGTGAAATCGTTTATAACTTTATTTTTTTCTTCTTAATCTATTTTATCCCTTTAAAGTACTTACCTTCCCATACAATACACTAATAGTATGTCAATGGTTTTCCCAATCCTCAAAGCAACTATTGAATTTGATTTTCGAAATAGTCTCCAAAACCCGCAGCGATTCGGTTTTTATCTTCTCAATTGTGTCAAAACGGTGTGCCTGGAGCAGTCTCTTCAGCTTAGCCAGAAGTAACACGGTGCTAAATCAGGCTATTACGATGGTTGCGGAACGATTTAAGTTGATTATTTTTATAATCAAATGAGATTTGACTTTTTTCAGGCCCAAAACATCTGAACTGATCCAAAAATAATGTTAACAGTGTTAGCGAGCAGTCTAATTCCCATTCGGCGATTTTTGCGCACAAAATTGATTTCCCTTGACGTGTTGTTCATCAGTTGATGTCGATGGCCGTCCAGGGCTATTTTGTCTTCAGCACTTTCTTTGACTTCTTTGATTTGTTTTTACCACTTGTAAAAATTTTTTTTGTGACATAACCTGGTCACCGCAAGCCTGCTGCAATATTCACAACCCTTCTGGATCAGAAATTTCATCCCGCAAACAAAATTTAATGAAAGTTCTTTGCCCAACAAAATCAGATATTATAAAAATAGCTAATTTCACTCTTTTTATTTACAAAACTAATGCGCAACTATCGAACAAATGCAGATTTTGACATGAAATTTGGCAGAGATGTTAGTGACATTACTTACTTTAGGCGCACTACAGTCTGCGGTGGACTTCAATCAACAAGCGTCTCCAGCGAAGTTGGCTAAGGTCCCTTTCCACTTGCTCTTTGCTTAGCTGCATGTGCTAGCCAGCCATCAAACCTGAGGTTTCGTTGTGGTGGCCGAATGAAAACCTAGGACATCAGTACCGTCATCTCTGATGGCCTTCTGGCAGTATTGCCACTGGTCTTCGATGGTTGAGCTGCTGGCAAGGGACTTCTTCAGATATTAAGGGAGACTCGATCGGAAAACGATTTGGCGATCTTTTGGGATTGTAACCGTCAGACGTCGAAATTCCTCACAATATTAGCTTGTTTTGGGGTTGTTCGGAATATCCGCACCTTGGCTACACCAAGGTAATGGCCCGAGTCGGTGTTGGCTCCTCGGAACGTTCGGACATCGATAATACTGGAGGAGTGTCTTGCGTCGATCGCAATGTGATCAATTTGGTTGACGGTTGATTGATCAGGAGTTCTCCAAGTCCCCTTGTGAATATCGAAATATGGGGGTACCGCGTGCTAGCTACGACAATATTTCGTCCCGTCGCAGAGTCGATAAGCCTAAACCCGTTATCGGAGGTGGTGACGTGCAGGCTATATCTTTCGACGGTTCTACCAATGATGCCTTCTCTTCCTAGCTTTGCATTAAAATCGCCAAAGACAATTTTAATATTATAGCTAGGGCATTGCTCGTAGGTCCTGTTCAAGACCCCATAGAAGGCATCTCTGGTGCCATCATGTTGGTAAATTTAGCCTTGATGCAGATTGCTACGAGGCGCTCGTTCACATGCCGGAATCTCAAGACTTCTTGCCTTAGTCTGCCTCCAACAACAAATCCGCATCCAAATAGGTGACATTACTACCAACCTAAAAAAAAATATTTTCCAAAAACGAAGAGCTCGCGTATTTAAAAGTAAATTCTTCATAGATTATCGTGGCCGCAAAACCGGAAGTAAAAGTCAAAGTTCTAAAGAATTCAAAGGTTTTGGATTCTGAAATTTTGCTCTGACCACTAACCGGGCGAACGATTAAGTATTAGTTCGTCGCATGAAATTGCGGCAAAATGTAACGAGTACAGACGATCAATAATTAACCCATCAAATGGACTGTAACTCGAAGATACACACCTGTAGGCAAAAAAATTCTACTTACAAAAAAAATGCACAGTCAGGTTAAGTGTAAAGTACTGAGAAAATTGTTTATGTTAAGTTGTTAACTTTACTACGAGTATGTTGGTTTTTAGTCTTTGTTTAGTTCTCAACCAGCATTGGTAACTTAAGACCAGGTGCATTGTATACCAGACAAACTTTCTCACCTTGAATACTTGATTTTGCATTGTATGAGTATTCAAGTAGTCATATACTCATAAATTGTTTGCCAAACCGGTCGAAGTTTTTGTTTCGAGGTTCTTTGACAATGTCTTGATTGGACACATAATAACCGAAGTTGTTCTGATCATAATGACACTAAATTTTAAACTTTACAAATGCAAGAGAACAAACTAAAACCTGTGGATCGTAAGATATAAGGGTATGTCAGACCAGTTCTACAGAAAGGAATGAAAATTGTATAATAATATGGTTAGAGCGTAAATTGAGAACATCGCCAGTTGGGCCTTAATACCAACCAAACACCAACTCTTAACCTACAATTTGAATATCCTACCAGCAAAACATTCAATTAAACAATTTTGATTACAAAAAAAAATATTTACTACATCTAGTTTAATATTCATGTACTAACTGTTCCATTGTTGTTAATTCTATTCAAATTAGTATCAATTAACATGCACGGTGATTGTTGAAACGGTTGCTGGTCGAATGTAATTACAGGCATCACCCAGTCGTCACTGTTTTGCTGGTTTCGAACAAAATTATTGTTATGCTGACATTGGAAAACATTGATTAATTGAGATAGATTTGCATTTAATTTTTATTTTTCCACTTAATCGAATGTGAAAAGAGGTACGAGTAATTGTTGATAAATTTTCTATGCTATGAAATGACAGTCGGAATAAATAGGTCATGAACCTGTTTATTAAGGTGTTCTCTTCACTATAAAAGATAATTTAAAAATGAAAAAAGAATCTATCTATATGCATATATAAAAGAAACCTCAAAAAAACGTATGTTCGCTATAGACTTTCAAAGTATCCAACCGATTTTGGATTCTGAACATAATTTTGGCCGTTTCTTGGACGATTCAGCCGATTTCGACCACACATCATTTTCTATGTTTATGAGGTCGGCAAATTAGAATTTCATGTTATCCATTTTTGGCAATTTCTTTAGTCAGTTTTTAGCCAAACTCAAGATAACGTTTGTTTTTTAATTTTTTGGTTATTTAATTCGAATTTTATGTATGAACATTTTTGGAGCCGTTTGTGCCCTATTTTCGGCCAATTCTAGCTATATTTAAATTAATCAAGTCGAAATTTGTTCGTTTCTCTACATTCAAACTCCCACTAACAATTGCTACTGAGGACTCAAGCACTGTTTGTAGCATTTTAAAATAATGTTATACTGGAAAATTAATATGTGACTGCTCAATAATAGTTTGGGACGAAGCTATCATGTCGAACAAGTTTTCAATTTGCGCAGTACGGATTCAGCCATGGGTGGATGTACGATATTGTTCTCTGGTGACTTTTGGCAAATCTTACCAGTGGAAGCAAGACGGACACGTGTTCAAGGAAAGAGCTATTTTGTCACCTACTAACGATCAAGTAGCTAAGGTGAACGACTTGATTATTTCTAAAATTAATACACAGGCGAAAACATATTACTCAGACACCGTGCTGGAACAGGAAGAGGCTGTACATTTCCCAATAGAATTTCTCCGCTTGCAGCCTTCTGGATTGTCCCCACATAAATTGGTCTTGAAAGAATGGTGTCCTGTTTTTTTTTTGTGCGAAACCTTAATTTGTTCGTATTGTGTAACCAAAAGCCAGCTACAAACATTGTTTAAGAAAAAATTCTATAATCAAAGGCAGTACTTCACATTTTTCACGTCTTTTGTTTTCTAAATTACATCTGTGCGAAGCCGGGGCGGGTCGCTAGTAATTTAATAAGTTTAAGCAACTCAAACCAAAAAGAAGGTGAATGGTATAGATAGAGTCCGAGTGGGAAAGAACAAATCGAAATGGGTTTAGGCAAGCGCTAGCTATTTTTATTTTAACATCTCGAACTAGTTCTAAAAGTGAAATAACCTGTGTAAATCGACAAAACCAATCTGTAATGTACTAAACTTTTTTTTACAAACTATTTCCGGCATAGCCACCCGATCCCTGGTTGTAAGTAAGAAACATGAATTCTCCAGTTATCGATATCCATTTTTGTCGACATCATGTAGCCAAAAATCCAGGCATTACAAAGATTAAATAAAACGTGTTATCTAGTTCTTTCACTTAGGTGACAATATATATTACCTTGATCAGAAAGTTCCCGGCATCGCCAACACACACAGAGATAGATGTACTCTTGTCTACGTAACTTTTGCAAATTTCAAGCTATGACGCTAAGATTTAGAGGGAATATCAACAACAGATGTACCAACTTAACATAACTCAAATCGGAGCAATGGGTGCGCCACACGGTGATGGGTTATTCCGGGAACTTTCTTATCAAGGTAGTACGTACTTCCAAAACCAAGAAAACTTTCTTTAGTCATTAGCCGTACTTGTTTCATCGATTATTGCACGTAGCTTTGGGTTCGTATCTGGGTGATAGGGCAAACAGCAGGTGAAATAATTTCTAACGTCACCAGCCTTTCTAAAGGAAATGACACTTATTAGTCTGAATATCTGAATATGACAAAGTGTCAATTTCTTTCGCTATTCATGCTCGGTAAGGACTGTAACTTTATGTAAGCATAAGTTGAAAGACTTAGCCATGGTCCATATAAAACTTTTGAGAACCACCAATGTGCTTATTTTTGTTATAACACGATCTTGTCACCAAAGACAATTTTTATACTTTTGTATAAGGTATAACTTATCAGTGATACTGTTGCTGTATATGAATTTGACTACTTGCGAGGTTATTATTATAATCATAATTGTGAACCTATAGAAGAGGCAGCACAATACAAGTTTTTTGTTTTGTTTTTGTGCTCAAAAATCAGTCTAAAGTTTTTTTTTTTTCAAAGACATAAGAATGCCGCTAACTTTCAGCGGTATCGGAAAGCATTCCTTTGGTGTGGCAATTCTAACGCTGGCTTACGAGTCAATCAGCAGAAGGCTATCATTAAGCTTTACCGTAGAAGTTCAGTTCGATCTTATTTACCGACGCCCACACAATACACTTGATACGATGACAGTTGAGGATATTTATACTCATATAGTTCGTGCTATTTAAAGGGTCTCCTCTCTAGAAAATCGAATAAACTGGGCTCCAAATTGTTCGACTATACTCGTACTCTGCAGATCAGTTGGGATATGTTTCTTATTAAGACATCTGAAACCCATTATGTTTTTTATTTCTCCTGCTCCCTCTTTTTCTTTTTAAGAAGCCAGTGTTCATTTTGTGCATCACCCCCGGAACGCTGCATGTGCTTGCTGGGATTCTTCGTCGAACCAAAGTTTTTTTGTGGTTGCCTACCGAAACCCAGCACCTGGGAGGGGTCATATCTGACTGTTTTCTGGCAGGCCTTGCCTTCCTGTGATTGTATCATAGTTGTCAATATTTGTTCGTCTTAGAGACGTTCTTTCTCCTGTACTTGTAAGCTAAAAGGCTGTTATTGGTTAATGTTGCTTTATTGTGAATCGTAACAATGCGCTGGTGAAAAATCTGCATCCAAACAATCGGCGCTTTTCTTTCCGATAGCGGATCAAAACCAGATTGTCCTGAAGGAAATCCATCTCTATGCTGGGATTCTTGTTTGCTGATCAAGAACGTGTTTTTTGTTTCCCGGTATTTAAGCCCACCTTCTTCGATGAAACGGGTCAGAAATTTGTAAGTCAGTACATACATATTTTGGAGATATGAGACCTGTCGTTGACCCATTAAGGGTGCACATGTTAAGTTCGACCATACTACACCAGTTTTTAAGCTGTTGATGCTTTTATCAGCTTATCTTATGATATAAGCAGCGGTCAGATTACTATTTTTCACTCCCTCGTCGTTGAGTCTGCCTACCCTGGTATCGTAAATAAAACGTCGTTTTGACAGTAATAATCACATTACATTCTATCATTTTCTCATCCGTGGTCAGCTACCGTTGGTCGTCAATAAGAGATCATTGTCATATTAATCACCAATCAATTAATTTTGCTACACCAACATTTCCAATTTGGAAAAGGGAAAACAATGCTTTTTGTTGCTTGACCATGGCGACCTACCGCCATATCGTTTTCCTGTAACAAAAGCCTGAACCTTGTAACTATGTGATCTTAGGCTCTGATCTTGTAATTCTAGCTTAGACTGTTCACTACTACTTAATGTGGTTTCTTAGATTCTTTAAATGAACAGCAAGAAAGAAATCTACATTCTTTGCGGTTATTGTATCATAAATTGTGAGGAAGTACTCGTCACTCGTTTACAGAAGGCAATAAGATTACTCAGATAGGCTCACACAATTTACACAATTTTAAATTGTTCATTTGCATACCAAAGTACATAATGCGAAGCTTATATTCTTATAAAATTTTATATGTGACCTGTTGTGCGAGAGTTGGTACTTAAGTTTTGAGATATGGCAACACATTGACATGACATTGTCATCGTAAAGTTTGACATTTTTAATGGTTTTCGTACTCAGAATGTTTTTTCATACGTGTGCTATACATGTGAGGTGTTCCAGAAGACGTGACAGGCGATGAATCATGGATCTATGCATATAAACCTGAAACAAAACAACAATCGACTGTATGGGTCTTTCAAGGCGAGCCAAATCCAATATAAGTCGAAGCATTTCGAAGCAAATGATCGCTTGTTTTTTTTCGGAATAATTAAACGTGTTGCCATCGTGCCATTAGAGCAACGTAGAAGAGTCAATTCTGAATGGCACACCACCATTTGTTTACCAATAAGGGAAACCAATCCTACCAGAGATGAGGATTTTCTTTTAACATTTTCTGAAACGATCGGTAACTGATGGCGAGAATAAAACATGAACGTCTTCAGAAAGACATTTCAGCTCCATTCTATGGCTTTTGCATTGGCAATTATTGGGCATCCGACAATTTAGGGACAATAATTGTCAGTAAATTCGATTTATTTAAGTCATTTTTCTTTGCGAAGTTTCCCAATCTACCGAAACTCAAATGTACACTGCATAGCAACATCCAGTCTAGGTTTCAAGTGTATCCACTGTTTGATACGTGTAAGCACAACCAAAAACGTTAAAATCAATTCCATATATCCGTGTATCCGGCATAGCAAGTTTGGCATAATTATTCATTTGAATTTGTATCTTGACGTGCCTCTCTTTTTGATTTTGGCCATCATCATACATAACACTGATCGTACAGGGTAAACAAGTTTCAAACAGAGGCCTTGCACTCGAAAATGTCTACCGTAAGATGATTAGATCGATGATTAGTATGCCGAATTAATAAGAAAATTTTATCGCAGTTTACAATTCATTAAATCGAAAATCGATTGATATTGGTTGAATTTTTTTTTTCTTCCAATTTTTTTCCTATTTGTATTCCGATGAGTTTAAAGATTCGTCAAATTATGGATTTGCCATTTATTTACCTATATAGAGTAATAAGCGATTTAAAAGTACGTCGCTTGAATTTCTAATATTTCTAATGGTTTTGAATGAGACGGTGAAACACTTGATGAAAGCTGGCAGACGTTCTAAGAGGACAACGTTTGGGTTTAGTTTGAACTTGACATTTGTACCGACAGATGTAGAGATGTAAATTTTTTTCTTGAATTTTTAAGTATCGAATTAAAAAGTGTCAAAGTCAAAGTTGAGAAGTGCTTAAGCGCGTAGTCTTTAAGGGTTTACGAGTAGTTTATTAATTTGTTTTAATAACTGCTATTGTGGATTGTAATTACTTTTTATAATCTCTGACAATTAAAAGAAAATTTTGGAGCGTGTGTTAAAATGATGAAAAGGAAGAAAAAGGTCAGAATAATGGGGAAAATGTGTTTTTTGTATTTATTAAAAATTTAGTTTAAAGTTAACAAAGGTAAAATAGTAAAAAAGAAGAGAAAAGAAAGTTTGATGTTCGATCTGTCGGTCAGTAAACTTTTAAGGTTTTGCAAGGCAGAAGTTGGCCAAGTGATCTCCACATCATTGACTTGAAAAGACTTGTGGGTCCAAATAAATCAGCGAAGTTTGTTCCTTTCGAAATATGGGGAAGCCTTCATAGTATCATAAGCCCACGATCACTTATTGGAAGAATGCAGTTTATTTTGAACTCTCTGAAGGTCTTATGTAGCATAACTGACAATCGCTATGGGGTATCAACGGACCGACTTTAGATTTACGTAGTCTTTAGTTAAGTACCTCCGGGTACTTCTTTAAAGAAGTTTTTCTCTTCCAAATGTATAAGCCAAGAAATTTTTCCAAGTTGTTCATACGGGTAGAGATAGAGAAGAATCTTGCATCGATCAAGGATGTCTACCTTCGCCAACGTCAAAGGACTAGACAAAGCAACAACATAGCAAGGCTGTGATACTAAAGATCTGATATAGAGTCTCATTAGTGTATCATGCCAGGGACTTATTGCACAACTCACGGCAAACGTAACATTATGTTATGATGGATGCCTTAGTGAAACTTTGCTTGGTATAACCCGTCTCTGTAGAAGCTGTTACATGTGACCTTTTAGTCCGAACATCTTGGGTAAGCACTATGATCTGCTATGGTGTAAATACTCATATTTAGTTACTTGTGGAGTAATAATAATAATAATTGTAGGGTGTAGTGCACTGCGACCTTGTGGTCTATTGTGCCCCCTACTTATACCTTGGAGAGGTTTTCTCCCTCTTCCAGAGCCCTCTCACGGCTTAATTTACCAGGAATTATGTTGGAGTGTTTATTCTCTGGTTTTGGCTTCTTCAGTTTCTTTTATGAATCTGAGAATGAGCAGTGGATCCGTGTTTGGTAAATCCTTTCCTTGAATTTTGTGTTTTCCCACATATCTAAACCTTTTTTGAGTCAGTGCCCCGCAAGATTCCAGTATATGTTCTGGAGTTTCTGTGGAATCATTGCAGAATCTGCTGAGATCTTTATCTGATATCCATATTTTCCTTAGGTGTTCCCTGAGTTTGCAATGCCCCTTTAGGAAACCAGTTAGGATGCAGACTTTGGAGATCTCGAAAGGTTCTAGCCCTTTTCGCCTTTTCCGATTTCCTAAATTCTTCGCGTAGAGTGTGTTCCCATATCCCGCAGAATAGTTCAGGTCCTATGAAGGGTTCTGCTGCCCCTTTTCTCGCTAGAGAGTCCGCCACCTCATTACCAGTGATGCCCACATGGCCTGACATCCAGCAGACAGATACTCTGTTTTTCTTGCCCAATTTGTTGAGACTTTGTAGGCATTATTCCTGTACAAGTTTGGATTTAATGACAAAGGAGTCCAGTGCCTTGATAGCTACTTGACTCTCTGACATTATTGTTATATTACAGTTTCTGTATTTTTTTTTTAAATTGATTCGAACGCATCTTCCTATGGCGCATACTTCTCTTGCCCATGGATTCGTGGTGTTTCGTTCTTGGCCCAAACACTCATGCACCAGTTCCTTCGTCAGTTCTCAAGCCGTCCACTTTGTCGTATGGTCCATAGATAGTGGATTCATCGCTCCGTTCTTTTTTGTTGCTGAGTTTCGTTAAGAAATTCTTTTCTTTTACTTGTGGAGTAAGATGACCTTTTACTGTACTGGAACGGATAAATCAGGTAGTTATTAATATTTACAAGTGTTAAAAGGCAGGCCAGTGCTTGTACACCATGTTAAAGAACATTGTGGTTCTGCCTGACAACGGAGTTTGTGAAGTACCCGCCGTTCAACAATCTAAGAAAACCCTTTTTCCATATGCTTGGGACTGACTGTGACTAAAATTCAATTTTCTTGCTCATCTCTACAATTACAGGCAGGTTTCCCTTAGCAATCTTTTGTAACGCGCTTCTCTTGATCTTCCTTTCCTCTGGAGTATGCGATGTTATTTTTTCATCTTAATCCTCTATGCAACCAACGCATTTCATAGGCAAGTTGTATTGCCTATCCGCTGCACTTTTTTTAACAAACCAGAGGGATGTCGGTTAGCAAAGCGCTCTGGAAGTTTCTTGCAATTAGAGCCGTTTAATGTTTAATCTTCTTGTAACATATCCTGTTGGCGTACAATGACTTCAATTGGGCAGCGATCCGAGTTCTTGAGTTATATGATCTAATGACCGTCGAGTCCTTTTGTGAATGTTGAGGTGAGAAAATAGTGTGCTTAGCTATGGTAATATTCAGTCCAGCAGCCGAGTTAATTAGGCTAAGTCCATCACTATATTTCAGGGTACGTCCAAAAGTGGGCTTCAGGGTGTACTGATGAGCATTCATAGCGAGACGGGTGTTACAGTTGGAGGTTTGAAGGGGCGGAATGCTACTGGCAATCTCTGAAGAGCACTGGTGGTGAAAATAGCTATAGAACAACAGGGTGAGGCAGGAGACATTACGTCGGTGGTCGAGGGTGTCAATCGACTGTGTGATATTAGCATCACCAATTAGTTTTATCGCACGGTACGGTTTTTAATCCTATCTAGTGGGCGCAAAGAAGTTTTGGGAGCACCTGACCAGATGTGAGCATTGTACTCCTATTTTGGGCGGATGAAAACCTTATATATTGAAGACAGATCAGAGGGGGTTTTCAAACTCAACATGATGCTTCAATCAACCTCCTTCACATCCCCGATCATTTGGCTTTTGTTTTTGATTTTTGTTGCCGAATTGAATCTACCTTAACTTGTTAAAGAGTTAAAGTTCAGTACCCAATAATGGAGTTTAGATGTGTTCCAAAGAACTGCGGAATTTTGCAGATGCTGTGCAGAGATGATAACTCTAATTTGCACTATATATGGGAAAAGCCCCGCGGCTCTAGTATCTTTTCTTACAAGACGCAGACTAAGTACTGGAATTGTCAATACCATTGGTTGAGTAAAAACCTCTTCGAAATTTTCGAAATTGCAAATCGCAATTGCCATTGCCTTGTGCCCATTTGCAAATGACACATACTTATGCATATCAATTAATTTGAATGTTCATGTCTTATTTTAAAGATCATACGGTAGAATTACGTATAAGTCTTGCTCTAGATACGACCATATCATTGACTATCAACGCGTTTCAGAAAAAGCAAGTAGTAGAGACTGAAATTTCTTCACAAAGATAACCTGCAGGGGAAAACGAATTCTTCTTTGAAACCTAAAAAAGTGGATTTTGAAAGACAACTTTTCTTGAAACCATATTTTGTAAACTGCTTAGGTAATGTATGGTCATTTGTCGCTAATAAAATAAATATCTTCGGCCGAGGATGAGACGTCATTCTTGTTTTTCCAATGTATGGTACTCGTAAGATGATAATGCCTACGTGACTCGACTCAGCGACATAACAAATTCCTTCGATAAATCCCGATAAATGCATGCCTAACTACTAATACTCAATATTCTTTGGAAATGATTTTTGGTTCTCCGCAGAAATCTACCGGAATGCCTACGTAATTTTCCTAACCAAATCTTCCGAAACAAAGGATGTGTGTTTACTACAAATTGTTTATCTTATTATACATATACCTGCATTCAGTACATAGCTCGAATCCCCTAATAAAATTACCTAAAAGTACAGAAAAATAAATCCAATCGCAGTTGCAGAAATTTTCCACTATTGATAAAAACCACTGCCTTTCAAATGGATACGTTCCACATACGATCCAAATCAAACAAAGCTCAATTGACTGAACCGAAACCTTTTTTAAATATCGCATGTTCTTAACCATTTTAATTAGATTTAAGTAGGCGAGGAATTTCAAAGAAATAAATACTTTTTGCTACATCAAAGCTGCGCAAACAAAGTATACAAAATCCAAGCAATACGTCAACGTTAAGCATGTCTTATGACATTAGGTTACTTAGGTGTTTTTCTTGAAACAAAACGTTTTCTAGTGTGATGATTTCATGCTCCTAGAATTTCTCTTCCTTGGTGGGTAAACAACTTTTTTTTCGTTTTAATTTGCGTGTTTCACCGTCATCAGGTCAGTGGGTACAACTCCGCAGATCACACAGATCACATGATTTATCTGCGTTTTCAACAATAAAAGTCACAAATCACTTATGTGAAACCTAAAACAAACAAGGTAGGCAACAACATGTAATCATCACTAGACGGAACGTGTGTCTCTATCAAATAATGCAGCCAAATGTTGCTATGCAATCTATTGTCTTTTATCGAAGCAAATATTTGGGACACGGAAAAATATTTCCACTCCAAGGCATTGATAACTAATTTTTGACTCTTTTATACATACTCGTATGACAACAAACGTACATACATATTGTAGATACAAACGGGAATGTTTTTGTAAAATTCGTGAAATTTTCCTCAAACAAGAAAGTCTGGTTACAATCACTGCAGCAATATTTTATTTAACATATTTTCTGGGTTTGGTTTGCCTGTGACTGATGGCAGCGCCATGCACCTGTTTTACTTTTATGCTGGTTATTTTCCATTGGCAATTCTACCAAAAAACGAAAAGATTTACGTAGGTACTCAGTGACTTTTCCAACAGAGTGGAAAACTTGAAATGCATTATTTCGGCCAGATTTGTGGAAGAACAATTTGTGGATTTTACATGACTGTAATGCGTCATTGCATAGAGCGGCAATTTATTTATTCATCAAATCTGGTCCAGTGTGACGTCTTTTATTATCGAAACAAAAAGCACCTCTTTGTGGTACCAATTTAGACTCGATTGACACAATAAAACAAAATTCGCGGAAGGAGATTAAGGCAATATCAAAAATCGCTTTTAAAAAGTGTTTTAAAGAATGGAAAAAAGACGTCGGTGTGTTGCGTCAAATAGGGCCCATTTTGAAAGGCGCAAAAAAATATTGGTTAAATTATTAAAATTGAATGTTTATGTTTTTTTACCCGGTGTTGTGTACCAAAATCTTAACTCGAAGTCTCGGCGGGTATTCTAACAATTTATCTCTGTTTACTTAGTAGTCTAGTTCCGATGATCATTTCCTTATTGCACGTCTCCCATTCCAATCAAGAAGTTTGCTTTTACGTTGTAAAGCTCAATCGTGGTTCGGATATACATGTAAGTTTAGGTACAATACTAAGTACTTACGACGAAGTACAATGCAACTACAATACGCAAGTAGTTGTTCTATAAAACTAAGGCAAAAATACTACAATATCCCAAAGATAATAAAAAAAAGTTGGTCATACGTCAAAAACGTCAGAAACTCTGCTTACTACTCCATCCCAAAACTCATGGATGACATTGACAGATGTAAGTTATTTTAACAAATTAATCTGCTTGCTTAAATCTTCCAGATTGTGAATTGTTCCCACCTACACTTGAGTGCATGCGATCTTCAGTGGGACGAACCCATTCTTTACTCATGCGGTAGCAAAATTACTTAAAGATCTTAATATGTGCAAATCCTCTTTATCCAAATGGTATATCCGCGCTCTTTCGGAACAGGTATTCTTTCACTTTGGCACCAGACTTGTCCTTAGAGAAGCAGATAGAAAAGAACATTTATTCTAGCTCGTCCGTAGAAAAGGCGAATTTTCTTCTCTCTCTTTCAACATATCCATTGCACTTGCGTTCCTTCTTTTTAAGTTAGTAGAAATGCTAATGTACCGCCAGCTTATGAGATATGAGGTAATGACGGATTGTGTAGCAACAGATCCACTGTGGAAGCAAGGCGTAAATCAGTGTGGCGAAAGAGAGGTGCTTGTACTTAAATTCACTTGCCATTGTTTGACATCAGGAAAATATGTGCACTTAGCATCGATGAAGCCGTCCTTCAATGGATTAGAAAATACCTATCGGAACGTTCAAGTGTGATATCCATAAAATAAAGCTGGCTTGTCACAGTGTTCCTTGGCTAATCTGCCATAGGCTTCGTTTGCTACACTTTGGAGCGATGAGAGTCAACTTAAAATATAACTACATAGTCGCATTCCCAGATACTCGCAGAATCCACGAGGGAATTGTTTTTACAGTACTTACTCGTCAAAGTCTGAAGGGCATTACGTATAGTAAGGGTCCCTGTTCATGTACACATTTTGAAGGAATATGGTTGTTAAATAATCTTTCTTACATATATTGTAAATAATGGGTTTTCCAATAAGGACTTGACAACTTTTTCTTAAAATAAAACGCAAACCATTTGAGATACGAGTATTTCAAAAACTTTATTATCGGCTTGAAGTACAATCAAAACATTTATGAATGGAACTCGACTTCGTTCATATGGCCACCGCGGGCACGTTTGCAGCGGTCGATTCGTTGGACCCAATTTTTAACGACTCGGCCACACATTTCGGCCGAAACGGCTTTTATTTCGCGTTCAATGTTGGCCCTGAGCTCTTCCAACGTCGTCGGCTTGTTGGCATAAACCAATGACTTAACGTAGCCCCACAGAAAATAGTCAAGCGGCGTTAAATCGCACGAACGAGGCGCCCAATCGACTGGCCCATTTCTTGAGATAACACGCTCACCATACTTACTCTTCAATAAATCGATTGTAACGTGTGCTTGTGTGGCTTGTGGCTCCATCCTGTTGAAACCACATGTCGTTCAAGTCCATATCTTCCAATTCGGGCCAAAAATAATAATAATTTTTGCACTAAACTTGTTGTTGCCTGTCTACTAGGGCGAGAATTACGTCAATTACGGCAGTCACCGACTCCGAATTTCGGTAGAAAATTTTTATAATTTGCAGACACTGCTCGTTCGTGTACTTTGCTATGATGAAAATGTTGAGTTTACTGAATAAATTGACAGTGACAGTTTGATGATTAGTGAAAAAGTGTATTCACAAAGTAAATTCAAAGTTGCCACGTCCCTATTGGAAAACCCGGTATTTGGTATAAGTGCTATGTACCTACAGAGAAAAAGCAATGCCCTACAGAGTTATGGAAATCGGTGTAGTAGGCGGTCCGAGAATTTCCATTGCCGGGCTCAGTTAACGAGAGAATAGTATTCATCCTTCATTAAATAAATTGCTTATCCAACAACCCAGGGTGTACCAAAGCCTAGTATCTTCTATTCACTGCGCTGTTCATCATGCATAAGGTTAAAATTCACGATGAGAAGGCTCAGAACGACAGCTGAATACGATATTTCGAAAAGAAAAGTGGTGACGTAAGGAAAATTAATTAGTTTTTCTATTTTTCGGTATTGACTGAGATTTGAATCCAGAGACGTTTGCGTAGTAGTGGACCAACTCTACCACGGAATTTTCACAATGTCAAAACGTCAATAAACTTTCAATATTCTTTTATCCGCTAATTAAATTTCTCAATCGGAACCTGATTATGAATTGAATTTGTTTGTCGGTAAAATGACACCCAATTGACTTTGACTTTGTGTTCAAACATGGTGCCAACAATGCCTATGCTATTAACATTGCGAAAATGCATAAATCACTCTGCTCTACCATTGAAAGCGCCTAAACCATACTTCCCAATCTATAGGCACATAGTAACTATTAAAGTCCGTTTCGATGTCAGAGTGATTAGGTTTCCGCTACCCAACTATCATTTAATAGCTACTGGCCATTTTTGGATAAAGGAAGATAAGACCTAAACAGACTTTTAAGCGATGGTTCTGTTACATAAATCGAAATTCGAGGAAGTTTTGTCTTTTTTTCGCTCATGATATTAACAATTACACAAGTTCTAACACAATCAAGCTGATACTGCCTTGCGACGAGAGTTCTTGCATCCATGAGTAACTTAAACTTGACTCTTATGTTTATCGAAAAAACACTTCAATTCACGAATCTCACTTTGAGTTTGATGGGCTTGTGGAGAATCTAAATTGCCATTTATGGATTGAGACAAATCCAGGAGGTCATGAGTCAGAGACTTGATTAAACCAACAAAAGTTCACTTTTTGTTTTCGTCTTCATGCTTGTGACATCATCGATCCTTATTTATTCAAAAATTAGACCGATGTTCGCGTTACTGTGATGTTAACGGATATTGATCAGTGAAATTTTTTGTTGAGAATATAAACAGCATTATCCGGAGAGATCTATACAGCGAAATTATTATATATATCTCGAAATGTGACAGTTAATTAATCAACCCTACTTTCAGTTCTAGGGTTGAGTAAGTAGAAAACTATCGACAGCCAGTTAACGACGTCTATTGCCTCATGCCAATGGAATATAAAGTTGTTGTCCCAACCACGTCAATATCATCCGCAAAACCGACGATGCTTATCAAGTTAAATATTTTTATCAAACGTTCCATAGCGAGAACTTTTAAGGGAAACTTGTTCAATAGTTGAGGGCCTATAATGGATCCTTGAAGCATACCGCCTGCAACTTCGTCCACTTTTATTATCTCGCCAGAAGAAATGGATGCTGTTCGCAAAGATTATTGCTTCATTTTATGAAAATAGCCTGATAATTCAGCTCATAATATGTGTTCTTTTCTTTCCGAATTAAAGCCAAAAAAGCTGGGCCATCAGCAGTTTTTGTTGCCTTTTTTCCAACGCTTTTTTGTATTGCTGTTCATGCCACTCGATTTGTACATCGTTCTCTGGAGTACAGATAGGCACCAGGTACGAGATTCTATCTTCTTGGTAGAGTTGGTATAACATTCAGACACAGACTTAGTGAACTTAGTCTTCGTTCGTTTCGTCATCCAAAGATGCATGGGTTTGATCAACATGCTTGTAGCCGCAGACTTTTGTTTATGGGTTGTGAATAGCACACAGTGCCTGTCTGTAATCCTTTATATGAACAAATGTATAATTCAAGCAGTAGGTCGTAAACTGACAAAAGATAAAAGAGGATAAAGTGATGGAAATGGAGAGATTTTAGTTTCATCTCCATCTGTCGCTATTTCAAAAATCATATTGAGGTCAAATTAATAGTAATTAAACAATATCTGTCCTATTTTCTAAGCGCCTTTCCTAAAGGGAAAGAGGTGTTGTATCCATTTAAATAACATATGTTTGTAAACATATGAAATATTGACAAAGTCAATACAAATACTTCCCTGTCGCAAAAGTTACATAAAGACTGCTTTCAAACTCAGCCCAAAGCATACGAGTATATTTTGTTTTCTTTTTTCCCTTCAACAACTCATATCTTTTCCAATTTTACGGAACGTGCCACAAGTCTTTTCATTCAAACTTATTTGTTTATGAGGTCAACGCCGGTGAGGTTTATTGTGGCCTACGTGAGAAGTCGATAGTCGATACCTCATTCCAATCTTCTTCTTTTTTTTGTTTCATAATTTATTTGTATATAATTTAAATAAGCACGAGTTTCAATATTGTTCACTATCATTGGATCCCCTTGGCTATCCGAAACATGCGACTAATTAAAATTACCCACTTGAATCTATTCGAACGAGATCCACATTTCAATTGGACTATGTCTCAGCTGTTTAAAACGACTAAAATACAAGTGAAATCTAGTTGACATATCTCATTTGCTTGTCCATCCCTTTACATATTGAAGTATTCATTTATTTATTCCCCTTTGGACTCCTTTATGTCCGTACCTCTTCCATGGTGACACGCAATAAAACATTGCTAAATAAAGGGTAACAAATTGCGAATAATTGATTGATAGTTGATCTACTTGCAAACGCAAGTGAATGCCATCCAATACGAATACGAGTACCTACTATGGCATCCGCACGCCAATTCATTGAAATTGGAAATTCAAAAGCAAAACAAAAGATACAAAAACAGTCCACAATCCACAAATTATGTGTAGTCTTTCCCACCAAAATCCAAAAGAGTCTTTAAACAAGTGAAGTACAAAATACACTTTGCGCTGTTTAAACTGGTGCTGGTAATGGTGGACTGGCGTAGGTACCTACCAGTATACGAATACGAGTTCGAGCACCACATGCAGCAGTCAGAAAATCCGCATAAGCAAACTCGTTTCAACCACAACAGCGCGCCACCGCCGATCGATTGTTGATCATCATCATCATCATATAATTTTGTCGTAGTTACGAGTAGTTGTCTTGTCTGTAGTCGCGTTGTTGGTATTTTTTTTTTTATTTTTTTTTTTTTTTGTGATGACACTTGGAGGAGATTCCACTCTAGTCATCATGTCGTGCTGCAGAGGGCTTTACTTTTTAAGTAGACTGTTAAACGTCACACAACGTAAAACACTGTCGGCCACAGTAGACGGTTTCTAAAAACTCGCTTCGGTTTCGTGTCAATCGTTCGTAGTTATACCAAACTCAAGATCTATTCTCAAATTTCTCAAGAAACCACAACAAGACGGACTTTCATTTTAATTCAAATTGTGAATTTTCAAACACTTAACGGATGTAAACTCTACAAATAGATACATACACAGTGTTACATCTGCGTGATCTCTGTGGATAGTGAAAAATATAGATCAACAAATTTATTTCTATGCGTTTTTAGTCGAGAGTGTTTATTTTGGAAAGCATCCAATTTGTTGTATTTCTTATCCTCTCGTCTCTTGAATTTCGATCGTGTGCGAAAAGCTTTTGAAATATCCCAAAATGGAACAATCAAAAATATCAACAACAGCTTCTACACCAAAAATGAGTGGAAAAACCACAAGAATTTCAAAAATTGCCAAATACATTAAGAAGAAGGTAAATGTCTGAGAGTATCTACATGAATATAATGTAACATCTATGAGTAGAGTAGGATTTTTCGTTTCTATGGGAAAGTCCCCATTGTAGAGGAGAATTTTTAATTTTATTTCAAAGAGAAATTTTCAGAAAACCAGTCGATTATTTAGACTGTTGTGTTTTGTCTTCTTTTTTTCCGAATCCACAAAGTAAGAAAAATCCTTTTCTAAATAATTTCGTTGAGTGTGTGAATTGCATTTTAAAATTTAACTTAAATAAATAAGCAGTGTCTCTTGGCACCCTATTGTAACTTTACGCATTGAGCATATTTAATCATTTAAAACAAAAAAAATCTGAAAAATACAAAATGTGATATTCAACCGAATGTACCTTGGTTGTATTTTCGTCGAATGGCATTGGGTTGCGATTATATTTTAACTTTAAAATGCAGAAATCGATCGCGAAAAATAAAAAGTACAACATTACGTACATAGTTAGTTACTTGATGTGGAAGTCAAGTTTGATTTTCAAATTTTTTATTTTTTTTCCTAAGTTGATAACAAAGTGCATAAGGTGAAGACAATTTACGTAATGTCCGTATCATGTTTTTTGAAAATTGAGCAACTTGTTAAAATGTATTTTGATACACTCTATAGCGCCGCTTAGATACTACAATACATAGGAGAATGTATGTCAAAAGTTAATTAATTTGTTTCCATTTAGAAAAAAAAATCTAGATCTTATTCGAATAGGTGAAATGTATATTTGTTCAATGATTCGTAGTGTCAATTTTTTATTCTTGATATTCGTTAATATCTATCTGGTTATGAAAATAATGAGAGAGAAAAAAAATGGTTAAAATCCTTAGGAACTTGATGTACTCTCAATGCCTTCTCTATAAGATCCACATTCAAGTGTGGGCTTATGGAAGGCAAAGTAAGTGTCAATATGAAGATATGGTATATTGGGTTGTACCAAATAAAGTGTCCAATTTTATAGTAAAAATTTAAAAGCCAATATTGCCAAATTTGCGATGAAATCTTCAAAGGCTTTTATGATCTTTTCTCGATTCTGGAAGACCTTCTGCCGGCAAAATGAATCCAGATTGCGGAAAAGATGGTAATCCGTTGGGAAATATCAGGAGAGTACGGTGAATGCGGAAGAATTTCAAGTCCCAACTGCAATAGTTTTTGCACCCTTACTTGTGAGGTATGGGGTGTAGCATTGTCATGCAAAAGGGTCGGACCGTGCGTATTGACCAGCGCAGGTTGCCTTTCAATTTGGCATGCAATATGTCAATCTCCTCACAATATTCGAAAGCGTTTATCGTTTCTTCTGGTTGAAGAAATTAAAAGTGCATTGATCCTTTCGATGTCCACCAAATTGTCACCATAGCCTTTTTTGGGTTGGTTTTTCATCTGCATCTAACCCTGCGCAGATTATCATACAGTATATACACATTTCATCACAGGTGACTATCCGGTGCAAAAACGGTTCAATTTGGTCTCTTAATGTAAGCGATGCGCAGATTTCCAAGCGCCGTAGTTTTTGGGTACCCACTTATCGAGTTTCTTTACCTTTCCTTTGAGAAAAAGGTGTCGACTTATCGTCATTGGGAATACTCCTATGCTTTGTGCAATCTTCTGCACCGATATAGACATGGGATTTAAATGTGCCGGACACTCAAAACTCCTTGAAATATGGGCCGCTGTTCCGTTCTGTTGAAAGCATATATCTTTTTACCTTATTTCAAGGTGAAAAAACAAATCCTCAAGTATACTCATATAACGGTCTGAATTGACTGTGACAGTCTGCTCATTTTCTACAAAAAACCGTCGGATGATAATCCCAACTGCCTAGAATGTGCACCAAACGGTGATACTTGTACTTGGTGAATGCAAAGGCCTCTAATGGAGTTCTCAGGGAGTTGTTAGCACCCCGGTAGTACTTATTGACATATCCAGATAAGTTTAAATGAGCTTCATCAGAGTAAAACTCAAGCGCGTCTTAAAAACTACTTCAAACGAATTTCTTCAAGTATTAAAGTCGGTTCGGAAAGTTCCTGGACAAGGGGCAACTTTTACGGATGGGACCTGGGTTTTCACTTCTTTTCTGCACTGAACCAGTTTCCTTGAGTGTTGTGGCCCTCAAAAAAAATTGATTTCCGGTCCACAACAGGACCCCAATGGCGCAATATTGAAGGCCTGTAAACAAAGGCACGCTGCTAGTTACTTTTACTCACGATGACGATTGAATCATATCAAAACCACGACTGGGAGTAACGTCAGCTTCAGAGCGCTCAATTCAAATAAGGAAGTCATCTAGCCGCACCTTGTATTTTGAACGGTCAAAATCATAAGAACAGTGCACAAGCGAAGAATTAAAACAACCCGATCTTAAAATTCTTTATATTTCGATAAAAGGGACCTTTTGATTTCTCGATATTTAGTTCACCTGGCCGTCATTTTAAAAGATCGACGCACATCTTCTTGACATTGATTCCACTAAGCGGCGAAATATTTCACTTAACCATACCAAGCTGATGTTGCAACTTCCCACAATTTCTGCGCATTCGAAGTTGTTTTTCACATCCCACTTACTTTCTAAATCTCCTCACAAATTTTCGAAGGGATTAAAATCAGGGGACTGCTATGGACATGTCAGAACCGAAACCCCCTGTTCACCACTTTTGCGCTTTGTTGTGGGTCGTTGTCGTGCTGGTAAGTCCATTTGGTTCATATGGTTACTTACATACGGTAACATCGTATTTTGAATTATTTTAATACTCGTATACGTCTCTTTTATTAAGACATCCCTTGTATAAGTTAACGCATCTGAATCTTTCAATCAAATCAAACTAATAAGTGTTATGTGTTTTATTTCTTCAATAACCTGATTCTAATCTCGACCGGAGTGATTTTGTATATTATGTTCTAAAGTATCGGTCCCACAATACAGCCCTGTGGTGCTTCATTTAACTTCACATTTCATCTTGAACACTATCACTCAGATGAATAACATGCATTTAATTTGTTCTGTAAAACGTTCTTACAATTTGTAATAACAACCTTACATACAAGTAAAATTGAAAGCATTTGAACTATGCCGACCAGGTATAATTGATTTCTAAGGTATGCCATTTACTTCCTTAACAAGATGTGTCAATCACTTCAAGTTAATGGAGATGTACCTCGTTTGAATATTAACAACTGCAAGTCCCAACCCTGATCACGCAATAGATTTTTATTATTTTTTAAAAGTGCTGGCTTCAATTGAAGTGGTTCGTGCATTTGAGATCGCTTTGTATCCAAGATTTTGATAGAGAATTATAAATTTGAAATCAATCGGCATTAACTTGCGATGCCAATGCCTTCTGGTGAGCTAAAATATTTTTTTCTAACTTATGAACCATACCACATCTACTGGTATTCAGCCTTAAGTGTGCTGAATTGTTGTGGGGGCAGTTCTCTTTTAGGGCTTGACCATACCTTTTAGCATGGGTTGTTATTTCCGAGTGTTCCAGGCATGCGCAGTTAACAACAAAGTAGCTCTTTGTCTATTGGCTATTGTTAAAATGAGGTATGGACTCGTGATAGCAGTGTAAGCACTTCAAGCGCTAGATATATATTATTTAATATAGGCAACGTTGTTTGGAATCAACAATGAAAGAAATGCTGTGATATCCCTTAATTCGTATGCCTTTATATCAAATAATTGCTCCCATAAGTCTTTCATGAATCCATAGCTGATGGAAGCAGGTTATATCTACTTAATTTATGTAATACATCATTTAATGTAAATAAGCCGGTTACTTAGTGCGGGGTTGATCTTGGCATTTTATCTTAAAAACACCGACAGAGCAAGATTATTTTTTCGCAGTTATGATATATAGGTACAGCCACTGAAGATGCCAAAATGACTATGTGGTAGGATACTCTGCGCATAACAATATTGAGTTCAATAACGAGTCCAATTCCTCCCTTTTCCAAATTAAATCGATTGCTTAAAACTGACTTACGCCACTAAAAGTAAATGAGCTCAATAATTTGTTAGCTTTTTCATTCACCGCTGCCGTCTTCCTGGAGCTGGCTATTAGCCTTTCGTTAGCGTCATTTCAGGCTAAGCAGTCATTTAAGGAAATTCTGATACTGATATCATCAAGTGTTTCACTTGTGAAAATTGTTTTCGTCAAAATCCTTATATCAGGTTCATCACACTAAGTATATGTCTATTGTTGGTCCACCACCACAACGTTGCAAAGATCTGTTCTATTTCAAAAACCATCCACCCTGCAAATTTATACCTAACATGCATTCAAAAGTCATTAAGGAGAATTTTTGATGTTCTTAGTACTAGCTCGCTAAAACTGTCAATGCCCCGCCTAAACTCAGAACAAGACAGATGGTAAGGAAAGCTGTGCAGAATCGAAATGGGTCTGCTATCAAATATTTCGTACTGTTTTGCCATGCAGATCGCCTATTCCATAACGAAATGCAGTCTCTTCAGGCTTACTTAGTCTAAATGAAAGCGGTTGAGCTCCATGTGCACAAAACGTGCATTGAAAACCACTGTTTCCGGTTAACCTTCAGCAAGATATAGGGTTTTTAATCGATGATGTTCTTTTAGATCAATATGGCTATGATGGGAAAAAAATATCCTACTTGTCACTCCTTTGGTACACCAAAGAACTGCCTATATCGACAGCATTAGCGATTAACTTAGCAAGTCTGGCTTTGCTCTTGACGCACTGATAAATCATCTTGACTTCGATGTTCATATCATGGACTGCACCCCTAAATCCATTTTTCCCGTATTGTATATTGTATTTGGTACAACACGTTTTGATGATGTTCTTTTGACTTTGGTGTTTTGGATATGTCGCCTGATGTAATGACACAAAAACGCAATCAACTTTCCCTGTGCTCGGGAGTGGTTTCAGCCAGAGACTGAACCAGTCAAGGAACATATGTCTCTGAAAGCAATCCAGAATGCGGGCTGATGACCACAACGTTGGATTGCATTTTTAAGAGGAAAATTTGTGTAATTTGAAAGCGAAGACTTATTTTTCGAAGACGATGAACTTACAGAACGAGGCACGGAAGCGACCTCGGTTGGGGCTTGTATTATTAGAAAATACTACAGACTGGCTCTTAAACGGGGCACTACTATCAGAAACCAATTTGAAGATGAATGGAAGCATTAAATACCAATCAACAAATATTTTAAATGTAATTCATACTGAGTAGTTCTGGCGGGCTTACACAGAACGAAATTACCCAAGAACGCTCGTTTTGGATGAAGTCTATCCGCATCCTATTTGCTCGGACTGATTGACAACAACACTTATGCAATAAAAATAAGTCATGGCTATAAACCGACTTAAAATATTCAAATGTAAAGTTATTAATTAATTCAATTCGAAAGAATAAAAATCAATTTCCATAAATAAACGAAAGTTCTAGATTCTTGAATTGATGGAATCTCCCAATGTCATCTCACTACTGCTTGTCTTCCTAAATTCTAAAATATTTTTGCCATTAGATCTTGATGATAATCTTTTTTTAGTTTCTTTTTTTGGAGCAATTTCATATCATGTATTGTGGTTGTCAAACTTGTTTTCTTCTTGTCGATTAAAATAGAGATTTTTTTTTATTGAATTTAAATTACAAATTTAGAGAATGGTACTACCAAAGAATGAGACTGGTCTTTTTTAGATACGGAATTTAGTTGTCTTGCCTTCAATGCGTAATGACTTTGAAATCTAATCAAGTTGAGAATTTAACTTTAGTGCTTTTGCTACTACAGCTGGATGGAGCTTAAACTGTTTAATATTAATGAGATACATTGTGTCTGAAGTAGCAGAGATTAACAGTAAAAAGATACATACGTACGTGTATATATGGAAGTAATTTATTGGAGTTTTTAAGCTCTTTGGAAATGTGGTGGTTAATGATTAAAATATATAGACATAGCCTTGAGCTGCATTCTTGCATTAAAATGACCGACATTTTGAGTACTTGTTCTTATTTTGCTTGCGTCAATTGGTAAGTGTTTAAAGTAGTGAAAGTCGGTCAGCTGAGAAAACGATCATACTCGTAGTTCGGTACAATTGACACGAGTTGGCTCTTAAAGTTGTGGCTTTCTACATTTTACAATACATTCTACTACATAGCCATCAAATGCGAAAATTCAATCTCTTTCTCTGCAATTATGAAAGGTCAAATGTCAGCTGTCAATGTGACATTCAAACAATATATCAAAGTGACAGGTTCTTCTTGTATTAAAAGTCGTTTAACATATGATCCATTTTAGTCAACTTGTGGAACAATTGTGTGACTGTTCAACTGTTAATAATCTGATGACAGTCATCCTTCAAACTTGGGTGCCTCAAATGATACCACATTGTATTAAGTTGTTTTATATAAAATGGCCAGTTGCTCAAACAATTAGTAATCCTTTGGGGAATAGACCGCGTAATAAGCTGGTTGCAAATTTTAAATGATGCAACGCGGGCTGTCAAATTCATCATGCAATACCATACTTGCCCACATTTATTGTAAATAAGATAGCCAACTGCAGACCACCAAGTCATCACCATAACCTTCTTTGGTTGAAGATTTGTCTTTGACATGTATCATTCTTCGGAAATAATTAAATAAATAAAATTCACAGCTATTATTGCTGAATTATTTTTGCTACTCATTTTGATTGTCATTGCCATTATTGCCACTGAATACAATTTCGACTCTACTTCAATATCTTGTACGAGTAATCCGACTTAATTGAATGTATTTAAACTTCCTACTAAACCTTCTCTTAATCCATTTCCTTGCAGTCATGTCTTTTTTTCACTTATCAACCATAAAATCATTAAGACTCCACCACACAGCGATACGTCACTTAAGTGCTGCTTGTTTACCTTTAAAAATCATTAATCTCAACCGCAACTATATGGTTCTAAGCTAAGTTACGGATACCTTCTAGCCCATTAGAATTTGTTTAAAAATCATTTTCTGTTTCTTGACCTTTCTATTTATTATTCCAAAATCTTGTGGAATAGACAAGCACAAGCACAAATCGAGTAAACAAATTCCTTAAGCTCACCTTGAAATTCATTTAGCAGGAAATTTTTTGACTTTGACATTACTTTCGGAACAACTTCCGGTTGTAGATTATTATGATCCTTGGGTTTGTAACTTGTAAGTTGGTTAAGGGTAAAGTAAGAACCTTCAGAGCAATTCTCTAGCAAAATCTATGTAAAGTAGTTATTTATTTACTTAAAGTTTGTTTCATGATAGAATTTTAATTCACGGTAGAAATTTGTTTGTAATTTGCTATTGACTTAATCGATTGACAAGCTCCGAATGACTCTAACCGAATACTTGGAAACGACTTAAGGGTGTAGTGACAACAATACATGCAAAACTAAACATGACGGGTACACTGGGATAAACACGAAGATGGGATATTTAATTGATGTGCAGTGAATTATTTGCTTATCAATTGACATTACGAGTAGGTACTTGCATTCGTTTCCTTGTTTCTAAGAGATGCATCTATTGTAAGAGCACATGTCCATTGCTTTTATTTTTATAGTCATCACCTAATTGAAGTACTCGAATTTGTTTTGAAATACATACGAGTATATGTATATTAACTATGTGGTGCCGAAGTGGTGCAGTAGAACGTCAATTGATCACATATCACATATTTATGAATGAATGACAGTTGCATAAGTTTATAGACTAACGAATACGGAAGCCATTGATTGTGGCTACCTACCCGTACATTAACTAAAGTTCTCAATTATTTAGTGTATTTTAGGAAATCTGTTTTTTGATTGAGCTGCTGCATGACGATGGATGATACTCATACTCTACACTTATACTATACTTATGATGAAGGTGATAAATATTCTTCACTTAACTTGCTCGTCCAAGACGTTAAGACGGAAATGGACATCAACATATTTATAAGTCATCTGCGAACTGTCAGTGATGCCATGTCTTATATAAGTTCTTTTTATCACATTAATTCTACCAGCATATTTAGTTGCATACAACTGATTGTTTTTATTGTTGATTGTTATTGCAATTCGTCTGTATTAAAATATGACATCTGTCAGCTGTCAAGTGTCACCTGTCAGATGACAATTGTTCAGCATATCAAACAACATTTTCAGAATCTGGAAAATATCTCTTAAAGATAACTCGGGCCGTCATGTCACTTTGAGATCTATGCCGTGCAATCTTGAACAGTTCCAGTTTTAGTTTTTCTGACATTTTGACAGATTTGTGTTTGTTAATTATAAAAATATTCACCACTTGATATATTCTCTTTTAAAAAAAAAAGGCTCTTTGACGCAAGTCTTATGCGCAATCGTTTAACTAAACCAAAAATCATTCAATTCTTGAGCTGGTAACGAGACTTTGTTGTTTTCACTAATTACGGTTCCAGCTATTGTTAAAAGACTGTGTCAATATTTCAAATTGTAAAACTTAGGGTCAGTTTCATATTAAAATAGTCTGGTTAGCATTGTTAGTCTGATTAAAAGCTTTTTCCTAAATTCGGCACTGAATATTTATTTCTTACCGTGACTCAAATAAGTAGGGTGTAGTGTCAATACTTGACGATTTGCATATCTGATCTTATTCTGTGGCCGACTCTTTATGTGTTTCCTCGCCTCTGTGTTTATTGTCTACTACTTCTTTTGGGGCTAGACCAGCAGAACATGACACTCTGATGAACGTAGAAAGTAAATAATCCTTCGCGGCTGAGTTTCAAAATTTGATTTTATATCTTATACCTTTATTTCGGTATGTAAACTTTGACATCTCAACCGATTGACTTGAGTAGACATGTTTCTGAAACGTCAATGCAGTACAATTTTAACCATAATTCGCTTCATACCGAAACAATAGACTGAAATAGTGACGCTGTACATTGAAAATAGTCGTTAAGTTGTGTGAGCTCAACGTCGAAAATATTGTGCCTGACCAGCACCGTTTAACAACACTATTCGCCGTTTGGTGTCGAATTTTGTTGAGCACAGGATAGTGGGAGATCGTCGACATGCCGTTCATCAACGCCCAAGTCGTTTCAATGAACTGGTTGAAGCAGTTGGAGAATGTGTTGCCAAGAACCCATATGTGTCGTATCATCACCGCGTTCAGCATTTTGTCATCAGTGGAACCATTTTGCGGCGCATTTTGAAGGACGATTTGCATTTGTTCCCGTATAAAGTGTAATTGACTCAAAGAATATTGCCGACAGACAACACGTCGCTTGAAATACGGCCAAACAGTCGCCCGAATGGTTGACACTGAAACTGATTTTTGGAAGCAAATTTTGATGACCGGCGAGGCCCATTTCACAATTTCTGGCGCCGTTACTAAGTTTGGGCCGGCGTTTGCGCCAAAACCATCATTGGGTCATTTTTCTTCAGAGAAGGCCAAACAGTCGATAGGAATCGATATTTAAACTCTCCTTACTTTTTTGTGGGTTTATTTGAAAAGCAAAATGTACGTCAGCAAGCCTCAGATCATTGACGAGCTCAGGCAAACATTTGTGCCGATATCATTGCTATTCCGCCCGAGATGCTCGAAAAAGTGATGGAAAACGCAGCAAAAATGGCACATTTTGCTTTGATCAATAAAGTCGGCCACTTGCCTGATATTGTATTCAAAAACTAGTCCAAATAAATTGCAGTGGATCAAATCAAATAAAAATACCTCCTATGGTAATCGGTGGTTTTTTTTTGAAGTTTTTCAATATTCACATACCGACATAAAAGATGGCGCACCGAGTACTCATGGAATATTGCCTTTACTTTCGTCGATGAAAGCAAGGTGGATTTATTTTTTGCGGGCGTTTATTTGATAGAACCTTATCATCTGCAATTGCAGTGGCCCGTTTGAACTCTAAAGATGAGGTGATCCTGCTGAAGAACGGAGCTTGCCAGTGGACATTAGGACTTTATAACCTGCATTTGCTGTGACCCGTCCGAGTCCTAAATGAAAGGGGAAATTACTCTTGGTGCAGCGAACGGTATGCAGTTGTTTGTTACCTAGTGCATAGACGTCCGTTGTTTCATGACAAATCTTCGTTGGGCATTTTGTTTGCCTTTATAAACCGCTAAAACTTACACAATTGACTGACTCTTTATCTTAAAACTCTGCTAAAACATTGTCTTCGATTTATGTACAGTACACTCGCTGTAACGTGACTATATGATAACGTGAACACACAAATTTTTACGAGTACATTAGCTATCCAGTAACTTGAATACGAACCTTTCGATAACGTGAACAGTTGCTCTTGTTGACTGCGAATGTAAATCTTATCACAAATGAAACTGTCCTAACAAGAAAAAGGGGTAACTGTAACTGTTTAGCCAACGATTTACATTGTGTATAATGTGTAAGTGCAACATAACGCACCCTAACAATATTAATTTTTCAAGTGATTGTTCGTGCACGCGTTTGGTTATGCTCAGTACACATAAGCTCTCACAACTAATCGTTATTTTACTTTAAAAAACTCCTATTCGATAACGGGAATTTTTCGATAACGTGAACGGTCTATGTTTTAATTAGTTCACGTTACCGCGAGTGTACTGTATCACTGAACGTGACGTGATTTTTAACTTTTACCATGCGAAATATGCATCAAATTAGTCTTTCTTTTTCTTCTGTGATCAAAAAGATACAAGACATAACTCAAAAACAAAATGCTCTTTGAAAACATGAAACGTGAACTCCGGACATAAAAATGTATATTCTACCTGATCAAAGTGATTTCCTTCCAAAGTTTATCTATTAAAATCGCTCTACCAAAGCTATTATTATTTTTATTTTGTTTATTGCTTGAAATCCTAGATGTTGCCTCTATCAAGAAAATAAATCTACATTGTTCATGTTTTTTTTTTTTTCCAAATGACTTTGGACAGGAGCCAATATACGAGTACACAATAGCCGTAAACTACTTGTCTAATAGCTGATTCAAGTCCCAAGTCACAATTTAGGTAGCTACGCAGTTGGAGCAATCTTACGAGTATGGTACATATCATTGATATTTTGAAGAAAAAAAATTCGTTTCCCTCTTTCTACGAATAACGAATCGATTTCAAATAAATTTCCCAATTTATTGGCACATCGCCACAGAATATGGACAGCTTTGTTAATAAAAAAAAAAAGCTACTTATTCACAAAGGCTGGTAAATTTGGGGAAGTAAAATCCAAAATACTCCTCATGGTTTGTGTCTGTCATCCAATTTCATTTGATATTCTTTTAGCTTACATTTTCAACTCAATCATGAGGTGTTACATAGAGTATTCTTGTATCTACATAACAAAGTGTCATGTGGAAAAAAAAAACAGAAAAAATCAAAATGAACATAAGCGTCCAATTAAAATAAATTTAAGAAAAAAAAAATAAAAATAAATAGCGCACACCAATTATTTTTAATTTCAACATTGGCACGATATCATCTGTGTTAATTGTTTGTTTTTCTGTTGAAAAAAAGAAAAATAAATAAAAACACAAAAGCAAAATTCACCTTTTACAATAAAAGAATAATAACATAGCAAGATGTCAAGTTTTTACCGACAAAAATTGCGAACAAAAAAATTAAACTTCTGTTTTGTCAACCGTCCGTGCCGCCGTATGTTATTAAATATTTTTTGTCCAATTGATGGTTGTAAATATGTTTTATTTGGTATTAATTTTTTTTTTTTTTAATAAATACATTTGTACAAATAATATGCGTTGTATAATTATGTCAGGGCTATTTGTACAAACGAATTAAGTTCGCCAGTGTACTGAAATAAAATTAAACTTGTTAATAGAACGAGTAGGACACTAAAATTATAGTTAAACGATTGCAATCAGCTTAAATGCTACGTGTTTTTATGCGATCAAAAGTGTCTTAAAAGAACTCGGAATTTGATTGCATTCAAGGGCGATCATTTTACATTTATGTGCTTTAGATAGGAATCTAGAAGGGGTTTGCCTCTGTCTTGAACAAAAATACTATTTGGATACAGATTTAAATCTGCATTCAAATATGCTCGCTACGAAGAGAAATTCTTTTTTTCTTTTTTATCTCACTCTCAATATTTATTTTGTTAATCCAAATCTAGTTATATCTGCATATAAACTTTATAAATTGATCAGTTTGAATTCTAAAAACTGCAGCGAAAAATAAAACGAATTCGACATCATCACCCTTTTGGAAAGCAAACCTAGGGAACATCAGAATACATACTAAGTTCCTGGAATTTATTCAGAAATCTAAAAATACAAGTTTATTCATCTAAATCTATTTTGTCCCCTTCAAAGTAATCCCCATCGACTGCAACACACTTATGCCAGTGCTTGATCGAATCCTCGAAACAATTTTTTATAATCGGTTTTCGGTATGTCCATCAGTGCTTGGTGCGATATTTCCATTATTTCCTCTCGGCTGCTGAAATGCGTTCCCCGTAGAGGCTTTTAACACGATTGAACAGAAAGTAGTCACAGGGAGCCAAATCAGGTGAATTCGGTGGCTGTTGGATGGTATTTGTTGCATTTTTCGTCAAAAAATTACGAATAATGATGGCAATGTGCGACGGTGCGTTATCATGGTGCAAAATCCACGAGTTTTCTGCCCACAATTCTGGTATCTTTCGGCGAATTGCTTCAAATAATGCTCTTTGTTTACTGTCTGGCCTTCTGACAAAAATTGATGATGCACTACACCGTTGTAATCCATGAAAACCGTGAACATTGCCTACTTTTTTGACTGAAAACGACGTGGTTTTTTTTAGTCTCGGCTCATTTGGTGAACTCCATTCACTTGCCTGATGTTTGGATTGGGTGTCGTACCCATAAACCCACGCCTCGTCTCCAGTAATGATCCTTTTATGAATGTGGGATTGGATTCAGCCTCGCAAATCATCTCTTTTGCGACGTCAACATGGTCTCTTTTTTGCATGAAATTGAGGTCTTCTGGCACCAACTTTGCTGCTGTCTTAAACGGATCCATAGGCAATGTTCAAGTCCTCCGCTATCTCTCTGATGGTTAATTTGCGGTTATTGACCAACATTTCTTTTACTTCATCAATGTTTACGTCGGTTTCCGATGTCGATGGTCTGCCACTGCTTTCATCATCTTCGATTGACTCACGACCACTTTTGAACTGCTCGTGCCACTGGTAAACGACCGTTTTCTTTATAGAATCGTTGCCGAAACACTTTTGCAACATTTCCAACGTTCGCGCACCATTAAATCCGTTTTTTTTACGCAAAATTTAATACTAGTTCGTTGTTGCAAAATTTAAATTCATATCTAAGATTTAAAAAAATCACCAATACAAACAGAGATAGATATACTCTTGGATACGTAACTTTTGCAAATGTCAAGCTATGAAGCCTATCACTCTCTCGATCTTCGATAAGACTCTGGGGATCTCTTTTGTTATTATTTTACTGACAATTCCCCTTAAGTTCAGTATGCGAGGGCGAACTCGTACCAAAACTCAAGCAACTGCTTCAGTACCTCTGAAGTTCGGAAAAACTTTCGCCAAAGGCTGCACATCGGCGCTACAAGTGTATTTAAAAAAACAATATATCCTTTTCCCAATATCTAATGACTACTTCAAAACACCATTTAGAACATTCAACAAGAGCGGACCTAGAATTTATCCTTGTGGGAAACCGTCTATAACGAAAAAAAAGATGAAAAAATCAATCGGGCTAGTTTGTGAAGTGAAATCGATTTTTCACATCTCGAACGTAAAGTTATTATTCTCTTTCTTAGAGTTTTACCTCATGAATTTCGTAATGCGCAGTATTCGTACTTCTAATTGACCTAACTACTCATA
This sequence comes from Volucella inflata, assembly GCA_928272305.1. Taxonomy (NCBI): domain Eukaryota; kingdom Metazoa; phylum Arthropoda; class Insecta; order Diptera; family Syrphidae; genus Volucella; species Volucella inflata. The sequence continues at coordinate 22,426,481 of OV743716.1, read as the reverse complement.
CCTAACTTTGCAATACCATAGGCAAATGCCACAAATGTGAAGAACTCTTTCAATACTTTGTCTGCTTTAATGATGTTTAGTTAGCTTCTTTATCATAAATTCATTAATATCACTTCTACAGAAAATATCAATGTCCGCGTCGTCCAGATATGCTAGAAGCATCTTCTAGAAGATCCATACCTTTCACACGATATCTGAATTGACGTGTCCTATTGTTGTGGGAACAGTCGATTTGGTGGCTCTCGAGACGGATTCTTGTTCAATGCTACGATCGATATAAGAGTGAATTGTGTCATAGTTAAATTCTTAATCTATTTCTGGTATTATATCGCATTTGTCGCTCAATATTTTAAATATCATAAGGATTTCAAACAATTACTAAAACAGGATTTCCCCCCCTATTGCGGCTCGCGAATCGCCGAAGCTGCGCGAGTCGACAGTCTCGACGTATCTTTCTTTACTCAGTATTATGGTTAGCGAGTTTGTTGATTCGCCTGAAATTTATTGCTACCACAACAAAGAAACAGAAAATTGACAGCAACTCAAATGTCAGAAAAATTTGATATTCGTTGTCTGTTTTGAATGTTTGAGTTTTTTTTGTTTTGTAACTTTTAGTAGAAAATAGCAAAATGATTAGTAGGGTTGATTTATTTTTCGAAGACGAATACCTCTATGAAAGGAGCGCACAAATGTTTAGAATAAAGAGAAATATAAGGGACAATTCTAATCCTTATAGTTTCTTCATCTTCAGACATCATTTCATCCCTCGCTGAGTTGCTTCTGCTCGCATCAAAAAATGGCACACTAAGATTAGTAGCATCCTGAAACTAAGTAAGGAATCGACAGCATGTTCTAATGAAGGCAATGACAACTGTACAAACGGTCCACCGCCAGTGGCAACGGGATCTGGTTTTTGGCGATCTTCTTTTTTATATTCAGTTTATAATCTAACCATACCTGAAATGAAAGGCTGCAGAATAAGTTGTAGCACTGAACTAATTGAAAACTACCTTATGCCACTGTTTTCCTTCACACCTCACGTTCGAGGCCCCAGAGAATTAAAGTCAATTGCGTACCGATTCCAAAAATCAGTGCTGATTTTTTGCTGGATCCAAAACTGCCTAGTCCTTTGGAAATTTCTGGGTTTTGCTCACTGACCTCTTCCAGCTTGTTTAATTGATGAACGTTCTTCTTTTCGCTGTAAATAAATTAGGTTATAATTTTTCCACTTATGCCGTTGCTTAATTTTATATATATTACCATTTGTTCATTCGATTCGCGAACCATAATACCGAATAATCAAATTTGCCTGTTTTTTTGCGCGACCGGGACAGATGACAATTTGAAACCTTGGGAATAGGGGGAGTGGTATAAGATTTCCCGTTCAAGGTATTTTTGATTGGGCTTGCATAATGCGGCTTGGTGTTGTCGTGTGAAAGGGTGTAACTTTTGAGCTTATTGCCCCCTTCCTTTATATAAATGCAAAACAATATTTAGTTACTGACACAAAATTTACCAACGCATTCAGCCGTTACAGATTTGCTTTAATAGTAAAGATGGGGTTTTTTTAAACTAGAAAGCCGAGAATGGTTGTTGACATTACTTTCCTGACGCAAACTGATATTCGGCGTTAACACGCAAAATTGGCTGTGTTCAGATACGATGAAGCAGAAGCACTTCCTACAAAAAAAATCATCGTGTTGACATTGCATAAGACATTTTTGTGTCATAAGGTTCATTTTCAATACAAAATTGAACGCGAAATCGTTGTTCGGTTTTTGTATTAATTTCAAAAATCGCCAAAAAAGAGGAGTATGTAAAAACAACATCGTCACTTTTACGAATGTCATCACATTTATGTGACGCTTAAATTTTCTATGAATACCAAGGACAGTTGTACCAACTTAACAAGAACAAGAAAGCAAAACGAATGCGAATCGGTTAAACGAGACACACTGGCTACTTTGTAAACTTTTTGAACAGTAAGGTAAACTATGTTAAGTCAATATTGCCCTCTATATACAATTGCTTTGCCATGTATTTGCAATCTGTGATATAAAAAAAAACCTCAAAACCACATAATCTGATGTGGGAAACCAATAACCCACTCAAAGTTGTCGATAAAATATTACAACATCGACTTGCGCCAGGTTTTTCTCAAAGTAATTTGCCAAACAAACAAATCTATCGAATTTCATGGTAATATGTATGCCGAAGAAATCGAATTGTATCACATTACTTCTGTCTCTATCCATCTATTTACCTAGTATTACCCAGTACTTCTACATTTGACGATAGAGTTCTTTAAGTATGGTACTCATATATGGATAAAACTGCATAACGCCGGCAACATCCTCTGCAGTACCATTACAATCTGTCATAAAATACCTAAATATCGTGTCCCTCTTATCCCTTACCTAGGTCAATGACACTTGTTTGGGTAGGTTCCAAGAGTTCCACGAGTTACCTCTACTAACTAAATCCGGCTTTTACTTACTCGTGGATGCAACTTTCTAACATGAACACGACACTCTGACTCCACAAATATCACCACATACCGCCATCGACATTGCCAACACCATTATCTACTTAAACCCCACTCCCAAGAAGCCATGATTATAAATCGACCCATCACAAGCGTCAACCGAAAAGGGGGAAACTGAACTTTCAGCTGACTTCACTCTCCCGTGTATGTATACGCATACTCGTATCCCCTATGTATTGTGTTTATGTGGGATTTGTGTCAAATTTCTTTCCAAGCAAATGTCAATTGTGTGGCTTTTATCGTGTTCACATTCGCATACATCAAATGCGGCCCACGGTCACCATCAGGCAGCTACATAAAAACACTACCACAGCAGTTTTGACAGCGGAAGCACAAGATTTCTTTCGTCTGTCAGTGTCAGTGCAAAATTGTTTTTTCCGTTGTCAATATTCTTTCGTCAAAAATGTTAAAATCTATAAACACTTTTATTAAGTTCTATTAAGTTTTTGAGCTGATTAATCAAAATATGTGGTGAAAAGTGAAGAGGAAAAGAAAATTTCTGTTCGAAAAGTTTAAAAGTCACAAGACTTGTGAAGCGCAGAAGAAAAAAACAACAACAACAAAATATTCATCAATAGAATGGTGTCATTTCTCTCTTTTTTGTTTTTTTTCGTTTCTCTGAGAGTGCGAGATTGACAAATGTGATATCATTCCAGTGAGAGAGAAGTGTGAGAAGAAAAGCTCCGAGAGGAGAGAGTTCTTAAATAATAAAAAAATAAAACAACCAACAATCAAGCCTTAGTGGAAGTGTGCTTTCTGGAACGTGCTCACGATTGGAACTCAAAGTTTTAAATCACTTCCACCACTACATACTGCGTCGGCGCCATATGGTTGGGAGCTTTCAAAGCCACATTGTTGTTTACAAACATTTATCACACCCACACCAATACTACTGCTGCCACCTGTTGAAAATACTAGTAGTGTACTTGATTCCCATATAATTATCGTCGCCATATCCACCTCACTTTACTGGAAAAATAAAAAGATAAACCTCTTTACCACACCCCCCAACATGTTGTTCTTTATCGCAATGGTAGCGGCAGCAGCTATTGTTGGCGCTGCCGGACGGAAATGGGGTCGATGGCTGTACTTGCGCTATGGTCGATATGTTTTACCACGATCGTTGATGGCATCGAAGAGTCGGCCTGCGACACCGCCGCTACTGATCGATGAGGGTAAGGACGGTGGCAGTGTTGAAGGCCGGCTAGATGAAAGCGGCGAAATGCAAGCGACGGTGAGTTTTTTTTTTTTCGTTGTCTGTCTCTTTACTTTTTCCAGTTTAGGTTATTATTTTTTGTAATCGTATCGATGTTATGCGTGAAGTGTAATGCACTAACAAAATGACTGCAAATTGATGAACAATAAGGCGGGGGGGAGAATCAACGACCTTTTAGATGATTGTTTAGGTGTTTAGCTTATCGTTTCACAAATGACACCGGTAGCAATAACGACATTCAAACGTTGACATCGGTGTCGTTGTCGGTGTCAATATTACTCAAGGTTCAAACAATTTTATGAAATTGGGTTTTCGAAATAATTGTCTGATGTGGGTATTTCGGTTATTGTCATCGGTAATTAGTGTAGATTTGTTAAGTAGCCTAGGGTTGAAAGTGAAGGTCTTAGGAGGTCTCTTGATTAGGAGCAGATAGCAGCGGTTGATATCGTTGCTTTATTCAGAAAAAACTCGTACTCACTTGGCGATTTTAATTTGAAATAATTATGACAAGTTTTATGATGTCAAAAGGCAGACTATTTGTTTAGATTTCAACAGAATGGAACGAAACTTAGGTTTTTTGATTGATAATTGACGAAACACAAGTCGGTAGCTAGGGGCAACACGATATCATGTGACAGTGATTCTTCTGTGTCGAATTTTACGATCGGTTGTGTTGTCGTATCAAGTTCTGGCTCAGGATTTGTGTACTGACATGTTTAGTTATAAACTTCCTACATTCTAAACCAATGTCCGAGGGTGCCCTGCATGTATTTGAATATTATTAAAGGCCTCTTCTATGTAATGAATATCTTTTGCATACACTTACAGAGCTTTGAGAAAATACCGATACCGGTCATCTTTTGCGATGGTGATTCAGTTTAATAACAAAAAGTATTGATTACCGAAGAAGATTATAAGCCCCTTTGAATTCCGTTGGCATTACCATGTTAGCAGCAGTTGCATTGTCTGCATATTTTTCTGACCCTTCTGACGAAAGCAGTCATTACCGTACTCTTGACATGCTTTCTTCAAAGCCACAAGACCTAAAATATGTACTAAATTATGTATTTAACAATAAAATGCGCAGTTTTTTCTTACCTTACACGTGTCCGATTAACTACAAAGTGAATAAAATTTATCTATTTATGGTATACCTTGTGCTGTAAGGGAATTATCGAATGTGCTATAGATAGTACAGCAACTTGTGGCGATTCCCATGAAAATAGTAAATTGCTTTTATTATGTTGATTATCGTCTTATATCCGTGCAATAAGGTAATCAATTATTTAAAACTAGTTAATCCATCCGACCAATGCAATGTTATGTTTTATATAAGGCCTGCAATAATCATTGATTACATAGGATGATATAATAAGGGAGTTACCGCATTATTAGCAGGGGAATCCGTTTCCTTATTGTGCAGCACAGAGGTCGTCAAAGTCTTGAAACAATTAATTTGATTAGAAAGGTATGTTTCTATCAATAGAAGCCTAATCAACTGCGCCTGTTGCTCCAAGGAAATGAGAAATATGATGATACCAAAGTTTATTCTGGCCAATAATTTTCTAAATCTTTCAAACCCGGCAATTCATCTGTCTCTTTCCTTTAAATATGGTAAGGGGATACAACTCAAGGTTCAGCTGCATAATTAAGTGCTTCGCTGATTGCCATTGATATATCTCGTAACGCCACTGGAATATAGACTGATGACCAGTTGCCGGTGTAATTCTACACTACGATCCCGACGTTGTTTTGACACTTAAGGCCGGCTTCTTCAAATGATAGATCTTAGGATTAAATTAAATTACTTCTAAACCCTACTTCTAGCTTTTAACCCAAACTTATCTTGAAAATCGATCTTCACCCCTCGAAAATATGGAGGATTGCGTTTTTTTTTCGTTCTCAAAGTTGAAAATAAATTTTCTACCACATCCACTCTACATAAAGCAAAAGCAACAATTTTTCAACGTGTTTGTCTCCTAAATTGTCGATTCGATTGATATCGCAACAGCTAAGGCCTTGTCCTTCTTTTGTAGACAATTTAGCAAAGAGATTTCTCTTGACATCCGCATAATTTTTAACTCGTGAAAGAACTAAACTTGCAGGACCATGTTTTATGAGAGGAGATCGCGGTTTGGCCTCATAGGACGCTTGAAATACTGAGCACCCCATTTAGTGACAGCGTTATACGAGTTTGGTCACCATCGATTACTTTTTGTAGGGCAATGTATGTCCTTCTGTATATGCTGATGAAAGAAAAACTGTTCAGGCCTTGAAAACCAAACGTTTTTGGTGAGATTAAACCCCAAATACATCGCCAGAACACCCATGGCACCCAGTTGCTCAGTTGTTGAAGTCGTCTAATGTTATGATCCTGCATCACCGACTGTAGTAATGTTTGAAGACTAAAAGATATCTCAACTTTGAAGTTTTTTATGCCAGCTGAAGCTGCAAAAAAAGTTCTACCACTTCAAGTCGATCTATTTTGTGCTAATTGTACTCCGGAATGTTAGGCTTAAAGTACACTATTCGCAGAGATGAGACTTTCGAACGAAGTCGTGTACGCTGCCTAAAAAGCAAATTCAAAGCAAATGTTGCGTTGTAGACGCAGATTCGTAGATGGCCCTACAATCCGAGTTAAACATGGTTATCACCATATATGTATGAATGAGGCCCTCCATTTAACACTCGTCTCCAGTTGATTTTGCATTTGTGCATTGAAGCTAAAACTGTTAAACGGTTAATTTAGGACTATCGCTACTTCAGTTGCTTGTCAACCTTTTTGAAAATCCGGTGTGAGGTGCTACGGAATTTATTTTGTTGCCATTCGGAAGACCAGTTTTATTCAAGTTCGATAATCATTACGACGTTTATTTAGGATAGTCATTTCAAATCTAATTCAAGATATCACATAAAGGCCACTTGCCCAGCTAGTATCATTCCTCGTAATCTCATAAGTGGCATGAAATATGCATTTCGTGTTTATTTTAATTTTTCGTCTTATTTGTGCAAGTTTGGGTTCAAACAAGTCTTTCGATGATGCTCTTGTTCTTGAGATTGCATTTTATTATTTAATCCTCCAAAAATTGAAAGTTTCCATTCGAAACTCAAATGTGTATCTCATGTCCATCACCTTCAATTCAAAACGAATAAAAAAAAATCAATTAAAAATCGGTTCATAAATAAATGCACCCTGCGACAACAGTGCAGCCAATTCCTGTTTATTTTTAACCTAATACTCGTAAACTAACGGTTTTTTTTTATATTTATACGAATTCTAAAAATATTTCTCTCTCTTCAACTCAATTGGATTTAATCGCCCTCAATATCTTCCGCACAGTTTGGTTTGAATGGATGATGTACTCGTTTATCTCGACTTTGTCGTGCTGTCGTTGTCGTTCACATTTTATGTGGCCCACATCACGTAATGCGGAACCAAAATTATACACCAATTGGTCTCATTTTTCTGACCGGTTTTTCCTTTCTTTTTTTAATTGTTGATTTTTATTTTTAGATTTTCCATTAGGTGATTCGATGAAAAGAGACATAATGTGGTCTCGTATGCGAATTATTATCAGTGAGAGACGACATTCAGATCATTAACCTCTGGAACCGTCTGGAGAAGGTTTCTTCTATTTCTACTCTTAGAGTTACGAGTAAAGGAGGCTCTGCCATTCGTCTTAAGTATCTCTAATCCATTCTCAACTACGTTAACTTTGCTATGCGTCTCAAAACTTTGTAATGTGCTTACCTCATTTCTCATTTCTTTTGTATTAACAATTTCTGTTGTTCTTTTTTATTTTTTTTTTTTGTGTCTCTTTGTGTCAGCACTTGGCCCCCTACTATTGCACCAGTTGAAACAAGTTAAACTGCTTAGAAGTGGGAGGCATAAAATAGGAGGTGGGTTTGTACTTTTTTTTTTCTCCGTCCCCCTTCAATTTGTTGAAGGTGACTATAGTGAATTGGGACCCAATACGTTTTTATTTTTTCCTTTTTCTCCTTTGTTGCACTCTCTGGTTCAAATGTTATATATGGCTGAAAAAAAATAAAAAAAAATGGAACAAGCAACGTTAGAATGAGAAAGAATAATCTCAGTGTGTACGAGTACTCACCCGAAGTAAAACAAAAAGAAAATAATGTGAAACTACACATGCAACTGCATATGTGATTACATGGGGAGGATAACTTTACTTCACAATTATGTTACCGTGATAAATTGAGTCATCGAGTGGACATTGATTACTTATAGACTGGGCCGACGGCAGTTTAAGCAACCAGCCTATATGATGGCTCTAGTTCACAAAAGTTTGCCAAGGTGTCTGAAGTCCATATGTTCTTGTCTGGATTTTTTCTTTGATTATTAGTGCAGATACTCCACAGAACTTGAAGTTTTCGTTAAAACAACTAGGTACTCATATTTTTAAGATTCATATCTGATTAGCTACGCGAACACTGGGCCAAGTTTTTAGGTTTGTTCCTTAAATCTCTGACTTAGTGGCAATCCGTTCAAATGCTATGTCTCAAAATTTTCATTGTTCATAAGCCATCTTGTTGTTGATAACTGACCTGTCAATTAGCAAATAATAATCGACATAAAAACTCAAGAACTTCTGCGCAAATATCAATTCTCGTCTGCCATAACAACTGCAATGTGCGCAAGCTTTGAACGCGGTTTTTATCAGCTTTGTGTCTTATTAGCAATGTGAACCAAAGCAGAGCCTCCAGAGCTTGAGATCTGCAGGACGCATCATTTCGAAACATTTTATGGGATAGCAGTTTGAAACAGAGTTCTAATGGATTTTCCAAGTTCTTCCTTCAAGTAAATTTTTATTAATTTTTTTTTTGAAATAAGTAACTTAGAACAATAGGACAAGCTGACTATCTTTTAGATCGCACATCATATAGCTTTGTGAAACACCTCTTGAACATCTCAAACCACAGATGCATTCTTTCAAACACATTAAAAGTTTAGCCTGAGCAGATAAAATACATAAGTACTGGCAAAGTGGGATCTTGTCCGCACCTAGTGAAATAAGGGTGAAAATTGACTCCTCCAAGGTATCTTATTTAACAATGAGAGAAGAGTTGTCCTTCTTTTTCTGTTTCTTGATCTGATAGTGAGAATAGATATTCCACACTTTAGTATTGAGCTGCGGCAGCACATCCTTCGATTTTCAAAGTTATCCTAGGATCCAGTAGACAACGCTGGTTAGTTTGATCGGCCTCAATACTTCAAAAACTGTAAAAATGATGAAAATTTTCGCTGAAACATTTTCGGTCAACATGAACATTTTCCCGTTCAGCAATTGTTAAATTGATTCAAAGATTTGAGGTATTGGGACGAATTTGATGTTAAAAGCCAAAAGAACCACAACAGGGAATATTGCTCCTTCAACTCGGATTCTGATAGTTTGTCGATTACGCAGATTTTGAACTTATAACAAGCAAAAGGCTAATTTTTACAATTGGCGCATAAACTAAAACTTAGTGACCATCAGCAGTGTTGTTACTTCGTCAGTCGGGTGTTGAATATTCATGAACATGTTCAAGAATATATATGCAATATCATTTTGAGAGATGAGGCGGAAGCAGAATTCATAATTTCGAAGTAGGCAAACCAAGAGCGACTTTCGAGGAGCCTCTATCAGTTACTGTTTGACACTGTTTTTGGACAGATGTCAACACTGTTTGTTATTTCTTTGAAAATTATGCTGATGTGGCTGTCTATCATGATTGGATTGAAATATTGAACCATGATCAATGGATTTTGATGGGCAAAACTCGAAGGTATGGATGTGGTTTACGGTTATTTCCACCTACATGCTACACAAGTAGTAAAACCGTTGTTGATCGAGTCATTATTCAAAAACTGGTCGCCAGGTTCATGCGACTTTTTTCTTCGGAGCCACGTCGATAAATATGTTTATGCCAACTCTCCGCAACCAATTAAAGCACACTTTTTTGACTCTTTGACGACTAAAATAAAAATTCAACTTTATTCATCTTTAAAATTATACGCAGTATCTGGTTTTTATAGTTTTACGATGAGGGTTTCAATATGGTATCTCATACAAGAAGCACATGATCATTTGTTGTGGAATTTTTTGAACTCGATAACACAACAATTCTGAATTCGATTAACCGAATTTACTACTTCCCATTAGTCTTGTCTCCCCACATTTTGGCAACTGTCCAGTTTCAACAGACAAACTTGTCCAATTTATAATTTTTCTAATAATCATCGAAAAATGAATTGCATACACGTTTTCTAAACTGGTCAATTATTTCTTTTTGAGAGATAAACTAATGTTGTATTTGCTGCTCAATCTAGATATCAACAAGCACATTCATCTTCTGATTTAATAATCGTACTTGGCACTTTTGTCACTAATGTTGTTGTCGTAATTATAGAATTCAGGTTCCTTAAAGAATTCCCGCCCACTATCTGCACTTAAAACAAATAATAATTTAGTTGATTTGAAAAATAATGAATTTCAACTGTCGTATATAGTTCTTAACCCCTTCACCTTACAGGCAAAGAAAATAGAACACAAAAACGTGAACAAATAAAACGACCGAACACAAAAAAAGAACTCACCTGCACCAGTGAGTTTCACTTTGTGCACGAGAAGTATTCGATTTTCGAACGTCATCATCCGAAAGAATTAAACGTCTCTCAACCGCGTAAACACTACACACCACAGATACGAACCAGCCTTCAAGAGTGTGTTTGATGTATTCAACGTGTTCGGTATTCAGTGCTCAGTGTCACTGGTCATTCTCAAACAAACGACAATATTTGGGCACTTGACGAATTCCGAATTTCGATCTCAAGTGTCGCCGTTGTCTCCAACAGAAATGTCAACTTCAACCGTGTTTATTCTGTAGTGCTTGAACATACATACAAAATTCTCTTTTGCCACAAAAAGTGCGAGGAAAGTATCCAAATATTTATATCTGCTCGTGGTATCGTGTGCTCCTTTGGTGAACCGGTTGAGTAAGAATTTTCGGATGATACACACAAATTAAAGAATTTGAAGCTGTCTAAACATGTCACTAATCAATGGAAGTGCCACCGAGGTAATTGTCCAAAAAAAACCAATTGAAAACCTTTAGATTAGACACTGCCTTTTCTTAAATCCATGTAACAAAGTATCCTGCGAAAACAACCTTAAATTGATCGTTTCCCTGACATCCACCCGTAGTTCCTTTTGGGTATTTCACTCTTAAATTGCATATTTCTAATTTTGGATATCATAATTCGATCGTAGATACATTTTGTATTGTAAATTGACACTGTGACAATGTTTAGTGAAGCAAAAGTGCTAAAAAAAAAAAAAAATGAAAGGTGACTCAAATTACTTGAGTTCGAAGCGACTCCTGCCGCGCCAGTGGGTTTGTTCCCAAAGGCAAACGCTTGATGGACTCTAAATAACTTTGGTCTTGAACTAAGGTTCAATTTTTGTTTTTGGTTGGTTGTTGTCGGTTGTGGGTATGCTATGAGCGTGTCGACTCCGTAGTGCATTAACTGGCGACACAGTGGATACACTTTACAGAATATACCATGGTGGTTGGGTGTGATTTAATTTGTTGCTTCCAGACTTTTGCCTTAGGGAAGGTTCTACCCCTTCACATACTCGTATTACTAAATGTAACATTTTATATGGCCTTTGAAATGAAACCTTAGATTCAAATACTTGTGTTAGATACTAGTACTCGTACATGTGTACATTCACCGGTCGGCTGAAATAATTTGTTACTTTGTGACTGAGAGCAATAAAAACTGCTGACGAGGCAATGAGTAACGATGATGTAAGGAATGTGTGCAATTTTCTTTAAGGGCTATTATTAGTCTAGTCACAGAGGCGAGATGAAAATTTCGGTCACAGTCTAGATTTATTTTAGAATCTATGCAAACGTACATAGTTCAAATAAAGTATGAAGAAGCATCGAAAAAAAAGCTTGGAAAAAATTTGACTAATCAGGCAGAGGTTTCTTTTTTAGATTTGAAAATGAATTGAAATGCTAATATTGTCACCGGTCTTTGGAAATCTTTAAGATTATCTTGCCATATCATATCATATACGATTATATCCGCCGATTCGATATTTAATGAGAGAAAGAAAAATCAAGTGGTCGCACATGAGAGGATATGTTTTTTTTGCGATCGAAGAATTTGTTGCGACTCTCATAGATTATTTCTGATGTAATATTCTACATTTTCTGTTACCGCATTATTCATTTCCGATGGCATAATTCAGCTGTTACCGGATAGATCATCTATGACCAAGGAAATGATATACGAGCAAAAAGGGCTTCCTTTAGTAATTTGGGGTTTAGTTTCTTTATCGAAATTTGTCGTTTATTTATAAGCAGAGCATTCTATTGTCCTCTGTAAGGGACCCGTCAGAATAAATAAGGCAATCTTATGTGAAAGAAGTGTCTAATCCCAGTGATTATAAGTACTGCGTTCTACTTAGTCATATCAGAAATATTATCGATTAAAGAACGTTTGTTTTACTTAAGCATTCAAAAGCTTTTTAAAATAAGACCCCAATCGACTCTATCGATTTGACAACAGAAACAAGACGAAATCTTGCTCCTAAATCTGGACACACAAGTATATGGCTGTTATTTCCATGCAATTGATGCACATTTGTTTCTTCGAGACTGCCATTCGATTAATTTTTCGAAATAATTAAGAGATTTTTTGTTTGCTACAAACGGCTTACGTATGCAGTTGATCGCTTTTTCTACTAAAAGAGCCACTGATCATTGGACCTAAGAAATAGGAATCAATTTTTACATTTATTTTATTTTGTACTCATGAAGATGTAGGATTTGGATGAACAAGAAAGTAGAACCTATGAGATAAATGTCGTTGTATGATTTTAGCTTTCCGGAGCTAAATAAAGGTTTTAGCAATGTTGTTGAGTTTGTAACAATATCTTCTTCCACTCTAGGAAAATTATTCCGAGATCATGTCTAAAAGGTCTAAAAGGTGCAATAATTATTGATTTTCGCACTAATTTTACTCTTTTCGATTCAAAACCAAAACGAATCACCATTACATCCATTAAAATTGACTTTTTGGTGCGGTTTGCACGCTGGCGGCATCATCAGGTCCTTATTTCTTTCGAAATGAGTTAGGAGCTGCCTTTACGGTGAATGGCGAGCATTATCGAGTGATGCTGACTGATTTTTTGTTTCCAAAAATTAATCAGCTAAACATCAACGAAATTTTGTTCCAACAAAACGCGCCACTTGTCAAACAGCACTCTTAATCATCAATTTATTGCTAAATCAATTTGGTGTCAACTTTATTTCCAGAAGTGGTCCTCTCGGTTGCTTTTTATGGGGCTATATTGAGTCATTGGTTTATGGCGAGAAACCAGCAACTCTTGAAGCATTGGAGGCCAATATTCAAGCCACCATTGACGCCATACGGCCAGATTTATTGGAAAAAGTAGTGAAAAATTGGACTGATCAATGGACCATTTAACTCGTAGCCGTGGCAGGCAGATGCCGGAAATCGTATTTAAATAATAAATACCATAAAATTATCTACCAGATTATAATAATAAAAAATTCATTCCAACAATATTTCTGTCTTGTATTGTTATTTAAAATTCTCAAGCTCTTAAAAAACCACCCTTTACATGAAGCCCAGAACTACTTAAACAAATATTATGGTCTCTCTCTCAATCTTCTTCAAATCTTCGTTCGTTTTTACAAAAATTGTAATACTACTCCGACTAATGTGGTTAATAATTTGAAAAACGTATATTTAGTCTTCCACCTTAAAGCTCGCCAATACATCCTTTGATGATTCTCAAATAATCGGGTTGCTGTTTTCCTGATTCTTGAGCAAATCGTTGCTACTCAGGCTACTCGGACTCCCTTAATCAGTTGTCCACAAAAATAATTGAGCTCGACAATATTCCAACATTCACATAAGTATCAAATCAGAAAAAAGTGGGTGGGTGCTCTTGCAAGTAATAAGTTTGTAAGAAGCATAATGAAGCTAAATTTTCAGAATGACAGGATATGCGATCTGCGGTGAAGAATAAATCGCATTTTCTGACATTTTATAAGAAAAAAGGAAAGACACGAGGTCGGTCGCAAGGGCCTTAATTTCTTAAGGACGACAAAAAATGCTGGTCTTACCTTATCAGCCAGTTACTGTCACTCGTCCGTCTGGCATGTAGTAAAACTCAGATTTTGCTCTGTGTCAATCTCTATTGTGTTTTTTGGCACACTAGTTCTACACTAAACTAGAACTAGTTTTGGAGCAGTCGTGAAAAAAAAAAAACAGTTCTACCAGACCTTTAAATATAAACCTCAGTTATTTTGCTTACAAATAATATCTTAAAAATAATATAATTGGATGAAAACACAATCAAATAAGAATTGAAAATTAATTTAAATGAAAACTCAAATTTTGCGCAGTCATTTGCAAAACAACTTCATTTGCTCGTTGACTTTTTTTTATGGATGACATTGATTTTTTGATAGCCACTGACTCTTTTTATTGTGTATCAGACATCAGTGCATTTTTAGGACAGAAAGCGAACGAATATATTGTTGACAATATTTTCCAAAAATGATTCGTATTGATATATGTATAGTATATGACAAATAACGACAAAATTTTTAGCTTTGATTTAAGTCTTATCGACCCAAAATGTGACTAATGGGGAAATAACGCTCCCGTTTCACATTTGGGCAGTGAGTGCGCTTAAAAATGACATTTCTGAATGACATAAGTAATTCTATAATACTTTTGTTTCTTTACATATTTTTCATATCTCCTTTCTTGACAGCTGTTGAAGCGAGCAATAGTTTAACAGTTTCGTTTAAAAGTCAACGTAAAGTAGTCAAAGCACAAAATGATATTGTCATAGAGTGCACTGCATTTTGACAGATTACTTGCAACGTTAGATATAGCCTGAACCAAAGTGCTTGCCCGGAATGTTTTGACGTTTAAAACCCCAAACATAAAAAACCTATATCAACTGTCAACCAAGTATGATATTTGATTTTCAGCTTCTGAAATAAAAAGATAAACATCGACCAATGCTTCCGAATTTGATGTTTAATATGCACTTCTGTATAGACCATACATTATTAAAAAGACAAAATGTGTCAAATGAGATGTTTAAGGCAACTCGCACAACAATTGAACCGAACAGTGTTTTCTCTTTTGAAATAATCTTTATTTGATGAATCAGATGGGGGTCAGCCAACCGGTGCTGAAGAATGTAATTTCACAATAATACGACATCCTGTACATCCATAAACTATTGTATTATGAATCTGTTCGAGTATTTCATGATCTTACATGATTTATCTGTTGGCCATGCGTTTTGAGATACTTTGTTGTTTCGTATCATTGCACCCTTTTGGTCCACGACAGTGTAGCATTCTCCACTAAACGTGCCATTGTGTTTTATTCTAAACAATTAATTGAAATTTCCAAAAATACTCAAAATGGAGTTTGATATTTTTAAAACATTCTTTACGAAAAGGAATGTTGCTGATCCATATAATCAAATTAGGATCGATGAGAAAATTCATCAAAGTGAGAATGTAAGTTCTTTGCAGTTTTGAAAAACTTTGTTAATTTTGTTTCGTGGTGATTTCAAATTGGAACAACACAGATCTACTTTCGAAATACAACTAGATGTTTAGTTTGGAGCTCCTTCTTTTTTTTTGGTCAAACTTGGTCAGATTTTTATTTTTATTTTTTGTAAAAAATTGACTTACAGGGATTATATTTGTATATCATGAAAATAATTGGGTCCATCTCAGTAAATTACTATATTTTGTGACGTGAATCAAACCATGAAATTCATTTTATTCGATAAATTCAATTGTGGAACTAATGTGACTGGAAAAAAAACTTAAAATCATGTAGCGATGAAAATTGATGGTTAATCAAAAACCATTTTTTCTTTCTTTGTCGAAAATAAATCAAAGTAATTCTATTTCAGTTGTGTTGGACTTTTTTTCTTTTAGAAATTATTATAAGAAATATATTTAATTCTGAACATAGATTTGTGATTTTATTTAGTGTGGCGTCATTTGACCGGTTTCACATTACCAGAAACGTATCGCGCTGCAGAATGCATTACTATAATTAATGAATTAATCCGGTTCGAGAGAATCTTAACAAGCGTCATAAATTTTCAAAAAGATATTCTCTCCTTCCCGAAGAAATTCTGTTAATTAAAATGTTAAAAATATTGCCAAATGCTGATGGGTGTAATGTTGCCTTAAAATAATGTCAATGATAATAATTGGCATAATATGTGAATGCAATCTCGAATTATGTGTACTCACGAAATCTCTATTACTTAGCTCCAGTCATAGTGGAGGAACTCAGTCTAGATTCTTTACCTGAGCAATTATCAGGTGAATCCGTACAAATTTTTTGCTTCCACTCACCCTTAACCAAACGCGGGGGCATAAATTAAATTTCAACGAAAATAAATTAGCAAAAAAAAATAAAAACAAAAACAAAACGCAAACAATAAACAATAAAACTCCACTGGGGGACAATGTAACATCGTCAGTCTGATTCCAACCGTAGTAGTATGCAGACGGTTTAGTCAAAGGTTTATCGTCATTTTTATTTGTTATTGTGATTAATCGGATCTATTATTCGGACGCTTCTATTATTACTCATTTCTGTTAAAACGGAAGAATAAAGCAATAAACTGGTGACTTAATCTCCCATATAACAAAGTTATCTAGTGTAGCAAAATATATACTCGTTTAATTGAACATCTTCTTATTAAAAGTATTTATTTATTCATAGATACGAAAATTGTAAAATAAAATTTTCACTCGTGATAGTATTTAAACAGAATTCTAAACACCATGTGTGAACTTCTAAACCCAGCTTCGAATCGGCAGGTAAATGTTATTTTGATACATACTCGTATTTATATTGTAGTTTGACAGTTCAGATTAAACATCCAACGACAGTGTTTATTTTTTGAAAAGTTTGATCGTTATGGTCTTCCATTTATTTTGTGACTGAAATATGACAACGAAATTGTCATAAATCAGACATTAATCAAAATTTTGACAATGACAGTAGATTTCTCTTCTCGTGACTGTCATTAAGGTTTCTCTATTGTGATAGATTTTGCAGATAGATGTCAAGGTTAATGAGCGTACAATTGTTATATCGAATTGAATGTTGAGGTCAATGATGTCACTCAGATGAAGCTCCTTTTCTATGTCAAATTCATAGAACTGTTTAAAGGTGATATGCACACACTTTACTCGTATGTCATATCTAAATTTAGCAACAATCTGATATATGTGCAGTTTATTTACTTGTCAAATGCCGCCCGCCGCCGCCGGTATGATACCTACTGTCACTGTTGGTGTTGTTATTGTACAGAATATTTAATCATTTTAATTACATACAATTATATTGTAGATAATATTTAAGTGAAAAGAATAATAAAAATTTACAAAATAAAAAGCCAAACAATTGCGCATCCATGGGTATTTTTTTTTTGTGAAATGTTGTTTTGTTTTTGTTTGTAGTAGGACTTAGCAAATTTAATTTTTTTTTGATTTAAAAGCTCACTGTTTACTTAACAATGTGCACATTGGGATTTTTAGTAATTTATAATGTTAGGCTTAATAATATGTTACAGGGACCATTGTTGTAGGGGATCACAAGTACTTGAATAGAATTTGAAACAATGTTGAAGGTAAAGATAAGGTTTAGCCTACTTTTTGCAAGGGGTGAAACTATCTTTCGAGGACGTCATCTTTGATGATGTTGAAGAGGGAAAGGTCCCATGTTCACAAACGTTTAATATTCCTACTTAAGGAAGATCATTCCTTCCTTAATAGTTGACAAAATGGTGATTAACTTTCTGATGAAAGAACATCAGCAATGTTCAGAAGGTAAGCGCATCCTTGACCAGCAATGCTATTAGATTTTTGTTTGCTTCAGTTCGCCTTATCCAATTTGTAGTTTTGTGAAGAGTTCACCTCCATCTCTGCTGCATCTAAAATATACTTTCTGAGATGATAGATGATAGATGATATACGAGTATCACCTTTGCCTTCAATCACCTGTTAAACCCACAAAGACTGAAAGTGTTGAATATAGATTAAAACCAGGGTATTATCGTAAAACTAGTTTGGCCACGAATATCTTTGCTGTTGATGAAGTGAGACATGTTCTATCAGAATAACATTCAGATAATTTGTTTTGTTGTAAATTGATAGACACTTTTTGAGTAACACCATTACTTACGCGTTCTTTCCTGCAACTCTTAGATCAGGCCAGTGCAAGTCACCGAAACGCTATATCAGATGACCGCGAAACGCCTGCTTTGTTCGTGCCGTTGCTCCGTCCTGCAAGAACCCCATGACCCAAAGTCCCAATCCATCTAATGGAGGAATGAAAAACTTACTGCTCATGGCTCTGTGGCGCTCACTACCCACAATGACCATTTGGCCCGCGTCATTCTAAAACATTCGTAAACAGCACATCGTGCACTATGAATTGTCTGCACTGTGGAAGAAAACATGTTCAAGTCTTTCACGAAAATGCGACGCAGAAAGCCAAGTAAATTTTAAGCCATTATAGCGATATTCTCGGCTGAAGGAACGTTGTGTGGCCTTCCAGGGGTTGCTTGGTCCCGTGTTGTTCCAGTCTCTAAAAGTCACAAATGTTAAAAAATCGTTTTTAATCTTCTACAATTAAATTTTCTGTCTGTAAAAAATTTTGTCGTCCTTCTGCCTTTCGCAATTAGCAAAAGCACACCTTGTTGTGTACAAAATGAGAAGACGAACAACACAACTCGATCAATTCAAATCATGATCTCGAGTAATCAAGTGAGTCTGATCATCTCTTCAGATGATAATGGTTAAAGATTTTCTTCAACTGATTGGCTCTATTGGCGATGTGAAAAAACATCAATCATTTGAATATTGTAAACCTGCGGAACAAGTTGAAGGTTAGTCAACCGCATCTTTTGATTTTCTCTTCGAATAAAATAGGGGTTCTCCAACCCTAATCTTTGATTTATCTCTAAAAGAGTTTTTTACAGTGCTTATTGCCGATTGAATTTAATTTGCGCTTTTTTCAGAATATGATTAGGTTCTAACATCATCGACTGCGAAAGATGATTATCAAGTTTGATGAAGGAACGTGGACATGAATACTTCTAAGTTTTGACGCAACTCATCTGTCGGGTGAATTCACTTTTGTTGATTAACTATATCGTTTATTCAAGGAACAAATCGTTGCCTATTTGTTATAAATCTAGATCTAACGTGTTTGAGTGTATAAATATCAATTGATTAAATCGCCCCCTAGTCCGTTTGATGTCACTACGACACATTATCACATTGGATTACTAGTCGTCGAATAAAATTTGTATGTCATGACATGTCATGCCAATCTGCATCGCCCACTTAAATCCTAATTTCCACTAGTTGAGTGAATTAGATTAACATTTTCGTAATGGTACACAGCAAAAACTTACAAAATTTCAGTCACTCTTTTATATTGTGTTAACAGAGTACTTAGACGTCAAATTATTTAAAGCAACTGTCAAACATCCATCACTATTCAAATGTTTTTGCAATGTTCAATTTTGTTTGAATTTCGTATACGTCCGGTGACAAGCCCCATTCTCACTAATTGTCTTTGCTTGACTAATACTAACTAATTAAATTATCAAATTCTCCCGAAATATATAAAAGTACAACAATGGATATAGAAAACCCAAACATTTGTGAACATTTGGTGTACTTAAATGTGCATATTTTGTTAGACCACTATAGTTGTTAAATATTGTTCATAATGCTCTTCGTGACTGGAAATAAGTTCACTTTTGATAAAAAGAAAACAAATAACACTAATAAGCAGCCTTAGATTGTAGGTGGAGAGCCAGTAAAAACGCAAAAAGCATCTGCAGATGTTGCTCTAACTGATTAGCAAGTTTCAAAAATACCACACGAAATACATTTTATTTTTTATTATAACGTACATTTCGTTAATAAGAAGCCTTTTTTCCTTACTTTTATATAATATATTTGAACTTTGTAGATGCGTTGAAGATCCGTTGAAGCTTCCTCTTAATTGAAACGCAACACTTATACACGCAAGTCAAATTTACATCCTGTTTATGAACATCTCTCACAGCTACCAACATCTCGTGCAGTGCTTCTTTTGTTTTCCATGGGAGAGACTTTGTTCTTAGTTTACCTAAACTCAAGGAAATATCTATCGGTATTGGCATGGTTCTTAGTTTTATCTCTACGGTGGTGCCATTGTTTGAATGTTATGAGAGTCAATACACCTATGGGTCGACTAGCAATTAGTTACACAAATAAATATAAATCAAGAAGTGCCGTGAGTCAAACCCAGGGAGTATTAAATAATATTGTAATTGCAAGTATGGATCTAATTGGACATCGAATTGCAAATCAGTAATTACTAGTATGTCTAGTGAAAAACCACTGAAAACAGTTTCAGACTAAATTTAAAACTGAGATTAAGTAATCTTGCCCTTCGATATAGACTGTGGATATTTTGCAAGACTCTGACTAAATCGGGATATTTCCTTACTTACTATAACAAAAATTCTTTCGGCCTATTACATGCGGGCATGTAAATAGAAATAGGATTGTGCACTTAAATTTCAGGAGAGTAAATCCAGCAAATTTTTCTCTGCGAAAACAGATGCCACAACTACCTTACAGATTTTGGCACTCTAAAGTAGTTCATGTAGTTCTCAAAGGCCTTCGATTAAATTTTGATTCCCAAAATGTAGGTTTTTGGATCTGTTCCGCACGTTCAAAAGAAATACGTTCATAGTTGGTTTTTAATCCATTGCATGTGAGTTTATTTTTAAAATTCTAGGAACACTATAGACCAACAATTTTAATCTTGACAATTAATGAGGTTGATTTTAAGATCAATGATCTCTGTGTGTCATTGAATTATCTCTTAAATTACCATATTCCATTACTTTCACAACGCAAACGGTGTTATTGTATATTAACTGATAATCGTTTTTGTCACACTCTGTCCTATGGAAGAAAAAACTTGTTACTCGTAAATGCTAATCTCTGCCCTGACAATCATTAAAGCAGTCACTTATCTTTTTGCATCATATCTTTCAGCATTATCTAAGTGCGCTCCATATATCATAAACGAACACCCTGTCAAGTGGTCGTAAAACAACTCATGCACGACATTTTCAAAGTACCCGCCAACGACCTTTTCCAATTAACTCATTTTTCCCCTGTCAATTTTCTATAAATTATTCGCAAAAGGTAACCACACGAATGCGAATGCAAAATGCATACATTTTTACTCCCCTTTCTCTTCAATTTCTAATCCAAAACCACTATCCCAACTCAGATCAAGTATATAAATATATTTTTTTTTTCTTAATATTTTAATTTAATGCGAAATTTTACGCAACAAATGCGATATAAAAACTCCGGAGCTATTGCGTGACATCTCCACTTAATAAACTAATAATTGCATGCATAAACAGTAGTCTCGTTCCATTCACACGAATGCGTGTATACGAGTGCTTGTATATTCATTTTTGTTAAACTCTTGCTCTAAATTGTTCATGTTTTCATTCACGTTCAACATTGCACACGTTTTATTAGTCATCTAACGAATAGCAAAGATTCGAACATCTCTCTCATTAAACGTGTCAATGAAAATGTCATTAACACATCAAAATTTACGTTTCTTTTCTGGAGATAGATAATCACACTACAGATGAAAGTGTCATGTTGACAGACAGACAAAATATGAATTAACTTGTGGATTACAAGTAACTGAGTATCTGAGAATTTGAGTATCTGTTAACAATTGTTGATGGGAAAAGTAGGCGGCCATGGGTGATCTGACGGCGCCTTATTTCACCATAAACAGAAATTTAGTGATAAATGACGGTTGGGGTTCTTGGAATCAGTGAATAACCACCGTAAAAATTGTTATCACGTTTTTCCGCCGAAGTAGTATAATCATATAAATTTAAAGTGGATTAATAAAAGTATCTATGAGATACAATATATCGCTAGCTTACTATTTATAGAAGATTTATACGAAACATTTGTTATACAATCAGAATATTTGCACTCCACGAGACACTGAACTTATCTTTCAAGTTAAATCCATTTTTTGGGCTGTTTTGAAAACCATTTTACGATTGCGTTTATCTTGCTTCTCGTAATTCTCTCGCCAAAAATGTCAAGCAAAACAAAACGAGAAATTCCAATTTGACCGGTCGACAAAAGAAAAGTGACTTAAAATATTAATTAGCAACTACAGTGTGATTTTTTTCAGATAAGAATAGAAGAAAGGTAATAGAATAGCAAAAAAGACAAAAGGCAACGCTCTAGGTTTCACGAGTAATTAGAGAATGTTGTTCTCCATATGATTGTTTCCTTATAACCTGAGTATGAATTGTGTCCAAATCCTTGGCGGCTTTCATTTCCATGTGCCTTTCTCAACTGACTAGGTTTAAGGCTATGTATTGTAAGTTATGGCTACTGTACGTACGATACTCACTTGACATCTGACCTACAAATGCTCACCATTGAGCGAAATCCATCAGCGCGCACGAGATTTGAGTTTGGACAGCGTAAAACAAAGAACCGCTCACTCACAGTAGGTGTTCATCTCTCCCTCCCTATGACTTTTTTTGTGTATTCATTAGGGTCTGCTTCTTCTTTCTTAAGTCTTCTTTTGTTCAATGAAAATATGCTTATTTTAGCTATACCAAGAGTGTATAGCACCCTCTTTTAACTATCCGGGGAATAAGACTCAGCTAAATCTTTTGCTTTTTCATAAACCGTCTCTTTTTCAAATTTGACTTGCAGTAGCCGAATTAGTCGTGTGGATAAATACAATTCTTATTGAGGTGCGAAAGACGATATCTTTGTATCTTCTACCTTCGTTCACAACTCGAACTCGAACTCGAACTCATATAAAGAAACAGGTCGTTAAACAGTCACTCTCTACAGGATGAGGCTCGAAATCGGAACACTTGCATCGCTACTAAATCGCAACATTAAATCGATTGTAATACGAATGACTGGCAGATTATAAATCTCTCTAAATCCTTAACCTGCAACGCTAAAATAATCGTGTAGACACGAAAAAATAAGACTTTTTGAGGACGTATTGAAGACCTTTGGTTTTGGTCTTTCTATAATTCCTATAAGTTCATCTCATGGTGTTTAAGTTCGAACCGACTCGAACTGGGTAGTATTTGCATCTTATTGGCTGAACTTGTGTAACCAATTGGATAACCTAATTGTCAAAATTGTTCCTCAACTTGTTTTCCAGATCTGTCTGCGATTGTTTTTCTCTAAATTTTACTTTTTTCTTGTCTTAAAACGATTACTTTGGTACACCTTCTTACTGTAAGTACTCGTATAGTCCATAAAGCATCTCATCTAATACTCATGTTTGTTCATCATATCAGTCATGCAATTGTAGTTCCACATAATTTTCTTCATTACCCAAGCTAAATACCTCACATAAGTAAGGCCCAATTCAGACTGCTCTTGGGCTTTAATGAGACCCTTAACGCGCATCATATTAGAGAATTGTTACATGACTCAGTTACATATCTCTCTCTCATCAGCGAGTTCTCATACAGACTTACAGGGCTCAAGGGATGTCTTATTTAGATGTAAACACATGGTCACCAACAGTATAGGTCCCAGTATGGACCCTTGAGGTACATCAATTTTTTAATTGCACTTATGTAACGTTCTGTGGTCTACTATATATTTTCGACCATAGTTCGTAAAACCCGTTTTAGCCATATACCATATACCACTTACCCTATAACTTAGTAAGAGGAAATATATTAAAAAAGAAAAGAAATTCCTAAACCTCAACTGAAAGGAACTACGTGCAAATTAACTTTTAATTTATTAATGCTCATGTGTTTAGTATTATATTGATACTTCTACGCAACAATAAATTATACATTTCACGGTTATCTTCACATATTCACTTTGTCTATTCGTATTGATAGTACGAGTATATGATATAGACAATAGAACGTCAAGACACTCGGTAAAGATTGTTTTTGTAGTAGCTCAGTATTTGACTGTGATTTTTATCCAGCTCAAATCCGGACAGATGATAAAATAAAACTGCCATTGGCGATTGACTATTTGTATTGCCAAACTGGGTAAAGGTCTTCAACTTACTAATGCTGAGGTTTAGTTGAAATCATTGTGTTACCGTAGTTAGTTGTTGATTTTAATTTTTTATTTTTTTTTTCTTGCAATCATGATGAGTAAAAAAAATATGAAAAAGTTTAAACGGGACAGAAGTTTTAGCTTGCCACATTTTTTACATAGTTTAAATCATAAACGTGATGTTAGTAATAAATTAATAAATTGTTTTCATTTTAATTCAATCGGAACACGTGTGTACTAATTGTAGTGTTGGCTACTGAATTGAATGAGATTTGAGTTTGTTAATGAAGATTTCTTCCGTCATTGTTTACATGTGATGTGGATTTGCTGGTGGATTTTGTGTGAGAATTATCGAAGGGAATAACCCTTTCGTCAAAAGTTTTCTAATGAAACGAATTTACATTGGGAATTTTATGAGTGACGATTACTATGGTCATATCATACGATTGATGCTGATCGGTGAATATTCCTAAGAAATGGAAGTTTCTAAGAAGTAATTGAACAAGGACTTTTAACAATTGTTTGATAGATTTATAAAACTTTCCGTGAGAGCAGCTATTCGACCGGAGGTGACAATCGAGAAACAATCTTTTGCAAACCCCACACTCCTTTGATAGAAAGTCAATATGTGTCTTACTCTTTTCAAGACCGAAAGTCATCATTTTAATTTGTTGCATCATACTTTAACGTGTTTAATCGCTACTCCCTTATAAATGGAAGACTGTTCTGGGATTTTCAGCTTTAATTTGCCCTGTGTAAACACTACTAGGGATAGTACGTCTTGTTTGAGTCAGATTGAATATTCATAACTTATAACTGAGTATCTTAGACTTGTCCATTTCTTTAAGTCTAGTTTTTAACATGCACCACCAGGAACTGAAATAAGTCTACCAAGTATTTAATTTGAAAACCCTACACTCCCCAACTGAATCTTGATTGTACAATAAAATATAGTTTACTTAACCCATTCGTAACACTTTGACTTTTGGCTAATCCAATCATTTACATGACAACTTCAAAAGCCATATGGCCACCATACTCGTAGACCGGCAAGAACGTTCACACTAAGAAATGGTTTGACCAGGAAAATTAAAAAAATTATCGAAATATCCATGTAGTCAAGATGAGAAACGATTTAAACGCAAAGAAATTCAGTTCAAAATTGCGCATCACGTTAAAATCCACTCGCTATTTGCAGTTCGTTTTAAATCATATTTGATGTATGGGCTCGTAGTCCAACATGCCAACTGAGAAACGGATAGCTGCTATGCATCTGTACTTTGTTGATCCCACACGTCAAATTTTGCCAATACTTTGGTAAACTTCATCTTTTATCTTTATGCAGAATCTATCTTTGATTTTCTTTCTATGTTGATTTTTTCTATATTTCTCATGCGCTGATTTATACTCATATATATTCATATCTAAACCGGAAATAGGTGCGAATTGATTCTTTAAATAAAAAGCATGATTTCTGTTCCATGACCAGACGCTAAAATCGACTATACGACGTTATCTTCCATTATAGTGTGTACAGATTGCCTTTTTTGGTACCGCCTTACGACATTTGGTCATCTGTAGCAAAATCCCATTGTCGTCACGTTTAAGATTTTTTAATTTTTCGCAACCTATGATGAGCTGGCCTTTTTCTGTGCTTGTATTTGTATTCAGTACTACAAGAATGTCTTGTGGAGCATTGAAAGATTGGTCTATAGGTACAAACTTCTCTCCTAACCCCTTTGTGTCTGACAATAAATATCTCACATTCTGTCTATTGCTTTTCTGGTACTGCTATCCTTTAAAATCTGTATCACCGGACCTAGAATATTGTGGATGACTTGGGCTGCCCAGAGAATGACTTCAATTTCGAATCGTACCCTACGATTTTACATCGCTAAGGCATTTACTTATATTTGGTATATTTGCATGGAAAAATCGGTCATGTAAGAATACAGATTAATATTTATCTGTGTCCTTTTAAATATGCTGTCATCAGTCATTTGGTTTTATTTTTAATGGTTTTTGTCTGAATTCTGCGCCCTATTCAACTTAACTCCTTTGGAAGAGCTTTCCATTTATCTAAGTCCAGCTTCAAATTATTGTAAAATAAAACGACAATGTTTCACAAAGATTTTGGTCACATCAAATCACTTTCACAAAGCATAACCCGTCGTCTATTCCACCTTGTTCTACAATTTACTTGGTCCTCTAAGTTTAAAATTCCCTTTGGCCTTAGCAAATGTATTTATTGTTGATTGTAAACTTTGTAAGTCGTTTTTCTTTTGTTTATTATCTTTGGCCCCCGTTTTTATATTACATTTTTATTACATTACCACCCTACTACATGAGAAAATAGTCTTCAAACCAATGTAAATCACAACCACAAACCTCCACAGCATACACAAAAATGAAAACACACTCGCTGCTAGATTTTCTATTATATAAATGTATAGATGTTTATAGTTTTCTTTTGTTGTTTTCCTTTCTTGAAAGAAATCTTTTTCTTTGTAGTATCACAGAAAATGGAATCCGTTTTTTGCTAACTTGTTTTTTTATTTATTTTTTTGTTTTTGTACACAAACACTTAACATTCACACTAAGTAATTTCAGTCTGAATTTGAACTAATGTATGTTTCTATTTTTATTTTTATTTTTGTTTCAAATTGAAAAATCAAAAACACATAAAAAAAATGTATATATAGGTCCTGTCTATGAGTACAGATGAATACAGAAAAACATCACTATTCACAACTGGATCATTCGATTTGGACTTTCCAATTCCAGACCTAATTGGTACGACAGAAATTCTAACAGAAGAACACCGGTAAGTTAAAACATATATCTGAACACATTAAACGAACTAAAACTTAACTAAATAATTTGAATCTTTAGAGAAAAACTATGTGGACACCTACCTGCAAGAGCCGAAGGTTATTCTTGGTCACTAGTGTTTAGTACATCCCAGCATGGTTTCTCGTTGAATTCTCTCTACAGAAAAATGCAGAGGCTAGAAAGTCCTGTACTTATTGTAATCGAAGACACAGAACATAATGTAAGTTCGGTTTTTACAACAAACTGTTCAATTTTTAATAAATGGTTTGGTTTCTAGGTTTTTGGAGCTCTGACATCATGTTCATTGCATGTATCAGATCATTTTTATGGTACCGGAGAGTCATTATTGTACAAATTCAATCCCAGTTTTAAAGTATTCCACTGGACTGGTGAAAATTTGTACTTCATCAAAGGCAATGTGGAAAGCTTATCAATTGGTGCTGGAGAGTAAGTAATCACTTTATTTTCATTTTCATTTTTTTTTTACAGGTAAAACGTAATATCAATTATATCTATTCGGAAAATGTTTGACTGAAAAAAAAATAGGGTGTCCGTCCGCAATTTAGTCGCAACCACATTCTTTCATCATTTCTTACAAAGTTCTTTGAGCTTTGTCCTCCTTTATCCAATCCTTTTTGATATGGCAGATATCTCGTATCGAGAGCTTAACACAACTTCAAAGTGGCTTCTACCTACATTGTGTGGTACACTATCTATCATTTCCCATCCTTTCTATTTTTTCGTATTTACGAGGCTAAAATTGATCTTTTATCATACTCCTATGAGTACATTGACTCTTCTGAGTTTGGGAAATATTGTTACATTTTCAATATCAGTGAAAGCTCTCCAAGGTATGCTTTTAACGCGTGGTCCTTGTTGTAAGTTGTTCCTTTTTCCCTGAAAACTATTTACTGCTTTAACTTCTCTCTTAGACATGAGACAGATAAATAAAAAGTTTCCAACTGAACAATGATACAACACAGTTTTCTCAAATTTATTTTTTATTTTTCTACATAGTCTCCTTGTAACTCTACACACTTCTTCCAGCGATGCTACCATCTCTCTAACCCGTACTTAGAGATGTAGTACTTGACGTTTTTCTCTTTTTAGTTGTTCACGAAGGTGATTGCCTCCACATTTGACGAAAATCTCTGTCCCCCAAGCGCAGTTTTTAGATGAGGGAACAAAAATAAGTCGTTTGGAGCTAGATCTGGCGAATAAGGCGGATGGTCAAGCAATTCAAACCGTAATTCATGGATTTTCGGCATGGCAACCGCTGAGGTGTGAGACGGCGCGTTGACTTAGTGAAACAGGATTTTATTTTTCTGCAAATGTGGCCGTTTTTCCGGAATTTCTGCATTCAGCTTGGCAAGTAATGATGCGTAGTATGCTCCTGTAATGGTTTTTCCTGATTGAAGATAATCGATTAAGATAACTCCTTTACTATCCCAAAAAACAGTCGCCATCACTTTCCCAGCCGAAAAAACAGTTTTTGCTTTTTTTTGGAAACGGCTCGCCCTTTGTAGTCCAATGTTTTGACTGAATTTTTGTTTCGGGCGTATAATGGTGTATCCAAGTTTCATCTACAGTAATTAATCGCCGCCAAAACTCGGATTTACTGCGCCTAAACTGTGCCAACAGAGCGTCGGAAATGTTCATTCGAACACGTTTTTGGTGCAATGTAAACAAACGCGGCACCCAACGCGCGGACAGCTTTCTCATGCCTAAATCTTGATTTAATACGTAACAAACACGTTCTTTGGTCATTTTCATAACCTCTTCTATCTTTCTCACTTTAATACGGCGATCGTCTAACACCATTTGGTGAACGTTAGCAATGTTATCGTCAGTGGTTGCAGTTTTTGGACGTCCCGAACGTTCATCATCTCCCAACCTCTTACGGCCACGTTTAAATTCAGCTGCCCAAAATTTCACTCTTGTAAATGATGGTGCAGAGTTCCCATACACAGAGTCCAACTCATTTTTGATTTGCGTAGGCGTATTTCCTTTCAAAAAGAAGAATTTAATAACAGCTCGATACTCAATTTTTTCCATTTTCGCAAAAAACACTCACTCAAACGACTGTCAACTAAAAACTGCGCGTCCAAAATGTCTGAAACTTCGATAAGTAACTGTCAAAAGATGCACAACTAGCATTCACTAGCTTTTATTGATGAGTGCCGCTATCTTTACGTTGCGGTCGGAAACTTTTCAGACAACCCTCGTATATTTGCTCTACACTAACCAATGTTATCATTGATCTAAAGAGAAAGCCGTCGATTTGATTTTGGTTTATATCATCTGCGAAGATGATAGCTATATCAAATGAAATTGAGTTTGAATCAAAAACTTATTCATTACGAAGAATGGTTCATGAAATTTCTTTTTGAAAACTACTTCCACCGTTCGTATAGTTTACGGTTTGTCAGCATACACCAAAGATTTAGAATAGCCCCACAAAAAAGTAATCGAGTGGAGTCAAATCGCTTAATTTCGGTGACCAATTCAGTGGTCTACTTTTCGATATAATGTTGGTGTTCACTCGAGTTCTTAGTAAATTTATTTTTTTCATCTGCACATATATCACATATCCCCGGATCAATGACCGTAACCCGAGCTTCAATCTAATTTGTTGTCTTAAGAAAAAAGGACCAATGATGCCACTAACTTGGAGACCATACCAATGCGCTTTTGTGGATGTAATTGAGTCATGAATCTCTTCTGAATTCGCCTCAGCCTATAAAAGTCGAGTTCAAGCTGCTCAATCTGCGAATTCATATTGTAGGTCTCATAGCTTTAGTTCTTGTGCCAGCTGGAAATTAAACAGTTACAGACCGAAATCTTTTCCATAAAAATATCTGCATATTGAACGAACAAACGTTAAACTGTTTCGGCCGATATCAAATTGCATGCCGAATATTTCGACATAATTTAACTACAGTTTATCCTATAGATAAGTTCGTAGACTTTAGATCAATACTCGTCAATGTCAATATTTCGCTGGTATAAAATACCAGTGACCGGAGTATAGTTATATTGGTTCAGCCTAGCCTGTCAGTGACTTTTATAAGAAAGCTTTTCTCCAACATTGATCCTTATGTGCTAACATGAAGGGGCATACCTATAACATGATTGTGATTTTCGACATCTTAAGTGACTCAAAACGTTATTTTAATCGAAGAATGAATAAATGGTTTCTTGGTTCTGCTTTGGCTTATAGAATTTGTAAACACCACTCAGTATTTTAATTGACCTCTCTCAGGACTTAATTGAAATTCCTTACTGGTCAGACTAGTTAAAGTTTCAATGAGGAGTTATTTATAATATTTTGAACTTCTTTAGTAAGTGTATTACATGTTGCAAAATTAAAAAGCCAAAACTGGTTGAGATAACAAGCCACAACACATAAATTAACGCCAACGCTAAGGAAATATCTATAATGTCTTTATTCGTTACCGTAAAACAGATATTACAAAAACCAATTTGGTATTTGTTTTTTTCAAGACTAATTGCTTTTTTCTTTTGTTTATTTATTTTTATTTTATTAACCGCGATTTATTTGTTTGCATATCACGATAATACTTTTAATTAATTTAAATAGGTTCGAGTGCAAAGAGATATCTTCTTTTTTTAATGAGTTCATTTAAAAAACGTGAAATGTTTTAAATGAGTTAAGTTTATTTTTTTTTTTATTCTTTTAGGTGCAGTACTAATCTTAATAGATTAAATGCAATTTATAGAAAGATAGGAATCGTATTTAAACATATTCGTAATCTTCAGGGGGTAATTTGTTTTTTTCGGCCATATGCTTTGATATATGTTTATGTATACGCTTAATGTAGTAATTGGTAAAGTCGTTTCAATTAGATTTAAATAAATAATTGAATGCTGTCGTGCTTTCAGACACGTTTATCTGAAAGATATTAAGAAGAATTCAAGTTAAAACCGACAATAGACACACTGAGCTCAAGGAACTACTGGTAATTTGAACAATGTTTCTTGTTGAATCTTCACACTTCTGCATTTCGACGAAATTTTGATTGATTCACATAACTAACTCATTTTGTAATTGATGGCAGTTGAGTTTAATTAATTTAATTAATTGCTTTGGCAAATATTGAGGAACAAAAGCCACACCAGTGTAGAGACAAATTCACCTTCAATGATTGATTGAAAGAATTTAGAAAATGATGTGCTAGTAGGAAAGAGAATTGCTTACAGATGAAGTATTGTAATTAGCTTGTAAATAATCTTAGCTAAATTTTTAGTTGTAACTGGTAGATTTGTTTCAACGCCAGAGATTTCATTTTATCATCTTAAAATTGAGAATTAAAACGCATCTCTGTATCATTCGTGAAACCTCGATTTCTTTTGCTTTTTGGACAAGAATTCCAATCGACTTTCGTTAGGTATTCCAAAACCAAATGCTTTGCTGAGTCTGATGGTCATTCACTATTAATTTTGATTACAGAAACTATCACGAATATGCGTACTTATTAACTTCAAGCTTATAGTCCGAAACTCCGATACGATCGTAAAGACAGATATACGATTGCCGTGTTTAGCAAACATGTGAGTTTTGACTACATTCTCCTACCAAAAAAATACTTAGTATTTTAGCGCCATTTCAGCAGCTCAACATTGACTCTATACTATGTGTGTCATCGATAATCCTGTGAAGATTTACGACAGTAGACAAACTGATATCCGAAGTTGGCTTTCCAATCGAATCTTCTATGCTTTTCTTTATTGTGTCGCAAACTTAAACTTATTAACTCGTTTGTCTGTACTTTGATGTTGGACTTTTTCTATTGTTGGGGTTTTGTTTTAAGGTCACTTGACCGAGAGGTCAATAAATCGGGCTTAAGTAAGTGATCTATACATATACGTCTAAGTACATCAGTTGAACATGCATAAAAGGATACCTCGGTCGTTGTTTTTTTTTTACGCATTTATTTCACAAAAGCGTGTGATTTAAAATAAAACAACATCTTGACTTAGGGAAAGTAAAGAGTGGTCCATAATTAACGCACGATGTTAATTGTAAATAAAACAAAAAGTTTTCACAGAATTATCTTAATATTTTCTTATTATGATAGAAGGATCTATGACAATTATGTGTGAAACAAAATATCGGCCAAATGCTCGCCACGGTTTCGGTGGCATACCTCTATACAATGGTCCATATTGTCAATGACTCGTTAATGTGCCGAATTATCTTATCCTTTAGCTCTTGAATTGTTCTTGGCTTGTTGGCGTACACTTTTTCTTTTAAATATCCCTAAAGAAAGAAGTCCAACGGTGTCGAATCACATGATCGTGGCGGCCTATTAACATCGCCACGACGTGAGATAACACGGCCATTGAATTTCTCGCGCAAAAGAGCCATTGTTTCGTTGGCTGTGTGGCAAGTGGCACCATCCTGTAAGAAGCTCATATCGTCCAGGTCCATATCCTCAATTTCTGGCCACAAGAAGGCCGTTATCATCTCGCGATAGCGAACACGACGACGAGTCGATGTTGACGGCTCTTCTGCCACACTATCGCGAACAACAGCAATGTTTTCCGCAAAACGAACTGGGCGAGCATGTACGGGTGTTTTCACATTTCCTACAGACCCGGTTTGCTCAAATTTGCGCACAATTCTTCCGATCGTGAACACATTTGGTCGATTATGCTGACCAAAAAAATCACGATGTGCACGAAATGCATTTTGATTTGAACGCCCATTTTCGTAAAAGGCTTCAACAATCTTAACGCGCTGCTCAATTGTGTACCTCTCTATGGTTGAATTTGTCAAACACTGAAACAAAGAAATGTCAAAAATAAGTTGGGCAAAAAACTTGACGTTAAGGTGTGACTCACAATTATCGTACATTATGGTTGGACTACCCGATATTATATTTATTTTAAAGAATTTTAACTTTTAATGTGCAAAGTGCTTAATATGTTGTCCAGTTTCCTCCATTGTCAATTTTCACCTACATCCTTAGTTGACCGACAACTTACATCCAATTTATTTGGAGAAATTGCCGCAAAATTCATCAGAAAAAAAATGTAACTTGTATTATTGTCTTTACATATTTTTGTTTTATCCCAGATATTTTTAATTAGATCGGCAACTGATCACTGACTTCTTTTTGCTCATTTACAATCATAATGTTGCGTTGTCCTTTTGTTAGAGCAAATCCCGGTTTTTACTTTCAAACAACATTTCAGCAAATGCCGAGAATTCTTTAGCATTATGATCCCCGAAGGAGATAGCAAATTTCAGAATCCCACCCTACAGTTATAACTTTCAAAGTGCGAACACGTATAATCAGTTTGTTTAGAAACAAAGAAGCATCGTCAGCCCACTCAACATTTTTTGCAATCTTTAAATCTTTTTCTCGGATAGTTTTGCAAATACTGAAAGTGGAAAACTCCTGCCCTTTTTCTTATAAAGTTTGCTTTTCATTCCTGACTTATGAAAGTCAAGTTATCGTGTCAGTAAACTTTAAATCCATCCACTTCCTCCCAAAACTGTCTGACTTTCGAAATCCACTTTGCTGCAGATGTACTTGATTGTTTTGATTCCTATAAATGAGCAACAATATCTTGTAAAAAACGTGGATGTGCTGAACTAAAATTTCTGGCGCTTCACAGGAGGTATAATTCTTACAGACACTATTTCATTGTCTGCAACTAATGTGTTCATTTTTACCAACAGTTTTTGTTCTCAAAAAACTTATTTATTTAAACAATATATTGAATGAATTTAATCAAAGTATTGGCCATCGTTAGCTATGACTTCGTCGCCAATACCATTGTTCGTCTTTTGAGGCCAAGTACTCAGCAACCCAATTTTTTACTTCTTTTAAGAATGAAAGTGGTTTTCCGGAAGTCCGTGCCTAATCAGTCAAAACAAGCAAGTAGTAATCAGAAGTGGCCAAGTCTAGTGAATACGGCGGGTGGGGCAGAACTTCCCAATTAATGTTTGCCACACAGTTTTTTACTTGGTTTGAAACACGTGGATGAGCATCGTCATAATTTTTGCAATTTCACCAGATTTTAGCAATTCATAGAACGCCACTTCCTTCTGGTCCCACCAACTAATTGCATACTGGTTACGAGGTTTATGGATGCCCTTGGTCTACTTATGATTTTTTGGGCTTGGGCTTGTCGAAATAAATCTACTTTTCATCGTTAAAAACTATTTTTTTTTGCACTGATCAAGTAAAATTTCTGAGATCGTTTTTCGCATACCGATGTCTCTTTCTTTCAATTGGTAAAGAACTTATTTTTTTATTTTTCCCAGGGCCTTTAAACGTCGGGTAACAGTTATACGATTAACTTTTAATGCTCTTGCAATATGTTCTTGTGTTTGAGTCTAGTCGAGTCTTTCAGAAAGCTATTAGCGATTTAAAAATATTCTTATAATAAGAAACGACATAATAAATAATGTGATGATGTTATGTTTCTATAAGAATAAATAATCAACATAAATAATTATAGTAAAACATGAACTAACGAAATAATTTTCTATTTTCTTCTATTTTCAGTGGTCGATTTGGCTTATGGTTGGACGGTGACTTAAATCAAGGCCGATCACAATCATGCAGCACATATGGCAACGAGCCTTTGGCACCACAAGAAGACTTTGTAATAAAAACTCTCGAATGCTGGGCATTTGTTTAAGATGAATTTCTACTAATTAAAAAATTTAAAAAATAAAACAAAAAACAAGAATTACCTTATAATATTATATTTTCTGTTTAATTTTATTATTTTTTTTACGCAACCCTATTGTTTAATTTAAGAGAGAAGAAGAAAAAGAAAAAAAACATAATTTTGCTATTAATGAGTAAAATATTAAATGCGAAAAGGAAATTTAATTTTACCTTCATTTTACATTTATTTAGTTATTATATCTAATTCCCTATTAATATTATTTAATTGTTATACCATGTGAAAATTTTAATTTTGTGTATTTTTTTTTTTTTTTGTAATTATAACTAATTTAATTTAAAATAATAAAACAAAAAAACAAAAACAAAAAGAAAAGCAAAAACAAAGAACGAAAACTACAAAAATGATAAATAGAAAAAAAATAAAAAGAATATTTGTTCTAATTTGGAATGAAGATAAAAGTGTTTGTTTCTTTTTTCTTAACTGTTATTGCTATTATTGCATACAACATACATACGGAGATTTTGTGTAATTTATTTTATAAGAATCCTATATATAGCAAATATTGAAAATTAAAAAAAAAAACACAGTGTAAACTCTTATGCTTTTTGTGAGTAGTGTTCCACACTGATATTTAGTTAGGTAAACCGCAAAGAAAAATTAATACATACATATATATAATATAATATAATAGAAAAGAATAAAAAAAAAATATCTTAACGATTTGTTGTTGTTAATTGTTTCACTGTGTAAAAGTTGTGTTTTGATTTTTACCAAATGTAATTAAATAGACATTTTTTTCTTATTTGTTTGTTTTCCCTTATACAAATTTAGTTTTCTTTTAATTTTTGCTTGACAAAAATAAAAAAAACCTTATCGTATATACATATACACTTATATATATTTATATAGACAATTATATATATAAAACTGAATTGTTATATCATTGCAACATAAAGTTCGCTTAGACTAATTAGTAATTGTAGTGCATTAATAATGTACATTTTGTATAAACAAAAAGAAAAAACATAATACAACCACAAGCATTCTAAATTAGAGAGAGAAAAGGTAAAAAAAAAAAATTTAGCAACAATTGCTGTACAAGCGAAAGAAAAATAAAAAACAAGTTTATATGTAATTCATTATAAAAAAAAAAAAAAAGGAAAACAAAATCACTCAGTACATCACTCTGAGTTAATAAAAAGCAGAATATTTTGTTCACCAAAACGTCGAAATATGTACAGTCGACGATGAGAAACTAAAGGGATATACACATATATAAACAAAGCAAAACAAAACAAAACTACAACAACTACAAGGATTATTGTAATAAGTTTTATTATTTGTTTTTCCCCAAGTCGCAGTGGCGCAGATTTTTTTATTTTTATTTGTTTTTCTTTATTAAGTGTGCTTAATATAATCGTACAACCTACAACATATTATAGGCATATGCTTTATATTATTTGTTTTTTTAATTTAATTTAACTTAATTGAAATGATGATTTTAATAATACACTTACTAACTACAAAGATATTTCGTAAAGAAACAAATAATAATGAGTATATGAATAATGCAAAACAACAACAAATATCGTGAAACCATTCAAGTGATTACAAAAATAAAAATTCATTTTTACAAAAATACAATTTTCGTTATTTCTTTTTCATTTTATTTCTATTTATTTACTTACTTTTCTTTCTTCCTTGAGTTTTGTATTTTGAGTTGGACAAACAAATAAACAGTACCCACAAATGTCTTACACGTTCAAAATTAAAACATAAATTTGCAAAACCCCCTGGATTATTCCATTTACTAGTCGTTTTATGCTGTTGTGTACCATCATAACCAAATAAATCTTCAGGCAGAGATGGATGGATGGTTGATTAAATATACTTTGTAAATATGCTATATGATGTGTATTGTATATGTATATCTGCTGTAGCCCTTCGATGTAAAAATGCAAAAAATATCATCAGAAATACAAACAGCATGCCCGAAAAGAAAATTAATTCGAAATTAAAAGAGAAAATTGTCATACACTCGTATGAGCAATTGGGAGCCTTATTCACAAAAGCTTAGTGAGTTTGATGCGCTGCCTAACTCCATACATCGTCATTCTGAAATTGTTATTGGGGGTGATTTCTAATACACACAATTCTTGTTGGCTTCCACATTCTTATCGGACAGCACTAGAAATAACTTAACCCAGAGTGATGAATTTCTCACCTAGATGCACTTCGTACCACCTTGTCATATGAAATACGAGTAATTTCTCATTTCACACGGTTAGAAAAAAGATTCCTAAAATATTATTATTATTATTATTATTTATTAGTACATAATTAAAATAAGATAGCTAACATTAAGAGAGTGCTAGCTGCTGAGGCTTTTGGCTCTGAGTTTTATATAAATAATTCTAAATTTCTGTATTAAGTTTGTTAACTTAATTGAAAACAATGCAAATATTTCTATGACTAGGAGTTTTTAGCAGGTGGTTAGGTGGTGGAGAGGTGTTCGTTTTATTGGCTGAGCAGGCTGATGTTACCTAATACATGGTCAACATCGTAGCATAAATGACAGAAAATACATGTTGGAGGCGGTTGTCCTTTCAATAAATGCTGATGCGTAAAAGCAGTTTGTCCCAAACGTAGCCTTGTAAATGTGGTGTTTGAAAACTTGAATGTAGTGTTAGGGTAGAACGGATGGGAGCGTGTGGGATTTATAGAAGCGTAATGATGGTGGTAGTTACGCCAATCACCTTCTAATTCAGCTTGGAGTGATTTTTTTGTTAACCGCAAAATGTCGAGTTCAGTAACACAGTCAAAGTGGTATACTGGGGCACGATGAGAGAAACTAGCTTCTAAGTCAACAAGTTCACTGCCTTTCATGCCGACATGACTCGGAATCCACATGACTTTGATATTTTTTGTTTTGGCTCTCATTAAACAATTTCTTATGTTAGAAATTAACGCTGACTGCTATCCGAGCAGATGACATGCTTACCACGATCTTTTAGGCATAACGTTTCAGCTTTGTAGATGGCTACGGCTTCTGCAGTAAAGATAGATGAATGTGGTGAAAGTATGCCTGTGATAACCAATGAGCCGTTTTTCTTGCAGGCAGCGAAAGATGTACAGTGGGTGGTTTTAGAGCCGTTTGTATAGATAAGAACCCATTTATCCGCTTTGGGTATTGTCGAAATGCGAAGAAACGACGCTCGAAATACTTCGTTTGATGTGTTGGTTTTGTCATACTGTGTCAGGTCTAAGACTAATGACTCAGGGTTGATGCTCTTGGGTGGAGATAGTGAGCCATCTTTGTTGGTTATCTTCATAGGCAGATCCAGGTGTTTGGCTATGGATGGAATGCGTTTATGTATTTTCCGTTCTTTGATAAAGCGAAGTCCTTGGCTATTATCGAATGTTTTGCGCGTACAAGATTTACAAAAAGTTTGGCAAGAGAAGCTTTAATTCGCTCTTCTACTGTGGGAAACCCAGCTGCAACCAACTTTAACTTCTGCGGACCGTATATCAATACAAGGAAGCTAATTGAAGGAGACTAAGCATCTTCTTAACGAACTTTTAATTCATCGATTATGACGTAGATAGCGCTAACGGTATAATTACAAATACTATTCTCTTTGGAATATGATGCTTTATCTCTCGTCGAATGCAGTGTATTAAGCCGAAAGAAAACGTATAACACAATAAGTCAGAGAACTGTTTTTTTTTGGTCTTAGAAGTTCCAAGTCTGCTATAGAAAACCGAACGCATTTTTGTTCAGTGTTAAATTTTAATACGACGCAAAAGGTGGCAAAAAATAGTAATCCGAAAATAGTAGATATGACAGGTAATCATCATTCACAGAGTGCTCCTGACATCAACTCCTCAGGCAAGGTTTACAGGCTAAAAATCTCCACCTGCAC
Source organism: Volucella inflata (assembly GCA_928272305.1). Lineage (NCBI taxonomy): Eukaryota > Metazoa > Arthropoda > Insecta > Diptera > Syrphidae > Volucella > Volucella inflata. The sequence continues at coordinate 22,388,065 of OV743716.1, read as the reverse complement.
TATATCATGTCCAACAATCTAAGGAAAAATTCCATACGCGCTCAGTTGGTAACAAAATAACTTGAAAAGATCAATACACGTAAATCCAATGGTTCAGATAGTATGTTATACTTCCCATTAGGAAGGAAAAGGTGTTCTCTCACATTGACAAAAGCAGCTTCAGTTTTTCATCTTTCCTACTCTCAAGGGCTGGGTAAAAAACAGAATTTGTCCTTTAAAAAAAGGGCTTGATGCCTTCTGCTACAGACCAGATGCACTTATGTCGCTTTTTTCCAAACCTTCGGCTCATCAAATATTTTAAGAGACGTAAACTCAATGATCGGCAATACGGTTGTCGTAGCAACAAGTCCACTGGCGATTTTATGGCATGTCTCACCAATCAATCTGATGAGAGGAAAAGATTTGCACTTACTTTTCCAAAGGCATCAGAGTCTTGTGTCGAAAATGCGTACATTTGCGGTCGACATAATGTATTAATATTCGAATATGCAAAATAAATGATGGTGTGGTCCAGGGTTCGGTCCTATTTCCGAAACTCTTTTAAATTTTCATGAATGGTCTTTTGTTTACTATTTATAATCGAATACATCGTCGTCAAAGACGATAGTACTCTTTGCTTTCCTGGCCCCACATCCAGCGTATGTTAAACTTATTAGATTCCAGTATTAACAACATAACTAATAAGGAAAACAACGACAGAGTGAATGTTAATGTCTTTCAAACAAAATGCAGTCGTTAAAACTTAATGTAAGCACCCACCCAATATTCATAATTGCACTGTCGAAACTGGTAAACTTTGAACTTTCGGAATGTGGGTCAAGACAGCCTTCGTTGAGATGACCAAATATTTATGTCTTCAAAAATACTGTGAAATGTCTAGATTGCTTCAAGCAATGTAGAAACACCTTTCTTCCTCTGATTGCCTCAGACTAGTGGGGTTCAAAACCGTACGATCAAGTTCATAGATTACGCCAGTAATAGTAAGTCAATAGGTAAACTTTTCATGACAACGGTAAGCTTACCTCTACTTTATTTCGATAGTTGAAATTGCCTATATGGCAGTCGGTTTTTTTTTATATATTTTCTACGTCTGTTGCAGGCTGGAAAATACTGCTATGAACAGGTATTCCTTAATGGATATTCATCTTCGAACCACGAGTGTACGAGTAATTAAATTAAATTTTCTGTTGATTTTTGTGTGTTTCGCTTTCCCTTTGTTTTGAAAGATGCGGGATAACGATTTTGCTAAGTCAAGGCACACACTTTTTTGCTTGGATGGTTAATCCCCTTCAACGGTGCAGCTGTATTTGAGGGAATATCACTTCAAATACCACAAATCCAGTCTGCTTGGTTTTTTTCTGGACATCAGAAGTCTTAAGCGATTTTTGAAAGAGTGCGTTGCATGCTCGAAATCAGTTTAAAAGAGCATCAACGTAAGCATTTCCTAATGTTCTTCCAACATCAATAAATGTAGGTAATACATATATGCCCTCTCTTTAGCCCGATTTTAAACCTAAGCCGAGTTGGAAGCCGACAGTGCAGAATTTTAAGTCTAAAACACACGCATATCTTGGAATGTAACACACAAATTGCAGACAATCTTTGATGTAAGCAGGACATCGGTTTGTGCATTAGATATTTTTCTGTTAAGGCAAATGGTAACAAACCATACAACTAGAAAGTCCCGGCGTGTATTCATGCAGCATTGTATCAACCGTAGGTGTTCTACCATATTTTTGCTAGAAAATATCTGCACATGTAGTTCATTGGTTTTTATTGCAGCTCTTTAGTTCATGTCAGACACAAAAGCACGATTTAAGTGTGCGCTGAACGCACTGAAACTATCTGCGAACCCATCCAATCGTATGGCTCTTAGAAGTCAAGAGTGAACACGGCACACTTATTTCTAGAGGTCTAAGAATGATTAGAGAAGCTAAGAGTTTCTTTCTAGTCTGCAAAATAAGTGTGGGAGTATAACATGGTATTTTTTTTATTTTTTTTACACACATTCAATCTCACTAAAGCAAGGCTAACTTTATTCAAGTGACTAAAAATTATGACATATAGTAATAAGGAGTCAGATCTAGTGCTAAACTGATAACCAGATCATGTCGCGATCCGTCAACATAGGATCATAGTGCGGAATCATGGGAATGCTTCGGATAATTTTCTATATTTAAGTTATGACTAAATACATAGTAAGCTTGGAGCTCTAAAGTATCAGGTTCTCCTGACACTCCAGTATTTTGCCAAATTCTTCCGCAATCGTAAGAAAGAATCATCTATGCATTTGGATTATTTTGTCGAATGTTCCCTCTAGGACACTCTTCGACATTTTATCATTGTTTTTGAAAGAGTTGTTTCGATTCAAAAGTACTAAAAATGCAATGGTCCATCACAATTGACCCTTGCAGATTAACAATGTAATTTTATAAAATCCCTAAATTTGATATGACATCCTATTTGATTCTTGATTTCATTGATTATCATTTTACCATAATTGGAATACAAACCTTGAGCTGTTTCAAAGCTGCTCATAAGACAAAAGAAAAGTACCGAAACTCATTTTAAGTACTTAAAGTATTGTAGATAAAAGCGGTATTTAGAGAGCCGAATTCAAAAGAAAAATTAATTTTGTATTACCAACTTAGTAAAAGACAAATATAATATCCGCATACACACAGTGATGTTACACAAATTGTTACAAAAAACAAATAAACACCCGCATTGTACACTTATTAAATTTATTTTATTTAATAAAATTATTTACTTATTTCGAGAAAAAAAACAAAAATAAAATACTGTTGTTTTTATTCAATACAATCTGTTTTCTTACTTTTTATTTTTATTTTAATTATCTTGAAAAATCTCAACCAACATTCCATTTGTTGGCCAAGAAATTTATTTCTTACAAATAGATTTAAAAAATAAGACAATTTAAAAAAAAAAAACTTTAACTTATAGAAAACAGACACGCACATTTCAAAGGAAATTAAATCTAAGAAATAAATTTAATCGATAGCCAAAGCTACATGTTTAATGGAATTTAATAATTTTGTTCTTTATAAATAAAACTATGATAGTTTCCCCTGATAGGAAGACATAAATTTATAAATAATATTTATCAGGCCAATAGTGGACAATTTTGCAGTTCAATGGAAAAATAAATACTATCGTAAGTAGTTAAAATAAGTAAGTAAATAAAATTGCACCAGGGTTATATTTTGTATGTAGTGAGAGTGGTTAAGCCATCTCAAAGAATTTTGCACCCCCCCAAAAGATGTTTTTTGAAATTTTAATATTCGTACATATTAACCTATAGAATTGGTTACAACAAAACCTATAGCAATGTGCTGTTTTTGTATTGTATGGCGTCATACGGTTTACTTATAAACCTTTTTTTTTTTAAAAAAATAAATCTATAAAAAAGAAGTAATTAGAGAGCTTTATATTGCAAAACGAAAATAAAAAAAAGAACTTAAAAAACTTAGGAAGAAATAAACACAATAAGACTTTCAATCAATGAAGTGTCACCAAGGATAAGGATTTTATTGGTATTAGGATGTGTGACAAGACCCATCATCAGTGGTGTCTTAAAAATATATGTAAAAAAAGGGGCTGTCGATGGCCTAGAGAAAAATATCCACCTGAGAAGTGCTATATTTTGTCATAACCTTCTGAGGCCACTTTTTATGATTTTTTTATTTTAGGACAAAACAAACATTGGACGACAATTATTGTATTTTGACTTTGTCTTTAATTTGTCATTGAACATTTTGGCTAATATTTTACAACTTTTAACTCCTTGACCGTTTATTAAGAATTGTATTCCCAATAGCGATTAGGTAAAACATCCAAGTACTGCATTTATTAAGCTCTTTTATATGTATTTCGTTTTTATCAATAATTTGGTAACTGAGCAACTTTTTCGAGTTGCCTTTTACACACTTCGAGCACATCTTGGCTATATTTCTCCATCACCATTAATCTACCAGAAATGTAAAGGAAGTACACGTTTACTCCTTATAAATAATAAAAAAAAATTATTTATTTAAAGTATTGGCCTTTGCTGTGTATAAATTTTTTTCACCTGTCTGTGGATGTCACGAAAAAAAACTATTGTTGTTTAGAAGCAAACCAGTTAGCGAGCTACTTTCGTTAATTTTCGTTAAAGAGCTGCTCAGCCACTGCGTGCCGCATCGATGCAATTAACTAACAATCGGACGGAATCAAGTCTGATGAGTAAGCCGCATGCAAAAGAACTTTTCAACTTAACGCCTTAATCGTTTCCTTGACCAGTTTTACTTTGTGAGATGGTGCAATTAGATGAAACAAAATCACTTTGTGTAGCCTGTTTTGAAATCCTAATCGTTTTTGCTGTCTTTTGCGTTCGGAATTGAAGGTTTCACCAGATTTTAGCAGCTCATTATAGATCACATCCTTAAGATCCCACCAAATATAGGGCATTGTCTTCCTTGCATAACTATCTATGGTTCGACTGTAGTTATCCCTGATCTTTTTCTCTTAGGATTCTCAAAATATATCCACCTTTCATTGCAAATCATAGTTCGAATGAAAAATGACTTCTTTCTGTACCTTGCGAGTAGCATTTCGCAAGTGGGTTTTCGTTTTTCAGCTGTCTGTTATTAAGTTCATGTGGAACCCATTTTCTCATGTTTTAGATCTTACTCATTGCTTTCAAACGTATGGAGACGGCTTTTCGTGTCACATTGAACTGATCCGCGAGTTGTTGCGTTTATGTATCATCCTAATCCAACAATGCTACCAATTCGCTGTCTTCAAATTCTTTGGATCGTCTTTCATCGTTATTCGTTTCTCACGTCAAAATAACCACTTTAGGATTTATTTTGACCACGTTAGCTTGAACAAGCATTCGATGCAATTCTGCAGTAGTTTTCTTCAGATGGTAACAGCAAATCAATGCTGTCCGGAAATCTTAGTTTCCAGGCTTCGACAAGCATTCGATCCAATTCTGCAGTAGTTTTCTTCAGATGTCAACATCAAGTAAATGCTGTCCGGAAATCTTAGTTTCCAGGCAAACAATTTACATGTTCATCTTTTATATTAGTGAGTTAAGAGTTGAGTAGAGTTGTCAGATGTCAAAAAGGAAGTTGCAGCAATGACGCAGGTTGGTAATAACTACATTGACAGCTAGGGCCATCTGTGGGCGTTATATTTACACACCTAATACACAGACTAAAGTGTGATGATAAGGTACACGCTGCTTTTGGCTCCAGATCAACCTCATCAGACCGCAAACCTCTATCTCCTGGTTTTAAGCAAAACATATCTTTTTCTGCTGCTTCTTCTTATGTTCTCAGTTATTGGATTCTGTAACGTTACCGCCAATTTGTTCTAACTGTTTTCGAGTCCCTTTCAATATTTGGAGTATTATTGGGTATACGGATTCCATTGCTTGAACTGCTTCGCAACGAAACTGTATTTGCTCCAAAGAATGTGGGTGACCCACTGCAATTTCTTTTGCCTTATACTGAGGTCTATTGTTTCTGGTAAGAGTTGTTCGTTCGAAATACGATATCGGTCAACAAACCCGTTCATATCTCTTCACAAAGCATTGCAACATGCCACTGACAGTAGTAGCTGACAGTAGATGTGCCTATGCACTTAAAATCAAAAATATATCAACTGGTTTTTTTGCAAATACATACCGAATACTATACATTCTTTTGCTCTCCTGATACGATAACAATATCAGGTGAGACAATTCTTCTTAGACAAAGCAAGTCAGACATTTTGCCAAGCAATATTTAGTTAAGCGTTCGAATTTGAAAGGATATCATGAGAGTAGTCAAGAAGTTTTAGGTACATTGTTTTTTCATATTAGATTCGTAATGTGCCACTAATGAACAAAACAAACACTACTGGTAAAAGGCTACAGCCCTATTTAGCTTCGGTTTGGACTTCAACTTCTTCTGAAAAATTATACATTATAACGCGGTTCTAGTACCTTTATAGGCAACCTTAATTATGAATAAAAAGTCAACAGCGGTCTTAAAACCGATGAAAACGTTAAGGAGAACTACATTATAAAGATAGACTTGACGCATTCAACTCGGAAATGTGCTCCACATGTGACGTGGTATTAGACACTGATCTTAGAATCAGCCCAGACGAATACCCTGGCAATATTATGTTTCACACTGCATACAGTGTGTTCAACAACAACGTGGACTAAAAAGCAAATGAAAAGTGCCAGCATTTTTTTAAATCATATTTTTATTAAAATACATATATGTATAGCAAACTGAATTGCGCATTTATATCAGGACTACATGTTGAATATCATAGCTTAGTTTCCCCCCTTAGGACTCTGCTTCCTAAAGAATGTTTGATTCGCATCAAAGCATTGGAACTGCCAATATTAAGAGTCTATATGATTTTTTTCTTTCTATCGCGTACAAAGACGATTTCGATGTTTTAAAACTTTATCCATTTGCAAAATTCAATCCTGTTTGTATGGTTGGTCCATAAAGAGATTTCGTCGGATTTAGCTAGTATAAATTTACAATGAATTGTACACCGAGGTTTTGTGTGAATACAATTAACTGTCCGAATCCTTAACCGAGGAGCAAATAAATGTGGCAAATAATTTGGCTTCAAATATGTGCGTTTGAATAAAGTAAAAGAACTAATTTAAGACACTTTTTTGTATAACACACTGTAAATAGCTTTGAAGTGTATTTGAGATCGTTATCCCACTGTATTTTATATCCTTAATCATTAATTCTCAATACAACTGTGAAATCGTGGTCACTTAAGATGTTATAGAGTCCAACTTAAATTTTCGTTCAACTGTACTGAATGGTAAGACAAGAACTTATCTTCCACTGAACGAATTGAGTATGCTCTTGTATAGTCAAAGCGCCTCATCGGAATCAATATTTTTGACCTCATAAGGTCATGCTAAAGAAATCGATATTCAACATACATGGTGTAGATCATCAATACTTTCGCATTTCATATATTCTTACGTGGATCGGACATTTTTAGCTAAGTAAAAAGCCAGAAACTAATTACAGTTTTGGCAAGGAATTAGGGAGCCTGACGAAGCACCACCGGTGCATTGTGTTTGACCATAAAACTCTGTTCAGTTGAAAGTCAGTCATAATTCTAACCTTTGCGTTTGCCTTTAATTAAAAGTTTGAACTGAAATTGGAGTAACAAATTAATTAATTTCAAAACAATTAATTTAAAAAATATGATCATCGTTAAGGTACACCATCAATTTGGAGATGTTAAGCCGAGTCAAGTCTATGTCTATGTCTATATTTAGTATCGGGATCTATTCTTAAGTTGATATGATATTTTGCGATTTCCATTTAAGCTTAGGGTCTAAAGTCGTCTTTTTACAGCGTCTGTATACTGTAATTAAATCGAGATTACAAAAGTGGGTAGGTTATAATAGATTGTTCCCGCCGACGGGAGAGAAGTGCTTAACCATGTTCTTTGCTCTATTCTACTGACAACCCGTTGTATGTTTTTCAAAAACTTTAACCCCTACCTGTACGAATTTTTGTGATTTGGTGACTTGTCCAGTCTTGAAGCTTATAAAATTCAAACGAGTTTCAATTGTTTTGATACGTATCTATTGTTGTAGTGCTTGTGGCACATATAATTCGAAGAGGCCTGATCAAAGCCTTCTTAAGCAATTGCTTGAGAGTTTGTCCGTTTAAACCATATACTGGAGCCCTCTTATTTTTTTTACATTTTGCATGCTTGTTTCATAGATTCCGGCTTACTCAATCACACACTTTTTTTAAATTGGGTAAGACAATGTGCATGTGACGATGCTTTTCCATCTTTATCAGTAAATTTTGGAACACTTTGTACATCGACCTGCCCGCCGCACAGCCGCATTGACTGTTATGAACTTTAAAAATATTGAGTTGCCAATTTTCTAGAATTCTCTCGTATTTTTATATAATAATATGCGACATAATTGTCGCCTTAGTCTTTAAAAAGTGGCTATAAAAATCTTCGTTCGATAAAACGTCTATTTACATGTATTGCAAGCCTCATTGTTCCGTAGCCGGCGTCCTTGCATGATTTCAATACCCTTGCATCTGTTGCTAACGTAGTCGTGCAACGTTTAAAATATTAGCTGGTCTTTACCTTGATTTTGCACTCCTTCAACTGGTACCGTTTGTCGTGAGAGTTCATCTTCTATGTCTCAACACAATATATACACTTTTTCAAAGACAACTTAGTTCAAGTCTTCCTCAAGACCCACCCTATCGACTTCTTTATATCAGCTATACTCAGTCCACTCTTGAAAGACTTGACTTTAACTTATTGCCGCAATTTTCGTCTCATTATTTCATTTACACATTTCCTTATTTATGTGAAGCCAGCCTTCTAAATTGTCTTAATTTATATTATTCCCTATTTAAGTTATCGACTTATGACGATTTTTTTTGTGGTCCTTTAGGGAAATATTCTGTCACCATAAGTCACTGATGATTTGCAAGCGATTCACATCAAATCACTGGCCGTTTCGCATTGATGAGGCAAGATGATAATCTATTGCATTTAGTGTCGGTATAGAACGGTATGGAATTCGTTATACAGTGGTAATAAATTTTGGTTATTCATTAGTAGTTGATATTTGATACGCTTCCGATCCTTTTAGAAGTCCATTAATTGAGATAATGGCAGTTTTGGTCTTATTTCGTTCCGTTCCATAATAGCCTCCATTTTCACATATTACTATATATAGATCTAACGTTACCCTAATACGCCCTCTAGTTCGAAACTTTTGCACGTCATTGCGCCAACGTTTCAGCTTGAGATACACAGATTATTTCTGAAAGCATCATGTGAGTTGCCCCGGAAACTGTCGAGGTCTGAAACGAATATTTAATATTCTCAATAGGATCACGTCTCCTCTATACCGAAGAAGTGCGAATAAGGCATCCGTAGTTGTCCTGAATGAGCAAAAATTATTTCAGACAAGAAGTAAAAGTTCTTTAGAAGTAGGCCACCTCGCAGAAGAATTCCTTCGTTAGAATAAATGTTGCCTTAACATTTGATCCAAATCAATCCATTTTGCGAGAAACAGAGTGATCTGGCTATTGGGACACTTTACTTGCCAAAATGCACATTTGCTGTCAATTTTTCTCTGCTTCAAATCTCATCATGAATAAGTCCCAACTTTTTATAAGAATATGAATTTGTTGAGTACACTTCAGATGCCAATAAAATCCTCACTGACAAATAATCATAAATCTAAACAAAATCAGCTTCTAAACCATTTTTTTATACAGTGGCTACAAAAAAGCTTCAAACACATTCACACATCATTATACAATTTTGATACACTATAATAAATCTATTTCTTAAACAAACAAACAAAATGAGACCAATAACTAATTTTAAAAAAAAAAGGAAAAATTAATTAATAAAATTACAAAAAAGTAATAAATGAATTTTCAAAATAAATATATTAAAGCAAAAATAAAATTGCCAAAAATGCTTTTTCAAACCAAATAAAAAAAAAAACAAAAACAACTCAATAATATTTAATTGCAAAAATTTACAGAATATATACATTCATATATTGTATATCGCCTATGTAAAGGTAGTAAAATAAATAAAACAATTTTTCAATATAAAAACAAAAAACAAGAAAATTTGAATCACTAAAAAAGGAAAATAATTGTTGTACGCAATATAATTAAATTTATAAAAATAAAAAATAAATAAAACAAAAAGTTGTATCAATAAGTAAATATTATATTGTAACTTCTGTCAATTAAAATGTAGACTGGATTAATCCAAAAATGAAGAAATAAAAGAGAAGATAAATTCGTTTAAAACAAATTAAACGACAAAAGAAATAAAAAAAATTATCATGTATCTTTATTGTGTACAAAAAGCAAACACAATTAAGTTAATGTATATTTAACAAGAAAACAACAAAGTTCGATTTTTAGAAGTTTAACAAAAAACCAAATATATTGTAAACACAAAATTAAATTGCGAAATACTATACTCGTATTTAAAGAAAGTGAAAGTGTTTGTTAGATAAACAAGTTAATGATTCATTTGTTCATTTAGTTGAAGCGCACCCTAATTGTCTTTCTTATAGTATATCCCACTAAAATGTGGAAATTTGTTAAAGAAGAAAATTTAAATAAAAAACAAATGATTGAAATAATATACGTTTATAGGATAGCAAAATATTTTTACCAACATTCTAGATAAAAGAAAAATACACGGAACTCAGTTGAGAGTTTAAATAACCGTACAACAGAAAAGCACGGATGTAAAGAGGTATTTCAAATTGTTTAGTATATTTTCTTGAAAATTCAGTAAATAAGTTGTAAACATTATGTTGATTTTAGTTTTAAAAAAAATATATTATAAATTTTCTCTTATAAAAGTCGGCATCAGAACTTAATGCATATCGAGTTATCTGCTATTTTCCCAGGGGTCTAACTTAACTTCATTCCTTTATTTCTTTCTTGGCTCAGTTAACTATTTTCTCCTTCTACTCGATGCAAATTTTTCCAGTTGCTCAAGATGAGTTGGTTGATGTCTTCACCCAACTGCGTATGAAACCTTAGGTAAAGTCTTCCTTTATAGATTTGTTCCATAGGGATCCATCGAACATTTGTGAGGACTTAAATACTAGTGACCATATACCAGCCATCTCAGTGGCCTTAATCCTCGTCCTCAAGCCAGAAACGTAGCATTTTGCAGCCGGTATCGTTATTTTTTCTATCTTCCTCTTCGAACTCCACTAGCACAGAGTGAAGCGATGTCTCTTTAATGCAGCTAAAAGATTTTTTTACTATTCCGGAGATCGTCCATGCATTAGAGAGCGAAGAAGAGCCTTGCTACTTATGTAATTATCTTCTTAGGCGATATCCTTCACATTATCCTTGGTGGTGATGTCATTGCCACAGCGTAGGCACATTAGAAAATACCTCATACAGCTGCATCATTATAGTAATAACTTGCATTGTACACATAGTCTGTAAATGTAGTCTGGTGCTTAGAGTACTCGTATATATAGTCTGATGCTTAGGATGGTTTCCATTCTTTGTCCCCTAAAGCGCATAGTGGAATTTAACAGCGTCTTTGCTCTCAAATGAGGACAGAACTCTCATCATCTTCGGGCCTTTCGTGACGAATGATTACCATATACTCGTATCAAAGGTGATGTGTGTTAAAAATCTCCAATTTAAAATCATGCTCTGTATTTTGGGTTGAGCGTTAATTTTGACACCCTCCTTGCGATTATAAAGGTTTGAAATACAGCCTCACTTGAGCACTAAACCTCTATTAAGTCAGGCTGAAATCAAGATTTCAGATATCGCCTTATGCACAACAAAAGGTGTAATTTTGACGACCTCTTGGCAGCATTGTCAATAGTCCTTCGTGCTTGGTGCTGATGATGGGAAATACGAGTATTGAAAAACAATGCAGAAATGTATTCTTCAATTTGTTTAACAATATTTTTCCCGGTATGAATATGCGGAACTCTAGAATTCGTTTTGATCCTCCATGAAGCACAATTTTTCGACACTGGTCATAGAAGCCCTTCTAGGTCTTGTAATCCTTGTCCTCAGTTGAAGAATAAGCATGAATAAGGCGAATTTATCTATGATACGGATTTCTCCCGAATGTTCTGAATATATCCGAATGCCAATTTAAATGACGAACACACATTTGCAATCCTGTAGTAAACGTCCTATTTTTTAGTAAGAGTACTAAGACAAAGAACTAGTCCATTGCACTACTTTTCGGTAACAGAACCCACCTTCGGAACCAATGCTAAGAAAAGGTGCAGTGCCAACTCAAGATGTTAGAGAGCAGGTTATAATATTCCCTATGGATGGATACCAGAGAAGCCGTTAACATCTTAAATGCATCGGGAATCATTCGTTTGGTCTGCCGGCAACCTGGAGAGTCATACTCCTATGATGAATGAAAGCCCTAATTGGGAACACAGGCAGATCAAATGTAGGTCTGGGTCTAGAAAAACTCTCCTTTGGGTTCTGCAGAGCAAGTGAAATCAGTGAAATCTTATATTCTCGATCTAGCTTGGCTGCCGCCTTAAATGCACATGCTTGGGCCCCTCAACTGATTCTTCACAATATAATTGGGTGCCATCAGAATAGCGCCGTAGACGTAACTAGTCTCCAACACAGTCGATTTCGTACTTGTTTCGCAGTAGGAGTTCTGATAACATAATGACCTTTTTTTGGCGTGTTGATCAAAAGGACCTTGTCCTTGTCCACTACCAATAGTCCAAAAGCCCTAAAGGCTTTCAGCGTAACATGTTAAGCCCATAACACTTTGCTATCAAAGTTGACATCTAAATACTTTACTTTTTTTGAGAATTGGATGATGGCCTTAAGCATTAGATGAGTCAGACCAGTCCGCTTCCTCATCTTCGTAAACAAAAAAAAGGCACTGGAAGGGCATTTTTTGTGCAATAATCGTCGAACTACCTGTGCCTTAGAGAGAGACAGAAAGTCTATGAACATAGCCCGCATAAGTCCATAATAAGGGACGTGTGCATTGCATCGTTCACAATGTGATGAATCTTTTGATTAAGGTTCTATTGTGACTTTTTATATTGAGAATTAAATTTAGCTTTGAAAACCTTTCATCTACCCATAGAGTAATAACCTTAGCTCCGTTTCCAAAACTAGAGTAGTGCAGTCTACGAGTATATTTTGCAGCTGTAATGCTCTATTTCACAGATTGACCTTAAAATTATGAGAGATACTTTAGTTAAGAAACATGTTTTTTTTGGTCTTCGATCATTGGAAGTCGTACTCCTTTTCTGTGGAGGCGTGAACGCATACCAGGTTTTTGTAAGAGAATTTCTTATTTAATTAAATTTATCATTGATACAGATTGTTGTAACCTGCTCACTTAGGTACCTGATCCCGATTCTTCTTACCTTCGTCTTTCTTTGGTAAGTAATGCAAATTACTCTCTATGGTCATGGCACAGGTATTTATCCTTCCTTTGCCGAGTGCGTTCCATCTGTGTAGCTGGCTGGGGCCTTTGCTATTTGTTCGCTGGCATGTGATCTGTTAGAAAATTTTATTCGAATGCGTTTTACATTTTTTGATTTCCTGGATTTCTCAAAAATAAAATCGCCCATATCGAAGACTGTTTTTCGCTTTGTTTGATAATAATGTGAATAGCTTACCTAGGGGCTGCTTGTACTACTTTACTTTTTAGCTTTGATTTATTCGTTAACTCCATAACACAGCTATGTTTGCGGTGGTCGAATCTCTCCTTCCAAAGGTAATGCACTCCAAGTTGGTTTAGGTCTAGCCTGAAAAAACAGTGGTTAGCAAGAGTTATTCTACGTCTTATTCGTAACTGTGGAGCCAAAGTAGAAGTCTTTAACTACCTCGAAGTTATAGTTACCAATTGTGACACTCTGGCCAAGTTGTCGATGTTGGGAGTCCTTTTCCAATGACTGTATATACAGGGGTTTCGCCTCATTAACCGTGAGACCAATTTTTGTCTCGAAGTCATCTGCGCACGCAAGCAATTGGGAAAACTTTTAGAAAATCGTTCGCCTTCTGCTAGCCAGTGAGTTTTGGATGATTCTCTCTAAAGCGATGTTGAAAAAGTCACATGACAGCGTGTCGCCTTGTCTTAAACCTTTTTTGACAGTGAAGGTCTCGGTAAATTCGTTACCGCACAACCTGACGAGTTTGGGAGGAATGTCAAAACTAAACATGGCATTATATAGCTTGTCTTTGGAGTTCCAGGGTCTTTTCCAAGATCTACCGTAGTGTGAATATTGGATCGATGGTAGACTACCCTGGCCTGAAACCACCCTGATATGGACCTATCAGACTGCTCATGATCGGTTTTAAGCGATTTCACAAAATACAGAGACGATTTTATAGGCGATGCTTAGGAGACTGATTCCCCTACAGTTGGCGCAGTCGAAGAGATCTCCTTTCTTGCGAATTTGGCTGAGGGCGAAAAGTTAATTAAATTTTCACGGCTCAGTTGTATTTACGTATATTCTACCTTCATCGAGTCTGCTATTTCTTCCTCAACATGAACTTGATACCGGTTATGGTGCATTTATATTCTAAGTGTATGAGTAGTTGAAATAAATACTATATGTAACCAGCGCAGAACTTACTTTTTTTAGCAAACTACCTGTTGAATTTCTGAAACGAGTTATACCTTTTAAGTTAAAACGATGGTGTTGGTTACATTCAGCACTGAGTCGTCGTAAGCAAAACCAACTATGAACACATTTGACAGCTGTCACTTGATGACCATCTGGGTTAGCGAGATTCTTTCTTTTCTACACATTGACTAGCTATTAATTTAAAAATAGTAAAATAAAAACATTTTTTTTAAAAAACTTGATATGTAATACTTTTATGCCAACTTGATCTATTTCTTTACTTTCTATCCAAAGACAAATAAAATTTCCATAAAACCAACACTTAAAACTTGAAGTTCAAATTCAGAAAAACAAAAAAAGAATAAAATAGAAAGTTTGTACATTCAAAAATATTTTCCTATGTAAAATAATGCATGTAGGTACTCAAATATGGCAGTCAAATAATCATTCCAGCTGAATAAAAGTTTAGAAAAAAAAAAAAAAAAAAAAATTCAAAATCCATAACCAGCATATGATATCCAACGAAGCGACAGAAAAAGATAAAAGATGAAACGAAAGTAGATTAAAATGAAGAGAAATATATAAAACTACCATTGTTGACATTTACAATTATATTTTTCTACAAGAGCAATTATATCATCATTATTATATTTATATTATGTAAATGTATCCATAAATAACAAAACTATAGATATGAGTACTCAAAGAAATATAGATCCAAATATACAGGTTAACCTCACGGTTAAAACTGTTCACTATTGTAAAAAAGAAAAGTATTGGCTCACCTGTCTTGTTCGTATCAAATAATTGATGTCACATCGATAAGTCAGAATATTTACAAAATGCATCACAGTTGACAAAGTTTCAAAAATCCCTTAATGAATCTAAGGATACTTGAACATTTCAAATCCGACTATGTGTCATTTTGGCTCACAGCTGATCTGAAAATCAAAATCCGATTTATTAAAAAATGTAATTAATAAAAAATAATTGATTTAATTATATTTTAGTATTTTACTTTATGTTGCATTAACATACATATAGACAGCATTATATAAAATGAAACAATAATAATAATAATAATAATAATAAAACAGAAACTTATGGATATACATCTAAAGATCATTTATAAGAGTAGAATATACATATAATTGCACTGGTTACTAAAATGTTAAAGAGTATTATGATTACTGTATTTACTGTTTTTGTTTAAATAAAACATTATAAATATATATATGAACATATGTATAAATTTAAGATCAATAAATATTGAAGACATGTCAATATGGTGGATTTTCTTTGAATGCGCCCCATTTTTCTTTAAAAGTTTCTTTGAACACAGGCAAAATTACCATTCATTAACCCTTTCGATCCTAACTTTTTTCCTGTGTCATGGATTTTTTTTTTTTTTACTTTTAATCAAGTTGTATTTAATTAGGAGGTATTTGGCCAAAAATTCAAGTTGCCACGCGCATCCGTTTGGACGCTACCCGAAGAAGCTTATGAGCAACGTTGGGCAATGATGGTATATAAAACAAAGTACAATTTTATTTGCAAATTTAAAAAAAACTAAGTATGATAGGACAAAAAACAGTTTTTATTGTTATTACAGCAAAGATGAACCTTACACTTAAGGGATTTGGACATAGGAGTTCCTGTCTTGCCTAACATGTAACGCCCTTTTTCTCCAAATATAACCCAATGTTCCACTCTGTCGTGAGTCTGGAGGATTCGGCTGAAACCTGTACTTTTTTGTCTGTTGCGAAGACACACCGCTCAAGCCAAGCGATGATATCGGGCTATCCCTATCTACTAGATTCGATGGTCGACCTCTTTTTGTTTGAATTGAAGAAGAGGCAGTAGATTGACTAAGTGCATCAGCAATTTCCAGTAGAAATTTAAGTAGAGGAATATGTTTCTGCTTCAGATATATCAGCTATAAATGTTTCTTACGAGTATATAGCAGCCACGCATTTGTAATAGATATTCCTAAGCACCAATAAAAGATTCTTGTGTACCACTTTTTTGAGCGGTGGTTGACCTTGTAGCGTTCCATTAGCATATCTGCCCGTATGATCAAATCAATAGCTCGAGTGTCACTGTTTGGTGCGGATTTTGGGCTGGAGGCATTATCGGGCCATTCTTCTTCGAAAATGCGGCTGGTCAGGCAGTAACAATTAATGATTTTTCGTTATCGTGACATGATTACCCAGTTTTTAGTACCTAAATTACAAGGTATGGATGTGACCAACATGTGGTTTCAACAAGCTAAAAAAACAATTCAATTACTGCATGAGTCTAATCGGCCGCTTTTGCGAACCGAATGCGATTTAACGCTATTGGACTTTTTCCTTTAGGGTTTTTTGAAGCCAAAGGTCTATGCAAACCACCACCACCACTACCATCAACGTCTTGAAATAGGAAGTTGGGAGGTGTATTGATGAAATTCACAGCCATATGGTCGTAGAAAATTTCAATAAAAGAGTACGTACTTGCCAGCAAAGTCGTGGCAGTCATTTATCCGATGTGCTACTTTATACATAACCCCAATCTGTATACTCTATGAATCAGTAAAAAATTTAAGCTTTCTAATTAAAAATCTGTTTTTTCTATCAAAATTACATTTTTTGTGAATTATGGGACACCCGGTAATTTCTCCTATTTCCACGATCGCTTCCAAATTCATCTACAACACCGCAGAAATGTCTTCAGTCTCATCTCCACTTTCTGCGTCACTAGAGACATCCCAATCGGAAGTTTTACCAAAAGGTAAAAATAACATGCCGCGGAAATAAACCCCGAACCGAAGCCTGTAGAGATGAACAAGGGAACATCGTAGTAGAATCTGAGGATTTGGAAACATCATTTCTGCAGACTGTATAACGGCGATGACGGACCAAATACCGCTGTCAGGCAGAATCAACCTTTCAACCTGGCGATTATGACCAACAATTCCGTCCACCCGACCTGGATGAAGTGAAGATAGCCATATCGAAGCTTAAGTCCAACAAAGCTGCTGGAGCGGATGGCCTGACTGCCGAGCTCTTCAAAGCGGCAGGCGATGACTTGGTAAGGAGCATACACCAACTCATCTGTAAAATATGGTTGGACGAAAGTATGCCCGATGAATGGAACCTCAGCATTGTTTGTCCGATTCTCAAGAAAGGAGACCCTCTGAACTGCGCCAACTACAGAGGCATCAGTCTCCTTAACATCGAATATAAGATCTTCTCCGCCGTATTGTGTGAACGCCTGAAGGCGTTTGTCAACAACCTGATAGGTCCATATCAGTGTGGCTTCAGGCCAGGAAAGTCCACCATCGACCAGATATTCACACTACGGCAGATCTTGGAGAAGACCCATGAGCTTCAGATCGATACCCACCACCTATTCATCGATTTTAAGGCCGCGTATGACAGCATCTATAGAGACGGGCTATATAGAGCAATGTCTAGTTTTGGCATCCCTGCCAAACTCGCCCGTCTGTGCAGGATGACGATGGAGAATGCACGCTGCTCCATCAAGGTCGGTAAAGATCTCACCGAGACCTTTGATGTCCAGAAACGATTTAGACAAGGCGATGCGCTGCCATGCGATTTTTTCAACATCGTAGTTGAAAGAATAGTGCAAAACTCACGAGCAAACACAAGAGGCACTATCTTTCAAAAGTCCGTCCAACTACTCGCATACGCCGACGATATTGACATAATCGGGAGAAAGCAGCGTGATGTCAGTGGCGCTTTCGCGAGTATTGAGACGGAACCGGCGAAAATGGATTTAGCGGTCAATGAGGGCAAGACCAAGTATATGCTGTCAAGCAAAAAGGACAACCAACACCGACGTCTCGGACAGAACGTCACCCTCGACAGATATAACTTTGAGGTAGTTAAGGACTTTGTCTACCTAGGCTCCGCTAAAAAATACAGACAACGACACCAGCGCTGAGATCAAGCGAAGAATAACTCTTGCCAACCGCTGTTTCTTTGGGTTAAGAAGGCAATTGAGTAGCAAAGCCCTCTCTCGGACAACAAAAGTCACCCTTTATAAGACTTTAATAATCCCGGTCCTGCTCTATGGCGCAGAGGCATGGACATTATCAAAAATGGATGAGGGTGTTCTTGGTTGCTTCGAGAGAAAAATTCTTCGGGCGATCTTCGGTCCCGTCTGCATTGACGGTGAGTGGAAGAGGAGATACAACGACGAACTGTATGGACTGTACAGCGACATGGACCTAGCCAGAAGAGTGAAGATCCAAAGACTGAGATGGCTGGGTCATGTAGAGCGCATGGACACCAATGCTCCGGTCCGAAAAGTCGTCGAATCCGCCCCCGAGGGACAGCGCAGTAGAGGAAGGCCAAGACTCTGGTGGCGATCGAGCTAGCTGGAGAAGCTTGTTGACTGAGGCCCAGGTCCACCCGGACTGTAGCGCCACCTAAAGTAAGTAAAGTAAGAGACATCCCAATCAAAGTTTCAAATTCGCTCAATGTCGTCTTTTGACAAACCTTTCTCTTGCGGTCTCATGTCGAAACACAAATAAATTTACATAGGTATGTATAACCACAATGGCCCAATGTTGCCCACAAGCAACTTAATAACTTTAAAAATTACTCACCTGCTAGTTTTGTAATAAAAAACAAATCTGATTTTAACACTTTTAAGTTTAATCTTTGCTGAAAACTATTTAATTTATACACTTTTAGTTTTCCTTATTATTAAAAAAAATAAATTACACATTTCAATAGCTCTTTCGAATTTGACACAAACATTTTCTCCAATGCAACTGCAGTCTATTGAACATAACTTCGCTAAATGATCTACAAATGAGCTTGTATTGCATTACATTTTGAGTAGACAAATACAGCTTCCGTTATCATTGCGAATCAGTAGACAAAAACAAAAATAATGCTTACCGTTAGCCGTTGAACAACTGAAATTGCTCTCAGGCAACGTTGAGCTAGCCCGATTGGGTTAAAATTACTAAAGCAACTTAAGCCATGTCGGCTTGTTATCGCATGTTAGGGACCTGACACGGCGTCTCCACGAGCAATATTTCATAGAATACCATCTGTCAATTTCCAAAAAAAGAAAGATCGATAGAATGATGGAATTAAAATTAATTAAAAAAATTGCAAAAGTACACGGAGAAGAGGAAGCATAAGTTTTGGGTCAACCCATACCTGAAATTGTCGATAATTATTAATAAATTTGATGATTTCCTCCATCCGCCACTCAGCCATCGCGAACAAAAAAATGAACATAAATGTCAAACTACAAGGGAAATGAGACCTCATAGAATGACATCTATAGAATGTTATGAGCTAAGAAATCCGGTTTAACCCCGGGGAAAAGTTAGTCCAGTGTGCGCTGGCCCATTGAATATATAAAGGGTGTTTTCTTTTTTTAACGCAGTACGAACTACAGACGTTTATACCTGTCAACGCAATTGTCAGATTGCAAACTGTCAGTGTCATTTTTATTCAGTTTATTCTTTCTTTGCAATTTTATCGCAATGACATACAAGCTTCAACAGTGTTACCAATTTTAAGAAATTTAGATCCAAAATTATGGTTCTATGCGCCATTTTACACCCGATATAACCGATAATCGAGCGACTGCTATTCGCCGTTTTTTTTTTTTTTTTTTTCCATGCATTTTTATTTAAATTCATTTGTTAATACTTAAGTGCTAAACAAAAAAACGCTTAAAAACTAGCTTAATTTACTTCAATTCTTCTTATTTTTACTTACTGGCCCTATAAGAGCGCTCTAAGCTAAACATAAAACTTAACTATGTCTTTCGAAGTAACCTAACTGTTTTTTTTTATATATATATTTTTTATTTCATGTACATTATACTTAGAACTAAGAAATCAGCTATTCGCCGTATTGTTAATAGTTTTCGCAAAACTTTTTTTTTGGAATATGCAGTGGCGCTGAGATGCATAAGAAAACTGTATTCTGAAGAGAGCATTGGATTCGTTCAGGAGATTGTTCAAGAAGATCCAAATTTATCGATTCGACGTCGTGTTAAACAGGTTGGTGTGAAGGCTTACAAGATCCAGCTCATGTAAGAACTTAAGTCGAATGACCATAGTTTGGGTCGAAATTTCAATGGATTGGCCCAAAATCAACTTCCATTGGATCCGCTGTTTTCATTAAGCATGAGAATGGCATGAATGTGGAAGCGATGTAGTTCTAGGAGGACGGCGTTATGTGCCATACAGGAAAAGAAACAATCGATTTATCGACGGAAACATTCGATGAAATCACAATTTCGCGCAGCGGACCTATAAATTATTCTTTAAGATCTTGTAAATTTATGCCTTGGGAGTACAACAATCGACCCATTGAAAGCCAACATTATTTTAATTATTGACGACATACGGCCACAAATGCTTGAAAATGTGGTCGAAAACTTTGTCTCTCGGATGACATTCATCAAAAGCAGCCATTTTGGTCATATGCCCTAAGTAAAATTAATTGCAGAATGTATTCTCTGAATTAAACACAAATAAAATAGAAATTTCATGTGTTTTGTTTAACAGCACAGTATTGCCTTAAAAAACACCCTTTACAATGTTACCATCCATCATTACCTACTCATCAGCTGTAAAACGGAACAAAACAAAAGATAAGTCTATCATACAAAATGTGCAGAGGCTACAAAGACTTGCATTACCCGACATCGCCGCTCGAATTCACACATGACCCACAGTAGCTGTACGATCAGGCCAGATTAATCACTCAGATCACACAGATCAAATTAATCTTCTCTCCGAAATGCCCGAGTTTGCCATGATTTGCGGAGTAAAGGAAGGAGTGTTCTATATAGCGACCCTAAGCCAATTATTAACAGGACTTACTAAAGATCAACTTCAGCGACCGCCATATCGTCAGAAATGGCGATGCGAAAAAATCATAGTGAAATGGATATGAAACATGAAACCCAGCTGTGAATGAAAGCTGTAAGCGAGGACGCATACATATCCGGGCCCTGAAAAACTACTTTCTAATCGACGATTTAATTTCCCGTCATCCTTTTGTGAGCTGGCTTTCCTGGTCTAGTCTTCCGCTGCGATTAGTGAAGTATTTCATTCTTAAACTTGCTTGGAAAGCGTAAGGGCTCCAGCAAACCTTATTCTAGTGAGTAGTTGTCTCCTCCGAAAGACACCAACGCTAGATTCTAAATCGTTTTTAAAGTCATCCGGTAAGAGTAGACTATACTCCTTGTTCCAAAGGGCAACCGGTACATAGGATTTAAGTGGCCTAGGCATGTTGGATTTTTAGACAAAGTGTGCATTTACAAAGCAGCTTCACGCACAGAAAGCTCGACTATTCTCATCATGCTTAATTTGCCTGAAGCTCCAGGCGAATTTCCGAATTTCAGCTTAAAGGATACTTAAGCAGCTCTTCAGGATTTCGCCATATATGCCAGTGCAAAGCTAGCAGTGAAGATTCTATTCAATTTGTCTATATCTTCGCATCTGCATCAAAGGAAGACTCATCCCCCACCACGAACTATAAAAGATATCAGCTAGCTATGACGTGTTGTGTTATTAAGCTCACTTGCAGCTTCGTCAATTGAAGCTGGTTGTGAGCTAATCCAAATTAGGTTACCTCGGACGTAAGTCACAAGCATGCGACAGGGTCACTGCTTTCGAATTAGTTATTCCGGTCTGGTTGGTTTTCCCTTCTTAAGGACTTTGATTGACGTGATCGTTTTACCCACAGTTTCAATTTTTACGTGAAAGGTGTTGCTTTTCGAATAATCGCTACGATATGTTAAGATTTTAGTGTTCTTTTAGATAAGTCTTAATTGGCTTATCCTTAGACCAAGGGACGGGCGTGGCATAACGTTGCGGATTGGCCTGGAGATATACTGCCATATCATGGTATCTGTTCGTAGAGTAATTTTCTCCGCATCGCAAATCCAGTCGGAGACTAAATTTACGTTCATAGTATCCGTTTTCAAACATATGTTTTTCCAATTGAACAAAAATAAGTTAAATTAATGGATAGTGTGGCTTTATTTTTAGAACCCGAGGCTTTACAACAAAATAAAAAAGTTAAAGAAGATAGAAGATTTGTACAAAACCGGAGAATTTTCCTTTCGGAAATCAATTGAAAAATTGATAATCACATATACTATTTCCCCTGAAATGAGATCTGAGAGGTAGGGCGTGATACGATATATACATTTCAAAAATCCGTTTGTTACTCTGAAAATACTATGTATATGCCTTTCCATCCATTCCTTCTCTTAAGGAATCTTTTCGAGGATATGAAAACATTTGTCCAGCCAGCCTCTAAAAAACTAATCTTCTTCAATTTCTTCGTACGGTGGGTCTGCACTTACGCTCTTACTATCCAAGGCCATGGAAATGGTGATAAACTGTCAGCTGATTAACTATCTTAGTCCATTTTCATAGCAACTGGCCCACCGGTTTGATTTCGTTTATTGTTTAGTTTTTAAATCGATTTTCGAAACGTTTTATTCAAGTTGCTTAGGGCAGTTTCAAGTTGGATATCCACAGAAGAAATGCTAATGTGCTCCAGGGCTCTGTTCCGTCTCGGACACTTTTTCACTTGCATTAATGATCTCTTATCTGCCACTTTTAATCCAGTATATTCCTGTGCTTACAACAGTATTCCCTACCCTTGGTCCTAGAACGCCAACCAAAGCCTATGTTGAAAATTTCATACTAATTTGTTAAAATTGTTAAATTTGCTATTAAATACTAAATTCTATTTGCATATATTTATCTATTTCAATAATGAATTCATTGTTTCTTCGGAAATGATATTATAAAGCTAAAGCAGAACAAGCTAAAATTCACTTTGTAACCTACCGCTTAATAAAAGCTTTTGATTAAAATTTGGAATAAATATTTTTTGAAGCATTTAACAACAGCCTATGTGAGTTAGTAAAACTAGTAAAATTGTTATATTAACAAAATCGATGAGGAAACCATTAACCAAGTGCAATTTAATATTTTTAAAGCACAATTCCGTCTTCTGTCGTTTTAGCGAAATTTATGCATCCAGTTAATTTGCATTAATGGCAATCGCATTTTAAGTTTTCCATTCTCAGTAATGTGTTGAGATGGCCACATAATTCAAAATCGTTCGGTAAAATTGATACAGCACGCCAATATTGTCCAGTTGATTGGCATTCTCAAATACGGACGTTTTCTCGCTGTTTTTCAGTTTTCCTTTATTAAGTAGAGATCTTGTCACACCAGTGAGACAATCATTCATGAAATGCCGCTTTTGTCTGACAACTTCCCCAGGAGGGGTGGTACGAATATTCACAGCGAAATATTTACATGAAATTCTGTGTTTACTCATACTTTCCTCTTTGGATCGTTATTCCCAACAACGATTTGTGAAGGTGCAGAGGCGAAGAAGAAGTGTAATCTGTGGCGTATTTCCTCTACAACTATCCAACCTCGGCGTACATCAGTACGCACTCCCTAGATAGTTACCACTTCCAGTGTCCACTTCTTACTGTCCTCTGCTTTATTTAAGTCACCAACTCTGTCCAAGAAATCTATGTGGTTGCGGGAGCAGCTCCCACATTTTCCCGATCCCCAATCGACACAACAATCCTAAGTGCAGCTCTACGAAGACCACTCTAAAATCAAACCTATGTTGATTGGTACTAGCGCATGTTTGTACATTTGTTTCAGCGTTCAATCCGCACCATGGCTTAACTCTTGTGGGCAATAAAAGACTTTATTACGTTAAATAATAAATTATTTATTTAGTTTGATTTTTTTTTTCTTTTGTTTTGCTTATTTTTGTTTGTGGCTTTTTTTCTTAATTCTTTCTGGTTTGTTTTGTAATTGTTAGTTGATATAATAATACAATATAATACAAATGCTTAGCTTAAAGACTATGAAAAAAATAATAATAATTATACAAGCATCTCTTTTTTATACACAACGGAAATTAGAATGGTATGAACAATATGAATTTCTCAATCAAATATTTGTATTCTCTTTTATTTCTTTGTTAAATTTCAACAGTAACAATAAACAAAATGTTGAAAGTTAATTGATAGTCTCGTCAGACAAGGTGAACAGTGAACAATTCATCTCAAAATAAAAACCAAAGATAAATGTCGCACGTTTAGAAAAGAAAAATATTTATATAACATATTGTATCATTCTATCCATGAACTACTATATATCACCCGCATCATACACTGCGATCTATGTTATCGTCATCATGATCGCTGTCATCAAACTAAGCTTTAATGCTTTTCTTGTTCGATAACTAACTAACTGACTGTTTGACTGACTATTGTCTTTTGCCAGGATTTCATTTAATTTGTTGTTGATTTCTAAATAATAATTAACTTAAATATATAATATTTATAAGGTTTTCATGGGCGTACATATATATACCTATACTATATAAAAAAGAACTATTTTTAGGTGTAGGTACGATGGCATTATGAAATTGTTTGTTACGTACAAATATCACTAGAATTTGATTTTGGATTTGTATTACTCATAGTAGAATTACTTGTTGTTGAATTTGTTGTGTTTGTTGATTTTGTTGTTTCTGTGGGTGCTATTGTGTTATTTGCATTGTTAGTGGTAGTTTGTTTACTATTTGAATTTGTCTTATTTCTATATTGTTTGCAACGATTAAGGGCAGCCTCTCTTTCATCAGCATCGAAATACCATACTGTTATGGCATATCTTGTTCTATGGGCGGGTTGAACTTCATGTGGATTACGTTTATCTGACCAGAAAAATATAAGTCTATCAAATTTTGGTTCGATTTCAGCTATTGAACCACCATGCTCTGGAAATATTCTAAAATTAAAGAAAAATTTATTATGATTAGAAATTATTATGCAGACATAAATAGAAATGGAAATATACCTTAAGACGCCACCACTTCGCATGGTGTCCCAGTTGACATTGAGATAGTAGATGGCGGTTATCACTCGACCGTCTCTATTTGGATTATCCACATGCATAACGTAATGCGCACCAGAACCAGGATAGCACGCAACCATTGCCTATAATTGAGAAGTTATTTTAATAAGATATTTTTCTATCTGTTAAATAACAGTGATTTTCCCTTACCTTTGTCCGTTCTCTTATTGTGTAATTTCCTAACTTTCCATTGTTTTTCATTGTATTGGCGCGGGTTATAACAGCATCAACCTGTAAATATAGTAAAAGGAATTGATTAGTAAAGTCAACGGCTTTAAACCTTTAGTTAAATAGATAAATTTTGCCGAAAGAGGTTATTTTGCCCGAAAGGTGGCACATTATTTCACGATTTAGTTGTAGATTAACAATAAAATGTGGAATAAACAGTCGAGAAAGTGTGCCTTATTTGGTTGGTAAAAACTTAGTAGACAGGTCTTTCACATTTGTTTTGTGTTACAAATTAAAAGTTGTACAGAAACTGTTAAAACTTCTGTAGAGACTAAGGTATAATGCAAACAAATATATGATAAAGAGAACGATTATGGTGCACCAGATGCTTATATGTATAAAGGTGTGTATGCCGCCATAATCGGCAATGATCCAATCGAAGTGGTTGCTGTTGGTTACTGACCTCATTGCTCTGGAGCAAATAAAAAGGTGAGACGCGACTCAGACCGTTTTTTCTGCAGCTCTTATTATTGCCCAACAGCTGCACTATTAACTAAGTAACAAATACAAAATAGTCGGGTAAGAAAAAACCGTTTGCTTGAACTGGCAGCTTCCAAAGGAAAATTATTTTTTGAATAATATATCCCAATGTAAGTAGTGGTAAACTTACTATATATAGATCCGGAAGTGTAGCTACAGTTTTAGTGATAGAGCGATAAAAACAACATGTAAAAAGTCGTTGTGCTTCTCACTAAAATTCCATGTGCTCATGGGTTTGTATTAGAGATGCCACGAATAGTGATTAAGTCGAATACGGAATATTCGGAGACACTCTAGACCGAAGCGCCGAATATTCGACGGCCGAATGTTTCGTATAAAAATTTTATAAGACATACGAGTACGTACATATGTACGTGCTGCGTTACAAGTTGCAAACTGTCTCATTGCTGTGCATGCGTGCCGACAATTCAGCAGTCTTTTGTTTCATTTGCGAATGGATCCCGCCGCGACAAGCATTATTTGCTCATTATTCATTGATTGCAGCACATTGTATTACCAAAGTGGTAAGTTAGCACTTCCATGCAAGGAGTTTTAGTTTAGTTATACATTTATCAGTGTTTATACAGTGAGATACTGTTTTCGGAAGCTAGCATTATTTATGAGGAGAAGCCGAATAGGCCGAATACCGAATAGCAGCCGAATATTCCTGGCATCTCTAGTTCGTATACTTTGGTAAATGTTACGTGGGCTAGGAATCTGCATTGCTGAACCATTGCCGTTATCGGAATGGCTAATGCCTTGGTTAAGGTCTTATCAAACATAGACAATTTTGTGATGTCATACTTGGACTAGGTATCGCCAGATATTCCCAACTGTAACGTGAGTTTTAATAAGGCATCACCTTCCAACAACCGCATGCCGTTATACCCGTAATGAAAAAAGTACAGCTTTGTAAGTGATGTGACATACCTAATCATAGAGATGCAAAAGCTGGGGAAGCAGTTGCAAATAAGCGTTACAACTATGCTATTTATGGAATTATATAAGTGCTGACAGCTGAGGGCAACTCTTGAAAACACCCAGTAAGAGCCTTAGACAGTGGTTCTTTCCGCCTTGGATGAGGACCACCTTAGAAGATGGTAATAACATTTTGCTTCGGTTCTTATATATATGACCATCTCCGCTCCCAGCAAAGACAACTACCGTCATAAAAGCACTAAAGAACAAAATGCCAGGGTTGTAGTTCTTTACAAATCAACGCCTTCAAATAACGTTACCATGGCTTGTGTTGCGGATGGCATGTTTTGTATAAAGGTATTGTGGAAGGAATTTGAAATCCAGAGTAGAGTCCAGTGACGTGCCATTCTCTATCGATGGAATTTGAGGGAATTCAATGGTTTCCGAGAAGAAAACTGCAAATCTTTCAAGAAACTGATGATGTTTGCTTGCTATACCATATGATTATGGACCTCGAGTAAGAACTTACGTTTGGCAAAACTCAAATCAATCAATTTACCAATTCTACCTCACAAGTAAGCAACGTAGGACACCCAGCTGTATATATTATTATATATAAGACCGAGCTGAAAGTGACCCGGTCAAATATTAAATCTCTGATAGTATACTATATGGTCGTAACCACATGGACGTAGAGTCTAAATGCTTATGAATAAGGTGTCTACAAAATATTTTCAAGATTTTTTGGTCAAATTTCTTTTCCTATTTCCAGCTCTATGAGACCTGGCTCCTGTTGTTAGCCATGAAAGCTTATGGGTTGAACTCCTGTATATGATGTTAAGGAGCATAAGCGATTTCGTTTCTCTTAAGCCTTAGTATAAGGAGTATTAAGAATTTAATGAACGATGAGGCGAGGCACATATCTATTTACTTTACACAAATAGCCATGAATTTAAGAAAGCTAAAGCAGATAAATGTCCTTAAATTATCTTCAACCCACTTCAAACAAGGACAATCGCCTTAAATATATTTCAAATACAACAGAAAGCATTTTTATATTTTTACGACCTTCCACAAGGTATGCATGTTGTCATACTGAAAGCAGCTTGCATGACATTAATTGCCTTTTTATATGGGACGTTGTTTGTTATACATAATGTATTGTTTATATAAATGTACATATTCGTATGTATATTGATATTTCTCTGTAGGAATACATATTCCTACAAAGGCAAATGTCAGAGTTAAACGCACGTGTACTGAGAAAACAATTCCATACATACGAGTACAGTTATTGGAACAATCTAGAGGAAGTTTAACTACCTGGAAATTGACGAGGTCATGCAGTGATGTCCTTCTTCGTGTGTAAAGACACACCTGCTTGCTTACTTATTCAATTGATTTTCTTCGTTTTTATCTGAATTCACATTGGAATATAGAGAAGATAAAGGTGAAGTGCAACTGCCTTCTGCACAAAACCATAAAATCGAAACAGCTGGTACCCAGTTTCAAGAGTAATATATATTTTTCTACTATTGTATGTATATATAATGAGACCATAAGATTGATCAAACGTTATTTTTGTATGCTTCTGACTGTTGTGTAATTTCTCTGGCAGTTAGCCAGCAAAAGTCTTTAAAAAATCAATTTTTATTAATTTACTTATAAAGAGAACATCCATGCGGACAAATGGTATTTAGTGCACACGAGCTATGAGTAAAAGTCACTTGACGAGTCACTCAGTTCGAGTGGGTTATGCAAATGCTGGTTTCTTGTTTCTTAGAACAAAAGCACCCAACCTAATTAAGGAATTCGAAGAAATTGATTTGATTGCCCTTTGCATCAGCATCTGTTTGGTCGCACAAGTGTATCCTATTGATGCAATTAGAAATAGTTCTTCAGTTGTGTTTGTTGATTGGAAGGCAAACAAGTAAGTGAGGAGTTTGTTTTTTTTTTTTTTTTTTTTTTTAAAGAGACGCAATTTTTGTATCAATTTAAATGAGAACACGTTGCCATTGATTGATGAGAGTAATTAAAGTATATTGAATGTGTTTGCACTTATTTATGCTGGTATTCAATACACCCACCTGCCACAGCTGGTGCAGTTTGTTGACCTATTTCCAGAAAGGTCAAGGTCTATCAATTAAAGTTATAAAAACATTATTTGTGCATGCTTTTCAAACTGAATTCGTACCATACGCACATTGAAGGAAAGCTACTATGAAGGACTTTTCATTGTTAGATAAAAGTTTTGATAGTTCTAGAATTCTGGAGTGCAAAATAAATATGCAATTGATATACGAGTATGTACATCAAATCCACTCTTCAGCAACTTTGGCAAAAAAAAATTAAAACCCATAAAATACTATGAGGTGTTTAATAATTAAAACCAACTTAATTCTATTACAACAACTGCTGATTATACGAGTAACTCCGTAGCTTTTCAGTGTGTAATACAATATGTGAGCAGTCAAAGTGACTGTATTCGTATCAAATGACCTCATTCTGTAGCATGGCTAACACCCCGCTCCGCTGTTATGGACGGCAATAATTATCAACGTCAATAACATTTGGCAGCGATTCTGTTTTACTGCCCAAGGAGCGGTTCGAACGAAAGACGTACATGTAATTAAATAAAATCCCTAGAACAGGAAGCAATTAAATTGTTAGAAACGGTAAAAATTTTCCTAAAATAGTTGGAAAAATTAAAAATTTTCTCGGTGGACGAGAAGCACCTTCTCATCCCGTAATTGCTAAATTAGTTTAGATATCTGAGTTATTGGGACAAGTTCGTAAAATAAAGAACCTAGTCTTATCCGCCATGTCACAGCATCTAGGAGTATTTCGTTCGTAGCCCGAAGTGTTGCCTGGGGGATCATAAAGCCCATAATGTTTAATTAGGACAAGAACTAAATTCTACCGATCATCAGCAGTATTGTAACATTTTCCAATTGGGTATTGGGAATACATAACATTGATCATTGATCTTAACCGAACAATCTTTTTGTATGATGAGGTACACTTCCATCTTCAAGTATTTGTCATTAAACAGAATTGCAGCATTTTGGGGCTTAATAAATCCAGATTACAGCCTCTCTATTTCCAAAATGCTACTGTTTATTGCGGTTTCTAAGTAAAAGGCATTATTCGATCTCATTTCTTTGAAAATAAGGCAGGTATGGCTGCTAATGTCAATAGATTAATGGCCGAAAGTTGAAAGTTTGCAAAAAAAATGTCCTGACTGAGGTGCTTCTAGAAACGGTGATCGGGATTGCCAAAATCTTGTGATTTAACATAGCATGACTTCTTTCTGTAAAGCCATGTGAAAAAAAGTTTATTCCAACGGTCCCCATACAATTCAAGCACTCAAGCCAAGATCAGTGCTCTTGTCGATGAAAAAACGCGGGAACAGGAACCAGATGGGGGAATAGAGATAGTAGAGGTCATTTAGTTAATATTGTTATTCATTATTAATCGCAACTCCTCTTCTCGGTTAAAGTTTAAATCATAAAGTAAAAATATGTACGGATATCCTTGGTAAATCCAAATAACAGTTCTTACAGAACAACCCTTTAGTGAGACAATATACAAAAATTGGTGAGATAAGTGGTGAAATAAGAAACCTTCAAAGGCTAGTTTTCACAATTATTAAACCTTCATGTTTAAAAAGAATTCAAAATGGGTTTTCATTAAAAATGTATTTTTAGCACACATTCTCGATTTCTTGATCGTTTTACAAACAATTAAGTGCTCTAAAAGGTTCTTATTCGTCTTGTTCTAATTTGTAGAAGATATTTAGCTTAGTTAGTAGTTTTGCTTTCTATTTTGTGAAGTATGTTGTTTAAATATCAGAGTTTTCCTCTGCCTTTGCATTAGCTGAGACAGAGTTTTCTTGAAAGCTTCTTAGATCCGCAAAGTGATTGTTGCCTCATTTTTATCAGCTTTTCTTAAGAAGTTTTCCATCCTCTTATTTTCTCTTCAACGGCTTGACCGTTCTATTCGATACTTTACCTTTCTAACTTTCTGAAAAACTGCAGCTTTCGACTAAGACAGAAGTCGATGATTTGGTTAGTTCATTGCTCCTGAAATATAGCTGAAGTACATCCTCAGGGTATATCTATAATTTGTATTTACTGCTGTCAAGGTATATAAAGCAGTTACTCATTTAGTAAAGAGTGTACCTCAGTTCATCTGTTCTCATAAATATTGTCGGATGGTGTCGGATTTTATCCAATGAAAGAAATTCCACCATCATTTTCCTAGTCTTTATTATTTGATCTTAAAACCTTAGCTTATAAGCTGATAGATCTTTATGTGTATAATTCTACGACGTTGACAAACTTTAGAGAACACTTGGAAATTCCAAACCAATACTCACCATCTCTAGATTGAATTTAAGGTGTATAAAAACATATGTAAGTACATATAAGGAAGCTATATGGGACAATCCTATTTTAAGCAAGTTCCATTGAAAGTCAACTGAATCTGAATTAAGAAGTCTGGTTTTACTCATGAGTATTATTTCTATTTCTTCAAAATATTGCGATCTAAATATAAAGACCCAGCGGATAACAATATAGTGCTTGGCATTGAGACATTTTAAGTCTAAGTCGGGAAAGAAATTCGTCATCGCAATTCAAACTGTTTGGTTTATTCAAATACTACAAGTATGGATGAGCAAAGAGTGGAAATAAATTAAAGTCGATGACTTCATGAAGTTAGAGAGGAAAATAGCTCACTTTAATGACAATAATTGAATGAATCACTCTTAATCTACTCTGATTAAAATTTACAAACGAATGTTTTTGTTTTGCGAACAAATCTTTCTCACCCACGTAACATTTATATATGTGCGAAGGCGA
The DNA here is from genome assembly GCA_928272305.1 of Volucella inflata. Taxonomy (NCBI): domain Eukaryota; kingdom Metazoa; phylum Arthropoda; class Insecta; order Diptera; family Syrphidae; genus Volucella; species Volucella inflata. Next base: position 22,356,462 of record OV743716.1, on the reverse strand, counting down.
GAAGAAAAAAGAAAAAAAACTGATATCAAGTGATATCAACTGATCCAAGATTGATGGGGGAGGGAGAGAATGAAAAATTGCTCAAGAATATCCAAAACAAATTTATGAAAATAGAAAAGAATATCATTACAATAGATTCAAATATATATTTGCAAAATTGATAAGTTCGTGTTGGCTATATTATTGCTTTCCAAGTGTTGAGATTTCCCATGGACTCAGCTGAAAATTTAAAGATCAAAATCTTTATGCAAAATGTGTTGCTTTCTGGCGAACATTTCAAAATATACGAACTTGTGCTCCAGAGACATTTTTGCTCTATCACCGAATTTGATTTGTCTGGCTTTGGAACCATTTATTCATTTTAGTGGACTGGTCATGCTTTTCTTTTTTTCATATTTAAGCAGACTTAATCTAGTCTTAACGGTTTTGATAATAAGTTATTATACGCCAATATCAAGAGAGTGTGAATTGAATCAATTTTTCTAATGATTACGAGTTTTAAATGTAGAATCTCTGACACAAGTTTGTTGATTTTCCAGCTATTTGAGACAGCTATCTATTGAATCGTAAAATTATCCACACATATCCTCTTTGACACCGTTTGTCAGGCAACTTCTTTCGTCTGCTTTTCGTAGAAAATGCTGCTGCAAATAAAAATCCTAAATGACGTAATCCCTTTTTTTTGGCGAAGCTTAGGTGTTTTTATCTAATCATTTTAATATGATCATTTCGAAGTCACAACTTGGTAGTCATACTTGGTTTTCTATATTTTGCATTGAGCTTTACGAATTAAATCCCGGAGAATCGGAAGGAGTTTCGCTACTTAATTAATAACACCACACCGGGGTAATTATTCTAAATCGTCAATTTCTATCAGTATTTCGCAACAAGAGCTCAGAGGAATTGGTCTCAAGTTGATGAGGTTCAAAAGACGATAGAAAATTGCGTACTTCTACATCACTTTGAAATAGATAAGCAAGCAATGACAGTCCCTATAAATGGCTTATGCTGACTATACTAAGATATGCGCAGCAAGAATTACCCCCTTTATGCAACTTTTGAATGCTATTCAACTCTCTTCCTGTTAAACACCACGAAAAGACTATTTAGATCTTAAGTTCATAAAGTTGTCCTCGAATTGTGCCATCGATGTTAATAGGAATATGATTATCAGCACAGGTAATCGAGCAAAACAAAAAGCAAGAGATAGTAGCCCGAAAGTGCAAAGTCGGGCTCTTCTGCAGCTGCCCGGAAATTGGACAAACGTGACTTTAAGCACACGGGCATTAAAAAGCGGTTTGTCTTCGAAAAATTACAACCACTGAACGGTTTATTTTTGGCAAACATTTTTTGAAAATAAACCGAAATCAGCAAGGCATCAGTTACCCACCGGCCTTTGAGTATCCAAATCGTCTGAAACAACCAATCAGAGGTGATGGGATCTATTTCGGTCGAATGCTGTACAGTGTCACATCTTTCCATTACGTCCACAGGGTGCCACACCTATTTCGTAGTGCAAATTGAAATTTTATCAAAATTTTGCATAACATTCCGGCAAATGTAAAATTTAAACCGGGGCTTTAGTCGAAATGCTATCTATGATAAATTATAGTTGCCAGTAGTTTAACAAAGGTGGGGATGTTAAAATGGCGTACGTGCGTGATAACTCGCATTAGCGGCGTCTGCAAAATTTATTTTTGACTAGGTGATAACTATTTGTCATCCCTTTCGCACGCATTGTACTACCAAACAAATTGTTTTCACCTTTCATTTAAAACAAATTCTATGCAATTCTCAGTTAAAAATTGCTCATTTACGGAAATAGAGCTCGAAAACCTATGCCGATTAAGCGTCAAATGCATAATAATACTTTATGATAGAATGGCTGGTCTAACTATGTACGAGTATAAGATTAACACAGTTTTATTGCCTTGCCAAGTTTATAATAACTCACTTGATTAATGAGGTATCCAACATTTGCACAATTAGGTTCAACTCCCGTCACCCATGTGATTTTATCACCACGTATTGTCCGTAAATCTTGTTCGGCCATCTGATTCGATGACACTAACTGACCGTCCTAAAATATACAAAAAAAAACAATTAGATTTTTGTAACACTAATAACTAACTTATAGAAATACTCACCTTAAAAACACCAGCCGCATACATTCCATGAACTTCATTAAGAATTCGTAAACCCTTTTCCAATCCAAGGAAGTCATCAACTACCGATAGCCCATAGGTGTTCATATCGTTGATAATATTCCGGCAGAGTTCTTCATTACGTTCACTGAAATAAACAGACATAAACAATGTTTAGGATTATTTTCGTCTTGTCGGCAAACTCAAACATAATATAAACAAACAATCTAAAGCAGTGGGTGGTAGACGAGAACGGGTGTTGGTATGGATTTTGTGTTTTTTTTTTTTTTTTTAAACAAAACTCCGGCGTATGAAAACACTTATGAAGAAAACGTGTCGTTCATCTAGAGACGCGAAATAGTTTCACTTCAGCCTCTTGTCCTCGGTGTGCGATGATGGAGGGTTTATTAATTTTTAAAATCTTTTCAAGAGTGCTAAACCGGTTGTTTTCAAGCGGCACAAATGTGTGAATAAATAGTTGATTGCAAAATATTTCACTTAAAGATCATGATGTCATTTTGTAAACTATTAATAACGGAAAATTAAACATAATAGTTGAGCACCAACAAAACTTTAACTAAAACCACCAAAGACCACCAAATTTATTTACCTTTGCTCGTTTGGAGTGAAAAACTGTGCTCCGTTCTCGGGCTCGGCGGGATATTTAAAAAATGGTCTATGCTCTGATGCTAACATGGTTTTGGTATCGCGGGTTTTGTATTGTTCACTTTTTGACGAAATATTTAAACACTTAAATTTCAAAGTAGTTTATCTTCAACTAGGTCAGGTCAACGTAGCCGTCAATCACTTTTCATCAAATTGAAAGAAATACTGTTCACACTTCTAATCACTTCTAAGCGTTATTGATATTTGAGATGGGATTATGAATGAAATCGCACGTATTGAGGTTTGAGGTAGAAATTGTGTCACAGCTCTAAGGGAGAGTACGATGCAGCCTTACTGCAGCGTCGCACAATGCCAAATAGAAACGAACTCCTAAAAACATGTGGATAAATATAAACTGTGTAATCAAAGACGTTATAAGACTGTACCAATGTGGTAGTAGTCAGCTGGTAAATTTTGGTTGGTCTCTCTGGACAAAAAATAAAACCAAACACAAAAAACAAAACAAAACGCCAGGCAATTTTATACTGTACGAGTGTGTTGTTGTGTTCGTTTATTGTATATGTTTCTGTTTTGTTATTACGAATTACAAGAGAGAGAGACAAAGAGGAAGAAGAGAGCAAGATTAGAGTAATAGCAAACAAGCAGAAGCGACTAAACAACGTTTATGTGTACTCTAACGCTTGGAGCTATATGGAGCTTCCATAGGCATCATGCGACCGAGCACGTAGCACTGAAATGGGTCGAAAACATTTTATGTTGCGGTAATGGTGATGGCGGCAACGTAACGACAAAGACGAGGGTGGTGGCATTTTATTCAGCTAACGCCGACCACAACTAGGAAATTCAGCAGAGTTATACTCATAGCGACCTTGAGAACTTGGTAATTCGCATTTACCACACACATGTTTCTACACACGCATACTACAAGTACTCGTACGAGTATATGAGGTTTGTGGACAAATTCGAAACGAATTAAAATACCAAATGGTTTGCTGGGATTTTTTATAGGTATTGTGATAAATTGAATCGGTGGTAGGTAGGTTCGACAAGAGAGATGGGAAAATTCAAATCGAGAGCAAGAGAGTGAATTAAATTTGAATTGGACAGGTGTTGGTGAACATTTTATTCATTTTGATTAAAGAAATTTCGATATTGTACCCGTAGTGGTGTTTAGCCAGTGTTGAGGTATAACTTTTATGCTACGAAGTACGAGTACTTGAAATGTTTTAAGCGTTAGAGTAGAGTTGTTTTTTAAACGAAAGTCATATCTACATGTTTATTGTTACTCCTACATGAAAAGGGTCGTACTCGTTATAAATTACTATCAACAACAAATACGTCTGCGATATTAAGTAGCTTAACGAGATAAGTAAATTGATTTATAGTCTCTATTACAATTTTCCAATAACTTATAACTTATGTTATTGGTTCCAAGAAATCTTTTAGATAACCATCGGGGCGTTTGATATTTAGCTTTACCTAAATAATGCAACTATAATTGGGGTTTATCGTAAAGCGCCAAATGGCAGCACGTGTAATCTGTAAGTAGTACCCAAGTCCTACTTACAACAAATCAATGTAGAAAAAGATTAGGTCTCACTGAGTCATTCGCAAGAACAACATTTATCAGTTCAATATTTAAGACTCCAACAAAAATCATTGGGACGAAAGCAAAGAGAAAAAGTTTTGTGTTTTCCTCATGACTTATTTTCTTTGTTTTGGATCTCATTATTATTAAAGAAACAAATAACTGAAAGATGGGAAATTTGCTCTTTGCTTTGTGGATTATGTCAAGTCTAAACGGTACACAGCACAAAGTAAGGGGAATTCCAGATTCTTTATTTCTGATGTAGCCCATTATTAAAGTTGCCATTGTTGGAGAAGCCACGATGTAAACAACATTTTCAATTTAATATTGAGATACAGGTTTAGCGCCATCAAATGAAGAAACTAGCAATTTGTCAGCCCCAGCAATTGGAGCCGTAAGTCTTGGACTTTAGCCATGGTTGCGATGCACTTATGCGCCGGCGCATTGTCTTGCAAAAAAAAATGTTTTGTTCGCTTCATGTGAGGGACTTTTTCAGCGATTTCGGCCTTTAATCGCTCCAATAATGTACAGTAATACTCGCTGTTGATGGTTTTTCCTTTTTCAAGGTAGTCCACGAAGAGTATGCCATGATAAAACCAGAAAACCGACGTCAAACCCTTTCCGACCCATTGAGCCTCCCTCGGCCGCTTCGTAGCACTCGTGCCGGCTTCAGTCCATTGCCGGGCACTCATTCTGTTCTCTGGTGTGTAATAGTGGATCCAGGTTTCATCAACAGTTATCAATAGACGCCAAAAGTCCGCCCGATTCCGCATCAGCAAGTCTAAATACTCTTTCGAAGTGCTCTCGCGTTCGTGTTTTTTGTCAGGAGTGAGCATGCGCGGCACTTAGCGGCAGGATAACTTTTTCATATGCAGAATATTGCCCAAAATATGGCGTGTGCGCTCAGTACTAATCTTTGTGGTATCTGCTAGCTCACGCACCTTCACTTTCCGGTCAGCCAATACCATTTCATTTATTTTTTTGACATTGTCCTCTGTAACTGCATCGGAGGGCCTGCCGCTGCGGACTTGATCGGTAATGGAGTTGCGGCCTCGAAACCAATATTTGACGGTGTAATCTGACGGAGTATTAGCCCCATAATATTTATCCAACTTTTCTTTTGTTTCCTTCGCCGTTTTGCCTCTCAAAAAATAATGTTTTATGAGAGAACGAAAATCGTTTTTGTCCATACTCAACATGATGCCAAGCACGTCAACAACAATCAGCTGTCAAAACAAAACTAAAGACAGTATCGCCCTGATTTTTGGCATGTCTGCCTAAATATGAACGGACTTCACCCCACCTAGTATGTCTTACTAATTCAATAAATCTTATGTGGGGGAAAGTAGTCAATTATCTATTGGTTTTTTTTATCGAAATTATGTATAGGTATGAACTTTCCCTTTCGAAAAGGAAGAGGCCCATCTAATATCTATGGTCACGCCTCACGCTTGTAATAGTGTAAGCCTGTTATCGCGTGTATGCTTTTAAATAAAAAGTACGTTTTATCAATGCATTGTTCATATTTCACGTTTGCTGCTTGAACGCTTGTAGGAGGGGTTAATTTAATAAACTTGTAGATCAATATCATTTGATATTAAAGCGTGCACGCACGCTCGGTCTTGTTCAGTCTATTCAGAGAAAAATGGAAGAAAAGGCAATGCTTGTGGAAAAGGAAAATTAAAAATAGTTAATGTAATAGTTACAACTTCCAACGCCGCAAACAGTAAATTGATATATACCAATTGAATTGATTTTTTGAATCCTTTTATAAAAATTTTAAAATAGCTACTTTTTGTAGATTGGTGTTCATGTAAGTTTTTGGTCATCCCGTCTGTTCCCAAGCCAACCACCAAAGTTGTTTTATTTTTATCTTAAGTATGAATGATCTTAACAGGGTTATTAAACTCTCCTCTTGCTCCCGCTGACAATACTAAATTTCTTAAAGCTATTTCGTCATCCTGATTAAGTGCAACATCCTCTTCGGCTTTGTCTTCTTACAGTTGACCTGACCTTGGTGTTTTTTACGACAGAGAGCTACATTCAGTACACATATTTACATGATAATAGTTAGATACAACTCATCATTTGCCTTCATCAAACGGTAGTCGACGTGACTAGATCCATATATATTGTGTTTACTTGCCCCTGTTGAAGTAGGAATTCGCTATTTTTTTAGCGAATCCATGTATCCGGGGTTAATACCACTCAACATAGCTTTCTGTGATCTGCTTTCTTCAGTCTATCTATTGTTGAACAGCCGTTTTATCTTAACTTTCTATTCAAACCGCCTCAACCTTATTCATTTGAATACCGTTGATGAAGGTAGTTTTTTTAACTTATGAACTTCTCTCAGTTTTCGTCGATTGCTCATCTTTTACAGCTTTACTACCTATACATTTCTTTCAACACCAACCCTCATATTTTTCCTTGTCCTCGTCCTTTTATCTATCTTTTTCTAATGAAACAAACTTAAACATGTTCGACTTAGATCGCAGCACTTCGTATTTTAAACAAGATTTCCTCCATAGTTTCAAGGTTTTTACATATGTCTTCTTATCTTGTGACGGGTGTTTCAGTAGAAGCTTAAGAACTGTTTTTTTTTTTAATAGCGTCCACCAAAGTTTTAACGTAGGCATACAAAAAGTAGTGAAGTGGAGTAAAATCGCATGATTTCGGTAGCCAATTCTAGTTGAATCAAGTCCTCATCAAATCAATAGTTTTATGTGCAGTGTTGCACGTAGCGTCATCCTGCTGGAATCACATGTGTGATCTTGATAAATATGTTTATTTTCGAAACAATAATCATCATCAGTGTCCAGTAAGTAGTAGTAGCCACTGAATGATGGTGACTGATGAAAACGGTAAACTTACGTGGTTGTTATTGAGTCACATGTATCGTCAGTAAACATGGTTTTTCGATAAAAATAAGATTCGGCTTTAAGAGCCCAATTTGCGAACAATATCGTTGTAATATCTTTTTACGAAATTTTCTACATAAGTAGTACACAAAATTCAGTATCCAGTGCAGATGTACTTTAGTGTTTACAGAATCTTCTGTTGGCACATTAAACTGGTGTTATACTGAGTTAATTTAGCTTAAAATTAATCCAGAGCACAGTGAAAAATGAGCTCATTGTGTAGACCAAGTAAATCAAATAAACTTATTCACGCTTTGCAATTTGAAAAGCCTTGAAGTCGAATAAATAAGGGTTTTTGGCGCCCACCCAAAATCGAAATGATGTACAAAACAATAAACAATCTCCCGTTTAAATCGCTTATTTCGCTGTTATCATAAAGATTCAATTATAGCCCGGGGGTCATGGATCCAAAATTAAAATAACCTTTAAAAACAGTCTGATAGCTTTAAAAACTCGAAAACAAATATTGTCAAATGGATGAGATATAGATTCACATTTATCCGAATCCAAGTTATCAAAAGAAGGGAAGATTTCTGCGAATAAAAAAGAAAAGAACCACGGTCGGTGCAGATTGATGAGTTTCGAAAACCACACATATGCAGTGCTAGACAGGTCAAACCATTTAATCTATGCGATAAAAGTCAAGACCACCGTCCAACCGACCAAACCAAACGCCTTACTTACCTGGCTCTTTAAGGCACCGGAGATCCACAAGAATGTAGAGCGTTTAAATGGTGTCAGCTATTGAGGCACCATTCACATTGACATTGCGTACAAAATCCCTTCTATAGTTTTTTCCGAACGCTTGAAAGTACTTGCCTTTATCAGTGCGGTTTTAGGCCTGATTTGCATGCAATTAGTCAATTATTCACACGACGGCAGATCCTGCAGAAAACACAAGAACTAGTTGTCCAAACTAATACTAAAGGTAGAAATTTATTATAAAAGTATGTATGTGCAACAACATATTTGCAAATCTTTAAAAAAAAATTTACATTGACAGAACAGAGCGAGCTGTCAATGGTGCGCTTGCAACTACTGGTACGGAGGCGACAAAAAAAAAGTTTATCCGCGAATGAAAGCAAGACCAATGCTCTCTCAACAAAAAGGGACGCATTACATCGATGAATCAGACAGAAAGTCACAATAGACCGTTGTAACTTTGCGGTAGTTAAAGATTTTACCTGACAATAACATCTCACCAAATTCAATCAAAGTCTTACATTTATTCAACGCTACTTTTTTGGACTAAGAACACAAATGATATATAAGTCTTTGCGAAGAAACACAGGGAAGACCTTTTATAAAACTCTCGTAAGAAAGCGAAGTCTAACAAAGATATTTTTGACCTTTTTGAACGCAAGATTTTCCAACTGATTTTTGGTCCCATGCACCTTGACGTACTTTAGAAGCGGAAGGACCCGCTTATGGAATGCGAGATAGTTTCGTCAACCTTTTATTCCTCAACATAGTCTCGCTTGAACTTAATACACTTACTAAAACGTGTCTCCAATTTTCAATTTATTCCAAATAATAAGACTTATCAATGTCCCTAAAATAGGGATTTGTTCGAGCGGTGATTTCAACGTTGGAGCCAAATCCATAGGAGTCGTAGGGTGCTTAATCCGAAAAACATGGCGCATGTGGTAGCAATTCGTTCCCTTCTACCTAGTCAAGTCATAGTGGTTTGCAAGACGGTCGATTGATATACTTTGGCCGATTTTTTCACTCCTTTCTCGCAAAAATGGAGCTTGGTAACCCCATCGTAGCACACTCCCCACCATACCATTACAGACGCGGGATGGTGACCTCTTCGAACTCTCGGGATGAGTTGGGATGCTTCTCTGGATGACCGAGCATGCATACGATCGTTCTGCTTATTGAACGATTCTTCTACGGTGAAGATTTTCTCGTCAGTAAACAGAATTTGTCTGTGAGCGTTCTTCGAGTACCGGCTGAGTAACGCTTTCGATCTTCGCTTGCGTTTTTCCTTCAATGCGGCCGTGAGCAGGTGTCCAGTGTGTCGCTTGTACGCGCTGAGTCCTAAATCTTCTTTGATAATGCGAGACATGGATTTTTGCGAATTTTGCATTTCCCGCGACAAGATTTTCTATTTTCGCAGCGGTTTTCGGTCGATTCGTTTCTTCACGGCTTTGATCGCTTTCGAAGTTCTCACAGTGCGCGGACGGCCGGATCTTTGACGGTCTCGTACTCCACCAGTATCCTCAAACAACTTCACAGCACGATACACAAAATTGCGAGTAATTCCATGCGGTCGCAACGTCGTAAAGATATCGCCTTTTTCCGCGTTGCATTTAAGTAGGCCAACTACAACAATACGATTTTCGATGTCGCACCAGTCCATGATTGTTAGCAATTAATGTCAAAAACTTTTTACGTCACAATGAAGCATAAATATCAACTGTCAAATCGCAATCAATACGAAATGGATGCGCCCGGTGTTGCATTCGTAATGAGTGAGTTCAGTTGTGTACCAGTATATATGACTTGACTAGGCACCTAAAATTTCAATATGATGACAACACATCTGTGCATCTTAGTATAGGAACTATTCATTTAGCCTCCTTGTATCGGTCCAATAAGTGGGCCGTTGATTGTTTGTTCGGTTCTTATTTTTCCGAAAATGTGACCGAAAATCGTGCTGCTGTCAATAGTGTTACCAGCCGATCCTCAATTAACCCTTTTTTTTCTTTTTGAATTATAGATGAATCCGCACGAGATGTGGTTTCAACAGTGTGGAGCTGCGTGTCATACGGTAGCTTAAACTAAAACATAGATTTACATAAAATCCAAATTCGGGGAGAAGTGAAATAGACAGCTCTACATATGGTCTCTGACATTTGACACCTCTCGACTATTTCTTTTAGGCCCACTTGCAGGCATTGGTCTATTCAAGTTGACAACCAAATTTGGCAATAAAGGAGACATTATTGTCAAAAGTAATTACAAATTGGGTTGACAGGATGACTTTTTGTACATCGTAGTTGGGGTGACACTCTCCAAAATTGTATTAAATCATTAAATTCCGATATACCTATAAAAAAAAAAAAAAAAGTTGCATCTTAAAAGATCATTTGAGTTAAAGAGTGCTCAATGTTGTAGATGGTGACTTGCAACTTTGTTGCTTTGTTTATTTTATATACTAGTCCTAATTGGTTTGCATCAGGCATACCAAACACCACATATCATGTCGGATGTTCAATTTATTGGCACTTGTTAAACTTGTGCGAAAATTCATATGAATAGACTACTTCAAATAAACAGTCTTCTATTTACGCGCATGTTTATTATTTTCATTACCGTTATTTGTTACTAGTATTATAATATTTGTTTGACTCTTTAATTATGTACGAGTATATCACTTAATTACTAAAATCAACTACTTAGGTACATGAACAACTACTATTGTGCAAATCCCCTTCACCCTGTTAAATTAATTTATACTTACCGTTAAGTCTTAAACTTCAGCATAGGCAACACTTTCGGCACAGTGAAAATACATCCCACTAAAGCAAGGTCGGTATTCAAAATCGAACAGCGGCAAACACAGCATACTCTACTCACAACGTACTGATTGATTAGATAATCAAAGCGCTCGATTAGATTCCGATTCATCCGTCCAACTGTAACCTCACTTCCATCATACGTACATGGACTTTTCTAAGGTCTATGTACAGTGGGGAAGTGAAATTCGCTTCAAATAGATGTACAACTTTTTCCAAGCTATTGCGACAAACTCTTTACCCCGTTGTCGCTAACAATATTTACAAATTTACAACGTACAAAACTACGATGTATTCGCAAGGGAATTCACTTTTCCAATCGTACGTGTTTTGTCTCACGACGAGAATGGACGCCTTTTTCAAATGTTAACATTAGATAAAGTTCAATGTAAAAGGGGGAGAAGAGGAGAAGGGGAGGTGCGAATTGCACGTACTACGTAACGTGGTATACGTGATGAGAAACGTTTGATTTTGAACTCCTAGAAGGTCGACTGCTGAGAGAGAGAGAAATTGGCGGTGAGGAGAGCGCATGGAGTTAAGAGAGATTACATTCTATTTACTTTTTTTGCTTGTTTCTTCTTTTTATTTTTTGTTCGTTTCATTTCTTTGGTATTTACAAATTTTATTGAAGATGAGATGAAGACTTTGTTGATTTTAGTAAAACAAATTTTAGTTAATGACGCAGATTATCTGATTTCGTATCCGGACAACAGGTATTACTGGTTTAATGGGATTAAAGCATTCGAATGTGAAAAAATTAATAAAATTTATTTTCCTAATCGATTCAGTAAATTATAACAGAGATCAACGGGCAATAGTGATGAGCCTGAAAGAATTATTCAATTTTCAAGGTAACATATCATTTGGATGCAAATGTTAAAATTTCTTTGGGGAACTGTGCCAATGAATATGCGATTATAGCCATCAATAAATTCATCTTCACTCACTTATTGACATTTTGTTGGTTGCATCTTTTCATTCAGATCTTAGTTAACCAAATCGTATGACAAGAAGCCAGGAAAAACCAATTACATACCAACCACACCATTTTCAATCTCAACGGATTTTGGATAAAGATTTTTCTTTGGCTTCTCGAAATTTTCAATAAAACAGACATATCTGGTTTATTTCCATAAATTAGATTTGATATCATTGATATCGCAATGCTTTTATGCGTCAAACCAAAAAAGTGTTGCTTACGTCAAGCGAATAATTAATTAAAATCCGGACCTACATCAAGATAAAACTGCCAACAATTGCCTCTAAGAACGAGTTCATTCTCTTGGACTATCTTCTCGCAGTCAAGGTACGAGCTTAACCCTTAGCAGCCACACCTAATACTGGGATCACAATGAAGTAACAACAACAATAAACGTCCATACAACTAGAGACTTAACTATTTACACTTATCAATGTCCATTGTGCGAAGTTTACATTCGGAGGTCTACTTTCGCTTAGGCTAGTTAGAGTGGCTATTGGAAAACCAAACCTGCTGGCCCGTTGTGATGCCACGTGGATCTGCGATGCTCCTATTTAAGGATCCATTTTGCGCTTATGATGAAGCGTAGGGGACTTTTGATATTTGTATTCCTTTAATCGCTTAAGTCATTGTAGAAGAAAACTCCATCTAGGAGCTTTCTTTTTTGGGGAAAGAGCTGAACATGTACAAAGGAGGTGTAGGATTGTCTCCTCCTCCTCCTCGTCCATGCATCTTCTGCCGAAATCATAAGTAAAAATACAAAGCCCTCTTGCATTCCACCTCGATCAAGAAGTTTCCGAAATAACAACCGTGTGGCGCTCCCATTGTTCCGATTTGAATTCTGTTTTTTTTTTGTCGGTACATCTGTTGTTGATATTCCCTCTAAATCTTAGCGTCATAGCTTGACATTTGCTAAAGTTACTTAGCCAAGAGTACATATCTTTGTGTGTGATGGCGATTTTTTACAATTAACAACAACGAACTTGTATTAAATTTTGCGTAACAAATGGATTTAATGGTGCGCGAACGTTGGAAATGTTGGAAACGTGTTTCGGCAACGATTCTCTAAAGAAAACGGTCGTTTACCAGTGGCACGAGCGGTTCAAAAGTGGTCGTGAATCAATCGAAGATGATGAACGCAGTGGCAGACCATCGACATCGAAAACCGACGAAAACATTGAACATTGCTTGTGGATCCGTCCAGGACATTTTGTTAATGATATTGGTTTCCGTCGTGTAGCAGCAAAGTTGGTGCCAAAAGACCTCAATTTCATGCAAAAAAGAGACCGTTTTGACGTGGCAAAAGAGATAATTTGCGAGGCTGAATCCGATCACACATTCATCAAAAAGGTTCATTACTGGAGACGAGACGTGGGTTTATGAGTACGACACGCAAACCAGACATCAGGCAAGTGAATGGCGTTCACCAAATGAGACAGAATTGTGGGCAAAAAACTTGTGGATCATGATAACGCACGTAATAACGATATTCGTAATTTTTTGACGAAAAATGCAACAAATACCATCCAACACCGAATTCACCTGATTTGGCTCCCTGTGACTACGGGGAACGCGTTTCAGCAGCCAAGAGAAAGTAATGGAAAAATCACAGGAAGCACTGATGGACATACCGAAAACCGAATATAAAAAGTGTTTCGAGGATTGGATCAAGCGCTGTGTGCATAAGTGTGTTGCAGTCGATGGGGATTATCTGAAGGGGACAATATACGAATAGATTTAGATGAATAAACTTGTATTTTCAATTTTCTGAATAAATTCTGGGAACTTTTTAATTCAGATTTATTTTTGGCCAGATTTGTTTGGTCGCTTAACATGTCGATCCAACCGTCCACCTAAGGTTTGTTCTCCCATTAGCATCCAGCTTTAATCTTGAACGTAGCTATATGTATACGATTTTACCATTTCCAGGTATAGTGGTTCCAATTTTAGCAAGTTCGTCCGCCCTACAGTTCCCCGGGAAAATCTCTATGTCCCGGCACCCAGCAAAGGTGAACGTTGAATTGCTCTGCCATTTCCATGAGAGATGATCGGCAGTCTATAACTGTCTTTGAGTTAAAAGAACATGATTTGATAGCGGTCTGACTGTCAGAAAAGATGCAGATCTTTTTTTCTTCAGACAGATCAGGGCTTCCTTGATTGCTAGAATTTCCGCCTAGAATATACTAGAGTGTTTGGGAAGGCGGACGGTGAGGCTTAGGTTAAGCTTATCAGCGAAAACACCACTATGCACGATAAATGCACATCCACCACATCGGTAGCTTATGCTAACTACCAAAATTTAAATTTAGAGGTATCAGTGAAACTCATTACAATCAACTTTGTTAAGCGTTATAAGCGTTATTAATGCTTGCACTAAGCTAATTTCACCTCCCTTAACTATTGTAATAAGAGATGGCAATATTTTAAATATGAAGAAACGAATTTTTGAGCCAGAAGTAACGAGATACTTCAAATAGCCCCGAAAACTGAAGAAAGCTCGAAATAAAGAGTAACCCCAAATGATCCTGAGGACTAAGGAAACAGATTTTTGAACCCGAAGTAACAAGTTACTCCAAATAGACCCCAAGACAAAAGATGTGGATTTTTGAAAGAGTTTCTCCAAATCGTAGCGAAAAATAAAAAAACTCAGCTTAGTTGAATAAGTGGCTGTACGAACAGAGAAATCCAAAATATACGGAGAGAGAATCTTTTCAGCGAGTCCAGGTGTCGGCGTTGGATTGCAAAGTTTCGAACACCGGTCGGGTAGGCCAGAAAAGCTACGAGCTCCTAAAGTCCACCGTCAGAAAAAATCCCACTGTTACAAGGGAACTAAACGTTAGCCCATGATCATCTATTGACACCTAATAAATATGGGAAAAGTTATAAATTTGTGAAAATGGGTAACACACCACCTATCGCAAAATAATCCTCAGCAAAGTCAAAGCGATTCTGTAGTGTCACATTCAAGAGCCGTTTTTGAACCGGATCGTTCCAGGATATGGAAAATGGGGTTTAAAAATCACTTCCAAAGGACAGACCAGCACAACATCCCAAAAATCGACTTCATTCCGCTCAAGGTGTTACTGTCTATATGCTGGAATGCCGAGCGAATAAGCCCTTTTGAGCTGTTGTCTCGTAATCAGATTATTACCGTAAAGGTTTACTGTCAGCAGCTATGTAGATTTAAGTCGGCACTAGAGAAGGAACGGCGAGATCTTGGTAATCGAAGGAATTTTCTATACCATCAGGATAACTATCGACCGCATACAGCTAGGACCATCTGAATACAGTTACAGGAGTTTGGTTGGGAAAAAATGGTGCATCCACTTTATTCTTCAGGCTTCCACTCTTCCGAAGTCTACAAAACTTCCGTAATATCTAGTCTCTGTTGCTCAGCGGGCAAGAGGCACCTTTAGGTTGAGAATTGAATTATAGAGGAAATAAACGATGACAGCAAAGAATCGTTTTAGGTGACTTAACGCCAAAATACCAAAGGAAGACATACATATTTGAAAGAGCAGCCGAAAAGCGTTACTTGCAGAGCACAAGATCCGAATAAGAATTTGAACTAATTAATATCATATCAGTTCAGCTGGCACAATACCTTATTGTACCAAATCCACGCCGAGAGATATCTAAGACACTAAAACAATGGGGTATTGCTGTAAAGAGATCGCAAGTTTAACGGATGCAATCACAACAACCCGTCACAATCCTTGCCACATTGAAAATGGATGTCGCGCACAATTAAAAAAATGTTCACCCTCTACAATGCTACTTCAGGAACAACGCCCAAAAGTTTTACCAAAAGGAAAACGAAAGTAAAGAACTGAATGCCTAAAAGCATTTTCTAAAGATCTGATTTATCCCCGATCAGTAAAGTTTTCAGGCCGTTTGGTCCACTTGGTCCGTTTGAAAATTCATACTACCGGAGATTCTGGAGCGTACCCAAGATTGGATCAATACTTACCAACTTCTTATGAACCTTTTGCGTCGTCTAGAGTCTAACTTTGGAATTTGGAAATTTATGAGATTTTGCAGAAATATTCGTGTCAGAGCTTGAGTAATATGATGGTCTTAAAACTAAAGTGTGTGCCATCTGTTTGATGGTAAATTGTGGTCGAAATAATGCACCAGGTTCTGTGCCCAAGCCTCAACGGCTTCAGCAACTGAACATCAGTGGCACGAGGAAAATTTTACATAAAGATCTTTGGATTTTTCGCCTTCAAGATCCAATTGACTTAGAAATTGAAGCAAAATAACCACCCCTTTGATATATTTTCTCTGTTTAATCTTCAGAGGTGCTCAAAATTTACGACAATTTTGCTCAAAAGATGATCTTTTTAGACGAGGCGCATTTCCATCTCGGCGGCTACGTAATCAAGCAAAATTGAAATCTAGACGTGAATCGCAGAAAGTGACTGTTTGGTGTGGTTTTTGGAGTGGCGGCATTATTGTACTATTTTTCTTCCAAGATGACAATCGAAGTCAATGGAGTAAGATAACCATTTTTCATTGCTAGATATTAAAGATTTGGACACAAGCCGTCCACCAATCGCTTTAAATCACACTACGTTTAATAATCATGTAATCAGTCATTTTTGTGATATTGCTTGGCCGACCCGGAGCTGAGATTTAACACCGTTGGACTTTTTTTTTTGTAGGATGCCATTTAATGTCGATACTATGCCAACAATCCAGAAACGATTCAGGCACTCAAGGAAGATATTGGTTAAACTATTAGTGAAATACGGGTCAAAACCATCGAAAATCTATTTAAGAAATTGGGTTGACAGGACAATTTATCAAGGCAGTCTAGACTGTAATTTAAATGAAATAGTATTACCTAATGAAGGCAGGTTAACTCTATTTTATAACTTTAAAAAAAATATACCAACTGCTGGCCCACCCTTTATACAATCGATGCAAGTTCGGACATTGGGGACAATGGTTAGTAAAAGTCTCGAACTGCAACACGTATTTCGGCAACTTTTAATTGATGTACACATTCTATACAGGGAATTTGTAATTCGTTACAAATTATTATTTATTAATAAAAATAATTATAATAATTTAAAATCGATCAACTACGAATACTATTATGCTTGCTTTTTTGAAGCATTTTTGATAAAAAAAATCCGTCACAAACGGCGAGGTTTATGGAAGAACAGCTCGTAGACTTTACACAACGATAACCCGTCACCCCAAAGACGAACAATTGTGAGCGATTTTAAGCCCCAAAACCATCCATCAAACAACGTATGGAAGGAGCTTAAGATCACTGCGAAAAGCGCTTATAAAAACGGTCTTGCAGAACGGTAAAAGCTATGGCATAAGTGTATTGATGAACTTTCCCTAAGCAACTTACTATCTTGTTAAATGTGATGACACTATCGATCAAATTCCTTAAGTTTTACTAGTTAATATGGTATATGTTGAAACTGTAAGCTATTTTCAAATGTTCATTCATCTTTCTACGACGAACGAAGAAATTTCTAGTTCCCTGTGTTTGTGCTCTGTATATATTTGTATAACAAACAAGAACAAAAACAAAATCAAAAAAACATTTAACTTGCTATTATTGAACTTATTTTGCATGCAAACTCACCTAAATGAAATTTCGTTTTTTTTAACACTTTCACTTTCCCATCGCATAACACTAAGTTCGTAGACCCCTTGCAGAGCTTTTTTAAATCAGGTAAGTACTAGATGCGTTGTTGATACCTGTTACCTGGGCAAAAGATCAGACAGGATTACAAAATTCGTAAGGTTTTAGCGCCAAGTTTTTTTTCAAAACCAATTACAATAAAGTGCAAACTATACGTGTCGATTATTGAATCCGACGGATGCATTGCGGAGGGAATGTAGTCCAATTTTGAATTATTTGCCATTATTGAAAACGTCGGTATGCAAGTGAATAAATGTCGGTAAAATGTTGCCATTATTGAAAACGCACCCGATCCGTACTCCATATAAACTTTGTCATTTCAGATCCGCTGTAAAATCGTCGCGGATTACTCATGTGCTCAAGGCATTTACTAGTTTGTTTACGATGTTTGTGTTGGCCGCTTTCAACGTGATAATGAGCACCAACAGTTTAAAGCGATGGTGGACTTAATGAAGAAAGTGCCTGATATTGCCAAAGGCTTTACAAAGAAAGCACCTGAGGCCGTCCTTTTGTTTTGGGAATAATCAAAAACTGAATTGAATTCTTTGGAACCTCCATTCAAAGAACTTTCAGAATGGAAAAAGGTTAATTCAAATCAAAACATCAAATGTTGCTAACCTCAATAGCTTTTCAGGTTTAGTCGGACTACAAATCGGCCTTGAGAAAGAAGCTGGCAAACAACAACCAGGAGAAAAGAGCAACGGGTGGAGGACCAAATCAAGAAATCTTCTTCACGCCTCTGGAAGAAGAAGTAATTGAGCTTGTTTGCTTAAAGGACTGTGTGCAAGGAGTACCTAACGCGAGTAATTTTGGTGTCCCAGTGAAACGAAAGCTTACGAGCTCTTTCAGTGAAAATGTACACTGCACCGGCAATACATCCGTGGTACCTGAAGTCAATTCAGCAAATTTGGACGATTTGTTCAAAGACATAAATGAAGATTAAACAGAAAATGATGTGAATATGTGCAATATAGTAACACTCGGGAAAGTAGAACCAAATAAAAAAAACACCAAAGCCAATCAAACTTTTGGAGAAACAAGTCAATTTGCAGGAAAAGCTTTATCAACAGCTTTGAGAAATACTTTCGTCTCACAATAAGCGTTTTGAAGACATGCATGCATTAAAGCTACTCCAGACACTGGGCCAGCTAAGCGAATACCAGAAAAAAACGCACCGTGCTTTAGACCGACTAATCGATCACTAAAAGAGAGGAAACTACATTCAGCAGGAGTTTCTTGATGAAAGGAAAAGGCACAACCAACACACCGAACAATTAGCTTTTCAGAAGAACAGACTAAAGGAAAAGATTCTTCAAATTGAGTTGGAAAAAATTGGCACGAGACTAAAAGATTAATCCATTCCTTTTTTTTTTATTCTGTAAGAAAGTCATGAGATTGTAATGACTAAAAAGTGATTTGATTGTGTCATTTTATTTATTTATTTAACCTGGTCATGAAGACTGATCTGTTCTATTCATATTAATTTAAAATACATTTTGAATGTCTAAAATATAAATGTTTTAAGTGAAATCCAAATTACAAACTATGCAATTATATTTTCACAAATAAGTAAATAAAAAATCCGAATTCCTTCTAATTGACAATTATCAGCTGATTTCGATAATGTAGACTCCGGATCGATAATGTAGTTCATCCGTCGGATTCCCTCCGCAGTGCATCCGTCTGATTCAATAATCGATACGATAAAGTAAAGTAATCAAAACAGCTAAATTTACTAAAAATTCCAGCATTCGTTTACAAGTCGAATATATATAAGAAGAAAAAAGCATTCCTGTGGCTAACTTACCTTGTTACTTCAATCACCTTCATAGAAAATAAATAAGATTAAAGCACGTCTTGCAGATAATAAACCACAGAAAACATCGAGTACTGTAAAGTCTTACTTACTTACTATTGAACTTGGAAGAAGCTACAGTCCGAGGGGGACCTTGACCTCGACTAACAAACCTGTCAAATTACGAGGGTATGGTGAACAGATATCGGCCTCCCTTGACTTAAACACACTCCAACATCAGTATTCCTTCCCGGAAGTGAGAGTATGAAGGGCTGTGAAGATATTCGAAAAAGCTTCCCAGAAACAAACAGATGGACGGTGCCAAATCAAGAGAATAGTGGGATGGTCGAACAAATCGTACCCCAAATCCTGCAGTGCATTGTCCTGGTGAAAGATGATTGTTTTCAAGCTGGTCAAGAAGGTTAGAGTAATATTCGCCTGTAATTGTACTGCCTTTTTCATGGTAATTCACAGTATCCCTTTAGCATCCCAAAACACGTTTTCCGGCAGATGCGATCGATTTCGCTTTCTTTAGCACTGAACCTCCGGCTTCCACCCATTGCTTCGTCTGCTGTTTCGTTTCTGGCGTGTGGTGATTGACCCATGGTGAGAAATTGCCGCACAAAATCGGTCAGGTTCCTATTGTATCTGTCCAAAGATTGCTGCGAAAATCGTTTGCGCATTTGCATTTGACCGGCATTCAGCAAATGCGGCAACCATGTCACGCAAAGTTTTCGCATCCTTTAATTTTTGTACAAGATGTTTCGCCCAACTTTTCGCCATGCACTTTTCGATTATTTCGGGTTGGGTTGCAGTTTTTACTGTCCTTCATGTGGGTCATCTTCGAGGGACATAAGACCACGTTTAAATTCAGCTGCCCAATTTTCAACGGTTGACATGGAAGGAGCAGAGTCCCCGTAGACTTTTGTCAACTTTAAATGAATTTCCTTAGGAGTTAATCCAACGAAAACGAAGAATTTTATGACCCCACGATATTCAAGTTTATCCATTTTTACGAAAAACACGCAAGAAGTCTATTGCAAAAATTCATGTAAACAAACTATTAGAGAGAGCAAGTTAATTATTGACATACGAACTAATGACACGTGCACCCAGGCAGGAAACATAAAATTTTACTGATTTACGCCAACTCTCTGTCAGACGGAGAACTTTTTACCTTGCCCTTGTAGCAACTTGTCTTTAGTCAACTGCTCTTGTTTTGTACTCCAAGATGGTTAACGGCCCCTTTTATTTCAGCTCGCCTTCGTGCTGATTTACAAATCCTATTCATCTCATGTGACTGGTACGCGCTTTTCTGTTAAGTTTGATAATGCGGTTTCGCATAAAGTTTGTGCAGATAACTTCTCCTTCAAAGCTCATTTACGCATCTGGCTCAACTAAAAATACTTTTATTCGCCTTCGCTAACGTACATGGTTGGGCTTTATAGAACAGTATTTGAATGAGAAGGGTATTACTCGTATATAGAATCTCCTTAATATATTTTTCGTTAAGGCCTTATCACTCAGTTGCCTTCTTTGCGTAAAGAAACGGCTGCGGTTAATAAGTGTAACTACTCGATTTCTGATAAAATGTCACTATCAGCACATTATCTGTACAATTTAATGAGTTTTGCTTAACTAATAATACCAGTCATACCTATATATAGCTTGTCTATATGTATATTCTGTCATTTGCAAATGAAATCGTTTAAGAGGTGGAGGGTATTGATATGGACTTGCTTAAGAACCTGGTAAATTTAGGACTTACCGGGCAAAAAATCGCAGTAAAAGAATCTAAAAGATCCGTTGGACAATGGTATCAGGGGTTTACGCAAAACACGAGATGTAGTATACGATGTTATGGAGAATGTAGATTTAGCGCAGTTAACAGGGTCTTCTTTCCTGTGTGTTTGGTCAACAATGCTGAGGTTCTATTAATCAGGCATATTTTTAGCCGGCTAAATCTGAAAATGCACTTTACTAATTCCTACATCGCTCCCTTAAATAGCTCGACACCTACGGCCTTCGGTTCGGCAGCCTTGCTTTGCTTAAGTTTACATTCTCGTAGATATCACAATCAGATGCTCGTATTTTAGGTTTCATGGCCCAAGTTTAATGCTTTGTTACAGTTGACAGTAACATTTTGTGGTTTTTCTATATCCTTAGCTCCAACTTTGGTTCAACTTGTAAGTTTCATTCTTCATCTCGAAAGGTTTCTGTTCTGATATTGTATTGTACGACGTCTCAATTTACTCGTTTGCTTGCCTACCATATTGTCTTTGGTCTTATGGTCGATGTATTTTTCTCATATTATAATGGAAAAGCTGGTAGGTCTTTCTAGTTCTTTTATGCAAGGCCCTTTTGTAGTTGTTTTATTATGTGTTCTTAGCTGCACTCTTAGCGAATCCAATTGCAACTCTTAGATATTCAATCCTTTTACGGAATTTCTCCTTTGATGAAGGGTCTGAGAAATTTGTATACTTACTTTGTTGGCAACTAGATTATCGTCCGAATCTTACTGGCTACTCGAAAATTAAGTGTAATAATGGAGGCCGCTTTTGTGTCTATCGTAACTTGATCAATTGGGGTGGCGACTTTATGGCCAGTTTTTTTTTTTAAGTATAATTGCAAGGAAGATGTACTCTTGCCCCCATCTGGCGCCATACTCAGGACTTTGCTTGAGGTCCGCATAGAATACGTAGATTCGGACATCGTTGGTTTTCTTTCGTCAACAACGAATCAATCCGTATTTTTATCACTTTCCAACAGTGGTTTGTTTTACTTGGTCGGGGATGGTTACCCCAAGTTAAAGCCCCAACCTGGAACACCATAAAACACCGACTTTCTCTGTGTCGAGGATTTTAGCCAGAATCTGAACTACAAAAGGAGATAGATGAAGGTACATCTCCATGGAAAGATCGAATGCCGATTCCGCAAGGGTGAGTTTTACTATGTACACGAAAAAAATATGTATACTGACTTGTTCCGATTTCGTGAGTGTGATTTTTTTTCTATAGTGTACACCAACTTAATTCATATACTGTGCTGTAAACAATGAAGAAATTTATTCCCTCTTTCTGACTGTGAGTTTTTCAGTGTACACATATTTTCGTGTATACAGCAAAACTCACGGAATCGGGCCCATGATTTAGGATACGGCGTTGGTGACGTTCTGAAGGACGGCAACTTAATATTTCATTTCTTGTTCGAAAAACTTGCGTCTGCCTACCAAGCGGAGTTATATGCAATCCTGATGACAATGAATTTAATTGTGAAGAATCGGTGAAATGGGAGCAGCATATGCATCTGGAGCGACAGCAAGCTTCGCTTAAAACTGCTTTAACGACTTTATAATAGGATCGCTATCGCTTTTATTGAGAGGTTTACATATGAGCATATATGCTGATGGCATGACTTTCCAGGTTGCCGACATAGACTTGCTAAGCTGCTTGTTGACACCAGTCATCTCCAATGGAGTATAATACTCGTATTGTTGCTGTGTTTTTTTGGCTAAATTTTACCCCTTATAAGTTTATCTAGTCAAATCAGGTTTATCAGGATGGTAACCAGGAGTAGATAAAATGACTTAGCACTGAACATTGTCAGGTTGACGACAGTTCTTGACTCTATTAATCGCAAAATATTCATCCATCACCAACGTGATAAACAAGAGTGATCAAATCAATCAACTGAAACTGATTAAACGTTAGGCCATCCAAGTTACTTCAACCGATTAAGTGGAACTTTATTACAGAAATGTTTATTAAAATGGTCACTACAACCAATAACAATTAAAACTTATTAACGACCAACTGGATTTTATTGTTGAACTCCACAAGTTGGCCTTCACCTTCCCAGGTCAATGTTCATTACATATTCGTACTTGACGAAACCACAAACAATATTTTGCTCTTGTAAACTGAGAAACTACAGATAGATACTCGTATCTTTCAGATTTAACCTAGCACAACCTTCAGGCTTTATCATCACATCGATTCCCCACTAAACTTAAGAGGAAATAAAACCAAACGAACCACAAGTATGAAATACTTAAAACAAAAGTTAAGGAATCCAATTAAGATAAGATTTACGTGAGAGGACGTGTATAACTGTTGACACTTGAGTCAATATAAATATTTGTTACAGGGGCTTACGCTAAATACAAGTATACCCATACAATCCAAAGGGTTTAATTGTTTTTATGGTAAATGACAACTTTACCACGAATCAGTGATTTTCATCGAGCACCTATTTGAATAGAACTGTGCATATCTTAACCACAAGGCACGGCAAGTGACTGTTTAGCTACGCTAACAAGTACAGGTATTTACGATGCGATAACTCTGCTTATCAGATACGTGAATTTCTTCAGATAGCTTTCTCGCGCTCTTTTGTTTGCACTTTCATTGTTTTGCTAATTTATTTTTTTTTTAATACGAGGTATTTTTAACGTTCTCGATTTGTCACTTTTACTGGCAATAAAATGTTTTTGATTAGAGGCGAGTGCCCCTGTCTGTGCATGATTCTAGCGGCTGGTTGATGACTAAACCGTGGCGAAGTTCATTCAATGGATTTATGCGTAGCTAATGGCTTTTATTTTGTTTTCATTCTTTTGCGACAATTTTTTGTGTATCTTTTCGTGCGCAGTTGTCTGTAAAGTGCACTGACTCAGTCTCAGTCGCAATTTGTATCTCGTATTTCATTGGAATTGTATGACTCCAATGGAAACCACAAACTTTGAACCATTTTATTAGCTACTTAATGTGTGGATTAACACCACCGGGTGATGGATTGGATATTCATAAAACCGACTACTGAGTGGGGATTGAACTTGACTTAAAGTTGGTTTAATAAATTGGCAGGGGTAGTTTCGAGAAAATGCATTAGTGTAATTAGTGGCCTGGATTTGTAGTCGTTTGCAGTGTGTGGGGCGCAAAACCACGAGATGTAATGACCCCGGTTTCTAAGAAGTGCAACAATTTCTCAGAAATCACATTAGGTGCTGTAAATAATTGTTTTCGCAATAATTCCAATCAGAGTTGCCTTTTGTGTCATGCTGTCAGTTTTGTTGATTAAGAGATTATGAGGATTCCAGTAAATGATTTTTCATTTGTGGCACTTAAGTTACTTGGGAATATAATGTTTTCAGCAGTGAAGTAAGAAATGTCGAAACATGAGCATGAGTTCACTTCTAAACTTACTTAGAGAACAAAATGTCGAATCCAGAGCCTTGTAGACAAATGTACATATTATGAATGATTTTTCGATTGTTATGTTGATTGGTTGCATTAACACTATAAAAATGCTTAGGCGCAGGGGCACCGCTTTACGTATCCTTTTGAATTTTCTTCGCTTTGTCGTTGAGCCGGATTTTTTTTGTCTGCTTAAACATGTCATCGTGTTCTCTATTTACGTGCATGCCTAGAATTAAGCAAACGATGTAGTCAGGGATTTAACCAAAATTCCTTTCTGCACAATATCTCTTTCTTCTGAGTACTTCTCTTCCTATTTAACCCTACAAATTCTAAGCCGAGACTTAAAATTGGCGTCCGTCCCACACATCTAATTCTAGTTGTGGATGCCAAATTTGTTAAAAATATTTTTTTTTTACACACAAAACTCATGACAGTCTGCTCAATTTTATATCCAACATACTCGCGTATTAAAGCGGTTAAATGGCACCATATTTACGAAAACAACTAGGTCAATGATCTCCTTGCGGACCCATATACTTAATAGCCAGGACACGGTTAATCGCGTCTTTCAGTGTCATAGATGTCCGGATAGACCACTCTGTTTTTTCAGCCATGAAACTTTACACTCCACGTCGAGTGAGAAATACTGTGAAAATATTTAACGTCGAACGTTAAACCTCATATCACCAATCTCTGAACAATTCCTATTCTATTTTATCTATTTACGGTAGAAAGTTTTAACAATTCGTATCAAGGTAAACTTTGCCGGCCTATGTATATGTGCACACGCCCCCATAGAGGAGAAAGATAGCTTCTATAAGCTCTTAGACTAGACCTATGAGCAATGCATTAGATATCACTTTTAAATTGTCCTCAGCGATTTTAAGAGAGAGGGCATCCTTGTAGTACCGTCGGAAAATACAGCCCGCACGACACCACCTTCGATGACGGTTTCTGGCGGGACAAAACATTGTCGTAGCTAACACGCAGTTCCCACGTCTTGATATTCACACGGAGACTTGGAGAACTCCAGATCGCTCAATCGTAAATAAGATCGACCACTTTCCGATAGATGCAAGATACTCCCCCAGTATTATTGATGTCCTGACATCAACACCATTCTTGAAAGAATAGTGCAAAATTCAGGCGTTAGCATAAGAGACACAATCTTTTAAAGTCCGTCCAATTACGAGTACTCGCATATCCCGATGATATTGACATAATGACAAAAGTGACCATTAACAAAAATGGATGAGGGTGCTCTTGGCTGCTTTGAGACGAAAATTCTTCGAGTGATGTTTGGTCCCCTCGCCATTGACGGTGAGTGGAGGGGCAGATACAACGACGAACTCTATCGCGACGTCGACTTAACAGGAAAAGTGAAGGTATGGTGATTGAGCTGCCGGTCCGAAAAGTCTTCCGTTCCGCCCCCGAAGAACAGAGTACTAGAGGAAGGCCGCAACTCAGGTGGCGAATGCAAGTAGAAGTGGAGTCAGAAAACTTATCGTGTAAACCTGTAGGCAGCTAACTAAAGATCAAGCTAAGACGTGTGTTGGCTGACGGCGAGGTCCACCCCGAACTGTAGCGCCACCTTAAGTAAGTAAGTAAGAGATAACGTGTTAGAGAACATACTCGTACCTATAGTACACAGTGTGGCAAATAATATCCCGGACACGAGATATATCCCAGCAACCAAGAGAGCCATCTATTTGTCATAACATGCGTAATAAAGCTTGAGTCTTTCTCTTCTATCTGTCGTTTGGTTGACATTAAACAATAAAAAATTATTTTATTTAACGGTTGGGCGCGGAAGAAAAAGGTCAGTCACTGAGAGATGTCAACCCGGCGATATCCAGTGTTGCAATTGTCTTCTACACATCAATTGTGCTTATAATACCTCCACGTGGTAACCGTCGGGTGCTGGTCAATGTCCACCCGGACTGGACCTGCTAAACTTATAGGGGCAAGTGCTGACCAGCAGTAGTGGCGCCGAGTCGCCCCGCCATGGAAAAAATCAAAAGTTCCGAAACATAAACAAGGACGGATCTACGGTAGTCTTCGAATCCGCCTCCGAGCGACAGCGCAGTGGAGGAAAACCGAGACTCAGTTGGCGCACGCAAATGGAATGCGACCTTAGTCAACTTAGAGTGCGAAACTGGAGGCCAGAACACCTTTTCGTTCGAAATTAAAATTTTAACATGGAACATAGAACGATCTTTGAATTCCATCCAAAACTTAGTAAAAAATGCATCAAAAACATTCTGATTGACGTAACAAGTGTAAAGTGATGATTGTTTGAATAGAACGGTTTTTTTCCGAGTGGCATAAACGTTTTTTGTGCTGCAAAGAGACGCAGCGATGACGAGGATGACACACACACAGAAAGGCCGATTTTGGTTCGGACTCCTGAAATGATCCAAAAAGTAGGTGATTTTGTTGCCGAAGATCACAATACTTCCCTGAAAATGATGGAAGAGGCCTTAAACATCAACAAAGAGATCATTCGAACCATTCTTCACAAGGATTTGGACAAAGAAAAGGCATAGCATTCATTTTTCGTTAATTATTGGCCGGAAATCAGCTTGTGTGTTAAATCATCCACCGTATTTACCCGATTTAGCACCGAGGAAAACCTCTTCACTACAGGGCATCTATTCGGTATCATGTAAAGAGTGTAATGTTTTACTTTTATTATTGTTTTTACTTTTATATTACGAAGGGAGGAAGCCATTGACGTTGAGCTTTCGATTCCAAAAAACCAAAGTTTTTGTTAAATTTAAGCCAGGGTTAGTGGATCATCGCTACGATCCGGGTCTGCTCCGGCGTTACGACGAACCGTTTTTTTGCTAAACAACTTTACCATCACAGAGAATTGGCTCTTCAATATCGAGGAAAAAATATGGCACTGGCTCAACGTATCTGACAGGAATAATTATATTCAGAGCAGTCGGCGAAGAAGGGCCGTTATAAACTTAAATTAGATGGGAAGAGCTACCGCCATCGCGATAACTACAACTACAATTACAATTCTGAAACTGCTTGTAGCACTAGTTAATAACACATCATCTGGCAACGATCTCCGAGTTTTTGAGAGACTCCAATTCGGTGAATTTGATCAGAGAGATCAGTATAAGCCGCTTTACGTGCGCAGTTGTGGCGCCATGCTGATATACTCTTGCAATGTCAGAATTCGGATGACAAGGGGAAAAAGATAGAAAGCTTTAAATACATGACTTCCAGAGATGCTTATATATTGTGCATTCGGAATTTTGCTAACCGTACAATAGGGATGATCTTTTGAACTGCGAAGAGGAATTGGGAACACGAAGATTTATTTTTAGCGGATTGGATTAATTGAATGCCCATTCAACCTGCGAGAAGGGGGTTTATGAGATGGGATGATGCAACCCGTGAGGAAACTACTGGCGGTCACCTTGAGACACTTCGAAAGAGGCTGCCACCTTTGTTTCGAATATGCATTTACCAAGAAGGAAGAAATCTGTAACACCTAATATTTTTGTTGGTAGGGAATGTCAACCCAACACAAACATAAAGGGTACAGAATAACACACGGGACACTAAGAAGGACCAGACAGAAGCTGAGTAATAACTTTTGAAAAAAGTAAATTCTCCAGCTTTGCTAGTGGCCAGGTAAACAAATCCTAAACGTTTTTCGACATAGAAACCATCTTACGGTTTCACGGGGTACGGTGTTCCCGGGTGATAACATCCTGAAAGTCTACTTTCTCTTCCCCCTTACAACTAAAGAGATGTAATACGACTTTTAAAAAATCCCGAATTGAATTTGGCTCCCTATTACGTATGGATTGTAAATGTTGAATCGACTTCTGTACATCACAGCCTAAGACAAAGTAGGTACACTTTGTGGAAAAATGCCGAATCTTATTGCTCACAGTACTTATCTTTAAGGACCTCTTGTAATGACCTACGGAATGCACATTACAGCTGAATTAAAGAGATCATGTTGTACTCGAAAAAAACTTTCTTCAATTGATACTCCTTAATAGTTTTTTTTTTTTTTTTTACAGAAAACGGTCAAAAGAACTACAGATACATATAGTTTGGAACTGAATACGAAACTCTAGTTTAATAAAGAGAATGAATGACTTCTAAAAACTTTTAGCAAATGGACAAGGGGTAAATAGGGTTGTCTAGATTTCACACTAACTCAAAACGAGATAAAAGCTGATAGTTCATTTGAAAAGCGTTCAGTGAACGTTCAGTGTTAATGAAATAGTCTAGTGCTAAAAGATTTTAAAAATAAGTAAACCAGCCAAACAGGAATCAATCAGAAAACCAGACGAGACATTCAGTCATCGACCGATTATGCGACATGTACACAACCGGGATCGAATGCCGGATATGGGAATGAGCTGATTACTATAACTCAAACTAACACCTATTGCATTGATTGTGGAAACAGAAGTTATAATCAGAAAGCCGCATATCCAGATATGTTGTCAGTTGTGAAGAAAATCAACGCTGCAAACCAGATATTGAGTTGTAACTATTCATTCATGTTGAAAGGTTTAGGAGGCTGGTTAAGGGGCGTTTGCTGAAAGTGTTTCTGCAATCGTATAGCCGTTTTCGGGTACGAGAAAGCGTGCCTATGCGGTTAGACTTACAAAGAGACAGTTACAAGGACTAAAAAACGTGCTTGGAAGTGGACGTCGGTTCTTCAATTGGATTAGGTTAGGTTGATGATTCTTTACTGCCAGCAAGACGCTTCGGCCTTGGTTCGTCCTTTTTTTTATGGTTATGACTACACTTAAGCACGTGTTAAGTTATTAAGGAAAATGGGCCAGAGAGAAAAAAAAAGATGGTTGGGCTCAGTGGCTATTTTGCTCCATGGGTGGCATCCAACATTTAATGGGGAGACTAAATTATTGGTTTAATTGGACTTGTTGTTGTAATTCTAGACAACCACTTAACGTGGTTTTAGTTGCCTGAAAAAAAAGAGTGTCTTTCGGGCGCGGCTGGAATTGAACACCGAACCGTCCGATTTGGAAGCCAATGCACGACCACTTGAACCCCGGCCACCCACGCTCTACATACTCTAACCATCTCGAGCGACTGATGTTTTATTTTCTGACCAAGCAAATATCTCGGTGCAATTTGTTGAGTTATCCGATGTAACTTTCCCAAGCCCCGGCCAATCGCTCAAAAATTCTTGCACTCAGGATACAAAGAGGTGGCCAGGGTATTCAATAAGCGAGTTGTTGGGTTGTTGTTGTTTCAGAGTACGTCCGAAAGTGGGCTTGAGGCTAAGCATTGTACCCCAATTTTCGCCAGAAGAATGCCTTATACATTGAAGAAAGGTCAGAGAGAACGTTTCGCAGTATTCTTTACGACGTCGAATTAGTGGTCATTCCAGAGAAGGTTGTCATTGATGAAGGTTGTCATTTCGAAGATGCAACTGTTGGCTCTATAAATTTCGCGACAAGACACCTTCGTGTATTAAATTACTCGTAAGTTCCCCAATTTCCCCAAAGAGCTGAGCTTGAATGTCATTATAAATGAGCGTTGGGATAAAGCATGAGGCAGGATTGCTAATACTTTTGACGAACAACCAACAATTATTACTCCCTAGTATTAACCATATGCGTCTAAACTGTGACGAATTTCAGAATTGTTAGAAACATTCCTTAGTTAGGCTTTTTTCCAATCACGTTGTTATACAGTGTGAAAATACGATGGTTTAGATCCACGGAGGAGCGTTTTACAAAAATGCATGTGATCTTATCTTCACCTTTTGTTGTTTGTAAAACCATTTCAAATTCAGTCATTTTTATAGGACGTAAAAATTGCTCCGATCATTTTCTAAGGTGAGAAGTTCTTGAGCTGAGAAACTATCGTCCGACAATGCCGACTTGGAACGAACAAAAAAACGTTCACAAGCCCTTAAAGTTAGAGCATGTTACCTAGTAAAGTCATAAATACTGGTACACAATTGAACTCGCTCATTACGAATGCAATAGTGGGCGCATTCATTTCGTTTTGATTGCAATTTTACAGTTGATATTCATTGTGACGTAAAAAGTTTTCGACATTAATTGCTTACAATCATGGAATGGGGCAACATCGAAAATCGTATTGTTGTAGTTGGCCTACTTAAATGCAACATGGAAAGAGGCGATATCTTTAGGACGTTGCGACCGCTTGGAATCACTCGCGATTTTGTGTATCGTGCTGTGAAGTTGTTTGAGGATACTAGTGGAGTACGAGACCGTCAAAGATCCGGCCGTCCGTGCACTGTGAGAACTCCGAAAGCGATCAAAGCCGTGAAGAAACGAATCGACCGAAAACCGCTGCGAAAACAGAAAATCTTGTCGCGGGAAATGCAAATTTTGCAAAAATCTATGTCTCGCATTATCAGAAAAGATTTAGGACTCAGCACGTACAAGCGACACACTGGACACCTGC
The DNA here is from genome assembly GCA_928272305.1 of Volucella inflata. Lineage (NCBI taxonomy): Eukaryota > Metazoa > Arthropoda > Insecta > Diptera > Syrphidae > Volucella > Volucella inflata. The sequence goes on along the minus strand of OV743716.1, from coordinate 22,325,577 downwards.
TCACGGCCGCATTGAAGGAAAAACGCAAGCGAAGATCGAAAGCGTTACTCAGCCGGTACTCGAAGAACGCTCACAGACAAATTCTGTTTACTGACGAGAAAATCTTCACCGTAGAAGAATCGTTCAATAAGCAGAACGATCGTATGCATGCTCGGTCATCCAGAGAAGCATCCCAACTCATCCCGAGGGTTCGAAGAGGTCACCATCCCGCGTCTGTAATGGTATGGTGGGGAGTGTGCTACGATGGGGTTACCAAGCTCCATTTTTGCGAGAAAGGAGTGAAAAGATCGGAGAAAGTATATCAATCGACCGCCTTGGATCCTACTGTGAAGTCTCTCAACCAATTAATATTCAACAACAAGCCATGGACTTTCCAGCCATGGACTCTGCTCCAGCTCACAGAATTAAAACGACTCAACTGTGACTCAGAAACAACGTTCCGGACTTCATATCAACGGATGATTGGCCAGCTGGTAGTCCAGACCTCAACCCGTTGGATTACAAGTTTTGGTATTAGAGGGCATGGTTTGCTCTACTCGACACTCAAATATTGATTCGTAGAAGCGAGCCCTTATCCGTGCAGTGGACAATTTCCCCATGCATGAAGTTCGTCTCGCAATCGATAAGTGGCCACATCGTCTTAAGTCGTCCTGGAAGGCAAATGGAAGTCATTTCGAATAAGTTGTTCTAAGATTTGTAGCCATTGAGTAACCGAATCAAAACAATAAAAGAATTGTTTAAATATTAATTCGTTTTCATTTGGCGCTGATTTTTCTATGTACCAGTATTTATGACTTGACTAGGTAGTTATATTTGTTTGCGATTTCTTCAATGACCTTCTGCGGTCTCTCGGGCAAGTTCATAATACCGCGTTGATAAAACTTACAGTTTTCTAGCACAAACAAATCTGACAAAGCAAACGTTGGACCATTCCAGGAGTTTTGCAGGAGGAAAAATAAGTAGAAGTCTGATGACGCAAGATCTGGACTACACAGATGTGTGTTATGCATTGTCGTAGTAGAACACCACAGCCTCGGGAAGATTTTGCGGAATTAATCGTTGTTTTCTTTAAAACCAGCTCACAGAAGGCTAGTTCCCTCTGATCCCAACAGATCGACAGCATCACCTTGGTGGCTGTAGCACTCACCTTTTTTTCCGATACTTTATCTCGTCTAATCAAATTTTTTTTCAGCAAAAAAAAAATGTTTCCGTGATCTTACGCTTCAAGAATACATCATTTTCATCGAGTTCGGTTAAATTAAAAGAGACGTTAATGGTTTCGCCAGACGAATTTCTTTAAACCCATACGGTACCCAAATATCGAGCTACTTGGCAAAGCCAACGGAAACATTTAGAGCAGCAGTAATCCCCTTAGCGATAAAATGCTTATGTGCTTGAATCAATACTTTGATGTTATCTCGGATTGCCTACCAAAGTGATATCCGTTTTCATCTGAAAAATCATTTTTGCGGTTAACCCAACGCAACGCTATTACTCCATTACTTCAGTTGCTGTCTTCCCTGTTTTGAAGAAATAAAGCAAAATATGCCGACAATGCTTTTCGATATAACTGTCCCTTCATGTTCGAACCACAATTGCAAGCAAAAAACTCGACTGAGTCTGTTTGTTTTTCCTTTAAGTGTCATCAACAAAACGCGCGCAAACATTTGGCATATACTCGTATGTCAGGCTCAGATACAAATTAACGCGGTAAAAGCTATCTATTACAAACAAAATCGCAATGAATTTGTAAGCAACTTAATGGAGGATGATGTAGAAGTAGAGAGGGAAGGATAAGGAGGCTCGATCGGAGCGCGATATTGGGTTTACGGTGCCCCTATTAATTTGTATTATAGTTGTTCAGTGATGATCGATTGTGTTGATGGTTTGTTAAGTAAACGAATGTTCTGTGTTGGAGGAATTTGAGCTTCAGTCATGGCAGTGTGTTTCTGTTTTTCTTAGTTTCATTTTCCATTCTTTTCTTTTCATTTCTGAAATCGTAGGGTTTTTGCTGCTCCGTTTATAGGCGGCTGTTAGTTGGTGGAATGAGGGGTTGTCGTCAAATATTTGCCAAGCCTTTCGGAATAGAATAATTTTTTAGCGGACAAATGACGGAAATGCTGAATTGTGCATACCTTCCACATTTGGAATTGACGCAATCTTTTCGTATACAATTTTTATGAGGAGACATTCTTTACAAGCAACTCATTGGTGGATTTATTTTCATTGTGACCAAATTGTTGCCGCAATATGCAACGCGTCGGTATTTATACTCTCTTCCTAGTATTGCTTTACCGATGGATATCAACTTAACGCTTTCTATTTTCCCTATATTTCGTACGCTGATTACTTTAATCTTTTTCAGCTCAACCAAAATGTTTACCTCCGAGATGTTTATAAGGTTTTTGACGAATTGTCCCTGTATAGAGTTAAGAAATTGAATCAATTAGGCTTTAGAGAATTTTCAAATGTAATCACAATAGACACTTTAAGCAGAAGAACTTTTGACCACATGGCCTTGACGCCCAAAATGTCTTTCAAGGTGTATCCTAAGCCTTTGTTAAATCCAATAGGATTGCAGAATATTACCATTCCATATCATTACCATAACAACAATAAATTGAGGAACATTACCAGCATTATTAGTTCTAGGAAGCTGTGGAAAATCTTCTTCTGTACGTACATGTATTACGGTTTTCTTCCCAGTCTAAGAGAGGTCTTAAAAACTTGGTGGTGGTGTCCCCCAATCCACCAACTCATCAGTAGAATGTAGTCGGACGAAAATATGCCCGTTGAATGGAACCTCAGCATTTTCTATCCGATATTTCAAGAAAGGAGGTTCTCTTAGCAACTACAAAGGCATCAGTTTTCTTAACTGAAGCCGTTCTCTCAACAACTTGATTGGTTAATATCAAGAAAATCCACCATCGACCAAATATTTATGCTACGGCAGATCTTGGAGAAAACCCATGAGCTTCGAATCGATATACACAACCTATTCATCGATTTTAAATTCGTGTATGACAGTACTTATAGGGATAACCTAGTTTTTGCATCCCTGCCAAACACATCCGTCTGTGCAGAATGACGAAGAACAATGTAAGCTGCTCCACCAAGGGCACAACCAGACCTTTGATGTTAAAAAAGGATTTGGGCGAGGCGATGCGCTTGTCTCAAACAGTCTCAAACTCAAGCGTCAACAAAAGAAGCAGAATCTTTCAAAAGTCCATCCAATACGGCGATGAATAGCAGCGTAATGTCTGCGGCATTTTCACGAGTATTGAGACCAAAGCGCCCAACGACGGCAAGACCAAATATGCATATGCTGTCAACCAGAAAGGACAACCAAACAACGACATCGCTTTCGACAGATATAACTTTGAAGTAGTTAAGGACTTTGTCTACCTAAGGCCCCACTATCAATGCAGGCTTGGACACTAGCGCCGAGATCAAACGAAGCATAACTTTCTTCAATCCCTGCTTCTTTGTTATACAACGGAAATTGACTAGCAAAGCAGATGGAGACCAACCATATGGTCCAAGAAGTCATCCACTCCGCCCCCGAGCGACACCGCAATAGTGGAATACCGTGGCTTAAGTGGTGCATACAAGTGGAAAGGACCTCGGCCAACTTAGCGAACGAAAGTGAAAGCAACTTGCGAAAGATCGAGCTATCTAGAGACGCTTGTCTGAGTGCATGAAGATAATCTGGCCTTGTTTTTTTTTTCAATGGGGTTCCAGTCTTGATTTTCCTGGTTCAAGTTTGACATAAATTGACGTAGATCGCCTTTAAACAATTTTTTTTTACATACATTACTCTCAGCACGAACTATGAACCCACCATTGGTTTGACTCCTTCATCTCTAGATTGTAAAACATCCCGTTGTTTGAGTTGCACCTCTTTTTCTCCTCGATTGAAGAGTGTCAACGTTTTTCTTCTCTTCTTTTCTAAGCAGTAGGGCTCACGAACACCTCTCGTTTTTCTTAGCGGCGATGCTGCATAGGCGCTTGTTTAGTAGTATGCTCTTGACTACACTCTTCGTTTAACCAAGAGTTTGCAAAAGGTGGGCAGGTCAGCGCATCAGCTTTGATTTTGCTGATAGAGATACACAGAACTTAATGTAGGATATAAAACCGTTGATGATCTGCCGACGTAAGCGTGATTACAAGCGGTTTTAGAGGCGTGTTGCAAGTCATTAAATTTTCAAGTTGTTAGACATTAAACTTTCTAGTATTTCTCTGGTGTGTGGTGATTGATATATTCGCAGACGTTTATTGATTGTAACTTAGTAGAGATACAGTTTACATGAATCCTTCGGAATTTAGCTGTCCAGATGAGTGTCATGTTCTTTTGCGAATATCGAGGGTGCAAAACTAGCTAGCTTTATTCCTTCCTTGTCGAAATTGCGGTCTAAGTACATTTCTAGCTTAGCATTTTGTAGACTAAGCTTTTTGCCTAATTTCCCTTTTCATTTTGGCGGTAACATTACCTAAAACGATTATAATCTCATACAAGGGCTTTGTTCGTAAGTTTCGTCGAAGAGCTCGTCGAGGCATTCTTTGGTAGCATCGTCTGTTTGAAGGAGTGGACCTATGTCGACGTTCCAAACGCAAAAACACATTGCTCTTGTTTTCTGTGGTAATCACCGTAGTATATCACACATCATGTTGGCATCAGGCCAACATCAGGCCATAAGTCCTCTTTCTAAGAATCAGTCACTTCCGACACTTTATGCAATGCAGACTTTTGACGGCCGCGTTGATTAAATCTTGCGAATTTATCCTTTTTAAGCTTTGATTTTAAGATTCAGTGATTTCTGATAGGAGATTATAGGGTTGCAAATCTGGCTTGGTTGGTGTCAGCTATGGATAACCAACCTGTGACACGCACAACCCTCACCACCCTAGCGGTTCGAAAAAACAAGTGAACAAAGCACCTTTACGTGTATCATGTTGCATCTCATACGGAAGAGTTACAAAACCATTTCAAGCCTTTGGAGCTAAATTATATGCCAACCTACCATCATAGTAGATGGTTTCAAAACTCTTTGAGGAATAATTGTAGCAAAAGAACGCGAATAGACAAAATTTGGTGTCGTGGCGTAGTGGCTAAGTCAGTCGTTTACTACGTAAGTCTTCAAATCCCGATTCCCAGCGAAAGGCAGAGTAAAAACAAGCAGAGATTAATTACCCGAAGGTCAACCCAACATAATACACAGCACCAATTGTCTTGAAGATTTTCTTTTTATTCGTGTCACTGAATTACCATCATTAACATACAATGTGAACGAACTGACAACGACAACCAACCGACAACCAGGCGCAAATTCATCTATTTTTTATGCAGAAGACCACCCTGGCGACATTTCTTATCAGAAGCAAATGCGCCACAAGAATTTCTCATTCAGCGACTCGTATCTGCGCGTTATTGGCAATTTTGTTTACACACTTCAAAGTCAACATGAAAAAAATGTGCGAGAGTACGAAGACGAATATGAATACGCCTGTTGCCTTCCAACGAAAGAGGCACAAGACATCGTTAATTTCGACAAAAGACGTACGCGATAGAAAAATAATTTAAAGAAATCGCAACTAGATAATACACATATCTTACTTGGCGTTTCCTCCCATGTTCGGTTGTAGAATGTAATTCTCGTCTCCTCGTCCAATTCGGTAAGCTGGGCTGTTATCACTTCCGCTGCCGCCACCACTATTTACGCCACTTCCACTAGTTATACCGAAACTAAGACCGTCATCACCACCACCTCCACCGCCGCCACCGACACCACTGGTCGTCGTTATTGTATTGTTGAACAACACATTTGAGTGTTGACTGTGCGAAACACTCTCTGCCTGGCTGTTCATAATTTCTGCTTCACTTGTGCCCATCACCAAAGATATGGTGTTGACGCCTGCCAAGATATTCGCCTCTGCAGCAGTTATATCGGCAAAGTTGCCTTGGCTACCCTCTCCGGCGCTTAGAATGTCCATATCACTGCCATTGAGGGTAGCGCCATTGAAAAGACCACCCCAGTCGTTGTAATCGCCACCAACTTCCATCATATGATTGTTACTGCCAATGTCAATACCAATTTCACCACCGATCTGCGGCTGGCATAGTTTGTTGTTGTTCTGCTGTTGTTGTTGCTGGAGCTGTAGCTGCTGTTGCTGCTGCTGGTGTTGTTTTAGTTTAGCTAAATGTCGACATTCTAGCTTGTGGTTTGGCCAATCCATATGCTGATGGCTAGTGGAGCAGTAGTAAACTGTTTTACATTTAGCACAGCGCAATAAAGATTCGGTTGTCCCGCAAATTTGACATGTAGGCCTATCCATCCTTCCCACAGACAGTGGTTACGTTGTCTACGTCTACCTACAGATGGAAAGCGTCTTCAATTGGATGTGGCACTAACTAAAAGCTATCAATTGGATTCCAGCTAGAAAAGCTAATCGTCATCTTCACTTGATAGCCCAACACAGTGCACACTTGTTCTTTTCACCTTGACAAGGATTCCGACGCCAACAAAAAATCGCGATTCATCACGTACACACAAAAGTAGTGACAGCTCATGTATTCGTATTATTCGTCTGCTTGCGTGTATTAAAATATGTAAACGAAGAATTTCTTTTCGAATTGGGGATTTTTTTCGCAAATTTCGCGACTTACAAGCGACACAGCACTTAACACTTTTGTTTGGATGAACACACACTTTCGGGGGTTTGAGAGAGGCAAATGCACGTTATTTTTGAATGTAGCAGGGTGAAGTCAAACAATCTAACTTCTTAATTAATCGATTAAATAGGATTTTTGGTATTTCAGGGAAGATTTTAAAGAGAAATTTGAAAATAAAAGAAAATCTTTAAAATAGTAGTTTTATTTCTACAGATTTGACACTTTGACAGTAGAAGTCAACTGAAGGTAAACGTAACGTAAGATTGTAAAAGCGTTGCGAAATGAGACTCGATGGAGATTTATACTCTCAGTGATGCCACAACTCTTTTCTTTGAAAAAATATGACAACTCTATTCATCTATGAAATGAAATTTAACACAAATATTGACAATATATGTTAATTGTTCTAAAATACCTTTATAAGAAATCTTGCATTTAACTAGCGCTTAATTTTGCTAAAGAAAATGATAAAACCTGGAGGAGTAAGACCTTCATTGTTAAACTCTACACAGTAGAAATACATCAAAAGCGAGTCAAGAAATTGAAACAACAACTGATCAGAGAAGCAAATGACGAACCGCAATATGTTGGATGCTAAAATCAAAATACTCGTAGTAATGACCAGAAAATTCAATGTTTTAATACATGGCAGTATGCACAGTTACATGTTGTACGAGTTCAAGTTTTTTTATTCAAAAAAGACACGTGAGTCGTTTATCTAAGGGAACAAGTTTTCATAAAAATACATTACTTCCGCTTTTACTGGCCAGCAGGAACGGTCTGTCTCAGCTGCATTAGGGCTTCCCCTTTCTTTACGCATTGCCTGTCTCTTCACTCTGGCCGTATGGACATGTCTTCTGACACATTGCACCAAAGTGCCAGCTGAATGTCAATGAGAAAAGCGTATTTCCTTTTTTTTTATAGATATCACCGTCATCTAGAAAATACAATAGGATGGTCCGCCCAAGAGGAATGAAAATCACTGATATCTACTTTGGTTATTGCTAAAGCAAAAAAAAGCCATGCTTATTCGGATTCGGCTTTGTCATATGCGGCAGACATAGGCAAGAAATGCGCTAAGCACTTGAGCACATGCACATGAGCGAATGTCTTATGACAATGCGAATCAAGGTTAAATTCGCAAACATAAGCCTCAAATGAATCCATGCCGCTAGGGACGACAAGAACGACGTCACCAAGCAATGTGTTTACGAACTCTTGGAGAAGACATATGAACAATGTGTGATGTATGACGTTATAATCGTACTAAGCAACCAAAAATATGAAAGGAGGACATTTTTGGCAGAACAGTTGGTAGGCATAGTCTACAGTACACCACTTATATCAATCACTACGACGAAATATCACTACAGGAAGTACATGGTTGCCTCATCTCAATAAACATAATATACACAAGGGGACATGGTGGTCTCCGGAACACAAAACCCTAAACCAGAACCAGCCAAGAGCAAAAACGAACAATTGTGAGAAGGTATAACGTAGAGAAACTACAATCGCTGGAGACCGCCAAAATATTCGCCGAACGCATATCTCGAAATGTCTCAATAACTCTTATTCCGCCCGCAACAAGTATGAAAACCAAGTGGCAACGCTGCCAACGTGCAGCCAAAAATTCTGAAACTAATGGGTTTAGTTTCATCGGACCAAGAAAAACTAGGTTGATGAGCATTGCCAGCAAGCACATTCAGCTAAACAAGAAGCATACAAAGTGGCGCTTCAGCGAAGACGAGTGGCACTAGTGAGCTCTCCGAGCAGAAGAGACCGGAAGTCTACTCAACATCGGATACAAGATCTTCTCTGTCATATTGTGTGAACATCTGAAACCTTTCGTCAACTACCTGATTACTTACTTACTTACTCTAGGCGGCGCTACACTCCGGGGTGGACCCGGACTAACAAATTTCTTTAGTCAATTCGATCCTTCGCTAGCTGCCGCCAGTTTCGTATGCTAAGCTGGCTTAGGTCTCTTTTTACTTGCATGAGTCACCTTAGTCGCGGTATTCCTTATGCGGTTTCACACCAGGAAAGTTCACAACAGGGTAAATCTTCCCACTCCAGCACATCCTCGCAATAAACTCAAGAAGTCCAATTCGATGTCCACCATCTTAACATTGATTGTGAGGCCGCGATGAACTACCTGCAACTGAAAGATGATGGCATTTTTTCTTATAGTAGATGTGAGATGGGTTCTAAGCTTAACCACTATTGCTCCTACGTCTTGAAGCGTTTCGAACCATCAGTTAAATTTTTTAGAAACGTCGTTCAGCCATGTAGGATTCCTGTTCCATTCCTCCCTTGTGGGGTATGGTAGCAATTGGTATAACGAGTATCATAAGTTTGAGTTTGAAACTGAAAAAGGTGCCTTCTATCTTTTTTATAATTTGGTCAATGACGTTACATTGATTGAAGTGATTTGCTCCATTTAGCTTGGTACTTGTATGGCTGCACCTTTTTCTATTGTTACATGAAGCGGTCTAATAACGAGACAATGCCCACATAAGATCGCTGATCGTAGTCGCGTGGACGCCCAGAATGATAACAGAGCTATCACCTGCATATTCTATCATTGTATACCCTTTGGCATTCGGGTTTGAGCAGGTAGCGAGAAAACCAAACAAACGGCTCCAAACTTCTCTAAATGGTAGGTGACTTTACTGCTTCCCCTCAGAAGGTAAGACTGCTTACTGGTGCAATGAAGGAACACTACGCTTTGCTAAGCGCTTAAGTATGCTGGCAGTAGCATAACAACTTGCAACGCTTGCTTTGAGAGTGATGATGATATCACAGAGCACTGTCCCGGTGTGTGTCTGGCATACATTCATAACAGGCAGCAGATACTCTGCAGATTTGGTTTTAGAGTCTGGCCGGGGTTACCTTAACTTATATGAGTATAGGCATTGGCTTACCGACACCAAAAATACACTTCTGAACTCGATTTTCGCGTGAAGCATGACGTTCTTTTCCCCTTATCGTTCTACTCCTGATATGTATATTCATTTTTTTTTACCGATAATGTGTAAAGGTCTTACCATGCCCATACCAATGTGAACATTTTCTTACCATTCTGAGTAGACTGTAAAACTTAGCTCATTTGTAAGTACAGGATGAGGATAAATAAAGTGAAAAAGAGTTGCTTGTTCCAAGCTTTTGTAGATCTATGGCCTGGATTCCAACTAGAAGCCTTTCGGGTATAAACTTTTTAACTTAACTTGTTGATTTCAAGCAAATGAACGTTTCCTCTGTTCCTTTTTATTAACTACAATATCACATATTCGAACTTATTGATATATGCACAAGCGATATAATTTAAGGAAAATAATTTAAATTTAAATTTGCGTTTCCTATCTTAGTGCCATCTGCTGTTTGGACTTTGAACCCTTAACATTCATATTTTGTTGGTTTTCGATACTCGAAGGTAATATATTTTTGACATTTGTTATCACAATATCGCATCCATCTGTTGTTTATTATCTGGTACATGAGGAATCTGAGAATCTTGCCGCAGTTAACCACTTTTGTTTTGTGTTTCTTTTTAGCTGATAGTAAAGTATCAGCAACTAAAATGCCCAGCATTAGTGCAGATGTTGTGCTTTGTGATATCGAAGGGACGACAACCTCAATCAGTTTCGTAAAAGTAAGTTCTAATTGTGTTTCCTTTCAAAAAAGGTTAGGCAATCTTGTCCAAAAAGAATTCATTAATTTAATTATCCTGGCAGTCTTACATTTGTGAACACTTCACTCCAGCAACTACAGGAAAAGTAGAAAACATGCTCCCGCAGCATGTTATTTACGTAATTTCTATCTACGAGGGAAGTAAGTCTACACAGGAAAGAATCAATCATGATTCATTTATTAAAGCTGCCACCTAAGATTGTGTATGAGTCGATGTTAGATGTTGCTTTAAGTTGGCAGCTTATATCTTCTCTTATCCTCGTAAACTGCGAAACTCATTGTTATTTCTTCAACCTAACTGCTGACTAGATTTCCTTTGTGCTGTCAATTTTATTAGAAGTATTCGATTGCAGTTTCAATTTCAACTTTTTTTTTTGTTGATTTCTGGGTTTCACATAATGATCTCGAGTAAAATTGAAATGTCTCGTGATAGTGAGCCAACTGGTCCAAAACCTATTTTTTTAACTTTGAAATCATTGCTATTGCGCTACTGCTGGTGTTGGCTGTGGATTTCTTCGTTAGAAAGTCAAGGATTTACTGGTGTTTTATAATATTATTTTTCTGTCGGTTGCAATTTGTCTCACTATTATTTTTGGACTGGATTTTCAAATGACCTTCGTTCATTCTTTTCTGAAATTTTCCACTATAAACATATAATTGTGGAAATTTTCTCGGATACCCGTACTTTTTTATTCGGTTACATTTCCGTTACACCCATTGAAATCCTTTTTGGTTTACGGTGGATGATTGTCATAAACTTTGTTGGATTGCCCTGTCGACTATGTATAACAGAACTCGCTCGTACATTGTTACTTTTCGCAGATCGGTAATTGTTGGAAGTTATCGTGTCGCCACTCTTCTTCCACTGGCTAGGAGTCGGATCACATCTCATCGTCTAAATAAAAGAATCGCGAGCCAATAATAAATGTTATATTTCTGATCATTCCTCTCCATTTTCTTTTCTTCAATGCAATTTCCAAACTCTGGTCTAAGATCATGTTCAATTTTTCAACATCGTACAGGCCAGTGATGATGTACGAGTATTGAATTTGACCGTTTTGCCAGCTTCTGTACCTCTAAAAAGTAATCCTCAAGTTTTCCATGCACTTGAAACTCATCAGGGGCAGATGGAAATGATCTCAAACTTTTCTAGGCAGAACTTAGCAGAGCCTCGAAACTTCATCAGTGCTGGACAAAATATCAACTGGACAAACAATTTGTTATAATAGATCTCTTACTCGTATAAGTGAGTGGCGTTTTATCTGCTGGACTAAATTCGGGAATCAGAGCGAGGACACCTTAAAGCAGCATCTTAGGTTATATTTCCGCTTCTGACTTTCTGCAGAAATATCCGCTTACGTCCCAAAATCATACGCTCTTGCGAAGTAGGTCCAACGACAACCTTTACACGGTCAATCGAATGACACCATGCATAGCGCACGTGTTGATCGACAGCACAACACAAATCCATCAATTGACATTAAAGTTTTCTAGTGAGTTTTCGTGGCGTACGTGCGATGGGTGATATTTTTTAATTTGTTTTTTGGTTCGGTCGGCCCCTCTGGTTTTTGCGTCTCATGTTAATGATCTAATAGTTACAATGAATTTGGATATAAACGCTCAGTTATCATCAGTAATTTTTTCGCCTTCTTTACTGCTAACGCCAGTCATGTTTCCTCTTCCTTGACATAAAACACAATCTAACCCCCACACAAATTTTGCTCATCATGCAAAATCAAACATGCTTCGAATTTCGTCGATCAGACCTTATCAAATGTGTGTGATGGACGCAGATGCATTTTACCAAAAACTTGTAAGTCATTGACGTCAATCGATTGATCTTGCAGTGGTCGCTTAACGCTTTGCATCTGCTCGTAAATCATCGCTACCAGAAGTTTTTGCTATTTCGCTGATGTCGGCAACGTCTGCCAACTGTACTTCAGGAACATTTCTCTCTTCAGGTGCCACTGACATACACTGTAAGGAACGTCGAAAGACACTAGTTTAGGAATTATGTTTAACATAGAGTGTCCGCATGGGGCCAGTAAGTTAGATAAAGATAATTTTAAGTTAACTAAGCTAATTTTTAAGCGTTTTTTGTCTAGCTTATAAGAACTAATGAATTGAACTAAATAAAAATGCATATAAAATGAAAAAATGATGTGCCACTGACATCATGCTGCTTTGTTTCGATTATGTCAATATAATCGGCGTATGCGAGTAATTAGACGGATTGTGCCTCTTGTGTTTGCGCGTGAGTTTTGCTCTATTCTTTCAAATATGATGTTGCCAAATTCGCATGACAGCGTATCGCCTTGTCTTTGACATCAAAGGTCTTAGTCAGATCTTTGCCGACATTTATGAAGCAGCGTGATGGTGGACTTTCCTGCCCTGAAGCCACAATGATTTGGTCCTATCAGGTTGTTGGCCAACGGCTTTAGGCATTCACACAATACGGCAGATAAGATTTTGTATGCGTTGTTCGTTAAGAAGACTGATGCCTCTGTAGTTGGCGCAGTTTCGAGGGTCTCCTTTCTTCAGGATCGGTCAAACAATGCTTAGTTTCCATTTATCGGGTATACGTTCGTCCGACCATATTTAAGAGATGAAATGGTGTATGCACCTTACCAAGTCATCGTCTACCGCTTTGAAGATCTTAGCAGTCAGGCCGTCCGCTTCAGCAGCTTAGAATAGATTAGATTATTAAGGCAGGTGATATAATATATCTCAGACATTGCGGCCACAGATGGGCCTATTGTGATGTTCTCCATTTCAAAGCCCATCTATTCTTTAGGTAAGCTGGCAACTTCTCCGCCGCTTCGAGGTAGAATTTAACTAGGAAACGTTGACATGTTTTGATTAAACCATTATCTTGTGTTTTGCTCCACACGACAGTGCCCTGTAAGAAAGCCTGTGATCAGTCGAATCTGACTTCTATTTAGTTGTAGTAGTAGTTTCGTTTTTTTGTGGCAGCTGTTTGGCTTAAAGTTCTTGGCTTCTGTTTTCTTCGGTTTCCCTACAGAAATGTAGCTTCATTTCCTCTAGCCAGATTTTGATACTACCTTTTATGATGTTCACCGTTAGCCCACAGATTGGCCTTGGCATCCTGAATTGGGATGCTTATCCTTTTCTGGCTAGTTCGCCTGCTTTTTCATTGCCTTCGTATCCACTATGTCCTAACACCCAAATATGATGGACTTTGTGGTGTCTAGTAATTGTAGGAGTTGAAGGAAGTCCCTTTTTGTTATACCGATTAATCAGATTGGATTTCCTTCTTGGGTTTGTTTTTACCTTTCTTCGCAAATAACCCAAGAACATTTCTTGAAAGGAAAAACGAAATTCGATATGGGATTGGTGAAATTTGTTCGATTCTATTCTAAATATTTATCGGAAATTTCGTCAAAAAAATTATCGTGATCCATCAGTCACTAAACGGCCATTTATTGAATATTGTGTTTCATACCTGACCTCCATGTCTCCAATTTTTATTAAAACATCCGAATTTTTCAAATTTCAAATTAGACGACCCTAATGGGATGCCCTTTACAATGCGTCTACCGCTACGGCTAGCTACATGCTAGCTACTGCTATTCTGTCCCAATTGGTCCACGATTTATTTACACAGAGCCGCTGAAACATCGAGCGTTTTTCACATATTTTACTGAAATTGTACTACTTACATACCTTTTGCGCTCTTTTCATTTTCTTGGATTATAGTAATTCTTAATTTTAAAGGAAACGCAAATGCCGGTGTTCGTTAATTTTTATTTGGTTTCTTTATGAACTTATACTCGCCATTTTGCTTTATTGAAATTAATCCACGAGAGTCGTCGTTATTATGTAAATGTTAAACATTTCTGCTTCTCACAGACTTTCCCTTGGAAGTAGTATTTACTGCTTTCACAGATCTATAGCAACTAGTTCGCGTTCTTCTTGCAGTTAGTCTTTGAAATTTAGCAAACAGTTTCGCTACCTCCAATGTTGGTTTGACAGTAGATCAAATACTCTTTATCACTTGTTTGAGAATCATCATCTCAGTGACACAGAGAGCTTGGGGGATACTTTATTTGCAAAAACTCTGATTGTCTCGCCGTTTTGAGATAAAGGGTTGCCATCTACAAATTTTGTCTGCAAGAAGTTAGTGGTCCGATTATATATTGACCCCGTGTTATGTGACCACTTGCTGATCGAGAGTTAACCAGGTCCTTTTATGAAAATTTCGCCCGCAGCGAAGTCTTATATCCTTAATCCTTAGGACATTGCTTACACGTTTTTTCGAGGGACCGTACAACAACGTTTAATGGCATCAATAGTGCATATAAATTGAATGTTGACAAATTTGTCACTTAGACTGTTTTTTACAGCACTTTTTTTTTGTTGCAGAGTGTATAATAGAACATTTTTTCTATCATGCCATTTTTGGCCCAATCATTCGCATTTTTTGTATGGTAGTGTTATCAGTTTCGTTATTGCTGAGGGTTTTCATAAGTCTTTCGGGTGTGCAAGAATTGTTTGGAGTTCTAACATTTTTTGAAGATATAGAGTTCAATCTTCTTTACATTTATCTTACCTTTTATATTAGAGGCTTTTCCTTCTGAAGCTGGTGTAAGTTCTGTCCTGTTATCGCAAAGATTAAAAATATAGAATAGAGCTGGTTAAGGGCACGAACTTAAAGTGTATATCTTCGCTGCATCGTTTTTAATCATTTATTGTTGGATGACCGTACTGGATGGGCTTACTGAATTGAGGCAGTTTAAAAATAAGTGTCAATTGCTATTTTCTTAGCTGTATAATTTTCAATCCTGTCAAACAGACTACAGTTATCCAAAACATTTTTAAATTATTACTTTCAGGATGTCCTCTTTCCATATGCAACAAACCATTCCAAGGAATACCTCCAAGATAATTGGAACGAGGACGCAATCAAGCAAATTGCCAGTGATTTAATTGCTTTGCCCCAATTCAAGGATTTCCAAAATGAATTTAAAGTTCAAAATGATTCTTCTCTCGAAACAATTGCAAAGTTTGTGACTTATCTCATCGAAAAAGACTTGAAACTGGGACCACTTAAGACGCTTCAAGGACTAGTATGGAATCAAGCATACGCGAGTAAAACTGTGAAAGGCCAGTAAGTTGAAGATTCACATGTATGCAGTATCAATCCATTTATATTCAGTTTTCTCCTTTGATTTGCAGTATTTATGAAGATGTACCTCAGGCGTTTGAAAGATGGACGAAAGAAGGTCTAAAAATTTGCATTTACTCCAGCGGCAGTGTTAAAGCTCAGAAGCTACTTTTTGGCAATTCAGAGTATGGCGATCTAATGCCGTTTCTTAGTGATTATTTCGATACAGCTATTGGATATAAGCGAGAACCTGAATCTTATACAAATATTGTGCGAAAATTGGATGTTCCTAGTCAGAGGATTTTGTTTTTGACTGATATTATTGCAGGTATGAATTGTAGTTGTTTTTCTAAAAACTCTAGATCTCGCTTTCAAAGTCTGCATGTCAGCTATCTTTGTGCATGCAATAATGTTTATATTCTTAAGCTATTTAAATTATTATAGAAAATGTCTTTTTCTACAGAGGGAGAAGCTGCACAAAAAGCTGGACTACAAGTAATCATCTTGGATCGACCAGGAAATGCACTACTGAGTGATGAGGATCGTTCAGCGTTTGTTGTTGCAAAGAATTTTAATGAAATTGAAATAAAGAAAGCTTAACAAAACTAAAATGACTGTTCGCACTGTATGCTTAGGTTATACTTACTTGCATCTCCAGCTAGTGAAATCGAATTTCAAAGAGTGAGTTCTTTTTCGAACCAGCTGACTCCGACTCAGAGTCGGTGGTGATTGGCACACTGCCATTAATTCGCTCGATGAGGTCAAGTCAACGTAGTCAGCACTTCTTTGTTTTCTTCTTACCTATCGTTGTTTTTATTAACGTCCAACACATGGTTTCTAACAGTGATACTAAGCAGATATTTATATTAGAGGAGAGTTTTTGACCCGCTTTGTGGCTTTAGGGAATATAAATGGTGAGCATAAATTTATTGATTTTTTTTCCAGGGTATCACGTTTGGAGATTTGTCATTAGTTTTATCGATTTGCCTATCCGAGAGGAGAAAACATTTTTACCAAAAAATCACAACGAGCCTACAAAGTTTTATGGTTGCAGGAACTAAAAGTCCGAGGTTTGGTTATTTAGCGTTCTTCAACTTTTTCTTTGTTTGTTTGAATTATTTTACGGAATTTGATTTTCTATGATTTCGCTCAATAGTATTCATTGCAAGGGCGGACCAGACAACTATGCAGAGCTAAAGTTCCTTGCTCAAAAGCTGTTTATAGCGCTTAACTTCTTATAAAAGACCTGGTCACATATTTACCCCTAAACTTCTCGATATTTGCCCTGTATATTGCATACTCGTATTCCTAATACAGATTTCTGTATTTGATTCGCAGGGTAGATTTAGCCACTCCTTTAATAGCTGCAGCAGTTTACTTCAGGTGGCGCTACAATCCCGTGTGGACCTGGGCCTCAGTCAACAAGCGTCTCCAGCCAACTCGATCTTTTGCTAGCTGGGCTGTCCCTCGGAGGCGGATTCGAAGACTTTTTGGACCGGGGCGTTGGTGTTCAGTCTTCACCCTTCTGGCTAGGTCGATGTCCTCTCTGTACAGACCGTACAGGTCGTAGTTGTATTTCCTCCACTCACCGTCAATACAGATGGGACCGAAAATAACTCGAAGAATTCTCCTCCCAAAGCATCCAAGACTAGGACAGGACTGGGATTATAAGGGTCTTATTTACGGTAACTTTTGTTGTTCGGGAGAGGGCTTTGCTAGTCAATTACCTCTTTAGCCCGAAGAAGCAGCGATTGGTAAGAGTTATTCTTCGTTTGAACTCAGCACTGGTATCGCTGTCGAAATTTATAGCAGAGCCTAGGTTGACAAAGACCTTAACTATCTCAAAGGTATACCTGTCGAAGGTGACGTTCTGTCCGAGACGTCGGTGTTGAGTGTCCTTTTTGGTTGATAGCCTATACTTGATCTTGCCCTCGTTGACCGCTAAACCCATATTGGTTTTGTTTTAAGTAGTAATTGGACGGACTTTTAAAAAATTGTAGGCGATGTTAAGAAACTGATGCCTCAATTCACTTGCTCCTCGCCAAGTTATCCCCTGCATTGATTGGTTAATCGAACTCTGAATCGGACTGCGACTAGATATTGGCCGAAATCGATATTGAATCTTCAAGCACCCAGAACATCTGATGCATATCTTAGATCGTTTACCAGTTGGTTTGGCTGCCGGCGCAATCATCCGGAGTAAAGAAGTTATTTTGCCGATCCACCACCTGGTGCTGAGTGGATGAATGGGACTGTGCTTTTTTAACCTCCTACTATTGATATTGTTATTGAAGCCCCAATAAGGAACTTCTGAATATAAACAGCATATTTCCTGCTACCTAGCAATGCCTGCTTTTTACTGCGCCAGCCGCACATGTAAAAAGTTTTTACTTTCCATTAGCAAACGCAGTGCCCTTATTAGCACTATGCCATCGTTGTATTTTATTATTTCCATTATGAGTGTTTTTTTCTTTTTCTAATAGGTTCCGCGAAACCACCACAGATGAAGTAGCTAAATACCTTGCTACCTTTCTAAGCCTTTGCCAGGTTTAAAAGAAAAGGTTCTTACCATATACTCACAACTCCATGTCATCAACGTTATAGCAAAAACGAAAGTAAAATGCACATCACCTCCGCCATAGCCGGTAGAAAACCCAGGTTAAGAAACGAGGAGAGGAGTTATTATTGATAACCAGTAACATTTTGGAGTATGCTGAGTTTGACTGCGAAATGTACTGCGTGTTTAAAATCGTAGTTCATACGCATGATGAAGGCAGAACATAATTCGAACGTTTCGTAGAAGAAAAATCCAAGATGGGTCAGGAACTAAGTAAGATGTGCATATAGCAATAAACGCGCTTGAGTTAATTCGTCATATTTGGAGCTCAGGTAACGTTAAATTTGTTAGCATCAAGCCAGGTTGTCGGAATACAGGTGATAACTGACCATTTTCATCTTGTTAGAAGAAGCGCATTAGCCCTAATAATGGCACTATACTCGTATATACGTTGTTAAGCAACAACCATCCTCGAATATGTACGAGTGCAATAAATGAAAAACAAATAACATTTCATGGCAACGATCTTGAAATCGTTGGACTATTAACAATTCACATGCAGCCAACAATAGAACCATTAAATCGCTACAAAACCTAGCATATCCAAAAGTATGATGTGATGGGTTGGGATAAAAATTGATCAAGAACTGCTATGTCTACTTTGTAATTCCTGTATTAAGAAGAAGTTGTCGCTATTGGATATGGATGGATAACATGGCTATAGTTGTTAAAAAACTGCACATCGAGTCTCCGAATACCTTTAGAGAAGTCCTATTACCAGCAGAGACCCGCATTTGTTGTTTCACCCGTCCATCAAAACGAAATCTCTGCTTTATCAATAATCGCATGCACTGAAGTAAGAAGTGTGCAGGGAAGTATAAGAGCTAAGCGATTAAGATGGGAGGATTATCGGTTTATTAGGGAAATAGAAGGACAAGCGAAGCGTTATGTATAATTGAAAAAAAAATGTACAAAACCCATAGAAGAAAATTATCACTAGAGGATATATAAGAAGTACCTCTAAAACGAACAATGTAGATAACTCCAGGTTGAAAATGCCCTTATTTACAGCGAAGAAAACTTTCTCGAGTGCTTTATGTTATACATTTTGAGCAGATGAATCCATAACGGGAAGCCAACATCTCAAGTCGTATTGGATGACATCTTAAATGGAAGGAGAGCTTAGTCAAGTTGTCGTGCATAACTGGACACGATTAGCACAGGCCACATTTTATAGAGAGAGTTCCATTCCAGATTGTACCGTCATCTAAATAAATGTATATAACGTGCCGTCGAAACAACCACGGTGTACAAATCAGTTTTGTGAAATCTGAATCATGTGCTAAACTTTCGGTGACCCGCAAGCCTAAAAACTCAAAAAAGTAACGATATTGCATCGAATAAGGTGGTTTAAATAAAGCGCAAGCACCAGTCTTTTTTGTTCAAAATTTGCTTACATGCATGAGGCAGTATTTGATGATGTGGCAGAAAACTGAGAAAAAAATTACTTAAAATTAATTAATTTTGCTAACCCAACAAGTAGCACAAAAGCATCGCAAAAACGTGGGGTAAGCATGTAATATACGATGAATAACGAATGATCACAATCATTTGGAGCAGTTATTCTTTGATTGATGCTTCCTATTAGTAAATAAATTGGCGCAAGTCTCCCACTGTTTCGTTGCTTACCACCTAGATTACGAAATTTTCAATGTGCGAGCGTTTCGTTCATTAACCTTCAAGAACACGATTCTGCATCTGAACTCTAGCAGCTGTACATAAGAATCAAGTAGTTTGTGGATAAACCCTTGCATGCTCACTACATTTTTTCGTTACGTTATTTCGTGCTCCCAAAACGCATGTCTTCAAACAACAACTTTGTATTAAATTTCACGCATTCAATTCTAGGCATTACAAAATTAACACATTTGACAAGAGTAACGTTGGTAACCACGGAATTAACAACGCAACCCAACTCAATGTTTACCAACCACGAATATTGATAAATCGCTTTGCACTGCGTATACCCGTGAATTCCCATTGTGACATTAAAATGTCGTCACATATGGGGACGAATTTTTTAAATTCTTGCCTCAAGGTACCTATCGATCCGTGCAATAATTGTCCGGCTCCAGTCTACAATCGTCCAAAGATTTACCTTGGCAGAAGTGCAACAGCTACCAGCAAAGTGACAACCACTAGTAAGATATCGGATTTTGATTTAGATTTAGATGTGCTGTTTGCTACAAGTGGAGTGCGTTCGTTGGCAAGATTTTACGATAGTATTCCAGGTGAGCTTTTTCCCATTGATATTTCTAAAATCAATATATTAACGTTTAGTAAATTTCTTTCAGATTACAGTGAAGTGAATCATTTGCCAGAGGAAGAGTTTTATTCTACGTTGGATACTCTGAAATCTACTTGCCGTAATTTGAAATCGAAACCCAGTACTCCATTCTGTGTGCGAAATGATAGTGTTAACTCATCAGTGTCTCAACAGAGCTATGAAGCGGCAAAGGCACTTAGACCTAAGAGTTCAAGGGACTATTCTGGAAAGCGTAGTAAGAAAAGAATAGCTCCAAGGAAAAGTTGCGCCAAAAAAGATTGTAGGAGTATATCAGCCAGCCCATGTATGTCGTCATTTAGAGACATTTGCGAGAGGATGAGGATTTTAAAGTAATTAAAGTAATTTTTTTTGAACACCTTTAAATGACTTTCATTTTCAGTTATAAGAGGTTGGAGAACATTGAAATTGAACGACTATCGAAACCACCCAAGAAATCTGTACAAACACCTTCAACTTCCTTGCACAAATCCCTTTCAGTGTGTCACTTACCTGGAGAAGAGATTCGTCCAACTAAACCAGAAGAAGTTAAACGAAAAGAGAAAACCGTAGAAAAGCCATTACGCGCCGCAATAGAGGAAAAGTAGGAAGGGTTTCTATCAGCACTCACTTCAATCCAATTTGCAATTTTCTCTCTCTCTCTCTCTTAAAGACCTCCTCCAAGACCGAATACACCTCAAATTAGAGAATCTCTAAGGAAATCATTCTCGTTCAACGATCTTAATTCGAATCATTGGCTAGAGGATTATAGAAAGGACTCAGCCATGGGATTTAGACAATACCTCGATGAAAAAATAAAGTAAGACAAAGTTTCTGAATTTGAACAAAACTTAACAACTTTCCTTACAGATCGCCAAGAATGATTCCAGACGATGTACCAAAAATCACTGTTCAGTCTCCCAGTTTGAATGAAAATAAAATTGAAACTGAAAAGCTAGACAATTTAAGCAATTCTTCAAGTACCCGGAAGAAAAAATCAAAGTTCAAGAAATTTGAATCTACAAAAGTTCCATTCTCTTTCCTTGGAATTAATGATTGCAAACTGATCGATAAGGTAACGACTAATCAAGCCAATTGCTGAGTAAGACTTCTATTGTGCCAACTTACAGACACCATCCGCATCACCAATTCATCCTGTTGCACGACCAAACTTAGCAGCGACATTACGAGTTGAAGTTTCAAAGAAGAAGGTTAAAGAGCTCCAAAACAATTGCACTTTTCAGGACCATACGCCCCAGGTAGATTGGGAAGTGAGAAAAACTCCAGCTTGGAAGTCGCTTAGTCTTAAGTAAGTTCCACCAAACGTTTACAACAAATTATTTCTTTAAAAATCAAAACTTTTCAGTGAATCACATAAGGAAATCCTCGCTCTACGTTTAGCCACACGCAAGGCAGAGCAAGCGCTGCAACAACGAGAATACGAATTGCATATGGAACTGATGCGACAACGTGTTAAATCTGCCCCACTACTTCTTGAAGGCAACACCTTCTGGGGTCCACATGTTGGAAAATTGTCTCATTCATGTCATAAAGATAGCCTAAAACATACTTGTCAACATGGGAAAAAGGGACGCAGAAAAGGCACACCCAATAAGTCACAACATAGAAAATGCGGATCGAATAAGGCTTACTCAAGGAATTCCAATCACAGTACAAACCAGCAGGATAGTGATGATTTAAGCAGTCTGGATAGAGCGTACCTGTAAGAGGTTGTGCTTTTGTTTTTGTGATTTTAGTTGGCTAAGAAATAAATGTGAAACAATATAGTTTTATTTCAAACAAGAATATGAATGTTGTTATACTTTCTAAATGGATAGTTTTAATCTAAATGTGGGACGCTTTCTTATACAATTGCTGGATGCAGAAAATTAATATAAATATGATGTGCTCCACATAGAACATCGCATATACTCGTACTTTCGCACGGGGTGTTGAAAGTAGCCACCAGCATTTTGTTTCCTCTAAGCAAACCCCAATGGGAAAACATCAAGAAAGCAGAAGCAAGATGATGAACGTAGACCAAAGCAGTCTTCATAATAGAGTAACTGCACGGAAAAAATAGATGTTATTGCCAACAGGCTTCGCCTACCAGGCCATATTTAGAGCATGGCACAGCGCTGAATATGTATGCATGCATATTTTGGAGCCTGTTACACCAGCTCATCTGCAATTGTTACAGAGGTTGTTAACCGGATTACGATTGGTCTTCAAAAATACGCTGGAACGGTAAGGTTTCCCATAGGCTAAAGAAGCGAACGTTGGCCCTTTCTAAGTTGAGAAAGTAAAGTGGTAGTAAAAAGAAATTCTAAAACCCCTAAAAATATTTTTTTGCTTTTACTGCGAAACTTATTTATTTTTAAAGTTGGTTAAATTGATCTTAGTTCTCTCAGCATAAATGTTCAAAGATATGATGGATTTCATTGGACCTTCCACACGAAACTCTTGGTTTTATGAAAAGTAGTTTTAAGCCAGGTAAGTTTACAATTGACTAAATATCCACACTACGACAGATTATAAAGAGAATCCAGTAAGCTCAGATCGATACCAACTACCCCTTTTGTAGTTTTCCAGCAAAGAATAAGGATGTGAACGTTGACTACCTTTTGGTGAATGTACCATTTTTTCAATTCGACAACGATTAATGCCGTAATATAATGATACGACCTGAAATTTTCGAAATCGGTGTCATTTACATTACTTTGTTTCGACTTGTTTTGGCAGTCATTTCGACTACAATTTGGTCATCAAGTTTTTTTTGTTACTTATCTTAAAACAAATACTTTGAAGGTTTGGGACATAGGTGTTAAAATGTTTTTTCCATGCAAATCATGCTGGCGTAGATCAAAGGTGATACATGACACCGACTTGATTTTGAAACGACTTCTAAATTTGCTACAACTAAAAGTCGAAAGAAAGTTACATGACTCCATTCCAGACTAAATAAAGCTGCTAAAGTATGCTATTTCTGCTAAACTAGATATAGAGAATTTATTGAGTAAGGAACATGCTTATGCGGCATGCACCAATATCTGTAAATCCGTTCGTTGCCACAGCAACAACAAAAACAGACGTGCACTGCGCCAATTATGGACCTAAACTCCTCAACATTGCATTCATATTTATAATAGCTTTCTACAAGGCTGTTATAGTCTAAGTCCTGCGGGATGAAAATGCCTTCGCAAGAGATGTTCTTTTAGTGATATATTGTCCAGTTTGCTTGGAAGTAATTGGGGAAGGATACGAAAACGAGGTACTTTCTTTATTACTTAGTTGAGAACCTGGCCCTCAACTTACAAATCTCTCCAGTTATACCGGTCTTTATCTAACTGCATCTAGTTGCGCACTCAAATTCGGCTTAGGTTCCATTCTATTTATTTGTGAGCGCCACCAAAGATGAGGTACTCTCTGCTGCCATGTTCCTCCGGGTGAGATTCGAAGATTCTGCTCATTCGCTCCATTCATTTCAGGCGACAGGCAGTTTTCTGAGTAGCTCGATATCTTCCAAAAAGGGACCGGATATATACCCAAAGAAAAAGAAATTGGCAAAGGTGATTCTTCGTTTTTTTTCTGCTGAGGTGTTGTTGGCAGATTTCATACAGATTTCAGCAGAGCCAAGGTAGACAAACGCACTTACTCCCTCCATTCTTGTTGACAGCATATACTTAGTTTTGCCCGCATTTATCGCTAAGTCGATTTTGGCAGCTCTGTCTCAATACCTACGACAGCCCGCTGTGTTTTTTCTAATTATGTAGATGTCATCGGCGAGTGATTGCAGACTTTGGGAAGATTGTGCTTCCGGTGTTCGCTTGTGAGTTTCGCACAATTCTTTCAGGTATGAAGTTAAAGAAGTCCCATGACAGCGCATAACCTTGTCTAAAACTAGGTAAAGTTAAGTAAAAAGATAATTATAAACGATATCAGGTTCTTGATTCATAGATAATAGGTGCTAACATAAATGAGCTATTTTTCCACTGAGACTGGATTGAATTTTCATCATCAAAGCAATCTTAAAATTTACCACAGCATTTAGAATATTTCAATGGAATAAAAACACCAACGATTTTAATTAGTTTTATTTCTCTTTATTTATTGTTAATGCTAAACAAGTGTGTGAGTATATTAAAAATCTATATTACTTTACAAAAAAAAAGGAAAGAGAAACGATCTCAAGATTACACAATCGAAAACTATTAACTCAAAATAACAAACCGATTATACTTTCCACAATTCAAAGCATCGGATTTGATCGATTGCTGATATGTTTTTTCAATTTAAGTAGCTTATTATGCTAGTATCGCAGATGTGGCCATTTCACTGACACCACAAGTATTATCACCGCGGTAGACACGATAGTATCCTTGTTCACCCCATTTGGGTCCCCAAGAATTCTTTACAATCCAATATGGTAAAGTTTTCTTAAACATTGGGTAATCTGAAACTCCATAACCAACGATCAGTACACCATGGTCTAAATTACTCTTGGAACATAACAGCTTCCATGGATGGGAGACACCACCACGGTAGAATTGCATGGCATTTGCATTGATACCAATTGAAATTGGACCATTGGCAATAAGCCACTGTGCAATTGCTGTTTCGTTCTTGGGAAGATCTACAGCGCCAGAGATTTTGACACGGCTTAACGTGCTGTTAAAGTGGCATGGCCTCTTCTTAGCTTCGTATGGATACTCAGATTCGAGTTCAAGTCCACCAATCTTTTCGATTGCTCTAAAAAAAAAAAAAAAAAACAAATAAATCGAATACAATGGTTGTTTGATGTAAATGGATGACTTATTTCTTACTGATAAGCATTATCTGGCAGGCCTCCCTGGCAAGCAGAATCAATAGTGTCACAGTCAAGCAGTTCTTGTTCGGAGTATTCTTCAAGTTTCCCGGTTTTAACAGCGTGTATCCCTTCAATGTTTCCTGTTACACTGAATGCCCAACAAGAGCCACAACTTCCTTGATTCTTTACCTGTAATCAATTAAACAAAATGCATGATTCTTGGTGTGTATTAATCCATAAATCGATTGTTTCAACAATAAAACGAATCCTTTTTTAATTTAGTAATAAAGACATAACAATTTTGTATTTAAATTCGATCTCGTTCATATGAGCAGCGCGGGCACGTTCGCAGCGATTGATTCATTGGAGCCAATTTAAGACCATTCTCCAACATATATCAGACGGGACATTGGCAATTTCACATTCGATTTTGTTCCTGATCTCCTTTAAAGTTAATGTAACGCAAATAGAAAATACAACGGCGTTAAATCGCATGAACGAGGTGGCCAATCAACCGGGCTTTTCTGGCCAAAAATAGTTTTAAAACATGGCACTTTATCGAACTCCATTGACCGTAACATTGTGGTAATTTTCATCCACAGCATACGGTCAATTTTTGTGGATGCAAAGGAGTCTCTTGAAGCATATGTGCATTTTGACGAAGCCAAATGCAAAATGTCGATGAGAAACCGTGTTAAGGACTGTAAAAAATACTTAAAGAATCGCTAGTAAGCCAACACCGTCTGCTCATTACAGAATTTTTCACAGCGGAACCACCGAAAACACGGGCATCGTTTGGAAAGCCAAAAATCCGGTGGTATAATCTATCGACGGAACGAAGCGCAAGATTTATCTCACTGCCTAAAGAAGTACTTCAAAATATAAATGGTATAGCAGACTCACTTAGCCCGAAAGAAATGTGGAACAGCATGTACGAGGAATGCATAACACTGGCAAAGTCCCATCTTGGGACTATATCGAAATACCATCACGTCGGCAAAAAAACATGGTGGTGGAATGACGAAACCAAACGAGCTGTGACCGACAACAAGAATGCATTTCAAGCGTGGACAAAATGCGATCGGAGCGACGATATCGAAAAAGCTCGACTGGCTCCTGAATACGAGAGCCTTAAAAAGATTGCAAAGAAAGTCCTGGCTCGAACTCGAGCGGCAGCAGCGGAAAACCTGTACCAGGAGTTGGAACAAATATCCTCACGATCGGCTATACAAAAAGTTCAAACGTCGTACAATACTAAAGTGACAAATATTTTTAAGCTCGCTGCACAGAGGCGAAAAAATTCGATGGAAATAACCTCGTCGAAATATTTAAAAAATTTAAACGGTCGCTTATTAACAAATGAAAAGGAAATTTGTGACCGGTGGCTTGAATACTGCAAGGAGTTGCTTAACAAAACAGTTTCCACGTGATATCGTGCCGACAGCTGGTCTATTCGAGGAGGAAGTTTTGGACTTTTCAATCGAAGAAATAAGTATAGCAATCGGAAAAATGAAGCGGGGGAAAGCGGCGAGACCAGACAGCATTCCATCAGAGTTTTGGTCGAAGATGAAGGGAATCGGCAGCGAATGGCTATCGAAACTATACAAAGGAAAAGGCGACACTCGAGAATGCAACAACTACCGTTCAATCAAGCTTATGTCACACACAATGAAAATCGTC
Organism: Volucella inflata; assembly: GCA_928272305.1. Lineage (NCBI taxonomy): Eukaryota > Metazoa > Arthropoda > Insecta > Diptera > Syrphidae > Volucella > Volucella inflata. Next base: position 22,298,722 of record OV743716.1, on the reverse strand, counting down.
GAAAGAGTCTTAAACGAACGTCTTCGGCAAAAAATAAAGCTCGATAATAGCCAGTGTGGATTTGTTGAAGGAAGATCGGCGGTGGACGCTATCTAAAGCCTATGAATAATAATGGAAAAGAACCGAGATTTATCTAAGGATTTACACATGGTATTTATCGACCTCGAGAAAGCATTCGATCGAGTGCCTAGGGATCTCATATGGGCCGCGCTGAGGTCTCAAAACGTGCCGGAAACGTATGTTAGAATAATACAAGACATGTACGGAAACGTGAAACTGCGGTTAAAAGCTCTGCTGGACTAACGAGAGAATTTCCAGTTAATGTCGGAGTGCATCAAGGAAGCCTACTTAGCCCTTTCGTCTTTAACGTAGTATTCGACTATCTTTTAAAAGACTGCATGCGCGAAGCAAATGTAACGCCAATTCTCTTCGCTGACGACGCAGTTATAACTAAGCGATAACGTCGAAGATTTGCAGAATGCCTTAGATTCATGGAAAAATGCGCTAGAGAGCAACGGGCTTAAAATAAGTCGTTCAAAGACGGAGCATTTGACGTGCCCATTTGCGCATCCGTTGCGACCTGCTCCGGATATCATGTTAGACGAAACAGTTCTTCCGAAAAGCACTTTCTTTAAGTACAATACTTATGACCAATCGTTAACTTGGAAGCGAAATGCGACGAGTTCGTATAACGAGGAAAGGGTTAATAAAAGGATAAGGATAAGAAGAAGAAGAAGAAGAAGAAAAAGAAGAAGAAGAAGAAGAAGAAAAAGAAGAAGAAGAAGACGACGAAGCCATTAAGCCAAACATGCGCTTGATAGCTGATGATGATTTCCGATTAAATTCAGGGTTTTCTTCAAATTTTGCAGAGCCCAATTGGAGAAGTTTCGGCGCGTCCAATAATCAAGGTGATTCAGGTCATGAGCTAATTTGATACTCTAAGTGTGTAGGCCAAGCGCGAAATTCGCCACAATGTAAACTGAAAGATTTCCAATTATTGTGAAGGACGTGGAGTCGAAGGATTTGATCATTTTGAACTGAATCACTTACACTTTCGATATTTTCGGTACTTCGATCGGTATATTGTCTCATTGGCATAGGAACATTCAAGATTGGATATTTTGACTCGAATTTATTATACTATAGAACGCACAGACTCGTGGTTTATTATGGCCGAAAATGTGGGTTAACACTCTTAACGTTACGACTACTGACTCAGAATTTCGCTAGGAATTTTTAATAGTTGCCAAACGTTGCTCGTTTTTGAACTTCAACATGATAAAAATGTAAGCCTTGACTGACGTTTCGACATTAACAGATCATAAAAAAAATAAGAGTGTGCGTTTGTATTAAAATACAAAATTGTTGTGTCCCTATTGAAAAACCCTTTACATGAATCCTAAAAGACTACCACCTGCCAAAACTATGTTTTCCCTTTGTCAGAGTCCCTTTGCAAATTCATTTCTCTTTAGGACCCCTAAATATAGAATCATTAAAGTTTATTCTTCAAGAAGCGAAATACTATTAGAAAAATTAGAAAAAATGATTTAATTAAAGATGCATATAAAATTACACTTATGAGTGGAAATTCTGTTGTTGACTCCTTGGTTTACCATTGGTTCACAAATGAATGGGTATACTCGTAATGCAGAACGATGATGGACAACGGTTTGAGAAATATACATACGTAGACTAAGCACCACAGAATCTACTCAGGAACAAAAGGCACTGCGATTCATGAGGTACGCCTATAGGTTACAAGGTTGCATTTGGTTTATACTAATTTCATTTTAACTTACGCTATAGGCATATGGTGCACTGTGCACTCGGAAAATAGAACTCAGCAACTTGCATAAACATTATTGGGTGCGTAGTCAACCTCTTAAATTGCAGTGCTCAAAACTTTACCCGACAAGAAGCAGGATTTACGAGTATATTAACAATTAACAATGAGGGATCGTAGAATAACGCAGTTTACTAAAAAGCGCCACCACCACTTTCTTAAACGAAGCTAAGTATCTGGTAGTTAACCTAGATGGCCAAATTCATTAGACTTGACATTTTAAGTCGAATATACTTCAAAGTGCTCTAACATCCTGGCAGTGTAAGAGAGCTTTTGGCAAGGATTAGGGGGTTGCCACTGAGAGAGTTACCAAATCTCTATGTGCCAGGCTCCATATCGAATTCTTCACTTTTTCTGAAAGCCTGAAAATATCATTGAACGTAATATAAAAGAATCAGTCGGAAACAAGAAAACATGGTTCAGAAGTGACCAAATAGTCAAACTACGGCTGATTCAGGAGCAAACCCAAAAAGTCCAGGTTGGTTCTCACCAACCTTTTACCGATTTCAAGGTCATTTACTAACTTTTCTGACGTCGTCTATTTAAAAGTCTCTCATTCCCCTGCATTGGAAGTAGAAAAAAAAATGTAGCATTAACCGAATCTAGTTATACAAACAGCCAGTATCTGTAACAAACTCGTTAGATTTTCTAGAATTATGATGGGGAGCTGTCGCTACATTTAAGGAATTGGAAGCAATTTCAATCAGGTCTTTGGTATCAAAATTAAGTTTGAACAATCAAAGGATAACCAATCGCTAAAAAGGAATTTACTAGTCTTTTTCAAGAAAAATGGAGAAAATACTATGAAGGAACTTCACCATTTTTTCGCCTTAGGTGGTGGCAAGTGAAAGTGACCAACTCAACCGTTTTGGAGTGGAGATGGATGGACAAAGACCGTGACAGAACTATAGCGCCTGTATTACTAAGCAAGCAGTTAACATCAGGTTAATATTGCAGGTGATCCCAAATAAGCTTTTTATATATTTATGTGAACATCAAAATATATATCCTCCTGAGACCCCCGGTATCGCCAGTGATACGTTTAGTTTAGATTTTTTTTCCACTCCATCTTTAGAACCTTTAGAGGAGACAGTTCGGAGAGTCATTATCTTATTTGAGCCACGTGGCATTTCTCTAGTTGTCAAATTTTATCAATTGCAATCAGTTGAAGTTTGATTTTTTTTTAGATGCCGCATATACAGGACTTGATCAATTTCGACTTGTCAGACTTTGAAGATGACGATAGCGACGATGAAGCTGATCTTCAAGCAAGCCAGCAAGAAGCGGTGCCGCCCATAGAAGAAGAGGAATGGAAAGAATCTGACGATGAGACTCTGTCGTCTGTACGCGACGAGCCCCAATCTTCTCGAAGCGATCGTATACGATTGAAACATACAGAAAACTTTGATTTTACTCCTGACGATGATCAGTTGAATGCTTCATTTGACCCTAGCTCATGTGTCAATAGCCCACTTGAATACTTTTCTCAATACATCGATAGTAGTTTGTTTGAAATGATGTCTGAGTGTACAAATCTTTGTAGCGTATCTTGGAACACGACACCTAATGAACTATTGCAGTTCTTCGGATGGTTTATGGCTATGAGCGTACTTGGGCTGCCACGATTGAGGATGTATTGGACATTGGAAACAAAAGTGCCTGACATAGCAAACACCATCACTCTTAACCGTTAAATTTAAAGGTTGTAAATGATGAAACTACATGACCAAAGTACTCGGGATGTCGACAAGTTTTGGAAAATACGCCCTCTCGTTTCTAGAATAGAAGAAGGCTGCCGAGAAAATAGAAGAGGAAAGCACGTCGCCATTGATGAGCAAATAATCCCGTTTACAGGTAAATGTAAACAGAAACAAGAAGTAAAAGGAAAGCCGAACTCAGAAGGCAAACAAGTTTTCATAATGGCTAATCCTCGTCGACACACTGCCCATGGGTTTTCATAGACATGTATTTCACGTCAATTCCACTTATTGATATCTTGCTGAACAGAGGAATCAAGGCGACTGGAACTGGAAAATACCAAAAACTAAACAAACAGCGATCTACCAGACAACGTGATTTATTCAAAACAGATTGGGATGTTACAAAAGGCAGGTAGAGGCAGTCACGATTACATTGTAGGAAGTGATGATAATATTTCTGTTGTCAAGTGGTTGGATAGTAAACCGATTCATGTTGCTTCAACAGAAGCTGCTGTTAAACCACTGGGAGTGTGCCGCTGCTGGAGCAAGAAAGAAGGAGCTTCCATTGATATTCCACAACCAAGTAGCAAGTATCCTATGCGGGGAAGAACTTACAAATTGACAGTGAGGTCAATCTTTCATTTCTTCGACGCGAGAAGATGCCGCGAAATTTGGGCTTCAGGCAAAAGATATTGAACAATATTAAGGCTTTAAACTCGACTTGGCAAAGCATTTAATTTGCCGCAATGTTTAAGTCCTCATATAGCACATTTTACACGCAGTAGGCTGAATCGAAGTCGCAGAGGAAGCTCTCAAAATACTCCTAATCCCATATAACGAATTCCAACTACTAGTACGAAACTTAAACTAATCGAACCTATTCCTCATGCATCAAGAAGGACAAAGGAAGCTAAACATTTGCCAACATGTGGAAAGGGATACCAAAACAATAGACCAAAATGTCATTATAAGGGCTGCAATCACTTGACATTTGTAAAATGTTCGGAGTGTAACATATTACTTTGTTCCAATGTAAACCGAAACTGTTTTTTTTAATTTCCACACTTATATACTAGGTGGGGTGAAAAGTAACCTTCTTGGGAATGAAAACAATTTTTTTTTTATTTTATTCAATATAGTATAAGTTAGTTTTGATAACAGTATTACTACGTTAATGCATTTAGGAAAGACCATTTGTGCAGACTGTATAACGGCGATGACGAACCAAATACCACTGTCAGGCAGAATCAACCTTTCAACTCAACCTGGACGATGATGACCAACAATTCCGTCCACCCGACCTGGATGAAGTGAAGACAGCTATATCGAAGCTTAAGTCCAACAAAGCTGCTGGAGCGGACGGCCTGACTGCCGAGCTCTTTAAAGCGGTAAACGATGACTTGGTAAGGAGCATACACCAATTCATCTGTAAAATATGGTCGGACGAAAGTATGCCCGATGAATGGAACCTCAGCATTGTTTGTCCGATTCTCAAGAAAGGAGACCGTCTGAACTGCGCCAACTACAGAGGCATCAGTCTCATTAATAAGATCTTATCTGCCGTATTGTGTGTACGCCTGAAGCCGTCAACAAGCTGATAGGTCCATATAAGTGTGGCTTCAGGCCAGGAAAGTCCAGCATCGATCAAATATTCACACTACGCCAGATCTTGGAGAAGACCCATGAGCTTCAGATCGATACACACCACCTATTCATCGATTTTAAGGCCGCGTTTGACAGCATCTATAGAGACGAGCTATACAGAGCAATGTCTAGTTTCGGCATCCCTGCCAAACTCGTCCGTCTGTGCAGGATGACGATGGAGAATGCACGCTGCTCTATCAAGGTCGGTAAAGATCTCACCGACACCTTTGATGTCCAAAAAGGATTTATACAAGGCGATGCGCTGTCATGCAATTTTTTCAACATCGTACTTGAAAAAATAGTGCAAAACTCACGAGCAAACACAAGCGGCACTATCTTTCAAAAGTCCGTCCAACTACTCGCATACGCCGACTATATTGACATAATCGGGAGAATACGGCGCTTTCGCGAGTATTGAGAAAAAGCAGTGAAAATGGGTTCAGCGGTCAATGAGGGCAAGACCAAGTATATGCTGTCAAGCAAAAAGGACAACCAACATCGATGTTTCGGGCAGAACGTCACCCTCTACAGATATAACTTTGAGGTAGTTAAAGACTTTATCTACTTAGGCTCTGCTATAAATACAGACAACGACACCAGCGCTGAGATCAAGCGAAGAATAACTCTTGCCAACCGCTGTTTCTTTGGGCTAAGAAGGCAATTGAGTAGCAAAGCCCTTTCTCGGACAACAAAAGTCACCCTTTATACGACCTTAATAATCCCGGTCCTGCTCTATGGCGCAGAGGCATGGACATTATCAAAAATGGATGAGGGTGTTCTTGGTTGCTTCGAGAGAAAAATTCTTCGGGCGATCTTCGGTCCCGTCTGCATTGACGGTGAGTGGAAGAGGAGATACAACGACGAACTGTATGGACTGTACAGCGACATGGACCTAGCCAGAAGAGTGAAGATCCAAAGACTGAGATGGCTGGGTCATGTAGAGCGCATGGACACCAATGCTCCGGTCCGAAAAGTCGTCGAATCCGCCCCTAAGCAGAGGAAAACCAAGATTAAGGTGGCGCACGCAAGTGGAAGGGAACCTCAACCAACTTAGCGTGTGAAAAATGCATCTTGTCCGCTGTGTAAGTTTCAAAATGAATTGAGCGGAATACCCACTCAAAAAACATTATCTACAATATGCATGCCTTTCATTAGATTTCGTTGAGTGTATACCACATTTGGATTCACAAAGAATTTTCTCTGTAAATCAAATCTTTTCTATTTTTACAACCTTTTCGTATATATCTACCCAAGTCTTTGGTAGCGTAAACAACAATGTTAAATGACTACGTATTAGTCAAGTCTATAATAATTATAAACTAGCGGAACCATTGATAGAAATTCAATAAGTAACTTTGTTCAAACTAGCCATCAGATTTAATGTGCGAAATTAAATGAACTTACCTGCGAAATAACACCCTTCTCCCTCCAATCGAACTCCTTTGGTAGCTCAACATCTGGAATAGCAGCTTGTGATCGAACAGCATTACTATCCCCTCTCGGCATTAGGCCAGTTCTTTCCCTGTATTCAGTAGTTGTCATATCAGCGAATTCAGTGATACCGTACTTGGCACTACCTGTAAACAAAATTGTTGGTAAGTTCAATCCAATAATACTGAAATCCTCAGCGCTACATACCCATTTCATGTTTGTTCAGATCTTGAATCAATTTCAAATTATGCTTGAAAATTCTCAATCTCATCTGTCGTTCCATGGTGTTGTGATACTGCTTTTGATACTTTGTTTGGAATTTTTGAAACAAATGCTCAGCTTTATTGAGTGAACGATGGTTTTTCTTGTGGGTCTTCTTTTGAGCATGCTCAACAGAACGGCTATGACGTTGTATAATTTTTTCTTTATTTTCACATTCAAAAGTTACTTGATAACCATCAACTTTAACCCATGGTCGTGACCACAACGAAACAAGGCATCGTTCTTTTGCTCCACTACTGCCATCGATTAGTTCAGCATCGATTTGGACTAGAGTACCAGCAACAACTTGTTTTGTTCCACTAAATATTTTGGAAATGCTTTGATAAAAAGAAACAATATATATGAAATCAAATGGCCATTTAAAAGTAAAATATATTGAGCGTACGTGTAGGAAGGACCATCACCAGATGCAATTTTTGACAACGATGCAGAAATCTTCGATTCTTCTGCCTTTAATTCATCTTCGCTTAGCTGTCTAGCACCACCAACTTTCCGCAATGGTTTTCTTTCGATCTAAAAATAAAGAGAACAAAAAATGATTATATTAAGAAACTATGTGGCCAGAATATAAACTTCCTAAGGAAACTTAATATTAGTGCAAACATTGGTAACTTGACTTGAAAATTAGTTTCTCGCTTGGATTATGATCAAAATAGCGGTTACATTGAAGCTACAACAAACAACAAATGCCTAGTAAAGATGTTCTATAGCTTGTTTGATTGATTTCAAATCTTAAAAGTGGAGCGCTTTACAACTTATTTGATAAGAGTGTTAGAAATGTGACTACCCCGTTCTGAACAATCGTTCGAATCCAATTTAACTTTTAGAATTCTAACGAATTGCTCGTTTTCACGTCACAATAGATATTCAAATTAAACTCCGTGCTATGTTTTTAAAAAATCCAAAAATTACTATTGCCATGGATCTTCCTTGCATCTATGAAAATGTAGAGAAAAACGACAACTTTGTCAAAGTTCGGCTCTAAACAGATGTATGAGCAATGCCCTAAGCTCGTCTTTGGTAATTTAAGTATGACACCATCTCGAAAAAGAACTCAGGTTAATCGACTTTGGAGTAACTTGAAAAGTTACTTTATTCAGAACACGTTTCATACACCTCAAGGAAGTTGGGTCTCGCCTGATGAAAGATCCGTCAGCCAGAGTGATTGATATTGCTGCTATCAATACAGGACACAGCTCTAGTAGTCTGGATGTCTGAAAATTTATGGGGACCCCCGATATAGAATTCAAGCATGCAGGGATAGGGATGAGAACATAATAGTACAATCAAAGTCAGGACTGACAATTCGGAAAGGTAACAGAAGAGCGTTAACAATCTGTTATCAGGTAGAATGAGCAATAAAGGGCTGAACAGAATGTAAATCTGAAGCTTGAATATGTTTCTGATATCGAGCTTTCAAAAATTCAATACATGTATAATCTGTATCTTGAATCTGTATATCGAAGTAGAATAGCACCACACTTCGAGATACAGATTCAAGCTGTTCAGCCCTTAAGTGTCAACAGCGACATCTAAACTCAAGAACAATAAAGCAGCTAGAACAGCCGAGTTATTTAAAGCATGTTGGGTCGGCTTTGAAAGAAGCTTACATCACTTATCCCAATGAAGAAATCAGTGTCTGCTATAATGACCTCATCATCCCGGTGCCACTGTGTGGCGCTAAACCATGCACAAGTTTTTCGAGTGATTTTCGGTTTGCGTTGCCTGGATTCACCTATTATTCATTGATTTTATAACAACGTTCGAGTGAAGCTTGTATCCTACGAAAAGGTCATAAAAAATATAGATATACTCATAATCATAATATTCATCTGCAGAGGGTTACAAAATTATGGATAGTGCATAGTTGTTGTCGGCCAGTGCTTTATCGACATAAAAACGAAGTACGAAAACCACAGTTATGTACATAATATGTTCTTTAAAATATACTGAATCACCCAAATGCAAGTACTACTAGATGGAGGAGGATTCTTCACGATCTAGCCAGGATATTTTGAGTGAAGCAATAATTACGCTCATACTCCCGTGGTTGGCTACAGGCACTATGCTATGAGAGATCTGTCCCACCAGCATGGGAATTGTGTCATCAGATTAACTGCTTGACGATTATAGATTGTGAAGCGAGTTACAGTTGAAAACGAATTCAGGCCAAAGCGACTTTGCGACGTAGGGACATATCGTTATAACTGACACACGCGTCTTACACCTTAACATCTACGAAAATTAGGGACAATCACGATATCGAAAATCGCCAAGTTGCCCACATCGGCTCAGATAACTATCTGCACCCAAGATGCGTAGAAAGATGTCTCAAACAACAGAAGAATCTGACGAAATTCAACAGCGAACGGTTTGAATCGGAATAAAACTAAAACTAAAAAAACCTTTTCTGACCGAGTTTTCCTAAATTTCTAAAGTAATATTTCAAACATGAAAGATTAAACGTAAAATTATCGGGTAGCTATCAGAGATGTCGTATCTGTTGTATTAGGTTTTACCCGAGTTTGCATTGATTTAAATAAAAGGTGTACAAAGCAGGCTGGAAAGAGGAACTTTTCGGGAGAAAAATCGATTTTTTGTTAAGCAGTGAAGAGTTCGAAAGAGACCATGAAAAGACATTACTACCAATTTATGTAAGTCCGCTGAGCAAAATACATGATTTAGTCTACCCTTTTTTGTGAACGCTAAGAACTCCATAACGTCAATCTTTTAAATGTAAATCAACGTGCTTTTGGACTTGATAAATCCATCATCGATGAGAGGAACTCAGCGGGCTGTCAATGGTGCGTTTGGGGCTTTTAACAGTATCGACATCTAGCAGCACAGAAGGGTTAAGTGTTAAACGAGGGTAAAATAAAATAAATGCTGTCAGTAAGAAAGGCCACCTATAGGTGTCCACAGCTGAGAGAAACCTGGAGGTTGCTGCGCATATTACTCATACCAATCGCACAAGAAAAAACAAAACACTTTATGATAGGTTCATCGCTCAAGTCTTGTTGTTCCTCATATAGACTTTATCAAAAGCTAAGAAAAATATTCTTCTTCTCCTTAAGAGAAAAATAATTTGAGTGGTATTCGGTCAACTTTTTATAAATGGAATAAGGAAGTGCAATGTGGACAATACAGCCAAATTTGAACGCGCTATATAGGTAGGATATACTGAGCATGTAAACACCGATCGGAGTTAGCCAAAGTGTCTTCAAATCTAGATATGTCGGAGATATAATGTGGTAAAGAAAGATCTCACTTAAGCTGGCACACTTTAGTGGCACTGAGGTAGTATGCACAACTGAAAGCGAACGGTGCAAGGTATTGCTAAAGGATGACTCCGATCAGTCCAATAAAGTCATTGTGCAGTACAATCAAATAGATCAGACTACCGCACTTTTTTAAAGCAATTTCTGTAGAAAGTCAATTCGCCATGGAATCACTGTATAATATTCTTGTTAACAGATCTCGATCTCATCAAGTCCGGCGATTTCAATCAGTATTATATACTAGCCAGGGATCGTCCATCTACGCTGATACGATCGGTATTCCTTCAATACTCACTGCAACAATCGCGGAAGCGTGAAGAAAAGAAGAGATTGTTTCATTCTCTTAGAAGCACTTAGTCTTTAGCCAGGACCAGACATTTATCGGTTGACCAATTCGTCTTAAATGATTTCTCTGAAATTTCAGACATGAAATTCGGTAACCTAACGAGTTTCCCTAATAGAACTGGGTGGATTAAACAACACTTAGAAACAGCAAATTAGCAATCAGGTCAAATGAGTATATGGGATGGGATCAAAGCGAAATATTTGAACCAAATGCGCTCTTCTTAGCACTCACGCTAAAAATCGATCCTTGATCTCTTGAGTCGCGAACTGGACATGTGCTAAGACTTAAACGACGACTTTTCAAAGAAACTACAGAGATTGGCATATTATACTGAATTATAATGACAACCAACAAGCCTCACTGGCCAATAGTAGCAATCTGAGTCCAAGTAGTAATGAAAGCATTGTTACAAAATTCGTAAACTTCAGACAATTTGTATTGTTTGCTTTAAAACGTGGGAGAAATAATTTCGCTTAGCGTCCTTTTGGAAGATAGGAGATACCTTAACAAATTGACCAACCAACTAATCTACCATCTAATGATTCAGTAAAGCATACATATCTAAAAAAGCAAGCATTAAAATATACTATCAGCCAATCAACCAACTAAATAACCAACCGTCCAATCATCAAATCCCACAACACAGAACGGACCAAATTAATGCGGAATTTTCAACTAAATAGAAAACCAGGCAACAAGCCAAAAAACTCTATCCCTTACAGCAAAATTGTTAAAACTAGTCAGTCGAGTGTTTGTAGATAAGTGACCGGGAAAAGTAAAAGTGTTCATGCTGTACCAAAAGCAAGACTTTCAAACTTAAGAAGCATAAAGGCTCTGTAGCCGAAGACATGAAAAATGGAAGCATCCAATATGCTCTTGACTTTTGAATTATATCAATTACTATCTGTTAATATCTGGCCCCTTACTTTTGCAGGCAAATGGAAGGGAAAACAGAACAATTTAAATTTACCTCTATAAAGAAACCCAAAACTAAACTATATCAAGGTCAAGGTTCGAAAACTCTTTATTTTTGATTGATTAGTTTTACAAAAAAAAAAAACAAGACCCAAATCATAACATTTTTTATTTCTTCATTATTATAACACCTAACAAAATATAATAAATAAAACACTTGATTGAATAAAGACATCAGTTTATTATTGATAAACAAAAAAATTATATAAAAAATAGAAAAAAAAAAATGTAGCGCCGCGTAAGCATTTTGATTTGATTATGTATATTAAACTCTTCGTTGGCCATGAAATTCTCCAGTCAGTTGTGAAACCATTATTTTAACATTCCTAGATTTAAGGGAATTAAATAGTTAAATAATTTGCACTTACAAAAAGTCTATAAATGAAATTGTATCACTTTAAGCGAAAATAATTTTTTAATAAGAAAATGTGTTAAACTCGAGTGCATTTGTGTATAAAAGCATATTAAAGTACTTAAAAGCAATTAACTTGTTCACTTAATTTGGTTGACACTTTCGTATATACAAAACTTAAACATTATTATAAATCACTTTTGTGTTCACGTTTATTGATAAAACTTAAAAAGTCTCCAAAGGAATGATTAACCACCTTATTCTTGGTTCAGTGACAATCCTATTTGAGCCGTAACTACATTCAGCGAGAACATTAATTAACTACATATCTCTTCTTATCCATTGTTTTCAGCTTGGTCAGAAAAATATTTAAATGCCTCAGAACATCTTTTCTTCACTAAAAGTTAAAACACACTAATGTGCTGCTACAATGTAAAGGTCTTGGTAGACTTTTGAAAGAAGAAAACTCTTAAAGATCGTATTCAAGCGTGTGCACTTGATTTTCAGCATGACAATTACATGTAGCTCCTTTAGTTACTTTTTAAGTTCTTGGATTGCATTTTATATTTATATTAAAGTTGCTAAAGTAAGCACTGGGGTCGAAATAAGACTTCCAAGATTTAGGTGCCAGTGAATTTCATCTATTAAAAATTATTAAGAAGACTGGTTCCTAAAAACTTAAAACAATGTTCAGTGGTTGTGAATATCTATAACGACTTGAAATTGGTAAATTATTGATCGCTGATGGTTTATTATGTGAGCGTATTTACAATTGATGGATGAAAAGCCACTAACTTAGGTGTTGTGCTAAATGGTATAATTAAATAGATAATTTGACAGTGATGGAAATAACCTGATTGCTTTTTAGATACACGAACTAACCGCGTGCACTGTTATTCATGTTACCTCGAATTGTGATTCTTGGTTGCGATAGATACTAGTTCGGTAAAAATCAGACATGCGTTCCCTTGTACCCAAACGTGGAGATAATGTAACACCGAAGTTTAAATTTCACACTTGGAATTCATATGATGCTCCTAATCTCAAAATCGGGGAAATACCTTTCGCTAATTATCAAGTGTCGAAGTAGAGTGTTGTAATTGTGCATCCAAAGATTACATAAAATTTAACCCAAACATTTTATCAAGTGGTAGTTCAAAAGCTGGTTTCTACACCACCTACATAATAAAGGGGTAAATGAAGATGTTACAATTGATTTATTGATATTCATATATGTATAGGACAACTTTGTTTCGCTTTTTTAAATACATTATTATAAAAGCCCTGAGAAAGCATGGCAGACTTCAGAGTTAAATGAATTGAATGGGTATGGTTAGTTAATTTCTATGGGTGTCTCATGTGTAACTTCTATGGCATTCATGCAGATCTCTAATATGTATATATTTGAGTTAGAAGTTGGAAACAACCGACACTATCTGTGGGAATATTTCGAAATCGGGTACATCAAAAGTACCTAAGGAGATTCTTATGGTTCATTATAGAGCAATGCCTCGAGTATATGTACATCTCCCCTACACATTATTTTCATCTTTTCATCGACTTCGAGAAGGCTTTAAACATTGTAAATTAAAAGTTTATTTGTCGGGAAGTGGGATTATAGCTAAAATACAAACTTTGGTTTGGTGATATTATAAACATTGTAAGATATTGTCTACACGATTTGAACACTACTTTTTCTTTTATAATATCAGACTTATTATACGGCCAACACTGACAGAAAATTAAACAATTCAATTTGAAATATCTTTTCTAAACGTTATGTATCTGTTTGTTGTGGCACAATATTATTGATTCACACCAAGATCATACATTTTACAAATACTTTTATCTACAAAGTACAATCTCTGCATATGGAAGGAAGTACGAGTACACAGTATCAGAAAAGCAAAAACTGAGTTCGATTAGTTGTAAAAGATCTAGAAGAGTAATATTTCCAAAACGAAGATTAATCATGAATTTTCCGCTTCAAAGTACGAGGGCTATTCCAAAAACAAGCTCCGATGTGTTACAATTCATTACATACGTGCACTTCGGTGACGTGTTTCTGCGTGTCGCAATCAGTACATTATTTTCTAATAACATGCCAAGTTTCGAACGTTTTCATTCAGTATTTTTTCCAATAGTTACCATTTTAAGATGGAGAGCAGAATTTTATCTCCCGCTGCCTGTGAGGTACGAAGTGTAGTTCATTTTTAAAGCAAATTGTGACTGGAGATGAGACTTGGGTCCAGTATGTAAACTTAGTAAGCAAAGAACAGTCAAAGCAATGGATGCACACTCATTCCCCAAACAAGCCAAAAAAATTCAAACAACTTCTTTCTATCAAAAAATGATGGCCACAGTTTTTTGGGACAGTAAAGGCATATTGTTGACCGAGTTTATGGAACCTGGGAACACAATAAATGCAGCGGTTTACTGTGAAACTCTACGTAAGTTGAGAAGAGCAATCCAGAACAAAAGACGAGGAATGCTTATCAATGGTGTGGTGCTTTTGCATGACAACTCACGACCACACACTGCTGCACGCACAAAAACTTTAGTGGAGGAGTTCAATTGGGATATTTTTGATCACCCTCCCTACAGTCCTGATTTGGCACCAAGTGATTATCACCTTTTCCCAAAATTGATATCATCCATTGCGTCTCAACATTTTGGAAATAATGAGCAACGTATGAACGGTGTGAATCAATGCCTCAACGCACTGACGGTGCCATTTTTTAAAGGAGGGTATACAAAAGCTCGCCCCACGTTACCAAAAATGTATAGATTTAAACGGAGACTATGTAGAAAAATAATTTATATGTTAATAAAACTATTTTGTGCAAAAAATTAATGTTTTTGGCTTTTTTAAAAAAATATTTTTCACTTCAGAGGTTGATTTTGGAATAACTCTCGCATTACCTCGCTGTCCCTTCATGAAAAGATATCTACGTATATGCCTTGTATCACAAATGTACAAGCCCTAACGAAACCCGGGCTTGAACAAATAAATATTACCATACGGCAATAGAGTGGCAGCCGATCGGTCACACTTTAAGGCATGAAGATAATTGTGTTGCTGAGCATCTTATGCAATCAAATTAACTTTCACATCCACTGCAAACGTAAGCAACACTAAAATTACAAATATTTAAAAGCATTTCGACGTAACACCACACTGAGTACGTGTTGTTGGCAGCGGGAATATGTGAATATCTGGTTGGTTCAAAGTTTATCTCTCTAGAAGTCAGCATAAACCCTCAAAATTGATACAATTGACAAATGAACAAGCATCCAAATACTTGGGATAATTTTGTAAGAGCTGAAAGGCTTGAACCCCAAACAAGATGGGAGATAGGTATTTTTGACGCCCTTTAATTACCGAACAAAAATTAAGACATGAGAAGTTAAGTGGGAATGATGATCAGCTAAGGATATTAAATAAATAACAAACTGAGAAATATTGTTCTGGGTTGTCGATAGCATTGATTTAATGTACGAATGAATGAAAGGAGCTATAATCAAGCCGGCAATAAAAGGAAGACCCGGTAGCTATTCCACAATATAATGACACTGGACAAAAGCTGAAAATGAATAATTCAGTCGAAGTGTTTTTTATTATCTCGGTCGAAAGTAGAATAAATCGTAGATCTTGAACAAAACGAAGAGAGGTTAATTTATTATTAGTTGCTTAGGTGCTTAGGTTGATCAGGTTCTGACTATTGCCAGCATTGTGTAAATGGCCTTGTTTTTTTTTTCCTGGAATGTTGTTCAAATTGTTCGAAGTCAGAAAATAAGACCAGACAAAACGAGTACAGGGTCATGATCTTAGAGCCTTGTAAATTTAAGAAACAATTGAGATAGGTAGATACAAATTTTCATTGAATAAATGTAATCCAGTTGGTAGTCGCACCAACCGATGTGAATAAACAGAAGCGAGTCTTCGGTTGAGTATGCACTTTCATATTCAAACAAGTTATTCTCTCAGCCAAAGATCAAAATTCAAGTCAATTTCTGATGCATGTCTAACGACTTTCAACCTATTCCAAAAACAGAACAAAATAACGCAAACATACTTGATAGAGATGTGTTAAGGAGAAAATTCGACTTTTGAAAACTACATAGAATAAATATATTGGTGGATACGTTGTTTAAATAAATATTTCAGTGATATGAGCATAAAGCGTTGCTATCTTACTTATCTACAACATGTGCTGGTTTAAAGTTACCCAAGGTTTACTATCTGTGACGTATAACTCAAGTTAAACACTTACTGTCGACACTTTAACGTACTTCGAAAGAAAAACATAGAACCACAATCCTTGTTGACAATAGTATAGTTAATAATAAAACTCTCCCCCTTTATTGCAATTGAATTATTTAATCATTATGCCATACAAGGTAAGCTAATTTTGCATTATAATAGTTGAACCTTAACCATTTCTAATTTCCGCTTTTCAAAAAAAAAAAAAAAAAAATCAGTGGAATCTGATTTATTTTAACCATGCAAACCGAAACTTTATCATACCTCATTTACAGAACGGCTATGGCGACGAACTACCTTTTCTTTACCATTGCAGTCAAATGTTAGTTCATAGCCATCGCTATTCAACCATGGGCGTGCCCAGATGGATACAATGCAACGTTCAGTTTTGCTGGAGTTTTCGTCAATCAAATCACAATCCAATTTTGTTAAAGTACCAGCGACGACTTGAATAGTTCCAGAATGAACCTTATCAATCCTACAGAATATAAATTTTATTAAATCTATCTCAAATTGAAGAATCCATAGCAAACTAACTTGTAGGATGGTCCATCTCCGACAGCTAATTTACTCAATGATGCAGCTAGATTTAATTCTTCTTTTTTGAGTTCTTCTGGGCTAAGGTTTCTAACTCCTCCAGGGACATTCCTTTTAGTATGCTGGAGTTCAATAGTAATTTGTTTACAAAAATTTATTGACGAACCAATCAATATTGTAACAAACCTTAACAGAACGGCTATGGCGACGAACTTCCTTTTCTTTACCATTGCAGTCAAATGTCAATTCAGTAGAATCCTTCTTCAACCATGGTTGTGACCATATAGATACAATACAACGATCATTTTTACCAGATTTTTCATCAACCAAGTCACAATCTAACTTGGTAAGACTACCAGAAACGACTTGTGTAGTTCCGGAATAAATCTTGCCAATCCTGTAGAAAGATAATTTTTTATAAAATCTTTTTCGTAATGATAGTATGCCAGGAAATCCTACTTGTAATATGGTCCATCACCACCAGCTAATTTAACCAATGAAGCAGCAAGGTTTCCTTCCTCTACTTTAAGCTCTTCTGGGCTCAGGTCTCTAGCTCCGCCAAGAACAGGTTGACTTCTTCTCTGCCTCTTAAATTTGATGAAATCAAAAGTATCAGCATTGAGGTACCGATTACATAAAATATAGTACATATGCTTAACATTATACGGATATGGGATATGCCCATGTGTGTAACTTAGGGCTATCATTTACAAGCCAATTACATGCTCAAATCATTGGAATATTGATTTCTATGTGCAGTTTTGTTCAAGTGCACAGTAAATAATCTATATCATGCATTACCTATTATTTTAAGGCATAGCGCTTACCTCAATCATTCATGCTCTATTGTTCTTGTAGGTGAATTAATAATTAGTTAATTGAAACTGATTTACCGGAACAAAGAGCCTTTTTGGATGACTGAATGTCATTCAAGGAATTGGAGACTACACAAACGAGTCAAGTGCAGGTATATGAGCCGAATAAAGAGTAAAACAATCGACGAATATACACGTGCCTCGGGATCGTTTTAAAGTATAATATTTGCCGTATAATCATTTTCCCATAATTTCCATAATTTTCGATCCGGCTATTTTGATGTTGAAGATGGCCGGTTTATGCAAACCGTGGAATTCCAACTAGTGAGATCGCGGAGGGACTAATTTTATCGAATTCGACTGTTCATGATCATTTGAAACACCTAGGTCTTATCTCAAAGCCCGGCATATGGATTCCTCACCATGTTCTTATGGCAAGAACTTCGTTCCGTCGTGTTGATGTCTTTGATTTGCTTCTCAAACGTCAAGAAAATAATCCATTTTAGAAGCGCATCATCACTGGGGAGGAGAAATGGGTTATCTACAACAATGTTAAACGCAAGGGATCATGGAGTAAAAAAGAATATAGAAACTATGTGCCAAAAGTATCACAATTGAAAGCGTTAAGGATTGCGAAGATAATAAATTTCATTATTCTTTTCAAATCCAATTCAGTTAATTAGATGTGACTCAAGAAATATTATATGGAGAGCCCTTTTAGTCGAGTTATTTATGCCATAAATTCTTTAAACAGGTCTTCGAGTGAGTTACTTATAGACAAACGTATGAATTCACTTGTGTATGGACTTCTTTGCAGAAGACGGTAAGTAAATAATCTGCTGTTATCTATTTCTTTTTGGTGTTACCAGCAATTATATTGACTCAATAATTGTATTCTTTGGGGTTATACAGTCATATCTTAGACTATCTTTGTGGAATACTAAAAAGGCACATAGGGAAGAAATCGAAAATGAAAAACCTCATTACTGTTGCACGTCATTAGTGGAAAGTGACAATGCATTAGCAAAATTTGTAGATGTTCTAATTCACATACCATTTACAGATCTGAAGCAGGTCACATAGAAGCTAGCACACGTTTCTTATCGACCTTCTAAAGAAGTACTCGTAATAAGAAAGCTCCTAATTAATTTACATTACAAAATTACTCCTATCATACGTGACAGAGACAGTCATTTCTGGCCAATTTTCCATTCGATTTTGACAATCAATTAACTGACTATCTACGGTACTAATTAGCCTTCAATTTGAGTAAATATCTAGTTAGCAAAATTTTTGTCTTACAAAAACCATAGAACACATAACACACTCTGCAAAATTGTTTGAACCGAAAGTTTAAAGATCCAAAGCTGTTAACTGATTCATCAGATACAACACATAAAAAACAAAAGTGAAAAGTAACCGCAGGATGGAGAGTTGCTTGCCAAGAACTTGACCTTCGTTTTGTGTACGTGTAAAGATGTAGAACCCGGAGGTATCAAAGGTTCCCTCCGTTAGACGAAATCTCACCAAACTAGTCCGCACCTTAAAATTAAAATTAGATCTGAAGCAGCCTCCTTACTAATTTAATTCATTGAATCACTAAAAACATATCGAAGATAAATTATGAACCACATGTCTCATGGTGTCTCGGTTCAGAATTTACAATGCAAATTCGAGGAGTGGTCTTTCTGCCTAGTTACGCTTTCTAACATCATGTTTGATGCAGAGATGGATGGATATGACTTAAAATAATCCTGGCTTATCCAGGCTGCGCTTTTGAGAAATTAACTTAGCACATCATGAAAAATAGAGCCTGTACCTGTATACTTTTTTTTCGTTGCGCAATCATCATAAATGATGATGATGATGATACGAGTATGTCACTCGAAATCTCAAGAGTATCAAAAGGTTATCTTTTTCAAGATCTTTGTAGGTTAATTATAAAAAATATTATAGTAAGTTCTATAGTATTCAAATTGACCGGCTCTTCCGATTTCTCTGAAATTTAAACATGCATCATCGCTTTCAGGTCACTCCGAGTTGCAATTAAAAATGCTAAGTGGTTTTAAAATTCTCAAACACTTCCTACATTTCGCACAAACACAATTACCTACTCTGTCATTATATATTCACAAGCTTTCAACACGCTTTAAAAAAAAATAAAAAAAATTAAAAAAAAAATCTCAAAAGTATAAAAAATTGAAAAAGTAAAGTAGAAAGGGAAGATGATAAGTAGGGAATGTAGTGGCTAAGGAAGGAGAATTAAAAATTGAATGCCAACATTTAATTGTGCATGTGAATGACAATGAAATGAAGTGTCACACAATCTTTAAGCACTGCAAAACAACAAAATAATAACAGACAGACAAAACAGAATGCAAAACTAATTATTCTGCAAAACGTTTTTATTTCACTTTAGGAAGTCTTTACCTGGCTTGCTTCTTCTTGCTGCTGTTGGTCACCTAATTGCGTCTCACCATTCGCACTTGATGCCTCGTTTTGTTGTTTTGAAGTTTCAAAGTTAAAAGCTCCAACTGACAAAAAGTCATCCAACCACTTCTTTTCGTCATCGTTTAATGGGGTTATCTTTTCAGTCGTTGTCGATTCGCTTTCAGACGACAGCACAATAGGCTCGTCAGCGGTTGTGTCTGAAGCCTTCTCCTCAGTATTTGTGGATGGGCTTGAATCAGTAACAACCTCTGAGGCAGTTACTTGCTCCGGTTGAACAATATCAGTTGATTCTGTGGTGGTTGTTGATTTGCGTTGTCGCGTCATTTGCGGATTTGATGATGTAAGTATTTGCGATTCCAAATTGGCCATATCATCAGTGGTCAATTCGTTGCGTGTTCCAGTGAATAGCGCATTTGTTTCGTATTTCTCTTCGAGAGATTTTCTATCACGTGGGCTATCTGGTAGCTCTTCATTGGTACAATTGGACTCTTGTAATAGACGAACTTTATCGCCCCAAAAAGTTGTCAACCAGGGTTTCTCCAATACAACTAAATGACAAACGACTTCGGTGTTATTGTCTGTCGTGTTGACTGCATTTAACACGATTTCATAGCGCACACCATCGACCACCTCTCGATGGGCATCGATAATGTTGATGAAATTCATTGTCAGTGGAATGTTTGAGACGGCGATGTTTTGGACGCCAATTAGGTTTGGTGAGAGGTACTCCCTTTCGCCTGGATTTAGGACGTGTATCTTTTGTACTGGTGCTTCTGATGCTGGCTGTGCTCCATCCTACAAAGGGGTAGGAATTTGTTTACACATAAACATGGCAGTTATGGGTTTTGTGGCTTGTTTTCCAGATGAAATATGGGAATATTAGCTAGCGGACGTGCTGTTAATGTTTTGAGCGCAATGTTGAACACATAAATAAATAAATAATACATTGAATCCTTGTGTCGCCTTAGGTGTTAGAGGTTTACCGCCACCAGGATATAAATACAATAAATTGTGCATGTGCTTCCTGAATACGATTTTTTGTGAAATGCAGTGAACATAAACGCATGGTGTGTGTTTTGGTTTTTATAGAAGTATGTGGTGTGTACTAAACGACCTACGTAAAGGATTTTAGAAACAGTTTTGTCATCCCTAAACAATAACACTTTACTAACAACTTATATGTGAAACTTCACTTAAACCTGCTCAAACGGAGACCTACAATTAGAGCCCTACAAGCAGAAAAGTTGAATTTACGTGTTTTTCCCTTGCAAAGAAGTTTCCACAGCGGAAGTTCGGTGCAGTTTGAGTAGTTTGTAGTGTAGGGGGCCTGTAATGTGCATGTTAATCTGTACAAAAACGTTTACTAGGGAAAGATTTTGAACTTTTTTAAAATTATTCACTGAAACCGGCAGCAGAACGATAGTGTGTACTATATGCATTTACATCCATTTGAGACCACTTGATACCGGTCCGTTCGAAGTGATTTTGCTCGTCGGACGTAAACACAGACCCCCATCGTTTAACCGAGGTTTAGTTTCTCGAAAAAGATGTAAACATTTCAGCAAAAGTTCATCAAACGACTATTTTCGAGACTTTGTGAAGCCCAGACGATGTTCACAATCAAGCCGTTAACATTTCGAAAAGATGCTATAAGAAGAAAAGAAATATAAGTACGTCTTGGGCTTCAGACTACTGGATGATTGGATAGGTTGTATCCAGTTGGATTACATCCTCAGGTCCCCCACTTAAGAGGAAATGGTCTGCTCCTATCAACAGAAATATTAAATCGTTAAAGACGACAGTGAACAACTTACAGATTCCAGATGGTCACTATTTTTCTAGCCTAGTTATGATTTAACTTTCCCACGCAAAATTCAACGGACAATCACTCAATTGGAAATCTGGAAGTTATTGTATTAACCCAAAAATAACTTTTCGGCACCACTACAAAGGTGCAGATGTCAAAATACCTCCAATACACTACTTGTACTACTCCCATTGTGTAAATTCAGACTTTGATCATTGCCTATTGTTCAATTTTAAGCTTAGTTGTCCAAGAAAAGACGCTGCAGTATCAACAAAACAGAAATTATAAAGTTTGGACACCTCAGTCGATTCTGAGTAGCTTGAATTCGCAATGAGTGTGAAAGCATGACAGAGATAAGAATAAATTCCAAGAAAAGCCTAGTACCAGAATCAGAAATGTTAAAACTTAGATCGAGTAAAAGGAGAGTAACATAACTGTTTGAAGGCAAGTGTTTGAACATTGGTAGTCGTGTCTTCATGGATGACTATATAACCGATCCAGAATGCGTCGCTGGAGCCTCATTTGCAAAGATTTGATGGCCGAACTATTTGTTTGTATTGTGAAGAATAGCTGGGTGCGGCCTTTGAACTCTCTTATTAACTCCAAGCTAGTTGGGACTTCAAGCTTCCCTGAAAGCAATTGCAAGGCTGAGTTCGCTGACCCTCATTAGGCTTTCAGATCGGTATGGGATTACGTGAAATGGCATCGTTTATGCAGCGCGAAACTGAATTCGCACTTCCTGTGCCCTCCGCTTAGGTAAGCTCGTTCTAAGAGCGAATACCACAGTGCGGAACACTTTCTCTTTAAGTATCCGGCCTACGCCCTCATCAGATTGCAGGTATCCTGTGAAAGAAACATACCAAGAGTACAACGGATCAGTTGTTTTGCCTAAGTGCTCCGTTTCGTTGGAAAAATAAACAATGAGTTCTCGACAGCTTGTACATTTTCACCGGACGATCAAAAACCTACCAAGATTGATGAGTTTTGTACAGAAACTCGCCATCGAGAGAGAGAAAGAGAGAGAGAGAGAGAGAGAGAGAGAGAGAGAGAGAGGGGATTTACTTAGTGCGGCACTATATAAAATTGAGAATTCGAAGTCCAACTTTCTCTATAATTTATCAACTTATAAGCGACTCATCAATGAGGAAAGCAGATCATCTCTACTCGTATACATGTTGTGCAATCATGACATGTGAATAAATACGATTAAAGTGGGAAATTGCAACATTCCATAAGTCGTATTCAGACGCACCACTCATTGTGTACATGAAGCAAACACAAGGGTTTCGCTTTCTACTCTTAGGTAAAAAGCTAAGCTCTTGTTTATATAGGTGCAGCTATAAATTTAAAAAAATCATTTGCAACGACCTTGATACTTCGTCCGTAAGACTTTGATGTGTCACACTCATTAAGGTTTTTAAGTCAACAAAAAAAACCCTTAAAACATGACAGTGTCCACGTTCGAATAGTACTTATCTCCGAAAGTTTCTTGTGAATACTTATATGTAAAATCACAAAGCTCGACTTCTCACAATTCTTGAATCACGAACTAGTTGTCGAGTCTCTGTGAATTATTTAAAATATAAACAAATAAAAATTATACACTCGTAAATATTCAAAATCTACAACAAGCTTCCTCTATTCGCATCGACATACGAAAATTATTTATCCATCGACTTATTTAAATATTTTGCCGATCTTTTTCTATTGTTATTTTGCATCTGTGGTTAGATCGGATATTCCCAGGTGCTTCAATCCATTAAATTTATTCACGACTCGTCTCTGTATCCCTGTGTGCTTTGTATGGATTTTAAATCATATTCATATTTTTTTTAAATCATTCTCTGAATCATTTGGTCGAGTAGAGGAAGTAAGCACCGACAATCATTCATCAACCGCAATAAAAAAAAAAACAAAAGTTGCGACATAAGGTGAGAAAAACACCAAATAAGACATTCAAATCAAACACCAACAGAGTAATGATAGAATCAAAAATATTTAAACGCTAAAGGTCATCTCTCGTAAATTATGCTGTAGCAATAAAAGTACAACATCGGTTTAAAACAATTAGACACAAAATAAATGAATAAATCAATAATATAACCCTAATGGTGGTTGGTTTTTTAAATCCGCTTCAGCTTTGGTGAAATAATAAATCGTCCGAACGGTGTCACACAAGCTTTCGGCTTAAAAAAAATTTAAAAATTCAATAGTTACTGTCGAAAACTGGTTCGACGGTTTGACAAATATAATCTAGTGGCACTTTGCACATGGAATCACATTGTTGGTTTGCTGCTTGATTTATAATACAAATTTGCATCAATTATGTGCGATAAGAGTGATGAGAAAGAAGTTTGTCCGTCCCAAAATACAACATTATCACAGATGGACGTTATTAAACATTAAAATGCTGTTGTTCACTGGTCAGAGCGGGCGTTAATTTTTAGATAAATTATGCTGTAGTTGTGTAACCAGTCTGAAGTTATGGTTTTATGGGAAACTTGATACATTATGTTCAAGCCTCTGAGAACGAACATAAGTGATGAGATGACCACTGAAGTAGTTGCTGACGTTGGTGTACGAGTATGTTAAGGTAAACTTCTTTTGATTTTGGAGATCAATGCACTTAACAGTATGAGTATACCAGTTTGTGAAGGTATTTAAGTTATTTCATAACTCTCAGACTTGCTTCTTCGACACGAGCTTCTTTTAATTTATTGTTATGTGATGGGCATGCCTTTAAAGGTGAGTGAAATTCAAATGAAATCAATTAGACTAGTCACATCCAGTTATATAATATCGATAACGATATTTTGTTTTGCTCAAAACTACCGTAGAGAGAACAGCTTCGAACTACAAAAACAAAAAGACTGTGGCGCTGCAAGCCCGGTATGGGCCATGGCCTAGCTTCTTGACACTCATTTGTGTTGCTCATCTTGTCATTTTTGTCACATCTGAGCGGAGCCTACGGTTTATCGCCGAGTCCGAACGGCACTCCTTAGAAGCTATTTCGTAGGCAATTTTACTTTCGGGAGTTTGCCATATCCCGCCGAAAGGGTGAGGGCGTTTTAAAAATTGTTGGTGACCCAGCCAGGAATCGAACCCAGGCTCTCTGCGTGATAGTCTTCGACCTACAAAAGGAATAAAAAAAAAGGCGTCGAATTAATATCAGAATGTTTAGTTGAGTACAATACTGCGAACAGACTCATATACAGAGTTGTTTAGAAGAACGGCTCATCCAGGCAGACACCCAATTTCTCAATCAAGTTATGGTAGTTGGTAGTTGTCTTGTAAGAAATAGCGCTATTCTGTCCAACGGTCTATGTGGATGTTTTAAAGCAGTCTGCAATGTAATTTCTTCGTACAAGTGTATTTTCGGATCCAGCCTAGACAAATTCTTTAAAAGTTCAACAATTTTCAGATTAAGATATCCCATCAGATTCTAAAGCCGCACATGATGATAGGTTTCATCTAGGTGCAATTTTTGAATTTAGAAAGAATTAAAGACTTATCAAACGTTAGTTTGATAGTTAGGTGATTTGTTCAACCGTGCACTGAACCAGGTAGAGCACGCGCTTAATAAAACATCATTGCTTGCTGTCAGTGTGGCCTCATAGAGGCTTTTACGACAGCTAAAGAACAATCGACACAAGTGCATAAAATTTCAAGTCAGACGTCACAGTATTTAAGAAGTTGAAATTTTTCTTTTTCTATTTCTCTCTGCGTAGAGCTCTAATACAATGGAAAGTGTCGCAGGACGTCAGAAGAGCAGTGCAATAGGAAAGCAGCTGACCTTTTTGTAGACATCATTGGTTTGCCGGTATCATGGGGAGTCATCCCATTTAGAATTATGAACTTCCATTGGAAGCAAATTCGGGATCTAAAAAACTCGGTGTATTTAGACTTCCGACTTCATTGGGAAGCCTTACATTCTCGAACCAGATTGCAAGGAATAAAAGGTCCTATTAAGGGTTTAAGTGCAGCTTGGCTTTCGCTATAGACTTCATTGCTATATGAGTTTTCTCAACGAGTAGTGACATCTAAATCGTCCTTCAAAACGACTCAATTGCTGCTGCCAATATTGATTTTGTAGCTGTCGGTAAAGACCCGCTTACATTCCTTGCCACGCTCAGATTCTGGCGAAACCATTCCTGAATACAAGGAAAATCGAACTCGTAATAAGACTTCTAGTGTCATTGTATTAGACAACATTCACACAGGAATCGACTGAATGCCCATTTCTACTCCACCATTTGTCGGCTACGTATACAGCTGCCTGCGTTTTAGAGCAAAGTGTCGTAAAACGTAAAACGTTATTCGACGGAAAAATGCTCCATTATGTGCATGTGGCTGAGCGAATACGTCTAATTTTTTAAGAACGTTTAACGGCTAGCATATACCGTAGCAGTGGATACAAAACGCCACTCTGCGTCGCAGTCAGTATCCTCAATCGAGGTTCTGTTGCCTAGTATTGCTCTAGTTCACAAGTAAGTGAAACAAGAACAATTTGAAAGCTTCCCAAAGTGAAAAGTAGAGAACATGCTCTATAAAACATTAATCCTGCATTGATACATTGTGCCACAGTTGCTCGAGCACTTGAACCGAATGACTGTATAACAGACATTGAAGAGAATGCCACTCTTTCCTCTTTTTGGTAGAGAGATTTAGTACTGCACGTTGAGTAAGGAAAGTGAGTTCCAAAACTAGTTTCCTGAGTAGTAGAATACCTATAGTTGGCATTGAAAGAACTAATTTGAAGCGAAATATTGCTATGATGCCAAGAAGCAATATACATTTCAAAAACAAATTATATTGCTCGATAGAAACTAAATCAAAAATCGACATAAATATGTCACCCACCGATTTTTGTAGAGACTTTAGTAAATTTAACCTCTGCGTATTTCTATTTCGTACTCAGTGCTTAGTCATATTATTTACGATGAGAAAATACGAAATATGTTTTTGTCAACAACAATGATTAGAACTCACATACGTTATAATTTTAACGTTTGCTTTCTATCAGGGTCTTTGGTGTGTATTGAATGATAAACAATACAAAGAACTATTGAGGCCAGTATATATTTACAAACAAGTTTCTAAGTTTCCTTGTCTAAAAAAAGATAAAATAAATATAAACAATCCAGACAGACACTATTGATTGATATCCTTTGATTGATAACATTATCAAAGATATCATAGAAACAAAAGTTCTACTTATCTCTGTTAAAAATGTTATCGCAACACGTCTTTGTCTTTTTTGAGATCAAGAATGAAAAGCAGCCAATTGGGCTTTGTTATAGATAGTAAATTTCTATTTATAATATGAATTCAGTCCACAGCTCAATTCTTCAGATTGATGTGATGCTTCAATCGTCACCCAAGTTTTGAGTCCCTTAAGTGTTTGCTTGAGTGCGTTTGTTGGGCTAAAAATTAACAAACTAAAACAGACAGCAGTCATAGGCTTTGTTACCTAACAAATCTGCTTTGCTTGAAGGCCTTTATGAGATGTACGGTTCTTGAAATACTATTATACTGCTTTATGTCTCTAGCTTGTTGAAGTTTTGATTATCGATCAGTCAAGTTGCTGTGTACATAAAACTTCAATAATATTGTAAATAAGAGATAGGTCGAAATTTATGTATGCTTCATTGGCAACATTTTCTTGTCGACATCTGACAAAAATTTTCAATTCACAATACAAGTTTGATACAAAGTTTGTAATAGCATTGAGCATGTCCAAATTTGTACTTGAAAACTACGATTTGCGGACCATCTGAAGAAAATTGCTTGTCGAAGCAATGTTCACCGGTCTTGGTAAATATCAGAACTTTGAGGCATTAAAAAGTGATCATTTTGACGTGAGAACCGAAGAACGTAGATCACTGATAAAACTTGAAGACAGCTATTTTGCAAGTTTTTTTTTTGAATATGGAAGACGACAAAAGCTACATATAGGTACGCAACGCTTACAGATTAAGACACATTCCGACGTGGCTAATACATCAAACCTGTGTTCAAAGTTCGATGCCTTTAACGTAGTGAACAATTTTTTATTAAAGGAGCAAATTGATGAATACGAGGGCGGGTCAATAAGTCCGTGACTTTTTAAATTTCTGACCTCTTTACTGAAACAGCAACTGCTGCTCCTGTCAACAGGCATCTTTCAGTTGACTCCTGTCAAAATTTAAACTTGCTGCGTCAGTTAGTTTGTGTTTGACAGCTATTTTTATCAGACTACTCACTAATTTGAGGAGAAAATGGAAAAAAGTGAATTTCGTGTGCTTATTAAGAATTATTTCTTGCGAAAAAAAACCATTACCGAGACCAAGGCTAAGCTTGATAAATACTATGGGGACTCTGCACCATCGATTTCAATGGTAAAAAAGTGGTTTACTGAATTTCGTTGTGGCCGTACAAGCACTGAAGATGCCGAACGTCCTGGACGCCCAGTTGAGGTCTCTACACCCGAAACAATCGAAAAAATTCACGATATGGTGTTGGCCGACCGAAGATTGAAAGTGCGAGAGATTGTGGAAGCCGTAGGGATCTCGCATGGCTCAGTGGTTTCAATTTTGAGTGATCACTTGGGCATGAGAAAGCTTTCCGCAAGATGGGTGCCGCGTTTGCTCACAGTCGACCACAAACGCAATCGTGTAACAACTTCACAGGAAGGTTTGGCGTTGTTTAATCGCAATATGGAGGAGTTTTTGCGCCGTTTTGTAACCGTGGACGAAACATGGATCCATCACAACACACCAGAGAACAAACAACAGTCAAAACAGTGGGTTTCTAAGGGTGAATCGGCGCCAAAGAAGGCCAAGGTGGGTTTGTCAGCCAATAAAGTTATGGCGACTGTTTTTTGGGATGCACGCGGGATAATCCACATTGACTACCTTCAAAAGGGAAGAACAATCAATGGGGAATATTATGCCAACTTATTGGACCGATTCAATGACGGTTTGAAAAAAAAACGACCTCATTTGGCCAAGAAAAAAGTTCTTTTCCACCAAGACAATGCAAGGGTGCACACATGTGCAGTTGCCATGGCAAAAATCCATGAATTGGGCTATGAATTGCTCCCTCATCCACCCTATTCTCCAGATTTGGCTCCGAGCGACTACTTCTTGTTCCCAAACCTGAAGAAATGGCTTGGTGGAAAAAGATTTGACTCCAATGATGAAGTCATCTCGCAAACAAAGGCCTATTTTGAGGACCTCGACAAATCATTTTTTTTTGGAAGGGATAAAAAAATTGGAGAAGCGTTGGACAAAGTGTATAGAGCTCAAGGGAGACTACGTTGAAAAATAAAATTATTTTTTTATCAAAAAATCTGTGTTTTAATCCAAAAGTCACGGACTTATTGACCCGCCCTCGTACATACCGACTTTTGTTTACTGACAACAGCGCTGTCATAAGAGCTTTAATTTCAGACAACAATTAATAGCTGGTTACTTACTTACTTATTTAAGGTGTCGATACATCAGCGGAGGCCTCAAAAATAATAGGTGATGTAAATCTTTTTTGAAGCTTATGAGTTTTCTCCAAGATCTGACGTGGCGTAAATATTTGGTCGATGGTGAACTCTCCTGACCTAAAGCCGAGTGATATAGACCAATCAGGCTGTTGGCGAACGGGTTCAACCGATTACACAATATGACAGATAATATCTTCTAGGCGATATTAAGAAGATTGTTGCCTATGTAGTTTAGAAGTAATCTTTTCTTGATAATTGGACAAACAATAGCTGGTTAAGACCGTCAAAGATTTGTACAATCGTACGCCTTTTAAACCAAACCCCAAAACCTACTTATTATGACTTATCGTCACGAAGTGATACAAACTAAGATACTTTGGTTCACTCGGAAACGTTTAAGGGAATTGCAATAAAGATAGCACACATAGGATTAGCTTGGAGGGGCTAAAATAGCGCGAACGTTCAGAAATCATTTGCAAAAGCAAACAATTTAAAAACATCAACAAACTGTCAACCGAGGTGATTCAAAGTAGATTGATCAGTAGAATCGTACTTAGTTCAGCAAATTTGAAGGAAGACTATTTTTATTAATTTGCCTTGAACTAAAGGGAAAGCTCAAAATAAGTACAACACTTAATTGTTATAAAAATTGAATGAAAATGTCCGCACGAAAAGACTGGCAAATAGAAAAAGTATTAATTTAGCTTCATTGGTGCCTACTGTCTGTGTCTGTTTTACCTAACCTAACACCAGTTTGAAGTTCACTATCGATCTCGTGATACCTGGTAATCCATGGCGATTTTTGTAATTTAAATCCTTCTTTTTGTATAAAAGCTGAAGTAAGATATTTACTCGGATTCTCCTGTGTAACAAGAGAAGACGGATACAAAAAAATATTGAAGAACTCCAAAGATGATGATCTCGTGGTGAACATGAATAGATAGAGGAAACACTGACATGCTTTCACGTACTTAAGTTGCTTTTAATATGAGTGTAACAACATTTAGACAAGTCGTAAGACAAATATTTAGATTAGTGGTATTGTATTCGGGCCAGAACGACATTATTTTTTTTCTGTTTCCGCATTAAATGTTGGATGCCATTCCATACATCTTCCTTTCTACCTCTTTTCGGTTTTCCAAAAACCCTAATACATGATAATGCAATTTTAAAGCAGTTGTATCATCGTAGGTGTCAAATTCTCAAAAAAAAAGAAAAAGAAGTGGTGTCCAGTTCGTTGACTGCTACACAGGGCGACTGGGTTCAAATCATAGTCGTAAAAATCAAAAGGACGCTCACCCACATTATTTTATTTATTGATTGATAGGGAAATCTTCACAATTGATAAGATTTTGCAATAAACAGAAAGATCAAGTGTAAGCTCGGTTATCGGTATCCGCTTCAAGGGTCATTGCAGCCATCCCCCATCATGGATGGAAGGGAATCAACATTTTTTTGCAAAAGACATAAAAATATAAAACATTTTCTTATAAGCGCTTCGTATTTCAATATAATTCTGCTCCGACTTATAAAGCGAAAACCACTCAACAGTGGATCAAAAAAAGGTGTTTTGGACTCTATCAGACGAATAAACAACTAGAATTGTCGATCTCGACCAGTTGGATTTTATTTTACAGAACAAGACTTTGTTGGATACTGAGTTATTTAATCGTTAAAAAGAGCTCTTGAGAGTGCTGCGATTTATAATTGGCTAGAGCGTATCAGTTATCGAAAAGGCAAATGTCGAGTATTTCGAAACATTTCGTCTAGCCCCAACAACTAAAATAAAAATATCGAAAAATATGAACTCATTTTCATTTGGTATGCATTTTTCTAGCAATATTTATTAAAAGGCTAAGTGGTGAAGAACCGAGAGTGAATTATTCCCACAAAATGCGTAATCTAAGTAAACAAAGCCGTAAGCATTAACTAGTAAGCATGAGGGTTGCTGAAATCAATTCAATCTATTTCACTGTTTAAGCCTACAGACATTTAAGTCTACTAGTATACTTGATATCTATCTCCGTCTCAGTTTATCTTTGTTTTTTTTTTCATCACAGTTTATCACGCAAAGTCATGACTCAAAGGTTGTTACATACGATAAATAATAAAAACAAAATTGCACCACACCACAAAATTGCCATATACACAACAAAGTGATACATATTAAAAAGATCTCATCACTCAGGCAGAAATAAATTCGTCATCACCTTTGTCATATTCTATTCTCAATTGAAATCTTAATTGATCATAATAAACACAGGTTGGCACAAAAGTCACTGACGGATTTCAAAGGTCCCAAACTTTCTTTTTTTGTTTTATTTTTTTATTTTTGTCAGGTACTTGAAAAACAAAGTCCTGCATCAGGTCTGTAGAAGAAAAACAACTATTTTATCATCGACATTTTTATGTGCGAAATCAGCGCACTGTGAACATGATTTTATCATCAGGCTGCTGTACCTGATCTTTCCCAAATTGGAAGAATTTACACTACCCAATCTGAAGCGAATGATGTACAAATTCTAGCAGTTGTAGTAGAAAGCTCAGAAACATCGACAAAAAAGTGATTATGTTAACCCGACGTGTTCCGTATCCGGGAATCTATGATAAAACAAACTTGATTCCACTTAAGTGAGTTAGTAAACAAACGAAATAAGAATTGATTTATCAATTGCGGCAGTTGCTCAAACTTGAGTGCACTGTCTTATGTGGCGATATCTCGGAAGAAGTGATTGGGGCATTCTTCCTTAAAGACTGTGTCCGAACACGTGAAAGATGTCGGGCTACGATTAAAACTCAATTGAGCTTTCAATAGTCCTGTATGTGATTTCAACAGAATGGAGCAACTGCATACATAGAGCAATGAACATTTTTCGCGACCGAATTATATCCAAATTAGGATTCCCGTTCCCTGCATTTTAAAGCATAGGCGAACTCGTAAACGCACGACTTGCAAAGCAAATTATCTACAAAGCACATGTAATAGAGTAGTTGTAACGTCAAAAGCACATGTTTGCATTGCAAGTGCAACATTCCTTTGACAGTTGCAAAGATGCTTTTGCTTTCGCGTAACAGAACTGCATCTACTACGTCTTAGAACTAGTAGTAATTTTCCAGTCTGCGTTTGCGAATCTCCTGCTTTGCACAACATATGTGTTTATGAATCTGGCCCATCTCAAGAGCATCAAGAGTATAGTCATGGACGACATCCGGCAGGAATTCTTTTAAGCTGCGTCAAACACTTTGTCCGAAATTCTACTATCACTATTTAAGAATGCAAGGAAACCGTATAATTGTAAGGTTGGCCAGGAAGGGAAATCTGACGGAATGTACCAACTTAAGAGATATATGCGTTTTGCCAATTGTGACTAAGTCAATAGTTAGAATAATTTTGAATGTAGTGAAAGGACATACTACTCTGCCACCGAACATGCAGAGACAAAACTGAAAAAACCAACCCCAACCAGAAACGGAAAGCCGTCCTTTGGCACATTAAAAGCCTCCTAATATGTCTCGCCTCTCTATCCATAATTTTTCGTTGGTCTTCCTCCCTTATTTACGACACCACTTTCAAAATTGCTGGGTTTTTTTATTCTCCAGGCGGACACGGGGCTTATTCTTAATGATTTTGCGATAAGTCTTATAGGTTTTCGTTCTTATAACAAATCTAGAGATTCTGTTTTTTATTGCACCGCTTAAATGTCTCATTTTGGTAAAATTTCATGGCAAACACGAACGTCAAAAAAGGGAGGAAAAAGGGGCAATGAATTGGTCAGATAAGAACGACGCCAAGACTGTTCCTTTGCGATGATCGCCATGCACTAGCTTATCTATCTATGTAGACATTGAGAAGAGAGTCGAGAAGGACTCCATATCTTTGTGATACTGTATGCCCTGTTGACGTCCCTTGCCAAATGAGGGGTCAGGGGACTAAGGTAAAAACGTAGGTACACCTTCTACTCTTGTGAAGGCGAATCAATTGGCAAACAAATCATGACAGAGCTCGACTTCTTCCGAAATCCTATATATCGCAAAGGGTGTGCTGGCACAATAACGTGAAATTGATAAATAAGCGCTCAATAAAAGCCAAGTGTTAAAATGTTGCAAATTCAACAAATTCAACTTTCGATAGACTAACAGCAATAAAACTGATAATTGAGCCCTGTCTACGCACAGCTCCACTCTGTCATGCCTTTGAATACAATATCAAGCTAGAAAATGCCGTCATCGGTTGTTGAGAAATCAAAAATTCTACTCGGCAACAAGCCCCACATAAATAAAGAAGCCTGATGCTCCATCAGGTATCCTGATAGTAAAATTGATGGTAAAGAATAAAAGGCAAGGTTTTCATGGGTGGACTACTTAAGTATAGCGTAGAAGACGGAGTTGTCGAAGCAGTAAAAAGACTAAGTCGGGTGAGTAAAACCCAGCCCGATCACAACATACCCTCCGAAGTTTGGACAACAATCGAAAATCTTCAATTTAAAGGTCTCGTGGGGAATTTAAATACGAGAGTTTCAAAAAGCTGGCAACACAATACAAATATTGTATTATAAAATTTCATGCGAATTAGTTCGGATTTGTGAATATTCAAAAATACCTCGTGATGCATCGGGAGATCGAGTTAGTTCGACAAAACTTCCAGAGACCGAATTTTCTCTCAAAATGCACCCGCGAATTAACGCGAATTAAACGTAATATATGCGTAAAATGCACTATAACTGGAGACTTCTGTTAAAGTTTAAGATTGGAGTACACCAAGGAAGTTTTTAATGTCGTTCAAGACTTTCAATTGGAGAAGCACATCAACGAATTTTTCTGTTCGCCAATGGCAGTCCTATTACGATTTTATAAGGGTGCTAAAAATTAACATATGTTTTAGTCGTTCTATAACCGAAGACATGCTTTTTTGTTATTTCAAAGCCGCAAAACCCAGCCCAATACATTTATTTCAAAGTAATAATCGTACCGAGGGCAGATCAATAATAAGTGAAAATTGAATAAAAAAGAGCAACGTCAAAAGCAGACACGCTGTGGATTTAACTGAAAATGAAGAGTAAATTTCAAGTAACAACTTTGAAGCAGAGTTCGACGTCGTTCCACCCCAATCAGGACGAGTTTCAAAGTTGTTTCATCCAGTCCAAGATGCAGTCGAATCAGTGTGTTTCTCTAAGCAAATCAACGACGAGAGAAGAGCAATGTGGATTTATCGGCCAAAAAGTTCATGGCACATCGATTACTTTCAAAAGAGAAAAACAGTAAATGACGGATATTATCCCAACTTATCGGTTTACCGACGATTTTAAGGAAAATAGAAGAAATTTTATCAGCCCCCCACAACTTTTTACTGTTTCCAAGCCTAAAGAAAAAAACGTTGGTTCATTCAAAAATGATCCAACTTAGCGGATCGCTTAGTAATCGAGATACATATAAGCATTTAATATTTTAAAGGTTGAGAAGAGAAGAAGTAACAAAACTCAAGTTATAAACATCAAACACTTGTTCACAATTACAACTTTAAGTACAGCTGTAGCAAACAAGCGACACTTTATTCAAACTTCTACATAAACAAATCTCAACCCAATGACAAGCATTGTTTGTCTCACACCTTGCTACCATTTCTCTTAATTGAGGTGCGGAATCTAACATATTCTGGGAATCAGAACTGAAAACACATTGTGCAACACAAAGAACCTTAAATCTGCTCCTCGTCACTATTCTGACACAAACAAAAAACCGAAGAATAAAAGAACATCGATAAGAAGGGCTACATTCTATGTGTACGTTTTGAATAGAATTTTTTAAACAATTTCAGATCCAAGCAGACAAGAAAAAAATAAAACAAGATTTAACAAAGGGATTGCTCCCAACACAAAAATTCAAAGCAAAAGAAAGGCGGATCTTCTCTTTTGATTACAAATCACACCATCTCGATGGAAGACATGAAGGTAGAAGCATTCATTATCTCTCTACCTGTGTAGAAACCTGTTGGAGTGTACCGATCGATTGATATGATAAAAAAAAAAAAGTGCCACAAAACTAAAACCAAAGCGAATATCATGAAATATACAAAAAAAAAAAAAAAGAAAGAAAATATTAGTCACAAGCATGTTAAATGAGAGCAAATACGATAGTGTTACAAGTGCAAGCACCCGAGACCTCGATCCTTTATAATCTCAACAGACTCCTCCTTATCACTTCGCATTTGCTGGGTCTTGGGTCAGCTGTTGATTTTCATATTTTTCATACTTAAACACATTAAACAAAGCGCAAATTTGATGCGAATTGATATGCCCACTCCAAAAATAGTCTTCGTTTTTAGCAAATCGATGTAGAGCTTCTACGTCGCAACGAAAAATCCTTCTTCCCAGCTTTTGTTTATGTTTGGCAAGCGAACTTTTAATTTCACCCCAGCCCGCAGCCCACAGCCCCCCAGCCTAGTCTATATACGACATCAAGGCAATGATTTTTTAGATTATTTAATGATTATTAGTTTTTTTTTTGTTTTTCATTCAAATTATAATTAATTCTTAAGTTTTAATTAAAAAAAGAAAATAAACTTACATTCTCGGCCACATCGGCTGAAACGACACAAGCCAGCGCAAATAGTGCACCGAACAAGATGATGTTGGATTTCATCGCAACGGTTTTAAGCAATACAAATTGTGTATGAAACTAAATTTAGTACAAATGACTAAACAATTATGAAAATGACAAAATATTCAACACACAACCGACAAATTGGGACGACCTCTCACAACTGACAAGTGGAATGACAGCGGGTTTTATAGTAGTTCGCCAGAATGACATTTTATCAATTTCCAGTATAACACTTGTGTAAGTGGTGCCAGACCTATGTACTGATTTGTTTACAATTCAGTGAAGATAAAATAAAAATCAATGAAAACCAGATTAAGATAATATTACATATACGAGTTTGTTACATACTATAAAGATGAACATATAATATGTTGTTGTCGGTTCGTTTTGGCTTGTTATTTTAGTTATTTTTATTAAAAATAAAATAATCATAGATTCTCTTAATTGAATGAAAAACATTCATTTGCATTTAATTTAAAAGATTAGTTGTATACAGGTTCTTTTCTTCTGTTTTTTTGTTTACAATCCGAGATGAACCTTATCAGATTTTTATACATTTTACGTTTTTTTTTTTTGTAATTAATTGCCTGAGGTGTTATGGGTGTATCTTGTTTAGTTTATTTAATTAGTGGTATGGGATAAAAATGAACATATGCAGGCATAAAAATAAACATATTATGGATGCACGAGTACTTAATTAAACAAGTTCATATTGTATCGATATAATTTTTTGTTGCAGTTGTGTAAATAATTACATTGTTCGCAACAATTTTACTAATTCCGTGAAGTATAGATTGCATTTACAAATCATTTATTAAAAAGATTTGATTCAAACTACTAGATTAGTAATTTGATGACAATTAAGACAAATTTTCTAATTAATTACAATATATTTTCGTATGCACAAACAAAATTTTTAGAAGCTTCATGCGTCATACGAATTAACAAAAATGATGCGACATTTCTTGTTTACTAGCTAGTCTGAATAATAGTGGCGTTACAAGTTAAGTTATCGAACATAATTTAAAATTTATCTTGACGGAATCATATGTTGTATTTGGAACTTGATATTTCGTATCATCTTGTTCGCAAAGGTTTATGATTTTGCGTTGTGGCAATGCCTTACTAACTATGATCTGGTTAGGAGACAGCTGGATTCAACATTGTTTACCGATACGATATAATCAATCTACAGATCAGCATAATAGGCTATATGGGTTCCTTTAACTCATTTCATGTTGAGGTAAATTTTTCCGAACAGGGCAACTGATTCCGAAACATGCGGCCTCTTTTCCCACAATGATTCCTAAAAGTTTTAAGCTTACCTTCAGGTTGTACGACATAACAACCTAATTAACCACCTAATTCATGTCTGAATGAATAAGTAGAGCTCAGAGAAAGGACACAGCGGAAATCTTCCTAGATATAGAAGGGACCTTGAATAACGTGAAGTTCAGCGCCATCAAAGGTGCTCTAGTAGACGCAAACATAGAACAAGGGATAACAAATTGGATCTGCAACATGCTTGCAGGAAGGGTAATAAACGGTTCCATAGGTCAAAGCTCGGCTAGAATGTCAGTGACCAGGGGAACTCCTCAAGGGGAAGTCATATATCCACTCCTTTGGGTACTGGTCATAAATGACATCCTAAAAAAGCTTAATTCAATGGGTATTAGCGCCACGGCATACGCAGATGACGTGGTAATAGTGCAGGGAAAATACTTAAACATTTTAAGTGAGATCATGGAGCTTGCCTTGAAGATGATCAGCACCTGGGCAGGCAGCTGTTCCCTCAATGCCAATCCCTCCAAAACGGAACTGGTTCTCTTTACCAGAAAGTACAAGATACCGCAATTCATACTGCCAAAACTCGGCGGAAGGGAGCAGTCCCTTTCGGATAGTGCGAAGTACCTTGGCGTGATTCTGGATAAGAAACTAGCGGAAGGAATTAAAAAGGCATATAATGCTCTTTTCATATGTAAAAGAACTGTGGGAAAAATTTGGGGCCTTAAACCTGCTATGGTGTACTGGCTATATACGGTCAGGGTGAGACCCATACTGACATATGGCGCACTAGCATGGTGGGAAGCACCAACTAAGAAAACGACCTACGGCGGTTCAGAGAACGGCTTCCATAGCCATTATAGGTGCGCTCTGTACCACCCCTACGGCAGCATTGGACATCTTTCTGCACCTAACACCGGTTGATTTACAGATAAAAAAAACTTGCTGGCAACAGTGCGAATCGACTCACAATCTGGGTCTTGTCAAAAGCAGTAGCTTCGGATACGACACGATCCTAGAGGAGCTACCGCCAGGCAATACTATTCAAACGGATGAAATCCCTTCCTTAATCGATTTCGACATTCCGTATGAACCGCTCTTAAGGCAATGGAGTCAACCAACATCAACTCTGACACAGTTAGGGGCCGTCGCATAGTGCCCAAAGCATTATATATTCAGAACCGGGTGAGACTGTGCTGGGTGCCAGGACACTGCGGTATAGAAGAAAATGAACAAGCGGACGAGCTTGCAAGAAGAGGAGGGCTACTCGACAATAGTAAGGTATCAGCAACCTCAGAAACCACCCCTCTGCATGGTAAGGGCCAGCATAAGGTGGTCGAATCTGGAAGGACGGAGGGTATCAAAGGCTCTATGGCCACTGAAACACACAAAGAGACTCAAAATGGCAGATACAGACATTTGTAGATTCTGTGCCGATCTACAAGCGGTAAAGGACATAGCACACATACTGTGTGAATGTGAGGCAATATCGCGTAACCGAAGGAAATTCTTATGAAAATACTGTTTTGAAAACTTAGAGGAAATAGACGGCACCGATTTCAAACGCCTTCTTGACTTTTGTAGAGAAATTAGGTGTTTTAATTGGGAAACTGTTTAGGTTTTTGCCAATTGGAGTTGGTTTCAAATAGACCTACAGGGGATCGCGATGGGCCCGTTTTGGTGCCTAGTGTTGTGTCTTATGGCACACCCTGTTTAACCTAACCTAATTTAACCTAAGGACACAGCAAATAACCTCTGATAAGTATGAATTTGGCCTTCAGATACACTTGGAGGTCGATATAAGGCAGAAATTACCACAAACCGGGAAGAGCTGTAGGAAAAAAGTATAAGAAATACTACAGCGACTGGTACATTGTGCAGAAGCAATGCCTATTTGGGTATGATAATGTTGTAAACGGCAGTCTAAAGACAAGGCGCTCTGAGCTTTCGGCACATGAGTTACCGCGTTGTAGTAATCATAAGGACAGCATAAGGACTCAGAGGAATTCACCTCATTGCGGAGTTCTTAGTATCGTATATCGTATCGTTTGTGGTAAACCTGAAATGCCTTTACAGAGTCATATTTACTTGGACATCCCTGCCAACTTGTCAGATTGTGCAAAATATGAAGATGAAGACTCTTGCTGCTCCGTGAAAGTCGAAATTAATCCCATCGAGAGCTTTGGAATCAAATGGAGTTAAGACTAGGTAATGAGCTATCATGTAGTTTCTGTACCATTATACTTGAGAACGTTGTGCAAAATTCGCATCCTAAAGTCAAAGGCGCAATTTCCAAAAACCTAAGCTACTACTTACATACACTGGCGACATTGATGCAGTGAGTTGCCGATGACACATTTGGTTATATTGAAGCAAAACCGGCCAAAATGTCACTACGTTCGATTGATTTTTGTTCCGTTTGCATGGATTGCGTTTAAAGGAAAAATAAAAAAAAAATTACAGCGTACTCTAACAACTAAATCAGAAAATTCCAACTAGGCGACTAGACAACTGGGATGTGAAGAGTGAATTAATGGTGATTCTAATGTACTAGAGGCAGAACTTGCCTTAAGTAGCGTGGATACGAAGATGATTTATACCACCTTGGAGTAATTTAAAGTCTGCTCTAAATCGATTGATAACTGCCGTTTCATAATGCCTTAAACACGCATGTACAATACTTGCTACGCAAAACCTCTTTTCGAAATGTGTTGTGGTCCTTTAGGGCATACCATATTGTAGATAGACGGCCGTGGTTATCGAAAGAAGCTCCAGATGCTTAAATATGTAAGACTGCTTTAATAGTTTTACTAAGTATTTTTTAAACACCAGTGTATGGCCAATTTTTGTTACAAAAAGGAGTATTTATTTCCAACAGACAAGCTACAAAAATTTCCAACTGGAAAGTATTAGTTCCATATCGAACCATGATTCTGTAGATGCACACCAACGTGGAAGTTAAGTCAGACTGTACTTAATAACCTATAACGCAGCAATGCTAGTGAACAAAATCTTTCTTACGGAAGCTGACTACGTCCAATAAATATGACAAAAGTAAGCCAATGTTTCCTCTCCACTTCTACATTGCATGTTGAATGACTCTTTGACGCGCTCAGCAGCTCTGCATTTACTTTCAGGCGCTGTCACTTTCAGCAGACTTCAAAGAATTTTTTGCGGATGTTTAGGAATTTCGGGTCTCTTATAAATGCAACCATAAATGTCTCCCCCCTTAGTATTCATTTTAAGACCATTTGCCTAGGAAAATTTGTTCAAACTGTAACTTAGTTGACTACCGCAGTTTCTAGCAGAGCACAACTTTTGAAGATGGTACTTGCTAACCTTATACATCTGAAAGCCTTTAGTGCCTAGATGCCGAATTCCACTGATATAATCGTTCAAGCTTTGAAAAAAAACTTCTGTTTTGGAGGTTATCTTCTTGCTCAAAAGAAATATTATTCAACATAGCATAACTCATCTGTATACGAGGTATATCTTGGGAGAGGTGAGTGTATTAAGTTTTCGACTATAGGCTATACGTGAACCGACGCCTATCTATTTTCCGGCGCCTAAAGCTTGCCCTCGCATTTAAAAAATAAGAAGATAATCTCTTTCGAACTACTTCACTCATAAATCATTTCGTCATCAAAGCGCTTGACCGTGTTATGTAAATATTTTCTTATTTTCTTTTTATCAGAAAAATGTTTTATCTTTTTGTAGAATACACCTTTACTATCTTTTTACATTTAGATAGAAGACATACGAGTACTTGTCGTTGCACCATTAATTTGTTTCTTCCCTCCACCGTACTTTATTGTAAAATCAAACTTTTACAACCTATGTTACATCTTGTGACAAACAGGAAGGTGATTTAAATGATTGATTACCAATGTATCTAGAATTGTTTAATCAATTGTAATGGGTTTCATAGGTTACAAGTCGCTGAGGTTTATTATCTAGTCTGTCGGAATCTGAAAAAGTTCCGTAAACAATTTACAATGACAAACCGGCTTCGATATATTTTTAAATTAAAAACAAACAAACAAATATGTAAACACAGTCCAACAGAATACAGATAGAATTGGAAACCAGGAATATCACAAGGAGTTAACCGAGGATCCCTGAATCATAGAGCTCATATTCAGTGAGCTAATTTATTAAGGCGAAGAGGGTACTATTGTCAAAACGTTATGGATGCAAAGTATGTATGAGAACCGTACTCGAGTTTTTGAAAATATCTTTGCAAGGTATCAGTTATACTTTGCATTCGATCCGCTCTGTAACAACTGCGTAAGCCAATTGCTTTCAAAGGAATTTTGAATTATTAGACTAGCTTGAATGCGGTGAAGCAGTTCAGTTAGCTAGTAAGAGTAGAGTGGCCAGAATCTCAATAGTATCTGCAAAGTAAGCTCCAAGTTATTCCTTGAAGAAATAGACTAGTTTTTCGATAATATATTTCAATCAAAGAAATTGAGATGAGGAAGAGAATTAATATTTTTCTCAAGTGAATGGGACCCGAGATGTCAAAATATGTCAATGTTAAAACTGCATTATTCGACCAACCGATTCTTGACTCAAACGTTCCATCCACTAGTAGTAGCAGCGTATCAATTCGACTCCAAGCAAATCCAATTTGCAACTCATATACTATTTCATATAGCTCAGCACAAAAACGTATGACTTGGTCTGAGTTGAAATACTACGTGACGCATGAAAATGTTGCGACGCGACTCCTGTGACATTTTGAGATGACGCAGTGATACATACGACATGGCAGTCAAAGTGTCAAACCCATTTTTGCCGCTTCCAAATCACCCAGTTACTCAGTTACTCAGTCTTTTCTAGTTGACAGCGAATACTTGGTTTTGCGCTCGTTGACCCTTAAAAACATTTTCGTGGCTTCCGCTTAAGTACACACAAAAGTGCCACCGCCATCACCCTGATTTCTTCCCATTACATCAACATCATAGAAGTATGCAAGAATTTTGGCGGACTTTTGAGAGATTGTGCTGCTGGCGTTAGCGAGTGAGTATTGCACTACCCTTGTATAGGTCCAGCCTTGTGTAATCCAATTTTATCCATCAATGCTGAGGTTCTGTTCATCGGGAATATTTTCGTCCGACCATATTTTACAGATGAGTTGGTTTTACCGTCTGCCGATATTAGGACATCTAACATTTCACAAGTGCATATACGAAGTTCATTGTCCTTGTTTCGTTTGCAGACGTTGTCAACAGCTTATCCGTCCATATCCTTGGCCTTTTGCTGTTTCATCACTTCAATAGCCGAAGTTATCGTGGCTGCACAGCCCCCAACCTGGAGGGCCAGTCTCATGATAGATACCTATAGGAGTTGGTTAGACCGAATTCAGTCAACTCTGCCGTTTGTCCATTGAAGGCTCACCCACCACCTTCTCTTTCCGAAAAACTCAGTCTTAGAAATCCTTACAGGCTTGGGTTCCATATATGTCAGAGTAGCCCGGATAAAGTCCCACTTGTTTTATTTATTTACTACTTGATTCTATTTAAAGTAGCTACTGTTTTTTTTTTATCAGTGCTAGCTCTTATAACTTTTGCAAGTCGATATAAACATTGACCAGTATCCGTTGTTGACACCTCTCAGTGTCTACCCTATCTCTATAGCATTTATGGCTTTCACGACATAAGGCTCACGATGACAATGAAACACAATAGCATAGACTCTTCTCCAATTACCATTTCTTCTTCCTTTAAAATCAACTTTGACGCAATAAAAATAACATTCCCCATCAAGAACCTTTACGTTATATGTTGCTACATCCCACCAGCTCAACCTATTGAATGAATCGACCATTTAATTGACCTGTCTGACTCTATTGACGATATCCTTCTTTTCGGCTACCTTAATCTTAATCTTAAATCCTTAGCTACAGTGGACTCCAACAGATGATTAATCGTTTTTCATCGCTTGAAATCCCAGCTCAGCTAAGGATAGTCTCTTCTTTGATCGCTTAAAACACTCAAGTCTATGCCAAGTCAGCGACATATCCCACTATACCTTATTTTTACAACAAATGCAATTAACTCCTCAGTCTCACTTTGTCCCCTATCTCTTTCAACAATTGATAACTACCACCCTCCTCTTCTTCTCTCGTTTTTTCAAGACTCTTCTGTTCAGTCAGCTCCCGTCGCAACTCTCTCATCCTACGACTTTCATAAAGCAAGCATTCTCAAAATCAGTGACTATCTCAGCAGTTTCCTCTTTAACTTGCCCAACCTAACTATAAA
Organism: Volucella inflata; assembly: GCA_928272305.1. Lineage (NCBI taxonomy): Eukaryota > Metazoa > Arthropoda > Insecta > Diptera > Syrphidae > Volucella > Volucella inflata. The sequence goes on along the minus strand of OV743716.1, from coordinate 22,255,376 downwards.
TGATGCCCTATCCATTTTTTATAGAGCACTATGTAATTCTTTTACCCTTTACTAGTCCTCCCTGGTATAATCGCAAGCTTCGTCCCTTACAAAATAGGAGAAACAAGTTATGGGCTGTTTTCCTTCATACCAGATCCTCTTCCGACTATTCCAAATATTTCGAAACTTATCTTCATTTCACGATTCTCATTTCAAGATTTTCTTTACCAGCGCTACCTTAACAATGCGCAACTCAACCTTATAAAGAAAATCCGATGGTTTACCTCTATTGATGGTTTTTAATCAATCCACTTACGACTCCTTTGAAACAGATCCCAGATGGTCTCCCTGCCACATTTCTTAAAAAATGTTCCTCCTCTCTTTCTCTCCCCCTTTCACAATCAGAATTTCCTCGTATTTTGAAATCCTCCTTCATAACTAAAATGGAATCAAAGAATAATACTCGTAGAATCAACAATCGAACCATCGCTAAAATCTCCCATATACCCAAACTCTTCGAAAGCATTTTGTATGCATCTCTAAGCCTCCAGTGCAAATAACTTATCTCCCCTAAACAACATGGCCTCCTGAAGAGCAGGTCAACCAGCACAGATCTCGTTAAATTCGTATACTTTACCCTCTTAGCCACAGAGAATGATAATGTCGGAAGAATGGAAGTCGATGCAATTGCAACCGATCTTAGCAAGGTTTTCGATAAAATCTCCCATCGATTAATACTCTTCAAATTGTCTGCTCTCGGCCCTGAACCCATACTTTTAAAATGAATATTCTCCTACCTGGAAAAACGTTTTTACAGTGTTCGTTTTATGTCAGCCAACTAGGTCTTTTTCTTTTTATTTTAAACATAAACGATCTCGATAGGATCATCAAACACTCGTCCGTCTCCCTTTACGCAGACGATACCCAATTCTTCAAAACCATTTCCTTACCCCATGACTCCTTTCTCATTCAACAAAACCTTGATAGTTTTTCGATCTGGTGCCTCAAAAATTGTTTAGAACTTAATATCGCCAAATGCCAATACATCACCTTTTCACATAAGGGGCACCAATCTCCTCTCCGATGCTACTTTTTAAGCGACCTCGGCATTTTGTGTGATACATGATATGACATTTTGTTGAGCTCCAACGTCACTATGGGTGGAATAATCCTTAAAGCCAATTCGGTAATAGGTTTTGTAAAACGGTTGTCCAAAAAATTCACCAACCCATGCGTGACCAGGTCCCTCTATATTACCTTTGTTCGCCCCCTCTTAGAGTACGCCAGCCAAGTATGGTCCTCACATCATCGTGTTCATATCTCGAGAATAGAAAGTATCCAGCGCTGTTTTCTTCGATCTGCTTTTGTAGGTATATCCTGGAACGATCCGTTTATTCTGTCCTTCCTATCAAAACCGTCCCAACCTTATTAACTGAAATACCCTTGAGGAACGCAGCCGACTTTCTCTTCATTCACCGACCCCTTTCAGGTCACGTTGATTGCGCTTCCCTTTTTAACTCTATCTTCCTCAACACTAACCCTCGTAATCTACGCACCCTCGTCTTTTCTATTGTATTTACCAGCTCAGTATACCACCTATGACGCGAACGAACCATTCTCCCGTATGCTACCAAAGATCAATTCAAATCTTATCGTCTTCGACCTTAATCGCACCACTCTCTGTTTCAAAGCCAATCTCCCTTACCACTCCAACCAACCTTAGTTTTAAGTTTAAGTTTAAGTTTAGGTTAAGTTAGTAAAGCTTGTAGAAAACCGAATAAATGGGGGCTTTCGCCACAACCAAAGTTAAAAATTAATATGAAAATAAATTAAAATGCAGACTATCTGGCCAGGAAAGGTAGTCTACGAGTACACCACCTTGATCAAAAAGTTCCCGTAATTTATTCAGAAAATTCAATGTATGTATAAGTTTCTTAATCTAAATCTATATTGTCCTCTTCAAAGTAATCCCCATCGACTGCTACACACTTATGCCAGCGCTTGATCCAATCCTCGAAATATTTTTTATATTCAGTTTTCGGTATGTCCATTAGTGCTTACTGCGATTTTTCCATTACTTCCTCTCGGCTGCTTAAACGCCGTAGTATTTTTTTTAACTCGATTGAACAGAAATAAATCACAGGGAGCCAAATTAGGTGAATTCGGTGGCTGTTGGATCGTATTTGTTGCATTTTTCGTCAATGCATAACGGTGCGTTATTATGGTGCAAAATCCACGAGTTCACGCAAACGTCTCTTCGCGTCCAAATAATACTCTTTGTCAGATACTCGTATCAAATCTGACCTTCAGGCAAAAATTCATGACGCAACTACACCGTTGTAATCGATGGAAGTCTGCCACTGCGTTCATCATCTTCGATTGACTCACGACCAATTTTGAACCGCTCGTGCCACTGGTAAACGACCGTTTTCTTTAGAGAATCGTTGCCGAAACACTTTTCCAACATTACCAACGTTCGCGCAACCATTAAATCCATTTTTTTACGCAAAATTTAATACAAGTTCGTTGTTGCAAATTTAAATTCATTTCTAAAATTGTAAAAAATCGCCAACACGCAGAGAGATAGATGTGCTCTTGGATACGTAACGTTGGCAAATGCAAATTAAGAGGGAATATCAACAACAGATGCACCAACTTAACAAAAAAAAAACTCAAATCGGAACAATGGGAGCGACACACTGTGGTTATTCCGGGATCTTTTTGATCAAGGTGATATACTTATCTGTATAAATATATTCTCAATGAAAAAAAATTAAAATCGATCTCAAAGAAATACTCATATAATACTAATGAAAGACTGTTTCTTTGTCGGTGTATCCAATCAGTTGGCATCCAAGCTTAAAACCGAAATGATAATCTTTCTTTATGGAGATGAATGCTGGATAAAAAGATAGACAGTGCCGAAGAATCTTCGATTTTTGAAAGTAAGATAGGTCAAATCCATCGATGCACCCACATTGATCGAATGAAAAAACAGTTTAGCTAAAAAAAGTGTTTCAAATTTACCCATCATTACTTTTCAAATGAAACAAACGAATGACCTATTATGTTTAAGCTTAGAAACAAATATTTGCATGCCTCAAGGCACTCAGCCATGTGTGCCATTACTATACGACAACCCTTTGTTGTCTGGAGACACTGTTTACATAGAATTGTGTTCCCCTTAAAACCAAGTAAACAAACTTACAGCTGTTTAACTCAACAAGTTGTTTCAACCCCTACGCACAAGAAGTCACTTAGCAACAGAAATGACCAAACAGACGAAGGAGTTTTACTTGAATAAGAACATTTTCCACTGGAGCGAAGAATTATTTTAAAACATTTCGGCAGGCAAAATGCTCCACCAGGGAATAATTCTTCGCGAAGGGCATGTAACCCGAACTATCTACAATTTGGTAAGCCTTTAATTGCAAATATACCTGAAACGTCCTACATTCTCCACCTGTTCTCATAGATAAAAGATAAACGCTATGAGGATGTCATTGAATGCATAATCAATTTTGGTGAAGCATCTACAACTCGAGCTGGACTATCCACACTGGGATATTGCTATTACCATTCACAGAAATATGAAGAAGCTGCAACATGTTACGAACAGTTATGTGCCCTTGTACCCAAGGAACCAAAGTACAAGTAAGTTGTGGTTATGTCTTAAAGCAACTCATCTCAATGATCGGTTCTCATTTCTTAGGTTTTACTGTGCTCAATCGTTGTACCAGGCGGGAATATTCCCAGACGCGATAAAAGTTCTTAAACAAATCATTGACAATGAGGAATTAAAGGAGCAAATCCTCCAGCTTCAGAGTGCCATTTTGTACTCGAGTGAAGACTTTGCTGGAGCTCAAGGTGTACTCAACCAACGTCTGAATGGTAACGCAGAAACACTTAACGATGAAGGATGTCTTCTTTATCAAGCCGATCAATATGAGAATGGGATTCAGAGATTCAATTCGGCTCTTCAAATTGGAGGATTCAATCCACTGGTCGCGTACAACTTGTCTTTGTGTCACTTTCGAAAGAAGGAAAAAGCGCAGGCCATGGACTATACAGGTATGGTGAGGTATATGTAATGAGTAACTCTGACAGATCTCTGTGGTTTAGCTGAGATTATCGAACGTGGAATACGAAACCACCCAGAGTTGGGAATTGGGGCTCAGATGGAGACAGAAGGAAATGCCCGCAGCGTCGGAAATCCAGTAACTATGGCTTTGTCAGGCATCACTCAGGCTCTAAATCTCAAAGCTGCCATTGAATATCAAGATGGAAATATTGAGGGAGCCCGTGAAGCACTTTTAGATCTTCCCCCAAGGGCTGAAAGCGAACTAGATCCAGTGACTTTGCATAACATGGCTCTTACTGATCCAAGTGGACCGGTCGCAGGCTTGCGCAAATTGGCATTCCTTTTGGAATTGGGCCCACCTGCTTGCCCAAAGGAAACATTTGCCAACATATTGCTGTTATGCTGCAAGCATGAGATGTATGATACTGCGGCGGACATTCTAGCCGAGCATACTAATCTAACATACAAGTATCTGTCGCAGGTGGGATGAGAATATTTATTCGTAACAATCTGAACTGAATAAAATTGTATTTCAGTACTTGTATGAACTGTTGGATGCGTTAATAACAGCACAGACCTCATCGGAACTCGCTGAAAAGAAACTTGGTACATTGGCGTCGAGCCTTGCTGCCAAGCTAAGAGGACTAGCGGCAAAGGTGCAGGAAGTGAGGACAACCACAGATCAAAATGCTTTGAGACAGGCTTTGAAAGATTATGAAAGCTCTTTGGAATAGTGAGTAAAAATTACCTTTCCAAACTCAGAGCTTACACAAATTTATTTACAGTTACCTACCAGTTGTAATGTCCAGAGCATGGCTATCATGGCGTGATGATGATTTTATTGGAGCAGAACGCGAATTTCGCTCTAGTGCAGAATTTTGTTCGGAAAATCCGGTTTGGCGTTTGAACGCAGGTCATGTTTTATTTATGCAAGGCGACAAGTATAAAGAAGCAGCTGCCTTTTACGAGCCAATTGTTAGGCAGCATTCAGAGGATGTAAGTCCTTTATTCACAACCTATTTACTTTCTTATTTACTTCATGGTACTCTTTCAGATAATGTCCGTTTCAGCGGCTGTCCTTGCCAATTTATGCGTCTCTTACATTATGACCTTTCAAAATGACGAAGCTGAAGAGTTGATGAGAAAAGTGGAAAAAGCCGAGGAACAGAAGGAGAACTTAGGAAAGCAGTATCATCATCTATGCATTGTCAATTTGGTTGTGGGGTAGATCCTTAAATAGCTCAAACGTTTTTCAGACAATCATTGGACTACTTTCATTGCAGCACCTTGTATTGTGCAAAGTCAAACTATGAATTCGGACTTTCGCGCATTGCCCATGCTCTAGAGGGTGGTTCTGGGACACGATTATATGCAGATACTTGGTTACACGTTAAACGCTGTATTCTCGGACTACTCACAGGCATGGCAAAGCAAAACATCATTTTGAAAAATCCAGCAGTGCAGGAGGTTTTGAACTTTTTAAAATCTTGTGAAGGTAGGATTACATTTTTAGAAAATGTTAACCATGTGATATATATCGTATTTCTTAGTATATGGGCTCTTGACGCCAGCAAATATCTATGCAGCCGGAGAAGAAGTACCCGAAAAACCTTTGACTATTGGCCTCGAGGCAAGAAAATTAAGGGTTTTATTGATTAGGTTAAGTGAATACGAAAACTAAATAAAGAGTAATAAAGAAAGATACATTTCTGAATTTACAAATACAAATGTTTCAAGCCAGTTCGATTTTACTATTTACTTTGGATGGAAGTTCTGCATTTTAACTGATATTACAAACCAGAAACTTGATTAACAGCCAGCTGCTATTGGTGACTTGGGGGAGATCACTTTCTAAAAGCGAAAAATAAAACCATAGTCAGTGCTTTCCAACGGGATTGGTAAAAAGATCGTTCTTTCTTGTCCATACCGCCTGTATAACAGCGGAATAGTTCTCCGCTGTACTAGGTGGTACAAAAGTCATCATCCCATTGGAAGATGCTATAATTTTTGCAAATGGCGGCAAATGTCAATTCTACTTTGACATTTCTGAAGTAAACAGATACAAAATACACCTCAATAAGACATGAATCGCTATACTCCTACAGAACACGGAAGAATTCGTCGTTGGTGTTGGCGCAGCGTGAATTTCCCGGCCGTCCGACACCAACTGGACGTTTAGCCACGCCCCTAGAGGAGGATGGGACAACACGACATGCTGCCAGGTCTGGGCGCCGCGGGAGCACCCGTTCTGCTGAGAATATCGCAGCTGTCGCAGAGGACCCTGGAGTATGGACAACACGACATGCCACGCAATTGGGCATCAATCAGAGGTCTCTACAGAAAATTTCGATGAAACACTGTAAGATGTTCCCTTACAAAGTGCAGACAGTGCATCAGCTGTTAGCTGTTGACAGGCAAGCGCATGTAACCTACGCTCCAGCCATACTGAAACTGGACCACGACGGAGACAACTTTTCATCGAAAATCATCATAAGCGACGAGGACCATTTCCATCTCTGTCGAGATGTGGATTATGGCTCTGCGTATAACCCACGAAGAGCAATTACACCCGCTCAAAGTTACTGCATGGTATGCTGTTTACGCTGGAGGTTTCATCGGGCCTTATTTTTTCGAATCGAAGGCGAACGCTACTGACTCATGCTCAATGAATTTCTCCTTCTTCAATTGGACGATTTAGAACTGAAGAATATATGGTTCCAACAAGATGGAGCAACGGCGCGTACTTCACGAGCCACAACTGAAATTTTGAATTCTGCATTTCAGGGTCGTCTAATCTTTCGTTTTGGCGATATGAACTGGCCGGCAAGATCGCCTGATGTAACTGTTCCAGACTTCTTTATGTAGGGCTTTTGAACTCACTAGTCTATGTCAACAAGCCTAAGACTCTTGAAGCCCTCGAAGAGAATATCCGTCAAGGACCTATCGCCTGAAGTTCTGGCAAAAGTGATTCAATTTGGACAGTGTTCATGCATTGAAATCGTACAACAAGCCAGTATTCAAGATATACGCAGAGTATTTAGTGGATACTGTTATTACATTTATGTATTTCTCAAAGTTCATTACCTCCAGCCAACCAGGGTGGTTAAACCTTCCCTCTTCCGATTAAATGGTATGTCTTGCCTGACATCTATGAGTATTAAGTTTTAACCATCTTTACAGTTCCGATTTTCTTTCCATTTCTTTTTCTTATAAGACCGAGTGCTACGTTGGTTTGTAGGAGTCGCAAGCACAGTTATTTTTGTTTCATAGGAATTGATTAACATGATGTCGGCAGTTAAAATTCGGACTCTTTTCTTATCTAAATATAACTGAAACATAAAGCATGAAAAAGTATTAGTGATGCATTTGAGGAGATGACGTTGGTTTGAAAGGGTTCGTCCCGGAAATTTCAACGTTGAAAGTTGAAAGCGAACGACGGACAACGTAACAGCAACGGAAAAATCGTAGAAATAAGAACAAGTGGGTACTCCATAAACTAAAATTTATGCAGCGCTTAATTGACGACATCAATGTGATTTTTTTTTGCACTGGATAATTATCTAGGATGAAAACTGGATTCTAAAGGCCAGTGGTTAGATTCAAACGAAAAATCAAAACACAGTCAAGACCCGGCTTCAGTCGGGAAGAGTTATGGACACAATAGCTGTATTTTATTATCGCCGATGATTTATATAGGTTTGTGTGCATCACAACAACATCACAGGATCCTACTTTTGATCAGGATCAGTTTTCGTGATCCAAAAATTAGTTCGTGCTATTTCTCACTAGTTTACATTTTCATTCCCAGAAGTTGGTATAACTGTCGAAGATTGTCAAGCGCCCATGTTGCATCGCTTAATTCATTCGAACGCACTTATCGGAAAAAATTCCGAAAAGGAATAATGCAAAGCATCGCATTTCAGAAGTGTGCGATGAATTAAAACTGTTTGAAAATTGCCTTCAATTGTGAAAGGAAAACAAAGAAAAAGTTCTTGAAGATGTAAGTTTTATTAAAAAAGGATTGCAGATGTTTAATCTGTCAATTACGTGTTTTGATTCCGAAACGGATAACGTGAAAGGTCTACGAGTTCCGATCGGAATTTTTTGTCCGTTTCGAAAATTTTTCCGATCGAGTTACATGATATCGCTGAATATTTTGCCAACGTACATACTTTCATTTAGTTAGCAATATAATCGTGAAATATGAGCTAAAAAGTATCATTTTTATTTAATAGCTGTTGATAATAAATATATTAATTTGCTCCGGTTGCATGGCAACTTCGCGCTATCTATCCTCTTTTATAGAATAAAAAAAAATGCAATGCAGATATGCATTGCTATCAGCTGGTAATAATTCATTTTATTTCGATTTGTATTCGACTGACTGTATATATTTGTTATTTTCATGCTTATGCAAGAACACTCTCGTTTTCTTTAAGGTGCAAATTTATATATGTATTTATTATCAACAGCTATTAAATAAAAATAATATTTTTTAGCTCATATTTCACGATTATATTGCTAACTACATGTAAGTATGGGCGAATTCGTAAACGCACGCTTGCAAAGGAAATTATCTGCAAAGCACATTTAATAGAGCAGTTGAAACGTCAAAAGCATATGTTTGCATTGCAAGTGTGCAACATTCCTTTGAAAGTTGCACGGATGCTCCTGTTTTCGCGTAAAAAAAACTGAATCTACTATGTTTTAGAACTGTTTGCTTTGTAACAATTTTCCGTTGTATATTTGCGAATCTCCTGCTTTGCACATTTTCCGCAACATATATGTAGTATGCGTTTACGAGTTTGGCCTATGTACGTAGGCAAAATATTAATTTATCCGAATACAAAAAATATTTTCAAATAATACTAGATAACCCCGTATTGTTCCGCAGAATTACTTGATATATTAGAATTGATAGAATTAGAATTTTTCGACGTAGACCGTTCTTATTACTTAGAGATTCCACCTTGGGTTTAATTCTTCAAAGAGTAAATCACAGTCATGAACTGTGAACTCGAAACATGTGTTCAGGAAATAGCTCACTTGCACTTTGAAGTTCAGCATGTCCACCTTTCTGGCCATTAATAACCATCACACGCTTATAATCACTAACGCTACAAATACTTTGTCCATAAAACTCATCTCCAATAGTTAAATTCTTGTAGGTACACACGCCATTTCTTAACAATATTATCAACAACAACTAAGCGTATCTCAGTATGCCTATCTTCATTTCCATATAAATAATGAGAAATTGTCCGGAATAAACAATTCCCATCACCAATAATTAAAATCACCTCAAAATCTTCATACGCCAATTCTTCAGTAGAGAGTTGTGTTTTTTTTGGCACTTGAAGAAACACACGTCATTTGATAATCCTCATCCACAGAATATCGTCTCTTCTTGGTAGATGAAGTACCACACGCTTCCAAATTGGTCACTGATTTCTCATACACTTTGTCTCCCTATCAAGACCCATCATCAATAACACTTAAACACACGAACTACACAAAAACTAAAAAAAGAACTAAAGAAATTGTATTAAGTCGCAAAATTATAACGTAGGATAACAGTCTGATCGACACTGAGTAAAATGATAAAGAGGATCAGCGATAAAAAACATGAAGGCACTGAGACAAAAAGTTACCAGATTGTGCGCCTAAAATTTGGTGAAGGGGGATCCAGGAAATCTGATATCGAATAGAACAAAATGTGGGGAAAACCAAAATAAACAGGAGGCAATTTTCAAGTTTACATGTTACCTTCTAGCTCTTCTGGACCCAACCAACCATAAGAAGTAGGTATACCAAATGAAAGAGGAGAATGTCCTGAGTGTTCTTAGAAAAAGAACAAGTTGATATTATAAGGATGACAAAAGATAGATGTAATCCAATGCTTATTGATTCATATGGGCATAAATTAAGCAAATCGGTTTGATAGAACGGCCAAACGAACTCGGAACAGTTTTCATCAATTCTTTTAATATATAAGATTTCATATTCTAATGTGGCAACATGGGCGCTTGACAATTGTCGACAGTTATACCTACTTTTGCGAATGAAAATGTAACCTAGTGAAAAAATACAGTCTGTTTGATAACATCGTACACGACAAAAATTGAAGAAGAACTTATAATAATAAAAAAAATCAATTGTACTGGTTTATTTTGTTTATTAACTTGAATGCTTTTCAATTAATATGTTGTCCACTCTCCTCCATTATCAATAATTGCTTGGAGTCTTCGAGGCATGCTTTTTACTAATCTTATAGCATCTTTTAAACAACTTTTGGGCTGATGGTAATAAAGCCTTCTTATAAATTTTGACCATGTTGGGTGCGTTTAAGTTATTTGTAAACATGAACAAATTGCCAAATCCTTGTTTTGAGAAGCATCCTCAAACGTGCATCTTTGCCGGGTGTTTGACGGTCCGCTGGATTAATTTATTGGATTGCGTACACCAGGTATGAGTGATAGGAGACCATGGCCAAAAAGAAGCTTCATCCGAAAAAATAACGTTGTTCCAATCTCTGTCCAAATTCTCCTGGGCCCAACTGAGTCGTTTTTCTACGTGTTTTTTTGACAGTAGTGGTTCCTTTATTGTGCTTCGAAATTTTACATTATTGGCTAGTAAACGTCTTCGTATCGTATCACAACACACATTAGACCCCTTTTACGTAAAATCCCTTGTCCTCCACGTAACGATAGAAGAGGATTTTTTTTCAAACACGCGTAGAATCATTTTGTCCTGCTTTTTTATTGTTTTTGGCGTAGACCCACGATCCGGCAAATCATCCACATTTTTAACTTGGGAATAACGGTGCACCCACTTGCTAACAAATGCTTTTGACTTTTTCATGTATTTAGCAGCTACTCCGTATGACATTTTCGGTCCTTTTGGATGCGTGCACAAGAACACTGCTTCATAATGTGATGCAAACGCGACACTCATTTTAAAATACTTCCGTCTCTGACAAAAATTTAACACTCTTTAAATTTTTTTATTCAAAGCATCTTAGCAGAAGTATTTTCTTATCTGCTAATGCAAATGCCACTTCCAAACCGGTTTTCATAAATGAGTTTTGTCGTATACGATCTTATCAAACGGACTGTATCACGAACTAGTTTTTGAATCACGAAAATTGATCCTGATCAAAAGTAGGATCCTGTGCTGTTGTTGATCTATATGGATCATCGGCGATAATAAAATACGGCTAATACTAATTTACTTCTGGTTTCCAAGTTTCAATTCTATTGCATGACAATGACAGACGCTATAGCTCATGCGAGTCAGTGCAAAAACTGTCTCAGTTTATATTTAAAATTCTTCTTCATCTATCATCATTCTGATGTTTCTCCAACGGATTATCCCCTTTTTGGCAGTTTGGAGTAATTTTTCTGGCAGAAAACCTTCCGATACCGAGCAAAGAGGAAAAACATTTTTGAGGATTTTATTGCAAACTGTTACCAAAAAATAACATTTGACTTTAATTAAATGTTGTTCAACAAGATCTATAACCAGGAACTTGCAACTGGACAAATCATAGTCCAAGGCGAAGAATAAATTAAAGACTTGGTGAAACCAGATACTTCAAATAGAAAGGAGTAGGCTAAACAACTCTGTTTTTGAAGACAAGACATCATTGAACTCCTTATCGCCTTTGCTCTTTTAACGAAAACTATCCTGCTGATACTATATGTTAAGGTTATTTTGAATTGCATGCGTAAAATATTATCTAATAACTAGACTCTACAAAAGATACAAGTTTTTAAAAACCCTCAGTCAAAATTGCTTTACTTTACTTACTTTATTTTAGGTGGCGCTACAGTCAGGGGTGGACCTGGGCCTCAGTCAACAAGCTTCTCCAGCCAGCTCGATCGCTGGCTTAAAAAATTGCTTTACACTAAAAGTCAAAAAATATCGGATTGAAAAAACAGACGAAGATTGACTCTTAAAATTATGAGCAGACGTATCGTGCATACGAATATAACTGAATAAAGAGTTACTATTGATACGTGTCAGTAGAAATGAAATGAGATCGAGAAATTGCAGCGGCGAGTAAAATGAACATTTTATGGTGAAAAAAGGTTTCCAAAAAAAAAACCCCAGGGATGACGGAGTGAAATCCGTTCTTAGTAACAGCCAATGCTGAGAATTTGTAAGATGTTGAACGACAATGATCAAATTCCGCTGTCAAACAGAAAGAACTTTTCAATTTGTATGCTGTTAACCACCTTTCTTGAACAAAACAAAGATAGCCAGATCTAAATTTATGTCTTACAGTCTACTTCTAAAAGCCTGATCTGTACTGAATGATCTCCAAGGACCCGACCAAGTGCTTTTCATCTTTGCTTTAGATTGCGCTACAGTATGAGGTTGAAGTGAGCTCCAACCAACAAGCTTCTCCCTCAAACAACACAAACTCGTATCTCGTGATATAACTAGTATAGTTATTGTTGCGCTTACTTTATTCTCAATCGTCATTCTGCACAGTAGAATCAGTTTGGCACGTGTACCATACTTAGATATATCAAGCAACCCCAACATCGCCTCAGTGTAAAGTGCAATTGGAAAAAATCTTTAGCCAATGTGAATTCAATTATAACCGAAAATTCAGAATTGTTAATTCGCATTCAATCGCTTCGTCGTTTATGACACTGCCATGTCTGTAGTGAGGCAAGTTCAGAAGAGACGCATAGAACTCAATTACACCACAAAAGACGCCTTCGCGCAGGTGACATCCTCGGTTTCTCAAAAATGAAGTTCAAGCTCACGTAATAGTCAGTGTCCAATGCTTACAGGCAAATCATGAAAATTATTTCTTTAAAAATATGTATGATTATGATTTGCATGATATGTGGTTCTAAGAGGATGGCCACCCAACTATCGATATAAAAATAACATTATATTGCGAAATTGCCTATTGAATTGGTCGCCGAGATCGTACTATTTATTAGACGTCACTCACCTTCTGCTTGTGAGACTCCGTAGTCTTTCACACATTGGACCAACAGGTTACGGCTCGTCAGAAACAGGCGAGAGAGTCATATGCTTGTAGTACTTCAAATATAATGCCATGAAAAATTCTTTGGATAATGATAACAGATTTGTGGTTCAAAATCAGTTTCTAAGTTCCCTAGCTTTTAGAAAAATACCCGCTAGCTTGTCTATAAATGCTATCATACCCGGTTGTAGCTTGAAAATTTTGTCTACGGTGGACTTTTCTGGGTGGAAGTCACATTTGTATTGATTCATTAGTGTGATAATAAAAAACAAAGTCAAGGAGACGTAAATACATTTATACTCATACTTTAAGGGGTTTTAAAGGTTTCCTTCCTTCTTTATCAGATATATGTACTAAGGGAAGTGCAATCGAATATGAAGAAGATGAGGATATCAGCTTATTCGAAGTTCGCGTGTTTACGAGGGCAATCAAAACGATTTTAGAGAAGCCTTTAAGCTTTATACCGACAAGATTGCCTGATAATTCCATCGGAAAGCCAATAAATCTCAAGAATAAACAAAGAGTAAGGGACGACGAAAAAGTACACTATCACAGACCCACAACAGAGTCGCTGAACAAGATACGTCAAACAACTAATGCAAAACTTGTATAACAGAGTATTTGCAAGACCAACTAAAAAAAATGTTCATCAATCATTAATAAATTAAATCACTTACGTGTGTTTATATATTTTGAATTAGCGTACAACGGTAATCATTTTTTATTTTTAATAAATACGTGTCTCAAAATGACTTACAAATTCTCCTATATATCTAATTGTTGTTATTTTTGTTTGTTTTCGGTTTATCGGTTTTCTTTTTTAAGTTAGAATGACGATGTCATTTTGTAACTATCCATACATACTCGTTAATACATAATAGATAGACTGTATACATACATTAAATATAATTATATTAAATATATACTCGTACTGCATTTCTAAGAATATACTCGTAATGCTTTTGCGCAGGTATTTGGGGGGTTTCCACTTTGACTTTGATTTGTTTTTTGGATTTGGATTTGGTATTGATTTTTGTTTTCTTTAAAATATGAAAAACAGATTTCTTCCATTTACTTTCGGACACAATTGATTTAATATAATTTGTTAAGGTTAAAAGTTTAATTATTTGATTTAATTGTTATGAATCAGAAGCTTCTAGATTGCTAATGTTGTGCAGTGTTTTATGGTTTAGCGTTTACCAGAAGCCCGATGATTTACCACCTGGTGGATTTCGTACTTTGATGCATGCTCGCTGGCCACTCTTATCGAGTTCCTCTGTTAAAAAAAAAGGACATACCATAAGAAATATTTAATTAGAAAAATGTTTGAATGTAAAATAACTAACCACTTATGGAGAATGTAGACTCCTGTAAGTTCCTTTGTCCATCGAGTCTATGTCCCCGGCATGATGGAGTGCTAGCTAAAGAACCTTCAGCTGGCATTGGATAGTTGCCAGAGAGCGAACCACGTGGTATTGGGTCTTGGTATGGAATCTCTATTTCTAATGCATCACATAGGTTCAATTTCTTCGTTCCATTAACCATTTCATCCTCATGGTCATGTTCAATTTGTTCAGGTTTCACTTTACCATCGAGGATATCATAAACGAATGCAGGACGCACTTCTGTTGGAATGAACTTTCCATATCCCTCAGCAACACGTACAACATCATTCTCAACGCAAATTCGTCCACGAACGATGACTACCTCTGGAACTCCATGACAAACCATGCCTTCGAAGATGTTAAAATCACATGCGTGATGATGAGTATCTTTGGAGATTTTACGAGTCATGTTTGGATCCCAAATGACGACATCAGCATCGGAACCGGCTTCAATGCGTCCTTTTTGTGGATACAAATTGAAGATTTTTGCTGCATTAGTACTAGTTACGGCGACAAAGCGACATGGATCAAAGAGGCCAGCATGTACACCTTTCTCCCAAACGATGGACATACGATCTTCAGCACCGTTCACGCCGTTTGGAATTTTCGAAAAATCATTTAGGCCAAGTTCTTTTTGGTTTTTATTGAAGGTACAGTTATCACTGCCAGTTGTCTGGAGGTCGTCACTAAAGAGAAATAAATAAAATAATTAGAAAATGTCCATACAAATTTGATAGTATGTGAGTGGATGGAGCAACAAAAAAACAAAGGAATGCAATTTGGTTAGAAGGCAGTGAAAACGAAAACACAAAATGGGAAGTGTTGGGGTTTAAAAGGTCATAGAGAAGTTTCTTTTACGAAATGGGATACAATATGTAGCTTGGTGTCTGGGTCGTTATATACGAAGATAGTTGGTGGTTTTGATGATGTTTCTCACTTTGTACACGTAAGTCAATTAATAGGATCTATTGAATCTCTTTTATCAAAAAAATATAAATTTTTGCCAATACTTTCTGTCCTCATTTTTAAGACTCATGCCGCAGATTTTTAAGTACTTTATCTTACAACTAATGAATTTTGTGATGAAAGAAGGAATACATTACGGTGTATCTAGTTCATGTCAACGGCTCTCGGGGAGCGACAATTCTCCATTAAACTAAGAACTCAGGAACAGTACAATCCCTTTTCGTTTTCTGACACTGACACCTCTTATGTGTTCAAAAAATTTACAGAATTTCAGTATTAAATTTACGAAATGGATCAAAGTGCGCTTGAGCAATGTTGGAAAACATTGCCAAGTTGAATGATTTTTTGTGGCCAGAAATTGAGGATTTCGACTTGGGCGAGCTATGGTTCCAGCAAAATGGGGTCACGTGCCACACAAGACGTTATTGCGCACTAAGCTCAATAGTCGTGTAATCAGTCGTTTTGAAAATGTTCTTTGAGCGCTTTAGAGCAGCGATTTGATGCCGTTGGACAAATTTTTTGTGGAGTGCCGTTAAATATCGATGAACAATCCAGAGACAATTTAGCCACTTAAGAACAATATTGGTCAAACTATTCGTGAAATAGGAGCCGAAATCATAGAAAGTGTATTGAAAAATTGTGTTGTGTTGATGGCCTACTGCCAATAAGACTACTCTGTTCAATAAAGCAACAATTGTTGAAAAATATTGCACAGTGTTTTTTTTATAGTACATAGGCCCTTATTGCGGTTGTCGATCGTCGATCAAGTCGATTGTCTGATTTCATGTTTGGTATTGTGTAACTCAATCGACAAAGGATTCTATTATTGAGAATAAAAACCATAAAAGTGACTATTGTGAATACAATTAGTTTTGACAGTTGTTTGCTTATTTATTCATTGCCGCAATATTTTTCAAAAAAAAAACTTAATAAAATGAGCTCCATCGAATTGTTTAAGTTATTCAGATGATTTTTTAAAATGGCCAGATAAAAATAAAGGGTTAAGAGATGCCTCAAACCCTTTAGAACTGGAGAAAAGGGTGTAAGTATTTCGTTCGAAAAATCACATACACACATATATTACTTCAATTTATCTTCTGCAGTTTGGTAAGATATTTCCGTTTGTCTAAATAAAAACTAAGCAGAAGTCAATTGTAAGAAACTATTCTATTCTAAATATTTTGAAACCTGAATGTGTTGTATTGGTCACTTGTTTCGCCCTAAATTCAAATTATTGTTGTCTTTACATAAACTTCAAGTTTTTTTTAAAAATCCTCACATTTAAATTTATTTTTCTGCTACCCACAGAGCAACGATCAGAAAATTTCAATCGACTAAAAACAGCTGTCAAATCGACAATAGTCGATCACAATCGACACTCACAATACCGAAATTAAAAATCGACGATCGTCAATCGAAAATAGTTGTCAACGATCGACAACCGCAATAAGGGCCAAAACGCCAGCGCCACATCCTAAGACGGATTTGGAGCCATCCGTAAAATTCAACAATATTCTTTCCTTTCTCCGATCATGATTATAGAGAGATTCGACTTCGTATTCTCACGGAAACCGTAGCCAATGAAACAAACTATTTTTTTTGGAATCTGGCAAAAAAAATTACTATTTACGTAAAATATTTTTTCAACAGGTAATAATGTAGAATTTATTGGAGAGAGAGATAAGGCCCAAAGTCCGTTGGCAAGCCCCTTGTATTGCAGAAAGATTCTTTACACTGACAGGAAACTGCCAGCGACTTATTGTTTTCGACCTGACACGTTTAGTAATAAGTGTTTGCTATTTAGGACGATACCCAAGACATCTGGAAAAATAAACAAGCAAGCTTTTTCTTCCTTGTGATAAGAACAAATGCAGTTTGACTTTAACCAATACGCGCAAAGCCCATTTTTTCTAACTCATGTGCCAATTCCTTTTCGAACTCGCAACGTGCCTATCACTTGAAGATAGCTTTTTCCTTACTACATGATTATGTCCGCTTTAGATAAAATGCTTCATCTTCCTCTTGTTGACACATTCGGGAGATATACCTGCTTGTTCAGCGTGAAAATTTAGCGCATCTTAAAAATGAACCAATTCCCTAGTTCGCCGTTGGGGCATTCTATTCAGAATTTGTTTCTAACAAAACGAACCATATAACTCGATTTACAATTTAAGTATAAATTGTAAACCGTTTATCACAAATCTATAGGAATGGAAGAAAGGCAAGTTGACCTACGTCTCCTGAACCACTGAAGCATAATTCAAGGAAACTTTCAGACCTGCCTTGTATCGTTAGCTGCTTTAATAAGCTCTTCATGTTCTAGAACTATCACAGCAGCCAATAACAGTTGGAGCAGTAGTATTGTCTGCCCAACATTCAGCCAAATCTAGTTAAAACTTGCTCTCCAAAAACTCACTCTCCTAAGAAGTAGCTATTATCCACATTTTATTCATTCAGCCCTTGCCACATTGTGCAATAATCCAACACAACACAGACCAACATTATAACAGATTTCCCTGGACTTCATGGGAAATTCTCTGCCTTAAGCAACAATCAGAATAATACAGTCACTTTCCTTCTTTTTATGAAAAAGCGAACATAGAATTTTGGACCGTAACGGCCAGTTCATTCATGCATCCCCCTTATAAATCCTTAGCTACAGCAATGAACCGATCGCTTTAGTCACAGATAAAGCCCTGTTTTCAAGCCCACTCAACGATGTTCCGATAGTTGCAAAGCGCTTCCATCATCTCGAGGAACTTGGCAGTCTAATTAACAGTCGAGCCAATTTATCATATTGCAACCAACTTCTTAAGGTGAGAACATTTCTTCCAATCAACACAAGAGCACACGTGCTTCGATGAAGAATGCCAGGATATGCATGAAATAAAAGTTCAGAGCGGCGTTGTAAGCGAGAGCTAGTAAAGTTCATGAGCTCTTTTGAGCAAATTACAGTAGATTAGATAAACAACGACTTTTCAGTTCCGATCGAAGTTAATGAAAGACGATGTTGAAGGAAAAGACTTGTAGTCTATTGCATGTTTCCAGATACGAACCAAAAAACGAGTTGTATAATAGTTGGCGGACCAACTAACCAATATATTGTAGTTGAAACTCCAGCTTAACTTCTGAATGGTTTTGTAAGACGTATAGACCAACAAGTGCGTAAAAAATGGCCAATGTTTGTAATATCATTATTGTTTGGCAGAACAGAAAAGTTTTTACTGTACAAACTTCAAAATAAATTAAGCCCCTAAGCAGGCACCCCAATATGCGAGTATTACCTGCATTAGCACTTCAGCCTTTCGTGTACTGATTGTTAGTTATTAGCGCGGTTTAAGGCTAGAAAAGATTTGTAGATACGTGTATACCAACTCTGTAAATTTTGACAATGAATGTTATGCAAAATTGGACAACCAGGATTGCATCAAGTTTGGTAGATTGGGGACAAAATCCCCTTCACTATATGCACATAGTTAAATCAATATATAGGTAAGTAAGTAAGTAACGACTCTAAACAATCGGAAACTTTTCCGTTTAATTTATTTATTTTTAACATAAATATTTATAATCCCTCGACTTTTGAATATTTCCATTTTTCAATGCCTGGCAAACTGCCTCGATATACGGCAACTCTAATTCCATTTCTTGAAATTTGACATTCATCTCAGTTGGGGGTTCGACATTCAATCCATCATAAACAAAATCACAATGTGCCGGAGTCGGTATGAATTCACCATAACCACGTTCAACTTGCAGAATTCCTTCCTCAAAAGCAATCTTCCCACGGATCATAACAATCTCTGGAACACCATGACAAACTACACCTTCGAAGACATTAAAATCACAAGCATGATGATGTGTATCCTTGGAAATTGTCCTCGTTACATCCGGATTCCAAATAACAACATCAGCATCTGATCCTTTTGCAATTATACCCTTCCTGGGATAGAGATTAAATATTTTCGCTGCATTTGTACTGGTTATCTCTACAAAACGGCATGGATCTATAAGTCCAGCATGTACACCACGCTCCCAACAGATGGACATCCGATCTTCAACGCCATTAACACCGTTTGGAATTTTAGAAAAATCACCCTTTCCGAGAGCCTTTTGGTCGCGATTAAAAGTGCAATTGTCACTGCCTGTTGTTTGTAAATAGTCGCTAAGGATTTTATATTAAAAAAAATGGAATTTGCCTTAAAGTGAGAAGATCTTGTATGAAAAGCGGAGAAGTTCTTACATCTAAAACCCAACAAATACCCATTTTTTTATTCCCATATAAATATTTGTTTATAAACCCAACTTGTTTGAATATTAAAACTCCTTTTTGACTACCCATGAGATTAAGTATCGTAAAGTCTACAGAGCTTATAGACTCAAAGATAAAACTTATTTCTACCATTTCTGCAATAGCATTGATAACAACTTTAAACAACACAACTTGGCATCACTCTTCCTACAGTGAATCAGAGTCCAGTCCCTGAATGTAAGATTTTTTAAAACAAATGTTTAGATATGATATTCCCTTACCGATCACCCAAAACACTAACAATTATCCCATTCCGTATAGTTTCAGGACACTTACACACATAAAACACAACAGACTTAAAACAAAATTAACATGATTGGATGATGATAGGTATAATGAATGAAAGTTTGAATGTTTTCTTCTTAAATACTTACTACGCCAATGACTTCATCAATTGCCTTGGCGTTTCAGGTGCTTCTCGAATCGGTGGACTGGTAACGTAAAAAGCCTGTTCATTTTTTTTCACACCATTCATCGAACGTCCAATCGAACTGGCTAATGTCTCACCGAACACGCAATATCCACTACGGCGTGCTCGGCCAATTATTTCAGCCGATGATTTACATGTCACACAGGTTACGTAAAGCGGAGCTTTTGTCTATTTTGAGGTTAAGAACGTTAAGAAAAAAAAAAACAGAAAAAGAGAGAAAAATGGAACAAATAATGAATTAAGCCCGCCGTTAAAGTGTTAATAGCAATGAGAAACCAAAATACGACTAGGGTATACGAGTACATATAGAGATTAATAATGGTGGCATGCTTTGTAAGATTTTATGCAACAACAACAAAGATTTTTTTAAACAAAAGGGTTCAATACATATAAGCGCTGACTTGGTTTGTATCCTTGTTCGGGTCATTTTGATACTTACTTCGCCAGGAGCTTCATCATGAATTCAGGTGTTGTAGGATCAGATCTTAAGGGTGGACTCATAATATGAGCTGCACCATGATGCCAACATTCGTGACGACAATGCGTGCCATCTGTACCAAGTGTTGCTGCTAAGGTTTCACCATAGATGCCACGATTCTTATAACGGAATCTAGCTCTTGCTAGTTCAATACCAGCAGCTTTACTCATCACATGCACTACATACAGTGGACAATCGACCTTAGGTCGTTTTTGTTTTCATTTTTTTTTTTTTTTTTTTGTAGCAAGTGTAATGTAAGAGTATTTACAGGGTGCAGGTGTTCAAAATAATAGAAATTAAAATAAATCTTATAAATAAAGAAATAAAAAATATTAAAAGGAAAAAAGTTAACAATAGATTAGCAATATATTAAGGCTACCTGGGTATAATTTTGATAAATGATTTCCTTCAGATAGATAAATAAGAAAAAAGCTTAACATATCTACTATATATAACCTTTGTCTCCATCCTTAGGATGGAAGAGTAATAAAGACGTAACAAAAGAAGCAAGTAAAATAATAAGAGACGGAAAAAATGAAAAAAAAATATGATAAAATCACGGCCTAATAAAGGGAGTTCCGACAAGAGCAGTCAATAGCTTTGTTCCATTAGAAAAAAGCACAAATTTGCTATACGTAGCCGATGGCACAGCAATAAAACGTTTCTCTGGTCGTTTCTGGACCAACCCGACCTCAACAATAAACATCTGGATGACACAGTTGCACAAATTTATGTGGAAATTTACAAGATCATTGGACGGCTTAAGGAGCTATAAAAACTTTTCACAAAAACTCAAAATTATTCCCTGACTTTAAGGGGAGATATACACCTAGCATGGTCGAGAAAATCGATTTTTTATTTGCATTTTCTCGAAGTTAATATTTTGATAAATAAGCCAGTTGCAGCCGAGAGAGTGAAACGAGTTTTGCGGCGTCCAACCGAGAGGCAGATAGCGACAAGCGACCCTTCGAATAGATCGTCCCTAGACCTATTTTATCATTCTATTGTGTTTTTGGGCGTGCTCGGCTCCAACAAAATTGAAAAGCTATAAACATTCCGTCGACCGTAGAAGACTTAAGATTCCATGTTAGTTGACAAATTTCATGATTTATTCATTCCCAAATTTTCAAACGCGTTTTTCTCAAAACCACGTTTTTCAAATCGGTACCCAGAATTTTTTGGAAACCAATGAATCGATTGCCTTGAATTTGTTTATGCTTATTCTATACACCATTATCAAGTACTTGTCATACGATTTTTTTGTTACTTATTTTTTGTTTTATAAGCAAAATAATAACGAGTTTTTGGTCAAAAAATCACTATTTATGTTCTAACGTCCGCCATTTTGTCATAAATCAATATTTTCAAAATCGGCTATGACAAGTACTAGACTATTGTATCTTATTTAATATTCGTTTCGTCGTTTTTTTTTGAAGAAACGCCAGTGGATACCGTTTACTTTTAGATAGTTAAACTCCCAATCCGAAATTTCAAATACTTCGCGTTAAAAAAATACCCAAAACGACATTTTTTCCGGCTCCTAGGTGTATATCTCCCCTTAAAAAGAGATAAGATCACTACCAGCTTATATATTTATACTAACTAATGTAGCCTTTGTTTAGAAGACAACAAAACTGCATTTACTATGTGAGTTTATTTACCTATGATCAGTAGTTCTTACTCAGAAAAATTCTACCAGGGAGATTGTTATTTTAAAAAAAAAAAAACATTGAATCTCTTTTTTGCTTTTAAAACTGAACTTCTGATATCAAAGATGTTTAAGGTAACTGTGTTTCCCGCAATTTGCGGATTGCATTTCTTCGAAAAGAAAACAATTTATGCCTTATGCGTCATCTCCTAAAGTATTCGATCTGAAAGACAATAATGACTACCATCTGAACCAAATTAAGCTTAAAATAAACAGCCCTACAAAAAGTACTTAAGCTACATACAGTATTGTGCAAAACAAAAGCAACAAATTTAGTTCGAACGTATAAATAGAAATAATTTTTTTTCTAATGAACTTTCTACAAAAAATTAAGTGTAGATTTATGTAATGAAGAAAAAGAAACATAATAGTGTATTTTCCAAAAGAATAACAACTCGTATATACGAAAATAACTAGAAAAACCAGTACATGTCATATATGGCAGTGTGCAAAACTAATGCAACAAATCTAATACTTTGTATAAGAGTCCTTGTTTTTAATAACTTCAGCACATCTGCGTGGCATCGAAGATATTAAATTTGAAATTATGCTTTCCGGTATTTTTTGCCATTCAGTTTTTAATGATTGAAACAGTTCTCGCTTATTCGTAAAACGTTCTCCTGCAACCCGTCGCTTTAGTATCCCGAATAGATTTTCAATGGGATTTAAGTCTGGTGATTGTGCCGGCCAATCAAGAACTTGCACCCTATTGACGTGTAACCACTTCGTTACAACCTTCGACATGTGCTTCGGGTCGTTATCGTGCTGAAACGCCCATCGAAGCGGCATATTCCATTCAGCATGGGGCATCGTTTGCATCTCCATAATACTTTTATATTTAAAACGATCCATTATCCATTCAATCTGGTGAAAGGGACCAACACCATTGCCTGAGAAGCATGTCCACACCATCACAATACCACCTCCATACTTTGACGTAACTTTGCAGTTCCGAGGATTAAGTATCTCTCCTTTTCGACGTCTATCTGTTGACATACCATCTCAATTGACCAGATTGAACTTAGATTCATCACAGAAAAGGACAGTTCTCCATTTGTCTATGGACCAATTCAGATGCATTCTGGCGAAATTTAACCTAATGATTAATAACGAGCTGTTTGGTTTAGGTTTATGCTTTTAAAAATAGATATTTTAAAAAGCACCTTTTCTGCAAATGCACTTTTTTAAGCATAGGCTTTTTCGCAGGCCTGTAACTTTTTAAGTCATTTTCGATTGCTCGTCTTCGAACTGTAGCTGGATGAACGGGTAATTTAAGTGATGTCACATTTTTTTAGGAAGTCACAAACGGGTCTTTTTTAATTAAACGGCAAATTCTTTTATATTTCTTGGCTATGGAAATTTGAGTCTCCATTAAAAAACTGTTCAATTATTTGTGATTTAATTTCATCACTAAATTTATTTCGAGCCATAATTGTAGATCCATCAACAATAAATATATCCGTTTGACTGATCAACGACTCACTTCCTTATACGTAGGTAAGAAAATAATAGAACACACAAAAGTTGTTGAGATTTTCTTACATACGAGTTGTTATTGTTTTAGAAAATAGATTATCATGTTTCTGTTTCATGATAACATAAAGCTACATTTAATTTTTTTTAAAAAGTTCATTAGGAAAAAAATTATTTCCATTTATACGCTCGAACTAAATTTGTTGCTTTTGTTTTGCACAATACTGTAAATATTTATAGTTTAAAGGAAATGGTAGAACATGAGAAGTGCTCAGTACTACCATATCAAAAATACGGATTCAAAGCCAAAAAAAAAAGTTGCAAAAAAAGCTAGTCAGCAGTATTTTAAGAAATATTTGCTGCCTTAGCTCTAAACTCGTGCACTTTTGACCTATTCTTAAAATTTTCTCCAAGCGACTTTTTTAAAAAAAATTCTCAATTCTTTCCTAACCAACGTATAACTATAAACGGAAATTATAGAAAAAAACTTTTGGAAGTTACAAATATAATTTAAAGCCAATCATGCATTAGTGTATAAAAATATGTACGAACTTTCTATATACAACATAAAATAAAAATTCTACATTGAAAATACAAATTTACCTGATGAGCTAAAATACAGGCACGATTAACGGCCTCGGCTTCTACTTCTTCTTGTCGAGATAGTTCATGTCCTTCTGGTCCCGTGACTCCGGCTGAAAGAAGTTTTGCTACATTTTTCGCTATTATATCACCGTTCTCGGCATGTACCTAAAACAAGAGTCACATTGTTTCCTTCATTACATGGTATAGAATCATTTTTCAAACAAACTTGTGCTATGCCGCCTAATGAACGAATTCTTTCAAATGCCTCCAGCAATTCTGTATCGTTTAACTGATACAGTCCCTTGTATGCCATAAACATTTTAAACGAATTAACTCCCAATTCATCGCACATGATTTTCATTTCATCCGAAACAGATTTCGACCACCAAGTAATGCCAACATGCAAACCATAATCACAGCAAACTTTTGGATCAGCCCATGCACGCCATTTATCATAAGCTTCAACGAGCGATTCCCCCTTATCGGGTAATACAAAGTCAACTATAAAAAAAAATAAATAAATAAAAAAAATACATCAGCTTTCAGGCAGACAAAATCTATTTCAGTGCCAAGTACGTACTAATGGTGGTGGTACCACCAGCAACAGCTGCTTTGGTCCCATGATAAAAGTCATCAACAGCTACAGTGCCACCAAATTTCAATTGGAAATGAGTATGTGGATCAATACCACCGGGAATGATTAGCTTGCCGGTAGCGTCAATAGTGCGCACACCGCCGGGTACACCAATCTCAGAGGCTGGCCCAACAAACCTAATAAATAAAAATAGTTTAGATTAAATAGGATGTCCCAAGGGAATATTTCAACTTACTTGATGATTCCATCTTCGATGTAGACGTCAGCCTTAAATGTTTTATCATGGTTGACAACTTGACCGTTCTTAATGTAGACACGATTTTGAGCGCTCTGAAATTAAAGAAAGATTATTTTGATTTATCATATTTTGAAGTGATTTAACAGGTGTTCGTAATACTTGACACACATGGGCAAAAATAGAACATACACCATTAATTCAATTCAAACGCTGTATTGTCTGCGTTCGATGTTGATATTTTTTCCAGCTGTCAATCACTAAATGACAGCAACAGATGCGGTTAACGTCAAGAAACTGTCTGCAGCACACGTGCTATGCGTCAGAAATGCACGCATTGCGGTATACTACGCATGTGTTCGAGGTATAGGTGTCATTTTAGTTAATATTTCTGTGATAGTTGACAGTGAAATATAGTAGTCAACATTTGTAACGAAAATAAGGCTGCATGACGCTTAGGACATTATTGGCAGTTAAGTTTTGTCGGAGGGTTTCATATCAGATCATAAGTACATCGAACAGAATCGGTTAGGAGGTCTGAGGAACCTGGACAGTAGCCTCATTAAGTGCTTTAAATTGACGTGAAAACTTCTGCAGATTCCTGATTTCATAGAGCAACGGAAATTTAAGCGGACTACGTAGGTAACGTTGGAACAAGGCATATAAAACTGGACTGGACTTTACAAATCGAATGAAAAAGAACATAAGAAGATAATTTGGATGTGTGCCTTTTGATGCCTTCAGTGAAACCATCAGACTGGTCGAAATCCTCAAAAGGAGAGAATCATGCCAGACATTGAAAAGATCAGATGGCATCTAAACATCTAAGCATGAGACAGAAAGTCATTGCTTTTGACTCACTTCCTAGACAGGCCGAAGCTGCAAGTGAACAGATCCGAGATGTGATCCTATGTCTTCTGTCTCACCTTGTTCCATGCCTTTTCCACAACCGAAATTGTCAGTAGCATTCCGCTCCTTCAAACTTTTAACTGTAAACCAGCCTCGTTATGAATGCTTGTCATCACAACCTCAAGCCCTCTTTAGGACGTACTCTGAATGCTATGTCCAGCCATTTATTTCCTTAACATAATAACCTGCAAAATTAAAATCCAACATTCATTCTGGGTGCAAACATTTTAAGGATGCTAATAACCCCTTGAGTGTGCGCTAATTATAAAAATTAGTGACTATTTGTACCAACTTAAAAGATCCTGCGAGAAAGCACTTCAAAATCATCGACATCATCCGCAACTCAACTTTTGGAAGCATTTGCAACTCGACCAGACGACATAGGGTCGTCCATCACTGGTTTTGTGTATAAGGGCAGTGACGGTGAAAACGATCCTGATTGTTGATAATGACTGCGTCTAATATGTGAGAGCAAGGCTAAAAAGAGGTTGCTTCAAGGCAGAGTTCTGTCTCTACTAATATGGTGCATGTACGATATATCGATTCACTAGTTAACGGTGTTAAAAGACATTTGCAGATGATGTAAGCGCAGCGTCTGTTGGATCATACTTGAAGACTATCGGTTTTAAAACTGGTTTAGACCTGATCTACATAACAAAGGTAAATGACGAAGAATATTTATGACTGGAAAGATTTATCAGACTTTGGACTGAGCAGAGGTTCTACGGGAAATAAGGAAATTAGTCATGGAATATGCTGTAGCTCTCTAGAAATCGGCGAAGATCGTATCGCAATACGAATATGTGTATCTACGAGTATAATCGATATGATTACATTAAATCACGAACTTTGGAAATGTTGTTCATATCAAAGTGTAACTGATAAGCAAAGTTTGTTAGCAAGAATAGTACGAGTATTATATAGTAGTATGTATTTCGAAACTGACTAAAAGAAACTGCAGAATAGATGTATGAAAAAATTTCACATGTGTCACAAGTGGAAGGAATCATAACAGTGTATCTGCCGGAAGATAGTGTTTTGGACATTAAAAGGTCTTGGGAATTGTCAGGAGTATACGAGGGCGGGTCAATAAGTCCGTGACTTTTTGAATTTCTGACCTCTTTACTGAAACAGCAACACTGCTCCTGTCAACAGGCATCTGTCAGTTGACTCCTGTCAAAATTTAAACTTGCTGCGTCAGTTAGTTTGTGTTTGACAGCTATTTTTATCAGACTACTCACTAATTTGAGGAGAAAATGGAAAAAAGTGAATTTCGTGTGCTTATTAAGCATTATTTCTTGCGAAAAAAAACCATTACCGAGACCAAGCTTGATAAATACTATGGGGACTCTGCACCATCGATTTCAATGGTAAAAAAGTGGTTTACTGAATTTCGTTGTGGCCGTACAAGCACTGAAGATGCCGAACGTCCTGGACGCCCAGTTGAGGTCTCTACACCCGAAACAATCGAATGGTGTTCACGATATGGTGTTGGCCGACCGAAGATTGAAAGTGCGAGAGATTGTGGAAGCCGTAGGGATCTCGCATGGCTCAGTGGTTTCAATTTTGAATGATCACTTGGGCATGAGAAAGCTTTCCGCAAGATGGGTGCCGCGTTTGCTCACAGTCGACCACAAACACATGTGCAGTTGCCATGGCAACAATCCACAAATTGGGCTATGAATTGCTCCCTCATCCACCCTATTCTCCAGATTTGGCTCCGAGCGACTACTTCTTGTTCCCAAACCTGAAGAAATGGCTTGGTGGAAAAAGATTTGACTCCAATGATGAAGTCATCTCGCAAACAAAGGCCTATTTTGAGGACCTCGACAAATCATTTTTTTTGGTAGGGATAAAAAAATTTGAGAAGCGTTGGACAAAGTGTATAGAGCTCAAGGGAGACTACGTTGAAAAATAAAATTATTTTTTTATCAAAAAATTTGTGTTTTAATCCAAAAGTCACGGACTTATTGACCCGCCCTCGTACCTACTAGGTGGGGTGAAAAGTAACCTCCTTGACCGCGTGCGCTGCTACTGCGAAAAAGGTTATGGCGCCTTGAAGTCCGTTCATATTTAGGCAGACATGCCAGTAGTGCGATACTGTCTTTAGTTTTGTTTGGAAAGCTGATTGTTGTTGACGTGTTTGGCATCATGTTGAGTATGGACAAAAACGATTTTCGTTCTGTCACAAAACATTATTTTTTGAGAGGCAAAACGGCGAAGGAAACAAAAGAAAAGTTGGATAAATATTATGGGGCTAATGCTCCGTTAGATTACACCGTCAAATATTGGTTTCGAGAGTTTCGTGGTGGCCGCAACTCCACTACCGATCAAGTCCACAGCGGCAGGCCCTCCGATGCGGTTACAGAGGACAATGTCAAAAAAATACATGAAATGGTGTGGCTGACCGGAAAGTGAAGGTGCGCGAGCTAGCAGATACCACAAAGATTAGTACTGAGCGCACACGCCATATTTTGGGCAATATCCTGCATATGAAAAAGTTAACCTGCCGCGCATGCTAACTCCTGACCAAAAACACGAACGCGAGAGCACTTCAAAAGAGTGTTTGGACTTGCTGATGTGGAATCGGGCGGACTTTGGGTGTCGATTGGTAACTGCTGATGAAACCTGGATCCACTATTACACACCAGAGAACAGAATGAGTGCCCGGCAATGGACTGAAGCCGACACGAGTGCTCCGAAGCGGCCAAGGGAGGCTCAATGGGTCGGAAAGGTTATGGCGTCGGTTTTCTGGGATTGTCATGGCATACTCTTCGTGGACTTCCTCGAAAAAGGAAAAACCGTCAACAGCGAGTATAACTGTGCATTATTGGAGCGATTGAAGGCCGAAATCGCTGCAAAACGGCCATGGCCACGGCCTCACATGAAGCGAAAAAATTTTTTGTTTTTGCACGGCGCCGACGAATAAGAGCATCGCAACCACGGCTAAAATCAATGACTTACGGCTCCAATTGCTGCCCCATCCACCGTATTCGCCCGATTTGGCTTACTCGGACTATTATCTCTTCCCAAACCTCAAAAGATGGCTCATCAATAAAAAATTCAGCTCAAGCGAAGAAATCATCGACGCGACGGAGGAATATTTTGCAGACCTTCCGGAAAATTACTTTTCGCACGGTATCAAGAAGTTGGAAAATCGCTGGAATAAGTGTATCAAGAATAAATTGAATAAAATAAAAAAAAAAATTTTTCATTCACAAGGTATGTAAGGTTGACATTTCAATACTATTTATAGACAAAGTTGATGCGCTAAAATTGTGCATCGATATGCGTGTGTACAAGTATCATACGAGTGCTTTGCTGTAACATCGACTGATTTCGGGTACTTTTTACGTTTTGCAGTGGTAAAGAGGAATGCAATGGCACAATTTTACTGGCTAGTTATGAACGGAACGCAATAGTGCCTTGGTTTCGACTTTATCTGACATTTCAAGTTTAACCATAAAGTATGGTACACTCTATCATTTTTCAAATGACATTCCCAGACTGTCAGTTCTCATCACTTCATTTTATACTACACACTATCACTCCAGTAATTACATTTTCTCGATTACTTTCTCAATTTTAACGGTTCATTGTTGAGTTAATCTTCCTTGGATGCGGACGTAAAATGAATGAAACAACAACAAGAACATCCTTAGAGAAAGGGGTTTTGTTCTGCATACACATATGGCAAAAATAAAACTGACGCCATGATAAAATTCTTCTACTAACTCCGGGTAATGCATCACCTCCCGTCATTCCTACAAAATCCACGAAAAATTTCAACCCTCATCATTTTCGCCATCATTTCAATCGTTTTCATTTTAAGATACACACATCATTCCAGTTAGAATGTCAGTTGAAAAATGATAGAGTGTAGTACACTTAAGAATTCAATGCATTCTATCAAGTTGCCACCTTGCTTGCGCTTTAGCCTTAATTTAAGCGTTCGGAAATCAGAACGTTGTATTACTACGTAAAACAATAAAAGCAATCAAATCAAATCAAAGATGTTTACAGTACAACTGTTTATGTCAATTTCATTTCACAGCGCACTTAGAGCAGGTGCTTAAAACTGTAATTAAGGCGCTTTTGCTTTTGTGTTTTGCCGACAACTGTCAAATTCTGAAGGCTGAAAATTAAGTTTGGAAATTTTATTCGTAGAAGAATCTAAATGACAGCTTTCTTGGATGCCATTTTAACCTGCAACCATTTGAATGGATCAGTGTACATGTCAGCTGATTGTTGGTAAATTCTGTTTCTACGTAATTGCATTCGATTGCATTCGAAATCGCGAATTCAGCAACAATGCAAAAAACACTTTCTAAACCGAAATACACAAATTCACTATCCACTATTGTATTTTAGCAATACCGTCAGCACGTTCTAGATACTTATCACATCTCATTATTCCACAATTAACTTTTGGCAATTTTTTGAATGAACTCTTATATTGAATTGAAAATGAAATCATGTTTTGATATCGATGAAGATATTTTACCTGCAAATGAATGGGCACCTTCTTGACTGGTTTTGGACTGGTTGCCATAATTTTTGATTTCTGCTCTGTTTTAGGTAAACAAGTTTTGATGCGACGTCTATCTGATTCTATCTGCAACGAAGGAAAGAAGAAAAAAACACAGAATTTTAGATCAAAGTGAAATACAAATAACATAAACTGAGTTAAGAGAGTAACAAATTTTACTTTTGAACACTTGTTGCTGTTGAGATGGCCTCCACTCGACTGGAGGCAAACTTGTTGGTTACCTCTGCTTTTAAGTCGAGATGTACGCGTGCAACTCGTATATATTCTACGATTCTTATCGTAAAAGTGTCAATAAAACATTCATTTTGATTGCTTAAGTTTTTTATTTCGAATTTGGAAACAGTACCTACCCAATATAAAACAAAACGATAACTGGTTGTCGTTTGGTATTTATTCGTATATTCTCGTCAGGCTTTCTAAGGTCCGTAGTTGATACACTCGTTTGTACATATGTACATATAGGAGAAAGGTGTGGCATATTGATAATGGTTTGCACTAAAAGCATTTAAATAGAGCAATAAAGTTTTCGATACGCGATCCTATGCATATCATGTACATCAGTGGAGGATGATTCTAAATTCTCCGCATTCTTGCAAAATGCTGATTGTCTTAGAAACCTGATACCTGTCCCCACGGTGCATGCGGAGCAGCGTGATAACATTTCAGTTTGTTATGTGATAGCCGGCAGACTGCATGAATTGTCTGTGAAATCATAAACGTTTGGGAATGAACATAATCTTATCACTGACTGTGTAAATAAATTCAAAAATAAAATTGTTTGTACTCAGAGGAAATGAAAAAACCGGATCTTCTCGCTTACGTCGCAGTCAGTCTTCATGACACGTGAATTTTGTGAAAAAAAGCCAACTGCAACCCGGTCTCCGTGGATTTCAAACAGCTACTGCAACGTGTACACTTGTATACTTTTATGGACTCTATGTATAAAAAAAAAATAAAACAGTATACGAATACGTAGTTTGGCTTTTTAAACCTTGAAACCTTGTTTCAAGTTTATTTTAAAGAAGTGGATTATACAATTAAGGCTCTTTTACAAGTCAATACACATTTCATGATTCATGTAACATTATAAACAAAAAATCAAAATATAATAACAGCGTAAAAATAAAAACAATTACAATACAAGTATGTGCAACAACTTTGTTACATTTTTTCTTCCGGCCACCACATTTTAAATAATTTCATCTTATCTATTCGCCTCACAGATACTCGTACTTGAAATGATTAAAAAACGAAAAGTCCTGTCCCTTCCACAAATTACAAATTACAAATTTATTTATTTCTAATTCATTGCTCACATAAGATTTTATAACATCTTTTGAAAAATTGGAACAAGCTTTAACAATATTTCAAATAAAAATTAAAAAGAAAAAAAGAAAAAAGAAGAAATGAAACAATAAAATACTATCTAACAAATATAGATTAAGAAATAGATAGAGAAGGAAAAATAGAAAAGAAATATAGATGGGATAATAAGATAGAAAGACTAAAAAGAAGATTAGGAAAGGGAGGTATTTTATTTTTTATGATGGCGGAGATATAAATTTGGGAGAACAGGAAATTGGGATACACAGGAGGACTTTACTAGAAGTTTTCAGCACAATATTTAAAAACTTCTTTGCTGAAAGAACTTGTGTTACTCATGCGCTTGATGGCTAAGGGCAAACGATTCCAAAGTTGAATTGAATGTACAAAAAATTGCCGAGATGTATTTAAGTACTTGCACCGAGGTGCTACCAGCTGTAAAGTTCTTTTATTTCTCGGAAAGCTTACAATTTCGAACAGATATTCTGGGGTTTTCTTTACTAAAATTTTATGCAAAAATAAAATTGAACGATATGTTAGAAGCCCAATCAAGGAACAGCCGACGATTTGCTTGCTATATGCAGAAATGTGATCATATCTTTTTACATTAAAAATGTATCTCGCGCAGGCATTGTATGCGACAGTTAATTTTCTGGCAGAACCATGGTCCATATTTGTGAACAATTCACAGCCATAGAGAATAATCGGGAGAATAAATGCCTACAAGTTTTAGTTTAGTATTGGTTGGAAGGTAGTTAGCAGTGGGATTAAGACCTCGGAGTGCTCCATAAATTTTTGAAACAATTTTATTTATATGAACGTTCCAATTCATATTGCAACTCAAATAGACACCGAGATTCTTAATGTGGTCAACGTATTCGATTGGGGAATGGTTCAGAAATAATGGAGGTAAAAACTCTGTACGTCTTCCGGCATTTATTACCATTGCCTTTGTTTTGGTTGTATTTAGCATTAGGCCGTTTTTTAGTGACCATTTATAGACATTATTTAATTCATGGTTGAACATTTTTACCGTTTGATGCTTGTTTGCACTTGGAAAGAGTGTATATATATCTGTACATCGTCAGCATATATATGGTAGCTGCAAGTAGAAAAGCATTTGGAGATATCGTTTACGAAACAAATGAATAAAAGTGGCCCTAAAACAGAGCCTTGAGGTACACCTGAACGGACAGGAAGGCACGAAGATTGCTTGTTATCATAAAAGACGTACTGAGATCTGTTGGATAGGTACGAAGATATCTGTTTAACCAACGAATTATCAAACAGAAATTGATATTTAAGTTTTCTTAATAAAAATTCATGATTAACGCAGTCAAATGCTTTTGAAAAGTCTAAAAACGCTATTAAGCCTAATTTGTCATTGTCATAACCAGCACGCAGATCTTCGCAGATTTTTAGGAGAGCTGAAGTACAACTAAAATTTGCACGAAATCCTGACTGGTATTTCAATATCATGGCCTTAGCGTTTAAATGTTCTTTTATTTGTCAACTTATTATGATTTCAAAAACTTTGCTTAAGAACGGTAAAATTGCTATAGGTCGGTATTCTACCGGGTTCCTGTTTGGCGATTTAGGAAGGGGTAGAACTTTTGCTGTTTTCCAGCTTTCCGGAAAAACAGAAGTCATTATAATGGTATTACAGATGTGAGTGATAGGATGCAAGACAGAAGGAAGTATAGTTTAAATAAATTTAGGTGGAACGTTGTCTGAACCAACTGCATTTGACTTTACACCTAATATAACATTTCCGACAGTTACTACATCTACACAAGAAAGAGAAAAAGTCGAATCAGTACAATTGCTCGTAAGATTTTGAGAGCTACGAATATCTAATGGCATTGATTCTCTGCAAGCCGAGACGAAAGTCTTATTTAGTTCTTCAAGATTCATGCTCATCCTGAAAGAGTTATTGGCTGCGTACTTTACCTAATCATAAAACTGAGCATCGGACGTGAAACGTGGCTAGGACTTGGACACCCGATATACAACCCCACTTTTGTTAGCAGTGTTTTCGATGCCGGCCCAAATTGTCACTCCAATTTCAAAATACCTAGTCAAGTCATAAATACTGGTACACAGAAAAATCAGCGCCAAATGAAAACGAATTAATGTTTAACCAGTTTTTGTTTTGTTTTTATTGGGTTATTCAATGCCTACAAATCTTAGAGCAACTTATTCGAAATGACTTCCATTTGCCTTCCAGCATGACTTAAGACGATGTGGCCACTCATCGATTGCGAGACGCACTTCATGCATTGGGGAATTGTCCACTGCACGGACAAATGTTCGCTTCAATGACTCAATATTTGAGTGTCGAGTAGAGCAAGTCATGCGGACTTGCGGTGTAATACGGACCAAAACTTGTAATCCAACGGGTTGAGGTCTGGACTACCAGCTGGCCAATCATCCGTTGATATGAAGTCCGGAACGTTGTTTTTGAGCCACAGTTGAGTCGTTTTTGCTTTATGAGCTGGAGCAGAGTCCATGGCTGGAAAGTCCATGGCTTGTTGTTGAATATTGATTGGTTGAGAAACTTCACAATGGGTTTCAAGACGGTCGATTGATATACGTTGGCCGATGTTTTCACTCCTTTCTCGCAAAAATGGAGCTTGGTAACGCCATCGTAGCACACTCCCCACCATACCAATTCAGACACGAGATGGTGGCCTCTTTGAACCCTCGTTATGAGTTGGGATGCTTCTCTGGATGACCGAGCATACACACGATCGCACTACTTATTGAACGATTTTTCTACGGCGAAGATTTTGTCGTCAGTAAACATAATTTGTTTGTGAGCGTTCTTCGCGTACCGGCTGAGTAACGCTTTCGATCTTCGCTTGCGTTTTTCCTTCAATGCGGCCGTGAGCAGGTGTCCAGTGTGTCGCTTGTACGCGCTGAGTCCTAAATCTTTTCTGATAATGCGAGACATGGATTTTTGCGAAATTTGCATTTCCCGCGACAAGATTTTCTGTTTTCGCAGCGGTTTTCGGTCGATTCGTTTCTTCACGGCTTTGATCGCTTTCGGAGTTCTCACAGTGCGCGGACGGCCGTACTCCACCAGTATCCTCAAACAACTTCACAGCACGATACACAAAATTGCGAGTGATTCCAAGCGGTCGCAACGTCCTAAAGATATCGCCTTTTTCCATATTGCATTTAAGTAGGCCAACTACAACAATACGATTTTCGATGTTGACCCATTCCATGATTGTTAAAAACTTTTTACATCACAATGAAGCATGCATATCAACTGTCAAATCGCAATCAATACGAAAAGGATGCGCCCAGTGTTGCATTCGTAATGAGTGAGTTCAGTTGTGTTCCAGTATTTATGACTTGACTAGGTAGAAAAATAAATTCTTGCAAGGCAATCTGCAACCAAATATTGATAATTTGAATCAACATTGAGATTTCTTCTTGTAGATCCGTGTCGATTGCCCAGACTGCACCAAAATGAACATTTTTCACAAAAACTATTTGCTTATTGATTTTCATTCGAATCTAAATTTATAGATTTTAGCTAAACATCCACAAAAGTGTTATGCTGCAACATGTTTCATATTAAAGCCGTTCAAAGAACGTGTTCTCCTAAGCAAAGTTAAATACTCACGTACAAAGTTTCGACGCCCGGCACTGAAATGACTCATCACTTGCGACGTGCTGAAGCGTTTTTTTTTCTTCTTTTGGAATACACTTCTCAAATCATGAGTATTCTTAGGGGGGAAGTAGTCTTTTCTGTCCCTTTTTGGGGGGAAGATATCTGTAAATGGCGCTTTGTCACTCATTTTGCATACACCCTAGATGAGGGTGGAAGTTTTATGTGCACAAAATTGATTTTCACATGGCGACAGGAGGGTTGTTGTCGCTGACAAAACAAGTAAAAGTTGTTAGGGTGTCTCGACGATACTTGATTCATTTCTTTCACCCCAGTAAAATGTTGTGCTTATTCGTACAGCTTGACTTGGGGTTGACTTGGACATTGTTTCCCCCTTTCAATTGACCAATAAAAAAATTATCAATGCGGTTTGTTAGTCACACTTAGTACTGGAACACAGCTTCAGGGCACAAAACCAGACCGGAAATCTCGATAGAATTGGGGGAAGACTTAAATACTTATACGTGTTTAGTTTAGTATCTATAAATTTATTATGTAATATGTTCTTGAAAGAAATTAAAGGAGAATATCTTAAGGCATTCTAAATGCTTCTACAACACCCAGGGCACTTCTTGCGTGAGTAAGGAATATTCAAACATAAGGCAAGTGGTCAGTTTAATGATTGATATCGCGCGGTATCGGATTAAAGAATCTGTTTATGTTGCCTAACGTACCACATGGACAAGTATACATAAATTGTATAATAATTGCAAGAAAGACGGAATAAATTCGTGCATGCATGTTTGAAGAAGTTGTTTTAACTCCCAAGTCGATTTACGCTTATCGGGGACT
The DNA here is from genome assembly GCA_928272305.1 of Volucella inflata. Lineage (NCBI taxonomy): Eukaryota > Metazoa > Arthropoda > Insecta > Diptera > Syrphidae > Volucella > Volucella inflata. The sequence continues at coordinate 22,218,890 of OV743716.1, read as the reverse complement.
TTCAATCTTCTTAGTCCAACTCTACTTCCTTATTCACAATTTCAGCTAGAATGAAAAGTACCTACTTTGTTTGTAAAGCGTGCAGAATCACAAAACGGTGGCGGAAGTCCTTGAGAGACCGGTGTTGCGAAAAAAAATCAATACAGAATGAACAAAGGACTTCAGTAGTTACAAAAAAAACTGTGTATTTGCGGATATGTTTACGATACTCGTTTGTATTTATGGCTTAAAATACAAAATACTACGACTTCAACAGTCCAACATGCAACAAGTGATTTTAGTCAAGGACAGCGAATTTACACCCAGACTGTTTGTTATGAATTTCTCCTGATACGAGAGGATTAAATACTTACTTACTTACTTATCAGGCTAGTAACCCTTAAAGTGTCAAAGCCTGAGCAACAATAGCCTTCCATCCTTTACGGTCACGAGCGCGCTGCTTCCAGTTGAAGATGCCAAGCTTTCTAACGTCCGCATTCGCTTGGTCTCTAAACCGGAGATTTGGTCTTCCTTTTCTTCTCGAACCTGGTGGCTGGAATTCGAAGACCCTCTTAGCTGGACCATTGTTGTCCATTCGCTCGATGTGGTCGAGCCAATTTAGTCGACGGATTTTTGCCTTTCGGACTATTATATGTCCACATCCTCGTACAGCTCGTAGAGTTCGCGGTTCTTTTGACAAACCGAAGAAGCAGCAGTTGGCTTGGGTTATTCTTCGCCGAATCTCCACCAAGATGTCATTTGTGGAGTTGGCATTTGCTCCGAGATAGATAAACTCCTTGACTACATCTAAGTTGTAGCTGTGGATACTGACATTTTGTCCTAGATGGTGTGCGACGGATGGCATATATTTTATTTTATCCTCATTTACCTTAAGAACAACTCGTTTCGCCTCTTCTCCAATTACCGTATAGGCTTCAATTACGGAACGCTGAGATCTTGCGATGATATCGATATCGTCCGCATGTCACAGCAGTTGAACAGGCTTAAAAAAGATAGTACCTTCCGTGTTAACTTTGGCCCGACGTACTACCTTTTCTAAGACAAGATTGAAGAAATCCCACGACAACGCGTATCCTTGCCGAAGACCGGTGCAGGTTTGGAATAGTTCGGAGGTTCTATTTCCATACTGCACGGCGTGCGTATCGCGAATTTTCTAGTATTGCACGACACAACCAGATCAGTTTTCTCTGGATCCAGAATTCGGCCATCGCATTATATAATTCCGTGCGATGGATACTGTCGTATGCGGCTTTAAAGTCGATAAAGAGATTGTGTGTATCGACTTGAAACTCGATGGTCTTCTCCAGTATCTGTCTTAGTGTGAAAATTTTGTCTGAAGTGGATTTGCCAGGCCGGAAGCCGCACTGATATTGGCCGATGTGTGTAGTGCAATGAAAGGATTAAATGCTGCTGATTATTGCTCTCTAACGAATCTAATACTTAACCAAACACATGTGTGTTTGAGTATGGATGTAAAGAGTGTTTTTATAAGTCGGTACTAACTTAGCCATTTATTTGTATTCAATCGAGAGAATACATTCTACAACTTCGGAGATATGCCCACTATGAATGGATCTGATGAATGTCGTCTGAGGCACAAAATATTCGACCACTTTTTCAAGTATTCGTGGTCGTATGGCCTCAATAGCACGAATAATATTAGCTTTCGATGCATGGACTGTTGTTGGTTCGCCAGCGTAGACTAACAACTTCATAAATCCCAAAAATAATCAAGAGGCGTCAAATCACTAGATCTTGGAGGCTTATTTACACGAAATTAGTTGTTAATCGAATGTTTCCTTTGGTAACATAAGTTGGTTGTTTCGTTTGTATCCCGTACAACGTCATCTTGCTGGAACCATATCTCTTCCATATTCATGACATTCAATCGGGGAATGACAAAGTCTTCAATCATGGGCCTATAGCCAATATCCTTGACCAGAACACGCTGATTATGGTCGCATGACTATGCAAGCCCACAGCCTGCACACAACTGTGCATTTTGGGGATGTAACCGCGTTTCGAAAGACTCATGTGTTTTACCTGTGCTCCAATTTCGCTTGACATACCTACTGAGCCAAAAATGAGCCTCATCGTGAACACAATTTTTCGAGATGACAGTGGATCTAATGCCAGTTGATTTTGCGATCATTCACCGAAATTTCGACACAAACAATAGTCATTCGACACAATTCTGGGGTTGGATCTTGTAAGCCTTAAAACCAAAATCTTAACGTCAAACTTTCCATAAGACACAATTCTGTGCTGGGTTTTGTAAACCTTCAAACCAAAAGCTTTGCCTTAAATTTTCCATAAGGTCATAAGCCAAGCTGTTGTAACCGATGTCAAATCGATAAATTTAGATCTCCTTCAACACTCTCCTGAACGGTTGCAATATTCTGATCAGTACACACCCTTTCTATGTGTCTCGGTTTCACTGCATTCTCCACAAAAAATGTTGTGCGAAAATGGTCAACAATTAGTCGAATAGTATTTGAGAAAGATCAGACAGTTTTTTTTCCATAAAGAATGACACAAATTCTCAATTCAAAAAACGATTTTCCATTGCTAAGTCCCTCGGTATCAGAAGATTCAGCACAAAAGATCCTAGACATGACCATCTATAATTGATGGAATAGGCCAAGACGCAATAGCATCTCATTTTGTAATGAGACAACGAACCTAACTTTTAATAGAAGTTCTAACCGAAGACTTAGGTGATCAAAAAACAGGCTCGGATTCCAAGATATTCTCCTTTCAAGCCTGCGTAGAGATCATAGGCGATTTTACTCCCCCGATCCGATTCCAAATTGAGGCAATGACTGCAGCCTCTAAATGTGTTCAAAGAAGCTTATTCCCAAACTAGCTTAGAGCTTAGAGCCAAGATACTTCGCCATTCCAACTGTTCTTCACAATACAATTCAATGCCCTCCGAACTGCATGTATCTCCGCTTAAAACAAAGATGCAAGTTTTTCTGAGTAGCATCATTAATCGGTTTTGCAGCCACAATGAAGATGTCACAGTTCCGGCCATAGAAAAAGGAGACTCCGTACTTTTGCAGCGACCGCAAATCTGTTGGCATTGCATTGGCGTATATTCATTAGACCAATATCAAAAGGTATTTGGCATGCAAGCTCATTTTATACAAAATAAGGAAATATTGCTTGAAGATTGCAGCCTATGACATAGGTACCACATTAACATGCACAATAATTTGCCGGAATCTTACAGTAAAAAACCCAAAATCTTTTCGATACGACATGTTTAGTCCAAAGGTCCTTGCTACCCAGCATGACACTCAAATACATACTTAGCGCTTCGTTTGAAAATCGAAAATTTGTGGTAGGTAAACCTTTCCATTCTCGCGAAAAGAAGACAACCCTTTGAGGGGATCTAAAGTGAGTCCATTCTATCGGAACAGTGGTTGATCACCTTTAGGGCGGACTGTGCTTGAGAGCAGACAGTATAGTTACATCATCTGCATATGCCTTAGCGTAGATGTTAGAGCTCTTCTAGCTTTTAAGAGGTTTCGAGCAACAACAACAAGCAGTGAGGCATTACACAACAGTGCGGACCTCCGTCATCATTTAATATCCTCACTTGGAATCTGCAATCAGAGTTTATGAACGCATAAGCAGTGCCTAGTCTGCCAAACACGTGATCCATCTAAGTCATGCTGTCTACTAGCTTTGTCACAAGTGCCATCAAATGTTTCGTTGTCGAAAGCTCTTTCAAGGTCAATGAAAATACAAACGCTTATCTCTTATTATAAAGTTCGCCTTCATCTTTGCTCACAGGAATTCGAAATGCAGTTTCACAGAATCTTCTTCTGTTGGTAGTCTTGTTGCATTTAGATTGAGGATGCATTTGATATCAATTATGCGCACAAATACCATTCACTCCATGCTGTTTAACACTAAGACTGAGTTAGTTTAACGGTCTTGCGAGCGTGTAGTTAAATAGCTTAATACACGTCAGCCGTATGTATGCTATTGTCCGAAGTAATCAAAATTGCCAGCAAGCGGTATCTATCTTTATATAGCCATCGGTGCCAGCTGACTTAAAGTCATCAAAGAAGACAACAGCGTAATTGATGGCCCCGTCAGTTTTTGCAAACGATGATGGATACTAGGTATAGCACGTTGTATTCCTCAGCTCATTTGTAGTTTAAGTAATAAAAGCAGGTTGTCAGCTGGTTCTTAGGTCAGCTTTAAGCATATCAAAAGGAGAAGGACTTTGAGGACTTTGACCAATCTGCTGGTTTTACTGATTATTTTAAACTATTTTCAATAGAACTTCCAAACGGAGATCAGTCCAATCGTAGAGTTAATGTTTAAAACTATCAAAAACATGGGGAAGAGAAGGAATATCACAACATCCCACGGACACAAGCCCTGAACCGAAGCCTGTAGAGATGGACAAGGGAACATCGTAGTAGAGTCGCAGTCGATGCTGAGGATTTGGAAAGATCATTTTTGTAGACTGTATAACGGCGATGACGAAACAAATACCGCTGTCAGGCAAAATGAACCTTTCAAACTGGACAATGTAGACCAACAATTCCATCCACCCGACCTGGATGAAGTGGAAATAGCAATATCTAAGCTAAAGTCCAACAAGTGTGCTGAATGCGGACGGCCTAACCGCCGAGCTCTTCAAAGCCGAGGCTGAAGACTCCTGAGCTTCAGATCGATACACACCACCTATTCATCGTTTTAAGGCCGCGTATGACAGCATCTATAGAGACGAGCTATACAGGGCAATGTCTAGTTTCGGCATCCCTGCCAAGCTCGTCCGTCTGTGCAGGATGACGATGGAGAATGTACGCTGCTCCATCATGGTCGGTGTGGATGTCACGGAGACCTTTGATGTCAAAAATGGTTTTAAACAAGGCGATGCGATTTCTTCTACATCATACTTGAACGAATAGTGCAAAATTTACGCGCATAATAATTCAAAATTCCGTCCAGTTACTCGCATACGCCGGTAAGCGGAATGGGAAAAAGCAGCGTGATATCATTGACGCTTTTGCAAGTATTGAGCCCGAAGAGGCGAAAATGGGTTTAGCGGTCAACGAGGGCAAAGACCAAGTATATGCTGTCAAGCAAAAAGGATACTCACCACCGATGTCTTGAACAAACCGTCACCGTCAACAGGTATAACTTTGAAGCAGTTAAGCACTTTGTCTACCTCCGCTGCGAATTCAGACAACGACACCAGCGCTGAGATCAAACGAAGAATAACTCTTGCTAATCGCTGCTTGTTTGGGTTAAGAAGGCAATTAACTAGCAAGGCCATCTCTCGAACAACACAAAATACTTTATATAAGACCTCAATAAACCCAGTCCTGATGTATGGCGCAGAGGCATGGACATAATCAAAAATGGATGAGGTGCTCTTGGCTTCTTCATGAGGAAACTTCTTCGAGTGAATTTCGGTCCCGTTTGCATTGACGGTGAGTGGAGGAGGAGATACAACGACGAACTGTATGGACTGTACAGCGACATCGACCTAGCCAGAAGAGTGAAGATCAAACGATCTTGTAGAGTGGATGAATACCAATGCTCCGGTCCGAAAAGTCCTCGAATCCGCCCCTAAGGGATAGCGCAACAGAAGAAGACTAAGACTCAGGTGGCGACCGCGAGTGGAAGGGAACCCCAGCCAACTTAGCGTGCGAAACTAGAGGCAGCTAGCAAATGATCGAACTAGCTGGAGACGCTTGTTGTTTGAGGCCCAGTTCCACCCCGCGCCACCAAAAGTAAAAGTAAGTAAGGTTCTGCTTAAACGACTCTACTTTACTGCTGGAAGAGCCTACGTTTCGAATTTGAAGCTAAAGTAATTGGTAGTTTCTAAGCTTTCCTGAAAAACTTTCTGACAAGGTTCCATCACAAGGCTCTTAATTCGTGTTTTGCTCTATAGCGATAAGTACGATGAAGCTAAATCCACAGCGACAGAAACCGAGATATTCGAAATTGGAGTTGGACTACAACAAATTAGTGTTCAAAATCCGTTGCTCTTCAAAGTCTTACAAGATATTCTATTGAAGCACAACAGTGACGGGTCCTAGCTGTCAGTTGACTACCTAACGCCAAATTAATTCCATGAACACGAAACCAAACGCACGATGGTTCGACTCCGACATGATCAAATTTTCTACTTGCAAACTAGAAATTAATTAAAAAGATTCATCATGGGTTTAAAACTTGTAGAAAATTCAAACATCAAGACCTTATATTGGTATATACAGCCCTTCAACACTTGTGTGTTTATTTTAATTATTATCACTCTTCTAATCGCACATAATTTCGCACGTTTGTTTAATCGTCAATCGATTTCCAAAAATAAATAAACCCAACCTAGCAAACGAGTATATGAATACGAACACACTGTCCCCTATCCATTTCTGTTTGCAGTTTGATACGAATAAATGATAATAAGACACTCCAGCTGATTACGGCTATGACCCGTGCAAATCTTAGATAAGCCCGTCATCACTATTACAATTACTTCACCGTTTGATTATATTTATTTAATCGGCGCTAAATACTGACAAGTATCTGCATTATCGATTTTATGCTTGAATAGCATCGATTGGAAAGAAAACATTCTGGCACGATATTGGTGTCTACCACACGAACACACCCTTCACGTCACGTCCATATGACAGTTTGACTGAACACAGCACTTGTTGGCATAAATCAAGTTCGAGGTCGAATTTATTGGAGCGCAAAAATTAAGTATCTCAGTGGTACCAGCCAAATATTGGATGTGTCATAATCATTTCCAACTCTGCAACTATGCAGGTCACGAAGCTTTGGCTTCTCTATTTACAATCTGTCATGCGGCGCAACGTTTGTTACATCATGGGTACGAATAGGGCCCTTACACAATTGTCAGTTGCATTATAAAAACTTGTGCGTGTAGGTACATATTTTAATTTTTATTCATAGCATTGCGTGAGCTACGAGTACATGATGGATTAAGATCTAAATATAAATCCGTCCTACATGCGACAGAGTTAATTTGCGAGAGTTCTTATTTTTGCAAGTACTCGTATATGGGGCAAATTTAAGTGAATGAAACCAATTGCTTATCTCATATGGGGTGTATTAGCCAGACCAATTTGAATAATTGAGTGGCTTAGGACGGGGTATCTTTTGAGAGGGTTTGAGGTATCATAATAGAGATTAAGTAAAGTCACGGCATATGAAGTCCAACATACGATGTCATGTTTTGTTCAGGACAATCAAAATGGTAACTGATTTTAAGTATTTTATGCATACGTAAAACGGAACTAGGGGCTGGCTATCCTGAACTTTGTGAGAAGGCTGAGTGCTATAGATGCACATGACGTTTGATTTTAAGAAATTCTAAAAAGCGGAAGAAGAAAAGAGCAGTAACTTAGGTTAGATCGGCGGGTAGATGAGGTATTGGAAGCCGAGTCCATTCTATAATGACCGATTGTGACCCGAGTGGAGGAATTGGACGGAGATGAGGATTTGCTATTCCTAGTTCTGGTTTCCACTTTCCGTCTCGCGTTGGTTGTCGTTTTGACTCTGAGCTGGTCTAAGCCATCTTGTAAAGTAAAGAAGGAGATAGTTCTCAGATGTCGTGGAAGTAATAACTTCTTAAAGTTCTTTGCCTCATATTGCTGATGCTGGGACAGTGGCAAAAAAGTGGAGGGTATCCTCCCGTGAGGTTATGTCCCCACAGCCTTCGCAGAGGTCGTCGTTGGTAAGGCGTAGCTTTGTTGCTTACACCCGCCCCCACCAGATCATGGCCAAGAGAATCTATCTTGTTCTGTATTTGCTGAGTTCTGGCCATAGTTTTTTTGAAGTCCCGCAGGTAGGAAGGGTTTTCTACCTTTCATTGGCTTTCATTCGTATTATTAGAGTACAGAGTGGCGGTTTGATATTTTGATCCGCCAGTTCCCTTTCTAGAGAGGATACTTCTTGAGCTATCTCGTCTGCATGTTAATTGTATGTCACTCTGTCAAATTATATACATATATATCCTCGTGTGATATTGCCTTTATTTTTACAAATTTGGCTGATTCTACGGCCAAGCAAGCGTTGTGAGCATCATACGTTTAATTGATCGGAGAAGATCTCGGCACGAACACCTGTCTCCATCTTTAATTCATCATTTGGTTGCTGTCTCATTCTACTCTGCTTGGGAAAATGCAGACGAATCGGGTTTCAAAGTCGAGAGAGGATATTATTTATTCCGTATTGCATAAACCAGTTTACTTGTAAGGGTTGAGGCGTAACCTTTCGGGCCACCAGACTTAATCTTGAAGCGATTTTCGTACAGATCTAGGAGCAGGAAGCCAAGTATATTTTTCAATCCCCTAGTTGGTGTACTTCTAAAGCATGAGTCTTGCCTAATCAATGAATAGTATTAATGCAATTATCTTTTTTTTTGTCGTTAACCTAAGGTTACTAGTTTTTTTCGCGGATTGCCACCATATCAAGCTATTATTGGTTAAGATGTGTCTTACGATAACCGTGTACATCCATTCCATGTATGAATAGCTCTGTTTTTTGCTGGTTGATTCCCAGCCCACAGAGCTTGTCCCAATCTCCAAAGATTCGAGAAGCATACTTTTTAAAATTTCACTAACTGTGGGAGGAACTTGCCGGTGGCCACAAAAATCACATCACTCGTGTATGCAGTGGCTTTTACGAGTTTTGTTTGAAAAGTTTCCGACCGCAACGTAAAGATAGTGCGGTGAAAGCTAGTTGTGCATCTTTTGACAGTTACTTACCGAAGTTTCAGTCGTTTTCGACGCGCAGTTTTTAGCTGACAGTCGTTTGAGTGAGTCGATGTGAGTGTTTTTTGTGAAAATGGAAAAAATTGAGTATCGAGCTGTTATTAAACTTTTGTTTTTGAAATGCAATACGCCTACGCAAATCAAAAATGAGTTGGACTCTGTGTATGGGGACTCTGCACCATCATTTACCACAGTGAAATTTTGGGCAGCTCAATTAAAATGTGGCCGTAAGAGCTTGGGAGACGGTGAACGTTCGGGACGTCCAAAAACTGCAACCACTGACGATAACATTGCTAAAGTTCACCAAATGGTGTTAGACGATCGCCGAATTAACGTGAGAGATCTAGTAGAGGCTATGAAAATGTCCAAAGAACGTTTTTGTGACATATTAAATCAAGATTTAGGCATGAGAAAGCTGTCCGCGCGTTGGGTGCCGCGTTTGTTTATATTGCACCAAAAACGTGTTCGAATGAACATTTTCAACGCTCTGTTGGCCCAGTTTAGGCGCAGTAAATCCGAGTTTTGGCGGCGATTAATTACTGTAGATGAAACTTGGATACACCATTATACGCCCGAAACAAAAATTCTGTCAAAACATTGGACTACAAAGGGCGAGCCGTTTCCAAAAAAAGCAAAAACTGTTTTTTCGGCTGGGAAAGTGATGGCGACTGTTTTTTGGGATAGTAAAGGAGTTATCTTAATCGATTATCTTCAATCAGGAAAAACCATTACAGGAGCATACTACGCATCATTACTTGCCAAGCTGAAGGCAGAAATTCCGGAAAAACGGCCACATTTGCAGAAAAAGAAAATCCTGTTTCACTAAGACAACGCGCCGTCTCACACCTCAGCGGTTGCCATGCCGAAAATCCATGAATTACGGTTTGAACTGCTTGACCATCCGCCTTATTCGCCAGATTTAGCTCCAAACGACTTCTTTTTGTTCCCTCATCTAAAAACTGCGCTTGGGGGACAGAGATTTTCGTCAAATGCGGAGGCAATCACCTTCGTGAACAACTATTTTGCAGAGAAAAACGCCAAGTACTATTTGAACGGGTTAGAGAGATGGGAGCATCGCTGGAAGAAGTGTGTAGAATTACAAGGAGACTATGTTTTCTACAAAAAATAAAAAAATAAAATTTGAGAAAAACTGTGTTGTATCATTGTTCGGTTGGAAACTTTTCAGACAACCCTCGTATTCATTCCCTTTTTAGATTTTATCAACCGTTGATTGATGCTCTAATAACTGAATATGAAGCTATTAAATTACAAAAGTTTCCATGCAGAATTACTGAAAGAAAAATTCTTTCATAAAAAAAGGAACTCTCAGACATCAAAAAGCGGAAATATAGGTGTGATTCCACGTTGCTTGCAAGAGCTCAGCCGGACATCGGTCTAAATTAGGATGCAATGATGTTTACTTCGAGAAGGCGGCGTTTTTTCACCGCTCGTCAGACTATTTGCGGCCATCCTGATATCAGTAGGATACTTCAGTAAAAAGTGTAAAGCTCCATACTCCGCAATAACAAAATTTAGGGTAGAAACAACTTGGAAGAACCGGCTCTACATAATTAACAGGTCTCCCTCTTTTTTAATGTCCCATAGACCACGATCAATAGAAGAATCCAAGGTGATGCCATCGGCAAGTATTTGCACGCTGGGTAAAACATAAAATGTGCGCTAAAGTTAGAGCCGTTTTCTAGAGACATCGAAAAAACAGATTCTACTGTCTATCAGAAGTCAGTCGTTGGGACAAGCCAATCGTTGCAGGGTACCGCACCCTAAGAAATCTGCAGGGTCGAAAAACACATTTAATCTGACCGTAGAAGAGCTGAAGGACTACGGCAATATTATGTTTAAGAACTTTATAGAATCCATTGGATAGCGCCAGGTTGACAGACCCTCTTCATAGGTTTTCAAATGTACTCCTTTCGACCTTTGCGGGCAATTGACTCTCTACTGGACATAACGTCACAAGGCCCCCTGAACCCGCTCAATTGTTGCAGATGATGGAAAAAAAACGGAAATTCTCTTTCAAAATCCCGCGTAGATACCAGGGTACACAAAAATCTAAAGAAATAAGAAAAGACGAACATAACTTCTCTTGCCCCCAGTTCTCTCAAACTCAAATATTGATGAATATATTTTTAAGGCATTTCCTACCCTTAGTTGGTTCAAGGCCAAATATTGACAGCAAAAACGACAGCTAGAATTTATCTTCCTGCCGCTAAACCAATCTTCTTACATATTATGACGCAAAACCTTCATAACATGTATGTTTACCAATGAGGATAATCCATAAAAATCGTGGGTTCCATAAGTGACGGCCTTTATCATAAATTGATAGAGAACACATATGCATAAGCCTACGAACATGGCGCACACTTCCATTGATTTATTGACATACACAATGCGCCCCAGTCAAAATGAGCACTATCCCTAACAAATTTCAAATCCAAGTCACGTCCAACAATTCTGACGCCTTATTTAAACATTCAGAAAATGCATTTCGCGAACACACCCAACATGTATGTCAACACCACAAGACAAAACGTCAAACCTCATCAAAAACATCGTTCTACCGCAAGAATGACTACCAATTCAGCAAAACCACTCGTCACACACCACAATATGACCCAAATGAACGACAACTCTTTTGTTCTGCCCCGTCCGTATTCATAGTGTGAGTTTTATTTTCGCTTCTCACTCCATGAATGGATATGTCACTGTGTTAGCACCTATTACGTGGTTTTTGGTGCGCAAAAACCGCAACAAACTTCTACATCACTCGTAGCATTTGCCGGAAGAAACATTCTCTCACAAGCACCGGATATGATGAACGAGCAAACTGTCATCACTACACACATCACAGACTAATTGAACAGCCCCCTAACCATGATATTGAATTGTTTTCATTAGCCGTTATTGCGCATTTGAAGGTATCCACGCAAGTCCATATGAGTGAGTATATGTGCATACGAGTATGTAGTTCCGCGCTACTTACCTCATTAAATCTCATTTTTGTAATGAGAGATGCTTTCTGGTTTTATGTTGTTTTGTAGTCATGAATGAATGAAAGATGGAGTTGAAGAGACCCAGAAACAGCACCCAAAACCCATCACCCAGCAGGCTGCACGCAGCACTCCGTAGAAATGAAAGTGCTGCTCGTTGAAAACTCGACCGATCTACAGATAATGTGTGTGATTAATGGTCTGAACACATTGAATGCGCCTGTCATTGTGATGAAACGTTGGTGTTAATTTGATTTATAAAGCAACAACGTGCTCAACATATGGAAACGCTTAAGTTTTCAAAATTATAATTAAATAATTGATCGGATTACTTAGGTGGGTATTTATGGACGCGTCTTGCTGTCAACAGAGTTTATGACTTATTCATCATATGGTATTCCAAATGGTGACGTATTTATAAAAGAAGTAGGCTTAAAATACGATAAATAAAGCATCTTTTATGTGAATTGAATGGGATTTTAAAATCATAAATCAAAATAGAGATGGATTAGAACTCAGTGGAAAGTGGAATAAATGTCAGAGAAATTTCTTCAAGTGACAGTTGTGCGTATAACACTGCACAATTGTTGAAAACATCAATTTCGAAGATGAATCGATTTTATTTATAAACAAAACATTTATTTAAATTATTACAAATAAAGGTAGTAGTTTCTGTTGGAACAAGGTGCGTGTGCCGTCATGATGTCATGAAGAAGCCGCATAACTTCGCATAATGTCTTTTTTTACGGCCACAAGCATTATAGGGAAAACACGAACATTTAATTATTTATGTGAAACAGATGATGGTGTTAGCGTCTACCAGTGTTGTTACACGACATTAGTTTTGTAGTAAAACGGTTTATAAAAAATTTATGACTGTAAACTCAAAGAAACACACATTTTTGTTTGCAAGAGCAACAGACAGTCGTTTCGGAAGTTTACTCCTCCAATACACTTTTCTTTATAATAATGATTTAGATATATCTACATATGTATTGTCCTTAGATGGGAAGTTTGAAGGTATCCATCATGGATATTGGGACGTATTCGACCCAACACACCGAATCCTTTTTGTGCACGAAGAGAGAAGAACTAGAAGAACGAATACAGTCACATATGAGGTTAATGACCGACCATAGAAAAGCCAACCATCTATGAGGAGAGCACAGAAGGATTTAATAATGTAAATCGTTGTACGAGCCTATACAGCACGATAATGGGGCATCGATTAAGAGTGTTATCCTTAAACTTTCGCATTTAAAACCACACATGCTTGACGGAAAAATAAACTTTCAAGATGTTTGCTGACATTGTGAAATAATTTCTTCCAAAAACTTGTTCTGATGTTCAACGAGGGCATTGTTTTAAACTCAGCTCTTCTTTTGTAATAGTTGATGAACTAAGTCATTGCCCTACGTCATCACAAGGTAACGTATATTGCACCCAGTGCATCGATTCTGTTAGAAACAGAAGGAGCCAGGAGGTTTTAATCCCGATGAATAAAACGAAACCATTGGTAGACTACAGGAACTATAGATCTTTTTCTTGAATGAGACGTAGCCTTATTTTTTTTTGTTTGTGAACAGTCTTTACAATTTTGCTTATCAACGTCTACCATTCATTCATAGTTTGGTTCTCGAACAAGCAACGTTTACAAATTAATGCATCTATTAGCAGCGACCATTCATTCCACGCTGTTCGTAGAAATCGGCCACAGCTTAAGCAACACTGCTGCGAATTTTATGGCCGAATTATAACAAATTGACTTAAGAATTTAAGCCAAATGAGCATTTAAAGCGTCAAACTTTCTTAAATTGGTTTCTGAAGGTTGTAACAACCGACTCGGAATTTAATCGCAAAATTATCTTCAACACATTTCTGGCTAAATGGCTTCGACACCATGCAAAATATGCGCTACAGGCCTTCTGCGACACGAGACAAAAATTGACTGTTTGGTGAAGTTTTCATGCTAGCTGCGTCATAAGCCATTTGTCATCAGAAGAAGACTGTAGGACTTAATTGAGAGATTCTCCTAATGGCCAGATAACTATCTACGTTGATGATGACAAGCCCCGAAATTATGTATTTCACCAGTGAATTGGCCACCAATAACGTGCGATATAACGCAACTTGATTACTATATTTCTCATATGGCTATGTAAAGCTACTCGTGTGTGCTGAAAAATAATTATTCAGGTTAATATTTAACCCATTGCGTACATATTTGCACGAGGATTTGCCATGGCCAAGAAGTCTTGAGGTTCCTACACGTGAGCGAACGTCTTATGACAATCCGCATCAAAGCTAAATTGGCAAACATTAGCCTTATATGCGCGCATGCCTCTACGGAAGAAAAGGACGGCACTATAATAAGGTGTTGTTTCTGAAAGTTCCTAGACCACCAAGAAATCACTGGTTTGATTAAGAATGCGACCAAGTACACGTAGATAGCGCACAAGAAGCGAACACAGCGGCACTGCAACGAAAAACAAAAGCCACTCGTAAGCTCTACGAGCAGAAGAGACGAGGCGGGACTTCTTCTTCGACTTCTCTAGAATAATAAAAAGAGCACGAGAAGCGCTCGATCGAAAATATTTAGAGGTTGTACACTGGGAATAACATCAAGGCAAGAAGATTGGGCATAAAATATAGAACAACTTTTCTACGGTGTATAAGAACAACGAAGTCAACGCCTTTATGCAGAATAGGCTTCGGCCTACCTGACCAAAAAGAAGTAAACATAGCAATATCTATACTCTAATCCAACAAAATAGCTAGAGCTGAAGGCTTACCGGCCGAGGTATTCAAAGCTGCTGCTCTTCGTAAAAAGCATACTGCAACTCATTTCTCAAATATGATCAGAAGGGGTGCCCCTTAAAATCTCAGTATCGTTGTTCCTCTCGCCTGCTTCAACTTTAAAGGTGAAAGTCTTCTTAACATCGCATACAAAATCCTATCGGCTTTATTGTGTGAACGTCTGAAACCCTTCGTCAACAACCTGTCCGGTTTTAGACCCGTAAAGTCTATAATAGATCAAATCTTTACATTTCGACAAATGCTGAAGAACTCCAAATCGATAAACACCACCTTTTCATCGATTGAGCTACATAGAGTCATGTTTGGTTTTGGCATCCCTTCCGCTCTCGTCTAGCTGTGCAAAATGGCGATTGAGAGCACTCGCTCCTCTGCCAAAGTGACGACTTCGAAACCTCTGTTGTCAAAACAGATTTTTGAAAAAGTGACGCGCTATCGACATTGAAAAATTGGACAGAACTTCACAGTTGAGAGCTGTCATTTCGAGGTAGTAAGGGGCTTCGTCTATCTCGCTTTGATATTAATTATACAAACATCACCTCAGTAAAAATAAAACAAACAATTACTTTTGCTAATCGCTGTTTCTTTGATGTAGGAAGGGAATTGTATAGAAAAGCCCTATCCCGAACATCTAAGAACAACTAAGACCTTAATCATCCCATCCTACTTTCTGTCGCTGTAGTACGAATTCTATTCGAAAGCGGATAAATTTCTCCTCAGTCGTTTACGACGATATATCTTTCGAAAAATAGTTGGTCTAGCTTGACGGGCTTTGATCAACAAGATTCAACGACGTGGACTTAATCAACAATTTGCATATTAAGCGAGTAGACACCAATGCTTTGGCCCGTAGAGCCTTCAAATCTAACTCAGAGGGACAACGCAGTAGTTGAAGATTTCACCTTGTGTGGCGCGCACATGGAAAAGGTCACCTCAACCGACTTTGAATGTGCACCTTAAGGCAGTTAGCTAAGGATCTGGCTAAATGAAGGGGCGCCGCCTAAATAAGTAATATCCTTAATAGTATACAAGTATAAGAATATTTAAATGCACAGGGATATCTTAAGAGTAAATTGGAGTAAACCAAGGCGTTGTACAAAGTCCGTTGCTTTTTATTACCACGCAACAATTTCTACTGAAACTGTTCGTTAAATAGTCCAAAATTACTAATTACTCATCTTTCTACCAAAAACAGCACTTTCCTAAGCAACGACGTGACAGCCCTCCAGCAACTCTTAATAATTGGATAAAGGTGTTCGAATATACGAATCATTCGTTCTAAGACCGAACTCCTGGCATTCGTTTAGAAGAAATCTTTGAGCCAAGAAATAGAAAAACTTAGCTTAAGTCGTAAACTACTCGTACCAAGGAAAGTGCAATGACGATGCGAAAACTTCGTTGTAGTAGGTATTTTGTGACTGAAAAATGCCGCTAAACTTTAGGGTTTGTTATACGAGTCGTTCGTTCACAATATATACATCACAATGTTGGACATTGTATGAGAAATATAAAGCAAAACTAACAGCGACAAAGATGGAATGGAATTTCCAATGTCAGTGGTTCCACATAAAGAGGCTCAAATTCGATGAATCTGAATCACTCAAACTTTTCGCTACACTAAATAAATGATTTCAAAAATAGTAGACTTAGGTCCGCAAATATAACCAGCAGTAAAGTGTAGCAGTAAATGGGACAGTGGAACCCATTGTGCTCACAAGCATTACGACATAGTGCTTCTAAAGAATGCAGCCTGCAGAAATGTATAACGGTAATTGACAAAATAAATACTGATCATATTTTCCACTGCATGTCGGTTGTAGTATCAATCAGTCGATAAAGGTCTAACGAAGTGCTGATGCAGCTGTTCAAAAAAAATAGTAGTGTGCTTATTAACTGTCTTAAAAATTTCTAAAATATTAAAATAAAGGTAGAAACATAAAAGTAAGAACAAATAAATATTTTTAATTTAGATTATAGTAAAATCTTAAACTTTTGATTAAACAGTGGGCCGCAATAAGCATTGCACTGAGCAGGAAAGAAGATTAATTATAAAATTAAGAGCGGATGGAAAAACGTATAAACAAATTCAAGAAATCATAGGATGCACAGCTTCAATGATTGCTAGCGCAATAAAACACAATCCTAAGCCCGAATGTCGTGGACGAAAAAAAAACATCAGAATCGGAGGGCAGGCAAATTGTAAGATATAGCAAGGCGCATCCCTCTGCACCTTCAAATGTCATCCAAAAGCAGTTGGGGCTAAGTATTAGTGCTGTCACAGTCCGCAGGCGGCTGTTAAATGAAGGGCTATACGCTCGGAGTCCGCGCAAGGTACAATTACTCTCCAAAAAGCACATAGCAGCTCGGATAGCTTTTGCCATCCACGTCATCTGGCCTGTGGAAAAATGGCGCAATATACTATATTTTGGACTGATGAGAGCAAAATTGTTCTTTTTGGAGGATGTCACCCCCGTCAATATGTTCGCCGTCCTCCAAACACGGAATATCGCCCTCAATACAATGTAAAGACCATAAAACAAGGCGGTTCAAAAATAATGGTTTGAGGCTGTTTTTCCTACCAAGGTGTTGGGCCCATCCATCTTATTTCTGGGATAATGGACCACACTGTACTAGGTGGGGTGAAAAGTAACCTCCTTGACCGCCAGAATGCGCTGCTACTGCAAAAAAGGTTATGGTGCCTTGAAGTCCGTTCATATTTAGGCAGACATGCCAAATTTCAGTGCGATACTGTCTTTAGTTTTGTTTTGACAGCTGATTGTTGTTGACGTGTTTGGCATCATCTTGAGTATGGACAAAAACGATTTTCGTTCTCTCATAAAACATAATTTTTTGGGAAGCAAAACGGCGAAGGAAACAAAGGAAAATTTGAATAAATATCATGGGGCTAATTCTCCGTCAAATATTGGTTTCGAGAGTTTCGTGGTGGCCGCAACTCCACTACCGATCAAGTCCGCAGCGGCAGGCTCTCCGATGCGGTTACACAGGACAATGTCAAAAAATACATGAAATGGTGTTGGCTAACCGGAAAGTGAAGATACGCGAGCTAGCAGATACCACAAAGATTGATACTAAGCGCACACGCCATATTTTGGGCAATATCCTGCATATGAAAAAGTTATCCTGCCGCTGGGTGCTGCGCATGCTCACTCCTGACCAAAAACACGAACGCGAGAGCACTTCGAAAGAGTGTTTGGACTTGCTGATGCGGAATCGGGCGGACTTTTGGCGTCGATTGGTAACTGTTGATGAAACCTGGATCCACTATTATAAGCCAGAGAACATAATGAGTGCCCGGCAATGGACTGAAGCCGGCACGAGTTCTCCGATGCGGCCGTGGGAGGCTCAATGGGTCGGAAAGGTTATGGCGTCGGTTTTCTGGGATTGTCATGGCATAATCTTCGTGGACTACATTGAAAAAGAAAAAACCATCAACAGCGAGTATTACTGGGCATTATTGGAGCGATTGAAGCCCGAAATCGCTGCAAAACGGCCTCACATGAACATTGCAAGACAATGTGCCGGCGCATTAGAGCATCGCAACCGTATTCGCCTGATTTGGCTCCCTCGGACTATTATCTCTTCCTGAACCTCAAAAGATGGCTCATCAATAAAAAATTCAGCTCACGCGAGGAAATCATCGACGCCACGGAGGAGTATTTTGCAGACCTTCTGGAAAATTACTTTTCGGACGGGATCAAGAAGTATCAAGCTAAAAGGGGACTATATTCAATAAAATAAAAAAATATTTTCTGCATTCCCAAGGAGGTTACTTTTCACCCCACCTAGTATATGTTGATATTCTTGTAAGGATAATGTTGCCTTATGTAGAATATGAAATGCCATTAATCTGGGTTTTTCAGCAAGATTTTGACCCGAAACATACCAGCAAATAGTCAATTAATGGTTTCCTGGTCAATGGGATAAATGTTATGATGTGGCCCGCACAGTCACCAGAACTTAACCCCACAGAAAACTTGTGGTGTGACTTAAAGAAAGCAGTAGCGAACGCAAAGCCAACCAATAATAGAGAACTTTGGCGAGTAGTGCAAAGCACGTCGCAGACTATTACCACCAAGAGATGCAAAGATTTGGTGAACTCCATGGCACGTCGGTGCAAATCAGTGCTAGAGAATAAGGGGTTTACAACTAAGTATTTAGGTAATCTTTTGTCTAAGACCTATTTCTTTTAATGTCTAATAGATTTTGATTTTTTTTTTTAGTTTCAATCAACACTACTATTATTTTGAACAGGGAAATTTGGTTTGTAGTTGTTTTTGCTTTTTATTTTTAATTTCCAAGCCATAAATGTTTTCAATTAAGAATGGATTAATTTGTAAAATACACTTTTTATGTCTATATTAGTATATTTATGTCTATTTAGTGTCCAAAAAGTAGTCGGAATTTTTCGATTTAAATTACGCGGGTAAATATTTTCGCTCAATATTTTTTTTTAACTTGGTACAACTGTTACTGACTTCCATGGCAAATTATATGTCAAAATATTTATAAGTGTTTGAGTTACGCTTGTTTTTTGTGCGACACAAAAAGTGAATTTGGGGATAATCTGAAATAATCTGAAATTATTCAACAAAGAAGTGCGATCAAATTTTGTTTCCTGAATGGAATAAATGCTGCAGAAACGTTGAAAATGTTGAAGAAGGCTTAGAGCTCTACCAAAATCAACAACATATGATTGGTATAAATTGTTCAAAGAAGGTAGAGAACGCGTTGAAGACTAAGAGCGCCCTGGTCGACCATCGACCTCAACTGACGATGCTCACATCCAAAATGTAAAAGAATTAGTGCTTGCAAATCGTCGATTAAATATAAGAGACATGGCTGATGAAATTGGCGTATCAAAAGGATCAATTAATACCATTTTGAAAGATGTTTTGGGCCTCAAACGTGTCAAGTCTCGATTGGTACCAAAAATGCTGAATGCACTGCACTGATTCTTCGTAACTTGTTTGCCAAAAATGCAACCAATATCGTTCCGCAACCACCTTATTCACCTGATTTGGCTCCGTGTGACTTCTGGCTATTTCCAAAACTCAAAAGACCACTCCGAGAAAACCGTTTTGAGTCGATTGAAGACATTCAACGTGAATCGGCACGCGCTCTGAAGGCTATACCCGAAGAAGACTTTTTGGCATGCTTCGACGACTGGAAAAAGCGGTGGCATAAGTGTATTATATCGGGAGGGTACTATTTTGATGAGGACGAAATTGATTTTTTGATTTATAAAAAAATTCCGACTACTTTTTGGACACAGTAGTATACACATAAAAACTTTGTATATACATAAAATTCAAGAATAAGTGGTTGTCATTCGACAAAGCTTGAAAAACCAATATGACTAGGCGCGCTTCTATTATTTTGAACACAACTGTATATGCGACCTATAGTGCAGCTAATTCCCTTAAAGTTCACCAAAAGACTGCAGCTTTAACAAGGCTTGAATGTTTAAAGTTGCTTGGTAAGATATCTGAATGTTTGAAATACTTTTCATAAATTGTAATCGCTTATTTGTACGTATGATGATGGGTACTCGTACATCAATACACTTTTCAACCTACCAGATGTGTTGGCAGTTTGTTTTTGCTTTTTAATAGCACTAATTCGATTGTATCACTTACGTCATTAACGTTTTTTTTCTCGCAATTTAAAAGCGCCATTCAGACTAGATTTCACTGTCCCCCCAATTCCCAAAATACAGCTCATCTAAGATAGAACAGAACATTGTTGAGATGAATTATAAATTATCGATGACATCACAAAAAAAAAAGAAAATTCAATACTTGTACTCGTATTCTAGGCTGACCTAGTTGACCCAGTTTTTCACAACAAAGCTGTATAAAAATGCGATAAGCCAATAGGTCAGGGATCACAAAGTTCAGCTGGTGTATAGAAAGGAATGCATGATACTCTTCAATAGAGACGACAGCCGATCAGCTAATCGATTTCTGGTACATCACATAGTAGAAACTATCCCAAATTCGCAACAAAATAAAACGTCCAACCACACATTATACATACATACCCCATCTATGTGGGAATCTATTTAAGATGAAATCATTTGAATTCTCCCACCCACAGATCCCGTTCTGTTGAAAGTAAAATTGTCCACACTGCACTGACGTAACCTCTTCTCGAATGAGTTCACAACACCACCACCACTTTAATAGAAACTTAAACTTAATTTGCAATTAACCAACACACATACGAATATGAAATCTAATTTATTTAGTACAAGTTGCGTTGTGTTATTTAGTAACCCAATGCACGTACAAGTATACATACAAGTATCTCGGGCTATCTCAGAGTATCTCATCAAATGCGCGCCATTCCCACATGAGTCGATTCCGGCCGGTCTCTATAGTAATTAAAAGAGTTCAGCGAGCTTTGCTTGTCAGCCTAGCCTGTTTTAACTGCCAACCCGCATGCAGCACGGATGTTCCCATTAAACGCGTCACTCATGATGCGGATTCGAGTTCACAACTAATTAAATGCAATATGCTAGCCAAAAGATATGGATACGGGATTAATGCACACAAGATACGAGAATGAGTACTTGTACAAAATTTCACAAATTTACACGAAAATCTGTATTTCCCGTTTGTTTTTTTTTTTTCTTTAATTTAATCTATGCAAACCAACTACAAACATACATTGACTTTCCCGCGCGAGCATCTGAAATGAAAACTAAGTATTTTTCAGCAGCAGTGAAGCGATAACAATGACTGACTATAGTAGTGGCAGTGGCAATAGTAGCTCCATTGCTATCAAGTCTCGAGATACATGGATAACTCGAGTATTAACAGAAAACAATTGCTCCGGGAGTAGGTCACTTGCGGTGCTCGAACGTAGCTTCCTCACTTCTTCTCATCTTTTGGATTTTTTTTTTATTTGCATCTCAATGGAAAGGTAAGGTACATGTACCGTGACGTAGAGCAGGGTATAATAAATCGTTTTTCACTAGATCCAAAGTCAACGAGGAGGAAACATTAGCAAGCCAGATGCAAAGCTCTAGGAGGGAGCCATTCTAATCGCAATTGGATTCTCAAGGGTAAGAGGTGCTCGTGCATTCTCATATTCGTATCAACTGATTACGGAGCGCCAAGAAAATGCCTCTTTATTCGTGTACTCGTATCTGCTGATTTTATATCTGTAGATCGATTGAAGCCATAGAGAACCACTGTGGAGCGCCTTATTGCCATAACACACAGTCGTCGATTACAACGTAAGGTATCAGAACAGAACATAGTCTTTAGAGGTAGTCTGCGTGGCGTCCATTAAAAACTTGGGACTGACTGCCGTAAAAACAAACATAAATTTTTTTTTAGATTTTTTCCTCTTTATTTTCTAGACGAAGATAAAAATGATGATGACTACTCTGGACTTCCAGAATGAGTACTTCCACTTACTCGTATTTCTGCTGGTCTATACGTGGACTCATGAATATGTGAATACGAATACGTGGGCTGAAACGTGTTCCATTGCGTTGCGTTGGGCTTAAGTGCGTGCGTTGGAGTTTGTTCACCCGTTTCACGGTAATTTATGGTTTTAATGTGAGCTTCACATAAGATAATGAACTTACGGGGGTATAGAGTTGAAGACGATATGCGGTTATGAGCTAGTTTTTTTTTTCACGGTTCACTTATGAGGTGGAAATGCTTGAGGATACGAAGCGTTTGAACATTCTAAAGGTCTGCTCTGAAATGATGACAAGAGCAGTAACAGCATAATGACTAGTGGTAAGATAAGAACTAGATAAATGTAGAACTCAGGCGGAGCAGGAGTATGTTTTAATCTGAGGTAGTACTCGTATTTGAATGCCAATGTGCATTGAATAGTTCGCATATAAGTGGGAACGACTCTTTCTACGTTTGACATGCTGACATTCGAAAGGTAAGTTATGACACTGCACTATTAGTAAATATAGGTAGTTCCATAAGGACAGTTTCGGTAAACGCCTTACTTAGTTAGCCTCCAAAGCTTTACTTTCCGAGTAGATCTCTGTTGAACGTTTTTCTTCGGAATCCGATATTCGCCCAAGAACTAAGTCAGGAGAAGGTGATTAAACCTGTCCCAATGAGCCTAAGACGAGATTACCATAGCAGCGATTTATTTAGACACCGGTAGCTTATTATGCTGTAACTACTCTATTTAACCTATTTTTCTTGGTGGTTTCGTCTGGCAGCTTTTGCCCAAAGAACGGAGTTAGCAACCATTCGATGCTGAAACTCCTACTTGATAAGCAACCGGAGCCTTTTGATAAGCCTCGATCACTGTTGACGAGAGATCTGTATACAAAATGTTCGGATAAGGTCAAATCCACCACAATAAACGAAGGGGGCCAAAGAACGCTATTAAGCAAATACCAACGCCATCTAGGAAGTACGGAGATAGATAAGAAACTTTGATGGTTACCAAGGCAAATGCTGTAGAGAACTTAAGCAACTTCTATTTAGATATGAACTAAAAGTAAGTAGTAGAATAAGATAAAAAGTATCGAGTTTTCGACGTACACCACCACCGAGTGACAGCCTAGGTACGTCTACAAATATTGTAGGCGTTACAACAGTAGGACAGGAAAAGGAGCAGCAAGAAACTTTAAGTATCTTTGTTAATCGCGTATCACCACAAGCAAGTCCTTACCAATCCCTATCGAGAGCTGAGTATAAGCACTTGGCGAGCATCATCCGTGGAAGGTATGCATCGTTTGTCGTTATATAAATGAAGTGACACTCAAAAGTTGACATCATTCTCCTTAACATAGGTCGGCCACATTGTGTAAATGCCAGCAACCATTTATCCACGAGCAGAATACCGCTATAAGTGTAGCTTTACGTTTGGTAGCTTAATAATTGGCCAAATATTCATGCTATATAAGATTCCGAATCTAATAAGTCAAAATTGACACAAGAGTACTTAAAGACCTTAACATTCACAAATCCGCTGCTCCAGATGGTATACCTCACCTTCTTCTGAAGAGGTGCTCTTCCACGCTGACAAAACCACTGCGTAAACTTTTTCATCAATCCTACTCTCTAGGACTCTTTCCGAGCAGATGGAAAACAGCATTTGTCCAGCCCGTCCCTAAAAAAGGTGAATCTTCTTCACTCTCCTCTTACAAACCCATTGCACTAACGTCCCTTCTTTTCAAGGTCATGATAAACCGTCAGCTCATGAAATATCTCGAAACACAAAAACTTCTTAATGATCGGCAGTACGGTTTTCGTAGTAACAGGTACACTGGTGATTTGATGACATGTCACACCGAGAAGTAGAACCAAAGTTTACATCAATCTGGCGAAAGCAAGAATGTTGCACTTGATATTT
This sequence comes from Volucella inflata, assembly GCA_928272305.1. Lineage (NCBI taxonomy): Eukaryota > Metazoa > Arthropoda > Insecta > Diptera > Syrphidae > Volucella > Volucella inflata. Next base: position 22,194,928 of record OV743716.1, on the reverse strand, counting down.
GTAAGGCATTTGACAGAGTTTGGCATCGGGCTCTTTTGTCGAAAATGCGTGCATTTGGGATCAACGACTCTCTTCTTCAATCGGTTAGAAATTACGAGTACCTTTCGGAACGTTCAATTCAAGTTGTCTTGGATGGTTTCAGGTCTGATATTCACAAAATAAACGCTGGTGTGCCCCAGGGCACAAGTGTCTTCGACACCTATTTTTAATATTCATCAACGATCTCTTGTCTGCTACTTCTAGTCCAATATATTCATTTGCCCATGACAGTACTCTCTGCTTTTCATATTCGTTCCCGAACTCACGGCCTTGCTCTTAGGCTGTAGAACGGGAACGGCAGCGTATGTTAGGCTCATTAAATTCTGATATTAACAGCATAACCAATTGGGGAACTTTCAACAGAGTGGAATTAAATGCTTCTTAAACAGAATGCTGTCGCTAAAGCGCAATTCAATTACCCAGCCGTTATCCATGAATGGCTCTTGCATCGTTGAAACCGATAAACTTTCCATTCTCGGTATGTGCGTCAATGACAACTTACGTTGGAATGACCACATATGCGAAGTCGCCAAAAATGCTGCGAAATGTCTAGGTTTCCTCAAGCAATGTAAGAAATTTTTCACCCCCCCTGAACTGGATTCAATATATAAGTCTTTCATCCGCCCAAAATTGGAGTATAATGCTCACATCTGGTCAGGTGCTCCTAAGGCTTCTTTGAACATACTAGATAGGATTTAGAACCGTGCGATAAAACATAAGGTGATGTCAATATTACAGAGTCGATTGACGCCCTCGACCACCGACGCAATGTCTCCTCCATCACGTTGTTTTATCGCTATTTTCACCACCAGTGCTCCACAGAAATTGCCAGTAGCATTCCACCCCTTCAAACGTCCAACCGTAATACTCATCTCGCTGTGAATGCTTATCAGTACACCCTCAAGCTCACTTTCGGACGAGCCCTGAAATATCGTGTTTCTTTCCTAAGCCGAACAACTCGCTCATGGAATGCCCTGCCGAGCTCTTTATTTCCTAGCCATTACAACCTTTAAACATTTAAAACCAATGTAAATCGGCACCTCTCTTTTCCCCCTCCCTAAATTCCATTCGCCCGCGCTATGTGCAAACATTTTAAGGGTACAAAATCCCTTGTACGCGCGCAAATTAAAAAAAAAAAAACCATAAGGTTGTGTAGAATGATAATGAAGAACGTTTGATTCTGTAACACCCTATTATGTAAACATCGAGTGTGCGATAGTGAGATGATTTGAAGATATCGGAGTAAGTTCATATCTGGGTAAGGATCGCACTAACTGGTTGAGGTCCAACCTACGGTGCTTAATGAAAGGAGGATCGCAAAGTTGTTGTGTGCACAATACTCGTACAAAATGCCACCAATGATAACAAAACACCAGACCAAGGCACTCAGGAAGTGTAAGCCCAAATACCATGTAAATTACTTTTCATAGCAATGCGGCTGCATATTCAATTTGCAACGGCACAAAAAGAACCCATAACCGATGACCTCTTCATCTTGATTGCATAAGCTGATGTAGCAATAAACATGTCGAAAATGATGTCAGCCCTAGTTTGAAACATCCGAGCACATACTGACATCTTAAGAGATTGTCAGAAACTTCGTGTCTTCAAATCTGTTTGAGAGTTCGTATTAGTTTTCTTGGAAGGAAGAAAAAACAGACTAGAAACAATGTACCAAAGTTTAACCAAAAGGTGGAAAGATTCTTATACAGAAACAAATGCCCTGCAGAAACCCTCTAGAAATATAGAATAAAAAGGAAAGACCACATTCTTTATAGCGATTAAGACCAACATTTTATTCTGAATCCGAGGGAATCATTCAATTTTAATAATGATTGTTACAGCTCTCGTACATCTACATTATTGAAAAAAGCGATGTAGAAAGCAATATCTAAGTCCAGGACCAACAAGGCCCGAATATTTCCCCACAAAACAACTATTAGCGGCTAGATATGATTTGCAAGTCCGGATACACATTGTTATAATATTATCAGATGAAGATACATACCTATATGTCTCTTCTCAGATGGAAAATGTTTATAGATAAAATTAGGAGAAAGCTTATAGCAGTTTAAGGATCTTACTATTGCATTTATGTAATCTTAAAAAATTGTTCTATTTGAGCAAGGCTTCGACTGAAAATGTTTACTCTAATAACATTCTTGAATTTTAGCAATGGGCCATTTATTTGTTTTAGTCCTTCCGTACTATGGAATGTCTCAAATCTGAGTTAAAAGAATCCTCAATACTTTTAAGAAATTATAAGAGAGAACGGTTCTGCTTCCGAAGTTCTATATGATACTTGTTCCACAATATCGTTATGTGCGCATACAGTATGACTTTTAGAATTGTAAATGTAACTTACACAAGTGACTTGCTCTTAATAGATTAATTGACAGATTTAAGTATCTAATGGTTTTAATTTGCAATTTAATACAACAAATTATAACTCAATCAAGCGAACTGCTTTCATAGATCAAACAAATGTCATGTAACCACAATATTAGGTTGGAATAATATTACAATCTTACCTGTTGAGATCAAAATTCATTGTGTTTGTAACCACAATTACAAAAACTTTGCAATTCTCTTAACAGATTATATATAATTTGTAGATTCGTTAAAAATCACTGTTATACATATAAAGTGAGAATTTTCCCATGCGGTGAGAATGAGTTTTTATTGTGCATTTAATGATTGAGGAAAATTCTGCAAGGCGAATCAGTCATTAAGAGTCTAAAGCTATTGATGTCAGTTCTATCATGCATATAAAGAACTTCACTCTTTACTGTCATTGGCCTTTTTTCGCAAGTTCAAAATATCGCACAAAAAATCCATCATAATCACTCATTTGTTAACGTCATTAAGACGTCAAGTTAGTATATGAAGTTACGTTGGTATGACTGCAGTCTGTTTTTTTAATGGATTGTGTGGGACCATTTACGCAAACCGTTGACTGATCACACATCACTTTTTTTCTTTCACTGCTGGAAATCTACTGCTAGCACTTTTAGAAAAATAACTTTTATAGTGTTGCGATTTTGTTTATTTTTTTTTTTGCGAAAGAAAGCATCAGATAATTTTTCCTGTAGCACATATGTACAAGGATGTTAAAATATTATAGGCTGTCATGATTATTCCTTCGTTTCGAGTTTTAAAATAAACGCCTCAGATTACGTTCGTATGTCACGAATTTGAGAACAGGAAAAGGTTTTAAGTCAAAAAAATGCTGCATTTTCATTCACTATTTTATTCGCCTTGTTATTTCTGTGGACAGAAAGTTTTTGGTGTTAAGCCCGACAGTTTAACAAAGAACCTTGCCGTAGTAGTCAACGAATTTTCCAACCCTGACTAAGCGTGGTATCTGAGACTGACTGAGCGTGGTATCAATGAGTGTCAAGAAGCTGGGGCATGGCTCATACCGGACTGCCAGCGCCACAGGGTTTTTTTTGTAGGTGATTGGAGGAAAAGGATTTCTCATCAAAACGTTGCGTTACCCATTTCGACTCTTAAGATTTGTGTATTTTGACATAATAGCTGCTTCCACTAGTATTTGCTTTATATGAGCTGATGAATCTAGTTGATTTCACTGATGTATTAAAAAAAAACCGTCCACCTTTGTTTGATGATGTTATTTGGTACGGTTTAAGCTATTTTTGTCTGCCCCAGGTAAATAATAAAATTGCGTGCAATTCTCCAGTCTCAAGTCTGCGGCGGGTAGAGGTTCCAAAAACAGATCAGTTCTTAATCTATTTAACTACTAGATCTAAGAACACATTATGGCATCAGACCGAGCATAACGCATGAAACTACATCAACCTCAAGTATTTTAAATACACAGATACACGATAGAATCAACATTCAGCGTGGCAAACTAATTATGTAACATCCGTGAACGCATTTCAAACCAAGGTCGTCCGTAACTACGGCTTACATGGTCCATTCCGATGTTTTAATTTTCTATGACGTAGCATTACGAGTGGTGTTTGACTTATGACTCGTGCAACGTGTGCCTCCAATTCCGAAATCGCAGCCGGCTTATACTTTGTCCTTAACGTAGTCACAAGAGATATAGTCTAGAAGTCTGACACCACAAGATCTAGGCTAGCCTCAGTTTTGAAGAAATATAGTATGGACTGATCATTCCACCAGCCCATAAACAATACCATACCGGTATTTTGTCTGGATGTTTTGATAGCTCTTGAAGCTCGTCTGCTTTCTCAAAAAACCAAGTTGCGCTATTTTGCTTATTGACATAGCCATTAAGCCAGAAATGGGTCTCATTGATTTTGATCGGTAACAATGATTTTCTTGAAGCTTTTCAAGATTTTAACGACTGAAGCGTTATTTTTTTGCACGAATTGAATTCCTAATTCCAACCAAGATTTTCACGCATAGCACACCATTTTTTGCTTAGGATATGCTAAAATGTTAAGAATCGAGCGGAATGAATTCATTACTGTCATCGCGTAAGCTCTCCGCTACATCCGCTATATTTTCTTTATTATGTGCTATATATAGTCTATTCGGTCGCGTAATATCCAATAATTTAACTGGATTTCAAACATCTCGATATTAAAGCGTATTATGCATTCAGTATGTCGATTATATGGACCATAAATTGTTCTAAGCGCACGAAACAAGTTCCTTGTAGATTTCCGAAATACAACTGATTAATTTGTGGATTCTGCACTGTCAAACAATACCGAACAAAAAAACCACCAATCTTGAAAGACCAAGAGAAGAAGTCTTGAGCTTTCGGCGCTGGAGCGAATCATCGCATCAGGGCTTTATGATAACTAGACCATTCTACCAATGAATGTTTCTATTAACTCAGGGAGAAAACCAGTGAAATAAGGAAAAAAAGGACATCTTTGGTGGCACAATCAGAGAAGAAACTTTACAAGACACCACGCTTGCAAATGGACTTATGTTCGTTCGATTGACTTCGCTGCAGGGTGGAATATTACTTTTATCACAGTTTAAACACCTCAATAGTCATCATTGAACATAACGGTCAACAAAATGCAACAAAGTCTGGTGAGAAGAACGATAGCGGTTTGTTCTATGTGGGTAGGAGAAGGGAAAAACCTTGGCTTCTCCGAGGAAATGAAAAGATGCTTGTGCAGAAAGTTTAACCAAAAGGTAAAAATATCGTGACGAGCCCACAAGAACTGAAGAGAAACCTCTAGAGATGAGCAATGAAATTTGATAGTAGAGATACTTGGTGTTGCCACTTCTTCCACTTCTCTTAAAAGGCGACACAAGTTAGAAGAATTTTCATACCATTTGGATAGTTTTACAAAAAATTGACCGACCTAGAAAAGTGATCATCAGTTGCCTTCGATGGTTAGGATAGGTAAAGCAAACAACTTTTTACCCAAACGAATGAAGCACTACTTGAAGAACTTGCCTTAGGTCCAAAACGGGTAGTCTTCTAGAGCTTAACCGAGGACAATTGATCAAGGAATCAGCCAGACTCTTGAAGACTTCATACATTTTAATTTTAAGTACAATGCTGCCAATTTAAAGCTGGCATACCATTTGCCATAGGTTTCTATTTTATCACTGTTATTGTTCACTACCAATGCTATTTATCTATCATGGCCATGGCAGTTAAATTTAGTGAGTACATAATAAGTATACGACCAAGACTAGCCTGTTCTTCGATTGATACTGCATATCACATGCCACACAGCGCTATGCAAGTGTGATTTATTATTTAAAGAAAAAGTATTGTAGTATAGTAGGTACACTCACGCTGTATAAAGTATTGTCGTCAAGTTGTCAAGCGCGTCAATTCCATGTCGGAATAGTACTAGTATTTATACAAACATGTCTGTGAAAAGTGTTTTTTTGCTAAATTTACAAATCTGGATCTTTCGGAGAGATTCCAATAACACGTCTTATAGCTTACATCGCCAAAACTTTCATTTCATAGCTCTAAATGTAGATGAGTAGAAAGCAAATAGAAAAACCAAATACTCCAAAGGAAAAGTGGTTCACTTCTCCGTCAAAGTCAGGACGGTCTTCATTTATTGAAATTGCATCATGTTCGACGACAACATCTAAAGAGTTATAGACAAGTGCCAGCTCCTAGTTTCATGAACATGCTTAAGCGTCTCCCTTAAACCTCAGACTCAGACATAAAAAAATTAAAATCAACCAAACGTCTGGCAAAAAGTGGAACTACATGAAGATGGAGAAAGAGTGAGAGTGAGTTGAGTTGTCGTCATTTTTTCTTCTTTTTTTTTCTTGTTTCTTAGGAAAACGCGCATCTAGTGGGTGGGTAAAGGGTTCTTTTCGTTTTAAGTGGCATTGCCCTCGACACAACGATGATGTTGGTGGTGGCATTGATTCTAACGTGTATGCCGTTCAAATAATATGAAATTAAATTTGTAGATACGTACACTGAACTCAACCAAGCGAACGTTTTTTTCTTATGGCGAAGAGGTGAAGAGAAATCTCAGCAGAAAAGTTATTATATGAACGTATACCTACGTAGATACGAGTAAAGAGGAAGTACCAATTACTCTGTGGAAACCTTAATCAAAAAGTGAAGAAATAAACGTGTAACGCTGCCAGCATAATGATTTAAAGAAAATTCTAAGCTTAATGTCGGGAAATTGATATGCTTAAGTGAATATTGTTATTCTTCAACACAAAAGGATGGAAGTCATTTTATCATAACCGAAGAGGCGCCATTTGTTCACCGAACTAAGTAGGGCAATTAAGATATGCGCTTAGATAAGATGCTGGTAACGGTTCACACTATCTTGTGCTTGTTTTAATAAAAAAAAAAAAAGTTAGGACATTTTTTTTAATTAATTTAACAGTAAAACAAATAAAGTCATCTAATTTTTTGATTTACAAATGAAAATAGAAATTGTGGGACTGTAATGTGACATTTATTTACTTAGTTTAAATATATAAAATTTGTTCAAACTTCATCTTGAAGATAGTTATTTTTAGAAGCATAATATTTTGTAAAGCTAAACCTTTCTCGAGATCTACTTTAAAGATCAGTGGAAGGCATAGTTTCTGGGATTACGAGGAGCAAACAAACAGATATACCAGCAAGTAAGTAAGTCGTTTAGAATTTGAATTTTGTTTTTTGTGGTTGACTCACTCAGAATCAGCATCTTATTCCAAACCCGAAAAACCTTCGTGTAAGTTGGATGATCACATGCACCTTTAATTTGTTTTTTTGTTTCACTACGACTAACTTGAACTCTTCATCAAAAATCATAGGAAGATAGGATTCAAATGGAAATATCGGGTTTTCCAATAGGGACTTGACAACCTTGAATTTAATTTGTGAACGCAATCTTTCACTAATCATCAAACTGTCACTGTCAATTTATTCAGTAAACTCAACATTTTCATCATGGTCTGCAAATTATAAAAATTTTCTACCGAAATTCGGAGTCAGTGACTGCAACTTTAAGAGCGTTAATTCCAATTTTCGGTCGTAATTCTCACCCTAGTAGAAAGGCAATAACAAGTTTAGTACAAAAATTTGAGTCTACATATTCGTTGTGTGATGTTGCCGTGTCAGTGAGACAACGGGTTGGTAGAAGTGTCAAAAATATCGCTGCCGTTCAGGCGTCCGTAGCAAACGATCTAAATCAGTCAATTCCACGGCGCTCTCAAGAATTGGGCATCGCTCAGACCACATTATGGCGTATTTTGCGTAAGGGTTTTGGCCCGAATTGGAAGATATGGACTTGGACGACATGTGGTTTCAACAGGATGGTGCCACAAGCCACACAACATACGTTACAATCGATTTATTGAAGAGTAAGTATGGTGAGCGTGTTATCTCAAGAAATGGGCCAGTCGATTGGCCGCCTCGTTCGTGCGATTTAACGCCGCTTCACTATTTTCTGTGGGGCTAAGTTAAGTTGGGCATAAACCCCAACAAGCCGACGACGTTTGAAGAGCTCAGAGCCAACATTGAACGAGAAATAGCGGCCGTTTCGGCAGAAATGTGTGGCCGAGGCGTTGAAAATTGGGTCCAACGAATCGACCGCTGCAAACGTGCCCGCGGTGACCATATGAACGAAGTCAAGTTCCATTCATAAACGTTTTGATTGTACTTCAAGCCGATAGTAAAGTTTTTGAAATATCTTAAAGTCCTTATTGGAAAACCCATTATATGTCAAACTAGAACTAGCCATGCCATTCTTGGACTATCATTAAATAAGCAATTTATTCGCTTCTAGCTTAAAAATTGTAAAGCGCTGTCCCATGGTCCCACAACGCGTACGGATTTTTAATTACGAAAATATAAATTCTGAAATAACATGCACCATAATCAATGTGCTGGCTTTGATTGAAATAACCGACTAACACAGCAACCAATTTGTAGGGTAGTAGTTAATTCGAATAAATTAGAAGAAGTGCGAAAAGAGCAGAATTTGTGTGTCACCTAAATGTTTATTTGGCCGAGAATTCAAGAGACAGAATTGTGAATTCTACAACATTCGCAGAACTAAGGCATAAATACAGTTAAAGCAAGAACTTACGTTTAGATACATTGAACATCACAGAACATACTTATGTTGTTTTCTGGAACAACAGGCAATTCATATTGATTCTTTTAAAGATCATTTTCTCAACCGATTTTGGTATATCAAAAAGTAGAATTCCCATTATAGGGGAGCCATTATTTGACACTGATTGTACATATTATACTCTGGCCTTCACTATTTTGAAGGTCAAACAGTCACAGCCAATGACCTGCGTTGAAAGCACATGTTAACCAATTGTTTTTGTCACGAAATCTATGGTTTTAATTTGGAGGACACTTGGTTTCAAATGAACACCATATAGAGACCAAAAAAACTTAAATAACTTAATTGTTCGCTCAGATTACGCTCTTTATTGTCACTATGCTTTTTTTGAAACTCTTCGTAAAGAGTCATGTCTATACCTATCCGTAGACATTGAAGAACTTCAAAGTGAAAATTTATCGAAGTATCCAGAGGGGGAAATTTGGCTGATATTGTGTTTCATACATTATGCTATAGTTCAAACACATCAAATTTGTGCGACTTATTTAAAAATAAAAATTTACGAAGCTGAAAATCAGTGTATCTATAGAGAAATCACACAGCATATCACGGTGCTATAATTCTCAAAACTTAGAGCCAAGATAATATACCACCTAAACTAGGTGAGCAGTCGCCCAAATAAAGAGGTGCTAGATTATTGGATTAACTCCGTGGAGATATTCAGGGCCATAGCTGGAGAAAACGCCTAAAACTTTCTTACAATGATATACTATCGAAATGAATGAAACAGCTAAACTTAGACCAAAATTTTACCAGCCAGTGTCGTGCACGCAACATAGGTATAGAAAAAACGCAGTGACAGCCTTATAAATAGACGCAGAGAAGTTGAAACATAGAGCCTATTTAAAATTGAGGTGTGACGTAACGCAGTGGTTAAGTTCGTCGACTATCACGCAAGACAGACTCTGATGAGGTCAAATATCTGGAAGTAATCCTTGATAAAAGGCTAAAAAAAATAACTAAAGTTACCAACGCTTTATGAGCCTGCCGTTACATGTATGAAAGAACATGGGAGATATCTCCAAAGATCACTCACTGGATCTATACAATGATGGTCAGGTCCACCATAATATATGCTTCCGTATTATGGTGGACTAAGATCACGAAAAAACCGCCATTTCAAAAGAGAGCAATGTCTTGTATTTCTGTTCATTTCCGGAGCCTTTCGGATATGCTCAACAGCTACTATAGAAGCAATAATAGGTCCAACGCCCCTACACTTATTTCTCAGTAAAGTGGCTTTACGCAGCTCAGCAAGTATGGTACAAGGCAAAGAACTAGATCTTTGCGGCCACCCGTACTAAACGATCCTATTCTTTCAAATATCAGAACATGACATGATCTGCGCGGTAACAGACTGCCTTCAGAATACAATATGCTTTGACAAAGGATTTTTCACGGAAATTCCCAGCAAAGAACCATGTGTCAGCAATAACCCATCAATCAGCCAAAACGGCATAAAGTAGTATACGGATGGTTCTAAAATGAAAAGGAGAGTGGGAGCTGGAACACATGGACCAAATACCAGCATATCAACTACTATGGCTAAGAGTCCTAGTGTATTTTAAGCTGGACTACAGGCCAATCAAAAATGCTCCAACCCGATCTACAACTCAGGTATCAAAGGCGCAAATATCCATATATTCACGGATAGTCAAGCAGCCATAAATGCCCTTTGCTCGCACATCATTGACTCCAAATCAGTCATGTACTGCTTCAAAACCCTCCAAAAACTTAGCTCAAGGAACAAGACAAAACTATGTTGGGTTCCTGGACATAAGGGTATTGATAGCAATGAAAAGGCCGACGAACTGTCCAGAAAAGGTTCAGAAATCCCCTGGTTATCTAAAACAGCAGTAAATCTAGTTAGGGAGGGAGCACTCAAAATGCATCTTGTAGTGGAAGGAGACTCCAGGTCTAAGACAGGCCAAACGAGTCATCCTCATCTTCATTAAAAATGCCAGCAGATGTTTGAATCTAAGCCGGCACGATATCAGAAACCTAGTGGCGTACCTCACAGGACATCACGGTATAAGATATTACCTCAACAAAATAGGAGGTCGAAGTGCTCAATTATCGCTTGGTGAGTCAGAAATTTAAAAAAAAAATCACGTAAGAAGGTCTTGGTTCAATCTTGACTAACACCGAAAAGCAGGAAAAATACATTTTTTGACATGACCTATTGGAAAGCAATTTACCCCTTATCAGAAAGTTTTCTCCTGCAGACTGAATTCAGTAAAAAATAAACGTAGGTCCCCTCTGACTGTGCACAAAATGACAAGACGTAAACACAATGAGTGGAAAAGATTAGGTCTGGGTCACACATACCGAGAATGCAATCCATTAATATTGTCTAGGCATTTATACGAGTATGCCGTGCTGCCGTTTTCGTTCACCAGCCGAAGAGCAGGGACGTGATTCCGAAATCGAAAGTAAAAAGCCTACAGCAAAGGACTATATTGGATTAGAATTAACAGACAATTGATTATTAATGAAAATTAAAAAGAGTGTCGGAGATAGAATGTAGCCCTTTGGCACACCAGCATTTATTGAATATCAGACTTGAAACCGCACGCATTTTCGACAAAAGAGCTAGATTCCAAACTGGCTTTCGCCAGATTGATGTACACTTTAGTTCCACTTTTCAGTTAGACGTGCTATCAAATCACCAGTGAGTTTGTTGCTACGAAAACCGTACTTCCAGTCGTTGAGAAGTTTTCGTGTTTCGAGATATTTCATGAGCTGACGGTTTATTAGCGTTTCCATGATCTTAGAAAAAGGGATGTAACATTCGTAAGTGCAATGGGTCTGTAAGGGGAGAGGAAGAAAATTCAGCATTTTTATGGATGAGCTAGAAAAATATTCATCTGCTCAAAAAGAGCCCTAAAGAGTAGGATTGACGAAAAAGTTCACTCAGTGGTTTCGCGAACGTGGACGTACGAGAATACCTCTTCAGAACAGCGGGTTTGTGAATATTAAGACCTTCAACTACTCTTGTTAATTTGTACCATTGAAGATTCGACGCACTCAAACATAGTACATAGCTTGGCCTTGTCCAAAAATAAGAAGATTGGGCAAAATTTCTAATATTTTTGACGAACAACCAAACATTTTCACCACCATGCCTTTTCTTTTGATTTGGTGCTTTTCATCCAACAGAATATAAAGGATCATATCAACAGCGGTATCCACGTCCTTATTGACGGAAAAAAACGACCACTTGCAATTCTTTAAGCAGCTGTAAAGTCCTCTCAATAACTACACGATTTTTTTTAAAAATGTTCTCTGTGTAGCCAGTAAACAAAAAATTGACTAATGTGACACGGTGGTCCAACGAGCCTAGAAGCAATATCACCCTACCCTAATCGAATTTATGTCCAGTTTAGGGCTTTTAAAACAAATAAATAGAGAAATAGTGGATAATTTTCTGACAAAGATGGAATTTTAACTCTATGAAACAAAGTTCCAGATTGGAACAGGGATTACATTGTAATGGAGTTTGATCAGCTTCGTCACCACTCACGTAAATGGCCAGACCGGGGTGAGTGATGCCACTATTTTGTAGCCGAGTAGCTTCAGATTAGAATAAGCTAAAAAGTGTGAGCGAAGATCTACCTGTGAGTCACTAAGTGGGCCCAATTATCAAGGCTTCTTACATCAATGATGTTGTCTAATAAAAAGCTGGGGCAGAGCAAAACTGGGCTTATCATAAACATCAGCAGATCTTTACGCCACTGATGGTTGCTATGATTTGTCCAGTTACAAGCTACCGGTCATAGGTTTTGTTAAGTGGCAAGACCACCGGCAGTCCATTGCAGGACTTAAAACACGGTACCGTGGGAGTTAGGAGCCCCGGACTTTGGTCCGGGCCTAACTTGTTGAGGTAGGTCCCCTCATGGAAGCGTCGCGGTGGCTGTGGTTAAGGCCTAAAACGCAGGAAGGTTGACGCTGCTGGTCTCACCCGGAGTGGAGTGGCTATTAGTGCTGTTCTCGATTAATACCAACGGTGGAGATGTGCCCTCAACACAGTTCCGCAATGGTATCATCTAATGTATGTAGGTTGCGATGGTAAAGCATATCCTTGTTCCAAGACAGACATGAGTCACTAAGTGCCAAAACAGCTGGCCTCTATTTACAGACGTAAGCATATGGAGAAATGATTAATATAAAAAAAAAAACACAAACACTGACAATGCTGAAAAATTGAGGGAAGCTAGACTAGCAAAAGTTGTGACGATACGTTGCGATTACAGTCGAGCAAAACCTTGCGCAGTTTTTCGGTGTGTTAGAGATCACTTCTCCATTACCTTAATTTCAATACAAAACATCTCCCAGTTATAGAACTAAAGATTACAGTATTGATTGTTTTTTAAAGCTGAAACGTGTGTTTGTTCTTCTTTATGAAAGAAAATTAATCCGACCATATAACATCACTTTTCAAGAGGCAAATTTGCTTTTTTCAGGATATTTGAATAACTGTTGGACACAGTGGAATATTTTAATAATACTGATGTCCGTAAACAGTTAACGTATTAACCCAACATATTCAAGAAAAATTTTTTTTTTTTGATATTCAAAAACATAATCCAACCTATGAATTCAGGAAATACTGGCATAATGTTTCAAAATCTCTACAGAGGTGCAAGCAATTCCGGTAGCAACCCACTTAAGCATGTAGTCCTTAAAATAACCAAAAACGACTAATGTACCGAATCGGGTATATGCATGTAGAATGTTCATTTTATTCAAAAAAGGTTTAAATTCGTGCCACAAAACCAGCTAAATGCGGCAATCAAACAGGTTCTTTGTGAACTCAAGTCTGCAACATGTAAACCAATCTTTGATGTGGAAATAAACGTCTGTAGAAATAGAAGGTTTAATTGGCATTTGAGTGCCGATTCAAATCTGAGCAGACTTTTTTTCACCACTTTTCCGCTACTGACGCACGTTATAATACTCATGTTTGAATTTGTTTACATTTACTACTAATGTATGTACAATTAGATCCATCTCAAAGATCATTTAACTTAGACAGAGCGTTGCAAGTTAATTAAGCACCAACTAGCAGTTACCGGGACGCCTTAAGAGGGCAAACACTTATAAACTCTTGAGATTATCTTGAAACGTATTTAAGGCTTATGAAAGCACCAATTAACCCAGATACAAATACATTCATAAGTAAATGCGAGAAGATCATAAAACAAAAAAAAAGACCTCGCAAATTATGTTTCGAATTGGCGGTCTTTTTTTCTGAATTTCTTAATTCTCGCTAATTGATAAAGATCTTAGAATGTGGCGGTGATGGTGCGGAAGCGTCTTCCGTATTTAGAATTGATTGCCAAAAACAAACCTTTGCATAATTTCAGCAAAGAAATTTTTTTTGCTAGAAAATTTATGAATTATTCAATCGTCTTTGAAATGAGAAAGATAGTTTTGGTGTGAGGTTTTTTTTTTTTGCGAAAACTTGAATTGAATTGCTTATGGAGCTTTTTAGGGTTTATGTACTCATAAGGTGTCGAGAATTGTTTGAGCCATCAAAAGGACAGATATGAATAAAAAGTAGTGAAAGATACGCGCAACTTATGTGAATATTAATCTTTTTATACTCGTATGTAATGTTAATATGACAAGCAATAAAATACTCCAAGTGAGTGATTCATACGTCATATTTTAACTACTGTGGGCCACTTTTTTAACCTACGTGCATTTAGTAGCGTAAAGCACATGAATGTCTGTGCTTGGTCAAGCGTATTTATCTAGTTTGATTACTATATCTATCCAAATCTTAGATTTTAAATCTTGTAGGAAAATTAATATTAAACTCACAGCGTTTGTGACAAAAGTTACGTATCTACAATATGTTGCATTAGGTTGTTGCACATGTAATGTCGGATTTTCGGTTGATGTGAAATTGGGTGCCATTTTCATATAGAAAGCCGATGGGAAACAGGCAGATAGTTGTTGATTTTCGTAGTTGATTTATTCCTTCAAATACATCAATTCATGTCAAAATGATAGGCCAGGATAACCAAGCAGAACAACACGGATATTAACCAAAAACGATTAGCTTTCCTTTACTTACTTTACTTTAGGTGGCGCTACAGTCACTCGAAGAATTTACTTCTCGAAGCAGCCAAGAGCACCCTCATCCATTTTTGATACTGCCCATGTCTCTGCGCCATAGAGCAGGACTGGGATTATTAAGGTCTTATATAGGGTAACTTTAGTTGTTCGAGAGAGGGCTTTACTAGTCAGTTGCCTTCTTAGCCTAAAGAAGCAGCGATTGGCCAGAGTAATTCTTCGCTTGATCTCAGCGCTGGTGTCGTTATCTGTATTCATAGCAGAGCCTAGGTAGACAAAGTCCTTAACTACCTCAAAGTCATATCTGTAGAGGGTGACGTTCTGCCCGAGACGTCGGTGTTGGTTGTCCTTTTAGCTTGACAGCACATACTTGGTCTTGCCCTCATTGACTTCTAAACCCATTTTCGCCGCTTCCGTCTAAATACTCGTGAAAGCGCCGTATTCTCTCGATTATGTCAATATCGTCGGCGCATGCGAGTAGTTAGTTGGACGGACTTTTCAAAGATAGTGCCTCTTGTGTTTGCTCGTAAGTTTTGCACTATTCTTTCAAGTAAGATGTTGAAAAAATCGCATGACAGTGCATCGCCTTATCTAAAACCTTTTTTGACATCAAAGGTCTCGGTGACATCCTTACCTATCTTGATGGAGCATCGTGCATTCTCCATCGTCATCCTGCACAAACGGACAAGTTTGGCAGGGATGCCAAAACTAGACACTGCTCTGTATAGCTCGTCTCTATAGATGCTGTCATACGATCTTAAAATCGATAAGTACGTGGTGTATATCGATCTAAAGCTCATGAGTCTTCAGCCTCGGCTTTGAAGAGCTCGGCGGTTAGGCCGTCTGCTCGCCGTTATACAGTCTACAGAAGTAATCTTTCCAGATTCTCAGCACCGACTGCGGCTCTACAACGATGTTATTTGTTCGTTTCTACAGGTTTCGGTTCTGGGTTTGTTTCCGTGGCATGTTTTTTGTACCTTTTGGTAAAACTTCCGAATCTCATTCCTGGAATAGCATCTCTCAAATTCCTCGACCGCGCGCTTCTCATGCTCTTTCTTTTTCTTCCTGAGAAGCCGGTGTTCGTCTCTCCTCGTCTGCTCATAGAGCTCATGAGCAGCTCTAGTCTTTCTTTGCAGCGCCGCATGCGTACATCTTGCTTATCTGCATGTGCTTTGCGGCATTCGTCATCAAACCAGAAGTTTCGGTGTGGTGGTCGAGTGAAACCCAACACATCAGTAGCGGCATCTCTGATGGCTTTCTGGCAGTGCTGCCACTGGTCTTCAATACTTAATGCTGGCGGCAATAGACCTATTCAGAAATTTAGAGAGACTCGGTCGGAGAAGCATTTGTCGATCTCTTGCAATTGTAGCCGTCTGACATCGAAATTCCCCACTGACCAACTCTGTGGCACTTTAAGTCTAAATTGCAGAATCTACGTGTTCAATAATGAATTTTAAGCCGTACGCTTGTAACGTCATTTTGCCATTAATTATCACAAAGTTCAAGCTACGGCCACACTAGAGGTACCTATTAATTAAAACCCTAATTATTACAAAAGCTGGTTCAAAATGTTGTAATGACTTTCAAACTACCGGCAAATCAGTACAATAATAATAACTCACTTTAGTGTTGCTTCAGTTTATGGTTAACCTGACCCTCACCCAAGAAAATCCTCCAGTTTACCAAGGTCAACTACCTTCAACTGCTTGGGATTTATTTTCAGCGTATGTTTAATGTGTGTACATGCTTCAGCAATGAAAATCGCTTTCTTATTATGTGCTACCTTACCCGAAGTCTGTTAGCATTGACCTTGTTAGTTTAGAGCATTGACCCTTTGCATACTTCAGTAGTCTATGGAGCCTAATACGCTGTTTTTTGACTATTAATAGACAACTAGATAATTTGTTTTTTTTTTTTTAAATTTCTTTCACCCGAGTTAATATAGTTAAGACTGCCCCATCAAGCATGGCTCCGATGGCAGCTTCCACTAAATACCTCAAAAGTAATATTTGTTGACATTCTGCCCGATTCGATTACCGCTGAAGCTACCGACCTTCCCAAAAAGATGGTTAAAACTGTACGAGGTAACCTAGGGAAAGAGTATACACCAGATTGTCTGCAAAATATTCCCCGATGAAAGGCACGTCCCCATTGTTCTCCGAATGATCAAGAAATAAGATATTTTAGACTCCTCAGCCTGACAAGCAAGTTGCAATCTGATTTACTGCGTTGGCACTTAAAGTATTTTGTCAGCAATCCGATTGGTCAATATCAGTGTGACTTGATGTCAAGAATGCCCACTTTAGACGAAATTTCCACACTCATGCAGATCCTTGAGAGAATCCATGAATCCCAGGTCGAACTATCGATTTTAAGACCGTGTTTATGAAAAGCTCGATATTTTTGCCAAATTCGTCCGATTATGCTTCACCAAGGTTTGGAACTATTTACGGAGAGCTTTGATATCACAAAGACTGTGCGTTGGCAAGTGATTTCTTTGCCGTTGATTTGGCTAGTTGGCCGGGGTTCACATATGATTTTTTGCACTCGGGGTTGTCGTAATGGATCCATTTTTCATCACCAGTAACAATCCGACGCAAAAATGACTTCCTTTTGTGGCGTTCCAGCAGCATTTCGGACATGTAAAACTGCCTTTCGACGTCTCTCGGCTTGAGTTCATGTGGAACCCAATTTCCTTGCTTTTGAATGTATCCAGCTGCTTTTAAACGTTTTGAAATGGTGACATTCGAAGATTCTGCGAGCTCTTCTTGTGTTTGGCAACAATCTTCATAGAGTAATGCTTCCAGTTCTTCATCTTCAAACTTTTTTGGCTGCCCAGGACGTTCATCGTCTTCCAAGCCAAAATCACCACTAAATACGAAATTACAGTGAAGAACTAGCCTCTATTTGGACATGGATTTCTTGAATAGCAAGCCTCTGAACAATTTGATCACAAGATGGTTCCAATAATTTAGATATCTGAACGTTAGCCTGGAAGTCAATAATCTAGCCAAGATCGATTGCCTTGTATTTATTGTGAACATAGAGAGCCAGAAGCAGTTTGTGGTCCATTTGGTATTATCACATCTTTAATCCGACGTAAAATGCTGAATTACAATCACAGGACGTTGAAAAGAATTCAAAAATAATGAGTTCCAGCTTCATAGCCTTATCGAAGAACAAAACTCCCCGTTCGGAGCATATTTGGTCCCGAGTGTCCATATACGGAAGCATATTCAAAGACGAACTATGCTAGCTACAGAGGCATAGTCTTAGTAAAAACAAATCTGTACTAGATGCCTTAGAAGGGCAGGAATATAGAACAGAAGGATACAGAATCTTTGAATGCAACCCAGACAGTCAATGCAGAAAGTTGATATTGTTAGGTTCACAGATAATTATATGAATTGGCATCTGGTTATGGATTGAAACATAGCAGGTAACAAACAAAAGTTTTTTAGTAAGGAATTTGGAACAGAAAACAACAAATTGCATGAGAAAGCTAATACTAGAAAGCCATACTTTGACAGCATGGGACTGATGACTTTGTTGTACTCGTAATTATTCAAATCGAAAGCTGCATATAATATAACTCACTCATCACCTGCGGCAAAGAAGAATCTTGTATCAGGGAATGTTGGAAAACACTTCATGTAATGGTGTACCGTAATATCAAAGCTACATATCTGTATATCTCGGGTTTCAGCAGAACGAGGTTTGTAATGTGAAGGCTGTAGTCCTGGCCTTCATGATGGAAATAAAAAGCACAAGACTACACCTTTTTATACAAGTGAAAATGCTGTAATCAAGTGCAATAGGTATAAATTTAAATGAAATACAATGTGATTGATCCCGAGCGGCCGTGGTGCCAAAGTTGTTGCTTAATTGATAGAGACACACGAGTATGTGTTCGTCTCAATTATAAATATGTTTCAGCAATGATCACCACAAACCTTTCCTGAATAACTTTTAGCTTTAAACGTCTAAGCAACTTGAGTTTCAATCAAACTATTCGACAAGTGTTCACCAGCTGTCATTCATGAACCCTCAGAGTAAAAACAAAACCACTAGCCCACCCCAAGAGGAATCCTTTTAAAAAAAAAAACCTCAAAAGGGAGTAAAGAAAAGAAACTAGTAAAACAGCAAAGCAAAAAGAGAGATTAACAATAAATAACTAGTAACTACCCGGAGTCACGTTTCATTAGTCACTAAACCACCACCCTTCACGCACACATAACCTTATCTAACCCTTGCATAACGCAGCCATCATCATCATCATCATCGTCGCATGTCATATCTCACCCCTAAGGAGATGCTCACTTAAAGCTGCTTTAAGCCTCTTAATTCGTAGTTGATGTAGATATTTTTTTAACTTCTCCTACATACATAGGTACACATAACTGCAGTGCTGTACTTAAGTTCATTTTGCGACGCCGGCATAATCCCACAATAAATCAATAAAAAAACAAGACCGCCCGCCACAATGAGCATTGGAATCGTCTTGGTGTCTGATGAGCGCTGTACAGCGCACATCCAACGGACTAATGGTTGCCCTAATTCTTCGAAATCTCCCATACGCCTTTCACCCTCTTTTTCGCCAGTGGTCAGAGCGAACAACAAAATTAATCAATTGCAGACCGAGACCGCCCCCCCCTCTTTTCAACGTGAATTAAATTCACATTCACAATTTTCAAAATTTTGCCCTCGAATTTAGAAATAAATATTTTCAACAACATACGTGGAACGTAGGTACGGGTATCTTTTTTCGTAAAAAAGGTTTTTCAGACTTTTTATCAGTTGTACCTCATTTTTATCGGTATCTCCGCCCTGATAATCAAATTTATTGATTTCTTCCAACAGTTCTTCTTTTACTTCGGCACTCGGCAATGTCAGCTCTTTGCGGCGAATGATCTAATTTTAGAAAAGAAAAACGTTTTTCTAAAATTTCGATTCCGATTTTATGACTTTTCACCGTGTGGGACTAAATATAAACATGCCATCCATTAAAGACCGGGCGGTACAAGTCAGACAAGATCGAAGTAAAAACAAGAAAAAATCTGAAGATACATACGTACAAACTGTACGGATTTGACGAATTTGACAGATCTGTTTTGTAGAGAAAACCCTCCCTGACCATTTTCTGACGCAGCTAGACTGCATTTTAATCCTTAAAAGGCTAAATAACATCCGTCACGGTTGGGTCGTTAAAAATGTAGGTATAATATTTTAAATGCCAGTTGGTGTTAATAACTTTTTTTTCCAACACTACACCGTAAAAGGGGTGTGTTCGTTAAGCTTATTTGTCAAAGTTTTCCATTTTCTTTACTTACCTAACAAATTAACGAATTTTTCATTCACTTAGACAAGTGAGATGAGTTGTAGATTTTTTAGTTTTTTTTTTTCTAATTTTTACTAATATTGCACTTGAAAGGTGGAAAGGTGTTTTTTTCTTAAAAAACAAAAAAAAACTCCTCTAAGACACGTTGAAAGTTGGAATATATTTATTTTTTATTGATTTCGAAAATTTCTTGGATCTAATGAATTTTTTTTTTTTTTTTTTTTTCAAAAAAAAACAAAAAGCACACACTGGGGAAGTTTTTCCTTCCGCACTTTAGGCCCGTTACCGTTGAGAAACACCACTGAGAGATGGAATAAAAGAAAATGCACTCCGGCAAAATGAAACGCGATGACGAAACGCGACCGACGACAGCGTAGAAGAAGAAAAATCGTACAAACTTTTACCACCCAAAATCGGATTTCCTTTCCTGCGTTGCGCACTACCTATTTTTGACTGAAACTTAGCAGTGAATTTTCTAATTCCACCAATTCGACTCTCATGACAGCGCAAAGAATTGATTCGATTTCTATTTTGTGTGGGGAGAAGTGAGAACTGAGAAATGAGAGTTTCAATTTCAATGCGCGCTCTGTTGGTTAAAGTGTTAAGGCAGAGAGCGATAGAAACATAATTGGTTTAATAAAATGCGGATTAGAGGGAATGGGATGGACAGAAAGACACCGGGTTTTGTGGGAGAGTGGGAGACCAATTGAGTAAGAGAGCATAGTTTTGGCTTGTTTATTGAGAGAATGAAAAATATTTAATGCGAAGAGAACCTCCGCTACGAGACTCGTTTTGGAGCAGCCGTTGAGTTTTAAATTCGAAACGTTTCATAGGAATAGGGAGCTTTTGCTAAAAAGTTTTCAATTTAATGTGCCTTCTCTGAACTTAAGGCCCCGGTCCATAGAATCCTCATATCAGACGATTTTAAAAATTTAAGGTTTCGGCTTCGGCCATTATATCAAGATCGGGACACACACGGCTCAAACTGGCAGTGGGAATGAATAAGGAGGTCTTGACCTTCCTCTACTACGCTGTCCCTCGGGAGCGGATTCGAAGACTTTTCAGACCGGAGCGTTGGTGTTCATCCGCTCTACATGACCCAGCTATCTGAGTCGTCGGATCTTCACCCTTCCAGCTAGGTCGATGCCGCTGTACAGTGGGTACAGTTCGTTGTTGTATCTATTTCTCTACTCACCGTTAATGCAGACGGGACCGAAAATCACTCGAAGAATCTTCCTCTCAGAGCAGCTAAGGGCACCCTTATCCGTTTTTGATAACATCCATGCCTCTGCGCCATAGAGCAGTACTGCGATTATTAAGATCTTATATAGGGTCACTTTTATTTTTCGAGAGAGGGCTTTGCTAGTCAATTGAAAGTTGGTGTCGTTGTCTGAATTGAAAGCGAAGTGTAGGTAGAAAAAGTCCTTAATAACCTCAAAGTTATATCTGTTGAGGGTAACATTCTGTCCTTGATGTCGGTGTTAGGTGTCCTTTCTGGTTGACAGCGTATACTTGATCTAGCGTCCGTTGACCATCGAACCCATTTTGCCGCTTTCATCTTAGTACTCGCGAAATCATGGCACCATGCTACTTTCTTCAATATCATCGACTTATGCGAGTAATAAGACGAACTTTCTAAATATTCTCTGGTGTTGGCGATGTAGTTTTCAACTATTGATGTTAAGAAATCGCAAGACAGTGCATCGTCTTGTTGTCATCGTCGGTTTTTGAAATCAAAGGCCTCGGTGAGATCTTTACCGACCTTGATGTAGCACTGCGCATTCATCCTCATCCTGCACAGACGGACGAAACTAAATATTGTTTTGTTTAGCTCTACAAATGCTGTCAAGATCTGCCGTAGTTTGAATATTTGTTCAATGGGGTACTTTACCGGTCTGAAGCCACACTGATGGGACGATCAGGTAATTACCGAATGGCTTTATGCGTTCACAGAATGCGACAGATATGATCTTGTAGGCAGTGTTAAGAAGACTGATACCTTCAGAGGGCCACTTTCCTGAGGAACGGACAAACATTGCTGAGGTTCCATACACCATATTATGGATAAGTTTGTGTATGCTTTTCATCATATTTTACAGAAAAGTTCGTGTATGCTCCTTACCAAGTCATCGCCTGACACTTAAAAGAGCTTTTACAGTCAGGTCATCCCCTCCAGCAGCTTTATTGGATTTTAGCTTGATCGGTTAACATCGTCCAGGTTAAAAGGTCTATTTTGCCCTACAGCTCTATTTGATTCGTCATCGCTGTTATAAGTAAAAAATGCATCTTTTCTTATTCTCAGTATCGACTGCGACTTAACTACGATGTTTCCTTGTTCGTCTCTATAGGCTTCGGCCCGGGGTTTTTATCATTAGCATGTTTTCTTGTACCTTTTAGTCAGACCTTCGAATTTCTGGAGTAGCATATCTTAATTTCCTCGTACAAGAGCTCCTTCTTTTCCACTTGAGAAGTCGGTTGCATCTGCATGCCGGTATTCATCATCAAACAAGGGGTTTTGTTGTGACGGACTGGTGAAACCCACCACATGAGGGGTGGCTTTTGGCAGTGCTGCAACTGGACATCCTAATTTCTCACGGTATTGTCTTTGCCTTTGCAGCGTACGTGGTATCCACAACCGAACATACGTGGCACCAGGTTTATGCTCCGAAGGAGAGTCTTCCGTTGATCGTGATGTGGTCAATCCATATACAATAGATATCGAGATGTGGGAATCGCGTGCTTTTTACGGCAATGCTTTGCCCCGCCGTAAGGTCGATTATGCTGAGTTAGTTATCGGGCAAATTTACGGAAACTCAAGATTTAGTTAAGTCAACCTTCAACTACAAAGTCGTATCCAAATAAGCGCTGCTTTTGCCGTCGATAATAATCGCCATTGGCCCATCCTATCTCAATTCTTCTTTGCAGCACTCTCAGATTTCGATAGTTGTTCGGCTGCACGTGGTCTATTAAGGGACCTAACATCCGTATCCGAGATTTTTTGGAGATCGTTGCACCTCTTATCGCTTACCTTATTTCTTCAAAACCCAACTAATCCATTGATGCTAGAATCTATGGACCGATCAGTGACCATTAGGTCGAATGAGTAATACTAACCTTGAATTACGTGGGTGGTGTAAAGAGAATGTTGGGAACTTTCTGGCTTACAGAAGGGGGCTGTA
Organism: Volucella inflata; assembly: GCA_928272305.1. Taxonomy (NCBI): domain Eukaryota; kingdom Metazoa; phylum Arthropoda; class Insecta; order Diptera; family Syrphidae; genus Volucella; species Volucella inflata. The sequence goes on along the minus strand of OV743716.1, from coordinate 22,171,715 downwards.
AGTATATAAGTTTCAGCTTATCTGTGTATGGTGGTAAAATAAAGTTAGGAGTCCAAAGAAATCCCCGTAAAGAGAATCCGAGTAAAGTGTGTTAGAATGCTTCAACCCGCAGAATATGGCTGGTGTGATCAGGTGATCAAACGTGGGCAGCGTATTTAAAAAGAGGACGAACATGCGTTATACAAAGGGACTTAGTTGGATTAGAGTTTGAGAATTCCTTAGATCAGCGGTTAATAAAACCAAATAAAAGTAGGTTTTATTTATAAAGCTGTCAATATGGGAACGAAAATTAAGTTTTCTATTAAAAATTAAGGTGGAAGCACGGAAGGAATGTTGAGAAACTGTCATCGCTTGAAGAAAAAACACCTTCGCCAATAACAAAATGTCATTGGCTGTCTTCTATCAACGTAAGTATGAGTCGTATTGCAAGGGAGAGTTCTTTTTGGCAACACTTCACCACCTTCAATAAAACGAAGAAGCAACAAATTGATCGATTTTACGACTTAATACCCAGGTCTCGTATCTAAATTACTAAGGAAACAGGTTTCTTAAAAATTACGTACGAAAAGAAGTTGAGCAGTGATTACGAGTGTACGTTATTTTTTGGCAAATATTGTACTATCATTGAGCTCAAGAATAAAAAAATATAAATTCTGTTTTAGGTAACACCTAAAAGGACTTGAAAATAGTCCGAGTACTCGTCACCTGGTATTATATGAGCTGTATCCTGGAGCTGTTATATGTAGTTATGCATATTACATACTTCAACGGTTAATAAAAGAAATGGATGGATTTTGGTGAAAGTGTGACAGCAAAATGCCAAAACTAAAGAGAATTTTGTGGCTGTAGATTAATCTGTAAGTCAAGATTTCAATAAATCGATTTCGCGGTATTCTCTCGAACGTCCCAGTTACGTATATTTCCAAAAGACTCTGGAGCTAATTGTATCAATTATAATTTAATCTTAAATGGAAGTTTGCTAACCTCCATAAGCACACGTTTATCTACAATAATTTGAAAACAAATTATGGTGCATATAATGAGAAACCCTGAAAAAATGAAATGATCGGAAGAAGTGTTTTATTATAAGTGTAGTCGATGAGGGGCTTTGGCATGGAAATGGCCAGTGCTGTGGCTATGGATACACATCAATCCTGTTAATTTTACCTTCTTGTGATAGCCACCTAATACTGGTCTCGTCCAACTGGTCTTATCCCGCCAAACATATTAACGAGAGTGTTGCTGCTAATCTTTGATACATGTCGATGATTGAATTCTTTCGAATGATAATCAGCTTGTTCAATCACCGTCAATCTGGCGATGACCAGATGCAACCATGACTACTCATTAATTATACTCATGTACTTACTTACTTACAAATTCTTGTATTGCAAGCCGCCTTCTCATTTTAACTCCAGAAACACGACCACTACAACTATTGCAGGTTCTCAGCAACCGCTTTCTTTACCTTATTTTGCAATCCTCATAGTCTAAATTAATAAACTATAGTCCACGCTTAATAGAATTTCCTTTTCCTCTTTATCGTCAATTTCATCTTACTATTCCCCCGCCACCTGTCTTTATTTATGATTCGACTGCCTTTCGAATATACTTTGCTTGGTTCTTCCTCTTAGGTTCTGATTGAAGCCAATAAAGCAATTTTTAAATCACAGAACTGGTCTCTTTTCTTTTTTATATTAAGCCAGTTTATATCCTCGACTGATTTTTTTGTTTTCATTGGTTTTTGTCTAATTCTGCTTCACGAAAATTTATATCAACTGATTAATAGGAATCCCTCCAAGATCTCTCTAAAACCTTTTGTTCATCGTTTCACGTTATTGACTCATATGTAGAAATTTTTCTAAGTTAGTTCCACCGATGTAGTATCTAATTGAGGTTCGAGTGACTGTTGGAAAGAACCGACCCACATACTCGTAGCTTAGTTAGTTGGCCTGTTGTAATGTCCAGTAGATCTGTAATCCTCCTACTCAAGAAACCATTTTGAGCTTTTGACAAAGCGTATGAAACTTTTGATGTCTGTATTGTTTAAATCGCTTAAGTCATTGCAGAAGAAGGTTCCTAAGTGGAGTTTTCTTTTTTGGGAAAGAGCTGGACATATACAAAAGAAGAGTGGGATTATCTCCTCCTCTTCCTCGCCCATGCAGCTTCCGCAGAAGTCGTTAGTAAACACGCCAACCCTTCTTGCATGTTTACCTAGAAGACAGTGTCCGGTGATGACACCTATGATGGCGCTGAGATGTTTTCCTTTTTAAAGGATCAAACTCCTAGAGAGATTCAGATCCACAATGATCAAATTTGTTTGGTCGCTATATAATATGTCGATCCAATCGTCCACCTAAGGTTTGTTCATCTATCGGGTTTTCCAATAGGGACTTGACAACCTTGAATTTAATTTGTGAACGCACTCTTTCACTAATCATCAAACTGTTACTGTCAATTTATTCAGTAAACTCAACATGGTACAGTACATGAACGAGCAATGTCTGCAAATCATAAAAATTTTCTACCGAAATTCGGAGTCGGTGACTGCAACTTTAAGAGGGTTAATTCCAATTTTCGGTCGTTGGGTTCGACAATAATCCACATGTGCTTCATGAATCACCACTTCATCCACAAAAAATAACTGTTTGGTGAGGTTAGCATGCTGGAGGCGTTATTGGGCCATATTTTTTCGCCGACGATAACGATCGTCATGTTACTGTGAATGGTCAGCGTTATCGCGCCATGATCACCGATTATTTTTGGCCCGAATTAGAAGATATGGACTTGGACGACATGTGGTTTCAACAGGATGTTGCCACAAGCCACACAGCACACGCTACAATCGATTTATTGAAGAGTAAGTATGGTGAGCGTGTTATCTCAAGAAATTGGCCAGTCGATTGGCCGCCTCGTTCGTGCGATTTAACGCCGCTTCACTATTTTCTGTGGGGCTACGTTAAGTCATTGGTTTATGCCAACAAGCCGACGACGTTGGAAGAGCTTAGAGCCAACATTGAACGCGAAATAGCGGCCGTTTCGGCAGAAATGTGTGGCCGAGGCGTTGAAAATTGGGTCCAACGAATCGACCGCTGCAAACGTGCTCGCGGTGGCCATATGAACGAAGGCGGGTTCCATTCATAAATGTTTGGATTGTACTTCAAGCTCATAAAAAAGTTTTTGAAATATCTCAAATGGTTTGCGTTTTTGTGTCAAGTCCTTATTGGGAAACCCTTTATTAGCATCGAGCTTTAGTTTTTGTTTGCGCGTAGCGATTGGTTTACCAATGTTATCGTTTTCATGTATAGTAGGTGTAGTGTTTCAATTTTAACAAGTTCAACAACCCTGCAGTTCCCAGCACGCCTAATAAACAGCGTTAAATATCGAACGTAACCGTTATTATTGTATTTATTTTTAAATAATAAAATTTGAAAGATTCAACGGTTCCATCATAACGTAACGTAGCTTTACAAAAAGGAAATAAATCCTACAACCATCCCTGAACTAGTGAATTGTCAAATAGTTGTTGACATTTACATGGAATTTTTGTTGTGTCGGCAAGTGGTTAATATATTTTGTCAAATAATTCGGTGTTTTGTCTAAAAATTTAAAATAAAATGGGTAAGTTGAGCAAAGAAATAAGTCATCAGCACAACTTGTGTTTTCAGGTTTCGCAGAATAGTACATTATGCTCATAAGCCATTAAATATCGCAGCTAGCGCTTACGGTGGTTCCAACTGGAGCTCTCCATCAACCGGCTTTTCAGCAAAAAAAAAAAAATCATACATTTTCTTAAGATAATAAATAAAAGCTTACGCCTACTTAATTAATATACGTTTACGCTTTCATAGATTTGCAAAGTTACGAAATATATACATTGTAGTATAACTGAAGTAACAACGCCCAACATTTTGATAATAAAGTTGTAGGGAACAAAAAACCCCACCCTCTCCTGCAGAGATTTGTCTTTTGATTCAAATACATATGTAGTTCTCTTTCCGAATTTAATATCTATGCAGGAAACTTAAAAAAGTCTTACTTTTCTTTTAGCCCCCCAAGGATCTGTTGTTTCATTCGTTGTTTCATCTATAATCGTTGTTGTCCTCCTTGCCACATTGCGCTTCTACAATTCCTGGTTCAGTGCGGCACCCCAAAACACTGTGCTCGGTGGATTCTTGGGATCATGGCTTTTTATCTTCACCCTCACATCTGTGTCCAACGTGGAAATGGTTGTTTTCGGTAGTAGTTTCCAAGCGAAATTCCTACCAGAGATCGCATTTTGCTTAGTTACTTCGGTAATAGCGTGTGGTGTTGTACATCGAGTATGTGCCACTTCTTGGTAAGTTTAAGCTTTGAAAAATTACTACTGGACTATCTAAAATTTGAATTTCTTTTCAGCATTCTATTTTCTGTCGCTGGATTGTTTTTCTTGAACAAAATCTCACAAAAATTCCATAATACAGGATCTGTATCAGTGGAACAAGTTCCAGTCCGTAAAACTGGTGGCCGCAAAAATAAGTAAATGAGTTGGGCAGATTTGTAGGAAACAGTGATTCTAATAATCTCAACACAAGGCACTTGTATGACATTTTAAACAATAAAGTAAAACAGTATTTTTCTAAGAAATCTGCATTGTTCATTTGCTCAAACAGAAGTTTTTCCTCTTAAGATACGATACTGGGACAGATAGCAGCATGTTAATAAAACTACATGTCCTAGCCATCAATATTGGTTATTAAATAAATAAGTGTTGCACTCACTTAGAAAGTGCTCGCATTGTACTGTAGATGCGTTAAACCTGAAGTTGTCCTCAAAAGGTATAGAGTACATATTGCCATGATCAACAAACTGTCGACCAAATTGATTATATTGGGTCGATGCGAAGAAATTCTCCGACGTTGATGATGTCAAAACGTTCTGAGCAGCTAACGTGAGCCCGTTGTCTTCTAGCTTAGATATGGATGGGGATATCCGTAATAGCCCAAAGCCAGCAAACAATTGTCAAGAAATTTGATGTCAGGCGACAACAATGCGAGGCCCTTTTCCGATTGAGTCTCCCTTAACCTCATAGAAATGGATGTCGCAAAGATCACTCACAGGAAACAAGTAGCATTACTGATAGTACAGAACGGCACTGTGGTGCAAAAGTACGAGAGAAACATGCGAGCTCTGTAAGCAGAGAAGAACCGAGCAGGAAAAAAAAATAAGGAGTCAAAGAAATGCTCTCGAAACATCCCTTAGGAGAGTGATATGAGGATAACGAATTTCGAAAAGTTTACAAAACAAAAATAAAACGAACCTTCCAAAGGTATAAAACCTGGGAAAATTTTTTCTGTAGACTGTTAAAAGTTAACACGCGTAAGCAGTCACCTATCTGACGGAAATACGAGAAGGCTCAAGTATCCAGTCAGACGCATTGTATGCATTTTTCACTTGCATGCGCGAACTTGCATGAGCTTTCCCGTGGGAACCAAGGCCATTGAAGTCAATTGTATCGAGGTTAGATTTTAAGTATGAGTTTCATTGTTAGGGAGTTCTAACGAGCACCTGGTTGAATAAACAACATTTATAACGTTAAGTTTGTGTTTCATTTTAATCCAAGTTGCGCGGCTTGTTCGCGCGGATTTAATTTTTTTGGAAAACTCCTTACGAAGGACTTTTACTGGCGCCCGAGCAGGGACAGCCCAAAAACTCGTGTGTGAATCCTAAATAAGTAAAATGACTGAAACATAAATCACTTAAAATTGCAAAAAATCATTTCTGTTAAATCCGATAAGTGAAGTGAATGACACCCAAATCACTTAAAATTCCAAAAAAAATCATTTCTGTTAAATCTGCAGTGAACGAACCCCAAAGTACCTTCAATTCCAAAAAAATTATCCTACAAAAAGAAAGTAGAAACCAATAAGTGAAGTGAACAAGTAAAGTAAACAATTTTTGAAAAAAATACTCGAAGTTACAAACAGTTAAGGGAAAAATAAGAGGAATCAACCATCCTATTTTAAAAGAAAGAAGAAGAAGACCAACTAAGGATTCAAACGATGAGGGGCTGTCCTATATTCCTAGGATTGTAGTAAGATAAATTTAAGCAAATAATTGTAAGACAAAATATGCCAAATTATTTATATATCTGATAAGACTAACATAGTCTCTTAAACAAAAAAAAGAAGGAACTCAAGCAGAGTTTATTAAACATAGCTCAAAACTATGCCTAGGGGCCAACTCTCATGAAAAAAGGGGCCGGCTTACTTAAGAATTAATTAATTTTAATCACTAGTGGTGAAGAACCTCATACCCTAGTAGGTCGCTGCGACTTTTTACGCATTAACGACTAAAGAGGATCCATATGAGCCTTCCGAACTAAAGTAGCTACCCCGAAAGTTAATGGAGAGCGCTTAGCAGGCATCTAGGGAACCTTAAACCAACGTCATTCTTTTGACAAAACGATTTAAAATACCTTTAAGAAATAATTAATCAAAAAAAAAAAAAAAAATAAAAAAATTATAATATTAAGGAAAAATTGTTGCCACTTCTGTTGTTATTTTACTGTCGCGTTTTGTTATATCTAAATTTGTTCATTTTCCGTGCTCTCGAATACTTCCTTGGTAGTCTCTATTAGAATGGATGAGATTAAGACATCCGTCACTCAGCTCACGGGAGCTATAAATTCCGTAATAGAACAGCTTAGGGCAATAGAAGGCCGCATTAGCAGAATAGAACAATTTAATCCACAAGAGTCCATTAAACACGTTAACGAACGCTTAGCTGTTATCGGCAATCGACTCCAGGTTGTGGAGCAGGGAGACAGCTCCGTTCCACTTACGGAAGTCGCGGTACAATTATGTGGGCCAACATGCGAACAAGACCTAAAGGATATTTCTAAACTCCCTGATTCGGTGAAGGAATTACAAGTCTTTGATGGCAACCCAGTCCAATATGTCTCCTGGGTCTACAGCGTAGAGACAATTCTGAAGGACTATGAAATAGTCCGTAATAAGCCAATCTACCGTGCGATTTTACAACATAAACGTCAAAAAATAAGAGGCAGGGCGGATTCTGCTCTTGTCTCATACAATATATTCGATAACGAGTGGATCGAGATTAAAAAAATTCTCTCGCTCCATTACGCCGACAAGAGGGATATCCGTACCCTTGAGCACCAACTCAATCAGCTCACACAGGGTGGCTCAAGAGTTGACGATTTCTATGCCACCGTGAATCATCAATTCTCCTTGATAATCAATAAGATCAGGGCTGAAACTTACTCCACCGAAACCATGAATGCTCTGGTGGAAACATATAGAAACCGTGCCCTCGACGTGTTTGTTCGTGGGCTTAATGGAGATCTTTCAAGACTCCTTATCATTCAGAAGCCAAGAACCTTGCCTGAGGCATATTCAGCATGCTTAGAGATGCAAAACCTGAACTTCAGAAACAATTCTCTACATGTCAGGGCATCCAATACAATCTCTTCCCCTGTGAACTACGACTTTAGAGGTAACTCAGGATCTCATCACAATCCTGGAAACCCCAACAAGTCGTATCCTCCTAGAGATCCTGCTCATCATTCACATCATTCGGGGAGGTCAAACTCTCAGCAACAGCATCAACCCCAAAGGCCAACAGGGCCAAAGCCTCCAGTAAAAATGGAAGTAGACAATTCCACCCAGTCTAGGAAGGTTAACTATATGAATTTGCCAAAATCAGCTAAGAGGGAATCGAAATCCGATAACTACCCTCGAAAACAACAGCGCCTAAATCACGTAGTGTTCACAGGTCCGGAAAACACCACGAGTGAAGAAAACCCAGAAATAGAATCCACTAAACTCCCCAATGAAGAACCTAGAGGTGAAAATTTTATGGAAGGGGCCTCGTTTCCAGCGTACCATATATAGAATATGTAACGCGAGACGGGGACGTCCTAAAATTCCTCATAGACACTGGAGCGAATAAGAACTTCATCAAACACAATTTAGTTCCGTGTCCCGACCCCGTTAGAATCCCATTTCATGTCAACAGTCCTGCCGGAAATATCCTAGTTAGAAGCAAAATCTGTGGAAGGTTCTTCCATTACTTAGGCTGCGATCTCGAGATAACATTTTTCATCCTCCCAAATCTGAAATCATTTGATGGTATAATAGGTGACGATACTCTGAAGCAGCTGAAGGCTGTAATAGATAGAGAAAAACATATGCTTACCATTGATTCGAATAAAATCATTCCTCTCAAAAACAGCACTTCTGCTGAATTAATTAGTCAAATGCTTACCTTAGGCGAAAATGTTTCCATGTCAGGAAGATCTAGGTTAGGATATCTTTATATGAAGTTCAAAAGTCTTTTCGGTCCAGTGGGGAATGAGAAGGTGAAAACCAACGTCCGAGCGGAAATTCGTACAAACACCGACGAGCCAATCTATTCCAAAAGTTACCCTTACCCCGCTTGTATGAGGGAAGAAGTTGAGAGACAGGTAAGTGAACTCCTATCAGAGAACATCATTCGTCCATCCAACAGCCCGTATAATTCACCTATATGGGTTGTTCCGAAGAAGCCAAAGCCAAACGGAGAAAAGCAGTACAGAATGGTCATCGATTACAAGCGTCTAAACGCCGTAACAGTTCCGGATACATATCCTATCCCCGATATCAACAGCACACTTGCCAGTTTAGGTGATGCTCGATTCTTTACCACGCTAGATTTAACCTCAGGGTTTCATCAGATCCTCATGAAAGACAAGGACATTCCGAAAACAGCGTTTTCAACGATGAATGGGAAGTATGAATATCTAAGACTTCCGTTCGGCCTCAAGAATGCTCCAGCAATCTTTCAGCGCATGATAGATGATGTGCTTAAGGAGTTAATAGGTAAGATCTGTTATGTCTATATAGATGACATAATTATTTTTAGTAAAACAGAGGAAGATCATCTAAGAGACATAGAGATCGTCTTTACCAAAATCAGTGAAGCCGGGTTGAAAATCAATCTGGAAAAAACTAACTTCTTGGCTACCAGCGTCGAATTTCTTGGCTATCTTGTTACTCCCGATGGCATCCTTCCAGATCCAAAAAAGGTTAGGGCTATCGAAAAAATCCTTCCACCGACGAACTTAAAGGAACTAAAAAGCTTCCTCGGGTTGACTTCGTACTATAGGAAATTTATCCGTGATTATGCCAAATTAGCCAAACCATTGACGAATATAACTCGAGGAGAATTTGCACAAGTTCGAGCTAACCAATCGAAAAATGTTCCAATATCTCTCAATGAAGATGCAGTTAAGGCTTTCGAAACCTTAAAGGAGCTACTCACTTCTGCAGAAGTACTTGCGTTTCCGAACTTCGAGAAAAGCTTCAATTTGACCACGGATGCTTCTAATTTCGCGATCGGAGCAGTGCTGTCTCAAGGTGAGCACGGTAAGGAGAGGCCCGTCGCATATATATCTCGTTCTCTGAATCGAACAGAGGAAAATTACGCAACGAATGAGAAGGAGATGCTTGCAGTAGTCTGGGCTCTGGATAATTTGAGAAATTATCTGTATGGAGCAAAAAAGATCAAGATTTACACAGACCACCAGCCTCTTACATTCGCACTGAGTAATAGAAATCACAATGCAAAACTCAAACGCTGGAAAGCAAGGATTGAAGAGTATAACTACGAATTGATTTACACACCTGGTAAATCGAATTTCGTGGCGGATGCTCTCTCACGCCTGAAGACAGAAGTTAACCATCTGCCTACTCTACCTAGTGGAGCCGGAACAGCTGGCGACATAAGCACCGAAACTGCAAGCGAGCTACAAGAAGCACTCTCGGAATCAGCCACAGATACTGCAGGTGAAGGACGAGCCTCCGGGGCAGACTCACTGACTGGTACGGCTGAAGAGGGACTTTGTGAGCTCTCAGACAGTGATACAGATTCGTGCACAGCGCACAGTGCCGACCAGGATAATTCCGACCTAATTCCACATGTAGAAGCTCCAATTAATGTGTTTAGAAACCAACTTATTTTCAGAACTGGCATAGATCTCCGTGCTCACGAGGAACCGCATCAGGGCTATCATCGTCATTATATTTCTGCCAGAACCTTTTGTCAGGACAATCGCATAGAATTGCTTAGGGAAAACTTAAACCCAAATGTAGTAAACGGGATCAAAATTCCAGAGAGCTATCTGGGGTTGCTACAAAAAGTTTACCTAGAAAACTTCGAGAAATACAAGATTCGTGTGACACAAAGAGTTGTCGAGGACATTGCTAATGAAGATCGCCAATTCCTAATTATAGAGAAAGAACACAGAAGAGCCCACCGGTCGGCGAGGGAAAACAAAGAGCAAATCCTCGAACAATTTTACTTCCCACATATGATGTCCAGAATAAAAAAACTAACTTCGTCATGCGAAATCTGTAATACTAACAAGTATGACCGACACCCCATAACTCCCACTTTACAGGAAACCCCCACTCCAAAGTATCCATGTGAAATTCTTCATATGGATATAATGGAACTTCAAAATGAAAAATTCTTAACCGTAGTTGACAAGTTTTCTAAGTTTTCTAAATTTTTCCACATTAAAGATAAATCAGCCATTTACATTAGATCAAAATTGATTAAAATTTTACATTACTTCACAGTCCCACAAATTTTAGTGACGGACAATGAAAGAGGCTTCCTCAGCCCAATCGTCCTAAATTTCATTAAAACGCTAGGAATTAAATTATATTTAACCCCAACACACAGGAGCGAGGTAAATGGTCAAATAGAAAGGGTACATTCCACTATACTAGAAATTTATCGGTGCCTTAAGGCAGAGAATCCAGACTTAAAGGTTAAGGAACTTGTCTACGTAGCCGTGGATCGTTATAACAATACAATACATTCGGTCATCAAACGAAAGCCGACAGACATATTCTTTAATAGGTCCCAAAGAGTAAATTATCAGAACCTTTTGAACATCCGCTCAAAAATCAATAAGGATCTTAGGGGCATTATTAAGCGAAATATGGAAGCTAGAAATATAAGGTTAAATCTAAAGAGAGGAAAACCCAGGGAGTATCGCGAGGGGGACGTGATTTACACTGCAATTAAAAGAATCAAAGGAAAAAACAAGCCCTTGTTTAAAAAAGAAATTGTGGCAAAAAATAATCGCGTTACAGTAACAACAGACAGTGGTAGGAAAATTCACAAAGCCCATCTAAAAAATGTTAATGTCCAAAAAAAGAAATAGTTTGAGACTCAAAACAAAAAAAAAAACAAAAGGGGAATGTTTCCCTATATCATAAAAAATTGCAAATTTTATTATAACAATTTTTGCACTTGTATATACTATATGTAACACACAAACGTAACTAGAGTTAAGCTTTTATATTTGTAATAATGACCTTATCTTTAAATAAAATAACAAATTTGTATTACAGTTTAGTTTTGTTGGTTCCCTCGGAAGCTTTGCATATATTTTCATATAAATCGCCAATCGTGACCGTTAGAGAAGGTGACGCCTGGATGACGAATGGATACTTCAGGCTTATCCATGTTATTGACTTAAAACTTTACGACGGACTTGTACAACAAACTGAGCAACTTGTTACGAAGCATGTATCGGATGAAGAAACCCGTCTGGTCTTAAACTACCACTTAAACCAGACCAGGGATCGCTTAAGAGAACTCCGTGATCCACGGGCAAGGAGAGCTAGATCCATAAATTGGATTGGGACTGCATGGAAATGGCTGGCGGGTTCCCCTGATGCAACTGACTGGGACAAACTCTTACAAACACAGACTGACTTAGCAACGAACAATGACCATCAGTACAAAATTAACGAGAAGTTGTTTGACGCAACGCATGAGGTTATGAACAAGGTTAACAAAATGATCGACCGCTACAATAACGCCTTACAGAAGGGGGTATCTGAGAAACTTAGACATGACTTACTTGACAAAATACTTATACTAAAAGAGGGAGTAAATGAAATTATTAGGGCCTGCCAAATGGCTAAGACAGGGATAGTGAATAGCAACATATTAGACTCTGAAGAGGTTAACACTATAATAAACGAGCTAGAAATCCTACCTTACCAAAACGTCGTAGAAGCTGTAGAATACGGTCGACCCTCCGTTTTTACAAACGGAACTTTATTGCTATATGTCCTATCAATTCCAAAGGTCGCACCCAAAATTTTTCATCTAGTGAACGCTCGCGCTGCAATTAATGACGGAAAACAACTTGACTTAAACTTTACGAAACTACTCATAAACTACGACGAAACGTTCGGACTAGAGGGTGACTGCCTTCATATTGGGAATACTTCCGTATGTGAGGAAAGGGTGGTAAAGAAATTACCAGAAGATACTTGTCTACCAAGGATCCTCAAGGGTGGTACAGCAGCTTGCGACTTTAGGAAGAATAATGCAGAGATCATTGAATTGATCGGAGAAAACACTATCTTTATTACTAACTTTAACGGCTCTCTTTTAGATAGGAACTGCTCAATTCCTTTAGAAGGCACTTACTTGATCCAACTGGACAACGAGACAATCAGCATCAAGGATCGAACATACTCTAGTACAATTTCCAAGGGTCTACAAGCACTCCCTCCTGTCCTGGTCAACGTAACTAGCAGAAGGGTGAAAATTGATATAAATCATTTACATGACATCAGTGTTAAAAACATAGAACACATTAAATCCTTAAAAGAAAGTTTTAGTTCTTCTTTAATTACAGAAACTTGTATCATCATAGTAATCTTCATTTCAATCTGTTTGCTGTGTGGAAAGATCTACGGGAAAGCCAACATTCCAGAACTTCGTGCATCCTTTCGGCGCAAACAAGTCCCTTGCTCAGCCCAGCGTGTTACCAAGGGGGTTCAACAACCCGATGGAAATCTAAACTGCTCAACATGTTCATGTGTAGATCTGCGGGACGCAGATATTTAAAAGGGCGGCAGTTAACACGCGTAAGCAGTCACCTATCTGACGGAAATACGAGAAGGCTCAAGTATCCAGTCAGACGCATTGTATGCATTTTTCACTTGCATGCGCGAACTTGCATGAGCTTTCCCGTGGGAACCAAGGCCATTGAAGTCAATTGTATCGAGGTTAGATTTTAAGTATGAGTTTCATTGTTAGGGAGTTCTAACGAGCACCTGGTTGAATAAACAACATTTATAACGTTAAGTTTGTGTTTCATTTTAATCCAAGTTGCGCGGCTTGTTCGCGCGGATTTAATTTTTTTGGAAAACTCCTTACGAAGGACTTTTACTTAAACCATGATTAAGAACAACAAACATAATTTTGATCCATTTGATTAATATGAAGTGAGAACAGTAATCTGCAAGCTTAAGTCCACTGACGCTGCTGTAAGAGCCGACTTAACTTCCGAGCTGTTTAAAGCAGCAGGTGACAGAGCATACATCAACTCATCTCTTTAATCTGGATTGCGGAAAGCATGCCCGATGAACGTCAATTCGGTATTTGTTGTACAATCCTATAGAAAGAGATTTTCTGAACTGCACAACTTACAGAGTAAGTACGTACGTACGTCTCCTCAACATGGTATACAAAATCCTGTCCGCCATATTATCTGAATGCCTGAGATCTCCTATCAATGTGGTTTAAGACCAAGATATTCCACGATAGATGCAATTTTCTCATCACGGAAGATCCTGGAAAAACCCCAGAAACGATATGATTGACCTGTACCAGTGCGCTTTTAGGCTAGGTAAGTTTACAATCCACAAAATAATCGCAGTCCAACAGAATCAAGAAATTGAAATCGATACGTAAAATCTTGATCGATTTGAAGACAGCATATAACAGAATTAATAGAGATGGGCTATAAAGAATCATTTGATTTTGTGTAATAGGGCTAACAAACCCACTTTTATATATATTCTATAAAATTATATTTAACGCCCTTATCAAGGATTGACATATCTCAGCAGCTACTTCCCTATCGGAGCCTATACACATAAGTTTGAATATACTATAAGATGCAATATCGGACATGGTCAAACTCACAAACTGGAGTATTTTCCAAAACACACTCGCTATCAAAGCTGACTCACTGCCTACATCCATACAGTCCGTTAGGGTAGTAAATGAGTTACCGGATCAACCTAATAAAGCCACTATCTCATCTTTCAAGTGAAGTTGCAATTCAAAATTCACTTTGGCCAGTGAGACCTTTACAAGTCCGCTTTAGTCAACTTTAATAAAGAATTAAGATTATCCGAGGGAGCTTCCTGGAGAAAAAATTGCGGGAACCTGGAAAAATATTCCGCTCTAAAGGTTCTTTCAAAAGACTCTTTAATTAGCGTAGATCGTAGGTCAGAAACTCACCAATTTGCCTACAGGAAAGAAGAATCCACGGAAGGTGCTGTACTAAATCTGATAACACCGATTAAAAAGGCCTACCGACAATAGGAAATTGCAATATGTGTCTTTCTGGATATTAAAGGTGCCTCTGATAATACCGGATACGAATCCATTACGGAAGCTATGTCCAAAAAGGGTATTGACAATCCCACAAACTGATAGATTAAAGCGATGCTCGTACAACGGAAAAAGAAGCTTTCCAGTAAAGCTTTCATTGGCTTAACGCCACTCCACCTTTTTATCAAAACGATAATAATGGTGGTTGGGTGATGTAGAAATAGGGTAGACACTGAGAGATGTAAACCTGGTGATATCCATCAATTGTGCTTATAATACCTTCACGTGGTAACCGCTTGGTACTGATCAATATCCATCCGGGGTGGACCTGCTAAACTTATAAGCGCGAGTGCTGATCAGCACACAAAAATAGCAGCGCTGTTAACGGGACAGCGGATGAATTCCCCAGATGGAATCAACGGTGGGAAAAATCTCGCAACAAATGAGACCTTACCCGGGCTACTTCGGCATATTTGGAGCTTAGAACGGTAAGGATTTCGGTAGCGGAAGAGCCCTTAAGGGGCCAACGGCAGTACTCACATCCCAGAATGGGTTACTGGCTTTCGGGTCAACCGAGCCCTCGTCCTAGGGATATCAAAAATGGAACTGGCCCACTAGGTTGGGGTAACTGGCCGGCCATTGAAAAAAATACAGAAGTTACGAAGCAACAACAAGCCTCGGAAACGGACGGATCTTCTCTTGACAACCCATGCAAACGAACTTCGGATATGCGTGTGGAATGGTAGGTCCCTTAACAGGCCACGAGCAGCAGAACAACTAGCGGAGGCCCTAGACTGCTGCAAAGCAGACATAAATAATCGCCATCCAAGAAATGCGATGGGATGGGCCGGAAAAAAAGAAGATAAAAAACTAGGACATATACTACGGCGGTTGTTATCGACGGCAAAAGCGACGCCTATTTGGATGCGAATTTGTTGTTAGAGGCAAACATAGGCAAGAAGTCTTGAGTTTCCGGCACGTGAACGAGCGTCTCGTAGAAATCCGCATCAAATTACCAAATTTAGCCTGATATGCGCGCACGTCCACACAGGAGAAAGGTGAAGACACCAAAGATGCCTTCTATGAGCTCTTGAACAAGACCTACGAGCAATGCCCTAGCTATGACATTAAAATTGTCCTTGGCGATTTTAATCCAAAGCTAGGAAGAGAGGCCACGCCACCACGTCCGATAGTGGATTTAGGGTAATCGACTTTGCGGCGGGGAGAAACATTGTCATAGGTAGCACGCGGTTCCCACATCTTGATATTCACAAGGTGACTTGGAGAACTCCTGAACAATCAACCGTCAACCAGATTGACCACATTGCGATCGACGCAAGATACTCCTCCAGTATTATGGATGTCCGAACGTTCCGAGCCATGGTACGGTTACGGATATCCCGAACAACGCCAAGACAAGCTAATATTGTGAGGAATTTCGACGTCGATCGAGTCTCCCTTAATCTCTTAAGAGGTCCCTTGCCGCCAACATCGAGCATCGAAGACTAGTGGCAACACTGCCAAAAAGCCACCAGATACGCCGAACGAACGGAACAAATACCGCTGTCAGGCAGAATGAACCTTTCAACCCAGACGATGAAGACCAACAATTTCGTCCACCCGACCTGGGTGAAGTGAAGATAGCGATATCTAAGCTTAAGTCCAAGAAAGCTGCTGGAGTGGACGGCCTAACTGCCCAGCTCTTCCATGCGGGAGACGATGACTGGGTTGGGAGCATAAATCAACTCATCTCTAAAATATGGTGGTACGAAGTATGCCCGATAAATGGAACCTCAGCATTGTTTGTCCGATCCTCAAGAGAGGAGACCCTCTGAATTGCGCCAACTACAGAGGCATCAGTCTTATTTGCCTTATTGTGTAAACGCCGTTGAAGCCGTTCGTCAACAACCTGATAGGTCCATATCAACGTGGCTTCAGGCCAGGAAAGTCCACGATCGATCAATTATTCACACCACGGCGGATTTTGGAGAAAACTCATGAGCTTCAGATAGATACACACCCTGTATTTATCGACTTTAAGGCCCCGTATGACAGCATCTAAAGAGACGAGCTATAAAGAGCAATGCCCAGTTTTGGCATCTCTGCTAAACTCATCCGCCCGTGCAGGATGACGATCAAGGTCAGTAAACACCGAGACCTTTGATTTCAAAAAAGGATAAAGACAAAGCGATTTCTTTAACATCATACTTGAATGAATAGTGTAAAACTCATGCACAAATACAGGAGCCACAGTCTTTCAAAAGTTCGTCCAATTACTCGCATACGCCGATGATATTGACATAATCGATAGAAAGCAGCGTGATATCAGTGGCGCTTTGCAAGCATTGAGACGGAATCGGCGAAAATGGATTTAGCTGTCCAGCAAGCAAAAATGTCGAATGGCTCATACAAATTGCTAAATGTGGTTTTCCACAGAAATCAAATGAGCTTGTAGATTTTGAGGAAGAAAATAATTAAGTCGAATAAAGAAAACTCGCTTCAAAAATGAAAAGGCATAGCAAGTTACTGTCTTTACTTGATTCCGAAATCGTAAGCAAGGCCAGTTATAGTATTTCCATATAAAAACGTGCCCTTTAAAATTGTGAGCAACATGCCCGAAGACTGGGTTGTTGGCCATTCTGACATTGGTTAGATGAGGACTGAAACGTTTTACGAATATATTGCAAACGATTTTTCCAATTGGCTCGACCATCACCCAATTAAAAGGGCAGTACTTCTCTTAGTAGATGGGTATAACTCTCACATATCCATGACATTAGGGAATTCTGCTCTAACAACCAGATAATATTGTATTCGCTTCCACCCAATACAAATCATATTATGTACTAATAGTTATAGATGTTATTTATTTGATTTAAGTCTTTGTTTTTAAAATCCAATGAAATGTTACTTTTATGTTCTTAAAATAAAATCAGTGCAAGCACTAAACGTTACCTCAAATTTGTTTTTAACTAGGATGTACTTGAAATTAACATTCTATTCATCAAACTTAAAGGTACGAGTATGATTTGTTCGGCTTTAGGGAACAACTGTTCGAAAGTGTTTGTTAATAAATTGTAATAATTAATAAAATTAACTTTATGAGGCTTAAGAATATTTTTGAATTTTTCCTTTAAATTAAATCAAAATAAAGTTTGTAGGCCCAATCTAAGCATTTTTTACAGACTATTTTACAGACATATTCTAATAGTAAAGTAAGTGTTTTTTTTTGACTTGTTGATTCTTATTCCCTCACTTTTTGTTCCAACCAAATTTTCGATTTGTATGCACCTACCTACCGTTTTTCAATTAGCTTTAAAAAATGAGTTAAATAAAACGCAAATCTTTTTTGTGTTGGGTAAGGGGGCCCAGAAATGTGAATGTTTTGAACGATGAAAGGATCGTTCGCAGGTGTGTTGTGGTGGGCAAGGGAGAATACTTTGAAGGTGATCAAAATTTGGTGTAAAAATATTAAGAAATAAAGAAGTTATGACGAAATTCCTGTTTTTTTTCCCTCCGCTTTAAAGTAGCTTGGTGTCCCTTTGAACTAGAGGTCCTTATTACACGGGTACACTTATGCACGTGTTATACGTGTAGTTATCTTCACGTGTGTAAACACGTTTATTTGGTATAGCACGTGTATTTATGAGTATATAAATATACACGTGTATATGTATGTAATTACATTTTTAAATTTTATGAAATTCTTTTGATACCCATTTTGATTACTTAGAAATAAAACACAAAGTTCATTTTATTTGGTAGTTTGTGACAAATTATAAATCAAACAAAAAATTAAATTCATTCTTAAGTAAAGTATGTGTATGGTCTTATTTTAGAAACACTTTCTATTTTGAAAAAGAAATACCAACAAATCTACATTATCAGGGAGCAATGAAGATCTTTAGATGTGACAATATTTCCAACCGTGGAAAAACAGCGTTCTGAGCTAACAGATGTAGCTGGTATAGACAAATATTTTCTCGCTAAAATTGCGATAGCCGGAAATTTATCACCATTCGTATGGATCTAGGTCAAACTTCAATTGAGGTTCAGCTAAATAAGTGTCCAGTTGATGTTGAATAGTCTTTCGCTTAGTTCCATGTGTGTTATAAAGAAACTCTAAGGCACTTGTAAAATTCATATTGGACCCAGTTTCTGTTTCCGAATTATTCTCGGAAGGTAAATATGCTGTCATGAGCTGCTTGACTTTATTTCTTACAAACATTTTTTCATCAACACTCTCGTGCTCTAGGTCTTTATATCGTGGGTCAAGAAAAGATGCTTATTGCCTTGCAGAAACATCAGTTGTGTTACTCTGATTTAAATCAAATCTATTTCGTATATCATTTCGTAAACTGATTTTGAACGATGTAATCATGTCTGAGTCGCTTGCGGAAAAATTCATATGTTGCTCCAGCATTTTTAGCATAAGAGGTCGCACCATGGATGTAGACGAATTTTCATTGTTGAGAATCTTTGTAAGCGCTTGAATAGGCCGCAAAATTTTTCCAAATTCTTCCATCAATGCCCATTCTTGTTCTAAAATTTCCAACTTTGTAGCGATAGCTGAGGAAGTGACTGTACGATCTGTCAATACATTTATCACTGGACTCCGGTTTTGTGTTAGATGCTGAAGCATAAAAAAGATTGCGTTTCACCGAGTGTTGCATGATTGCAAAAGGGATTGTGCTGGTAGACCCAATTATTTCTGCTTTTCTTGCAAAGCATATTTTGCAACGTTGGAATGTTTAAAATGGCAAACTGGTTTACTGGATTTCTCAATTATTTTTTTTATATTTTCAGAAGACATGGATGTCCTTACTGCCAACTAGAAGAAGAGCGGTTAAAAGCTCTGCTGGACTAACGAGAGAATTTCCAGTTAATGTCGGAGTGCATCAAGGAAGCTTACTTAGCCCTTTCCTCTTTAACGTAGTATTCGACTATCTTTTAAAAGACTGCATGCGCGAAGCAAATGTAACGCCAATTCTCTTCGCTGACGACGCAGTTATACTTAGCAATAACGTCGAAGATTTACTGAACGCATTAGATTCATGGAGAAATGCGCTAGAGAGAAACGGGTTTAAAATAAGTCGTTCAAAGACGGAGCATTTGACGTGCCCATTTGCGCATCCGTTGCGACCTGTTCCGGATATAATGTTAGACGGAATAGTTCTTCCGAAAAGCACTATCTTTAAGTACTTAGGATCAATCGTTAACGTGGAAGCGAAATGTGACGACGACGTAAACCACAGAGTGAGTGTGGGATGGATGAAATGGCGGAAAAATTCGGGAATCTTTTGCGACCGAAAATTTCCACTTAAATTTAAGGGAAACTCTACACCACGGTTGTTAGACCATCTCTTATATACGGTTCACAGTGCTGGACAATGTACGACGCGTTTAAAAACAAAATGACGGCACCGAAAATGAAAATGTTAAGGATGTCTAGTGGAGTCACTAAACGCGATTGCATTAGATCTACGCGTATAAGAGGAAGTCTACATATAAAGAATTCGATAACCGAACAGCTTGAGGCGAATAGAATAAGTTGGTATTGCCACGTTCAAAGATCTGCGGAAAATCCGCTTAAAAAGGCACTATCAACTACGGTCACTCCAACTGTAAGAAAACGAGGTCGGAAAAAGAATTCGTGGATTTCTCAGATGGCAAATGCGCAACAACGTCTGGGGTTAACCACTGAAGCGATCCAGGACCGAGCATTATGTAGACGCGTTCTGCGGTCTGCGACATTAGCCAACCCCATAAGCGGAGCAGCAGCGATGCAGTAAAAATGGGAAACTCGTTATGCATAAGTTCGTATAACGAGGAAAGGGTTAATAAAAGGATAAGAAGAAGACTGCCAACTGAAGACTGTGTACTGCGCATGTCAAACCGGCATTCTGCTCTACTTGTCTCATAGATTCCACAGCTTTAACCACATTTGCAGCGTTGTCTGTGACTACTGCTGTGACTTTTTCATTAAGTCCCCAATCGAGAAAAATGCCTTCCATCTTGTTCATGAGATTTTCTGCATTGTGACGTGTATCAATTTCACTTGTCTCAAGTATAAAAGACTGAGGTACCCAATCGTCATCTATGAAATGTGCCATCATTGTCATATATGACTCTTGCGCGGCAAACGTCCAACAATCGGACGTGCAAAAAACTTCATTAACGCTTCCAATTTTGTCCTTTATTACTGTTTCAACTTCCTGTTTAAGTGATTGCAGTCATTTTTTTATTGCCTCTTCTCTCAACGGTTTATAGTTCGGTTCAACAACACTCATGAATCGGAGAAAACCCGGGCTTGAACAGAAAGAAATTGGAATTTGGTTTAACGCAATCATTTTAGCTAGGGCCTGGTGGATGTCCTCCATCCTATCCGGCGAACATGATCGGATATTGCTAACTTCTTGGGCTTTCCTTTTGTGTATTCTGCGTTTTTTGAAAGAGGACGGTCCAGGACTGCTATCATCGTTGGTTTCAGTTCTTGACGAATCTCTATCAATCATGCTGTAATTTGAATCACAAAAAGTATTTTTTACGTTAAAGTGTTAATCTATTTTTATTCATTTGATTTGAGTTGAAACCGGATTTTCTCTATTTATGTTTGTTTGAATTGCATGAATTGCTTGCAAATGCCGTCCTAATGACCCTGTCGTACCACCACGACAGGAGAAAGAATTGTTCCTGTCCTCACTGCACAAATCACAAAAGGCTATATCACCTTCTCGATGTGCATATTGCCATACCCAACTCTTTGGTTTCATTTTATTACTTTAACAATTTGAATTAGCAAAAGATATACTTATCAGCCTTTCGAGATCAACACTCAACTAAAACTGATAAGAAGCTCTTCGTCATCAATTCATAAACCGGTTTAATGATTAAACTTTAATCTCAATAAAACATAGAAAAATAAACTATGGCTTGAACAAAAATAACTGTTTCGGCAAGTACTCGTAACATCCAATAATCGAAAAAACGTCGTGTTGTAATTACGTGTTTTTTTTTTATTTACACGCATATTAAAAAAGAACACGTGTTTTTAAATGTTCACGTGTAAAAGTTTCTTACTAACCGTGTACACTTGACACGAATACACTTGTAATTACATACACGCTTTTAATCGAGAGCCCTACTTTGAACACTGCAAAACAAAAAACAAAAAACAAAATAAAACAAATGAATTTTTTTTTTATATATATTTTTTGTAATTTTTATTTTTATATTTATTCTTAAATATGGTTTTTCATTCCTTTTTTTACATAATTTATTTATATGTATAATATATATATTACTACAATCATTCATTTTGTTTTTATCTTAATAAGTTTAATTTCTTTTTTTTTTGCTTTTATTTTTTCGTGCATCTGTTCAGTTTTTTTTTTTTTTTTAAATATTATTTTGTTTTTTGTTCTTAATTATATATATATATAATTTTTTTTTTGTTTTGTTTATATATATAATAATAATAGTATCCACCATTTATTTGCTAGAATATTTTGTTTTTTTTTTTTTATTTGTTATCATTTTTCAAGGGGTTTCTCAGTTGCTGTGTGTGTGTGGTTTTTTTGTTTAATTAATTTACGCAGTTTGTTTTTTTTATTTATTTTTTAAAACTTATATCTCTTAAGTTTAGATTTTATTTTCATTTTCTTATTCTTAAATAAATTACACATCATGGTTTTTTTTTTGTTTTTATTATTTTATTCTTACTTTAAAACATGTAAACAATGTAAATTGTTTTAATAATTATTTTTGTTGTTTAAACTTTCTTGAAATGAAATTCTCAATTGTTTTTTTTTTTTTTTTTTTTGTTTGGAGTAAAATCTTGTGTTCTTTTTGTTTTTATTTGTCTCCATTTAAATAATAGTTATCGTCGGTTTGTCGTTTTGTTTTAATTTGTCTTCTCTTTAAGTGAATACTTTTGCATTTTTGTTTTAATAAATCGTTAAAAAAAAAATAATAATATTTAATAAAATTAAAAAAAAAAAAAACATTGTAAATAGATATACATTTATTTATATAAAAAAAAGAGGAGAAAAATAAAAACATGTAAAACAAAAAGAGGAGATGCATTTTAAAACAAAACACAAATTAAACAACAAAAAAAACAAAAACTCCTTCGCGTGTTTGTTGTATACTTTTATAGTCAAGTCAATAACATTTCTTTCTGATTTGTTAATTTTTTTTTTCTTGATAATATTATTTAACTTCTTTTAGTGGACCGGAATGGTCTTGGGTTTTAAATTGTTTTTTTTTTTGTTTTTAGCTAAAACTTATTTAGCTTTACTTTGTGGCTTCTGAGGGGCGCCATTCAAAGGACACTGATTTGTTTTGTTTGTTGGTTTAAAAAAGAAAAAAAAATAAAAAATAAAAAATAGAAGAGATATACACCTAACAACTACAAAAAAGAAAATGTGTTGTGTTTTATTTTTTGTTTGTTTTTTTATTTTGAAATATTTATATAATAGTTTTTTTTTGTTGTTTTGTTGTTTGGGGGGAAGTAAAGGAGTGGGGGAAGGGAGGTTATATTTGTCACTTAATTACGCAAATTAAAAAAATATCTATCGACATACATTATACATTATACATATACATTAATATATTTAAAATATATTCATTATTAATTTTTTGTTTGTTTGTTTTTGTTTTTGTTTTTTTTTTGCATTTTTTCATTAGTTTTAAAATTATTTATAAAAATGTAAAACGAAATATGTTTCCTTTTTTTTTTTTTTAATTTTATTCTTGTTCTATTTTTTAAGAATATTAGAAATAACATTAATTGTTTTAATGTGTCATCACCATCATGTTAATTTAAATTTCTTTTTGTGTTTGTTTTATGTTAAAAGTTTTCTTACGAGTTTAAATTAGGGTTGGGGTTTTCTTTTTTAGGTTCTGTGTTGTTATATACTCGTATGTTTATTTTGTTTATCTTTTAGCTAAAATTGAAAAGAGAAAACTCATAGAATAAGTGTATTTGTTGGTTTCCTTTTACAAGTGTTGGGTTTATTTTATTTAAATAAATCGACATACATCAGAAGAGAAAATTGTTTTACATTTAATTTTTTTTTGTTTTGCTTTTGTTTTCCTTTTATTTAAGATTTAAAGTTTGTTTCTTGTATTTTTATTTATTTTTTTTTCTACATGCTAAGAGAACAATCATATATATTTATGTTTATATATTTATATAAAAAAAAAAAACTATTAAACAAAATTAAATTACATTACAAAAAAAATAAAAAAAAAAAATACGAAGAATATTTTTTGTTTTGTATATTTTAAACAGACATTCAGACATGCATTCGCAACCACCATCAGCGTTATTATTTGTGTTATCGTTTTATGTTTTTTTTTAGGTTTTCTTTCTTTTTATTACTTATAAACAATTTATTTACTTGCTTATATAATAGATTGTTTCATTTGTTTTTTTTTTTTTTAATTTAATTTAAGGAAATATTAAATGGTAAATATTTTATTTGTTAATATATATAGATACTCGTAAGTAGGGTGTTGGGTGTGTGGTGTGTTTTTATTTTATTTATAATCTTAAACAACTAATTAAGTTACTCTGCTGCTTTTTAAATTTATTTATTTCTAAATTTACTTCGCATGCTTTTTTTTCTATGTTCATTTTTTATATCCTTTTGTTTTTACTCCCGCGTTGTTACTCTTAATCGTTTCTTCTTTATACTCGCTTTGTTCTTTCATTTTGTGGGTGTTTTTAATTTTTTACAGTAATTATTTTTAATTTTATTTTATTTATTCATTTTTTTTATTTTATTTATCAGTCATCACTTGTGTTTTGTTTTTTTTTTACATTTTTTTTGGCTGATTTTGCATCATCATCATCGGTTTTCTGTTTTTTTTTTTTTTTAATAACAAATAGAAAAATACTTATTTTTCATTTACATACACTGTTTGTGTTTTTATTATATATACTATATATAGTTTTAATTTTTTTATTTTTTTTTTAAATATATAGAGTGCAAATTAAGTGTTAATTTCTTATTGTTGCGTCACGTATACATCGCTGGCGCAGTCTCAAATGGTTTATATTTAAATTTCTTCTTTTTTTTTTTTTAATTTCTTATATGAAATTGTGTGTACATGTGTGTAGTGTGTATCGTGTTTGTAAAAAAAAAAAACATATATATATATATATATAAAGAAGAAAAGAAAACAATATGCCCCCCGTTCTTCGGCTTAAGTCGTTTTCATTTCTATTTATCCATTCAGCAATAATCATCAATAAATCATACTCATCATCATCTCAACATCAATATCAATCACAGCATCGTTAACTAAGAAAATGAATTATGAAGTAATCGCGGTTAGGAGAAAGAAGAAAACAAAACAAAACAAAACACAAACTGAAAACAATTAATTAATGGACAAAAGACAAATTACTTCTGCTGCTGACTTTCTTCCGCCGTTCCGCTCTGAATTTTCACTTTTTTTTTTCTCTTTATTTTACCCTAATACATTCTAGAAATTAAAAAGTAAAACATGAACAGAAAAAATTAAAAAAAGAAGATAAATAAAGAATACCGTTATTTCTATTAAAACTACTCCTCTACTAACACTAAATGTATTTTGTTTTTTCTTGTGTGTTTTTTAGAAGGTTTTCCTAATTTTATCTTTATACAATTTTTTTGTTTTTATTTTTATTGTTTGGATCTTTCTCTTATGTAACTCTTTTCTCCCTCTCTCTCTCTCTCTTTCTTTCTTTTACTATCTCAATCTTTCTTTGTTTTCTTCTGTTTTCCAATTGAATTTATAACGTATACGAAAAAATAAAACAGCTAACACGATTTCAACTCAGCAACAATTGTTATTTTGCACCAGGTTTAACCCTACTACCTACGGCCTCTAGCGCGTCCTCGTCGTCTTCCTCTAAATCTTGTCTACTACGCAACAGCGGCTGTTGTTGTAGTTGTCGCCGTTATGTTGCTATTATTACTATTACTACTATTGTTGCTACTGTTATTATTATTATTACTACTACTGCTATTTCCTGTTATTGTTGCTGTTGTTGTACTTAAATTACTGTTCTTAGGGGCGCCCCCAACGCCAACGCCAACACCAACGTTGCCGACATTGCCGCCGACGACAACGACACTATTATTTCCACCACTACCACCACCAACACCGCCTGTTAGATTCTCAATACTATTAGGCGCTGTTGTTGATGGTGTTGTTGCTGCTGTTGCTCCAGCTGAAGATGATGCTGTTGACGATGATGATGGCGATGCTATTGATGATGCAACTGTAACACCAATTGGGGCAGTGATATTACTACTATTGCTACTGCCACAACTGCTGTTGCTACTGTTGCTAATATCGTTAAGAGTTGCCGATGGTGGTACTAGTATTTCTTCGGATTTATTACATGTTAGGCTACTATTACTACTGCTACTACTGCTGCTGTTGCTATTACTACTATGAACATTGGATGATGAGAAGTTTGTTGCTGTTGCTGTTGTTGGATTTGTACTTGAATCACCAATACCTGTGACATTGGCGCCTGCATCGTCGACAACTATCGCAGGTGGTTGATGATGATGTTGGTGTTGGTGTTGTTGCAATTGTTGTTGTTGTGTTTGAATCAACTTTCTTGCCTCACTAGTCTTATTATTTGTATCCAGCTGTTGTTGATGCTGTTGACGCTGTTGCAGTCGATATTCCATTGATGGCATTGGACCGGGACCACGAGAAACTTGAAATAACACCCGTGAAATGATTAAAGCCACTTGTTGATCTAATATATGACTCATGACTAGACCAAGTAGTCGTTGTTCTTGTTGCATAAAAAGCGACCGGTTATCAGGATGACGTGATAAATGTAATAAAGTACCAGCTGCACGTCGCAACATGTCCAAACTTGTACCCATTGAGTCGGGATTTTCTCGAAGATAATTAATGCCATGTTGATTGGCAACTCCAAGAGCTGTTTGTTCGGCTTGCTCGATAAATGCTACTAAATATGAAATGCATGGCGATTGTAGGGCAACTGTACGAGCCATAGCACTATCGGCAGCAGCAAGATAATGCAACAAATTCACGGAAAATTCACGCAGCACTTGATCCTCATTACGACACAGATGACGCGTTAGTACCGCACACAATTTCTCAAGTCTTGAATGAGGCGGAGTAGCAATAACTAAGTCAACATTTGCATCAGTTACACAGAGTTTACATAGAGCCTCCAATGCTAAGCGCTGAGGAGATAGAGCTGAATTTGGACCACACGATGGAAATGGATCCTGACCATGTGCTGACGGGCAAACGGCCCAATGTAACAAACCATCGAGTACTGGTCTCGTAATAATCTCTTCATAACGTGACAATTCTAGATGTCCAGCAATATTAGCCACAGCTACCAGCATATTCTCGCGTATTGTAATTAAATAATCCCACCACCATTCCTTTTCTCCATGTAGAGAACTACACGAATCTGAGAAATCTAAATCCTCTTCTCGATCGTAGTTACGAGTTTTTGGTGTTCTCAGTAAATGTTCATGATTGAGCAGAAGTAATTTACCCAGTAAAGCAAGGAATTTAGAAGATTTCGCAAGAATTGTTTCATTGCCAGGAACAAAGGTTAAATTGCGGAATATGTTCGAGAGGCAGATGCAACGACGAGCCAACGAATCCTGACTCTCATTCACCAAATAAAGACTGGCTTCATCACGTGTATAGCATTCATCTTCGAAGCCACTCATTCGTCGACGCTGCAGCACCAGTGCTGGATCACGTACACTTGATTTTGGATCGAAATTCGTTCGTTTAACTGCAGATGGAGAGCCGCCGTTCGGTAACACTCGTGGATGTTCAATATCCATGTCAACTTCACGACAATCACTGTCCAGCAGAAGGTTATCCTTCGGTTTGGTTAGACTATCACTGCTTTGTTCGGAGATCAATTCGTCGGGCTCTTCCTTTTTCACTTCCGTTTTGATGGCAAGAGAAGTGGTTGTTGGTGTTGTTATTAATCCACCGCTATTTCCTTCGAGGAAACTCAACTTCGATTTCTTACCCCCGACTAGACTGCTGAGTCCATTTTTATTATTATTGCTACTTGTAGTGCTCGACATACTAATGTGTCTTCGTTTTTTATTGAATGCTAACACTTTGCTATCTTCTTCATCATCTGCTACATCGTCTTCATCGTGTTCTGAATGGTCGTCTACTAATCGGCCACTTTTGTCTTTTCTACTGGCGGAACTATTATTAACACCACTACCACCAATGCTTCTTCTTCCACCAATGTACCGTGCAAATGGAATGTCAATGATCTCAGACTTAAATACATCGATAACACCGTCATATGGATCACGTTCTATGTGATCATATGTCCAGGCATCACTACCAATTGGAACAGTTAGTTGATAGTTTCTGTTTGAGTCATAATCCCACGGTTTTATGTGATCTGACACAAAAATATCATCTTCGGCGTTTTGTATTCGAACCGGCATATTCTTTCGCGATACCATTGTGTAGTTAGGTGTGTTTGATAGAAGGAGAACTTTTTCTTCAGGATTCGTTGGTGCCATTAGTTGACCCAAATCCACAGTGTAATTGCAATCTTCATCGGCGTTATTCTCATAGTGCCGTGATTTACTGTGACTGCTTATGCTTGTGACGCAGGCGGTATTCTCGTTGTCAAACATTTCGGCAAGGTTTTTCTGGAAATGCTCCAAAAGTAGACTAAGCAAACCAGGTAGATGAGCCAAACCAAAATACTGTACAGTGGCATCATCGTACAGTAGTACGTTGAGTATATCAAGCGCCCACGTACTTTCGGATAGTAAGCCAGAGCGGAGAGACATAAATATTCGCCATGGATCAATGGGACAGACATCACTTTTGGCCAAACGTTTTCTTCGATATAGAACTGGTGTGGTTGACTCTACACTATCCGGAGGGAACACAATGTCTTTCTTTTGCATTTGCGCTGCAGGCGGAAATGGGCCTGGTTGTGGAGGCGGTGGCGTCGCTTTATTGACGCCTACCATCACATTTGCTCCCGGTAAAACTGATGGAACGCTGGGCGGTACACCTGGTGGAGCACCAACTGTACCAGGTGGACCAGGTGGTGGTACACCACTACTAGCACTTGCCTGTGGTGGTGGCATACTAAACGGTGGTTTCACTGGACCACTGCCTGCCACACCTGATGGTCCAACAACTGTGCCACCCGGCATTCGTTGCGGTGGTGGACGTAGTGGCGAACCTGGATTTTGCTGTGGCGAACTCATATTTGCCCATGGTTGTTGCTGATTAGCTGGATACGGAGGCTGAGACTGTGGAGGGTAACGATGTTGATCCCACTGGGCCGCTGCTTGTTGATTTGGCGGTGGCGGTGGTCCTGTTGTTCTCGGAGGATTGCACCATCCTTGCGGCGTCGGTGACGCGGGGTATTGACCACGATATTGGCCAGCACCGCCTTGCCAACCTCCTAGAAAAATCAAATAATTTACATTAATTGTCTGACAAATGTGAAATCGATATGACAAAGAACATACCATACATCTGCGGTCTCTGATTGTAGCCAGCATAACCTTGAGAATCTTTTACAAAATCTGGATGCCTCCTTGGCTGCGGACTCTGAAAATTACAAACGATCATCACAACTCATGTTCAAATAGAAAACATTTATCAATGCTTACCTGTTCAGGTGGCCGATAATAGTCGGGTTGTTGTGGAGCGGCTGGAGGATATGTATTTGGTGTCGCTCCAGCTCCCGCTGGTGGACCAGCTGGGGTAGTCGCACTACCACCAGGTGGTGCCGCTGTTTGTCCAGCTCCAGGTGGTGGTTGAGTATAAGGTCGACTACCATACGGACCATAAGTATTCGATGCCGGTGGAGGACTAACACAATTAAGAAAAAATTTCAAAAAATTTATAAAAAATTTGTCATTCCTGAGAAATATTTTAAATTCCATTGTAAATAAAATAATTGATAACAAACAATTATAACTGAGCAGAGACCAAAGAGATCAAATTAACAACGACATTGAGAAATGAAAATCGTAAAAAAATGACTCACGCTTCTCCCTCCGGTCCATAGGGAGGATACATAGTACGATTTTGCGGTGGAAACTGGCCTTGACTTTGAGTAAACTGACCAGGCGGTCCTGATGAATTATATTGATCGCTGGACCCGTACTGGCTGTAGCCTGGTTGGCCTGGATATGGGGAACCTAAAACCAAATCAAAAATTTCATTAAAAAAAAAACAAACTAATTAAGACTTAAATATTTAGAAAGAGAAAAAAATAATATTATGAAATATAAAAAGGGGATAATGAGAATGGGAAAAGTTAAAACATGAGCTGCAAATTAGTGTACACATTCGAAAGCAATTAAACAAATAACAAAGCATGTAATAGTAAGTACGCTTGTAAATGAAAATTAAAATAAGAAAAGAATATGTAATTTAAAAAGCTAAAACAAGAACTGAACACGTAAGAATTTAACAGGTTTTGAGTGAGATTGGTTTGTTTATAACATACTAAGGGACGACGGATAATTTTGGTTCAATAGAATGAATTTCCCTGTATCGATATGAAAAAAATACATGAGTACAGCAGTAGCATTTTTAAACATAACACAGATGGTTCACGGAAATTAAGTTGAAATCGATTACAGGATTGCATTGGCTAACTAGATAGTTTGAGCTTTATCTAACGAGAAATTCATGTCATCATCCGAGTCTAACAAAATTAAAATGTAGCAAACCGACACACAAATTCAAAAAAGTAAGTTGTTACTCCTGGTTATCTTTTTTAATATCCAGAAATGTTTTTAGCGGCATTTACTGTTTTTGTATCCCACTTGGATTTGCTAATACTCTGAGACTATGTTATGCCGTCTTAACGTTCTTAATTGTCTGTATATCGATTCAGTTCTAAAATGCCAAAAAAACTCATGAATCTCTTCTAACTTCTTCAATAACCGTAATAATCATCCCATCAGACATACTGTGCGCGCTGAATGTGATAGACTCGAGTCAACATGTTCACATTCAATAAATGTTCTTGTGCCAATGAGACAACGCACCAGTCGAAATACAGAAAACATCGCTGCCTTAAGTCCTTCAGTTCAAAATTAACCACAGAACTTTGTGCAAATTTCTAAATTCAGAGAAATGAAGAATCTCTCAGTTCACATTGTGGCGAAATTTGCGTAAAGATCTTGGCCTGTACCCTTATAAAATCAAATTGTCTCAAGAACTGAAGCCTCTTGATCAACGCCGAAACTTCTCCGATTAGGCTTTGCTTGAAGTTTGGAGAAAATCCTGAATTTCATCGAAGAATCTTTAGCGCCAAAGTTTATTTCTGGCTTAGTGGCTTTTTCAATGCACATAATATGCGTTATTCGACAGCAACAAACCCACATGTGCTTCAAGAAACTCCATTGCACCCATAAAAACTGATCTTGTGTTGTTGATTTCTTGCCGGAAATGTAAACTGTATTTTTTCGTCTTTGAAAATGATCGCCATGTTACGGTCAGTGGAGTTCGCTTTCGTGTGATACTCGAAGACTACTTTTAGTCAGAATTGGATGGACTTGATATCAGTGATACAATATTTGGTTCCATCAAGATGGAGCTACATGCCATACAATTGGTCAAACAATTGATCTGTTGAAGGGGAAGTTCGGTAATCGTGTAATCTCGAGAAATGGTCTAGTATGAATTGTCATGCGATTTAACGCCTTTGGAATTTTTATATCTTTAAGTCGTTGGTTTATACCAATAAGCCAACACCTTAGAGAAGCTCAAGAACGGTATCCTCCAAGGTTCCGAACGCTATAGAATGTGTGGAAAAGTGGTCGAAAATTGGCCCCAAAGAATTCATCTACTGCAAACGTGCTGGGCATCATATGAACATGATCGAAGGAAATCCTATCAGTGCAATTTCTGACCAATTTTTCAACTCAATCGGTTTGTGTGTACAGCGCGAATAAAAGTCATAATATTGGGTACCAAATCGCCAATGGTTGGTGTTTTATCTCCTTAAACCAATGCCGTCAAGTAGCTTCGAATGCCAATTTCTAAGTACATTTCGCAAAATTCGGATTAATGTGATTGAATTGATTGCACTCGATTGGTATTATTCAGTAGAGTACACGTGAATGTCATTTTATCGATGATTCAACGAAAAGCTTATTAAGACTAAAGATTAGCTAGTAGAACGCTGGTTTGGGAAAACAAAGTAACGCCACACGCAGGCTTTGTTGAAGCGGTAGTCGATACATGTTGGCTTATGAAACATAGTGAACAAAATTGTCATAGCATTTGCCATTGACACCTTTTCAAAAGTGTCAACACTTCTATGCTCTGTCCAACATAAATTGGCAGTACAGGGAAGATAGGGAAGTATATCTCTCACTCGCACTCTTTTGTTTTCCGTAAGGTGCTATTCCAACAAAAGCTCTTACAGGGTTTCCGAAGTAAGAACAGTATGTAGGGTTACCGTACTTTTTTTTAGATTGAAATTTATAAAAAATAAAACAAAATTTATGTTTTTCCACACCACCAAGAGGTAAGATAAAGGCTGCGTTTTTGAATGGTATCCCCAGTAGGACTAATCCTAAACTTTTTCCTTAAAGAAAACAGCCTACAATTTTGTAACTGCATTTTAACGTATTTTTCACACTAAAAAGGAATGCAAGAGATTAAAACAAGATCTCCACGGCAACACTCATCATAACAAACTTTTTTCAAAGCCTTAAAACCAAAAGCTCCTCAACAGAAACCCAAGAAAAAACCACGGACACTGGTAAATCTGAATGCACATCAGTTTAATAGGGGTTAAATAGCAGCAGCTGCAGGCCACACTCAATCAGTGCACACTCAGATCGTCACTGAATAAGACGTCAGATGTCAGATGGAAATGCACTGGCGGGTAAAAACTTTTTATGAGGGGTTTCTTTCAATTTAGTTTTGTGCGAAAATATGGCACGCTACTAATTTTTAAAAAGCTTCCCCATAAGACGTGTTCCGCCAATTTATGTTGGACAGAGTATAGAACAGCTATTCATATTTTTCAAATCGCTTGTCTAACTATGTTTTTTTTAAAAAAAAATCCAGAATACTTTAAAATCAAGAATCAAATTGGTATGTAGCATCTCCAATTAGACTGCAGCCCATGCTCCATGCGACGCAAAATTTTGTACTTAAATCACTCAGGTGACTTTATATAAACAAAGTATGTAAAAAGCGGGTGTTTGGAAATTGTAATATTCCAATAGCATGGATTCGGATTAGGAAAAAAAAGACAGCTAACATCAGTAAATCGTAGTTTAAGATTCTATTTACTTATTCCAGGGACGAATGATAAACTCAAATCTGAGTGTATGAAATGTATGTTTCCAGATGTAAAAAAACCCTCACAATGTGTACGAGTATTTAAGAAAAAGAAAAAAGACGTAAACGACGACGTTCAAGCGGAAACTGTTTTTGACCTAACGCAAATTATGGGACGTCAAACTGTGTCTTTTGAAGCGCTTAGATCCTAAACTAGTACGAGCACTCTGAGAAAGCTTTTAGTTTACTTCATACTCCAATCCAACGATAGTTACGCCCTGATACATTTTTCGTATCACTATTTTCAAGTGTCTGAAATCCGGCACACACGGTACGAGAATCAAAGACAACTTCAACTTTAATTTCACACATCTCCCTAGTTGATTCAGCTATGCACAACTGTCCCATTACAAGAATCTAGCAACGAATTAGACAAACAAAAATTGTAATGATACAGCCGTCGATAAAGGATAATAATGGGTAAGAAGTAACAAACAAAAGATCATTAATGCAAAGCAAGATTTTTGGAGAGAGAACGAAGCCATAAGCTCATATTTGAGCATATATTTCTTTGGGTATCAGACCTGAATCCGTCCATAACAACTGCCGTCTTATATTAAGTTAAAAGCTGATGTTGCATTACACTGAAGAAAAGTAAATGCGATGGTTTTCTATGTGGAGGTAGATATTCGTACTGTTTCACATTTATTTACAAGCGGTCCTAAAGATAGGAACTAAAGAACAAGCGTATGCAGTGTTTTTCCCATCATGAAAGAACATTTCATCACAATAAGACAGACATACCATCCTTATTACCAGCTTTGTAAAAACTCTCTTGATAATTTATTGGTGTGAAAGGAGAATCGCCCCATTGACCCGTTCAAATGTTTGGACTCTGTCTGTCTCTGTTTGGAGTTTTAAAACCGAAAAAATAGTTTTCTCATACACTCTTTACAACTAGAATGAACTTCATCTTTTTGTTTAGTTTGATACTTTTCATTCGATAAAGGATGATTTTTTAAGGATAGTGTTTCAGCTTGACAGAAGCGTTCTGCACTTCGTTATAAAAACATGAAACATGTCGTGTCGGAGAATTTATTGAATCAGACAAAACTGAGTTATATCGATGATTTATATGAGTACTTTTTGGAAATTTCTTATTACTCGTAGCTCAAAGCATAGAGAAGACTTTTACTTCACAACTTTTACAGCACTATTTCCGTCAACAAAAACCATATAACTTGCGTCTGCACAAACGGTGAGTAAAGGAGTATTTAAAACGACAAACTGTACGACGGACTGTATAGCGACATCGACTTAGCCAGGAGAATTTGAGTCTATCGACTGAGATGACTGTGTCATGTAGAGCAGTCGGACACCAATGCTTCCGTTCAAAAAAATCTTCGAATCCTCCCCCCGAGGGATATCGTAGTAGAAGAAGATTGCGAATAAGTTGGCGCACGAAAATGGAAGGGGACCACAGTCAACTTAGCGTGTAAAACTGGAGGCAGTAAGCGAATGATCGAGCTAGCTGAAAACGCTTGCTGATTGAGGCTCAGGTCCACCCTGGCCTATAGCGCGACCTATTCAAGTAAGTAAGTATGTATATGTACTCTATTTATAATCTATGATTTAATATCATACGGACATCCAGCGCAAAAATCAGTTGTACCTATATTAAACAACAGCGTAGCGGATAGAACCATCGTGCATTTTCAACTGAACAAAACCAGATAGCAAACAGAGTAAAAGTGGCTACCTTCAATCTAGTTTAAAGAGCAACATACAAACATTAATGCTTACAATGAATTACGGTCTTTTGTGAATGGAAATTTCTGTTTTTAATCGAACAAGTCACCACTTGACAAATCATATCTTATAATCCTCTCAACTCATTCATCATGTGCATACTTCATTTTCTTTATAACAACTTCATTTGTATATGTATATAGGTATGAATGTTTTATTAGTGGTTATGTTTGTTTAAGCCTCCCACCCAATAAAATAAATGATATGTCGGAAGAACCACTAGCTAAGTGAGTTAGTTATTTCATGCATACGAATACAGCATAGAGAAAAAAAAAACTAAGCAAGATGCCTGCAATGGATAAGCTACAATTTTCCCTTTACTTAGGCCCTTTTTCTTGCCAAACCTATAAGAAGATACAAATGAACAAGCTATTTGTTATAAAAAAAAAATAAAAATAAAATTATAAGAAGAAACCAAATCACATTTAGCATGCAAAATATGCAGGACTTAAACTTTTAGATAGCAAAAATTATAAATGCAAATAATAATCTCCCATTTGATTCTTGCATCACCAATTATAACAAAAATAAACCAAATAAATGTGCATAAAACAGCTATATTCAGAGTGGTCCAGAAGGAGGTTTGTATAAGTCTTCACTCCAATCAAATTGAAGAAAAGTAAAAATGATAAAATTTAACAAAAGCAAAACTGTTCCAGTGAGCAAAGTATCCTGAGGATTAGATTGAGGGCAGCAAGGTATGATCTTAGATATCTTATAAATCAACTATTTTCGTGGACAAATCTCAAATAACTAATTGGAATAGTTATTGGAGATTATAGATTGTAGAGCTTCGCCAAGAAGAAAGTGCTTTTTAACCAGCACAATTCACTGCGCGATGGCGAAATTTCAGGAAATGGGTAACGAATTGTCCGCCCTTATCTTCAATATTTTCTGATATTGATTATTCATTCGCTAAATAATAGAAAGGAATAATAAATGTTAATGAAG
Organism: Volucella inflata; assembly: GCA_928272305.1. NCBI lineage: Eukaryota > Metazoa > Arthropoda > Insecta > Diptera > Syrphidae > Volucella > Volucella inflata. Next base: position 22,136,216 of record OV743716.1, on the reverse strand, counting down.
CATTCTTTCAATTTCATGCAGTTTTCTCTGAAGGAAGTTCGTCTAAAGGCCAATCAAGCCTTTATTCTTAAACTTCACAACCAGGGATCGAAAATACCGGGTATTTTGATTTTTTTTTTTTTTGCAAAAAAGGTCAGTAGTAGTTAAGGTTGTAAATTAAAAAGAAGTACATCTGGTTGATGCTGATGATGCTGCCTGTCGATTCCTGTTATGCCTTTAAGATCTTAACCCATTTTGAAAATGGGCCAAATAAAATTAGTATTTTTGGCCACATAACATAAACGTCCAAATGAACCAGTTATTTCAACCATTTATATTTATTGAGCAGATGGAAACTGGTTGAGTTAAACATTTATTTTTCTAGCCGAAACAAAAAAGTTCATTTGACCCAATATTATTTCTGGTGAAAATAAATCGATTTATAAGACCCAATATTTTTTTGGGCCATCGAAAATGGGTAAAAAAAAAGTACTCTAATTGCACACGTAGACAAGTGCTAATATTATAGGTCAAGTATTGGAATCGTTTGAACTGGAGATATGATAGGCATGCATGATTGTCGAACCTCCTTTTTCGACTTATATATTATTACCATATCGGAATTCATAAAAATTTCGAGATCGAAATTTCCCCGAAAACAAAACTGACCCTTTATTACATATGAGTGTATTCTAATAGAATAAACTCGGGGCTTAAAAAATTAAGGGTATGTTCTATTAATTTTTGTTTACACAAAAAAAATTTACAAAAGAAATTGTGTTGATTGGACCCAATATTTTACGCCCGAAAAATTATTCGGTCAAACTAATCCATTTGTTCTACAAAAATGAACACTTTATTTTATGTATCAGGTTTCATTGGCCCAAAAAAAAATTGGGTCGAATGAACCCATTTACTTTGGGCATAAAAAATAGATTGTAGAGAAAAATAAAACACTTTGCACCACTAATTAAATTGGTCTGTAAATACCTGTTTCATCAGCCTTTTTTAAAAAATAGGTCAATTGGATTCGGTCCTTGTTCACAACACATTGCTTCTCAAAGTCAAAGACTTTAAGCAGAAAAAAGATGCTTTTAAAATACGAAATGTCGAATTGACGACACTTAAAAGCAAGATGAAATGGTTTTACTCCGAGAAACACACTTGCCCTAGCCATCGACGTTATCAGTGAGATTATTTTTCGAGAAACTTTGCCTTAGTTAGTTTTGACCCATCAGCTTAATATGTTCTTGATAGACTTAAGTAAAATACTGGTGATAATCTTGACATCAACGAGCAGAAGGAGTAAATTAAAAAAATGTTACGACACAAAGAGGGATATAGTGACAATGGGCTCAAATACTTGGTGGAAATTTACGGCGATACAGATTCAAATGGCAACAAAAGTTTTGTGTCTTTCTATGATAACAATTTCGCATATAAAAAACCCCTCTTCAAACCCTTGAAGCATCACTTCAAACGACTAATCAACATATATGAACAAAAGGGCTCAACGGTAGTAAACTAATTTTAATTTAAGATCAACACGTCATAATTGGTTGAATAACGGTGTCCAGTCAGAAAAACACAGATGAAAGTCCGAGGGAGCCAAATCTGGCGAAAACGGTGGTTGCTGGGTGAGTTGGAATTTAAGCTATTCCTATTTTTGTTGGACCAAAACACACGTTTTTATTCAGAATTGAGCAAACGCGGCACCCAGGGAGAGCTTCCTCATATCCCATTCTTCATGCAAAATTTTGAGTACCAGTCCAGTTGAAATACCTATGGCCTCAGCTATCTCCGACACTTACGAGTACATTCGACGATCTTCCATTACCATATCCTGGACTTTATCGAAGATTTCTGGAACATCAAAATATTGTGGATCGCGAACGGCAATCATCACCCAACATCCTCGTCATATCGGCAAAAATCTCAGAGGGCGATAGCCCTTTTTTTGTTTTCTTTTTTATCACTCAAGAGTTGGTAGACTTGAATGGACGCAAATGAAAAAAAAAGTCGGACAAATCGACTCAAAATCTCGTGTGTGTGTGTGTTTATGAAAGATGTGCCAACATAACCACAAGAAAAGAAATTTGAAAACTGCCCTCTCTGGGCGAATCTAAGAACTTTTCACCCTACCCACGTACAAACCATTCCAATTTCTCATTTTCAGCGCCTTCTTTGCAAAAAACCAAACCGGAAAAGTTAGTCTTAAATTAAAAAATGGGTGGCACTGATGTAATGAATCACCGGTCTTAAGCATTTGCCTATAGATGGAAAACCGCGCTGCAATCGCGTTCAATCATCCGGGGTATTGTCGGTAACAGGAACATGCACTGTTTGAGTTAAAAAGCTTTATAACATTCATTTTGGTTGGTTCTAAAATAGCAATTTTTCAAGTCCAGGAGGAAAACCCAAATGAACAAGAAATACTCATAGAAGAGCAGTGTTTAATTAATTACAGTGCACGCGGTTTTCATAGCCTTTACGTTTATGTGATGAGCTACTACATGGAGGAGTTGGGGAACTTGTCTATCTCAAGAAAAATCTTTATTCCACAAACGAAATATTGGGCGAAGAATAAACTTTCATCTTGCCTTCTTACACTACACACTTCCCAGTAGACCTAAATACTGAGTAAGAGATAAGTAAGACAACTGAGCTATTTTAAATACATGGGAACCGAGAGATATGTACATATGTGGAGATATTTGCCGGATTAGAAAGCTTTCAACCATGTGGATATTGTCGGATCGGTGAAAATCCGTCAGATGGGCAACAGTGCTCCCGCCAAGAGATTTTTCGCACATACTTAATTTGGAGCGGTTAACCGTCGACATCTATCACTTCAGAAAATATTGATAAAATCCATAAAATGGTTTGAGAAGACCGAAGATTAAAAGAGCGAGGAACAAGCAATACTATAGGGATCTCAAATGAGCGGTAGTTCCTTATTTTAACTGACGAATCAGGATTGAGATAAATTTTAGGAATATGGGTGCCACGTTTGTTCACCGATCAATAAAAATACAATTGGAGGAATACTAGCGATTTTTTGAGAATATTTGTAACCACTAATGAATCGTGAGTTCATCAATATATTCCTGACAAAAAAGAACTATCGAAACAATAGAATCATAGCGGTTCTCCTCCGCCGAAGAAGGCCAAGACATGTACATCGTCTGGAAAAGGGATGGTGTCAGTGTTCCAGGATTACAAGGGAATTATTGGCAAAAAATTCACCAGAATAATGCTCCGGCGTACAAGTCAATTGTTGCCATGGTTAAGCTCCATGACCTCCGATTTGGAGTACTAAACTACCCACATTATTCGCCTGATTTGGTTCCATCAGACTATTCAGCTCTTCCCTAATTTTAAAAACACTTAGCTAGATGAAGTTTTGCTTGCTTGTTGTAGAAGATTAAATCTAACTACGATCAGTACATATGAAAAAGGCAGCTCGTATTCAACTCTGTAAGTAAATTGATTTTTTTGGAAACTTCGTTGTGCTGCTGGCAGAGGCTGAAAGGCCTAGAAAATCTATTAATAAGCAAATGAGTAAGCAAGCAAAAGCGGTAGTTATGAATATAGATGATGTTTCGAAAAGGAAGCATTAGAACTAAAAAAAAAAAAGAAACCATTAACTCAATCCAAGCGGTAGAGAGAAACAATTCGTCTGATGTTATCAAGGTAGGAACTGTGCAAAGTTTTGAAGTCGAAAGCAAACTGATAATAACAATCCTTACTATCCGATGTCTAGCCGGACAAGCGTATAAGGTCTGTTTTTGGATTAAGTAAAGAATCTACTTTCCACCTTCTAAATTGGATTTTTTTTTTCTTAATACATATACCCGGCTTTTTGAAAATTAAAGGAAAGAACCATCCTCTGAACCACACTGTTTCTTTTTTTTTCTGTTTTATTGAACATTACAAATAAGAGCAAAAAAAAAAAACGTATCCGTTTGCAAATAAGAAGAATAATTGAAGAAACGAAAAAAAAGGTTGTAACATAGATATTTTCGTATGTAGGTGGTAAGTAAGGAAAAATAGATTACAAACAAACAAAAAAACAAAAAGAGAATTAATTAATACCTTGCGATCTAGACACCGGAGGATATGTACTACCCTGTTGATAAGGGGCACGAGGCGGTGCACCTACCGGGTCATCAAAAGGATTGCTGACACTAATATTATCACCAGCTGTTGCTTGAGTATTTCCTATTTATCACAAGTGTAACATACAAACACACGATTAAACTTAACTTTACTCTTTTTTTTTAGAAAAAAAAAAAAAAAAAAAACAAGAACAACAAGTATTGCAATAAACATTTACAAAAAAAAACAAAAGTCCAAAAAAGGAAAATTATATATATAAAGAAAAAAGAAACGTCTTTTTGCAACAAGAGCTTGTACCATTAATTTGTGTGTACAAGCAAAAGATCATGTTAAGAAAGAAAATAAAGAAAGCAAAGTAAATTTGAAATCTCAACACGAGTATGTTACTTTATTTTTGTCAAAGGAAAAATTTAGTTTTGAACCGTCGCTCGTCTCTCCTCCCAAGTACAGAGAGAATATAGAATATATATGTATATAGAATAGAAGGAAGCTTAATACTTTGTTTGTTGTTGTTTGTTAATTGTGAGAATAAGAGTTTGTTGGAGAAAATTTTAACAACAAATACATAAGTGTGTAATAACAAACTTATAAAACATTTAAACAAGAAAGATAGAGAGAGAGAGAGAGAGAGTGAATAAAAATAAACAAAAGAAAACCGTGTTGTACAATTTAATCCTCCTCCTCCTCCTCTTCCTCCAATGAGGGAAGGACGACACAATGAATGCAAAAATTAGTAACAGAACGGAGAAAAGTAAAAAAAAAAAAAAAAAAAAAAACAAAAAAAAAAAAAATAGGCAATATGAGGCGAAGTAACAAGTATTTTATGAAAGTTAATGAAATCGAAATTTTACACAATCAACTAAATGATCATGAGTAGAATAAGGATAATTTGATAATTTTACAAAAAGGAAAACACTATCCAAAAAAAATTTTTCAAAGAAAAATCAAACGAAAAACAGACAAAACCAAATCAATCGATATAGAACGTATTTACAAAGTTTGTTTTACTGTTTTTCATTTGTTCTCTTTCTTTCTTTTCTTTGTTTTTTTTGCGCTTTTCTTTTTTGGTGTGGTTAAAAATCAAATAACAACAAAACAAAATAAAAAAAATATGAAACTAAAGGAAAAACCCGAAATGAGATCAAATGAAATAATGTAATGTAAATGATTTGTAAGCGTTAAGTCACCTGCATGCGGGGTTTGTGCGTTAGTTTGTGACGGTGGCCTTTGGATTTGAGCACCTGCATTATAGTCGGGTTGCGCTCCAGCTGGATAACCACTCGGATAACCCGGATATCCATCGATAGATGTGTTCGCCGCCACTGGTGCCGGGAACGAATCCTGGGAATTCGATGAGCCAGCTGTTGCAGAACCAGTTGTTTGTAAGAAAATTTTTTCAAAAAATAATTGACGATGAAAATGAAATGAAAGTAGAGAGAAGTAAAAAAAAAAAAAAATTTTTTTTAATGTTTCATCTATTATCATTTAACCATAAAACACTATTATTACGATGAAATGATATTATATTAGTTTTTAACATTTACCTGGCGAAGGGACTGATGTCGCTTTGGCAGATTTCTTCTTTGAACCAGCCTCTACTTGTTGAATGATGGGTAATGGATCGATATCACCACGATCGAAATGACATTCGAATGCTAAGAGATTTTTGGTGTAGTGTTTTCGTAGAGTATATGCTGCACTACTACTCGCTCCGATACCCAATAGACCAGCAATATCTTTCCATGTTTTACTTTTGGTTACCTATTGATGGTTTCAAGTCAAATTAAATAACAAAAAAAAAAAAGAAGAAGAAGAAATTTGTACATATTAGTGATGAAGAGTCCCAAATGGGGGCATCTTAAACACTTGATAAAACGAAAGCAAGCAATGAACTACTGAGATATAAATCATTGATGCAAACATTTGTTTTTTTTTTTCTTTTCTTTTCTTTTTTTAATAATAATTAATAATCAAAAATAATCATTTGGAAATTACGGTTTTTAAACGTACACACACGCGCATTCAAAAATGAAAACAAAAATTCGTACCCCCACTAAAGAAGTACGTTTTAACTTAGTTTAAAAAGAAAAAAAAAATAAAAATACAAATATATACAAATTTAAAGCACATAAAAAAAATTGATATTTTCTAAATATGGGTTTAGGATGGGATTACTACGGGGCGACGATGGATTGCGATGTTTTCTACTTACTCAAGCAGTATGTAGTCCTTATTGTGATGCAAAAGTAACTATTGATTTTCAATTCGATTGATCCTTACCAAAAATCTGTCAATAAATCTAATATACTACAATACAAAGGCCCATTTCTGGGAAAATGACTATTCAGAGTTCAAAAGCTCAGTAGATCCGAAATTCAATTTCGTAATAATTTTACATTATTGACAAAAGAAGAAAGTTCAAATCCACATTGAAACTTAAATGTCTCGTAGTTTCGTTTAGTAAAATAATTTAAGATCAAATCAAATTATATTGAACAGGTAGGGGGAGGAAGGTAATATGTAAGGGCTGATGTATGCTTTATGCTACGATTCAGAACTTGCAGGATGATGCATAGAACTGCAGTGTGAGATGATGCATAGAACCAAAGTTGTTCTGAAACAGTTTTCATGTACGACAATGCTCAAATTATCATTATCCGCGTTGTCCTTATAATCAGCTGCATAAGAATTGTTTCATTCACTTACACAAATGCAGGGTGGCTGACAACTTTATCTTCATACAAGACAAAATGTTAGAAGGGGTGCTGTCGATACAACTCATCCAAAGTTAGAATTCTTGCAGTGGGAAAAACGTGGCGAAGAAAGCAGTAACCTTATTGTTTGGTTTAGGACTTGTCCATGCGGACGACTGACAATCCGGTCAGCTAATAAAAAAACATATACAAGTTTTAAGATAAGAAAATAGCTACCAGCACTTCGAGTCTAGACTTAAAAATACATTTATCAGGATTCGATTAGTTTGTGAGTGACAAGCTTAAGGAAAGTGATTCAGTCACTTGTATAAAGAAAAGAAGGCGCCAACAAAAATGCGGTAGAAAGAAAAGTATTTTCACGAATTGCTTAATAGAAAAGTCCCGACATCTTATTGGTTATTGCGCATAAAGAGCACATAAATTTACGAACTTACGATTGGAGGGTATTGTTATAAAGGATGGGTAGCCGAACTTGTTGAAATACTTTGTAAAACATGGGCAACACGGAATATGGTGGTTTAAATAAGTCACTGGATAGTTAATCTATGAAGCGAGGTTTTTTTTATTGTACTTTTTTTATTGTATAAGGGGCAAGATAGCATGAAAAGGTGTAACAACTACTGATGGTGGGAATAACCGAGGAGCTCGACGTTCAAACTCCAGCAAGAGTGGAACTATTGAAGTACGAATATGACTTCGTCCCGAAATGCAATGTCTCTTTTTTCACTGATGAAGACGCAATCGTTTTAACCATTCAGGCGCCAAAGAATAGGAGTTTTAGAACTGGTTTAAAATGACGCAAAAGCTATATGCATTTTGTAGCAGAAAATGTCACCCAAATTTCAATTTTTTTTTTTTCATCTCAATAATAAGTTCAGATTTATAAAACACTGAGATAAATATGGTACAGTGAATCGGAATGCGAGTAAATCAAAATCATGCTCTTCTAGGAATCTCAAAATGGTAAAAAAATCTATGTCAACTTCTAGTGCCTCGTTCAAAAGCCTTTGTTAAAAACAGGAGAGAGGAAAGCAATTGAAGTTGTAATTCCAACGGAGGACGCTTGAAGCAAACGAAAATAATAAGTTATTGGCCATTTAAATGCAAAACATTGCCATGGAATGTAACGCCTCTACCATAATTGACGTAAAACAAGCAGATTGTATGTTCCTAGCTTTGCTTATCCGAGGATCTGATCTTAGGTAAGAAGACAGCTATGCAGGAGCAAGTTTCTCTGGTACGAAATATGGCAAAGCTATTAAGTATCAGTACGTACTTACTTGTCTTCTGGGTTTAAAATCGTCGCAATATATTGAATCTTGAAAAATTAGAAACACGATGAATTTTTGAAAGTGTTTCCTTTGGGTATCTTAAAAGTATAATCAGAGAACAAAGACCAAACATTGTTTTCTATAATTTTTCAATAGGATCTTAGTAAACCTAGGATAAAAGGTTAAAGATATAACTGAGGCATGGGCCCCTCTTACGAAAACGCAAAACATGTTCGTTATAGTCAATGAAAACCGAGTTCATTCGAAGGTATAATAATGAGTGAAAAACGAATATTTAATTCCCTTGCTAGTCCATTCAGGAAATAGAGAACAAATAACATCAATTCTTTTGGAGTCATCACCTTAAAATAGCAACGTATGTTGATAGGCATTGTTATAAACTTATAAAGGACACCAGTTAATTCAAATAGAGACTTCTGCAAATACTTTAATATCGACCACTAGTTCATTGGATCTCTCTAATAAAGGCAGCATTCTTTTAAAAGCTGGATAAAAAAAAAATTGGTCAAGCCACCTATTTAACAGAGTCTGGCAGGTCTACTTTTTCTGTCTATCAGCGAGCAATGGAAAACAGTTTTTCATTAAAAGTCCTCTCCCACTTCGTTAATGGGGAAAAAATCAGTTTAAACGGTTCGAAAAATCGATTTTTTTTTTCCTTAATTGTTAGTAACATTATTCAAGAATATGTTGCTAAAGTTTCAAAACAAAATTCCGATTTGTTTCGATGCTATAAGCAAGGAAAGTGAACGCCCCATTTCCAGTTGTGGAATAAGATGTCACCCATGTGGCTGGCATCGCAGTAGCGTATTCTTTCAACTCAATTCTCCAACACTTGTTGACTATTTCTGGCTCTATCTCACGAATGGCTTGAAAGATATACGCTTTAAGTGCTCGTTTTTGAATCCGCATAAAACATCGATATTTAAGGGCATCACACAAAAAACGAGCTATAAGTATCAAAATAACATATGATCGAAAAAAAACCTGTATCTGGAACACCCTGCATTTATTCTCAAGGATTTGAAAAGCTAGTTCCTCTCTCTCAAAAGTCATTGACACAATTTGGAAGAAGACGGTTTTGATTAAGATTTACTAAATGTAATAGAATAACAAGCTATGACAAAGTTGCCAGAACTAGGAAGCTTAATAACATTTCCCTGAGATGCAGAGAAAATTGAAGGAAAATACAGCTATTATCTTAAAAGATTCCCTTGTATTTGTTATGTCATACATGATATAATATACCGATGATTCTGATTAGTCTCGACATTTCGGGGTGCGAGCCTCAAATTCACCTGTGTTTTATGCAGTAACAATCTTTAAATCGTAATATCTATGTTATTTTAGACAGAATAGATTTTCATATTTCAAGAATTAAGAAGCATGAGACTACTAAGACAGTAGAGATTTCAAATAATCGGGTGCACAACATTGTGTAAAATTTCTTTGAAAGCAGCGGGCACAATGAGCACTTTTAGGCAATGTTAAGACACATTTAAATGCAATTCGGACGAGTTTCTTTGTTGTTTCGTATCTTTTGATGTAGATTGGATCCATCACTACACGCATAAAATGAACGAACGGCCAAACTAATGGCGAACGTGCAGAAAAAAATACAAGACCGTTTAATCGACTTTAAAGTCATAGTCACATTTTGTAGAAAAGTGAAAAACAATTACTCCCCGGTACTTTGCAAAATTAACGAACAGATACTACGAGCCATTCATGACAAAAAAAATTTTCCTGTTTTATTTTAATATAGTCAAGATAATTTTGCAAGAGCAAAATTAAAGAAATAGCTCTACGAATTGCGACTACATGCCGCATATTCTTTAAATCTAGTTCCTTTCGACTATTTCTATTGCGAAAAATAGAGCTTGGAGGTAAAGGTTCGCATCAAATGAAGAGGTTATCGCCGTAACTGTGTCATATTGGGCACAGTTCAATATATCGAATTACTCGGACGACTTCAGACAGTTGGAGAATCGTTAGGGAAGGTGTATCATATTATAAAGATTTGATGTCGAAACTTATCAATTGAAAAAAACCTTTATTTTCGTATTAATTAATGTGCAACTGACCTACATACACTACTACTTTCATACAGTAAGAAGAAAAAGGATAAAATTATCAGGTTTGGTCAGGATTTGGTAACAAGGTTCTTAATCCGTAGATTCAAAGGGTTGTCTTGTGCGATATGTTTTAAATATTCCACTTACTCAAATCATTCAAAAATTTAATTTGACTGCGCTTACAGAATCTTGGTGACCTCTTTAGGGAAAACAAAACCCTAACCTCCCATCATGTGTTGCCAGTGAATTCATTTTAATTTCGTCTCAACCGTACCTTTACGTCGGTTACATTATAAACCAAAAATTGCTGCAGGCTTGGCATATTAACACAAAATTATCAAACACCCAACGGGTGTTTTAGAATCGATTACTAAGCACCCAGGGCAAACATCAACCGGAAATCTACTTAGCTTAGGAGATGCAAGGAACATTTTGCAGCAGTTGTAAATCATTAAGAAGATATTGATATGCTTTCTGTAGAAATAAATTGTAAGCACCACGCGGATTGCAGCAGTGATCAGATTTCTGATGAAAAACAAAGTAGACATTGATGGCATACCTGTCGAGCTTTCACAATTTGTTTCAAACAAAGCAAAGCAATCAAGTATGAGAGGGAGCTATGTTGAAGAGAAGTGGTAAAGGAGCATTATAATGCCTAGGAAAACTCGAATGGGCTGTGAAATGTTGAGGGCGTATAAGTATAATTGTGTACTAGTGTCATTTAATCTTTTCGATTAGATGTATACATAGCTTCAATGAAAGTACGGGTCACATCTTACCCAAGTGCACAGTGCCCAACATTCAGCCTCAAAGCGGAGTGTGTTGAGGGTATAATGCTTCATTACTTTTGTTAGTTAAGAACACTATAACAAGATGAATTTGGAACTTAATAATTTACCTAAACAAAGATATAAAGGCAAGGAACGTAGTTCGGGGTTTGAGATAAATTTTGACAGAGATCAAGACTATAAACGAAAGATACATTTGATAGTCATTGGACGGATGAAATCTCTAAGAAGGACAAACATAGATTAATCTCTCGATTTCAATTTCCTGTAGACCAAGTAAAATCATCATTTGCATCACAATAAAGACATAAAGCATTAATAAATCTAATTGCCATCTGCTTCAATTTAATATTCAAGCAAATATAAATTTAAATAAAATCATATATGCTTTCTCAAAGAGAGAACTTAAGAAAAAATGTAAAAGCAAAGAGTAATAATTATAAAGAGATTCCAAAAGATTCCCACAGATTACAAGAAGTTTGTATGCATGCACTAAAATTAATTGAAAAAAATTATGGAAAACTTTTTTTTTTTGTCATAAAATTTACTTAATGCTTATTTGTTATGATTTTTTTTTTCTGAATTATTTATAAGGTTGCAAAATTGTGATGGTGGTGGTGGTTGTTTATTATTTTAATTTTTGTTTTGGTTGGCTAGTTTGATTCTAAAAAAGTTAGTAAAAGGAATTACTACGGCACCTTGCATACCTCGACGAATCCTCCTCGTTCTTTTACAAAAATATATAACTTATATAAATCTAAGGGCTGCTTTGAAATGGTTGGACACGCTGTGATTGGTGTTCGACGTTCCTCCATAAAGCTAAGCAGCTTATCTAACCAGCCACGACGTTCGGGATTCTCGTCCATTTCGAAGAGTTTGCAGAGGCTATCGGATTTCTTTGATGATGTCCGATAGGTCTCTTGAGGAACATGGGTATTGAAAACCTGCTGTAATTTTAAAAATAGAATTTATAATCATTGAACTTGTTAGAGAAAGATGACTAAAACTGAATAAATGATAATTGTGTTTGGCTTACTTACCGGACTAGCTGGTGTTCTTGACCAATTTGGTGGTGAATTCATTTCAAAGTCCTCATTGTGAGGATGACCACCAGGCGATGTGCTGGGTGGTGCTAAATGACTTTGGCTGTATGGATCATTCTTCCGTGATTTCGGCGTTGTACATTGAGGATCTTCACCAGAAGCTACAACAAAACATCGATTAGAAATGAATATTCCAGATAATTTGTAATTTGTTGAATTTACCTGCTGAAGCATTTGATAGAGTACTTTGCTGACTGGCCTCATCCAAGGGAGCACCATCGGGTCCCGTCGTTACAACAGATGTCACAGGATGAGTGCTAGATGTAGATGAACCCGATGAAGTGATACCATTGTCTTGTGATATAACACCATGATCTGGTGTTGAGCTTCCATCTGTGGGACCTTGTATGGATGGTGGACCACCTTGTGGACCAGATGTTGGTGGTCCCATATTAGTTGGACCATGTGGTGGGCCCATATGATGTGGTGGACCCATTGGCAAATGCAAACCCGCCGGACCATTACCATAGCCTTGTGGCGGTGTTGGACTAGAACCTCCCACATAGCTGCCCTTGTGCTGTAAGTGCTGCTTCAGGTAATTGAGAGGTCGTGGAGAGCCAACAACATTTGCCTGTGGAGGTGGTGGTGGTGTACCTTTACCTTGTACATGATTACCCATCATTCCGGCATGACCTTGCGGTGATGGGGGTACCCAATTCTGCTGATATGGCGGGAATTGTGTATGTGGACTGCCACTGTGATTGGGTAAAGGTCGGCCTGGATATTGATTTGGTCCAGGTGGCATACTATTGGCAGATGATGGTTGATTTGTGGGTGGTGTTGGTGCATAGCTGCTTGAATATTGTGGACGAGGCGGGTAATTTCCTACAACAAAAGAAATGTTAAAATATAATTATTTTATTCCTGTTGCATTCATGATCGTTTTCTTTCTAGTACAAATGAAATGAATTTTAGTACTTGATACTGTTGGTTGCTATTCATTTACCTTGGGAATATTGTTGCGACTGTGGAGGTGGTGGATATGGAGGCATATTCTGTGGTCCTGGTCCAGGGCTTTGCCCCGCACCGGGTCCCAACTTATAACCATGCATATGAGATATTGGTGGCGGTTGTGTTTGATAGCTACCTTGTGTTGGCATATTGTTCACAGATTGATTTGGCGGCGTTTGTTGCTGTTGCGAAGCAGGTGATTGTTGCTGTTGTTGCGAACTACCAGCTGATGTTATTGGCAGCTGACCTGGTGGCTGAGATTGCTGTTGTGCGGCGGCAATTGATGCACTACTACTATGTGACATATGACTCGCTGTTGTTGGTGGCATTTGTTGGCCCGATTGAGATTGATTACTCGATGGTCGCGATATTGGCAAATTTTGTGCTATAAAACCATGAAAATTGGTTAAGTTTTTAATTCATAAATTAAAATACGCTTTTTGTTATTTTGAAATTTACTTACCCACAGCAGGAGACATTGATCTTGAGCCTGATGAACCAGTTGGCGATGGGGTAGGTCGCATCACTTGTTGAGAATTTGGTGTACCAGGTGGGCCAGAGCCCATACCACTAACACCTCCACCACTTGAACTATCGTTGCTATTTTGACCAATTAATTCCTTAAAAGATAGACAAATTTTCCAATTGTTAGTCAGTCACTTTGCTCAAAACAGAATACTTTAATTTATTCTTTTTAAAATTTGTTTGTTTTATGAGCGATAAAAATCAATTTGTATTTATTTTCATTGGAAGTGCATTTGCATTCGTTTCAAAAATAAAGTTTCCATGGTAACCGATTTATAGGGTTACTGATTTCATAAGAAAAATGGAAAGTTCCTATCAACAAAGCTGATGAGTACGATTTGTTTTCAGAATTGAAGTGACTATCTTGAGATGAGTATTCGTATGGTGTACATGTCTAATAAAAGCACGATGGAAGCTGGCAAACCTGTTATAAATTTGGAAGCTCACCCATCGAATAATGCCAGAAAAGGAAACCTTACAATATCATTTGAAATAACACATTCAGGCAATACCACACAATGGATGAATGAATGTGCATTTCCACAAAGGACTTGGAAAGAAAATCTCTGATCTGATAGTTAAATCTCGAAGTTGAAGATGCATGCAGAGGTAGTACCGGTAAATTTGTGCTCTCTAGATAAAAACAAAATTTTTGTTTAAAAGCGCATCAAGTAACGAATGGGATGATGAACTATTCTAGCTTACTAAGAGTCTTCCTCACTTCCTCAATGATGAGATACACCATTGCTGTTAATGAGTAAGAAATAGTTAAGTTAAGTCTATATAAAGAGACGAAGAATTCTGTTCGTATTTCGACAAAAGAAAGATAACAGGTTTCATATACTCAGAAATATGCTTTGCCTACTAAAAAATATATTTGAAAATTGCATATTAGGATATTCCAGGGGGGAGGAATGGATTGTGCTTTGTTAGGGGCCGGAACATTCAATTTTAAAGACAAGAATTTGGATTGAACTACAAACTTTCTTGAGTTTTGGAATTGTGTTTATGGGTTGAACTGAAGAATATGCTTTAAACTGGAAATTTGAGACACTTCTCATTTGCTCATGAGGGATAAGTTAGTTATGTTATTTAACATCACCCTCACTGAATTTCAGCTGACCTTTGATAAATTTATAGAGTGAAGTAAAACAAACCAAAAGACCGCAGTTTCTTGATGGAAGTTATACCTCACCTTAGCAGGTATTGATTGAAATAACTGGTGGAGAATTCATGAAACTCAGGGTACTTTTAACGGATTCAAATTAGTTAAGATGTATTGAAGATAACAATCGATATCTCTCTATACTCTTGGAGATTTTCGCTGTTTTATGTATTCCTCACCATCATAATGTATTCCTAACTCCAGTCACAAAATGTCATCATCTTGATCGATAAGCACAAATATGTACTTGAAGGAAATGCTTGTTGGTGAACAAAGTTGAATCATAATCCTACAAACTACACTTGGAAACGGCTGTATGGTGCCGTTTTTTGAGTCGATCGACTCTAAAGTCAATGACGTAAATTTTCAGCTTTGATAATGGAAACATGCAATTCACATAGCAAAGTTAATGATAAGCCTTTTTAGTTTTAAGATTCCCCGAGAAGAAATTGTAGGAAAGTACGCATTTCCCATATCTTGACGTTTAACCAGCAAGTGTTTCGGACGTACACACCTTCTAGCCAAAGAGCGAGTGCTTTAGAATTATTAGAATTATCCTTTGTTTCACGGATGGCTCGAAAACCCATTTGAGATGCGACGCTGATGTCGTTCTTGAGGACGACAATGATAGATTTTAAGACTTGCGCCTGTCTTCCAAGCGAAGATAAACACAATCTTGATGGCAGCGACCTATATTGTGAAGATTAAGGGGGAGAAGCAACTTCATCCATAGCGCAGCCCGGAGCGCTGAGATCCTTGATAAGCTTTCTTACCACCTTCAAGCTAGTTTGAGGTTGTAAGACTCTATTGAAAATTTAATTCAATGAGTTTAGTCTGGGTCCAAGGTCTCAGGAAATTGGGAAATGAAATAACTGATGAACTTACTGAACTTGCAATGCTCAAAGGAGTGTTTTTCATCACCAGAACATACGTAAGGTCGGGCTGTCTCCTCGTACATTTGTATCACATGCATAGTAGTAGTCACAGTGAATAATAGAAAGCTGAAAGGATTACTTCTGCAGACTTTTTAACAGTTATGGTATACGAATATGTACAAGTGTCAGCTCATGAACTAGTTAATGTGATCGGCAATTAGTAGAAATTTCTGGCCATTTAAGAGGGATATCCAAGTTAAATACCTACAACAATGCTGCAACGAAAGGGATTTTTTTTGGCGAACTATTGCACAACTGATATTTGGACAAAAAGAAATGTACAAAATTGAGCTTAACAGGTTACACAATGACATTGATCCGAAAACGCTAGAATTTATTGGCTTGGGTTGAGCGAATAACTGACAAAGACCTTTTAAATCTAAGAGATACGTACCAACCTTTATGCTGTAAAGCAAGAGGCAGCGTAGTCTTAGTCTTAGTTAGCGACTAAAAAATGATCTCAAGATCATAGTTGCAGGCTGCTGCAGAACACCCTGCTCATATGTATCTAGGAAGATAGTTTGTTATATCAAATGCGTGAGAAGGTTTCAGTAAAATAAAAAAATATAGATCTCCAGTTGTCAGAAGACATGATTAGTAGTGTTCTGTCTGATTAATATTGCAGCCAACCGGGTTGGCTAAAAAAAAAGTACTAGTCAAGTTTCTACTCAGACTATTACGTAGTAGAAATGAAAGAAATGAGTTGTAATTGGGGACAGGTGACTAACAGAATGACATAGATGATGGACAAATACATGCAGCTCAAATAGCACAAATCAAGAGGAATGAGGCGGATTGCTATTGCATAAAACCAGAGCCCTTTCACCCAATTATTTCAAATCTGATCAAGGGGTTAAATAAATAGAACAATGTGAATGTGGACCGCAATTCAGCAATTCTTATTGGAATTCTCGCTTTTGAAACACTTTGTTCTTGGACACCTTTTCTATTATCACTATGAGTGTTGTATACCTACCTTCAGATTCAAGATATCGCGTGCGTTATCAACTGTCACAGTAGTAATCTTAACAGTAAATCTTGTGAGACATATTTTTGACACTTGTTAGACACTGCTACCTTTCGACACCGTTAGGCGGGAAAAACGTTTCTCTTTCTGCATTCGTTCACCTTTCAAAAAAAAATAAACACACATTTCACCAACATAGGTGTAACACACCGGGCGCGTTTCTATGTGTGTGTCAAAGAAGCCATCAGTTTTTTTTCTTTCTTTTTTTTAATCAATTACACAAAATCTCGAGTCGAATTGAATATGAAAAAGCTTTCGTATAGGTATCACACTACCGAAATCCAGAGTTGTGTTTGCACTTAGCATTATCAATCATAAATACAATCACAAGGCAAAGAAAAGAAAAAAGAAAAATGAAAAATGAAAAAGAATTGAGCGATAATTAATTCGCTTGCGCACGTTGTTTCACTGTCGATGTCGATTTAATGTTTCTGTTTCTAAAAATCCAAAAACGAGAGAAAACAAACATAAAATAAAAGAAAAGAAAGCGGCAGATAAATAAATAATAAACCCCTTCACCTCACTTGTAGTAATACCCGAAATCGAAATTAATCAAAACAATACGCGGGCAAATAAAGTGCCGGTTGGATTTGGTTTTTTTTTATTGTCTCTTTGCTTCTATTCTTGTTATTATTTTGCTTTGTTTTCTTTATTTTTATTTTAGGAAAACTTATGATGATGATGATGATGGTTTAGTGGTTATGGTTTTAGACTATTCAGAGTGGAAAGACGAAGGTAAAAACAAGACACACTAAACTTGTGGATAAAATGAAATGTGACTCCGCGCCATGAATAAAATATAGCAGCAACAAACAAAAAAGAAAAGAGAACAACAAAACAAAAACTGAAGTTGACCTTATTACGAAAGTTTAAGCCCTTAAGCTAGCACCATCACTACGTACTCCAGCACTGGCATCAACCACATCACCTTCACCACCACCATCGACCAGGAGGTGAACTGGAAAACGTGAATCGAATTGTAAATTAAGGTGATACCCCTAACCCATGGAATGGGTACCTACTACACTCTACTCATACTTGCTCTGGAAAACCCCAAGAGCTGTCGTTTTCTTGGTCTTCTCCGCCTTGACTCCGTACAATCTACATTCGTACGCCCCGACAAAAGTTACAAAATCAACTCATTCCTGCTGGGTAGGTTAGGTAGATATCCTAAACTACTATCCTTCGACTACTCTACTCTGCCGACAACAACAACGACAATGACAACGATGTCTTAAATGGCAAAATGACTACACTTTTCGAGGGCAGAAGTAGGGTACCTGTACCGTATTCTGTTCTAGCTTTAGAGATAAATTAAATGAATCAATAAGAGGATATTCTTTTTTTTTTTTTTTTTTTTTATTATAGAGATACAGATAGTTACCTTCTACGTTAAGTACTGTATGCACTGGTATTCCTAGTGCTTGCTGTCTATCTGTCTGTCTGTCTGTTCAAGGAGTTCTTCTATTGGTGTGTTCTTTTTGCCTCTTCGACTAGAGGGTAACAGTGCAGAGGAAGAATTGAGTCCTTATTTCGAAGCCAGAGAGAAATAATGTTCAACGAAGCAAACGACAAACATACGACGACAACGACTTTAACTACGTCGACAGGATTAACAAATAAAAAAATAGAAATAAACTCAGCAAAAAAAAAACCGTCAAACTGACTCCTTCATGGACTTCAGATAGTAAGGGCGCGCACAAGCAAGTTGATGATACCGAATCTCTATAGAGCCAAGTGCTGAAGCTCAAACCCCAGACTCAGTAGTATTCAATGCTAGAGGACTATGGAAGGAAACGTCAAACGTAAACGACAAAGTACGACCGACCGACCAGAAACTACTATACAACTCTACGACTATGGCACGGCATGGCCACATAACAATTGCAGGTTCACGAGAAGGGCAGAATAGTGCTGGAACATCAACAGAGAAGGTGGTACACCTTTAGAGAACTTGGTTCTTAAAACTACACAACACTACACAGGCATATACTACACTACTACTACTACTACTACTACTACCACTTCCAGCACACATCACATCATCATCATCATCATGACAATGACTGCATACCCGCCGTCTCCACCAAATGATTACACACTCAACTCAAAATATAATGGAAGCAGAAATCGGCACAAAAAGAATGTACAAACCTACGAACGAAAATAAAGTATAAGACGACCGACTACGACTACGACTACGACAACGACAGCGACGAGGACGACAACGACAGCGACTACGACAGTTGCAACGTCTAAAGAAAACCGGGCACTCCACACCACACCACACCAACTCTGAAAATCGTCGTCGTCAACGACGACGTGTATAGTATTTCCACACACTTTGGAGGTTTTTAACATTCAAAATCCCAAGTTATCCATCCATCCACTCTATCTCTGGAACTGAACTCCGAGTTTAAGTGAAGTGAACCAACTAAAACCTTTCGTCTGTCGATTTGAAATAACACCAACAAACCAACCGACTCATCGACTTACCGACTAAAGACTTTTGTTAACAGCAAATGGGCACAAAGAGGAGGTTAAGAAGCAGATACACACTGAACACCAGTTCCAGTACCAGCAACAGCAATACCCAGTTCTGGAGGAGTACAACAACAAAAACCACGACGACAACGAGTAGATTCCATTCGACAGGGATATGGATTGCCTCAAGTGAATATTACACTGCACACACGAATCGAACCTCCGAGCGGTGCTATAAACTTTTAAGAAACTCGACTACGACAACGACTTCGACGACTTCGACGACTCCGACGTTAGCGATGGCGATGATGATGATGACGACGACGACGGCCATCAGTTGTTGGCTCAGCTTGCCTGCTTCGTTGCTTCACTAACTACATACAATTTTTTTTTTTTTTTAAGTTGGTTTTGCCGAGTCATACCCTAACACACTGGGGCCCGCCAGAGAGATATAAAATGACAAACAGTTGTGGGTGAAAGTTTTGTAATAGGCATGTCTTTTAGTACCCTAGTACCTACAATATATCGTGTGCACCTAACCCAATGTGCCTGTACCTCTATGCAGCAGCAATTGCATGCTAAAGAGAGATCGTATTTCGTAAGCTTCTTACGGCTTTAAGGCCAGAAAAAGCAACAAACACCAAGTAAACACATTTAGTTGACTTTTGTTTCGTGTAGGGAGGTAAAGAAAAGCATTCAGAAACACACTTGTAAGGCATGGATATAGAATGGAGACACAAATGAGAAACGGAAAAGAGAACTAAGGTAGGTACTTTGGGTTGGCTTTGTTTATTGCATCTCGTTCCATAAGTCGACGATTTAAACGAGAACTGATAAACGGTTTTTGTCTTTTTAAAACGAATTTTGAATATAAACATCCATCCATCCATTTCGGAAATAAAATCACGAAAATATGCTTAGTTGGGGAAAAAAAATCGTAGTTCAAAGGTTTGATATGGCCACTTGAAATGGCTTCAGCTTGCTACCTGTTAATCTCAATTTTAAACAGCTTCTGTACGGAAAGAACACTGCACCTGGATAACTTCGCTGTTAAAATCTGATCAAGTTAACTTTCATCTATTGGTAAACAGGATTTCTCTATCTTAGCAACATAATTTGGGCCAATTTTTAATTCTTAGAGATAAGGTACTATAATGTATGTATCAAATCGATTATGTTGACTCAATGCTGAAATGATAGACTGACTCAAGTGCTTTTAAATAGTTCGTTCCAGTTCTATCAGCAAGGTATAATTCGTAAAAAAAATGGTTATTTCTTCAAAGTGGTGACCTTTTTTCCTGTAGAGTCTGAATGTCTATCTCAGCTTCCACACTTTCGAGGATATAGAGCTGCTGTACATGGACCTTAACTGCCTTCGGATCTTCTATACCGAACTATAGAATAAGTACTCATTTTTGACTAGTCAAATGATTCTAGATACAGAATTCGGAGTAGCGGAGGATCAAAGCTCTGGAAACTCGAGTGTTACGGGTAATTTGGTTTGGACTACATTGAATTGTCGTTGCAGGAATAAAATTTCCTAAATGAGGTGGACGGTAAATGTTGCGCTTCAGCTTCATGTTCTATCATAAATTCCTGAAACTGGTATAAATGGTGTTATGGTACCAAATTTGACGCCTCTGGTTTACTGTGGCATAAGACTTCCTAAAACTCTCCCGTCGATTGTCGATCGTCTGATAAAGTTATAAACTTCTGCGTGTAGGTTGTAGATTGCTCTGATCATGAGGCAAGGCTGAATCTCATATCTTGGAGAAATTTATTCATTGGATTTTGAATATACTATATAGCTCACTTTTTTTTTCCAAAACAGAACTATTTAGACAAATGAGAAACAAAAGGTTACGTGTTCAGTGTAAGAACGAAATATATCATTTATTCCGTATGAGGCTTGAGGCATTTGCAAGTATTGAGACGGAAGCGGCGAAAATGAGTTTAGCGGACAATGACAGCAAGACTAAGTACGAGTATATACCTGTCAAGCAAAAAGAACACTGAACGTCACTGTCGACAGCTATAACTTCAAGGTAGTTAAGGACTTTGTCTACCTAGGCTCCGCTATAAACCTGCGCTTATATGAAGCGAAGAATAACTCTTGCCAATCGGTGATTTTTTGGGCTCAGAACGCAATTGACTAGCAAAGTCCTCTCTCGAACAACGAAAGTTACCCTATATAAGACCTCAATAATCCCAGTCCTACTCTATGGCACAGAGTCATGAACATTATCAAAAATGGTTGAGGGTGCGCTTGGCTGCTTCGAGAGGAAAATTCGTCGAGTGATTTTCGGTCCCGTCTGCATTGACGGTGAGTGGAGGAGGAAATATAAAGACGAACACTATAGATCCAACGACTGAGATGCCTTGGGCATGGATGGACACCAATGCTCCAGTTCGAAAAGTCGTCGAATCCGCTGCCAAGTGACAGCGAAGTATAGGAAGACCGAGACTCAGGTGGCACACGCAAATAGAAGGGGTTCGCAACCAACTTAGCGTCCGAAACTGGAGGCAGCTGGAGACGCTTGTTAATTGAAGCCCAGGTCCACCCCGGACTGTAGCGTCACCTAAAGTACCTAAGTAGTGGACATGAAGCAATTGCTTAAAATTTCAATTATAACAGCACAATTTTACTCAGCCTTGAATAAAGCCCTTCTTTATACTGGAGTGAGCAGCTTGCGACATAAATTTAATATCTTCGTGTAAATAGCACCCTCTTATTGAAGAATATTGCCCGAAGAGTGTAAACGGAAATAAATGTCCAGAAAACATTGTTCATATACCTAAGATTCGAACATAAAAAATCTTTCGACTTCGAAATAGAAAACATACGAAATTTTTATTTTTTTTTTTGTACATAATAGTAGGTATATAATTTTTCCAAAACTGAAGTGCATGTCTAAAACACATTCCGGAAACTACATAAGCTCATCTAATAGAATCTATTCAACTCTTAATTAATACCCATGTGTCATAAAACTTCCAACTGCCACTGTAACAATTCAAAGAGGGAACAAATAAAGAAAAATATATTTAAAAAAAACCTAACCCAGTCATTTTATAAAATTCACAGAGTCGTAGTCATCGTGGATTTTGGTTTTTCTATGTCTTCTGTGTAGTGCGATTGTGTATATACGACAGGGTAAAGCAGAGCCGCGTACAAATGGCATAAGCACTAGCACAGCACAGCACAAACTCAGCAGAGCGGCAGTGCCAGTGCTCAAGCAATATAAGAGAACGCCAACAGCGCAAATAACACTGGTGTACGGGAGGCAAGCGTTTTCAGCGACCGACTAGCTTCTATCCTAACCTCACTACTCCCCTACTGTATACCTCTTGGATACTGATGATGATGATATTTTGTGCTGGTTGCTGGTTGCTGGCTTATAGCTCGTTGCTCGTTGCCGGTTCTGCTAATGCTTCTCGGGCGCTGTACTGTGCTCGTTCCTCGTTTCTTGATTTCGTCGTTCTAGTTGTCGTTGTCGTTGTCGTTGTCGGTTCATGCTGCTTCAGCTGATGCCCCACATTGTATGTGCCAAGGCAGGCACACTAGAAGCGATACCAAACGATACCAAACCAACAAAGTAGTAGTACGAGTATAATATAATTTCAGCTTTAGCAATTTTCTCTCTTTTCAACGACTCCGCTGGCCTTCTTTCCTGCCGTTGGCACAACGACGACGACGATGACGATGAACTAACCTGGTAAAATGGCTTTGGAATCGAAATAAACATGGAAGGAGGGCAGGGAGTTAGCACACAGCACACACAGCAAAACCTCCATAGCACAAAGAGCTTATTTCAAGAGATACAGAGAATTATTATTACACAGAGCTGTGGAGGGAATTTGTATAGAGAACGCGATGTGGAGGACGTATTCGTACGTAAGTACATACATATACGTATGTATAGTAGATCTAGTGAAATGGCTGGGGAGCACCGAGGGATGGATTGGACGGCAATAGCAATGGCAACGACTACGGCTACGGCAACGGATTGGATTCGATGTGGAATGAGAGCTGGTGCTGTTGTTGCGAGTTTTGTCGTTTCTCTGTATGGATGGTTGGTAATGGTGCGAGCTAGTGCTGGCCTGGCCCCCATGTCGACGTCGTTTATATTATTTTCTACTACCTCAGCTTCTGGTGCCGCAATACTCCTCTCGTTGCCCCGCTCAACCATATATGAGTACTGTGTGTGTTTGTTGTGCCATGCTATGTCGGATCGGATCAGGTCGAGATCTTAATGTCATGACGTGATGTGTATGTTTGCCCAGTTCTATGGAGTGCCAGAGAAGGCTCTGGCTCTAGCTCTGACTCTGAATATCGCTCTGACTATGGCTTTGGCTGTAAAGCTTCTCTGCAATGCTATGCCAGTGTTGTTGGCTCTGGCTGACTGCCTGATGGACGAGATATATTTTAGTGGTTGTAGAGGAGGAACGACAACTACGACTCTCCGACAAATAAAAAACAGGAAAACGCACAGTGAAAGCAAAAAAGCACCCGAATGCCAACCACATTTAATGTGATATAGTATATTGGATGGTTTGTGCTGTTGGGTGATTTGGTATCTTTTTGCTGGGTGCCGCCGCCGTTGCCGCTGCCACCGACGACACTATGCCGTACTGCTCCTCTCTGCTTTGCGACTCCTCTAGTTTCGTAATGAATTGGAGGTATGATGATGATGGTTATGAGGATAAAGTACAGAGAATGCCAACGTGATGGTACAAGACGGGCTCGGACAGGGGAGACAGACAAGTCAACAGCAAAAATAATAAATGGAATGAATTCGTGTCGGTCTTTGAGCGCAGATTTTTAGTGTTGCCAATGATGTGGCAATGGGGTAATTTGAGTGTTTAGTTCGCGTTCGATGCAACCAACTAGAGTGTTTTTTTCTTCTTTTTATTTTTTCCTTTACTTATGTGTACATTACACTATGCTACACTATACACAAACACGACAGGGTTGGTATTAACGCTGAGTTGAATACCTAACCCATCATCGATTGGATTAAGCCCCTGCCACACCACACCGCTACTCATTAAGATACGAGTATGTGCAGAGGGGGAAACAAAGTGAAGAGCCGATAACATTTGTCACTGAAGCCGATTGGATTAATTTCCTTTTTTTTCTGTTTTAGAAGGTGATGTAGCGCTGATGGGTGCTATTTTTTTTCTTCTCAGGATGATGAGAAGGGCCCGTCTTAGCTTGACAGGTAAGTCAAATGATTAAGTTAATTGGATCGAATTTTGATTGCACTTTCTGTTTGGTTAATCTTTGACAGGTTAAGTGTAAAAGCTGACTAAGAACTACGGAGAAACTATTAAGAATTCGTGAGTACTTACAAAGACTGATCGATACTATCGATACTATCAGTGTGGGAAACTCAACTTTGTTGTTGCCGCTTACTTTGACAGCGGCAACCAGTTTTCGTTGTCTATTAGAGTTTGTCTCTTAGATGTACATTTCCCTGTTGTAGGCGATTATTAGAACTCAACAAATCAATGCTCAATGCGATTGTTAATTGAATTGAATTTCAGGTTCAAAGTTTTTAAGAAGAGAAAGGTTAAACCGCTCAGCAGAACCATTTTTGGAGACCAATTGGTAATGAGGCAACAAAAGTCTTCCTCTAGAATGTCTTACAATCTTAACGATTGCCAAAGCACGCCCAAAATATTTCAGAATACACTACCTACATACATCGACTTGCTTCCATCTAAACTCGAAAAACTTGCAAAGAAAATCCTTTAGAGGAGCACAATGTTATATTTTATAGAATGCGCGGATTGCCATGAAGAGGTTTGGCACTTCAGCCCGAAGCCATCGACTTGGTTCCATCTAAACCAAAAAGACACGGGAGCACGATGTTATAATTTTATGCGATGAACTAACGACTAATGTGACGAATTTTGGTCCTTTAGTCCATACCTATTCCTTATAAACATTATTGGTTCCCTAGTTCCACTACAGAGTTGCAATGGGCTTCATTTCAATGAATGTATCGTTTCTCATACCATCACCCAAATCAAGAATAGTTAGGCGCGTTTACCACTTGTGATGGTTCGCTAAATCGATAAATGTCGATGCATTGAGTTAGAGATAATCTAGCTGTCTGAACGTTTACGCAACATTGCAGTCGCAGTTAATAAATCTCTAATTAGGCCATCAAACACTATTGAGATCTCTTGCTCACCTTATCCATACTTCCAGCATATAATGGGTTTTCCAATAAGGACTAGACAACCTTTTTTTTTTTACATAAAACGCAAACCATTTGAGATATTTCAAAAACTTTATCGGCTTGAAGTACAATCAAAACATTTATGAATGGAACTCGACTTCGTTCATATGGCCATCGCGGGCACGTTTGCAGCAGTCGATTCGTTGGACCCAATTTTCAACGACTTGGCCACACATTTCGACCGAAACGGCCGCTATTTCGCGTTCAATGTTGGCTCTGAGCTCTTCCAACGTCGTCGGCTTGTTGGCATAAACCAATGACTTAACGTAGCCCCACAGAAAGTAGTCAAGCGGCGTTAAATCGCACGAACGAGGCGGCAAATCGACTGGCCCATTTCTTGAGATAACACGCTCACCATATTTACTCTTCAATAAATCGATTGTAATGTAAAGTGTGCTGTGTGGCTTGTGGCAACTTCCTCTTGTCGTCCAAGTCCATATCTTCCAATTAAGACCAAAAATAATCTGTGATCATGGCGCGATAATGCTGACCATTCACAGTAACGTGACGATCGTTATCGTCGACGAAAAAATATGGCCCAACGCCGCCGGCATGCAAACAGTTATTTTTTGTGGATCAAGTGGTGGGTGATTAATGCTGCAGATGTGGATTTTCACCCGACCAATACCGCATTTTTGCTTACTGACGAACACATTGAGTCAAAAATGAGTTTCGTCATTGAAGATGATTTTGCGATGACATTCACCATCTTGGCGCATCTTCTCCAGAACCCAATCGGAGAACGTACGTCGCTTCGAATGGTCCATCGGCTTGAGTCTTGAGTCAGCTTGATCTTGTACGGGTGTAAACCAAGATCCTTACGCAAAATACGCCATAATGTGGTCTGAGCGATGCTCAATTATTGAGAACGCCGTGAAATTGACTGATTTGGATCGTTTGCTACGGACGCCTGAACGGCAGCGATATTTTCGACACACAACGAATATGTAGACTCAAATTTTTGTACTAAACTTGTTATTGCCTGTCTACAAGGGTGAGAATTACGACCGAAAATTGGAATTAACGCTCTTAAAGTTGCAGTCACCGACTCCGAATTTCGGTAGAAAATTTTAATAATTTGCAGACGTTGCTCGTTCGTGTATTTTACCATGATGAAAATGTTGAGTTTACTGAATAAATTGACAGTGACAGTTTGATGATTAGTGAAAGAGTGCATTCACAAATTAAATTCAAAGTTGTCAAGTCCCTATTGGAAAACCCGATACGTAAGCTAAACTAATAAATTCTATTTAAAACTGAAAGCAATAAAATCCTTGTATATCAAGACAATATAAAAACTCAACAAACAGTAGGATTTGCAGACAAGGACCGCTTAATTTTTGCATCGGCCTGGAGCAGGCTTTGCCCCAAAGTTTGAAGATACCTTATTACCTTGAATCATATCAAAAATCAACATAAGAACCAAGCATATGACGCACAGGATAAGTAACTACGTGGGCAGAACTTTTGGCTTATAACCAAACGTTGATCACTGCACAGTTAGAGGACGCAAAAGCACAAAATATCAACGGTTTTTGATAATGACAACAATGTACATACTTCCGATTTTAAGATTTGAGTGGAATCATGATATCTGTGCACTTAGTTGTTCTATACGGTGATTTTGGATGCCTTTTCGAACGTCTAATCTAAATCGTTTTCGTGGCATGAACTAGATTTAGGATACTTCCCTTCCACCCAACTTGTTGTTTTCTGTTAATGAACACTTCCGTAATTAAATCCAAAAACCTATTATCTCCTCGAAATGGCATCACTTAACCAAACACACAAGCCAAACTACCTCGTCGAAAATGTACAACACTCCAAAACAAAAAGACAGTTGAACCAAAAAACAACAACAAAAACGGATACAACATTATTAATATAAATGCCCTCTCTTGTGCTCTGCTCTGCGCTAAACGAAAATTCATTTTGATTTTCTTTGTGATATCCAAAGTTATTATCCTGACTACCGCACCATACTGTTATTTCCGTTGCCGTCGCTAAAACCGACATGACTTTAGCTTTTAGCTCATAGTCCGTACATAGCCATAGTACCTACGTAGCCCTTAGCAGCTGAGGTATGCCTTTTTGTCAGAACGGATAAAACTGCTCGCTGCTGTTGTTGATGTTGATGATACTGGATACTGGATGCCGATTGTGTTGCTGTTGTTGCCATCATTTGTGCCAGCTACACACACCTAAGATGAGCAAACTTCCGGCTTTTCTTCTTCTGTGTACTTTTTCTCATCTGATACTTCTAACTTTGACTACTTTGTCGTCGTCTTCGTCGTCGTTGAAATTGTAGTTATAGTCTTCTCCGTCGTCGACTCATTCATTATATTCCAACAAAACAAAGCACTTTGTGTGTGGACAAAAAAAACAAAAAACAAAAAACACATTTCATCTACAACAAAATCCTTCGTATCTAAAAACATTGCCCATGTTGCGAGATGTGTTTACCAAAAACAGAGGCCATCTGTCTCCTCATCGTACACCACCTCGCCTCCTACCATCTACCACCACAACATCATAAAATTTCAAGCACTTGAAAACATCAGCAACACTAGCAGATATACAGAAACAGAATCAGATATACAAACTTGGGTTGAGATATAAAAAAAAATATAGAGATACAGAGAAACAAGAGACACTCCCACTAGAAAATTTGTGCGCTTATACGAGCAGAACTAAAGCAACAACTCACATGACAGTTTCAAATAGATTTTTGCCTCATTCCTTCTCAAAAACCACCCACTTACTCGTACCCGTATTCTTACCCTACCACCCACCTACTCCTTCTTCTTTATCTATGTACGAGTATGTATCTATATCTTCATCTGGCAAAATACCGAGGCAAGGGAAACTCGAACCTAAACCCAAACTCAAACTTAAACTCTCTCTTGCTACGAATAGAACAGATATCTTCTTTTACTTTTCGACAGTGGGTTCCTTGTTACGAGTACTTTTACTTCAGCTCTCGTCTGTGCTTCCTTGCCCTGCTTTGCCATGCCTTGTTGTTATGCCTTTAGATGTTGGCATTGGCATGGCGCGGTGGTTCTTTCCTGATAGTGTGGTATCTTTTCTTCTATCTACGACAAAGATAGAGAAGACTAAGGCAACATTAGAGAGGACACGGCAATGAAAAAAATAAATAAAATAAATCGAAATAAATTGTCGGCAAAAACTCAAGAAGAAGCAAATATCTAGCAGATACTCGGGAGTACAACAGAAACAACAACCCAACCAAACCAAACCAAACCGAACAACCGACCTTCTGACTGACAGCAGAAATTCTTCCAAAAAGCTTTTAACAGCAGAGACAGAACAGTCGAGAAATGACAACCACAAAGGAAAAACGACAATGACGACGATGACTATAACGAAACACACGCCGACTTAACGACGACGACGACGGTGACGACGATGACTCTCTTGATAGTAAAATACGATTCCAAGAGGGTTGGGAAAAATTGCTGCTGATGTTAGATAGGTGGGGTGGTTGTCGGGTTGGTGGTATGATTGATAAAGCAAGGGTTGGGGGCAGGGCAAAGAGAAGTATAACGAAAAAGCGTAGCACACAAGACATTAATCACAAACATTTTTCAGCTAAGAACATTCCTCTTGCCCTTTTACCATTTTCGTCCATTTTTACAAACACCTTGTGTTTGTTTTTTCTCTGCTCAACTCATCTGTGGCTGAAGATTTTCGTTTCTTTTTTTTCCTGCCATTTTCTTTTGTTTTGTTCCGACACATTTGCGAAAATAAAAGCCAATTGCCAGTGGTGTTGCCAGTTCCGAAATGAGATATCCGAAAGGCTTTACCGAGGGTTATATCTTCTTTTTGAGTTAATCTCATATTTTATGTGGGGTTCCTTAAGGGTCAATCTTTGGGCCGCTACTTCTTATTTTGTTCTTTATGTGAGAACAAGTGGTGGAGCAACTATATCGTTAAACATCGCCTTTATCGATATCAAAGAGTAAAACTACAATAAGAGAGGTGCTATTTTGGTTCGCTTTTATCCAACACCACTAGGAGAGCATGGCGCAACTTGAAAAACGACTCTACTCTACGACTTCTTTGCCTGCAACATTCTAGATGTCTCTTCATGCTGCAAAATAATGTTGAGTGTGGTCGAAAAATATAATCTGTCAAGAGCATGTTCAGCGATTTAAATATAATTCTCAGATTCTGAGATCGGCTGTGTCGCTTGGTGTAGACAAGCTAGTTTGAATGTTCATAAGATCAGGTGCATTTAAAGTCGTAGTAGGGTGACCGAACTGATTGGTTTAGGGATTCCCAGTGTCAAAGGAATGAAGTCGGATCTCAACAGAATGGTTCAAAATCGGTTAAGGATGTTGTGCTGGCATTTTTCTGAAGACGATTTCAGTACTCATAAGGCAAACTTTGGACTGCCTGTCAATCGGAGACATGCCGATGGCAATGAATTATATTATGAGGAGGATGGGTATTTGCATATGCAGCAAAATCTATGCTACGTTTACGAATTTGCTGAGCCTGCTAGCCTTTAAACGACTGTAATTAAAGCTTAACCCACTGAATTTTTTATGTGCCTCCGCAATCTGATTGCGGGAAATGCTACGGCCAATAAACTTGCCACTCAAGGCTCACAGGGCTTTTCAGTATTTGAGCTGGCGTTGCGACTACAAATTTACTTACATTGACAATTGGTTCTCCAATGAGCACAACGAGGTTCCATGCAAAGCAAAACAATGCTTTCGAACGTAATGTTGTACACTTGGTAATCTTTCTCTTGACCTCTTGCAAAATTGTTCTCGTTAGCTTTGTACTACCCCGCTTATTCTTAGCATGCTAGACATAAACGACACTATCTCAATGATCAAAATACTGCTGCAGATACTAGATGCTTGTGTGGTAAGTGAATTATCTCCGAAAGACTGATAAACTTAAACTTAAACTTATTAAAAGAAAATTAAGAAATACAATGCACTAACGACAGAATGCAAATCGAACTGATGATATTGAAACTTCAAGGTATGCCTTACAGCTTTAAATAGGGATCTTTTTCGGATTTCTTCTCTAAGCTATCCATAATGGTGATACACATATTTGGTCAACCATGTCAGTGTGTTATTTCAGCACTTCCTGACACGGTAGGACTTTCATACAAGACAGTGGCATTCTTTCCCTCGCACAAAACTTGAGTATCCAACAGAAAGTATAAGCTATTGTCAAAGACTGTGCCGTAGAAAAGATTCGTGTGTTAAATCTGTGTGACTGTGCGACACTGCAGAGGCTATGCTAGAGGCTTAACTCAAATCACGTGGACCTAGCTCTACAAACTCTAGTTTTGGCCTTAAAATACGCTGTGGCGGCTTCTAAGCCACTGTGCTGTCTTCGCAGATTATTTGAAATATATCAAATTTGGAAGTGTTTGTGAATGGACATGAAGAGCGGAGTGATTCAAGTGTAACCTGATCTTGTATACCAGGGTTTAAGGGTTTTATATCCAACGTACTCGTAGTACAATACAATAATGAAATTTCTACTCAACTGGCAATGCTGTTTAAGACAAAAAAAAAAAAAAAAAAAAAAACCGTAATAGCAATAGTAGTAGGAGATGAACTCGTGTGGGTTGTGATAGAACGAAAAATGTCACTTATGATCGCATCAGAAGACTTGAACTTTACTTGGCCTCTCTTCTTCATACTCTATTCGGATTTTTTTTGCTAATGTTTGCTTTGGTGAATGGCGAATGTGTCTCTGTCCATTTTTCTAATGGACATTGTTATGGCTATTGTTTCCCTCGTCCTCTAGTAATCCTCATCGACATTCTCATCCTCTTTTCTAGATAAAATGTTGTGTGTTCGTTCCCCCTAGAATGGAAACATTATCTCAGCGCCAACAAAACAACATTTCATTGTGATTTTTGCGATTAGATATCCGAATCAGAAGGGGGTTGAGAAAATATACTCGTAAACAGCACACGTTTTGGTTAACCTATGTGAATACAGTTTCCAAAAAAAAAAAAATTGAAAAAGAAAATCCAAAATGACAGACAGACAGAAAAGTAGAAACAGCAGAATGCATTTGATTTGGTTGACTGTGCCGGCTGACTGTAGTTTTGCCAACCCTGCTAAACAAATCATAGACTTCCCAAGGGGGTGGTATGGAATACGGTTCAGTGAATATCTTTCGACATTTATACAACCACACAAACTTTTACATCATATATGTATACATACAATCCGTGCACATAAGGTGGTGGTGGCGGCCAAGAGAGTACAATATATGTATATAAGAGTACGTGTATGTAAGCGCGCAACGTTGTTATTATTATTATTATTTTTTGTATTTTCTTTTCTTCTGTTTAAATAGTAAAAAGTGAAAGTAGCGTAAAAAGTTCTCTCTTTCGTCTTTTTGTATATTTCATGCACTTTCGTTCGTGCGTTCTCGCGCGAAGGTCATTGCATGAATGAAGTAATACAAAAACAAAAACAAATAAGGAGGAGGAAAAAAAAACGGAACGAAATTATAAAACATACAAAACCCAGCAACAAGACGAGAGCGTTGTATATTTGTTTACACTCCAGAACGCCGTAGGGTATTTACTGACTATAGAATTCCACGTTCTCCCCCCCAGATCATCTGGGCCATCACTCGGGTTATGAAATTCATTTTACCTACTTTGCATCTCAGATCTGTGAATTGTTAATATTGAAGTGCATCATAAGGGGATTTGTTATGTACATACATACATATATATGTAGTCTGGAAGTAGAGTTCACAAAGTGCATTTTCAGCTCTAGTCGGAAGAAAACAAAAGGGCATATCAACTGGTGGGTCGTTAAAGTCGACGAATGCGTTAAGCTTTCAAAAATCGGCGAAATTAACGACTTCTCTGTGGCCCAATTATTTGTCAGTATCTATTCATTTTACATATGTTCACACTTGTTGGTTTCCAATTTCTACAACTTCTAGTTTTCTGCTCATATCTCGAGTCAAGAATTAGACGAAACGTAGAAATTTCCTAGGTATGCTGTGGGAATTGTTTCATTTATCGTATCCTGCCAATTAGTTGAATAAAGTTGAAGGGAATTCCAGAATCTTGGCAACACTAGGCATAGCCATTGAAGCCATTGAATTTTCCAGATGGTATCCAGATTTTGATAGTCTTTTGAAAGAGTTTGTACTGCTCGTATTTTCTTTTACTTTAAGTGATGCTACAGTCCCAGCCCACCCATCTGAGTCGTTGGATCTTCACTCTTCTGTCTAGGTCGATGTCGCTGTACAATCACTACTTCAATATTAATAAAGTTCGTCGCTGTTTCTTCTCCTTCACTCACCGTCAATGCAGACGGAACCGAAGAATTATTGTTTGATTCTTTGAACAACAGCAGTAAATGAGTCCGTAGCAAATGCGCAGTGCTATTTATTTTTTCTTTATAAGTTAAGCCTTGGACTTAGATGAACGGTTGGATCGACATGCTTAGCGACCAAACAAATCTGGCCAAAGCTAGAACCGAATCGCTCTATTTTAATTTTTCTAAACAGAAAACATCTTAGCGCCATTATAGGTGTCATCACCGGACACTGTTTCATATTAGGTAAACATGCAAGAAGGCTTGGCAAGTTTACTAATGACTTTTGTAGAAGCTGCATGGGTGAGGAGGAAGAGGAGCCAGTCCCTCACCTCCTCTGTACATGTCCAGCTCTCTCCCAAAGAAGAAATCTCCACCTAAGGGCATTCTTCCACAACGACTTAAGCAACATAGATATTAAAAGTCTCCTACGCTTCATTAAGAGCTCCAAATGGTTTTTGGAGTAGGAGGATCACAGATCCACGTGGCATCACAATGGGCCAATAGGCCTAAGTGGGTTGGTTTTTCAATAGCCACTTAAACCTAGCGTAACCTAAGCCTTGAACCTAAAACTCGAAATGACTTTCAGAGCAATATGATAAAGCGGAGTGCTTTATAAAGCAACTTAAGGATTCCGTCAATAAGGACGCATCAACTACGAAAGTATTCGTATTCATTCGAAGACT
This sequence comes from Volucella inflata, assembly GCA_928272305.1. Taxonomy (NCBI): domain Eukaryota; kingdom Metazoa; phylum Arthropoda; class Insecta; order Diptera; family Syrphidae; genus Volucella; species Volucella inflata. The sequence goes on along the minus strand of OV743716.1, from coordinate 22,102,785 downwards.
TGGTGCGCTTTTGATTCCTGAAATCATTGAGTTGCATCGTGTTTTAAGAAAGACGTGAAACTTTGCTTTTAGCCGAATACTTTTTTAGCCATGTCGAATCCAAAGTAATAAATTGAATCGCAATGACTTTACTGACTGCTATATTCCTCTTAACAAAATGTAATGCTCCGATGAAACATCTATTCGGGTACGAAACTTCACTCAAAATGACTTGAAACATTTTGTGAGTACGTTACTTCTCTGTAAACATAAGCAACTCCTCTACAGCCCCGGAACTGAGCGTAAGACCGAAAGATCTAAAAATTTAATAAGTACCTCTCCAGTCATGATCAGACAGACTATATCAGAAACGATGCAAGGTACGTCTTCAGTGCTTTAGAAATCAGTTACGCTGAAATGAGGGCTACACTTACAATGCCTGAGCGCGTGTAAAGTTTTTAGCAAAATGCGATAGAGAGAAAGAAACATTTTTGAAATCAGTGTTCCATGGGTGGTATACAACATTTAATGGAAATGAATAACCCAGATGCAAATACGACGACAAATACGTAGAAATGTAAGAAATCTTGTCGATAGTAGTGAATAGAAGTAGGCCCCAAGCGTTACATATTCCAAAATCATTGATATCACCACAAGAAGGCCATTCGAAACGCTGCCTCTGTTGAGCTCGAAATGACAACGGAGAATGCATACGGGTCATTAACATCGACAACAACTGTTAAAGGATGGTTGATACGAACCGATGCGCTTTCATAAAGTCAATCTTTCAATATCACTTAGCATGAACGACTAAAAAAACTAGTTAAAGATGCTAGCCCAATAGGTATCAGGCTATGGTACCAGCCTTGTATGGTAAACTTGTCTGGGGCGACGTAGCAAATAGTCCCCAGCGATCCTCAACACAATGAGTAAGGCTTCACAGACCTGAATGTTCAGCAGTTTGTCAAGATGGCGCATATTTAAGAGTTCTCAGACGACAACCGCTTAATCTGGACAATTAATCACAAGCCTAGCAACGGACGTGCCCAAGGGATGTAAGTGTCTAAAATGGGATTGCCAATGAGCGAGTACAGAACTACATCAATAGCAAAGATTAAGATACACGGATATCCTATGTCTGATCAGGCACCACTTCATTACGACCACTGAGTATGTCCGGGTCGCTTGTTACCATTTGGGTTTTAGCCCGGAATTTGCTGCCTCACCAAATAAATAATTATGAATCTCAGAAGCTAAAATTCTATATGGTAACAGCACTGGATTGCGGACGAATTCAATGCGATCTTTCTTATGACGCAGTAGTATGTTGCAAAGTCCACACCGCATGGACTAATATGCAGATCAAAATGCCAGCTGGTTATAGAACAGTTTCTTCGAAGTTGGGCAAAACACAACTCTAGTAGATTTCCTCTTAGCATGTGATCCAATAATCGCGAAAGTGTCTATGTTACTTTCGGGTGCAAGCATTGTCTTCCAATCGGAAGCTTTAGCGGTTCGTAGAGCGACAGAGTTTATGCGAATGGATTCGATATCTACATACGATACAGTCAGGCTGCCCTCAAAGCACTGGAATCAAATATATCAGTATAAAATTCAGACAATCAATATATCAATCGTCTCCTCAGCATGATTAAGGGTGCTATTAATGATAATCAGGTTTAGGTGGGTATAGTGTATCTTGGACCACTTTTTGATCTCGGTTTAACGACGAAGGAAACATCAAGATATCAAAACTTTACCGTTCGAAGAAGTAGGGACCTCAGAAGTAATCTAATAATCTGGTTCACAACTGACTGTAGCGCAATCAAGAGCAAATAAAATAGTAAGTAGCCCTTGTCATGACATTTTTTTAAAAACCGCAGCCAACATTACTGACCTCCGCGGGGTTAAACCTGCAAATTACAGTTTAAATACTTAAGGGCATTTTTCAGTTTGATATTTCTATATTCTTGTAGAAAAGCATGCCGAATGAGATAAATAAAGCGAACTCAGACCGGAAACTGATCAATCTTACTAGATGTCACAAAAACCTCTGCAGCTGAAGAGGCTAATGAACGATAATGAAGTCAATCTATAATTCCAATTGAAAAGTCTACAATTTAATGGCTTCTATTGAAAGTAAACATTTCTCTCCGTAGATTTATTGCTCTCTTGAGTCAGTAGGCCGACAATTTTGATAAACATCTAGTCTACGAAATCGCAGACGGTACGAATTATTTAATAGTGCTAAAATGCTAAGAGTGATTGTGTCGAAACGTATATATCTAACAATCATAATCACCGGGCACGTGGTTTTGAGATTTCACTCTTTTTCAATATCAGAAAGATCTGATTCATCTCACAATCGACTCATAAATATCTGTCCTCGTCCTTCAAATCAACTTCAAATCACTTTCTTGGCATTCAATTTCCTTTGAAATAGCAGCTTAAAACAGTAGCAAAAGTAAACTACAAATACATACTCGTATAACCCTCTTCCAGTCATGTTTTTAAATGAAAATAAAACTTCATCCGTATTTTTCTCAGAATTGTGCGAGTATCTCTGCATCCGCTAGTAGTATACTTAGTCATCATTACAACATCCATACTCATACATACACTTAATTGCGCCAATCTAAAAACGCTAATCATAAGATACCTAATCGACGCGTATAAAAAAAAAACAACTTCAAAACAACGTAGAAAAAATGAAAAAAAAAATCTACTTTTATACATCTATATTCCAGTAAACAAGATTCTAGATTGAAACATTGTCGCATTCGTACATTTCGCATTCTACTCTCTATTTCTCCCTCCTCCTTCTGACAATGTTATTCAGTTCGCCTTATCAATGACTCAATTTCAAGTTCCAGGGAAAACGATGTTATTTTATTTATTCTCATTTATGAGTATTATTCAGCGGAACGAACGAAGCTAAACAACAATTCGCAACCGCAAACGCAATCATCGAGTTAAACTCGAAGTCACCATCACCATCACCATCACTATCGCAATCAGCCAGAGTAGTCACTCTCGCTCGTACTCGACGAGCAAATTCAACGATCATAATGTCATCGGACGGACGGACCGACCAACCAGCCAACGAACGGATAAACATTTATTCGAGTTGTCGTGTCGCACTGTTTGTTTTCGGTTCTGTGGGTCTGTCCGTGCAATGGTGACTGATATCATTTATTTCCAGTGAAGTCTTATACACTGCTGATAACATATATTCGCGCAAACAGACGCGCCAATTCAGTTGGAGCGCGCAAAATTATGCATTCTCAGCGCGCACTCAGCTTCAACTTGAAAATGTGGCTTTTGTGTGAGCGCGAGCGGATCTTTCTTTTTATCGCGACGCATATGTTTGTAAAGGCTTTTTATTTCGCGCAAAATGATATATTCTTATGTATGCCAGTGTCCCGTGTGGTATAAAGTCCAACGCACACTGTAATATAAAAATAAAAAGCGGGACAGAGTCTCAATTTCAAAAGCTAGCCGCACCGCTGACATTGTCGCAATGTTCGCGAAGAAACCTGAGTGGAACATGTGCTGAAGTTTTTACTTTTATTTTTTATTTTTTTTATTTTCTAACATTTTTCCGCTTATCGTAGTTCGCGTGTTCGCTTTTTTAGGAGCGATGGTTTGTGTTTTGCTGTTTGCGTAAAAGAAGGTCAATTTGAAGAGTCTTGTTTTGATGAGTTGAATTCGATTGTCATGTTGGGAATCACAAGGAAGCGTCACATAAGGCAGACGAATGTAAAGTATTGACAATGAGTCATGGTTATGAGATTGACACTTCCATCCTAGTCGGGATGTGTTTTTTAATGAAATCCGAAGCAACCATTTAATATTTAAAAAATTCATTCTCTCATTGGTGATGGATGGGGTCTCGCAACACGCCAAATTTAGTAGAAATTCTGTTATTCGAAAGAACAGTCTTTTCAATTTGATTTAGGTTGGCGAACACGCTTAGATTAACTTGTCCTTTATTTTGCTCTGACATATATTGTTATCGTATCTATAAAAAAGAATCGACTTGACAAGAAGATAAAAATTAGGTTAACAGCGAATCATAACCGACACTCACGTGACAGGTATAAAGGCCAACGGATACCTTCATACTTGTTACGTATAGTTTAATACATAAGTTTAAATTCCTGTTTATAAGTTGACCTGTATATGGGTGCAATGCACAAAAATAATTTCTTTTACCACATTAGGGGACCCTGACGAACAAGGGTATTACAGTTACAGTATGCGGCATATGCAGATGAAACAGGATTTGCAATTAAGAACCTGATGAATTCCGCATTTACAAATCTTATAAGAAGATCACACAAAGAACCTGTCAGGATAAAGCCAGTAAAAAAAAGAGCTCGCGCGAAAATTTGACAAGTTAAACACATATAATCAGTAAGAATTGACCAATCTCGGGCTGCCAGCGCCACGGTGTTTTTTTTTTTTTTTTAGAGAAAGACTCAATATAAGATTTGATACCCAAAAGTCAGCCATAGTTTTCCACATGCTAAAGGGAGTTCGAAATTAACTCTCAAGCCAACAATTATTGAAAGACATTGTTACTCTGTTTGAGCTTTAGAGTAGCTCGAAATTGACGACAATTTCGCTCAAAACATCAGCGTTTTAGATGAGCCGCATTTCAATCTCGGAAGCTACGTAAACAAACAAAATTGCCTCGGAAAACCGCTTTTTAATGGTCAGAAATTGAAGATTTGGACATGGGCGAACTGTGGTTCCGGCAAGATGGGGCAACGTGCCGCACAAGCCCTTCAACAATCGATTACTGCACACTAAGTTCAACTATTGTGTAATCGTTTTGATGATGTTGCTTAGTCGCCAGACACGACTTAGGCACTCAATATCAATATTGGCTAAAATATTCGTGAAATGTATTGAAAAATTGAGTTGAGAAGATGGCCAATTGCCAAGTCAGACAGTTGTAGGCATTGCATTTAGATGCATGGCAAGGCAGGTCAGCTGCAAAGAAAGTACACCACAGATTCCTCCCCTTTTTCATTCCTATAATTTCTGCAGATGGAGGATGATCAGCTCTTAAAATTACAAGGAATAGAAGCATACATACTCGTATATCGGCAATGCATGTACATACAGTGTCGGAAAATAGTTTGGAAACATAGTCTAAAGATTCACAATCTCAGTTCTTACATAAAATCTACCAAAACATTCATTTTTTCCTGTTCGAACCAATCCTTTACTAACCTAGACGAATGCTTCGGATCGTTGTCTTGCTGAAAGATCCACTTAATTGGCATTTCTTCTTCAGCATACGGAAGCATAATGTTTTTTTTTTAATATTTGCAAGTAACGATGCCGATACATTATTCCATCTATGCGAAAAATTGGCACAACTCGAGACCGTGGAAAACATGCCCAGGCCATAATCGAACCCCCACCATGCTCTACGGTTCGTAATTGATACATTACATCTTTCACCCTTTGGTCACCTCACGAAATGTTTTCCATCGCTTCTAAGTAGTTTGAATTTACATTCATCACTCCACAAGACTGTATTCCATTTCCATTCTTTACCATATTCACTTTAGATAAAAGTGCTTTCTTCAAAGGAGATCTTCCGAATGGTCCACTTTCCCTCAGTCTATTCTTTATTGTGCGCGATCGGTTACTTCCGCAATACCCCTCTTCTGTAATGCGCCTTGGATTTCAATTGCCGTTTTTTCTGCATTTTTTTCCGATATCCTCTCAACTATGCGATCGGTGGTGGTTGTCGTTTTTCTCGGCCTACCTCTACAAATGAATTATCTAATAGACTATCATACCTACCGCTGTCCTTGGAGTGGAGGCGATCATAAACTGGCCAGTTCTTACTGATAGTCTGACCAGAGGTTAAAATCTGTAAATATGAAAATCAGGAACTACTTGAAAATGGAACTGACGATTTACGGTTTACGGTTGCAAATACACACCCAAAGAATGGAAGAGTTTACGGTAAGCAGACATCAAGTGACTGAAATCTAAGCTGAATTCAATTTCAGCAAATTGGAGGTTGCTTGATTTGAGCAGGTCTTTATGTATACGTGAATAGACGCGCATACCCTACATTAACTCTTTCTATTGCTATTGTAGAGTAATTGTTCATTAGCAAAAGGGACAAAGTTTGGGGGGCAGCTGAAAAAGAGGTTCTTAATGACGATGGCAATTATTCATGAAGTTCACATCGTTTTTTTCTACAAAATTAATGCAGATCCTCTTTTCCAGTTCAAAATATAAGTATTTTTTTCACGAATATCGCGGTCGGACTAGTTCAAATATTTAGAATGTAGCTTGAGCTTAGGTCCTCTTTGTGCGAGCAAATGGCAACAAGAACTTCAGTTCTAAAATATTTTAGTTTGCTGTATAGAAGACGCGGAAGATATGTAGAAGAAAGCAGTTGACGTAGTCGGTGTACCACTCAAAATATCGATAGGTTTGTGTACTTTCACTCTTGCAGGAACTCGAACTCTGAAAGAATTGATTGGCCATTAAATGGTGTGGGGAAAAGCTAGTATGTAACAATTCAACTTGGTACATTGCTCTAAATTATCCCACACCATTTTTTTCACTCGAAGATTTTTCAAAATCCGTTTCAAATACTCACACTAATTGAGAAGAAAAAGTCAAAAGAACCATCCCTCTGATGTAATCGAAAATCCTCTGCCACCATTAAGTAGGTACAATCATCTACATATGACAAAACACACTCCCCTACACAACATAACAAAGGAAAACATAACTCTCAAGCAACTGTTAGTATGTAAATCCCTTAAGCTCGAACGTAATTATGCCACAT